>CAWUFW010001404.1:1432751-2865502 GCA_963921515.1 Calotriton arnoldi | reverse complement strand
GTAATGGGCCCCTAAGATTTAACTTATACTCTGGTTTTCTACAGAAGACAGCCAGGCTTGCCACAGTGAAAAAAAGTCTTTAGGTGCTAGTCACTGTAAGGACATGTTAACATTACATTTCTGCATTTCTCATTTTAAATACCATGCACCTTCCCTAGCGGACTAATAGGTCTACATAGGGGTGACTTAAAATGGAGGTACTGACCTGCCAAAAGAGTTTATTTTGACAGGTCGAATTACAGTGCATGAACTACCACAGTCAAGCTACACAGGTAGGCCAGAAGCCATGTTTTACACTGTACTGGAGGGCACAATAGCTGCTGCAGTCCACTAGTGACATTTACATACAGACCCTGGGTACACTTTCTACCATATATTAGGGACTTATAGGTAAGTTAGATATACCAATTAGAATATGCCAATTGAACCATGTTTAAATGGGGAGCAAAAGCATTTTACTACTGGTTAGCAGGAGTGAAGTGCAAAGAGTTCTAAAACCAGCACAAATATAGAAACCAGCAAAAGGCGGAAATAGCAGGGTGACCACGCTGAAAAGGTCGATTTCCTACACCCCCCAGCTTGCTCTGGTATGGCTCTAAATAATTGCCAAATTTCCCCACAATTCTACTCCAGTGGTTCTTAATATAGGGTGCATTAAGTCTACTCAGAGGATCAGTAACTGTTTAGAAAATTAAATATTATTAGCAGATTAATGAAATAAACATGTATAAAAAAGTAAAATTGAAAATTCTTAAATGCTCTGTAAATGTGAAGGAAAATAAATTGGTGGCTAAAAATTAGATTGTACCTTAGATTGAATCATGGAGGCAGTGCAAGTACGGCAAACAGAATCAAGCACAAATGATTGGTAGCCTCGATTGAAAAACTGGTATATGCTGAGAAAAAGAGAAAATAACTTTGAGCAAAAAAACAAAGTGATATGCTACAGTCTAGCATAACACTTCGTTTTAGAGAAATATTTTGAAAAACTTCAACATTCCCATTAAAATTAAATTGTTTGTATTTTTCTTGTGAATTAAATGTTTTGTATTTTATGTGTGTTGTGTTAAGGTTCAGCATATAGAAACTGCTTAGGCCGGGGTACCCAGCTTCCACTATTGATTCAGTGGGGGTCCACAAAAGTCAAAAAGTTAATAAACGCTGTTTGACAAAATTCTATTCTGCCAATCTCATTGCCACCTTCCACTTGTATCCACATTTTCTTTCAATCCTCTTATCTCACCCGCAAAGGCCCAAACTCATGGGATGACCAACGTACCCAAACAAAGGCGAAGGCGCTCATGCGAAAGAAATCAAGAATTTTGGTGGAATTATCCTCAAAGATGTACACAGTCTCACTGTTTTCTCTGGAGCTAACTTTTACTTTCTTTGCAGGTGGTGAAGATATTTACATCTATTACCTTTATGCTGTGTTGTTTTGGCTGTCTTCACCTAGATGCACTCTCTTTCTCCCCTCCTCACTCTACTTCTTGGGATGCCTACTTCACACTGGGTTAATACTTCCACCAAGAAGGCGGCTTACCCCAATAGCCTACAATATACCTATGGGAGTATACTTAGGGGAGACAAGTGGAGTGCATTTATCAGTGAGTTTGTCTGTTTGTGCTTAACAGCTGCCAGTTAAACCCTCTTCAGCAAGAACAACAAGGGATGGCCTGAATGCAGCATTTTAAGATGCTGCAGGAAGATGCAGTGAGTTTCTTGCAGTGGTTTCTTAGTCGCTTTGTTTACTGTCAGCCTAAAAATGTCCAGTAGGTAATTTGCTTTGTTATTTTGCATTGCATCAATTATGAAATGGCTTCACCAATTAAAAAATAAATTACACAATTAAACTCCCGAACAAATGACATACTAAATTGCCAAGCAGATGCTTTGTGCTTTTGTTTTTATAACTGGGCTACTAATGCCTCTGATAATTGTAATGTTGCCCTTAGTTCTCCCGCAGGCCACAGATATGAAAACAGTTTATCATACGCTGATGTTATTAACACAGAAACATTGTAGACCATGTGCAAGGCTCTTGGGTCAGATATATAATTTGTTACTAAACCAGCAGGTTCTACTATTTTTTTTCCAACTTTTCAAGGGCTGTATAATTTCTTAGAGTGTAGGTACACACAGTGTGAGAAAATGTGTGTATGGAAGTTGGTCCAGATATTATACCTACAGTTCCATTGCTTCCCTACGGTGGTGCCAAATCAGCCAAAAATGGTCTTTTTTGCGCACGGGGAGGGTTACAGCAGGGGAAATGCTACTTTGCCAGGAATGCTAAAAAAAGTTGCACCGTTCCTGCTTCCCTAAATGCACCAGTTTAGATGAGAGACGGTGGAAAATCCTAAATCACAGCTCCTGATCATGGATGCTAGGAGTGCAGTAAATGATCCTCATCTCCTTCTAAAAATACAAGGCCTCACTATTGTCAATATAAGGTCTTGTCTAAGTGAGGGCTCTGTTGGTCACACTCCTATAAGTATACGAGTAGGAGGCGGTTTAGCCTTGGCACTGCTACTCTGTTAGGTGGGAGTGTACAATGACCAATGTTTGTTCAAGACACTGAGAAGCTCCGCTTGATGCTGGTGAAGTGGGTAGTAGGCTTGCTCCCCCCGTTGTCCTATGCCCCGGCCAACAGACTAACAGAGAGCTGGAAGAGATAAAACCTCAATTGTGCCAAACACAAATATCTGAGTAACAGAATACTCTTCTCAGACCCGTAAGATTCTATAGTCTTGCAACTCCTTAAGCTCTTTGAACCCTCCTTTGCAGTGTGAAACTTAGCATTTTCAGACAAATCCACATGGGCAAACCAAGAAACGTTTTTGCACACGTAGGGGCATATTTACAAGCCCCTTGTGCCACTTTTGCGCCGCCGTTGCGTCACGCATGTGACGCAGCGGCGACGCAAACCATGCGCCGCGTTGCGCTATATTTACAACGTGACGCATCTAGGGAGATGCGTCACGTAGTAAACCCCTGCGCCACATGAAACCTGCGTCAGGTTTCATGTGGGCGTACCGCGCAGGGGGCGTTCCGGCGCAGGTAGCGCTCGGAAAAGTGACGTAGTGAAATCTACAAGATTTCACGCAGTCACTTTTCCGACGCTGATGCGTCGAATCCTTACGCCTGCTTCAAGCAGGCGTAAGGATTGACGCACCATGTTAGGGATAGGGAAGGTTGGAACAGTGCTGGAGTTGCGCCGCGCTTGCGACACAACTTCAGCACTGCGCCAACCTTCCGCCGGCAGATGCGTCACGCATCTGCTTATCCTTGCGCCACGATGCGCCGCATTGTAAATGCGGCGCATCGGACGTGGCGCAAGGGTAAACTTGCGTGACGCATTTTCCCTGGCGCATCCCTGCTGATATGCAGGGATGCGCCAGGGAACGTAAATATGCCCCCTAGGTTTTACGACCTGATTAAGACTTTAGAGTGTTCCTTTCTTGTCTGCACTTTTTATAGATTGAGTATCACGGGAGGTTGTGAAACGAAACGATACAAAAATAGAAAGAATATGGATACAACTTCAGGCCAGCACGGCAAGCCTTGAAGGGTGTTTGCTGGAGATCCCCCGGCCGTTGTGGATTGGAAGAGTCGTGAAATTCTGAAATTTTGAAATAGTGACAGTAGCGTTGAGACCGGCATTAGAAGTATTGTTAAATGACACAGAGGACGCCAGGATAAAGTTTATATGAGCTCATTTTCCAGGTCCTGAGGATAACCCCGTGAACATAACAGAGGGGTTTGAAACGCGTAGACCATTATTGTGACCAAACAAGTGCTTTGCAAAACATTTTAGGTATCAGGTCCACATAGAATTGTGTTAATTAATGAATTTAAGTTTCTTATTGACCTGAATACAGTACTGTTTGGCAAACTGTTTCCCTGGGTTAGAGTTTTTCTCACGTTCTGTAGATTAATTGGTTTTCATTTTCTACCTCTCCCTTGGGTCTTTTCTTTTCTGTTTCCTTTTCTTTTTTTAAACATTCTTGTTAGTTGGTGTGGGAAATTTGGGCTTGTGTATGGTGAATAGACATAATATCGAATTGTAAATATCGAATTGTAGTAATATCGAAGTTGTAATATCGAATGTTAGATAATATCGAATACATGAATATCGCAATCAAAAATATCGTTTTTTTTTCTCTAAAAATATCGAAGTATAAAATATCGAATAAGTAATATCGTCAGTAGATAATATCGAATTGTTAGTGTTGTAAAAAATATCGACCAAAAAATATAGGGGCCCATTACGATGTCGGGCGGAAGCACTACCGCCGTGCTGGCGGATGCAAAAAAACAACAGTTACCGTCGGCACGCAGCAGTCCACACGCCCGCCCGATTACGATGCGAAAAGTCAGCCAAACACCGCCGGCAAGCCAGCGACACCGTCCGCCATCAAAGTGCGCCCGTACACGTAGCGGCGCAGACCAACTGACACACACCGTCCGACGAAACACGTACCGCCCGGCGTACAAATTACGATGCCGCAAACAAACCGATCCCACGGCTAAGAGACACCGTACGTCAAACCGAAGCGGTAACACGAACGCCGAGCACGGACACCGAAGAAGCGGCACCCCCGAGCATGAATCCAGCACTGCAGGCCCTCCCTATGCTCTATCTGATGCACCACCAAGGACGCAACGTACCGCGAAGACGCAGGTAGGCACACACACAAGTGCACGCAAAGCGCACACAGTGCAAGGGCGGAAAAAGCGGACAACCCCCCACCCCCGCGTGTACACGACACATCTACCATTACATCCACATATGACACACAGGCCAAATTGTAACATCTCGTAACACATGTGTACACACCACCTGGGACTAGGAACCAACCACCCCGTCACGGCCCCAAAGCGGCGATGACGCTGCCACACATGCGCACAACGCAGAGGCCAACCGCAGCGCCATGCATGCGTCGCACATAGACACAGGGACACAACCAAGCAGCACACACACCAGCCCCACCCCGAACGCACATGACACGTGACAGGCCTGCCACAGACATGTCCCCAACGCCCAATTCACGGTCAACACCCAACGTCACACAACCGACGCACACATGTCAGTGAAGTCACGCAACAGCAGGACACACCCCAGTGTAACAAACATGGCGAAGCACACAGCGGCGGCAACACCAACTAGGAGAAGCAGGGCCCCTTCGGGAAGAGGAACGCCAGTACCACACTGAAACACCCATACCACCCTGCACACATGAACAAGACATACAAAACGGAACACCAAAGAGCCCGGGGACCGACAACAGGTGGCCCAAGAATAACATCCACACACAAGGCCCAACGCAGAGCGGAAAGGCAGCCTGCCGCCCACACAAGGGAGAGCAGACAGCACTGAATGACCTTCCATTCCAACTCCGAAACCACAGCCCTACGAAAGAAGCCGGTGAATACAGCCATTGTCCAATAAAAGACCAACACAGGCATGCAGAGGAGACCGACCACAGGGCAGATAGCGCATATCACAGAAGAACACTACGGACGGGAAAGAAAAAGAAAACACTCCCCCATGTCGGCCCCATGCAAGTTATCTGGAAGGAGTCACACATCACTGACCTTGAACTGTCTGAGAAGCATGTGGGATGAGGGCCCGTGTCCTCCGCACAAGCCAACAGAACACAAGTCCTGTCTCCCTACGACTACACAGAGCTCACAGCAACCTCGGAGCGTGCACATTGCAGACTGCACACACAGCCGGAGCACGCCACCACAACGCACCGCTGCAAAATGGCACTCTCAACACACCTACCCAACTACGCCGAACAGGTCAAGCTGTACAAAAACAACCTGATACAGATATTGGGATGCGAACCCCTGTCCCTGCTGAACGTAAGTTACCGACTGACTTACCGCATCACATTGTTCAGCTGCATCATACCCGTCTTCTACTGTCGGAGGTGTCCCTACCAGCATCCTGTGGAGTTGTGTCTCTCCAACCCGGCATGTCTAAAGGCGGACCTGCTACAACTATTCCTCCCTCTGGACGCACACGACAGGGCCTGCTCTGCCTATGGGGGCATGGCGTATGTGGCCAACATCGGACCCGCACTGAAATGGGACCACTGTGCCTCCACACGACGGATCATCGAGCACAGCTACATCGAATGTCACCCAGCATGCCCCATCATGCTCCTCCAAGGGACAACTTACGAACAACACCTTGACAGCCACCATCCGCTACATTGGCTGGCAAACATGTATACCACCAATGACATGGAAGCCCTGCTGGACGGCATCGCATACCTGACAACCTGTCAATTCGTCGGACCCCAACGCAAGTTCCCCAATTGACCTATGATGTCCAACCCCGCACCCATGCTTAGCTTCCGCACGGACTGGCCAGTCACCACCACAACAGCCATACCAAACGACCGGCAACTATTACCACACCATCAACGACATCGCCATGACATCGGATATGACCGGGACATGCACACTGTTCCCCATCACATCCAGGAACACCGCATGCATCGTGGGAGGCAGTGGCATGGGGTCTGTGTATCGCACCCACATGGACGGAACTGCACGAACAACCAGGACACGACTTGGATCCAGCGCCCATGGACACACACACCGCTCAGTGGACATGAATAGGTCGCCTGGAGTCTGTGGGTGCTGCACCCTCCCACCCCCGCCCCGGGAATCCCATACCAGGACCTTTGCATGGACGACAAGTGCATACAACAACAACACGACCCCAGTGACTGTGACATGTCCAGTAACCACCACATTGCAACAACAAGTGGCACGCCGCTGCATGCACGCAAGCACATGCCCTGATGTCATCTCACATGCACGCGTGCATGAGGAACAACCGCAGCAAACCTGTCACATGGAACTGAGATGGACTGTGCCCATGATGCCAAGCGGTCTGGTAGGCTACTTGTATACCGTCTGTGTCAAAGTCCGCAGCTCCGCAGCTATACGTAAATGTACATTAGCACAGCCTTGGCCAAGCAGATGTAACTCTGAAGCCCACATCCCACATGCAACAGCCAATCACATGTAACCCTACACCCTATCCCATTTGTAATCATGCTCAGTATATCCTCAACATGTATTCCGCTGCCAGTAGTGTCCACTATACTGCATCACAGAGGACAGAAGACTCAATATAATGTTTGAAACCAAAACTGTCTCCGCTGACTCATTTCACAAGTACGAATGAGAGAGGATGAGAGTATGTGAAGTACACGGCAGTCGTGACATGACCATGTAGTCCACTGGTATTGGATGTCAACGCAAATGAGTAGCACAACTGTGGAAGACACACATGTGTCGTGTGAAGTCGTATGGACGCAGTGCTCAGGTGGGTGGGTGTGACGGGTAGATGCGCAAATGCCAAGTTGGAGCACGCCGTGTTGGGAGGGGTCATGAACAGTACACCACCGCTTCCCTGGGCATTGTGAGAGGACACCTGTCGGGGGGGAGTGAACACGTGTGTGCACAGCAGCCGGGCACACGAACAATGCGGTACCAGGCGCACACGTCAGCCCACCCTCCGTGGACAAGCTGGATCCTGTTGTGCGCCCGCCATGCCCCTTGACAAGGCACACACAGCCCCAGTCGACCAGGTGTAACCCCAACATAGTCAATCCGCACAGGCGATACAGGGCACGGGATGGCAGTGGAGCATGGTGTGTGAGAGGTCTCCTCGCGCTCCTCCTGGTCATATCACGCAGGCAATAGAACCTCAACGTGTAGCATGGCACAAGTCAAATGGAAGTGTAGGGGGACGCACCACAGCACGAGCAGCACTGACGTCACGGGAGGTGGCTCGCACCATCCCATCCATTGCCCATTATACCAACCACGCCACATGCCATTGCGACTAAGTGCAAGCGCGTGCGCCACCACCCCCGAGCCCTCCCCAGAGAGGCCAGAGAGTGAATGTGTGGGCCATCAGTTACAGACGGACGCGGCCTGGCCGCAAGGGCAGCCACAGCCACTGGGTGTCGCAGGTGGCGGATCCGGAAGGCGAAGACTGTGATGCATAGTCCATGCAGGCCGGGTCTCCATTTGGGGCACCACGCAGGTGGACGGCGTCCCGCCACACATCATACCCTGAGACAGCCCACTCGTGCAACTGGACCCACACATACACTCCTTGCCCTCTCTGGTGCGAGCTTGGGGCTGCCTGTGCAAGCGCTAGCCTCGCAGGTGCACATGCATATTGGGGGAGCGAGGGGAGGACATGAGGGCTGGGGCGAAGATGACTGTATCACTGTCAGTGAGTACAAGGGATGACCCAGATGTGGAAAGGAAGAGACGTGTCCCGTGTGTACTGCAACTAGTCGCCAATCCAACTACCCCCATGTCCGGAATGTAAGCCCGCACCTAGGCCCGCCCATCCGCCACATCGAATATACCACCAGCACAACAACCTTCCCATTCGAAACACTGACTGGGGGTGGCGACCAGTGAACAATCATGTGTAGCCTACCCACGCGTACATGTGGGCCCTCCATGATCCATGTCACCTGCGGCAAAGTCATGACATGCGCAATGAGGGAAGTGAGGAGAGCTGTCCGCCCCACGCACAGAAGGTGCATTAGCTCCACAGACCCAGCAGCGAGTCCAGCAGGGGTCACATGTGCAGGGGCAGCTGTGCCTGATGTGAAGGCACATGCATATAGACAGCACATCGACCAATGTGTAGTCTGCCCACATCTACAGTCCATCATCATGCGGACATAGGAATTGAACACAGGGCAACACATCTGAGTGGGTGCACCCACCGTGACCAACAATGCACAATCATCGACGTACCCGCCCTGTGCATGGCCCCCCACCCAACGGAGGCACATCCAGTGCCACCATCACACACACACAAGCCTTCCACGGAACATGCTGTGTCCAATGGTCAGTACAGAGTCAGCGCCCATCTGGTGGATCCTGAACAGGAGACACATGCACACACATGCCAGCTCCCACTATGTACGTCTGCCACCTGGCACGTGCAATGTAACCTCTCACCTGTGACGTGTGTCTGCAAGCACACAGCCGTCTTGGCATGGGGCTGTCAATGTGGACACCTGTCAATGTTTCGGGAGGTGTGATCCGTACAGTGCTGTACATAGGGTGCAGTGCTGACACCTACTACTGTCTCATATCCCCTCGTGCCACAGGTCCCACTTGTTTTGGCCGCTCAGCCTGTGCCCACATCGTCGTCGTCGTGTGCCATACTCATCCAGCCTCGGAAGCAGTGCCATGCTCAGCAGACATTCATGTTGCCGTGGCGTTGCCGCTTGACGAATATGCAGTCAGTCCCCATCAGCACGCCCCGCAAGTCATTGGGGCCTAGATCCCCATGTGCATGCTCATGGCAGTGGTTTGCATCACTAGCCATTGCCATTGGTGGGAGACCTGTGTAAGTGTATTGTGGCCGTGCCGTCCCTGCTTGACAGCTGGGCTGTGCTTGCTCAGTCATGTCAGTGATGTGAATGCGAAATTGCTATGTGTTGTGTTGCTTTGACATGTGTCCACTGCCATCTTCCCTAGGCGGAGACCGAACATTGACCGCCCATACCAATTGCTGGCGGACATGGACGATACTGAGGTCATAAGGAAGTTTCGGCTGGACAGGCCAACCCTGCATCGACTGTGTGCCATGTTGGAACCCCATCTCCGTCCCCGCAGGGTGTATCCGACAGCATTCACCCCCACGGCTAAGGTGATGGCCGCCATGCATTTCTTCGCCACTGGGTCATTCCAGCACACAGTGGGCAGTGGAGGAGGGATGTCCCAGCCCATGTTCAGCAAGGTGCTGAGGGATGTACTGGCAGCCATGATGCTGTACCGAAACAGGTACATCAGATTCCCCAGGGCTCGTGAATTGGCGGCAGTGAAGGGTGCATTCTATGCCCTTGGCAGGATCCCACACGTCGTTGGTGCCATTGATTGCACACATGTTGGCCTTGTTCCACCACAGGCCACTGAGCACCTGTACCGCAACAGGAAGCACACGCACTCCCTGAATGTGCAAGTGGTGTGCCTTGCGGACATGGTGATAACCCACGTGTGTGCAAAGTTCCCAGGCTCGGCCCATGACGCACACATAATGCGCAACAGCATCTTGCCACGACTGATGTCCAATCTGCAACAGGATCGTGGCTGTATTGTCGGTGAGTATGTGGAGTGGTGTAGCGTGCTGGCTGTGCGATGCTGTCCCCTGTCCAGTTGGAATAGCAACGGTTCTCTGTGTCCCTCACACCCAGGTGACTCTGCGTACCCGAATGGGGCATGGCTGCTCAGTCCATTGAGGAATCCTCGCACCCCAGCAGACGATCGCTACAATGAGGCACATGGGAGGACCAGACGTGTGGTCGAGCGTACCTTTGGCCTCCTCAAGTCCAGGTTCAGGTGCCTGGACCGCACCGGGGGTGCGCTGGCGTACTCCCCACAGAAGGTGTGCCAGATAGTGGTGGCGTGCTGCATGCTGCACAATCTGGCCATTCGGAAGCAGATCCCCCTCATTGTGGATGACGGAGATCAACCAGGGCCCCAGCCCGCAGACCAGGACAGCTCGAGTGAGGAGGACAGCGGAGAGGAGGAAGCTGGGAATGTGCGCCAGCAGCTCATCGCCCGCTACTTCACTTGACGGTGAGTGTCCATGTACGACGGCTGATGTGGCTGTATCTGTGCAGGTGTGTGTGTGCTGTGTCAGGGTGGCCTTTTGTTCACTGCGTGCTGTGTGTCAACGCTCCATGCCCAGGTTAGTATGCCACTGATGGTGGCTGTGGCATTGTGCCCTATTGCTCTGTGCGATGTGTGTACATTGCTTGTAGTTGTTGACATGTACTGTGTGATGGGTGTGTGACACACTCATTGAATGTGCTCCTGTTCTGTCTCCCACCCCTAGGTCCCTACAGGCCCTCCGGTTCCATTGCCATGCCACGCATCAGGTGCCCGTCCGCTCAAGGTGGCCGTTGTATTCCGTACAATTAAAACACAGGGCACAGACAGCAGTTTGTGGAAGAGGTGCATTTATTTCAAACTGTAACATGTGATTGTGTGTAAGGTGATGACAAAAGTGGTGCGTGCAGTGACAATGAGCTGTCGGTCATGGCTGCGTGATGCTCAGGGTGTACCCACTGGTTCTATGTCCATAGTCCAACACACACATGCCATCCAGATGGCTGTGTGGAGTGGGATCGTAGTCCAAGTCAATGCAGTGGGTGGTCAAGGAAGGCTGGCTGGCTGCCTCACTTGCGTCTGGAGCGTGCGAAGTCCTCCCAGGAGATCTGTTTCCACTTCGGACGGCCCCTTCCACGTTTGCGAGGGGGTGCCTGCTTGCGACCTGCTGGTGGTTGAGGTGTGCTCACTGGCTGTGGACGCAGGGGAACTGGACACTGCTGCTCGACCCTGCGCCCCGGCAGGTGGTGGCGGAGGGGGAGCTGCTGTCCCTGGCTGTGACCTCACCGCCACCACCAGCTGGCCCATGAGGTCCACGAGTTGGCCCATACGGGCGTCCATGGACCTCAGCACCCCCAGCACCTCACGCGTGTCTGTAGCAGACCTGGCCCATTGTCCTTGGGCCTCTTCATAGGCCCCAAGGACTCTGGCCATTTGAGGCAGGGCATGGCTCCCAGGGGAGACTGGCGTTTCCCTGACCCTGCTCCTCCTACCAGTCCTGCTGCCACCGGCCTGCCCACTAGCCACATTGCTCACCACGGTCCTCGCCCTGGCTCCCAGGGTGGATCCAGTCGGCCGGGCCACCACCTGCGCTGGGGCTGGGGCCAGCGAAGACGTGGTGGCGGTTGCGGCAGTGGTAGTGGCCGCAATGACCGTGGGTGTGGCCGCAATGACCGTGGGTGTGGCCGCAATGACCGGACCGTGGGTGTGGCCGCAATGACCGTGGGTGTGGCCGCAACGACTGTGGGAGTGGCCGCAACGACTGTGGCAGCAGGGGGCTGGGAATGTTCAGCAGCCCTGGATGATGGGTTGGTGGGTAGGAGGGGTCCTGGGGAGCGGCTGGGCCCTGCCACACCAGATGGGCCTGCTGGGTGGTCCGTGTCTGAGGAGGAGGACAGATCCTCCACATCCGTGTGTCCTTGTTGGGGGCTTGCAGGCTGGCTGTGCTGGCTGCTGTCTCCATCCCCAGCATCCAGCGGTTCGTCACCTGTGGGGAGAATGAGATTTGTTAATGTGTTGCACCTGGCGAAGTATGTATTTGTCGTCTGACATTCACAGTTCGTGCAATATCGTACATGGGTTTCCCGGAGGCGTGTGTGTGGCTGTACCATTTGTAGTTGTGTATGCTTGGCAATGGGACTGTGTGCTGTGCACATGTGGCATGGGACGGATTGGCCATGCCGATGGGTGTGTTGCTGTGCCCCTACTTATTGTGACTCTGGTGTATGCGGGCTCCTGGCCCATCCTGGGTCTGGTTTGTACTTTGCTTTTGGGGTTCAAATGGGACGCTTAGGAACGCATATGGCAACATGGGGGCCATGCCCCAGACACGCATTTGGGATGGAATATGCTTTTGGGCTACATTCTGTGAGCCATGGGTGCCGAACGTGACATGTGTTGTGGCAGCATGACAGTGCATGGTCTGAGGTGTGTGCATGCCTGACATACCCTGCATATTTGCTGTCTGTTGTGATTACTGGACATGGCATTGGACGCATCGTTATGAGTGTGTGATGGTTGTGTGCCACCCGACGTATTGCAGTTGTCCCATCTCCTTGGTGTGCGTGCTGCCCTGTGCCATGTGCATCACTGCAGTGCTCGGGGGGGGGTGTGGCCCATGTTGTGTGTTGTTGCTCACAGTGTGGCGTGCGCTTCATTGACTTCTGGCACATGGTTGGTCATGGGCATGTCTCTTAGCGTGACTGCTGTATGTGTGGCAGCTGTGCGGATGACATGCCTTTCATGAGACTGGGGCTGACGGATGGGATGGATGGTATGTTGTATGTGCATGGTGTGTCTGTGTGTTTGATGGGTTCAGTGGTGTTCGTGTGCATTTATGTTGTTCCGCTCTGTTGCGTCTAGTGTTGTTTGTCTTACATAGGCGTAGTTGTGGGGTGTGTAGTTGACAGGCAGTAGGGGCTACATGGACAGGACTTCAATGGTGTTTCGGTTGTGTGTGATGGGTTGCACAGTGGCTGCCGTGTGGTACTATATTCAGTGTGGCTTGTGCATGCAGACGTGGCTCCTTGGGTGTTGCTGTGTCTGTGATGGGTCATGTGGGGTGTGAGTCTGTGGTTCATGTCCGTGTGCACATTGTTCACTTGTTCGTGACAGTGGGCGGTGCTGCGTGTTCGTCTGCTACGTGACATGTCCCATGTGTTGGTCGTGTTACGGTCCTCATGCCTCCAGTTATCCAGCCCTGTCCAGTTTCCCACCTGCAGGTTGTTCGGGCGTGCACTGTACTGGATGCCACATGGTTCTGAGCGGGGGTGCTCCATGTTGCAGGTCTGTGGGGGTGGGGGCGGTGTTGTGGGTCGTGGTGATGGCTGGACACCCACTGACACCGATTGTTGTGGACCGTGATGTCTACCTTTCGGCTGTCGGTGTGCACTGCGGTGGCTGACACGTGGCTGTGGGGTGTGGGGGATGCTCCTACTTGCTGTGCTGTGGGACTAGGGGCCTGGTGTGTGTTGTACTTGAGCTGTCCACCCTCCCACCCACTGCACTTTGTGTTCCTGCCACTTACCTGTTACTTGTCGGTTAGTGCAGCTATGGCGGACACATGGGTGTGGTGGGTGCTCGTTGTGGCGCTTCTGGCATACTTGGGGACCTGTTGGTGGTTACGTGGCTGGCTGAGTGTACACATGCCCCCACGTATCTTACAGTTGTTAGGTTTGGGCTGTGTGTGGTGGTGTCTGTTGCATGTGTGTGTGATGTGTTGTGTATTGTGTGCTGGACATGGGGGTGTTCGTCCCTGGGAGCTGTGGCATGGTGGTAGTGCATGTGAGTACATAGCGGTGTGCTGGTATACATTAGTTTGTACTTACCAGCCTCCACTCCCCCTGCTAATCCGGTGAGGATCTCCGGATGTATGATGACTCGCACCTTCTCCTCCCACGCTTTGAAGGTCTTGAACAGCGCGGGATTCCCTCCGCCAGTGACGGCAGCCAGCTCTCTGTTTTTGCTCTCCTTCTTCTTGACCAGGCTTTTGACGTCATTCCACCGTTTGTTAATTTCTACTCTGTTCCTGGGCAGGGTCCCGACTGCATTGACCTGGTCTACGATCCGGTTCCACATTCTCTTTCTGGTGGCTAGTGGTGTGTGCTGGACCAGGTTCCCATAGATTTGTGGGTGCACCTTGATAATCTCGTCGACCATGACCGTCAGCTCAATGGGCGTGAACTTGGGCATTCTTTGTGGTGCCATGGTGTTTGTGGTGCTGGTGCGGTGTGTGTTGTGTAATGTGCAGGGGGTTTGTGGTGCCGGTGTTTGGTGGTGGTGGTGGTGGTGGTTGTGATGTGTGCGTTTCTGTGGTGTGCTGCTGTCCTTGCTGTGTCACTGTGTCCTCTCCTCTCCTCTCTGGTTTGCAATGTTGCAAGGGGTTGTGGTCTGTGGGAGTGCTGCTTTTGTACTTACCTATGTGGGTGTGTCCTCATGGTCTGTTGTGTTCAGGTGTGTTGTGTCTGGTGTTCTGGCCTTTGTAGTTTTTGTTTGTCCAGGGGGGGGTGTTTTCGGGATGTGTACTGTGCTTGTGTATTTGTGTGTGCCTTGCTGTGTGGACTTGTTGGCCATGTTGTGTGCGATTGTTTTTGTCAGCGGATGGTTTCTGTGCAGGGACGTGGCCGCCATGGCTTCTGTCGTGTCAATTTTCATCGGCGTTGTTTGCGCTGGCGGGCGGTATATTTGTAGTTTACCCGCGCTCATGGCGGTGCGATCGTAATTTCACGTGCGGTGTGTCGGCCGTGAGGGCGGGCGGTTTTGTGTTGTCGTGCGTGTTTCCGTCCGTGGCGGGCGGTTTGACTCCAACTCGGACGAGGGCGGGCGGTATCTTGTGTGATTTTTCCGCCGATGGCGGTTTTCGGTTTGTGTCATCGTAAT
This sequence comes from Calotriton arnoldi, assembly GCA_963921515.1. Taxonomy (NCBI): domain Eukaryota; kingdom Metazoa; phylum Chordata; class Amphibia; order Caudata; family Salamandridae; genus Calotriton; species Calotriton arnoldi. The sequence continues at coordinate 2,850,451 of CAWUFW010001404.1, read as the reverse complement.
GGCGTGGTCGGTGTTCAGACGGTGTGGGCGGGCGGATTTTTGCCGCTTTCATGCGTGGCGGATTTTTTTACGCCGGGTATCGTAATGGGCCTTATAGAAACTGTAAAATATTATTTTTTAGTTAATAATTAAATATTTTGTATTGTTATTAATTTTGTATTATTTAAATTGTTTTAATATTAGTGTGAAAATGTATAAAAAAAATTTTGTAACATATGTTTTAGGAGCGGGATGTTTGGTTATTAGGGGATAAGGGTGGGGAGTATTTTAAAAATATTAGTGTAAATTTAGATATTAATTTAAATTTTTTGAAATTAGAAATTAATTTAAAAACGAAATTTATATTAAAAATATAAAATATATGATTTGTTTTACCAGTGGGATGTTGGGTTATTAGGGGATAAGGGTGGGGAGTATTTTAAAAATATTAGTGTAAATTTAGATATTAATGTAAATTTTTTAGAAATTAGAAATTAATTTAAAAAACCAAATTTATATTAAAAATGTAAAATATATGTTTTCTTTTAGGAGCGGGATGTTGGGTTATTAGGGGATAAGGGTGGGGAGCATTTTAAAAATATTAGTGTAAATTTAGATATTAATTTAAAATTTTTAGAAATTAGAAATTAATTTAAAAACGAAATTTATATAAAAAATTTAAAATATATGTTTTGTTTTAGGAGTGGGATGTTGGGTTATTAGGGGATAAGGGTGGGGAGTATTTTAAAAATATTAGTGTAAATTTAGATATTAATTTAAAAAAATTGAAATTAGAAATTAATTAAAAAAACGAAATTTATATTAAAAATATAAAATATATGTTTTGTTTTAGCAGTGGGATGTTGGGTTATTAGGGGATAAGGGTGGGGAGTATTTAAAAAATATTAGTGTAAATTTAGATATTAATTTAAAAAAATTGAAATTAGAATTAAAAAAAAAAAGAAATTTATATTAAAAATATAAAATATATGTTTTGTTTTAGGAGTGGGTTGTTTGGTTATTAGGGGATAAGGGTGGGGACTGTTATTTAAATCTTATTTTAAAATTATTTATTAAATTGAAATTTAAAAAATTGCAAATAATTAGAAGAAATAAAGGGGCCCATTACGATGTCGGGCGGAAGCACTACCGCCGTGCTGGCGGATGCAAAAACCACCAGTTACCGCCGGCACGCAGCAGTCCACACGCCCGCCCGATTACGATGCGAAAAGTCAGCCAAACACCGCCGGCAAGCCAGCGACACCGTCCGCCATCAAAGTGCGCCCGTACACGTAGCGGCGCAGCACAATTGACACACACCGTCCGACGAAACACGTACCGCCCGGCGTACAAATTACGATGCCGCACACAAACTGATCCCACGGCTAAGAGACACCGTACGTCAAACCGAAGCGGTAACACGAACGCCGAGCACGGACACCGAAGAAGCGGCACCCCCGAGCATGAATCCAGCACTGCAGGCCCTCCCTATGCTCTATCTGATGCACCACCAAGGACGCAACGTACCGCGAAGACGCAGGTAGGCACACACACAACAAGTGCACGCAAACAGCGCACACAGTGCAAGGGCGGAAAAAGCGGACAACCCCCACCCCTGCGTGTACACGACACATCTACCATAGCATCCACATATGACACACAGGCCAAATTGTAACATCTCGTAACACATGTGTACACACCACCTGGGACTAGGAACCAACGACCCCGTCACGGCCCCAAAGCGGCGATGACGCTGCCACACATGCGCACAACGCAGAGGCCAACCGCAGCGCCATGCATGCGTCGCACACAGACACAGGGACACAACCAAGCAGCACACACACCAGCCCCACCCCGAACGCACATGACACGTGACAGGCCTGCCACAGACATGTCCCCAACGCCCAATTCACGGTCAACACCCAACGTCACACAACCGACGCACACATGTCAGTGAAGTCACGCAACAGCAGGACACACCCCAGTGTAACAAACATGGCGAAGCACACAGCGGCGGCAACACCAACTAGGAGAAGCAGGGCCCCTTCGGGAAGAGGAACGCCAGTACCACACTGAAACACCCATACCACCCTGCACACATGAACAAGACATACAAAACGGAACACCAAAGAGCCCGGGGACCGACAACAGGTGGCCCAAGAATAACATTCACACACAAGGCCCAACGCAGAGCGGAAAGGCAGCCTGCCGCCCACACAAGGGAGAGCAGACAGCACTGAATGACCTTCCATTCCAACTCCGAAACCACAGCCCTACGAAAGAAGCCGGTGAATACAGCCATTGTCCAATAAAAGACCAACACAGGCATGCAGAGGAGACCGACCACAGGGCAGATAGCGCATATCACAGAAGAACACTACGGACGGGAAAGAAAAAGAAAACACTCCCCCATGTCGGCCCCATGCAAGTTAATTGGAAGGAGTCACACATCACTGACCTTGAACTGTCTGAGAAGCATGTGGGATGAGGGCCCGTGTCCTCCGCACAAGCCAACAGAACACAAGTCCTGTCTCCCTACGACTACACAGAGCTCACAGCAACCTCGGAGCGTGCACATTGCAGACTGCACACACAGCCGGAGCACGCCACCACAACGCACCGCTGCAAAATGGCACTCGCAACACACCTACCCAACTACGCCGGACAGGTCAAGCTGTACAAAACCAACCTGATACATATATTGGGATGCGAACTCCTGTCCCTGCTGAACGTAAGTTACCGACTAACTTACCGCATCACATTGTTCAGCTGCGTCATACCCGTCTTCTACTGTCGGAGGTGTCCCTACCAGCATCCCGTGGAGATGTGTCTCTCCAACCCGGCATGTCTAAAGGCGGACCTGCTACCACTACTCCTCCCTCTGGACGCACACGACAGGGCCTGCTCTGCCTATGGGGGCATGGCGTATGTGGCCAACATCGGACCCGCACTGAAATGGGACCACTGTGCCTCCACACGACGGATCATCGAGCACAGCTACATCGAATGTCACCCAGCATGCCCCATCATGGTCCTCCAAGGGACAACTTACGAACAACACCTTGACAGCCACCATCCGCTACATTGGCTGGCAAACATGTACACCACCAATGACATGGAAGCCCTGCTGGACGGCATCGCATACCTGACAACCTGTAAATTCGTCGGACCCCAACGCAAGTTCCCCAATTGACCTATGATGTCCAACCCCGCACCCATGCTTAGCTTCCGCACGGACTGGCCAGTCACCACCACAACAGCCATACCAAACGACCGGCAACAATTACCACACCATCAACGACATCGCCATGACATCGGATATGACCGGGACATGCACACTGTTCCCCATCACATCCAGGAACACCGCATGCATCGTGGGAGGCAGTGGCATGGGGTCTGTGTATCGCACCCACATGGACGGAACTGCACGAACAACCAGGACACGACATGGATCCAGCGCCCATGGACACACACACCGCTCAGTGGACATGAATAGGTCGCCTGGAGTCTGTGGGTGCTGCACCCCTCCCACCCCCGCCCCGGGAATCCCATACCAGGACCTTTGCATGGACGACAAGTGCATACAACAACAACACGACCCCAGTGACTGTGACATGTCCAGTAACCACCACATTGCAACAACAAGTGGCACGCCGCTGCATGCACGCAAGCACATGCCCTGATGTCATCTCACATGCACGCGTGCATGAGGAACAACCGCAGCAAACCTGTCACATGGAACTGAGATGGACTGTGCCCATGATGCCAAGCGGTCTGGTAGGCTACTTGTATACCGTCTGTGTCAAAGTCCGCAGCTCCGCAGCTATACGTAAATGTACATTAGCACAGCCTTGGCCAAGCAGATGTAACTCTGAAGCCCACATCCCACATGCAACAGCCAATCACATGTAACCCCACACCCTATCCCATTTGTAATCATGCTCAGTATATCCTCAACATGTATTCCGCTGCCAGTAGTGTCCACTATACTGCATCACAGAGGACAGAAGACTCAATATAATGTTTGAAACCAAAACTGTCTCCGCTGACTCATTTCACAAGTACGAATGAGAGAGGATGAGAGTATGTGAAGTACACGGCAGTCGTGACATGACCATGTAGTCCACTGGTATTGGATGTCAACGCAAATGAGTAGCACAACTGTGGAAGACACACATGTGTCGTGTGAAGTCGTATGGACGCAGTGCTCAGGTGGGTGGGTGTGACGGGTAGATGCGCACATGCCAAGTTGGAGCACGCCGTGTTGGGAGGGGTCATGAACAGTACACCACCGCTTCCCTGGGCACTGTGAGAGGACACCTGTCGGGGGGAAGTGAACACGTGTGTGCACAGCAGCCGGGCACACGAACAATGCGGTACCAGGCGCACACGTCAGCCCACCCTCTGTGGACAAGCTGGATCCTGTTGTGCGCCCGCCATGCCCCTTGACAAGGCACACACAGCCCCAGTCGACCAGGTGTAACCCCAACATAGTCAATCCGCACAGGCGATACAGGGCACGGGATGGCAGTGGAGCATGGTGTGTGAGAGGTCTCCTCGCGCTCCTCCTGGTCATATCACGCAGGCAATAGAACCTCAACGTGTAGCATGGCACAAGTCAAATGGAAGTGTAGGGGGACGCACCACAGCACGAGCAGCACTGACGTCACGGGAGGTGGCTCGCACCATCCCATCCATTGCCCATTATTCCAACCACGCCACATGCCATTGCGACAAAGTGCAAGCGCGTGCGCCACCACCCCCGAGCCCTCCCCAGAGAGGCCAAAGAGTGAATGTGTGGGCCATCAGCTACAGACGGACGCGGCCTGGCCGCAAGGGCAGCCACAGCCACTGGGTGTCGCAGGTGGCGGATCCGGAAGGCGAAGACTGTGATGCATAGTCCATGCAGGCCGGGTCACCATTTGGGGCACCACGCAGGTGGACGGCGTCCCGCCACACATCATACCCTGAGACAGCCCACTCGTGCAACTGGACCCACACATACACTCCTTGCCCTCTCTGGTGCGAGCTTGTGGCTGCCTGTGCAAGCGCTAGCCTCGCAGGTGCACATGCATATTGGGGGAGCGAGGGGAGGACATGAGGGCTGGGGCGAAGATGACTGTATCACTGTCAGTGAGTACAAGGGATGACCCAGATGTGGAAAGGAAGAGACGTGTCCCGTGTGTACTGCAACTAGTCGCCAATCCAACTACCCCCATGTCCGGAATGTAAGCCCGCACCTAGGCCCGCCCATCCGCCACATCGAATATACCACCAGCACAACAACCTTCCCATTCGAAACACTGACTGGGGGTGGCGACCAGTGAACAATCATGTGTAGCCTACCCACGCGTACATGTGGGCCCTCCATGATCCATGTCACCTGCGGCAAAGTCATGACATGCGCAATGAGGGAAGTGAGGAGAGCTGTCCGCCCCACGCACAGAAGGTGCATCAGCTCCACAGACCCAGCAGCGAGTCCAGCAGGGGTCACATGTGCAGGGGCAGCTGTGCCTGGTGTGAAGGCACATGCATATTGACAGCACATCGACCAATGTGTAGTCTGCCCACATCTACAGTCCATCATCATGCGGACATAGGAATTGAACACAGGGCAACACATCTTAGTGGGTGCACCAACCGTGACCAACAATGCGCAATCATCGACGTACCCGCCCTGTGCATGGCCCCCCACCCAACGGAGGCACATCCAGTGCCACCATCCCACACACACAAGCCTTCCACGGAACATGCTGTGTCCAATGGTCAGTACAGAGTCAGCGCCCATCTGGTGGATCCTGAACAGGAGACACATGCACACACATGCCAGCTCCCACTATGTACGTCTGCCACCTGGCACGTGCAATGTAACCTCTCACCTGTGACGTGTGACTGCAAGCACACAGCCGTCTTGGCATGGGGCTGTCAATGTGGACACCTGTCAATGTTTCGGGAGGTGTGATCCGTACAGTGCTGTACATAGGGTGCAGTGCTGACACCTACTACTGTCTCATATCCCCTCGTGCCACAGGTCCCACTTGTTTTGGCCGCTCAGCCTGTGCCCACATCGTCGTCGTCGTGTGCCATACTCATCCAGCCTCGGAAGCAGTGCCATGCTCAGCAGACATTCATGTTGCCGTGCCGTCCCTGCTTGACAGCTGGGCTGTGACTCATGTGCTTGCTCAGTCATGTCAGTGATGTGAATGCGAAATTGCTATGTGTTGTGTTGCTTTGACATGTGTCCACTGCCATCTTCCCTAGGCGGAGACCGAACATTGACCGCCCATACCAATTGCTGGCGGACATGGAGGATACTGAGGTCATAAGGAAGTTTCGGCTGGACAGGCCAACCCTGCATCGACTGTGTGCCATGTTGGAACCCCATCTCCGTCCCCGCAGGGTGTATCCGACAGCATTCACCCCCACGGCTAAGGTGATGGCCGCCATGCATTTCTTCGCCACTGGGTCATTCCAGCACACAGTGGGCAGTGGAGGAGGGATGTCCCAGCCCATGTTCAGCAAGGTGCTGAGGGATGTACTGGCAGCCATGATGCTGTACCGAAACAGGTACATCAGATTCCCCAGGGCTCGTGAATTGGCGGCAGTGAAGGGTGCATTCTATGCCCTTGGCAGGATCCCACACGTCGTTGGTGCCATTGATTGCACACATGTTGGCCTTGTTCCACCACAGGCCACTGAGCACCTGTACCGCAACAGGAAGCACACGCACTCCCTGAATGTGCAAGTGGTGTGCCTTGCGGACATGGTGATAACCCACGTGTGTGCAAAGTTCCCAGGCTCGGCCCATGACGCACACATAATGCGCAACAGCATCTTGCCACGACTGATGTCCAATCTGCAACAGGATCGTGGCTGTATTGTCGGTGAGTATGTGGAGTGGTGTAGCGTGCTGGCTGTGCGATGCTGTCCCCTGTCCAGTTGGAATAGCAACGGTTCTCTGTGTCCCTCACACCCAGGTGACTCTGCGTACCCGAATGGGGCATGGCTGCTCAGTCCATTGAGGAATCCTCGCACCCCAGCAGACGATCGCTACAATGAGGCACATGGGAGGACCAGACGTGTGGTCGAGCGTACCTTTGGCCTCCTCAAGTCCAGGTTCAGGTGCCTGGACCGCACCGGGGGTGCGCTGGCGTACTCCCCACAGAAGGTGTGCCAGATAGTGGTGGCGTGCTGCATGCTGCACAATCTGGCCATTCGGAAGCAGATCCCCCTCATTGTGGATGACGGAGATCAACCAGGGCCCCAGCCCGCAGACCAGGACAGCTCGAGTGAGGAGGACAGCGGAGAGGAGGAAGCTGGGAATGTGCGCCAGCAGCTCATCGCCCGCTACTTCACTTGACGGTGAGTGTCCATGTACGACGGCTGATGTGGCTGTATCTGTGCAGGTGTGTGTGTGCTGTGTCAGGGTGGCCTTTTGTTCACTGCGTGCTGTGTGTCAACGCTCCATGCCCAGGTTAGTATGCCACTGATGGTGGCTGTGGCATTGTGCCCTATTGCTCTGTGCGATGTGTGTACATTGCTTGTAGTTGTTGACATGTACTGTGTGATGGGTGTGTGACACACTCATTGAATGTGCTCCTGTTCTGTCTCCCACCCATAGGTCCCTACAGGCCCTCCGGTTCCATTGCCATGCCACGCATCAGGTGCCGTTCCGCTCAAGGTGGCCGTTGTATTCCGTACAATTAAAACACAGGGCACAGACAGCAGTTTGTGGAAGAGGTGCATTTATTTCAAACTGTGACATGTGATTGTGTGTAAGGTGATGACAAAAGTGGTGCGTGCAGTGACAATGAGCTGTCGGTCATGGCTGCGAGATGCTCAGGGTGTACCCACTGGTTCTATGTCCATAGTCCAACACACACATGCCATCCAGATGGCTGTGTGGAGTGGGATCGTAGTCCAAGTCAATGCAGTGGGTGGTCAAGGAAGGCTGGCTGGCTGCCTCACTTGCGTTTGGAGCGTGCGAAGTCCTCCCGGGAGATCTGTTTCCACTTCGGACGGCCCCTTCCACGTTTGCGAGGGGGGGTGCCTGCTTGCGACCTGCTGATGGTTGAGGTGTGCTCACTGGCTGTGGACGCAGGGGAACTGGACACTGCTGCTCCACCCTGCGCCCCGGCAGGTGGTGGCGGAGGGGGAGCTGCTGTCCCTCGATGTGACCTCACCGCCACCACCAGCTGGCCCATGAGGTCCACCAGTTGGCCCATACGGGCGTCCATGGACCTCAGCACCCCCAGCACCTCACGCGTGTCTGTAGCAGACCTGGCCCATTGTCCTTGGGCCTCTTCATAGGCCCCAAGGACCCTGGCAAATTGAGGCAGGGCATGGTTCCCAGGGGAGGCTGGCGTTTCCCTGACCCTGCTCCTCCTACCAGTCCTGCTGCCACCGGCCTGCCCACTAGCCACATTGCTCACCACGGTCCTCGTCCTGGCTCCCAGGGTGGATCCAGTCGGCCGGGCCACCACCTGCGCTGGGGCTGTGGCCAGCGAAGACGTGGTGGCGGTTGCGGCAGTGGTAGTGGCCGCAATGACCGTGGGTGTGGCCGCAATGACCGTGGGTGTGGCCGCAATGACCGTGGGTGTGGCCGCAACGACTGTGGCAGCAGGGGGCTGGGAATGTTCAGCAGCCCTGGATGATGGGTTGGTGGGTAGGAGGGGTCCTGGGGAGCGGCTGGGCCCTGCCACACCAGATGGGCCTGCTTGGTGGTCCGTGTCCGAAGAGGAGGACAGATCCTCCACATCCGTGTGTCCTCGTTGGGGGCTTGTAGGCTGGCTGTGCTGGCTGCTGTCTCCATCCCCAGCATCCAGCAGTTCGTCACCTGTGGAGAGAATGAGATTTGTTATTGTGTTGCACCTGGCGAAGTATGTATTTGTCATCTGACATTAACAGTTCGTGCAATCTCGTACATGGGTTTCCCGGAGGCGTGTGTGTGGCTGTACCATTTGTAGTTGTGTGTGCTTGGCAATGGGTCTGTGTGCTGTGCACATGTGGCATGGGACGGATTGGCCATGCCGATGGGTGTGTTGCTGTGCCCCTACTTATTGTGACTCTGGTGTATGCGGGCTCCTGGCCCATCCTGGGTCTGGTTTGTACTTTGCTTTTGGTGTTCAAATGGGACGCTTAGGAACGCATATGGCAACATGGGGGCATGCCCCAGAAACGCATTTGGGATGGAATATGCTTTTGGGGTTCAAATGGAACGCTTAGGAACGCATATGGCAACATGGGGGGCATGCCCCAGAAACGCATTTGGGATGGAATATGCTTTTGGGGTTCAAATGGAACGCTTAGGAACGCATATGGCAACATGGGGGCATGCCCCAGAAACACATTTGGGATGGAATATGCTTTTGGGGTTCAAATGGAACGCTTAGGAACGCATATGGCAACATGGGGGCATGCCCCAGAATCGCATTTGGGATGGAATATGCTTTTGGGGTACATGCTGTGAGCCATGGGTGCCGAACGTGACATGTGTTGTGGCAGCATGACAGTGCATGGTCTGAGGTGTGTGCATGCCTGACATGCCCTGCATATTTGCTGTCTGTTGTGATTACTGGACATGGCATTGGACGCATCGTTATGAGTGAGTGATGGTTGTGTGCCACCCGACGTATTGCAGTTGTCCCATCTCCTTGGTGTGCGTGCTGCCCTGTGCCATGTGCATCACTGCAGTGCTCGGGGGGTGTGGCCCATGTTGTGTGTTGTTGCTCACAGTGTGGCGTGCGCTTCATTGACTTCTGGCACATGGTTGGTCATGGGCATGTCTCTTAGCGTGACTGCTGTATGTGTGGCAGCTGTTCGGATGACATGCCTTTCATGAGACTGGGGCTGACGGATGGGATGGATGGTATGTTGTATGTGCATGGTGTGTCTGTGTGTTTGATGGGTTCAGTGGTGTTCGTGTGCATTTATGTTGTTCCGCTCTGTTGCGTCTAGTGTTGTTTGTCTTACATAGGCGTAGTTGTGGGGTGTGTGGTTGACAGGCAGTAGGGGCTACATGGACAGGACTTCAATGGTGTTTCGGTTGTGTGTGATGGGTTGCACAGTGGCTGCCGTGTGCTACTATATTCAGTGTGGCTTGTGCATGCAGACGTGGCTCCTTGGGTGTTGCTGTGTCTGTGATGGGTCATGTGGGGTGTGAGTCTGTGGTTCATGTCCGTGTGCACATTGTTCACTTGTTCGTGACAGTGGGCGGTGCTGCGTGTTCGTCTGCTACGTGACATGTCCCATGTGTTGGTCGTGTTACGGTCCTCATGCCTCCAGTAATCCAGCCCTGTCCAGTTTCCCACCTGCAGGTTGTTCGGGCGTGCACTGTACTGGATGCCACATGGTTCTAAGCGGGGGTGCTCCATGTTGCAGGTCTGTGGGGGTGGGGGCGGTGTTGTGGGTCGTGGTGATGGCTGGACACCCACTGACACCGATTGTTGTGGACCGTGATGTCTACCTTTCGGCTGTCGGTGTGCACTGCGGTGGCTGACACGTGGCTGTGGGGTGTGGGGGATGCTCCTCCTTGCTGTGCTGTGGGACTAGGGGCCTGGTGTGTGTTGTACTTGAGCTGTCCACCCTCCCACCCACTGCACTTTGTGTTCCTGCCACTTACCTGTTACTTGTCGGTTAGTGCAGCTATGGCGGACACATGGGTGTGGTGGGTGCTCGTTGTGGCGCTTCTGGCATACTTGGGGACCTGTTGGTGGTTACGTGGCTGGCTGAGTGTACATGCCCCACGTATCTTACAGTTGTTAGGTTTGGGCTGTGTGTGGTGGTGTCTGTTGCATGTGTGTGTGATGTGTTGTGTATTGTGTGCTGGACATGGGGGTGTTTGTCCCTGGGAGCTGTGGCATGGTGGTAGTGCATGTGAGTACATAGCGGTGTGCTGGTATACATTAGTTTGTACTTACCAGCCTCCACTCCCCCTGCTAATCCGGTGAGGATCTCCGGATGTATGATGACTCGCACCTTCTCCTCCCACGCTTTGAAGGTCTTGAAAAGCGCGGGATTCCCTCCGCCAGTGACGGCAGCCAGCTCTCTGTTCTTGCTCTCCTTCTTCTTGACCAGGCTCTTGACGTCATTCCACCGTTTGTTGATTTCAACTCTGTTCCTGGGCAGGGTCCCGACTGCATTGACCTGGTCTACGATCCGGTTCCACATTCTCTTTCTGGTGGCTAGTGGTGTGTGCTGGACCAGGTTCCCATAGATTTGTGGGTGCACCTTGATAATCTCGTCGACCATGACCGTCAGCTCAATGGGCGTGAACTTGGGCATTCTTTGTGGTGCCATGGTGTTTGTGGTGCTGGTGCGGTGTGTGTTGTGTAATGTGCAGGGGGTTTGTGGTGCCGGTGTTTGGTGGTGGTGGTGGTGGTGGTTGTGATGTGTGCGTTTCTGTGGTGTGCTGCTGTCCTTGCTGTGTCACTGTGTCCTCTCCTCTCCTCTCTGGTTTGCAATGTTGCAAGGGGTTGTGGTCTGTGGGAGTGCTGCTTTTGTACTTACCTATGTGGGTGTGTCCTCATGGTCTGTTGTTTTCAGGTGTGTTGTGTCTGGTGTTCTGGCCTTTGTAGTTTTTGTTTGTCCAGGGGGGTGTTTTCGGGATGTGTACTGTGCTTGTGTATTTGTGCGTGCCTTGCTGTGTGGACTTGTTGGCCATGTTGTGTGCGATTGTTTTTGTCAGCGGATGGTTTCTGTGCAGGGACGTGGGCGCCATGGCTTCTGCCGTGTCAATTCTCATCGGCGTTGTTTGCGCTGGCGGGCGGTATATTTGTAGTTTACCCGCGCTCATGGCGGTGCGATCGTAATTTCACGTGCGGTGTGTCGGCCGTGAGGGCGGGCGGTTTTGTGTTGTCGTGCGTGTTTCCGTCCGTGGCGGGCGGTTTGACTCCGACTCGGACGAGGGCGGGCGGTATCTTGTGTGATTTTCCGCCGATGGCGGTTTTCGGTTTGTGTCATCGTAATGGCGTGGTCGGTGTTCAGACGGTGTGTGCGGGCGGATTTTTGCCGCTTTCATGCGTGGCGGATTTTTTTACGCCGGGTATCGTAATGGGCCTTAAAGTTATTTATAAATAGAAATTGTAGGTTGTTTTTAGTACTGGGATGTTGGGTTATTAGGGGAAAATTGTAAAGTTGTTAACATTGTAAAACATATATATTTAGTATCCAGCATCTTCCTGACTTCATACTGACTGGAGTGGGAATAGTAATTTTGATGTGTTTAATGTTCAGCACCTTCCCAGACTTAATACTGACTGTAGTGGGAATAGTAATTTATATATGTTTAATGTTCAGCACCTTTCCTGAGTTAATATTTACTGGAGTGGGAATAGTAATTGATATATGTTTAATGTCCAGCACCTTCCCTGAGTTAATATTTACTGGAGTGGGAATAGTAATTTATATATGTTTAATGTCCAGCACCTTCACTGGCTTCATTTTTAGTGGAGTGGGAATAGTAATTTTATATGTTTAGTGTCCAGCATCTTCTTTGACTTAATACTGACTGGAGTGGGAATAGTAAATTTATATTTTTAGTGTCCAGCATCTTCCCTGAGTTAATACTGACTGCAGTGGGAATAGTAATTCTATATGTTTAGTGTCCAGCATCTTCCCTGACTTAATACTGAAGGAGTGTGAATAGTAATTTTATATGTTTAGTGTCCAGCATCTTCCCTGACTTAATACTGAATGGAGTGGGAATAGTAATTTTTATGTGTTTAATATCCAGCACCTTCCCAGACTTAATACTGACTGGAGTGGGAATAGTAAATTTATATTTTTAGTGTCCAGCATCTTCCCTCAGTTAATACTGACTGGAGTGGGAATAGTAATTTTATATGTTTAGTGTCCAGCATCTTCCCTGACTTAATACTGAATGTAGTGTGAATAGTAATTTTATATGTTTTGTGTCCAGCATCTTCCCTGACTTAATACTGAATGGAGTGGGAATAGTAATTTTTATGTGTTTAATGTCCAGCACCTTACCAGACTAAGGGGTCGATTACGATGTCGGGCGGATCGCCACCGCCCGCATGGTGGTGGCGATCCGCCCGCCATAATCGCCCGTCCGCCAACAAATTCCCCCGCCATATTACCATGGCGGAGGGGAGCCCGGCAGACGGTAAGACCGTCCGCATGTTTTCCGCCCGGCCGAACAGTCGACCGGGCGGAAAAGGGTTTAATATGGTGGCGGTGTCTGCAAGACACCGCCATCCATATTATGATGCCGGCGGAGATGAGCCTTTCCATGGTGGCGTTGCCGCCATGAAAAGGCTCGCGGTCTTGCTGTTGGGGGCCCGTTGCGGGCCCCCAGGGTGTTGGGGGTGGGGGCTGCACATGGGGGTACCTATGGTACCCCCTGCATCTGCATGCACAAGGTGGCAGGCACCGCGCGGTGCCTGTCACGTTGTGCATGCAGATGCACAACATGCATTTCCAGCACTGTGGCGGGCGGTGTTGTGAGCACCGCCCGCCACAATGCTGGAACTGGGGGATGCCACCGCCACCGTGGCGGTGGCATCCTAATCACATGTGCGGGACCGCCGCACACATAGCGGGCGGTCCCATTTACCGGGGCGATGGCGGGCGGACAAAGTCCGTCCGCCATCATAATCGGCCCCTTAATACTGACTGGAGTGGGAATAGTAAATTTATATTTTTAGTGTCCAGCATCTTCCCTGAGTTAATACTGACTGGAGTGGGAATAGTAATTTTATATGTTTAGTGTCCAGCATCTTCCCTGACTTAATACTGAATGGAATGTGAATAGTAATTTTATATGTTTTGTGTCCAGCATCTTCCCTGACTTAATACTGAATGGAGTGGGAATAGTAATTTTTATGTTTTTAATGTCCAGCACCTTCTCAGACTTAATACTGACTGGAGTGGGAATAGTAATTTTAATTTGTTTAATGTAAAGTAGTTTTTATTATTTAATGCATACTGTATTGGGAATAGTAAATTATATATGGTTAATGTTTAGTATTTTTTATTACTAAATTTTAAGTGTAGTGGGAAGAGTAAATTATATATTGTTTAAGTTTACCACCTTCAATGAATATTGTTTAAATGTATTGGGAATAGTTAGTGATGTTTGTTTATGTAGAAATATATTTTTAGAATTATTTATAATTTATATAAAATATTTATATAACAAATATGTTATTTGATGTGTATTTATTTATTTTATATAAAGAGTTGTAGGAAACTTACTGTATGTGTTTTTATATGTGAAGAAGTATAAATGTATTTTATTATGTGTAGTGATAATGAATTTGTATTGTGTAAGTGATGTATAGTTTATAATTTACTAGTAAAAAAACCAATATGATTATTTATTGTTAATTAAAATGGTACATTTATCAAATTAATATATTTAAGTAAAATATTTAATAATAAGATATACATATAAAAATAAATTAGACATTTTTTATTTTCATTTATTTTTATTTTTGTATAAGTCGAAAGAAAGAGAATTTTTTTATTTTTATTTATACAATGGAATAGAAATTATTAAATATACATAAAATATGTCAATTTTTATTTAAGGAACATAAATTATTTTACATACATTTATTCGTTAATTGAATTTTTTAAGGAAAAAAAATGTTATGTTGTTATTTTACAAGAATTGTAACATTGTAATATATGTATACAAATTATATAACCATTTTTGGCATATATATACAGAAAGTAAAGCATTGTATGTTTATTTATTATTTAATATTGTAACATTATAATGTTGTAGTAAATATTGTTTTTCATTTATAAATAATTAGCACTTTATTACATGTAAATATATTTTTAATTAATATTATTAGTATATAAAATATTAATAATATTAATTATTACATTGTTGTATTGAATGAAATGTTTTTTTAAACAGGTAAGTTTTATTTAACAATTTCACATAATTAATATGTATTTTTATAATTAATATCATTATAAAAAAACATATACAATTATAATAATAATAAATATATTTTTATATTAATTATTATTATAACTTTACAAAGTATAATACAATATATAATAATTTTTAAATATACAGAAAATTGTGTACAATATAAGAAAAATATATGTGAAATTTATACTTTGCTATAATGCTTTTTTTTAACATTATTCCTTTATTTAAGCAGCCATTTTAAGTTTACAGGGACTATTTTGTAACCGCGTACTGTTATTTTGGGTCATTGAGGATCGGAGAAGCTCGCGGTTGGAAGCTGCGTCGCGTCGAGCAAGGTAAGGGTAATTTTACTTATTTTTCTAAGTTAATACTTATGTTTTAGGGGCCGATTCCGATCTCGGCCGGTAGGGCTCCGAATCGGATTCGGCTTTACCGGATCCGATTCGGAGCCCTGTTTCCCGACCGAATCGTACGCGGGTCCGGCCGAGCGAGTACGATGCAAGCGCCCGCGAAATCGCCGACCGACTCGTACGCGGCTTCAACACGCTCCGACCGACTCACACGGACCCGACTCGCACCGCGCAATGGAGACGTTCCCCGGCCGGGTAAGTACGATGCGTGCCGCGAGCAGTCCACCGAGCCGCGCACTCCGGAACGAAAGAGCAGTCGGAGCCGTACTTTGGGGGTCCGTTTCGGACCCCCCTGTACGCGTAGCCGCGCGAGTCGCACACAGGGGGGACCCACGGGTCCCCGCTACCTGTGCGTGTACGGCGCGAGTCGCTTCGCCGCGTACACGCTGTAGGGGGCGCCCTTGTCCACCTCGCACCCATTGAGTCAATGGGAGCCCGCGTACGCGTTGTACGACAGACTCCCATTGACTTCAATGGGAGTCCGACCGAATCGAGTCCGATGGCATACGTGCGCATCGTACTCGTTCGGTCGGGCTGCACGGGTCCGATTCGGTCGGAAATCTCACCGGGTCCGGCTCGGTCGGAGAGATTTCCGGCCGAGATCGGAATCGGCCCCTTAGTGTAGTTAGGACCTATATATTGTATTTATAGTTAGGTTATTGTGTTTTTGGTGTGCTGTAGTTGTTAGTTATATTTTAGTGAGATGTCGTGAGTTACTGTTTGAGGCGTAGTGTAGACGGACGATAACATGAGTAAATATGTGTTGTTTTGTTGCTATAAATTCATGTTATTGTATTTAATAGATGTATTTTGGTGTATTTGTGTGGGTGGGTATGCTTTTAATCTTTTTTGCAGATTAATTTTAATCGACTTTACGTTGGAGACAGAGACGCGTTTAAAAAAAAAAAGAACTGTGTATTAGTTTGTTAAACTAATATTATTATCACAGTTTCTTTTATTTTTCGGTATTTCCTGGAGCGATTTTTATATTTTTGTATCTTTTCGGGTTTTTGAGGGTTTACGTAATTTGGATTTCGCAAGGATGGATTTGTATGGGACGTGTTGGATTTTTGCATTTTTTTGGGGGCGTTTTTAAACTTTAACATGGATTAACAAGTAGATGGAAGGATTATTACTTTATGGAATACATTTTCTACAGCTACATAAACCGTAAGTCTGTTTTATTTTAATTAATTGGGTGGGAAATGTTGTTAAAATTAATTGTGTTTTATAGTATATTTTGATAATTATTATTTATTTGTAAATATATTTTTAAATCAAGAAAATATATATGACAAATAAGTAATATTTGTGAAAATATAATATTAATATATGTGTGTAAAGTGTTTGTTTTATGAACGAAAAAAAGTATAATAGCTGTGGAACTTTTGTTTATAAAATGCTTTTGGCTATTAGGGATAGGTAATCTAGGCCTCTTGTTGATGGGTATAGGGCAACCTGACTTTGCAGTAGCTCAAACATTTTTTTAGTTTGTTTAGTTAATTTGGGACATATTTGAGTTACAGATTGTTCCATCCGTAATTCTTGATAGCTTTGTTCTTTTTGTATAGATTGTAGAAGTTTTTGTAGGGTAGGTTTACCTCTGCTTGTTGTTGCTTGGAAGGCATTATGCCATCCTTCAACACTATTATTTGTTTTAACTTCTTTGTTTAAGGTACTTAGGTACACGTTCCACCAAGGAATGTGGAATTTAGGTTGCCTTCTATGCCCTGATCTATGCAATCTTCCCACCCAGGTGTCCTCAAAGTAGTCTAGTAGTGGGCTTATTTTGTCTTCGTTCCTTTTGTAATAGGGGCTTTCTATTAGAATATTGTAGTGCTCTGCTACATCGGTTACAGGTACATATGCTAGTGCTATTAGCTTTTTGATTTGGTAGGCGAAAGTACTGTCTGTAGCATATTGTACACTTAGGGGCCGATTCCGATTCCGGCCGGAAAACGTACCGACCGACTCGGAGCCGGAATTTATTCTGACCGACACGTACCGGTGCAGCCCGACCCGCAAAGTACGATGAAAAGCGTGCTAAACCCGACCGACTCGTACGGAACACAAGCCGAACGACCGAGCCGCGCGATAAACAGCAATCCGGCCGGAAAAACGCGCGAATCTAACCGACCGACAGGCACCCGGAACAATTCCGAACGAAACGTACCCGCGAACTCCCACCCGCCAAGTACGATGCAACGCGTGGAAAACACGACCGAGTCGCAGGGAGGACAAGCCGTTTGACCGACACGCATACAAAACTGCGAGCCGAAGCAACCCAAAACACCGTGACCGACGCGTCCGCAGCATAGAAAACAGCACAAACACAGCGTGAACGAATCGGAGAAGCCCGTACGAGACAACTGCTGGGTCAGACTCGGCCACAAGAACGTCTCCTACATGCACAAAAAGTAGAAAGGTAAAATACACAAAAAAAGGCCAAACAAGCAATTACAAAGCCAATAAATACTGGGGGGGCAGGGAACAAAGACACACCCACAACTCCACCCATATAAAGGACACAAATCCCTACCATGATCCTTTGCAAATTCAAATTACCTGCCAGCACTCAACAGACAGCAACCATACACCCACAGCTCATCCATCACACAAGCCACACACCATCAGCATCTCAACAAATAGCAACCTCACATACACCCAGCAAAACACACACTCACACATCTTCACCTGCACACCAACACACACACCACTCACCATCACCACCCATCACCATGCCCCCAAAGAAGAATCATAAGTTCCTAGATAGTGAATTGGAAGTCCTGGTAGATGAGATCCTCAGGGTAGAGCCACAGCTGTTTGGTACACTGGTCCAACAGACACCCATGGCGTAGAAAACAAAGATGTGGGAGAGGATCGTCGACAGGGTCAACGCACAATCACCATGTTTGCGCACAAAGATAGACATTCAGAACAGGTGGTATGATGTGCGCAGGAGGGTCAGGGAGCTGTTGAAGAAGGACTACCTCGTGAGCCAACACACCGGCAGTGGCCCTCCTGCCAAGCCAGTCTACCTCAGGCCCTGGGAGGAGAAGGTGCGGGCCATCCTACCACCAGTGAGCGTATATGGACTAGAAAACATCCCAGAGCCTGGTGAGTACACAACAAATGTACACAATATTGTGCCACAATACACACACATCACTGTCAAGGGAGAGTCAAACCATGCACCCTTAGCAAATTCACAGCAACCAAAAGATAATCATCCCAAGATGTGTATGTTAGTCAGATAAACACAATACATGCCATCTCATAGTGATATGTAACTGTGTCATGATATGTACAAACCTAACAACAAATAGAGCAAGGCAGTGGTACAAATCTAACCAACAAACACAGTCAGATATTTTGCCACCACTAGAACACCACCTCACAGGGAAGCTCACTGAAAGGAAGGAATTCTGTGTATGCTGGGCAAGTCAGTGTAGCCAACAGCATCATGGGAGTCGTAGTCACACATATTGCCCACCCTCACAATGCGCACATCAACACCACCATGAACCATGCTCACATCACAGGGAGTGGAAAACAACTGACAAGATGGCTGACACTGGCTACTGCTGTGGGGAGCACAAGGCCCTGCTGGCAACTGTGCAACAACCAACAGCAGGACACCACTGACTGACATCCTGAAAGACAACTTGCACTCCCTGCAATGGAAGCACGTTCCATGGTGGGATATCTGGCTGGGTGGGAAGGAGGACTCACAGCACTGACCATAGTTACAAGCACCTCCCCTCACACACCCCCTCAACACAAACTCCACATAACCCACCTGGGAGAATGCAATGCCTCACATCCTAACTGAAGATCCCACAAAGAACCACCACCCTGGGTTATGCTGTGTGAAGCACAGGGACACTCTTGGGACTTTTAGCCAAACAACTGCCAGGACAACACTCCCAGCCATCCATTCAGCACAGGCAGCCCACCCCACAGGGAAGCAGAGTCAAAAGGAAGGAAGGATGGGCATGCTGGGAAGGGGGTGGAGGCAATAGCATGATGGGAGTTGTAGGCACAGATATTGCTCACCCTCACAATTGGCCCATCAACACCACTCTCAACCATGCTCACATCACAGGGAGTGGAAAAGGACTCACAAGATGGCTGACACTGGCTACTGCTGTGGGGAGCACAAGGCCCTGCTGGCAACTGTGCAACAACCAACAGCAGGACACCACTGACTGACATCCTGAAAGACAACTTGCACTCCCTGCAATGGAAGCACGTTCCATGGTGGGATATCTGGCTGGGTGGGAAGGAGGACTCACAGCACTGACCATAGTTACAAGCACCTCCCCTCACACACCCCCTCAACACAAACTCCACATAACACACCTGGGAGAATGCAATGCCTCACACACCAAATGAAGATCCCACAAAGAACCACCATCCTGGGTTATGCTGTGTGAAGCACAGGGACACTCTTGGGACTTTTAGCCAAACAACTGCCAGGACAACACTCCCAGCCATCCTGTCAGCACAGGCAGCCCACCCCACATGGAAGCAGAGTCAAAAGGAAGGAAGGATGGGCATGCTGGGAAGGGGGGTGGAGGCAATAGCATGATGGGAGTTGTAGGCACAGATATTGCTCACCCTCACAATTGGCCCATCAACACCACTCTCAACCATGCTCACATCACAGGGAGTGGAAAAGGACTCACAAGATGGCTGACACTGGCTACTGCTGTGGGGAGCACAAGGCCCTGCAGGCAACTGTGCAACAACCAACAGCAGGACACCACTGACTGACATCCTGAAAGACAACTTGCACTCCCTGCAATGGAAGCACGTTCCATGGTGGGATATCTGGCTGGGTGGGAAGGAGGACTCACAGCACTGACCATAGTTACAAGCACCTCCCCTCACACACCCCCTCAACACAAACTCCACATAACCCACCTGGGAGAATGCAATGCCTCACATCCTAACTGAAGATCCCACAAAGAACCACCACCCTGGGTTATGCTGTGTGAAGCACAGGGACACTCTTGGGACTTTTAGCCAAACAACTGCCAGGACAACACTCCCAGCCATCCATTCAGCACAGGCAGCCCACCCCACAGGGAAGCAGAGTCAAAAGGAAGGAAGGATGGGCATGCTGGGAAGGGGGGTGGAGGCAATAGCATGATGGGAGTTGTAGGCACAGATATTGCTCACCCTCACAATTGGCCCATCAACACCACTCTCAACCATGCTCACATCACAGGGAGTGGAAAAGGACTCACAAGATGGCTGATACTGGGTACTGCTGTGGGGAGCACAAGGCCCTGCTGGCAACTGTGCAACAACCAACAGCAGGACACCACAGACTGACATCCTGAAAGACAACTTGCACTCCCTGCAATGGAAGCACGTTCCATGGTGGGATATCTGGCTGGGTGGGAAGGAGGACTCACAGCACAGACCATAGTCACCAGCAGCTCCACCCACACCCCCCCCTAACACAAACTCCACACAACTCACCTGGGAGAATGCATTGCCTCACACTCCAATCAAATAACCCACAAAGAACCACAACCCTGGGTCATGCTGTGTGAAGCACAGGGACACACATGGGACCTGTAGCAGAACTAACCCCAGGATAACACTGTCAGCCATCTTGTCAGCACAGGCACACAACCCCACAGGGAAGCAGAGTAAAAGGGAAGGAAGCATGGGCATGCTGGGAAGGGGAGTGGAGGCTATAGCATGATGGGAGTGGTAGTCACAGCTCAACATCCCTCACCCACATGGCCCAGCAAGCTCACAACCAAGCATGCACACACCACAGAGAGTGGAAAGCCCCATCAAAGATGTCTGACACTGGTGCTCTGTTGTGGGGAGCACAAGGCCATGCTGGGAACTGGCCACCAACCAACAGCAGGACACCACTGTCAGCCATCTTGCCATTGCTCTCACACTCACACACAGTGAAGTCCACCCAAAAGCAAGTAAGTATGGGCATGCTGGGAAGTGGGGTGGAGGCAATAGCATGATGGGAGTGGTAGTCACAGCTCAACAGCCCCCACCCACATGGCCCAGCAAGCTCACACTCAAGCATGCACACCCCACAGAGAGTGGAAAGCCCCATCAAAGATGTCTGACACTGGTGCTCTGTTGTGGGGAGCACAAGGCCATGCTGGGAACTGGCCACCAACCAACAGCAGGACACCACTGTCAGCTATCTTGCCATTGCTCTCACACTCACACACAGTGAAGTCCACCCAAAAGCAAGTAAGTATGGGCATGCTGGGAAGTGGGGTGGAGGCAATAGCATGATGGGAGTGGTAGTCACAGCTCAACATCCCCCACCCACATGGCCCAGCAAGCTCACACTCAAGCATGCACACCCCACAGAGAGTGGAAAGCCCCATCAAAGATGTCTGACACTGGTGCTCTGTTGTGGGGGCACAAGGCCATGCTGGGAACTGGCCACCAACCAACAGCAGGACACCACTGTCAGCCATCTTGCCATTGCTCTCACACTCACACACAGTGAAGTCCACCCAAAAGCAAGTAAGTATGGGCATGCTGGGAAGTGGGGTGGAGGCAATAGCATGATGGGAGTGGTAGTCACAGCTCAACATCCCCCACCCACATGACCCAGCAAGCTCACACTCAAGCATGCACACCCCACAGAGAGTGGAAAGCCCCATCAAAGATGTCTGACACTGGTGCTCTGTTGTGGGGAGCACAAGGCCATGCTGGGAACTGGCCACCAACCAACAGCAGGACACCACTGTCAGCCATCTTGCCATTGCTCTCACACTCACACACAGTGAAGTCCACCCAAAAGCAAGTAAGTATGGGCATGCTGGGAAGTGGGGTGGAGGCAATAGCATGATGGGAGTGGTAGTCACAGCTCAACATCCCCCACCCACATGGCCCAGCAAGCTCACACTCAAGCATGCACACCCCACAGAGAGTGGAAAGCCCCATCAAAGATGTCTGACACTGGTGCTCTGTTGTGGGGAGCACAAGGCCATGCTGGGATCTGGCCACCAACCCACAGCAGGACACCACTGTCAGCCATCTTGCCATTGCTCTCACACTCACACACAGTGAAGTCCACCCAAAAGCAAGTAAGTATGGGCATGCTGGGAAGTGGGGTGGAGGCAATAGCATGATGGGAGTGGTAGTCACAGATATTGGTCACCCCCACAACTGTCCCATCAACACCACCCTGAACCATGCGCACATCACAGGGAGTGGAAAACAACTGACAAGATGGCTGACACTGGCTACTGCTGTGGGGAGCACAAGGCCCTGCTGGCAACTGTGCACAAAACCAACAGCAGGACACCACTGACTGACATCCTGAAAGACAACTTGCACTCCCTGCAATGAAAGCACCTTCCATGGTGGAATATCTGGCTGGGTGGGAAGGAGGGCCGGATGTCAACCAAATACAACCAATGCAGACCATGTACACACCCCAACATTCACATAGAAATGCCCAAATAATGCAGGACAATTTGCTACACCAATATCAACCCCTGACTGTGACAACTTAGGACAATGCAATGTACAGGCCCGCATCCAGAGGCACAGTCACAACTGTCAGGTGTGTCAACCATTGATGCCTGCAGAAACATAACATACATTGTGTGTGTCTCCCAAAAACAGGTGATGATGGGGACACAGCAGCAGACGCTGAGGAGTCCCCGTCCCAGGCTCAAGAGGATACGGAGCTCACTGGTGTGGAACAGCCTCTGCCCTCCTCGGATGAAGAAGACCCACCTGGCACCTCCGGAGCAAGTCATCATGCAGCACCAGCAGGACCACCAGCTGCACCCCCTGCACCCACCCCTCCAACGACTGTCAACACACATACCACCCCTGCCGACATGGACAGACCAAGGAGCACCACCACCACCAGCACAGGGACCCTGGACCAACGTGGGGCCATGGACACCACCACCACCAACAACCCCCAAGGTGGCCCAGGGTCACCTGTGCGTGCCACCTCAGGTACTGCACGTGTCGCATGGGGTGGTGGGAGGGGTGGGAGACATAGGTCGCTGCTCGCAGAGGGGTCTGGACTGCATGATGACCCACAACTGGCACGCATAGCCGATGCGTACCAGTCCAGCACCGGAGAGTTCAGCCAGGTAGTGGGGCTCCTCAGGGACATTAAACAGCAGCAGGCTACCCATCATGCCCGCTTGGACTCACACATGTCCCGCGTGGAGTCCAAGTGGGACACACTGCAAGAGATGACGGCGGTGCATAGGGACATATTACAATGCCTCCGCCAGATGAGCAGCAACCAGTCAACACCTCCCTGTGTGCCCACAACATCTGGTGCTGAAACAACTGCAACTGCCACAGGGAGGGCGGATGACTCTGGCGAAGAGTCCCCTGCACCGCAGCAGCCTGCACTTGAGGGTCCCCCCCAAAAGAAGAGGGGCCGTCTGAGGAGGGGCAAGTGAGAGGCCGATGGCCATGTGCAACCCCCAGGAAGCCAAAACCTGTTCTGGATAATCACCTTTGTGCGCAAACTGTTCACCCTGTTGACTGCAACACAACTCTCCCACATGACATGGGGAGCTCAAGTTGGACCAATGTCTCAGATTACTGTGGACTTTACTCTGGACATTTCTGCTACCAGGACTTCCAAATCATCTAGGAACTTTGGATTACAATCACAATGTACAGCACCCACCGTCCTGTGCACTATACTCACACATGTATGTCAATAAACTCACTAATACACCATACTTGCCTCTGTTGTGATTCCTACGTTGTCTCAGAAGTGGCGATGATGATCTGGGAAATGACACTGTGCATGCTAACTGCTACAGCAAGTACAACACCTGCATGTGAGTCATGGCGACGTCACACATATGAGGGAGGCACACCACCAGGGCTACACAACACATACACACCATGGCCATCTGACTCATCGCCTACACTGATGTTGCCAGGAAATACGTTGCATTGCACAGACCCAACACCTATTCACAGTCTGTGTTAACTAGCCCACTGGTGCAGTAAGCAAATGTCAGTCAGATGTGTGACCACAGACAACGCACATCACAAAGTGAAGCACAGGTTTATTACACATTTGCAACATGTTGTAACCACCACAGATGCAAGGTAATCCCACCTGGCAGCGGGCACACAGTCAACAAGTGTAGAAGGAAGGAAGTCCATGGGTGTGGTGCACATCACCTGTAGGGACACGACAGCTACCACCCTGGAAGTCGAATCACGGTGTTGGGGATCACAGTTGACCAAACGACTCTGAAAGTACCCTGTGAAGGACAGAAATGACACACAGTCAAAAGCACTGAAGAACAGGACAGAACTGCAATACTCATGCCCAATACATGTCACAAGATACCCACCCAGAACCAAGTTAGCATGTCAACACTGTTGGGGAGTACAGACTACCTGTAAGGACACATCGCTACACGCATACAGTCATGTAGCCCATGGACACACTCAAAAAGCACCAGAGCACCACCAACACATATCATGCAAACTCACATCATTGACATGACATCTCTGGATACTCACATTCAGCTGAAGAAGTTGGTGATGAGCTGTGTGCGGACATCACCATTACCATCATCATCATCATCACTGGCATCGTGGTCCAGGCCAGGATCCTCCACAGGTGGCGGACGTTGGTCATCGTCATCCAGGATGAGAGGCAACTCCTTCCGCACTGCCAGGTTGTGTAGCATGCAGCAGACAATGACAATCTTGCACACCTTTGCTGGGGCATATGGGAGGGACCCTCCTGTCTTGTCGAGGCAGCGGAAGCGGCTCTTCAGGAGACCAAATGTCCGCTCAATCACTCTCCTGGTCCGACCATGTGCCTCATTGTAGCGCATCTGGGCTGGTGTCACAGGGTTCCTGAGGGGCGTCAGCAACCACGGCATGTTGGGGTATCCGGAGTCACCTACATACAGACAATTGCACATTAGCAGAGTTGGAAAAGAGGGTGGAACACTACATAGCAGAACACACACAATGGTACAAAGTCAGTACACACCAACAAGCCAGGCACGCTGGTTCCGCATTTGTGACATCATCCTCGGGATGCGACTACTCCTCATCACGTAGGCATCGTGTGCAGAACCAGGGAAACGGGCACACACGTGTGAGATGCTCATATCTGCAAGACAGACCACCAGTGCATTGACCGAGTGGTAGTGTTTGCGGTTCCTGTATGCCTGCTCTTGGGCCTGTGGTGGTACCAAAGCCACATGTGTCCCATCAATGGAGCCAATGACATGCGGCATCCTCCCCAGGGCATAGAAGTCACTCTTCACGCCAGTGAGTTGTTGGAGTCTAGGGAAATAGATGTACTGGTTCAGGTATATCAACATAGCCTCCAAAACATCCCGGAGCACACGGCTGAACATGGTCTGTGACATCCCACCAGCAGTCGCCACAGTGTGTTGAAAGGTACCGGTGGCAAAGAAGTGTAGGGCTGCCATCACCTTCACCTTGGGGGTCAGCGCTGTAGGGTACGGCCGGCCAGGTTGCAAATGTGGTGCCAAGCGCACTGCCAAATCCTCAATCAGCTGCCTGGTGAAGCGGTACCGTCGGATGCTGTCACGTTCCACCATCGTTGCCAGGTCAGGGAATGGTCTAAGGACAGCTGGTGCCCTGCAGTGCATAGGTGAAGAAAGCAAGATTGTCAGTCACCCCACATATGTGGCATTGAACACACTCAACATCACATGATACATCATTATGAGGCACAAGTACATGATGTGTGCAGTTCCGTAAGGATATGTATGGCACATACATGGCTAACATCTAACATCACAGTTCAACAAGTGGCATCAATAAGTCCCAGGTCGTGCCATTGGATATCATGAGGCCATGTCACAGTTCCCATCTCCTGCTGCCACGTTAGAAACACACCCCACAGTGACATGTGAGGACAGATGTGCCCCAGGCATCACAGCTCAACGACAGGTACATTCCCAGGGACCCTGTATTGCCACATGGACACTGGCATGACATGGTGTATCATGTATACACCACAGCAAAACAACCATGACCCCCACAGGTAGTGGTCCCTGTTGCCTCTGCAGGACAGACATGGATGTCTGTGACACACACACGCACAACATCAAAGTCCATGCACAAACAACATGGATGTGGAGACTGCCTCCCATTGTGCACATGAAATCAGAGACATTGTAAACACAACATGCACACAGACTGTGGAGGACCATCACCATTGTGCCAATGGGTCACCCTGGGTTAAACATACCGTCCCACATGGGACTCAGGGGGTATGTGACATGACATACACATACACCACCGTGAAATGTGACCATGCCACATGCTCAGATATGAACAGTTGCACATCACAGTGGTCATGTACACGAAACACCAAGGATTCTGTCCCCATGAACACGTGCACAGCCTGGGGGTGGCTGCCCCCAAGTGACACCCACAGAACAACATGTTCACCCCCATACACGGAATAGGTAATGCAGCCTTACATGCCGTAGGATACAGTTTGGACAGGCTGTGGTGTTGTAGGTGTGCCCCTCACTCCCTGGGAAGTATATGTGGCTGGCATATGTTCACCTGTGACAGGCATGGTGACATATGCCAGTGACTTGTACAGGGACGCGTTGGACAGCAATGGACCGATCAGTGCGCACACATTGGCCATTGCATTCAATGTGCGCTGGTACGCGTTGTATTCGCAATACGCGTTGGACAGCAATGGACCGATCAGTGCGCACACATTGGCCATTGCATTCAATGTGTGCTGGTACGCGTTGTATTCGCAATACGCGTTGGACAGCAATGGACCGATCAGTGCGCACACATTGGCCATTGCATTCAATGTGTGCTGGTACGCGTTGTATTCGCAATATGCGTTGGACAGCAATGGACCGATCAGTGCGCACACATTGGCCATTGCATTCAATGTGTGCTGGTACGCATTGTATTCGCAATACGCGTTGGACAGCAATGGACCGATCAGTGCGCACACATTGGCCATTGCATTCAATGTGTGCTGGTACGCGTTGTATTCGCAATACGCGTTGGACAGCAATGGACCGATCAGTGCGCACACATTGGTCATTGCATTCAATGTGTGCTGGTACGCGTTGTATTCGCAATACGCGTTGGACAGCAATGGACCGATCGGTGTGCCCGGCCGGCCCATTGCATTCAATGTGTGCGGGTACGCCTTGTATCCTAGGTACGCGTTGAACAGCAATGGTCCGATCGGTGTGCCCGGCCGGCCCATTGCATTCAATGTGTGCGGGTACGTGTTGTATCCTAGGTACGCTTTGAACAGCAATGGTCCGATCGGTGTGCCCGGCCGGCCCATTGCATTCAATGTGTGCGGGTACGCGTTGTATCCTAGGTACGCGTTGAACAGCAATGGTCCGATCGGTGTGCCCGGCCGGCCCATTGCATTCAATGTGTGTGGGTACGCGTTGTATCCTAGGTACGCGTTGAACAGCAATGGTCCGATCGGTGTGCCCGGCCGGCCCATTGCATTCAATGTGTGCGGGTACGCGTTGTATCCTAGGTACGCGTTGAACAGCAATGGTTCGATCGGTGTGCCCGGCCGGCCCATTGCATTCAATGTGTGCGGGTACGCGTTGTATCCTAGGTACGCGTTGAACAGCAATGGTCCGATCGGTGTGCCCGGCCGGCCCATTGCATTCAATGTGTGCGGGTACGCGTTGTATCCTAGGTACGCGTTGAACAGCAATGGTCCGATCGGTGCGCACCCATTGGCTATGGCCTGGCCTGGCAACGGACGCGTTTTCAAAATTTGAACGAGTCTGATGCTGTAAATTCAGTTGGTCACCCACAACAATGTTGCAATTTCATGGGTGTCATGAAGTTGAACATTTGAAGGATGCTGGGGGCGTGTGTAAGTGGTGCAATTCCATGGATTGGCCAGATTCAGAAGATGCAAACGACTTGGACCTATCACTTTGGACACATGGGACAGTATCTGCCTCTGCAGCACACATATAATGCTGGCTGTTCCCCTGAGAGCTCACTTGCCTGCACTACATGCTCCAGGACGACATCTGCCACTACACTGCTGCTGTATCTGCACCCTCTGGACCCTGCAATGGCACGTACTGTGGAGAGAGCCCCAGCCTTCAGCACTGAGGAGAACCAGGCCCTGCTGGACAACCTCCTTCCACAGTACAGCAAGCTGTATGGGAAAGCAGGGGAGCAGGTGAGTGTTCTGTCCACTGCCTTTCTAAATGTGCATGTTGTCTGACTAGCAAGGCTAACAGTCTGCACGCCACTGGCTAGCAGGCTCACTGAGTAGTTGTCACCCCCCATAGTGTGTAGTTACATGCACTGGACAGGTATAGTGCAGTGACAGTGCATTTAAACAAGGTTTTACTTCCCAGGCAATGATACCATGTAGTAACTGCTGGCATACTGTCCATGGCCATCGTTGCACTGCCTGTGTACATCATGTGCCCCTGTGATTGAGACATGTATATACAACTGTGTAATGCACGGATATGTTGCATGTGTAGTAATGGCATTCTCACTTTGTCATCCTCACAGGTTGATGCCCATCAGAAGCAGCAGATATGGCTGACCATCGTCCGGGCAGTGAGATCCGTGGGGGTCTACAAGCGCCGGATCCGCAACTGCCAGAAGAGGTGACAGGACCTTCGGGGCTGGACCCGGAGGATCGCACGGGTCCAGCTGAAGCTGTCGCCTCCTCGCAGGAGGGGCGGACACCGGACCCTGACCCCCCACATGCTCAGGATCCTGGCGGTGGTCTTCCCTGATCTGGATGGGCAGCTGAAGGCCAGAGAGCAGCAAGGAGGGGGTGAGTCCATGACTGCATTGTGAACTATGTCTGCCATGCTATGTGCCCTCCTCTGGCCTGGTTAAACATCCACAGTACATCAGTCATGTGGTCCAGGACCCATGTCCCTCTATTGTGCACTGCCCACTCCTCATCTGATACCCTGGTGTGGCCCTTACAGTCAGGGAATTGTGTCACTTGGGTACTGTGTCCTTGCAGTTTGCTTGACTCAAGGTGGGGGACAGCATCTGTTTCCCTAACTCTGTGGTGGGCATCATGGGTGGGTCCATTGCTTACACAATGGCTGTGTTCTGACATGTAATCTGCGTGTTACTTTGATATGTGGTCCAATTGCAGAGCTGATCCACCACATGTGCCTGGGGTATCTGGCACACACCCATGCTGCGGGTGGGAACAATGTTTGGGCCCCAGGAGTGTGTATATTACGTGTGTCACACATACTTAGCCAGCTGCCTACTGTCCAGGGCTCATCCCTCATTCATGTGGGGCAGGACAGTCATGCCTACTCCAGGCCATACAATACACTCTGTACTCCCACTCCCGTGTATCAGCTGACACGTTGTGCTCAGTGATTTGTCCCCTCAGGTGTCTGCCTCTGTGTCAGTGTGCTGTGGCTTCATTGTCAGGTCTGCTGGGGTGTTTCTCGGTTGGGGCTCCGCATGCCACCGGAGATGTGACCATGGGGGACGATACTTGTGTGACACATAGGTGTTTGATCACCTGACCGTGCAGACTGGGGTATGCGAATGTGAAGTTCAGGCAGCTGTTTCCCATTCACAGCAGATTGTGAGGTGCTCAGGTGCAGAGGGTAGTGTTACAGGTCTCCCATATGTCCAATGGGTATGACCTGGACAGATGAGGGTTCAGATGATGTGGTGTGTGGGGGATGTACATGTGCACTTGTTCAGCTCCAGGACTTGCATTCCCCATGACCTACTATTGTGACACAGTGCAGAGTGTTGTTGTCTGGCTGCCCTGCCCATGTGACTGGAGACAGTGATGTATGACTTAGCAGGCATGCCTGTGCCATGGCATGTGACTTCCTATTAGTGATCCTGCAGGGGAGTGACATGTGCTACATGCACACCATTGTGGCAATGGCTATCAGGACATGGGTGCATCATGGTGTCTGTCGATGGTATGCATCACATGCATTTCCTATTTGACTCTGGGCATCCCTTTCATCCGGACACCTGTACTGACTCAGTGGCAAGAGTTGTGATGTGTGCATGTCCACATGCTTCACCGGGTTCTCTGCACTGTCCATATACTGTGTAGGTGGTGCATGTGTCCACACTGGGGTATTGCCATCCAACAGACAGCAGACAGATGGGTGCAAGGCCAGGTGGGATGTGAGTGCCATGGTTGACCATCAGACTGACAATTGACTTCTCCTGTTCTGTTTGGGCACTTTTAGCAATGTTCAACTAAGGATGCCAGGGCTTGCTCTGTAATGTGCTGTACTTACTGTGGTGTGTGCGTTCGGTGCAGGTGACTGATGTCTGTCTGTTTCCCTATTGATTGCAGAAACATCCACGGCCACAGGAGGGGACAGCTCCACGGACCAGGAGGAGCCGCAGAGCCAGACTGGGTCAGCAGCCGAGGAGTGGTCGGAGGGACCCAGTGGCACGGAGGGCGAGGGGAGCCACACCGAGGAGTCCTCAGCACCATCCACCTCAGCTGAGGACCACAGCAGCTCGGACGATGACTCCCTTATGGAGGCGGGTGTCAGCAGCCACCACACCCCAGCTAGTGTTGCTGTCCCCGCCACCACCACCACCACCACCGCCCTCCCGTCGGCTCCCATTCCCGAGGTCCGTGGAGGCTCCCATGTTTGGGAGCGTGTCTCCTTCGGGCCAGGCACCGCACCCCCTGCCCCTGTGTCCCCTGCTGCCCTGAGTGAGGAGTCTGTGTACCTCCTCCGCCAGCTCCATGTAGGACAGACAGCGATGCTGAGTGTCCTCCATGCACACACCACTCTGTTGACTCAGCTGGTGTCGTTCATGGAGGGCATCTCATCGGGCATGTCTGACCTACAGAGGGGCAATAGGTCCATGGACTCCTCCCTGACGGCAGCAGTGTCCCTCCTCCGACAGTCCCTCACCCCTCCTGCCTCTGCCCCATCCACACTCCCAGCACCTTACCTGTCCCAAGCACACACACACACTGGCACAGGCACACACCAGCACAGACACGTGCAGCACACAGACACACACGCCACGAACAAGACGCACACGCACGCACCGTCAGGGGACTGAAACCACACTCACAGGGGATGGGGCACAGGCACACACACACGCATCCACAAGCACTGCGCAGTCCTCAGTTGCCTCTCCCTCCAAAGACCCCTCCCTTGCCTCACCTGCAACCTCAAAGACACAGCGGCTCTTCCTCTGTGACCTTGGCCTCTTCCCCTCCGATCCAGCTGATCCAGCATTCAGGGGGAAGAGGAAGCCCACCCACACGGAGCGCAGTGCCCCTGGGCCCCGGACACCCTCCCCCAGGCGCAGACCGACTGAGGCCCCCACCCGCAAGTCCCCCCGGTCCCGGAAGAGCAAGACACCGCTGCCGCCCTGCAGCTCAGGCACCAAGTCTCCTTCCGCCATCCCTCAGGCCCCCACTCCACAGGTGCCCCCACCACACCCTGCCCCAGGTTCCCCCACCCACAGATACACCATCCCCAGAAGGATCAGGCCTTCTCCCCCTGCCACTTGCTCTTCCGGCCCCACACCCCCGCTGCGCTTGTCTGTACCACTGATGTGGTGAGGGTGTCCTCCCCCTCTGTCCTGCCCACCTTACCTGATCCCCATTCTCCTCCCCTGGAGGTAGGCACTGCAGTGGAGTCCACTACCACCCTGTCTGACTTGGGCACTGCAGTGGCGAAGCTGTCCCTCCATCTGCAGGGTCCACTGCAGTCGTGCCGGCACCCACAACATCTGAGTCATGCCCCCCAGTTGTGCCGGCACACACCATGTCAGACACCTCCACTGCAGTTGTCAGTGGCTCTCCAGCACCCACCATCCCTTCCCTGCCTCCTCCTGGTGAGCCCTGATCCTGTCCCTGCGGTGCCTGGCCTGCCCCCCTGTATGCCCCTCCTAGGGGATTGTCCCTGGTTTTTGTCAGTGCAGGCATGCGTAGGGTGGCATCTGCCACTGTCACCCACTTTTGACTTTAATGATGGACTGGCCATTGGCCTTTGTTTATTTTCTACCTGACTTCTACTTTTGATGCCACATATGCTGAATAAAGCAACTTTCTGTTCTCTAGTGCTTTTGCTTCTGATGTACATGATGTTGATGATGCTAACCATGCCCTTGCTGCAGTGATGGTGATATTTGGTCTCATGACAATGAAGTGTTACTGTGCAGGAACCCATGTGGTCCAGGGGGACAGTGTCCTATCCTGTGGTGTATCCATGTCATCCTTAGCAGCATCTGAGGGTGTCATGTTTTCAATATTTGGCAATGGGATTCCCTACTTACATTAGCAATGTCACATCTGTGGGTTCCACCCCTGCACATCTGTTGTGTTTGCCATTGTTCAATTAGTCTACTTCCCTGACCCTGTGGCCATCTCCACTGGACATGCAGGTTTGGGCATCAATGGGGAAGGACTCATCTGTGTTGTCAGTGCAACTTGCTATACATGTGTGTTGGATCTGTGCTGATGATTTCGTTGACACTCCCATGACCAGGCTAATGTGACGGGAGCCTTCATTTGGTGCTAATTGTTGACTGTGTGACCAAGTGTTCTGCTGACATGATGGAGCCCTACTGATGCGACATATGGCACAGCTTTCCTCACACAGGAGTGGAGTCCCCTCATGGCAGTGTGTACTCCTGTGACATCGCCTGCACCCAAGGTGTGTGTTGTATGAGCATGTCTGTGTGTTCACTTCCATGTTGCTGTGCATGCTAGGATCCCTAGTGATGTTCCTGTTTGTGATGCCTGCTGAGTTGAGCTATGTTCCCCCAAAGTCTTCTCCCTGGGTTCTCTGTGATGTGGGTGCATGGCACATTACTGGTCATCAGGGTGTCACCCATAGGTGTGTTTGCTGTCAGGGCTGAGTTTGTGGGCAGACGCAGATGGGTCACAGTCAGGATTCCCCTTGGCACTTGTTGTTTACACCTGTCATGTGATTTCCGGTTTGTGTTAGCTTTCATTGGTTGTGACACGTTGTGTGTGTGACTGCTGGCACTCCTCAGGGTCAGGGCTGCAATGTTGGTAGTTGTCTATGTGTGTTCTTTGTGGGTGACCTTGGCTTCTTCATTGGTGTGTGACTGTGGCTGGGATCCCATTGGTTGGTGTGGTATTGCCGTCATGTCCATGTACAGCGTAGTGTGCAGTGTGTCAGACATTCAGGAGTCTGGTTGAGTGGCCATGTGTGATGTGTTTCTGCCCCTTGGTTCCCACCACCCCCTGGGATTGTCATGGGTGCATGTGCAATGTCACCAGTGCATGTGAGCTTCACTGCTGCACATTGTTGGAGGTCGAGGTGTGTGGTGTTGAGTGTGTGCAGATGAGAGTTGTTGCCCGGCTAGACCCCTGCCTCCATGTTGGCCTTGGCTTACTGGCCGTGCTGATTGATTTGTGCTTGTGTAGGTGTGATGGTAGTTTGTTGCTCAGGACACATGACTGTGGTTCACAGTGTGAACGACATCTAGCTTTGTCATCACAGTGGGATTGTAATGCAGCCCAGGGTCACCACATTGTGGGGGCCCTGGGGGTAGTGATGTGGTGTCTCTGTGTCTTGCTGTGTCAGTTGCTGTTCCTACATGCTTGTGTGACATGTGTGATTTGTGCTCCCTCTCATCTGACAATGCCTGATTGCCCACATAGGGGATTTGGATCCATGAGTTACCTTTGTGTGGCACTGTATGCACGTCTGTGTAATTGGTATTCAGGCCTCCTCATGTGTTGTGTGGTTGCCTGGGGACACTGGTACCCCCCTCACCTGTTGTGTTTGATGTGCAGTGTGGGTCTGCCTGTTTGTGTTTGTGCATCTGCACCACTGCATTGGCATATCTTTAGTGTGCCATTGGCTGTATGTTGTTTGGTGTGTTTGCCCTGCTGTCCCTGGGACTCCTAGGTCATCAGTCAGCACTATGATCATTGTTTGTGTGTCCCATTGCTGCCATGGTATGGTATCTGTTCACCTCACATCTACAGTCTCCACAGGGTATCTGAATTTGTGTGCCCATTGGTGCAAATATGTGGGTCTGCATTCAGATGGTCACTTCTGTCATTGTGTCATTGATGAATGTTGACAGTGTCAGCCCCCATTGGTGATGTTTGTCTGCACATGGCCAAAGGTATGTCTTATTTGCACTGCACTGTTTGCCTCCCCCAATCTATGTTGCTATGGGACACAAGCACTACTTTGCCACTGATGTGTTTGTTGTTCTGTGACCAGGAATCATCCATGCAGTTTGGCAGTTGCAGCTTTTTCTTTGTCAACACTTACATTTTGGTCACTGTGATGATGGGGGTTTGGACCCCATTGCCACAATGTTCAAAATGTGCTTCAGCTATGGACCCCACACTTACATTTTGGGCACTGTGATGATGGGGGTTTGGACCCCATTGCCACAATGTTCAAAATGTGCTTCAGCTATGGACCCCACACTTACATTTTGGTCACTGTGATGATGGGGGTTTGGACCCCATTGCCACAATGTTCAAAATGTGCTTCAGCTATGGACCCCACACTTACATTTTGGGCACTGTGATGATGGGGGTTTAGACCCCATTGCCACAATGTTCAAAATGTGCTTCAGCTATGGACCCCACACTTACATTTTGGCCACTGTGATGATGGGGGTTTGGACCCCATTGCCACAATGTTCAAAATGTGTTTCAGCTATGGACCCCACACTTACATTTTGGGCACTGTGATGATGGGGCTTTGGACCCCATTGCCACAATGTTCAAAATGTGCTTCAGCTATGGACCCCACACTTACATTTTGGGCACTGTGATGATGGGGCTTTGGACCCCATTGCCACAATGTTCAAAATGTGCTTCAGCTATGGACCCCACACTTACATTTTGGGCACTGTGATGATGGGGGTTTGGACCCCATTGCCACAATGTTCAAAATGTGCTTCAGCTATGGACCCCACACTTACATTTTGGGCACTGTGATGATGGGGGTTTGGACCCCATTGCCACAATGTTCAAGATGTGCTTCAGCTATGGACCCCACACTTACATTTTGGGCACTGTGATGATGGGGGTTTGGACCCCATTGCCACAATGTTCAAGATGTGCTTCAGCTATGGACCCCACACTTACATTTTGGTCACTGTGATGATGGGGGTTTGGACCCCATTTCCACAATGGTCATGGCCTGCTTGCATTGTGGGGGCCACACACATTTATGTGTGGCACATGTGATAGGGGGTCACATTGTAGGTTCAAAGTCATGTTCAGTGTTGTAGGCATTTGACACAGTCTACACACGCTTGTCATGGTGTTGGGGGGGTGTCTTTATGTTGCATTCTTTATGTTGGTGTGTGCTTGTGGTGTCATGTATTAGCCATCCTGTGAGTGGGGGTGTTGTTGGTGGTAGGCATCCAGCCCCCCATGGGTGGAGCTGGTAGTAGTGGTAGGCATCTGGCACCCCCTGGGTAGAGGTGGTAGTAGTGTTAGGCATCTGGCACCCCCTGGGTAGAGGTGGTAGTAGTGACAGGCATCCAGCCCCCTGGGTAGAGGTGGTAGTAGTGACAGGCATCCAGCCCCCCATGGGTAGAGGTGGTAGTAGTGTTAGGCATCTGGCACCCCCTGGGTAAGGGTGGTAGTAGTGGTAGGCATCTGGCACCCCCTGGGTAAGGGTGGTAGTAGTGACAGGCATCCAGCCCCCCATGGGTAGAGGTGGTAGTAGTGGTAGGCATCTGGCACCCCCTGGGTAGGGGTGGTAGTAGTGGTAGGCATCTGGCATCCCCTGGGTAAGGGTGGTAGTAGTGACAGGCATCCAGCCCCCCATGGGTAGAGGTGGTAGTAGTGGTAGGCATCTGGCAGCCCCTGGGTAAGGGTGGTAGTAGTGGTAGGCATCTGGCACCCCTGGGTAAGGGTGGTAGTAGTGGTAGGCATCTGGCACCCCTGGGTAGAGGTGGTAGTAGTGGTAGGCATCTGGCACCCCTGGGTAAGGGTGGTAGTAGTGGTAGGCATCTGGCACCCCTGGGTAGAGGTGGTAGTAGTGGTAGGCATCTGGCACCCCCTGGGTAGAGGTGGTAGTAGTGACAGGCATCCAGCCCTCTGGGTAGAGGTGGTAGTAGTGACAGGCATCCAGCCCCCATGGGTAGAGGTGGTAGTAGTGGTAGGCATCTGGCACCCCCTGGGTAAGGGTGGTAGTAGTGGTAGGCATCTGGCACCCCCTGGGTAGAGGTGGTAGTAGTGACAGGCATCCAGCCCCCATGGGTAGAGGTGGTAGTAGTGGTAGGCATCTGGCACCCCTGGGTAAGGGTGGTAGTAGTGGTAGGCATCTTGCACACCCTGGGTAGAGGTGGTAGTAGTGGTAGGCATCTGGCACCCCTGGGTAGAGGTGGTAGTAGTGGTAGGCATCTGGGACACACTGGGTAAGGGTGGTAGTAGTGGTAGGCATCTGGCACCCCTGGGTAAGGGTGGTAGTAGTGACAGGCATCCAGCCCCCATGGGTAGAGGTGGTAGTAGTGGTAGGCATCTGGCACCCCCTGGGTAAGGGTGGTAGTAGTGGTAGGCATCTGGCAACCCCTGGGTAGAGGTGGTAGTAGTGGTAGGCATCTGGCACCCCCTGGGTAAGGGTGGTAGTAGTGGTAGGCATCTGGCACCCCCTGGGTAGAGGTGGTAGTAGTGGTAGGCATCTGGCACCCCCTGGGTAGAGGTGGTAGTAGTGACAGGCATCCAGCCCTCTGGGTAGAGGTGGTAGTAGTGACAGGCATCCAGCCCCCCATGGGTAGAGGTGGTAGTAGTGGTAGGCATCTGGCACCCCTGGGTAAGGGTGGTAGTAGTGGTAGGCATCTGGCACCCCTGGGTAGAGGTGGTAGTAGTGACAGGCATCCAGCCCCCATGGGTAGAGGTGGTAGTAGTGGTAGGCATCTGGCACCCCTGGGTAAGGGTGGTAGTAGTGGTAGGCATCTTGCACCCCCTGGGTAGAGGTGGTAGTAGTGGTAGGCATCTGGCACCCCCTGGGTAGAGGTGGTAGTAGTGGTAGGCATCTGGGACACACTGGGTAAGGGTGGTAGTAGTGGTAGGCATCTGGCACCCCCTGGGTAAGGGTGGTAGTAGTGACAGGCATCCAGCCCCCCATGGGTAGAGGTGGTAGTAGTGGTAGGCATCTGGCACCCCCTGGGTAAGGGTGGTAGTCGTGGTAGGCATCTGGCACCCCCTGGGTAGAGGTGGTAGTAGTGGTAGGCATCCAGCCCCCTGGGTAGAGGTGGTATTAGTGACAGGCATCCAGCCCCCTGGGTAGAGGTGGTAGCAGTGACAGGCATCCAGCCCCCTGGGTAGAGGTGGTAGTAGTGGTAGGCATCTGGCACCCCCTGGGTAGAGGTGGTAGTAGTGACAGGCATCCAGCCCCCTGGGTAGAGGTGGTAGTAGTGACAGGCATCCAGCCCCCCATGGGTAGAGGTGGTAGTAGTGGTAGGCATCTGGCACCCCCTGGGTAAGGGTGGTAGTAGTGGTAGGCATCTTGCACCCCCTGGGTAGAGGTGGTAGTAGTGGTAGGCATCTGGCACCCCCTGGGTAGAGGTGGTAGTAGTGACAGGCATCCAGCCCCCTGGGTAGAGGTGGTAGTAGTGACAGGCATCCAGCCCCCTGGGTAGAGGTGGTAGTAGTGGTAGGCATCTGGCACCCCCTGGGTAGAGGTGGTAGTAGTGGTAGGCATCTGGCACCCCCTCGGTAAGGGTGGTAGTAGTGGTAGGCATCTGGCACCCCCTGGGTAGAGGTGGTAGTAGTGACAGGCATCCAGCCCCCCATGGGTAGAGGTGATAGTAGTGGTAGGCATCTGGCACCCCCTGGGTAGAGGTGGTAGTAGTGGTAGGCATCTGGCACCCCCTGGGTAAGGGTGGTAGTAGTGACAGGCATCCGGGCCCCTATGGGTATATGTGGCATTGGTGATGGGCATCCCGCCCCTATGGTGCTGCTGTTTCTGGTGTAAGTAATTTCTGCATCCCTCTGTGTGTGTGTGATATGTCGGGTACGTGTAGTTTGTTTTTGTGGTTGGTGTCTGACTTACCTTCTGCGCCGTACTCGTCCGTGCCTGTTCCGGTAGTAGATGTAGAATATTGGTAGGATCGGAACGATGGGATTCATGGTTGGTTCGTCTCGTTCGTCTTTGTCGTTGCTTCGCCTCGTCCTCGTCGCTGGCGTGTTCGTTTCGTAGCCGTGGATTGTGTTGTGGCGCGAATCGGAGCTTATGTGCGCCTCTCCCGGATGCTTTGACGTGCCGTGCGTAGCGACGGGTTCGGCGCGTACGGGAAGCGCATCGTACATGTCCGGCCGGACGGGGCTGCTTTTTGGCTTCCGGGCGACTCGATTCTGCGTTTACGGATCCGGCTCGGTCGGGGAACAGGACCTGGATTGGGTGAGTACGACTGGGTCGGAATCTGTGCTGTTGTGCGCATCGTACTTGTTCGTTCGGATTAATGTGCGGATCGGTCGGGAAACAGGCATTCGCATGGCTTTTTTCCCGAACGAATGGCGTTAGGTGCGCCTCCGACCGAGATCGGAATCGGCCCCCCAGAGTTGATTTTTGTAGATGTCTCCAGAGACTCTGATTAAAATGATAATAGCAACCCTGAATTGCTGTGTGTGGATAATTTTTTAGTATAGCATTTATCATGGCTATTTCAAAGTCAATAATTATTTTTGAAGGAAAATAATTATTGCTTTCTTCTTTATTTTAGTGAGTATATCTATGTAGGTAGTTTGCTGTTTATTTGGTAATAGCGCGTAGATGAATGGAATATTTGAATGTTGGTATAATCCATGTACTGTGTACAGCTGGTAAAATGGTTTTGGACAGACTTTGAAAGTTCCATCCATCATCCAGGTGTCACATTGCTGTAATTTAAGTAAATTGTTTGCAGTAGCAAACATAATTATTCTTTTATCTGGGCATTTGTTATCAAAAAATATAAATGGTTCTTTACTGTGAGTAATGCTTAATTCTGGTGGAATAACTACTTCTGCAAATGTTTTAGGGGCAGGTAAAGTAGTTGTAGTAGCTTTTTTTGTCTGGCAATTGTTCTTTTTAAAGAAGCTATGG
This sequence comes from Calotriton arnoldi, assembly GCA_963921515.1. NCBI lineage: Eukaryota > Metazoa > Chordata > Amphibia > Caudata > Salamandridae > Calotriton > Calotriton arnoldi. Next base: position 2,811,089 of record CAWUFW010001404.1, on the reverse strand, counting down.
ACGGTAATTGTCCTGATGCATGTTGAGGTACTTTTAATAGTTGCTCTTTTAGTATTTGGGTAGTTGGTTTGTCAGTACTAGTGCTTGTTTCTTTTATACTTTCAAGAGCATCTCTAACCTCAATCTCTGTTATGTTTGAGGGGTGATTATGTTCTTTTACAGAAACAACAGTAGTTTCATGAGTAGTAGCTCTTCCATAGCATTTGTTAGAGTAGTATTTGCTACACTTCCAAAATACTTTAAGGCCAATTTGTTTCTCCTGTGTATACACATACCCCATATAACATAATAGCATTTTATTTTTTTGTGACATTACAAATTCTGCACCTTCAGTCATGTTGTTTTGTTTTATGCTAGGGAAAATTCAAAAGAAAATATTTTAATATAATAAATACAACATGTTTATTAAATACAGTTACATTTCAGTGAATATACTTACAATGTTTAGTTTGATGTAAATGAAATTGGTTAGGAAATGATTTCAAGCTTTCTTTTCTATTTTCTTGATGTAATTTCTGTTGAGAAGAGAAAAAAATATTAATAATTTGATTATATTGTTTGTAGATGATAGGGATTTTAGGGGAAAAGGGTTATTTGGGTGGGTATTTAACGTTGTTTAATAATGGAAAATTATATACTTACTTTTTAGTTGTATTTATTTTGTTAGTGGTTGTAGAATTATTTCGGAAGCTTTTGCTGTTGGCTGTAGAGGAGATAGATAAAAAGAAAATATATATTAGTGAATAACGTTTGGAAAATATTTTTAGGTCGGTTTGGCAAAAATAGAATATACTTACATTTATTGTTGTTTTATTGGTGAGGATTTTGAAAATAATTTTCTGGCTTTGTAGGATATCTGTAGAGGTGATATAAAAGTAAGGAATGAAAGAATAGTCAATTAGGTTTCAGCAATAATTTTTGTTGCAGGTTAGTAGTATTGTTATATTTTAAAAACAGTTTTACTTACTTAGTGCAGTTTTAAATATCTTTTTAGTAATGAAAGTTTTCTTTCAGGAAACAGTTGGGCACAGTTTCACCTTCTTCTTTATTGTAGGTTTGAAGTGTAAATGAGATGTATGTGTTTGATGTTTATATAGTGTTTATTTAATTGGTTGCTTTATGTTATTGGTGTATTTTGAAATGTAAGTATTTTATTGGTTGAAGTTAATTGTTTTTATTGTTTTGGCACTTTGTTTCCATATAATGGAAACGCTAATTAAGAAACTGTTAGTAGAAAGTAAATATTTTTTCGTTTTACTTTTTTTAAATAATTTAAATGTTGTTTTTAATGTGAAATAATGCAAGCATTATATATTTTACAGTTTATATTTTATTATTGTAATTGTTTGTTTAGCCAAAATATTTTGTTTTATATATTGATGTGTTTGCAAATTATTTTATTATGTTGTTTAAGTATTTTATATTGTTTTATAATGTGAATTTATATTTGGTGCTAAAGATATATTTAATTGAGCAGATTTTCTATAGTCGATATTTGTAAAAAGTCGATATTATTGATGTCTATATTTTGGTATTCGATATTTTTGTTATGTTGTATGTTATAAAAATGTAAACGATATTTAATGTAACGATATTTAGCATTTCGATATTGTGGTGAACGATATTTTTTATATACGATGTTGTGTACTCGATATTTTTGTATTTTTATAAATAAGTATTGGTAGTAGATATTATTGTAGTCGATATTTTGACGCCGATATTTTGTATATTCGATATTTTTGTTGTCGATATTATGTCAGTGATCCCTTGTGTATATGTCTTAAATATTTTTAACATGAAAGGGATTGTAATGTCATAATTGTAAGTGTCATATTTGTATGATTTTGTTTGTATTGTTCTGTGGTCCAGAAAAATTCTCAAATGTTCATGAAAATAATAACATGAACTTGTTTTTGTTGAAATAATTCTCAAAAAAAGTATATAAATATCTTAAAAAGAAAAATAAACATTTATTTGTTTTACAATCCCTATGAGTGGCACGTGTGATTGTGAGGAATGATGAGTGGATAGATATCAGTACTGGCAATTGTTTAGGTGTGTTTATTATAGATTGGTCCAGCCTTGCTGATTAGCGGCCAGAACCCTTTATTGATTTGACGACTGATTAAGACTTTGGCGGTACGGCACCGGGTCCGCCCCACCGCTGCACGACCAAAGCTGTGGTCCCAGACCACCCACCACATTAGGAGTATCCTCCTGTCTGGCAGGCTTTGCTTTTGATGTTCCCATGTTGGTGCCCTGAAAATGGGCACCGCAATGTGAACGCCAAAACCAGTTCCTGCGCGGCATGGACTGTAAAGTCCATGCTGTGCAGGAACTGTTGTGCATGCACATACGGGGCGCATGTTGTGCCCCTCTGTGTGCATCCACATGGCACAGAGGCACAAGAGGGCCCCGCCATGAAAACCGTGGCAGAGAGGAAGCTTGTAATATGCTTTGCATGACCACGGCGGTCCCGCCAAGCATATTACTGCCTCCTGACTGCCGCAACACCGCCAGGGAATGGCGGTTCCCTGGCGGCTGCGACAGGGCAATGGCGGTCCGACCACCTTTGTTGGGCACGCGGCGGTGGCGGTCTCCCGACCGCCCAATTATAATTAGGGCGGTCTGGAGACCGCCACTGCCGCGCCCCCACGAGTCTGCCGGTCCGTGGACCGCCAGAATCGTAATTAAGGCCTTTGTGTGCTTCATCTTCATTAGTGCTTCACAAAATTTGAATATGCATTTGTAAATGGATTTACCCACCCTTCAAATTCTGTAAGTACATCCAAATATAATTTTTTTAATAAATCTGCCCACACAAGTGGGCATTTCAGAGTGGGAACACAAGCGCAACGTCACCACTTTACCGGTAGTCGACTCCTGTTGAGGCAATAAATAAACCTGTATTCATGGTGGGAATGAAGAGAAAACAGCCCCAAAAAGGGAACGATTTTCTCTATTGAGTAAAGATATTTCCCCAATCAGTACAAAAATTATAAAACTGTGTCATTTCACTTTTAGAAATGCAAACCCCTTACATTTTCACATGCATAGCACTCGAGTGAATCTGGAACAATTGTAGGTGGCCAGAAGTATGCTTAGAATTGTCTGAATTCATGGATTTCTTCAACATAGTTTAGAAATGATGTAACCTGGAATTTCTGAATATTGTCCCTTCAACAACACAGCGAGTGCACTTTAAAGCCAAAATAGCAGAACTCCACCACACTACTGTAGCAATCTTGAACCAACAGTGCATTCTCCAATAATCCCACCTCCTCTACATGGCTTGCTCTCCTTCTGCAAGCTCTTGGATGAGGAGACAGGCTCATGATTGGATCTCAAAAGTTGGATTCTTGTACAGCTTCATACATAAAGCACATCCGCACAGAAGATATCACAAACAAAGCAATCTTGTTCCTCATCAAGCAGACTGCCTTCAGATCCATGGAATATGCCTTCAACATGGTACTACTGAGGATGAGCAGACACAACAATTCTGGCAAATTCCAAGTTGATTTCCAACCTGATCTCCAACCTGCACTTTTACAGCAGAGCTGTCCATACAACTATCATTTAGAGTTAATACCAATGAGAGGTATAGAAATCATGAAAACAAATATCATAGAGGAGGTTCCCATTACTCATCACTCTGAAGGTCGGCAAGTCGCTCTGAATTCTTATCAGATTCTTTGAGGCAAGTAAATGTGTTGTGGTATCTGGTATTGAATTGGAATTATTCTGCTCTTTCCACCTCACAAAGCCAATGAGCATGCATCGTGTCAATGGAATGAGCAACATGAAGGGCACCATATGAACACCACTGGGTTCATCCCTGTCAGCTCTGCTCTTTAACTTTTACATGTGCTGAGGTATTGTTAAATCAATTTCAAAATGGCAATGACATATCAAGTTACATTTGATTAGGAACTGATCCAGGTATTCAGGCTTTGACTACGAGCATCATGGATGGAAACATATTTAAAAAGATTGCCAAGTGGCACTTGAATCAATGTGGCAGCTCAGTAAACTTTCAATCCCTTCAGAGGAATAGCCATGACAGCTGCTCCTCTAAAGGCATCAAGCTCTCTGTCATGCACATGGAGATCTCTTAATGAGCAAGTTACTTACCTTCAGTAATGCCTTATCTGGTAGACACTCCATCTAACCACAGGTGGACGGTGGCAAGGGTAGCAGGGTCTGTTGGAATGGTAGGGCATAGGCCTGCTGGACAATATGAAGCACCCATTTGTCACAATACATTTCCTGCCACTGGGCCAGGTGGTGCCGGATCCTGCAACCAGCCGGGTGCCCATGTTGATAGGAGGGCAAACTAAAGAGTTTTTGAGGTTGCAGATGCCGGGGCGGCGGATGTATTAGGTTGACCTCTGGTTCCCACGAGGCTTGTGGGAGGCATGTCCGCAGTCACGAAAATACTTTGATGCCTGCTGGCCGTGGTGGCTTGGGGGAAAGGGACGCGGCTGATAGCCCCTACAGTAGCCACATAACAGTGATAAGGAGGAATGCGGATGTCGTGGGGCCATGGTGAGCCTCAATGACCTAGCATTGGCCTAATGTCCTTGAATCGTTGAAGTGCTGAATCCGCTTTATTGCTAAAAAGATGAGTCTCATCAAAGGGCATGTCCATAAAGGATGCCTGGACATCCCCCGAAAACCCAGTGGTCCTCAGCTAGGTGTGACATTGGAGCGCCACCGTGGAAGCAATGGCTCTACCCAGCACATCGATCGTATCCAATCCGCATCTGATGGTGAACTTTGCCGCATCTCTACCATCAGCAACAGCTTGGGAGAGTATGGCTCGGCCCTCCTCCGAGAACATAGGCAGCACTTGCGTAACCGTATCCCATACAGTATGGGAATAACGTCCCAAAAAGCATGCAGTGTTCACAAACTGCAGTGCCAGGCTGGTGGAAGAAAAAATTCTCTTTCCAAAGGTATCTAACCTCTTGGATTCCCTATCCGATGGTGTACTAGGAAACAAGCTGGGATTTATCCTTGAATTTGAGGACTGGACCACCAGGCTCTCAGGGGTGTCGTGCTGGGTGAGGGAGGCCAGATTTCTGGACGTAGAGCGTTGGCAGCAGGAGATAGTCCTGTGCACAGGTGTGCCTGGCAGGGTTTGGCCCAGGCTCGGAGCAGGACATCAGTGAGGGCTTCATTAATGGGGAGTAAGGGTTCTGACTGTGACACTCCGGGCTCAAGCACCTCTGTCAAGTCATTGGTCTTGACCTCAACCATGGGCAGTTGAATGTTCAGAACCTCAGCTGCCTTCCAGACCAACATCGTGAAGGAAGTCCCTTCTTCCATTAGCAATGAGGTAGGAGAAAGGAGGACAGGGTCTGGTGAGGTATCCAGACCAGTGGCATCTGCCATGTCCTCATATCAGGTGTCATCGGCCCTGGACTCTGCTAGGGGATCCTCAGAACCCATCCATTCATGTTCCTCAGAGGGCCCTTCAGGGAAGTAGGCCACTGTCTCCAATTCAGGCCGTGTGGGCCTGGTTAGCACCGGAGCCATTGACAGGCGACGCTGGTTTGCCTCCATATTGGAGTTTGGAATTACAATGGTTTTGGCGCCACCGATGAGCGGCAGTGGTGGCGCTGGGAACAGCGCCACTGGAATGGTCCCCAGAGGAAGTTATAGCCGGGGCCAATCCAGATCCACCAACAGATCCTGAGGTCCAGACTGGCGCCAAGGGCGACTGCCCAAAAATAAGGCTCATGGTCACGTAAAACTCACTCAGTTGGGCAGGGATTGCGCCGGGAAACTTGGGGAAGCGCAGCGCGGACCTATTGCCAGATGCCAGCTTCACAGGTACACCCTGGAAGCGGAGCCTGGATTTGTGGCGCCATTCCTTCACATCGTTCGATGAATGGGGCCAACGCAGAGAACTCAAAGAGCACTTCTACTTCTTGTGAAACTTACATGAAGAAGTCCGGGATCATGACAATGACCAGTTCAAGCTACTCTGGGAGCAGTTCCGAGACCTCCCTCACGAACGAAACCTGGAGTAGCGGGGAGTGGCATGGCGAGCGGGCAGAAGCTCCATGGCACCCTCGTGGATTGCTTTCGGGTGCATGGTCCTGCAATCCGCTCAAGCCGTGGAGACGTAGTCCCGTTCTAGACACCACAGAAACACATAGTGGAGGTCTATCACAGAAATATTCCTCTTACAGGCTCCACAAAGCTTGAACCTTTTAGGTTTTTTCAGGGAGATGTCCCGAAAGGGTAGAAAAAAGGCACACTAGACGGATTCAACTAAAAGGTCAAGAAAATTCAGTCAAAAATTAACTGAGGAAAGCCCATCTGAACTGAGGTCAGCGTGCTGATGTGGCACCTATATAGGGACATGTCACTTCCGCACGGCAGACGCCACAGATAGCCATCTCTATCGGATATGGCGGGCGGTACTCCGCCAGGGGTGGCGAAGGTTATAACCTCCGCTCCCTTGTCGTATGGGGGGCTGCTTTAAATGAGGCCTAATGCACAGTAGCATACTTAAACGTTGTCCAATTTTGCAATTCTGCTCTAAATTCTATGGCACATTCAACTATTGACAACCTTGTCATCTCTGAGGTTCAAAATATTGCCCCTTTACATATTTATAAGAACTCGAGCTACATAAACGAAAGTAATAAAATAACAATATAAACAATAAAAATCTATAGCCAAAAAATGTTAGAATAAATATTATATGGCGACCAAGAAACTAAACACTAAATACAAAGAAAGTTGATTTACCAGTTCAATATTTAAATCTAACAGAATACTAATGGTCTAATTATGAATTTGGCGGTCCCAATACCGCCAAACTCACAGTGGAGCAGCGGTGGCCATCCAGCCACCGCTGCACCGGCAGTCCGACCGCTGGATTAAAACTTGGGCAGTCAGACCGCCATGGCACCGCCAGGGATCAGAGATTTCTGTCGGTGGCGTGGCGGTCCGAGGGCCGCAATTTGCTCGGTGGTGCCCTGCGACACAGCCAAGCATGTTAAGACTTTCCTGACCGCTAGCAGTCTCATGGAGGTTCTTACTCCATGAAATTGCTGGTGGTGAGGAAAGACAGAGGGCCCTACAGGCCTCCCTCTTGGCCCCTGTGCACGGGGGTGCATGAAGGGGGGCACATGTGATGCCCCCTGTGTGCATGCCCTCATTCCTGCACGGCATGGACTGCACAGTCCATGTCATGCAGGAACGTGCACTGGTGGTCCCGCGGAGGTTCAGTTTAAGACTCACATATGAGCATTTAAACTGCACCGCCACGCCGCCCGCCTGCCAGACCACGATAATACTCCTAATCTGGTAGGCAAGCGGCAGTCCTGTTTGGCGGTGTGGGAGCAGGGCGGTGGCGTGGCGGCCTGCTCCCACACTGCCAAACTCGTAATTAGGCCCATAGTATGTAGAAAAGTGTTGTGTTGAAAATGCTCTAGAGTTTTTCCTTTAGAAAAAAGGTGCTAGTCACCAATATTAAGCAACAATTTCATTAATACGAAATGCTCATTTACATGAATCTAAATTTGTGTCAAAAGCAAACAAAACAAATGATGGACGGAATGCTGAACAATGCAAACATTCACCCCCAGTCACAAATATCTGGATTTAGTCCATCGTTCTGTTGCTCACCACACCACCCCAGTTTGGACCGAGCCATATGCAAATCAGTCTTTACCCTGCTCTTTTTGGGAACAGTCCAGCCTTAACTGCCAAGCCCGGTCCTCCCTGGACCGGAAACAAGCATTCTGGGACCGGTTTCGGGGCATCACCCCTCATCAGCCAGTCTAGCTTGAATCCCGTGGCGCAGTGAGCACAGGACCCACAGGAGATAGAGGTGAGTTGACAGGGCGCATCCCAATCGCAAAAGGGGTGTGTCAGGGGTGTGTTTTGGCTCCCACCTTGTTCACCCTATATATAAATTATGTGGTCGGGGCTAAAACAGCTATACTTTTGTTTGCAGATGACTCATTATTAATTTTTGAGGCCCTGATGGGATTACAGAATCTGCTAAATAAATTCTTGGAGTTCTGTGGCCATAGAGGTTTAGAATTAAATGCTGCAAAAACCAAATTCATGGTCTTTGGCAAGAAGGTTAGCAAGAGCTGTCCGGTCATGGCGGGGAATGACCATATGGAAAGGGTTTTCAGCTTCGATTATTTGGGGGTGAAACTGTCTACAAATTTAGGTGGCCCAACCCATTAAATAAAGGAGCCCTCACAATACCACATAGATCAAAGGCCATTCTACGCTTTCAGAAAAATACATATTCGCGTTCTATCTCCCCGGCCTTGGAAGTCTATCAAGCGAAGGCCCAAAGCGCTGGACTGTATGGCGCTGAAGTTTGGAGTTACACTGACACCTCGAGGCTCGCAGTGACAGAGAACTCATTTGTCAGAGCATTGCTCTCGGTCCTCACAAGCACCACCTTTGGCCCCGCTCTATTTTGACACAGGGATGAAAAGAGTATCTAACTAAGCGCACTTAAAATCATTACTGTTCTGGATTCGTCTTTGGATTACTCCTGAAATAGGCGAATACAGATTCTTTGAGCGATGTAATGAAATTGGATCTCGCCATGGAGATCCCTTGGTTAAGGTTTATACGTGACTGGTGTAAAAATTGGGTTTGATCAGAATGTGGGATTCGCCTGAAGTACTTTGTAGGGCGGATAAGCAGATTTTAAAATCGACCTATTGGTCTCTAGTGTGGCAAGAGACAAGTAGGGCCTTTCTGGGCAACCTTACTGAGAAGTTCTTGGCTTTTAGACCTATTCCAGCTTTTGAAAACTACATGGACATTATTACGCCATCACTGGCCAAGAGCTTGTTTATCAGATTTGGAACAGGTTGTTTGCCCCTTCAATCGTTGGAATAATAACTCCTCGCCTGATTCATGCCCAGTTTGTGGTATGAATCCTGAGACCCTTGATCATGTGATGTTTGTATGTCCTGAATATCGTGGTGCAAGCAGAAAATGGGTGCGACCAATCTGTTTGTCCTTGGGGTACTTCATTTTAGAGAGGAGAAAAGAATATTAGTGACTGATACATCTGGTCCAGTTGCTTGTTCTGTGAGCCGGTTCTTGTTTAACATCTGGATTAAGCGGGAGACGTTTTTGAAAGTATTGTAAATTCAAGTATCCTCAGTGCATGTGTTGTCTTGAGAAAACAATTTTAAGTATTTATGCGTCATGAATACATGTTTTATAGTTTTTACTTATTGGCTATTTCCCTCTAAAAACAATTTTTTGAACATTGCACTTTTTAATGCATCGCAAATATTATCCATTAGGAACTGGGGAGAATTTTACATTTTTTGTAGAAAAAAGATTATAACGTGATGGATTATTTTGATAGTTTGAGAGCAACATCAGTAATGAAAATCATATTGTGTGTGGTTGTTGGGGCCAAGTTTTATGTTTGCATTTTATTGTTTTATTCATTATATTATATTTATATACCAAATTATTGAATGAAGCGAAATTTGTTGTACGTATTATATGGTCATTTTTTTGTTCCTTTGATGGTTTGAAACCGAATAAAGTATCCTGATGACATGTCAAATGACTTCATTGATGACATCACTGACCTCGTGGCAGGCTCAATAATTTTCCATGTGGGTCTCGCGGGACGCTCATAAGATTGCACGAACCTCATGCAACAACCTTCCCTCCCTGAAGCGTGCTTAATACTCACGCGAGACTCTCACAGGATTGCAGCATAATTGTAGGGAAATAGTAGTATATGGGATGGACCTCTACTTTCAGACTTCTCTGCTAGATGACGGGTGTGTGTAGTAGGGTGTGGGAAGGGACTGACCTTTCCTTTCAGACCCCTCTCTCAGATGATGGGTGTGTGTACTAGCGTGTGGGGAGGGACTGGCCTCTCCTTTCAGACCCCTCTCTCAGATGACGGATGAGCATAGTAGAGTGTGTGGAGGGACTGGTCTCTCTGAGGAGACCCCTCTCTGTAATGATGGTTGTGCGTAGTAGGGTGTGGGGAGGGACTAGCCTCTCATTTCAGACCCCTCTCTCAGATGATGGGTGTGCGTAGTAGGATGTCGGGAACCACTTGCCTCTCCTTTCAGACCCCTCTCTCAGATGATGGGTGTGCGTAGTAGGGTGTAGGGAGGGACTGGCCTCTCCTTTCAGACATCTCTCTCAGATACCGGATGTGCGTAGTAGAATATGTGGAGGGACTGGCCTCTCTGCTGAGGCCTCTCTCTGTAATAACGGGTGTGCGCAGTCGGTTATGGGAAGGAACTGTTCTCTCCTTTCAGAGCCGTCTCTCAGATGACGGGTGTGCATATTAAGGTGTGGGGTAGGACTGGCCTCTTCGCTGAGACCCCTCTCCTGGATGATAGGTGTGCATAGTAGGGTGTTGGAAGAGTCGTATCTCTACTCAAAACTCTTTCAAGCCGATGGGCGTAAATAGAAGACTCTGATTAACACCATCGCCACTAAGACTTCTTCCTATAATAACAAGTGTGCATACCAGAGTGTATTCAAAGATTACCTACACCTTCCTATTTTTCACGATCCCGCAAGAGTATCACGAGATTGTAATATTTAAAAAAATAAAATTAGCCGTGTACTCATCACAGTACGTATGTCTTACACACTTCCTCTCAATCACAAACACCACAATTAGCATTTCTACTGAGAACTCACCTACTCTTTTTTACTATTCAAGATCCTGCGATATTCCTGTGAGATCGTAATTTTTTTAAAAAACAATATACATTTATTTTCATCATAGTAGTTATGTCTTAGAGACTTCAGGCCTGATTTATAAAGGTAAACTTAGACATTTGGTCTAAACTTAGACCAAACATCTAAGTTTACGACTTTGGGCATTCATAAAGGGCATTTACGAGTACTATCTTTATGTCCGCACTCGGGGCAGAGATCCGGCCCAAGTGTGGACATAAAGATAGTACTCGTAAATGCCCTTTGTGAATTCCCAAAGTCATAAACTAAGACGTTTGGCCTAAGTTTAGACTAAGAGTCTAAGTTTACCTTTGTGAATCGGGCCCTGACTCTCCAAATCTAGGGGGACAGGATGCCTTTCTGCTGTCCCCTTGTATAGCTTTTTACTTCAGTCCCACAACACCTGCAATTTTTCTCAGAAAACGGTAATGACGGGCATTTCATTTCCAAAACTCCAACAGTCAGCCAATCAGAGCGCTCACTCTCGCGGGACTTGCAGGAGGCTTCTGATCCTGAGAGAGCATGAAGGCTCAAGAGAAAAACAGGCCTCTAGACCAATCACAGGGCTCCATGTTTGAATTCGTGCTCTCGCGGGACACCCGCGAGACTCTTGCGGACCCAACTGACAAAATATACAATTAATTTTGACCCTACCTTTCTCAAAAACTACTGAACAAATTTACACCAAATCACAATCTGCGGACCAAGAGTTTTTGCTGCAGGCTTGTCTAAAGAGGTCTATGTAAAATGCATGGGGATTTTGCGTTTTGGGACCCCCCTTTTTTCTCTGCTCCCACTATAACGTATCACCCCAAAACTTTCCAGGACGGAGCTGACGTGGATGAACGGTTTTTTGGGAAAGTTTTGTGAAAATTCGTCAAACGGGGCCAAAGTTATTAGCAAACCAAAAACGCTCTTTCTATGGAAAAGCAGACCTAACTATAACTACCTCGTGGTGACCGCCACTAGTTAATACATCTATATATATATATATAAATTAAGGTTTGGGGTGGGTAGGGTTATAGTGTTGTAAGGGTATTTTTAGGGTTTAGGGTGGGTAAGGGTATAGGTGATAAGGGCATTTTAGGGTTTGGTGGTGGATAAAGGTATAGGATGGTAAAGATATTTAAGGGTTTAGGGTGGGTAGAGGTATACAATGGAAAGGATATTTTTAGTGTTGAGGGGTGGGTAAGGGTATAGAGTGGTAAGGGTGTTTTAGGGTTGAAGGCTGGGTAGGGGCATAGGGTGGTAAGGGTGTTTTAGGCTTTAGGGATGGGTAGGGGTATAGAGGGTGGTAAGGGTGTTTTAGGGTTTAGGGGTGGCTAGAAGTATAGGGTGGTATGGGTGTTTTAGGGTTTAGGGGTGGGTAGGGGTATAGAGTGGAAAGGGTGTTTTAGGGTTTATGGGTTAGTAGGTGTCAGGTTAAAAGAGGGGGGTTTGGGGAATTTCCCTCCCCCCAGTGCTGAGCCCTTTTCTTTGGCTATTTGGGGTAGATCACGCTTAGGCCTCCATAAATATTTTGTCCGCATAAGGTATCCAAGCCAAATGTGCATCCTTTTCTTCCAACTTCCTGGGTATTCTAAAAGTACACATAGTCTGTGGATTCCCTTGGAGAAGACCGAGAAAACAGGTAAAATACAGAAAAATTTGAGTTTTTGGGAAACATGGGAAAAAAGTGCTCCAGATAGAAGTGAAGGGCCCGATTCACAGAACTAACTTACGACAAAATCCTAAACTTACTACCATTTTGGTATTCACAGAATGAACTTACTCATTTTGGTATTCACAGAATAAACTTACTCATTTTGGTATTCACAGAAGACACTTACACATTTGTGTAACTTACACATTTTGTGTAACTTACTCATTTTGTGTAACTTACACATTTTGTGTAACTTACACATTTTAGTATTCACAGAAGGCACTTACTCATTGATGAGTAAGTGCCTTCTGTGAATACCAAAATGAGTAAGTTAATTCTGTGAATACCAAAATTGTTGTAAGTTCATTCTGTGAATACCCAAATGTGTAAGTTCATTCTGTGAATACCAAAATTGTTGTAAGTTCATTCTGTGAATAACCAAATGTGTAAGTTCATTCTGTGAATAGCCAAATGTGTAAGTTCATTCTGTGAATACCAAAATTGTTGTAAGTTTAGGATTTTGACGTAAGTTAGTTCTGTGAATCAGGCCCGAAGTGTCTGTTTTTTCTTCCTAAAAATGGCCTCAACGGTTTGCTGTGCTAAATTCACCATCTTCCCAGCTTATAGGAACATGCAGATCTGAATAAAAATCCTATTTTGTTACGAAAGTTTTGGCATTTTTCAAAGATGTAGCCCATTTTTCCTATTGTTTGTGCATTGAACCTACATCCAGTTTGTGGTGGAAACCAGTTTATAACCTGTGGGTGATCCAGGAAAGCTATAGATTTCTGAAAAGTAGACTAAATTCTAAATTCAGCAAGGGGTCACATGTATAGATCCCTCAAGGTTTTCCCAAAGAAACTAACTGCTGAACTAAAGAAATATTGAAAACAAGTAGGAAAAAATGTCCACTTGTGACAACACAACTTGTGTAACTTTTTGTCACGATAGCCTATTTACAAAAGCAATATACCATTACGTCCACTAGACCCTTCCGGTTGCGGGGATATGGAGGTTCTCCAAGAATCCAAGGTGCCCGCAGCCAACAACTGAGCTGCACCGTACAATGGTTTTTCAAACACACATTTCCACACATTTCTGTGAGGAAATCTTCTGGAATCTGCAGTAAGTCACAAATGTCTTTTACCTAGCATTCCCCCAATCCTTCTGATACAAAATGCAACTCACTTGTGTGGGTAGGCCTAGTGCCCATAAAGGGCCCAAAACGCAGCATAGACACATCACATTTTTACTTTGAAAATGCAGCCTTTTTTTCTAAGTCGGGTGTCTGTGGATTTTGGACCCTAGCTCAGCTGGCACCTATGAAACCTTCAAAACCTGCACATTGATAAAAACTAGACAACCGGGAGAGTCAAGGTTTGCGTGGTTTGCATGGCTCTCACTAGGCAATTTTACTCAGAAGCCCTTACAAACATCAAACTTTGGTTAAAAAAACAGACATTTTCCTCACATTTCTGTGATGGAAAGCTCTGGAGTCTTTGTGGAGCCACAAATTTCCTACCACCTGGGGTTCCCATACGTCTTCTGATAAAAATGGGTCCCCACTTGTTTGGGTGTGCCAAGAGGCCATGACACAAAAGGCCCTTAAGCACTACGTAGAGAGATAAGCAATAGAGGTAGCTGCAGAATTTGGGGCCATGCGGTGACGCAACCCATGCATACCTACAAACCACAGACATTTCTGAAAACTAGACAACCAGGGGATTTCAGGGTGATGTGCTTTGCCTGGATCCCAAGAGGTCTTCTTTTTTTTTTTTTTTTTACACATCTTTTTATTGAAACCATGCTCATCATACAGTGCTTACAATCAAGAAACAACATATATCGTGGTGCATACATGGCAGTTTAAGAAGCAGGGGCGGCTCCTCTGCTAAGGAGTAAGAGCATCGCCCCACTGCAGGAGAAATAAAAATAAAATGACAACCTGGTTATTATCATTTTATTTTTCACTAAGGGGCTGGGTTAGAGTGGGCGGGACTGGTGGCACAGGGGGAGGAGTGGTTTGCACACTCCAAGAGCACAGGACTGCTTGGCCTGCCGTCTTGGCCCGGCCAAACAGTCATGCGCACTTTGCATGTTCCCCACCAGGCTGCATTATACAGCCTGGTGGGGAACATGCACAGGCTCTCTGTCCCCGTCTGAGCGCCGAACCACGGCACTCAGACCAATCACAACGCTGCATTGCAGCGTTGTGATTGGCTTAGGGGAGGGAGCCTGGGTGCTTCCTGTTCCAGACCACAACTGAAGCTGAGGAGAGATGGCGGCGTCAGACGGACCGAAGCTGAGGAGAGATGGCGGCCGGCAAAAGGTAGGTGTTCTTTTTTTTTTTTTATGTAGTCCGCCACCCCCGTTCTCTGCCAGCCGCCGCTGTTAAGAAGAGGCAACATTCAAAAGCATGACTCTGGTTGCAATTCATAAAGGCGCTTTTATGGCCCATCACACTCTATATGGCAAGAAGATAAAGAGGAGGCAGCAAGGGATAATTAAAGCCGCACTAACTTGCTAGTCACTAAGTAATTGAACACAACGAATAACACTTGGTCTAGATGCCCACCTCCAGAGTCCGCTGCCAAAGGACCCAACAATAATGATGCATGAAAACAACGTGCAGAGAGGCAACACAAGAAAAATTGCAAACAAATGCAGCCAACGCGTTTCACCCTGAATAGGGCTTCATCAGGGCAGTGTTTATTGTGGGGATTGCACGAAAAAGCATCAGTTTTCAAAACGTTATTCCGACAAACTCAATTCCGTGTTTTGGAGAATAAAGGAAGCATCAGAGACATCGAAGACTCCAGAATCTATCTTGTATTTTGTTGCATTATACATACAATTTTTCTTGTGTTGCCTCTCCGCACGTTGTTTTCACACTCTATATGGCAGTTGTTAATCTTCCTTCGAGCATGAGTGATCATCAAACCCTTAAAGCTTGTTTCCCACCCGTCACTAACTCTTATATGCCCGCCAGGCTCCCCACATCTTTTCCCACTTCTATATTCCGCTTGGCCACCCCTGTGGCCCGTAACAGTCAGATTTTCTGATATTTGAGCCAAGACTCGTCCCTCGACACCACTAGTAGGAACCACTTTACGTCCAAGGGCATCTTGAGCGACTTCACTCCCAAGAGGTTTTCTTACCGACAATGTACTGGAAACCTCAAGCTTTCCCTGAAATCACTTATTTTCCTAACATTTCTGTAATTGAAACGTCCGGAATCTGCAGGAATCCACAAAATTCCTAACATCCAGCATTACCCTACTTGTGCAGATAAAAATGCTGCAGCACTTGTGTGACTGGGCCTCGTGCTTGCGATGGGAACAGATCAGCCGCCACCCTTTGTGCAGGATCAAGGACTCATCACTGGCTATATTCTTTCCAGGAGAATACATCTCTGGAAACTGGGTGGACACATTTTCCACGAAAGGCCGAATTTTGAAACACCTGTCATGGTCTGGATGGTCGTGGGGCAATGCAGCAGAATTAGTGCTCACATGCAGCATACGCTGCAAAAGCAAAATCGACCTCTGCTCATGTACAGTGCGAAGATGGGTGTTACCCAAATCGAGCGAGTAGACCAGTAGGACTGCAAGCTTGGTTTGTGCACTATCTCATTTTGAGTGTAAGGCCCAAAAATATCTTCAACTCTTCAAGTGAGGTGGGAGTCCACCGGTGTGCACTAGAGCGAGGCCACAGAATGCCTACATGCTGCTTCAGAAATTGTTCTGCACACAAATTTCTTTGCTGCACAATTTGCTGAAGGAAGTGAACATCCAAAAAGGGATGGGTATAGTCAATTGGCAAAAAATTGTCTGTCTCGACTTTTCATCTAGCGTCACCAGTGAACGGGGGAATTTGGGGCTGCACTAAATTGGGGGCTGCCAAGAGAGCACTTTATCTGTGCTTGCTGCTTTACCTGCCTGGTCTCTTGGTTGGTCTACCCTGCTACGGTCGCTCCGGTGCACACATTGTGCTTGTGAAGGGACATCACGACTGCTGTCATCATGTCCCTCAGAATCGCTGAAAGACGAGTCTTTCGATGGAACTCCGCCAACTGAAAAATCTTCTTTTTCCACAGATGCTGTCTCAGTATCTGTTCCTGCCTCATAGCTGTCCCCCATAACGCGAGTTAGGGCCTGCGCAGCAGTAATCCACCTAGACGCCATCTCTGCAACTGGCTAAAACCTTCCTTCTAAAACACTGACCTATGAAGAGGGCAGAAATATTGTTCTAAATCGGTTGTTGGGTGTGTGCGCCTGTGAGATGTGTGCAACAATAAATTAACAAAAAAGTACCTTTCTCTTATCTTTCTCACTGAAGCTGTGGGTTCTCCAAACACACTAAAAAAAGACAAAAAAACCCCCACAGTATTACTTCACCTTCCACATACCCAATACCACAGCATACGTTTGTCATGGCTTATGCAAAAATGTATTGTTGATGGTGCTGCTGGGCCACTGGCAGCATAAAAGTATTTTCATGAAGCCAAAAATCTCTCAAGAAGTACACCTTCACATAACAGCCCCTGCAACTTTGAGCCCAGGCCTGCTCCTTGTGAAGACTGACAGTTCTATAACCAGGGTCACTGGAATTATGCAGCAGGAGAGCACCACATTATGCGACAGGGTTGACTAAATTATGCAGCAAGAAAAGGCAAATTATGCGGCATAATGCAGCAGATTTTTTTTGTTAGTGTTACTTCTTTATTTTGTGATTTGAAAATATGCTAATGCCTGTGCAAAGATTTCACTTCATTAGCATCAGTATGGCAACCAAATACAGAAGTAAGCAACAGAAAGATGCCCAGTCAACCTTTGCACAGGGGCTTCCACTGCATGTGAACACCGCCACATTTTTTGTAACTTTTGATAAATTTGAGCTACACATTTTTTCTTATATAATCTGCAGGTTATGCAGTGGATGATAGGTTATGTGGCGAATGTGGCATTTTTTAAAAATGTGTGTTTCCTCTGGGGGCACAATCGCCTTGCGAGGGGAAAACACATGTTCTAAAAAAAATATATATATGGCCCCCAACTGGGGTCAACCCATGTGCAAAGGACCGCTCCCCTACCTACATTTCATTTATTTTTGGAACCATCCCTACCGAAGGCTACTAGCTCCTCAGAGAAGCTTAGTTAGGGTCTGGAAGGGTGAGGTGGGTTACGAAATACTGATTTGATAATTCAATAAAATGAATTATTGAAATATCATAACAATGTTGCAATTCTTTTTTAATATTCTACATATTCATTGATTTCATTGCCACTTATTTTTATAGACACATATACACATTATATACACTAGATTAGGACATTCATTTTAATAAAGTCTTTAAAATATATAGTGTGGATTTCTTGAGTGTGAATATCCATGGTGAAAGGAGTTTCAGAAATCACTAACACAACAAATAATCTGTAGTCTCACAGAACAGATCATTGCCTAGAATGTACCATTCTCATGTAATGCATAAGTGGTTTGTTGGTTACAGTCCACCACATTCCCTGGCTCAGGTTGGTAAGTTGGTTTAGCCTGCACTTTGCCAGAGGGTTTAGAGTTTCTAAAAACTGGGAGTATTTTGCAAAGGTGCAAAATATGTTATCACTGGAGCTCTGGCCCATGGGACCAGGCCACAGGCATCCTTGTTGCCTTTACTGAGCCCCACTCCACTCTGGTCTAAGCTCGACCCCAGAAGAAACACAAGAATCCTCCCCAGTCGGGCAGCACTCGGCCGTGGGTAGGAAAAGTGGCTCTGGCCAGACCCTGGAGCTGCGGCCCAACCTTTCACCTCACACTAACATCACACCATTTTCCTTGAATATTAAGCCCCTACAAAGTGGAGTGGCTTATGGAACCCAGAACGAGTGACAAGTTGGAGATGGCCATGCCAGCCAGCCCTTGGCTATCTAGTCTACCAACCGCTGACCTGTTGGCTGTGGCCAGCTGCCGGCCGGATGGCCAAGGCCTGTCACCTACCAGATACACCAGGCCCACTGGAGCTGCTGACCAGAGTACCTATGTCCACTGGAGCTGCTAACCACAAAGCCCTAGAGCCACCGACCAGCCTGCCTTCGCTAGTGGCCACTTGGGCCATTTGGTTATCATGCTGAACTGCAAAGGCATTGTGTACCCCACCTTGCACTCTGCGGTGCAGGGTGGGGGAGGGCCCACACACCACATAGGTACATGGAGGGGGGTCTCCTTTGGGCCATTGTGCCTTCTGTCAGCGACAGACAAATGTTGACCGTAGAGACGCCCACAAACACAAACGTGTGGCTCAGAGGATGACTTATAATTGAACCACAACAAAATAGCTACTGAGCTACATATGAAACCCTAAACCAAAATCAGGTAATCTACAAATTATGTAGCAAAGGGTGCCCTAGGACGATGGAGGTGGACCCCTTTCATCCGCAATCCATTCCCCAACGTTGTGGATGACAATGCCTAGGAAGATGGATGAACTAGCTGGGCAAAAGCGACCCATGTCAGGAGCTTCTATCACCCAGGGGCCATGGCAGTGTGCCATTTCCCAGAGCAGAATCTGAAGCCTAGGGGGTAGGAGTCATAACTCATACCCCAAAGGGGTACTCTAGCCTCCCAGCCCTAGTCACAGAAAGGGCACCAGAGGCAGTGTGTGAGAGCACACATGGGACATCACAGATAGCCACATGCGACAACAGACAGGCACTCTTGGTGTTTCAGCCACATGACAGGCGCCTGCCCTCCCTAGATAGCCACATGTATCACACAGACAGACAAGACACTCTTTATGTTTCAGGAACATGATAGGCACCTGTGGTGTTTCAGCCACATGACAGGCACCTCCCTCCCTAGGAGAGGGAGGCCAGGCAAACAGTGGCGAACATCTGTGCCAAGACTAAGGGTTCTGCAACAGGCGACCGAGATCTCACCTTGTGAGGAAAAGGGAATAATTGTAATCCCCAATCCCTATCACGAACAGGGAGCACTGGATTTACCACAATAGAAACCCCAGCCAGACCCTGGGAAGGCACCCGGGTGACTGACAATCAAGCACCCCTCAAACAGAGAACTTTGCAATAAGGAAGGCAGCACCACCTGTCTGCTGCCCGCATAGTGATACAACCTAGCACCCAGTCACATTCAGCAGTTAAAAAAATGTTGCCAGAAGCTCAAACAGGAGCACTACTCCATGGCTACTGGCAGACTAGCTGCTCTCACAGCAGCAGAGGCAAGGAGCTCTGCTACCAGTCCACCCAGGAGGGGGCACAGATGCCTGAGTAGGACCACACAAGTCTTCAAACCCCTAACCTGGTCCATGCAACCAGGTACCTGAAAACAAGGGAGGGTTACCTGCCGATCAGCCATCTACCACCTGCCATGGCTGGCAGGAGCCAGGACTTGACCTCTGCACATTGAGCCACTCAATTTGGCAGCTGCCCTAAGACGTACCTGTGGACTGGGCCCCTCTGCTGAAAAAGGTGCTGCGGAGAACAGCTGATCAAAGCGACTCACACAGTGACCGCTGGGGTGCATGTGTGGAAGCCTGAACAGCTAGGGCAGCTACCCTCTAAACCCTCAAAGCGACCAGTATCTTCAATTATTGGGGTACAGGTCCGGGAGTTTGAGCAGCATGGTGTTTTTATCAAGAGGATCTGGGGTTCCCTCATAGTACCGGCGCCTTCCTATCCAGGTTGTCCTGCTACCTGGATGAGTCACTCCCACTAGCTTGAAACCCAGACAGGCTAGATTGAGGAGCACAGGCACCAGGGCCCAGCCCAGGAAGGCACTGCAATTTGTGCTGTTGACCACTCCCCCGACCAGGCGCAAGGGGTGAGTCAGCCATGTGCCTTTGTTCCATTTGGGAGGTAGCTGATGTTGGGCTAGTACCTTCCCTCAGGCAGCTCCTCCAGTTGCAGGTTCCCTTTTGAAACCCTTGCTATGACTTTTACTTCCTCTAGATAGTCAGGTTTGATCATCTACTCAGTGCTTGACCAGGGCCATTATTGACTCTAGCTGGCCCGATCTGAGGAACTCACTAAACCATATTTGATGTGTACTAAGAGCAGGGACTTAATCAAAGCAATTTTTTGTTTGACCCCCCATTTAATCGGAATTCCTTATTCATGAGAAATAATTGTAATCCCCAATCCCTATCACGAACAGGGAACACTGGGTTTACCTGCATCTATTGGCGAAGGGTAAACCCATGCTGATTCTTTCAGTGGAGTGTGCATGTAGTCCTGGAAATCTAAGGGCATTGATAACCTGCAACTGCTCTCGCAATCTGTCCCTCAAAGAAGTTGAAAGCAAACCCTTGGGAGCCATGTAATTACTAGTAAGCATGGAGGAGTCTTCATCATTATAAGAATTAAACAAACAAATCACTCAACTAGCCATGCACCATCAACCACAGCATCAAGAGAGAGCTATTAATCTGTTAATCCTCACCGCATGTGCACTAGGTGAGGTTTCCCGTGTTGAGTCAAATTAAGCAACAGGCTCTTTTCCTGGTAGTGCCCTTTAATCAATTCCTTTAAGTGTCAGCTTTACAAGCACAATCCCACTCGGAACCTAAAGACTTTGGTTACCTAGAACCATTTTGACAGTTCATGGGAATAAGAGCACCATATCGCTAGTCGAAACTGTTTATGGTCAGAATTACAACAATACATGGTTGTTTTCAACCCTCCAACTTACCTTCTTGATTAAAAAAACATTCTTGGCAATCGTTTTTGCTTTGGTTAATCTTGCACTCGTCCAAGAACCTCACCTCTAGAAGCATAATATGAATGCCCCTGGTTGCCCCCCTTAATCATGGCACAAGTTCCGAAAACCAACAAAATAGAACGGGAGTCCTATTCCATTTTTCCTAGCTTGTGGAGGCAGAAATGTCCCCTGCAAATGAATGGGCACATACCGTGCCCTGAATGAAACTGACACCCTGACATTTATTTTGGGCTGGGCATCATGCTAATTTAGCCTGTTCGCAGAGGCCTAGGCCTGTTCCTGATAATACAAGGACTAGAAGCTGTTTTGTGAGCTAGCAGATTACACTAAGCGTGCCCTCATACTGGGTGTTAGACCACTGTTCATATTCTGAGTGCATCAAATACAGAGGCGGTGACAACATGTAGTGTTCTTTAGATGTATGCTGTGAATATGGGTTTTTCTCTGGGTTAAGGAGAGGCAAGCTTACTGGCTCATCTCGTGTAAAGTTTTGCTGTTATGTGAAATCTTACGCTGACATGTTGGGTGCATGTTGAGTGCTTGTAGATGCAATGAATGCAAGGTGCATGCATGGTAGTAGGACTTTGTGTATTGAGTGTGAGCTCTCAGGCTGGTGAGATGCAATTTGAATGCTGCTAGTTTAGCATTGTCATGTCCTTTAGGATAGCCCTGTCATGTATACTCCATTTTACATACATCATCCCATCCACACGACTATAACGATTCTAAACAGGTGACCTTTTACCTAATAGCTTGATCCTGTCTCTTCTACACCAGGCTCTTAGTTTTCTATCTGAATCCCTGTACCTGACGTACATAAACATGTCCCCAGGCACGGCAGATTTATTCTGTATAAGGGTCACCACTTTTTTTCATCCTTGGCCAACAGCCAGCTGTGCATGATCGCACTTGCATTGGTGATTGTTTTCAAAACATTTATGATTGTTTTAAAAACATCCATGATTGTTTGAAAAACATATCGATTCTAGAAAAAACCCTGGAGTGACCACTTTAGTATAAAAGACCCTTACTCCCCCCTACAAATTAGAGGAGAATTCCTTTCAAGCTGAGACGGGGGTCCTGCATGCCGAATCTCCGACAAGCAGCGGTCTGACATCCCTTGCGGGTTGTCATCCTCGACGGAGAGACGGGGTCCTTCATTCCAAACCATCAGGTGAGGGGGACGGTTCTTCCCTAGGGGTTTCTTGGCTACAGATACACATAGCTATACGCATATACACCTACACATCCAGTTTAGGCTAGGTACATTATAGCAAATTACTTAGGGCGCGCATTTTAGGAATATGCCAGTGCAACTGGTTTTATCTAAACTGTTTCTGTTCATCTTATTAGCACTATGGTAGAGATGTATCTACTATTCACTATATTGGCACTAGCAATCTCTTTTGTATGCTGTTGTCTCCTGATTGTCGCAGCACATATGTTTTACACAAGGCTGACGTTGGACCAATAAATTCTTATTGAAACGTCCTAATCGCCATCCTGTGTGTTTTCTGAGCAAAAGCTAGCATGATTGTCTGAGCGAAACGTACTGTACTGTTTTCGACGATGCCCGAGGAATCAGGGTTGTCATGTTCAGTGGTTGCCAGAAACTACCTACACCACTGTAGAATACAGGGGGGTGATAGTGGCACTGTAGAGCTAGCTGGTCTAACGGCTGACACATCCTGTGGGGGGTGTCTGGAAGCGGTTGGGACACCAAGCCCTCAGTTTAGGTCATCCAAAACGCGCAGGTCCTGGAGGACTCCTAGGAACTACACGACATGGCGCCGCCAACGTTGGTTTGGTTCTTATATTAACAGTAAAAATCTGAGTAGTTCAGTCGTGCTTTCTCAGAAAGCCCTACTCACACCTTTTCAGAGACGTCTGAAGTGGGAAGGGGAAATCCATTTCAGCTGAGCAGACATATACTGTGTATTGGCTGATGGTTTAGCAAGCTTGTAAGGATAAATGGTTCCCCACATTGTGCAAGACCCTACCTCTTAAACTTACTCTTCTCTTGTTAAAATGACTGATCCCGCGAGTAACTTGGGGGAAGACGAAATTGCAAACGCTCTTAACATCACAGAGAACTGCAGACATGCAGTAACTATAAAATTATTAGAACATGGTGTACCCTTAACAGGTGGCTGTGCTAACTTCGTGCTCGAGGCACATGAGGCGTTCGGGTCAGAGGTATTCTATTCTTGGGTTCAGTTCCCACCTGCAGATCCAGTGACTAAATTGTTCCACACATACATTGTAGATGAACCACCAGATGAATACATTCCATATGAAGACATTGAAGTCCCGTTAACTTACCAGCAGCATAAAAGCTGGTTTAAAGGCGCCCTCCCACACACAACATGTTGTGAGACTCGGTCCGCTCAGCATAGAAGGAGCGACCTAGCCAGTCTTAGCGACATACACTCCACATCCCGAGATAGATAGACTACCATTGGATGAAGTCCGTACAATATACAAAGAAATAGTCAGGCTATACAGACACATTGTCCAGTTTGTCATGTGAACATTGACAGTCCAAGCTGCGAGAAATGCTCCAGCTGGTCCACATCAGACCACGCCTATAATTAACCGACAGACACTGAAATCAGTAATAGGGACAATTCCCTCCAAACTGGAGCAAATTCCGTTCTGGATAGCATAAAAAATTGCACAGCTGGAAGCAGTATTTCCCCATACGGGTCCGCAGGAAAAACATAGAATGCTAACCATTTGCTAGCCAATGGGATGGTTCCCTCGATTGAGGATTGTACCACTTGGGGAACAATCTTTGCTGCCGCTTACGTCAGAGTACACGGTACTCCTTCCTTAGCAGTCGTCCCGGAAGTATTGAAACAAATACAGAATGAGTACGGGACAAGACCTGCCCTGGACTTGGGAATGAAACTGATGGGTAATTTTGCCCAAGTCTCTGCAATAATGCTGAGCAATATAAAGGGGGAGGCAGCAGCAGTGGCATACACAGCCGCCTAAGGGAAATAGCACCTAGAAATAGGGAGAGAGCATTACCAAAAATAATTTAAGAAACCTATGCTGCGCGGCAGGTTGAGTCTCGACATCTGTGGCCTGCCCCCGCCGATCTCCGGCCACCAGTGTTAACCTGTCAACCTCTATTTGTGGGGACTCTGAACCCGTGACTCCCTCGGGTCGCCATGGGCCGGACGGACCGGTCAACGAAGACCCCTGCCACCCAGACGAAAATGGACCGCTTCACCACCTTGGAGGCGGGGGCTACCGGGGGTGTGGCTGATCAGGAGGCTCCTCCAGCTCTGGATTTGACCACCATCCTCCAGGCCATCCAGGCCTCCCAAACCTCGGTGGAGGGAAAGATTGCAGAAGTGCGAGTAGATATGACTCTCATTCGACAGGACCTCCGAAACGCCACTGCTCGGATTACAGAGACTGAGACCCGTATCTCCACTGTGGAAGATGACGTCCAACAACTTAAGGGGCAGGTGGCCCGTCTCCAGTCGCACACTCAGGAATTACACCGTCGGGCGGAGGATGCCGAAAATAGATCTCGACGCAACAACCTCCGCCTGGTGGGCTTTCCGGAAGGAGCGGAACGGGGCCGAGCGGTGGACTTCCTGGAGGGGTGGCTAAGGTCGTGGATCCCAGAGGGCTCTCTCTCTCCTTGGTTCGCGATTGAGCGGGCCCACCGGTCTTTGGCCCCCAGGCCGGCGCCGGGTGCGCCTCCTCGGCCGTTCATAATGCGGGTCCTCAACTTTAAAGACCGCGACATCATCCTGTCTGAAGCTCGCAAACAACAGCGGCTCCGCTACGAAAATGGGGCAGTCATGATCTTTCCAGATTACACCCGCGAGGTCCAGGGCCAGCGCCGCTCCTTTGGGGAGGTCAAGCAAAAGCTGAGGGCCCTTAACATCCAGTATCGGCTCCTCTTCCCGGCTCGCCTGCGAGTGGTGTTCGCAAACAAAACGCTGTTCTTCGACAACCCGACGGAGGCCTGGGCCTGGGCTACGGAGGAGCGCCCTCTGCGGGCCGACGGTCGGGCCCTGGGCATGGAGGGAACGGAGAGCAGACCTGGCCACCTCGCCCTCTTGCTCCTCAACATCAGCGTAACCGCTCCCGCAGGCGCCGTGGGCGGAGGAGGGCCCGCTCGGACTCCCCGCCGGGCCACTCCCGACAACCACTATCGCTTTCCGGGGGACCCCTGCTTGGGAGGCGCTCTGGCTCCTCCGGCCGTTTGGATGGCGGTGGTGTTTTGCCCGGACCTGCGGCGGTTGACCTCCCAGAATCGGACCTCTCCCGTAGCCCAATACTTCTGAAAGACCCAGCTTCAACTGGTCTCTGCTCGCCGGGCCTGGCTCCGCGGCCGGAGACGGTGCTTTAACTCTGAACATTTCTTTCCTTCCCGATGGACTCGTAAACTCACATCCGGACATGAGGAGGGGTCCTCCACGCTTCCCCATTCCCAAGCGTTTTAGTTTGGTTGTTTACTCACTGGTTTACTGTTAGGGCGACAGATGCTTCCGTTCCTGAAGTGTAGGGTGGGGGGTGGGAGAGGGGTTGGGGGATGGGACCGTTGTCCCATGTTCTGATTTTATTTTTGGTTGTTTTGGTTGTTTTATTTTTTAGCTCCGCTGCACCAGTTTTCACACGACACCCTAATTTGCACCTCAAGAGACATGCAGACCTTCTTTCAGATATTTCGATGGGCCTGCTGATACCCAGCTGGGAAGTCTTACCCCCCGCAGAACCTACAATCACATTGATGTACACACCACTACGCCAGACACTTCCCTGCGGGGCACTTCTCTGCATTTCACCAGTACTTACATCATGCTCAGCCCTGTATCCGGGGGCGTACATAGACTTCCCTTTGGACACTGCACCACAACCTCACGCGCTCTATTTTGATGTGGGCCCCCGTCTGGGACCCACTTGCCAGGCCATCCCACCATGCCACTATGCCAGACATACCTCCACTGAGTACTTCTCTGCGCATCCTATCTTGGAACGTTAATGGCCTCCTGGACCGTTTCAAGCGGATGGCTGCCCTGCGCCACGCGCACCGCCTGGGGGTGGATATATTATTATTGCAGGAGACGCATTTGCTGGGTAACCATTGTCCCTTCCTAACGCGCTATGGATATGATAGGGCGTGGCACTCGGGGTTCACTCGGGGATCCCGAGGGGTGGCGATCCTGGTGAAGCGCTCCCTTCCCCTTGTCATTGTGCAGACAGCCCTTGATGCCCAGGGTACATTTGTGGCCATCAGTGGTATGTTACATGGGAACCCCATTAATCTTGTATCGCTCTATTCCCCTCCTTCAATGCTGGCGGCGACATTGGCTAAAGCTACGGATCTCCTGGCGTCCTTACCATTGGGCCCCACTTATCTCGGGGGGATTTTAACGCGGTCTCCTCACCCGACCTTGACACGTCTGGCCCCCTTCCTCCAGTAGAATTGCTCAAGCGAAACAATTGAAGACCTGGTCTGAGTCCTTGGGCCTGTGCGATGCCTGGCGTACATGGCACCCACATTCTAAGCAGTTTACACACACTTCGGCAGCGCACCATACGCAAGCGCGTATTGACGCCATTTTCGTTCCAGCGACAGATTGTCTCACGGTTCAGGACGTCGCCATCCTCCCGCGCGGTATCTCGGACCACTCCCCGGTAGTGATTCTCATGCGGTCCTTCGACGACCTTCAAAGCAGATATTCCTTACATCAGTCACAATTCTATAGGTACTTGCAGCTACGCCACGCCCTTCACACCCACCTAACGACTGGCACACGCCTCCAAGATCATAGCCCGCCTGAGGCCCAGATAATGTTTGGTGATCTGGGGAGAGGCGGCATCTCCCGCATCTACCGTACACTGATTAACAATGCCCCCACTTCCTTAGACCGACATCGGGCTCAATGGGAGGGTTGGGTAGGCACCTTAGACGAGGAGGACTGGCGCGACGCCCTTATGGCTCCTCGGACGGTCACGGCCTCAGCCAGATTGCGCCTAGTGCAATTATATTACTTACATGCTGCATATCTTACCCCAATGCGCCTTCACCGGACCGGACTTAGCCCAACCTCTGCTTGCGCCAGGTGCGGTCACGATCCCGCAGATTTTTTTCATATGGTATGGGTATGTCCCCGCTTGGAGCAGTTCTGGAAGGAGATTGAAGAGGAACTCACTGAGGTTTTGGGCTGGGAGGTCCCCCATGACCCAAGGCACGCACTCCTGGGTATCACTGATGGGCTGGATGGGTCACGGAACGAAAAACTGTTCTACACTACGGCAATGGTGGTTGCTAAGAGAGACATTGCGGCCTCCTGGAAGCTTTCCGAACCTCCATGCGCTGGACGCTGGAGGACGGGAGTGGACTGGTGTGCCTCGCAGGAGAAAGTTATGTACGAGGCTTGCGGGTGCCCTAAGAAGTACCATAGGGTGTGGGGGAAATGGTTGGGGGAGGTGGAGTAGTCGTAGAGGGAACGCCCAAATTGGTACCCCGATGTATCTGTTTTTATCATTGTCTGTCAACTTTGAGGTGCTGCTTTCCTTTCCAGGTCTTGGACATTTATGGTGTTGGACTGTAAAGCTGGTGTTTTGTTTGTTCTTCTTTTTCTTTATTTTTTTAATTAATAAACAAAAATTTGTTTATCAAAAAAAGAAACCTATGCTGCATTAGGAAGAGATAATTTGGGAAACCACAAATGGCGGGTAGTCCCGACAAGGACAACTCGAAGCAAGCACCCACTTCTTCTAAAAAGAAATGGAAAAACAAAAATTCTAAAAATAATAATTCAGAAAGGAATTTACGATCAAGGGGTGGGTCTCCCCAACCGGAGTCCTCTGAAAAGAGGTACAACCTTAGGAATCGTGATAACATTAGAAAACCTGATGGGTATTAGGACACTGATACACGTTCCGTTAGTTTCTTACAGGGTTCATCAAAAAACTCAGAGAGGGACGGGCGATCAGAACAAAAGACTGAAGACCGACCAAAGAGAAAAAGGGAAACACTTCGCACTTCAGATTATATTATCAAACAGGAAGAGCAACATAAAGCAAAACCTCAATTCAAAAAGAAGAAAGTAGCTAGCTTAAAGATTAGACATGCCCAGGTTACTGAGGACTCTTCTGAACGGGGAATGGGCTCTTACGATGCTAGACAGTGCGGCAGAAGTAACAATAGCTCGACATGACCTGAAGGATTTTCTGGTGACAGCAGTATTGAATGAACACATCACAGTGGAAACACCTGTTACGAGAGTTAGTGTCCCGCACAGACTATATGAAATTACACTTCAAGTAGAGGGGGACATCTCAAGAAAGGTGAAAGGTCTCTTTGGGGAGAACTTAACATATGGATATGACATACTGCTAGCAGAAAGGGATTGGCCGTCTGAGTTTGTGATGGATTGCCCAAAGGGGGAAAGCGTCATTTTGCCTGCTTTCTCCGACCTCATTCCAGAATCTTTAAAACATTCATACACTCAGGAGTGGGCGCTAGCACAGGCTCCGGCATTATACTGCAACCATGTAGGGTGGGACGTGGAGTCTACCAACCATGAAATCCCATTAAAATCTACTCCAAATCCACAGTGACAGTACCCTATAAAAAACTATGCAAAAAGACAGGTCAAAGAAATCTTAGACCAACACAAATATCAAGGTGACTTGCACCTCCCCGATGAATAATCCTTTGTTTCCAGTAATGAAACCAGACAACACATATCGTCTAGTTTTAGATTACGGACATTTAAACACGTGCACACGTACATTTGCAGTTCAAAATGCACACAGTGCCGCATTAATGAGTAACATTGTGCAGAAGAAATACAAAACATTAGATATCTCAAATGGATTCTTCTGCCAGAATATAGCTGCAGAAAGCAGATATTTGACAGCATTTTCTGCGATCGGCACTCCGCAAAATGTTTGTCATTTGCCTCAAGGGTATAAGAACAGCCCAGGGCTATTCTCGGCAAGAGTGTCAGAAATATTACAAACTTGTGATGAGGAGGCTGTGTCCTATGTAGATGACATCTACCTAATGGAAGATGAATTACTTGAACACTTGAGCAGGGTGAACAACATAATTGTGGGATTCGCCAACTTGGGCTACAAATTTAATTTCAAGAAATCTAAAATTTCCCATCTCAATGTCCTGTTTTTGGGAATGAACTCTCAAGTGGAGGCAAGAGCCTGGCAGCCAACTTTAGAAAAGTTTGCGCTGCTCCAACCTTCAAAGAATCTGAGGGGTTTGCCATCCATTTTAGGATTTCTACATTTTGGCAGAACATACATTCTAGATTACGCAGAAAAAGTAAAACCTTTCTACGACCTAATCAGACCTGATTTCACACCACATCAGTGGACACAGCAACACACAGATACTCTCCGTTCAGTTCAGGCCGACATGATAGCATCAACACATTTGCACACACGTGTAAATTCTACAAACTTGGTGATCTGGGTCGTCCCTGGTTTATCAGGATATACTTATCTCACTTTCAATGAAGGTGAGACAGTTCAAATTGCATACAAGTCACATTTATACACAAATGCTGAAATGCAATTTGCAGCAACTGAAAAAATATTGACCGCAGTACTGACTGCTGTAGTGAGAGAAAGAGCACTAGCACAGGGGAAACTCATTATTGTTGTAACCCCGGTACCAACTTTAGAAGCTGTTACCAAAGCAAGCATTCCAAATGCGAAAGCACTATATCTGCGATGGATACAATGGGCTAATTCTCTCACTGCAACAGATGTAGATTACAGATACGATTCTAAATTGAAAACGCAAGCATTCCTGCAGTACGAACAAAAATACCCTCTCTCGAATGAAATCTTGCCTCTAGAGAAATATGAATACATCATTTATACTGATGGATCTGCTCAACCTGCCATAGGAAGTAAAAAGCAGTACAGCGCTGCATGTGCTATAGTGAAGGGTCGTATGCGGGACGGTAAGTTCCATCCCAGCAATATGACTGTGCAATCTCTAGGAGATTGTACAGCGCAGTTGGCAGAGCTGAAAGCCCTGATATTGGCACTACAGTATACGGATCGGGAATTCCCCACACTGATAGTGTGCGATTCGTTTTACTGTGTTCAGTCTTACAATGAATATCTTCATTACTGGGGCCAGAATGGGTTTAGATATTCGAAGGGTTGCACAATTAAACATAAATTGTTATGGGAACAAGTGGCAAAGCTGAAAGCATGCCTGCCAAGGGCTCAAGTTATTCACACCTTGAGTCACCAGCGTGTTGGCATACACGTTGAAGGGTATTCACTGGCTGATGAAGCCGCCAAGGCAACAGTGCGAACTGCTGCCGTTGCTGCAATCACTCGTTCTAGCACGAGGATAGACGGAGACATACTGATAGCTGTCAACGCCTCAAAGAACGGCTTTGCTGTTCCAAAGGGCTTTCCACTCAAATATTCCTATAAATTAGATGCACAAAACACACCGTATGCTCAAATTCCAGGAGCGGGGGGATAGAGTTATACCAAAAACGGATCGCAGATTAGGTTTAATTCTAGCTGCACATGAGGGTCTGGGCTCTGCACACGCAGGAGTCACCGCTACAGTTTCATACTGAAGCGGTGATTCTGGTGGCCAAGTTTGTCTAAACAAACAAAGGCTTATGTCTTACAGTGCGACATCTGTCAACAGATGAAAGGTTCCACCGTAGCACGGCCATCATAAACTCCATTACTCATTTCAGATAGACCTCTCGCATGTGTCTATTTGGATCACTGCGGCCCCTTAAATTCAGACGGGGCTTACAAGTATATCTAGGTGGCAGTCGATTCATGCTCTAGATTTCTATGGGTTTGGCCTCAGCGCTTGGCTGACGCTCGAACTGTTATTAAGGATTTGTGAGTCTTTATTGGGACAAATGCAATTGGCACTTTAGATTCCTACCGTGGCCTTGTGTGTGCTCTCGGGCTTACAAGGAAGCCATGGAAAGTATGGGCGTGGCCTTGCGGTACTCCTCCCCCTACCATCCGATGGTGGAGAGGAAATACCGGGACCTAAAGCAATCCTTAACAGCAAGGGTATTAGGTGCGGGCGGTAGTTGGGTCAATCACCTATATGGGGTCCAGAGGGCACTGAATAATATGCCAAGAAAATCCTTGGGAGGACGTACCCCCTATGAGATCCTGTTTGGGACAAGAATGTGGGTACCTGACCTCGATTGTGCCAGCACAGTGGTGGATGTAAAACCATTTGAATTGAATGATCGTTTGGCTGTTTTACAGGAACTCAATTAATTCCGGGCATTACAAAGCAACGTCCAAGTAAAAAGCACTGCCACTGGGGAAGTGAAACTGGATCCGGCAAGACCCGTCTGGGTTCCAAAGGTTGGGGACCTGGTCAGAGAAAAGATTGTGGACAAGAAGGAGTTTGTGCCATCCTACAGAACACCTGTACCTGTCCTGGCGGTTCAGGGAACAAGAACAGTACTTCTTCCGACTCTTGCCGGCCGAAAAGAAAGAAGATTCGTCTCCATTGATCTGATCAAACCACACTATGTGGCCGATTATCAACAGCAGGCCACGTGGAGTCCTGAGTAGCCGCAGATCTCCTCTCGCTACTATTCAGGAAGTTCAGATGGAAAGACTAATAACGTTTCAAGACTCCTCAGTGCAAGATGCCGGAGTAGCCAATAACGGAGTACGAATTACACCTGTTGAAATTGAACAACATCCAAATGAAACTGAAACACAAATTGCAATTCGGCCCACTAATGAACTTTACACCAACGTGCCTTCACAAGAAGCAACTGCCAGCTCTACAAACACTGCTGAGCTCCCAAAGATAGATCAAACTGCGTCTGGCTACTTCATTAACTTCGATGACTTTTCTTCAGATCCAAGTGAACCTGAGCAAAAGCCACCCATTTCCAAGAAAGAAAAACTTTGACAATTCTATCTCTGGCTGAAAAAGACATACTTTGTATCCCCTTGGTTGCATCTTTGGTTTGTATTAGGGTCTTGGCGTTGTTTTCATTAACTGTCCTATTTATTGTGCTGTGAATATATAATCTTTAGTGCAGATTGTTTTGATACTTATAATAAAAATTAGAATGTATTCGCTTTTTGTCTAATTACTGCGATTTATCAATACACTGCATGAGATTGAATATCTTCATTTATAATAATTGTGTCTTTAGTGAGCGTAGTCTCTGTCTGGCTCATGTGTGACTCTTGTTGAGCACAATTAAAAGGCGAGTTTGTTTCCCGCTTATCAAAGTAGCCTTCAGGCAGGACATTATTCATTTCAGTGTTGTAAATACTATGGGGCCGATTCCGATCTCGGCCGGTAGGGCACCGAATCGGATTCGGCTTAACCGGATCCGATTCGGAGCCCTATTTCCCGACCGAGTCGTACGTGCGTCCGGGCGAGCGAGTACGATGCGTGCATTCGCGAAATCTCCGACCGACTCGTTCGCAGGACCCGACCGCTCCGACCGACTCACACGGGGACGACGCGCACCTCGCAATGGAGACGTTTCCCGGCCGGGTAAGTACGATGCGCACCTCGACCGCTCCGACCGACTCGTGCAGCCCGGCTCCAAGGAGCTGTCGGAGCCGCACTTTGGGGGTCCGTGTCGGACCCCCCTGGAAGCGTAGGCGTGCGAGTCGCACACAGGGGGGACACATGGGTCCCCCCTACACGTGCATTCGCGGTGCGACCCGCATCGACGCGAACACGCTGTAGGGGGCGACCTTGTTCGCGTCGTGCCCATTGAGTCAATGGGAGCCCGTGTACGCGTCGTACGACAGGCTCCCATTGACTTCAATGGGAGTCCGACCGAATCGAGTCCGATAGCATGCGTGCGCATCGTACTCGTTCGGTCGGACTACTAGGGTCCGATTCGGTCGGAAATCTCTCCGGGTCCGGCTCGGTCGGAGAGATTTCCGGCCCAAATCGGAATCGGCCCCTATGCTTTCAGATTTAGAACAATCTGCTGCATTTTCTTACAGGGAATTGTATGAAGATACAACTGACTACGATAGCATGTTTTGTTACTAGCATTATGGTCATCACTTTTTGCACAGAGCTAGTGTTCCATGCGTGTAAACACTTACCACCAATGGGAACATTACCCGACACCACCTAAAGGTAGTTCTGCCACATTCGCACAGAAATTTGCATACTTTTAGGGGTTTAATACATCAGACCCAATGTCATACTACTATAAGTTAGTACAGACTAATGCAACTGGGAAGAAAATGATGCTGATAAATACCAAGCTCATATATTCAGCACCTTTCATCTCCCAACTGTCTATACAAGGTTTCGACTATTGGAGGGACACGATAGACACAAAATCCACCTGGGGGACGAAAGATTGGCAGAATCTGGGAACAGAGGCTTTATTTAAAGCTTCCCTCATACCGTTGCAGATAATATTCCTAAACAGAACAGTGCAACAAACTAACTGCTACGGGTTTGCAAAAATTAAAGACCTGAAAACACCACGCATCTCCTTACCTATACCTATTGAAGGTATATTGAATAACACACTGATTAGTGAGGAGGCACTGGGTGCAATGCTACAGAATGATACAATTCTTCAACTCCCAACTGGAAGGGATGGCTGGTTTGGCCTATCGACACTAATAGGTGTCAAGCGAGATTCAAGGGTAACACCAAAGGGTTTAATATCCATAGTCCTGACCCATGCTATGTACACACAGACGACCCAGGGGTAGTGACTTCTTATAGTGTTGGGAAGTTGTGCCTAGAATGGCTGAAAACCTCAACATTACAACAGGTGAAACAACACTTGTCCCTTCTATCAGACAACATGGATCTTAGGGATTTCTTGTTAAGTCCCAAGAAACCACATAAGAAACGCTTCTTGTATGCCATCTACAATGAACTATGGAAAGTCTCCCAACAGGATGCTGCTGAGAGATTACGTGAAATCGATAGGATCAACATCGAAAAAAGGCCCTGGCTGTGGTAGACAATGGTATGACCACACTTTCTTCACGTATTTATGCATTGGGCAACATTGTGTCCTCGGCAATCGACATAATGGAACAAGATTTGTCTATTCTACAACATGGGCAATCTCAATTGCGCTCCATTATGCTTTTAAGCTGGACGCTGCAATCATTGCGTTCAGGCCACGTGCCATGGAAATACAGTAACAGCGCAAGTTTGTTTTCAGTTTACAATCTGACCAACAGACCGTGACTATGGCACGCATAGATGCAAAGTACACCATGCTGCTCATTGAGAAATTGGAGAAGTTACCTTTCACTGTAGCAGAGTCAACATCTACTGAATGGTTAATTCATGGCTATATCACACTGCCAATCACAACATTTCAGTTCCAATACTGCTTTAGATACATCCAAGCAGGCAGATGTGAAGCGTTGGGTGAAGGGTTCATACAGGAAACCTGGGAGTTACCGTATAGATATAGGTGCAGAAATAAGGACACTGAAGTTTTCTTAGTGGTAAAGAATGCGGGAAGGCTTTAAGTGGGTCTTTAGTGTGCAAAGAAGTGTTGCTTCATGGAACGTGTAATGCGTCAAAAGCGAACTTATCTTGCTACTTGAAGGGCTCCCCAGCTGCCGTGATTTATCCGGTTTTTGAATTACTTTCGAATGGAAGTTATTTAGTGCTGAATGATCAAGGCTGTTGTGGAATGGCGCCAGGCATTGCATATCTAGTCACAGTAAACTTTAGGGTTGTTTGCTGTAAGCAAGTATTGTTTCCCCCGGATCGCACAGTTAGGGAGGCACCAATGTGGCCTTCGTTGAATGTTTCCAGTATACGGTTTGATTCGCTGAGCAGACTGAAAGCCATGTTGTTTCAACAAAATGTGGCCTTAACTTCAGCCCGAGAGACTTTTGATCTACAGGTTGCAAGGTCTTCAGCAGAGATACAGGCCCTGGTCCGTACGAACTTCCCGATCCATTTTGGAGAAATGGTTCATCATATCTTTAACATGTCTGATACGAGTGGGATAGTACACTTATTTAAGCGACTTGGATCAGGCCTCTTAACTACCTTCCAGACCATCTTCGGAGTAATTCCAGCCTTCATACACTCCGTACTTGGAAGCGTTTTTGGAGGGCTTCTTTTGCTCCTGCTTTCGGTAGCAGGCGTCCTGATTTTAATACTCTTGCTTCGCAATGGACGTCGCAATCCCTCACGAAATGGAGAGAACACTGCTGGAACGACGTTGTTGTGAGCGCATGGTGTTCTACCTGACTACGCCTTGGCTTCAAGAGCTGAGTGAGCATTGGTTCCTGTCTTTCAGACCGGTCTGGCTAGACTGTGTCCTGCCTGTGTTCCGTTGCCTCATCTGCAGATTCGGCTGCGTGTTGGACCCGTGTCTGAAACTTCCATCGGTTGCGCCGCCGGGCATAGAAGCGCTACTGGAGCCTTTGCAGACCCACACATGCAGTTGTCCACAGCGTATTCCCATGTTGATTACGGCATTTCTAGAGCCTCCAAGGGATGCTTCCAGACGTTCAGGCATCGGTATCAGGCGTGCAGGCATCTAACTCTTCCCCTGCAGCTGCTGTGGGAACCAGAGATTACCATCTTTGCTCATTGGATATGATACTGGAAGTATCTGCAGATACGATGTTCAGCAATGTTGAGTCTTCAGCACAGGATTCTTAAAACAATCTGGCCTCTCCTGTGCTGGGAACCGTTTGGCTACTTTTAAAACATTTACTAAAATTGAAGGTCGCAACTGTCGTTGTTTTATTTTTCTTCTCGGCTCTAACTGAGCTTCATGGCTTTCAAGGTGCTCAGTGCAATAATAACAATATATGTATTTTAAGTTTAGAGGACCTTTTGAACGCTTTTTTATGGAAAAATGACTTTTCTATTATGGACATTTTTCAGGCTTTTGAGTGCTTTTTAGTATGTTTTATTGTAAATGATTTTATGCCTTTTTATAGCGTTAGCTTTATCATTACCTAGCTGACCTTGTTGACCTTTTGATGAAGAGTGGATGTCATGTCCTTTAGGATAGCCCTGTCATGTATACTCCATTTTACATATATCATTCCATCCACACGACGGTAAAGAGTCAGAATATCGAGTTGGAAATGTCGACTTGCACTAATATCTACTTTGAAATATCGAGACACAGAAATATCGACAGCAAGAATATCGTGGTCAAGAATATTGAGTTTAAGGTAAGAAATATCGTTTTTAAATATCGAAGTCATTAATATCGTTTGCAAAAATATAGTTGTTAAAAAAATCGTTTTTTTTAATTAGTGTTATGTATTTTAGTATGTATTTTAAATGTATGTGCTCTATTTTTTGTCTAAGTATTGCTTTTGTTTTTTAATATATGTGTTAATGTTTTAGTAGTTATTAATTTTATTTTAAATTAATTTTGTGTTTTAGTTCCGTAGCGGGTTGTGGGTTTATAGGGGAATAGGGTGGGAAGTAATTTAATTATAATAAATTAAATATTAATTTTTATTTATTAGTATTTATTTAATTTAGATTTTATAGTGTTAATTGTGGGAATTAATTTTTATTAATTAATGAATGGGTAAATATGTTAATTGTGTCATTTTTTTAGGAGCGGGTTGTGGGTTTATAGGGGAATAGGGTGGGAAGTAATTTAATTATAATTAAATTATAATTATTTTTTATTAATTAATATGTATTTATTTATTATTTTACAGTGTTAATTGTGGGAATTAATTTATTAATTATTTATTAATTGATTGTTAATTAATATTAATTAATTGTTAATTATGTTAATTGTGTCATTTTTTTAGGAGCAGGTTGTGGGTTGATAGGGGAGTAGGGTGGGAAGTAATTTAATTTTAATATCTTTATTAATATTTTTTATATAATATTTATTTAATTTTACTTAATAGTGTTAACTGTGGGAATTAATTTATTAATAATTATTTATAATTTGCTTGTTAATTGGTATTAATTAATTGTTAATTAATTATGTTAATTGTGTCATGTTTTTAGAAATGGGTGGTGGGGTTTATAGGGGAATAGGGTGGGAGGTAATTTATTTTTAAATAATTCATTATTTGTTAATTAATGCTAATTAATTAATTAAAATTTAGATATGGCAATTGTGTAATTAATTTGATGTGTGAGTTGTGTGGTCTATAGTGGTAAATGGTGGGAAGTAAATTTTTGAAAATTAATGAATGATTTGTGGTTAATTGATATAAATTTACTATTGTAAAATTAGTTATGGAAATTGTGTAATTATTTTTAGGTGTGTGTTGTGGTGCTTATTGGGGTAGAGGGTGGAAAGTAATTTAGTTTAAAATAATTAATCATTACTTGATCATTAATAGTTATTTATTACTTGATAAATATTTTTGGTAATTGTTTATTTTTTATTTTGTTTGTGGATTTTGGTTATATAGGCGTAACGTTTGGTTAGTATATTAATTTTATCTGTTTTAATGTTTTTTAATTAATATTTGTTTAATTGATAAACTATTGTGTTAATTATGGAGGTACGCTTTTTTAAAAATTTAGATGTGTGTTGTAAATTGTGTGGTGTTATAGGGTAGGTAAAAAAATATATTTATGTAATAAATGTTTTTGATTATAAATAATTTTTATTATAAAATATTCATTTGTTTGTAAATTATTTTTAAATTTTTAGAAAATAATCTTTGTATGTAATTTTTAGTTTTTTTTTACATTATATTATGTTTCTATGTTTTGTAATTTTTAAATTTTTTATATATGTTTTGTTTTTGGAATTGTTATTATCTTTTATATTGTAGTTGATATTTTGTTCGTTTTTAAATGTACATTTTCTTCAGTGGGAATAGTAATTTTTACCCCTCCGCTATCCAACACTTTCCCTACTGTTGCACTTGCTGGAGTGGGAATAGTCATTTTTTCCCCTCCGCAATCCAAAACTTTCCCTACTGTTGCAGTCGCTGGAGTGGGAATAGTCATTTTATCCCCTCCGCTATCCAACACTTTCCCTACTGTTGCACTAGCTGGAGTGGGAATAGTAAGTTTTACTCCTCCGCTATCCAACATATTCCCTACTGTTGCACTTGGAGTGGGAATAGTAATTTTTTCCCCTCCCCTATCCAACACTTTCTCTACTGTTGCTCTTGCAGGAGTGGGAATAGTAATTTTTTCCTCTCTCTGTTATCCAACACTTTCCCTACTGTTGCACTCGCTGGGGTGGGAATAGTAATTTTATCCCCTACGCTATCCAACACTTTCCCTACTGTTGCACTCATTGGAGTGGGAATAGTAAATAATTCCCTTTCCGCTATCCAACACTTTCCCTACTGTAGTATTCACTGGAGTGTGAATACTAATTTTGACCACTCCGCTATCCAACACTTTCCCTACTGTGGCACTTGCTGGAGTTGGAATAGTAATTTTTTTTCCTTCGCTATCCAACACTTTCCCTACTGGTGCACTCGCTGGAGTGGGAATAGTAATTTTTACCTATCCGCTATCCAACACTTTCCCTACTGATGCATTTCCTGGAGTGGGAATAGTATTTTTTACCTATTCGCTATCCAACACTTTCCCTACTGTTGCATTCGCTGGAGTGGGAATAGTAATTTTTACCTATCCGCTATCCAACACTTTCCCTACTGTTGCATTTCCTGGAGTGGGAATAGTATTTTTTACCTCTCCACTATCCAGAAATGTCCCTACTGTTGCATTCGCTGGAGTCGGAATAGTAATTTTTACCCCTTTGCTATCCAACACTTTCCCTACTGTTGCACTCGTTGGAGTGGGAATAGTAATTTTTACCCCTCCGCTATCCAACACTTCCCCTACTGTTGCACTCATTGGGGTGGGAATAGTAAATTATTCCCCTCTGCTATCCAACACTTTCCCTACTGTTGTATTCACTGGAGTGGGAATACTAATGTTTATCTCTGCGCTATCCAACACTTTCCCTACTGTTGCACTTGCTGGAGTTGAAATAGTAATTTTTTTTCCTTCGCTATCCAACACTTTCCCTACTGGTGCACTCGCTGGAGTGGGAATAGTAATTTTTACCTATCCGCTATCCAACACTTTCCCTACTGTTGCATTTCCTGGAGTGGGAATAGTATTTTTACCTATTCGCTATCCAACACTTTCCCTACTGTTGCATTCGCTGGAGTGGGAATAGTAATTTTACCTATCCGCTATCCAACACTTTCCCTACTGTTGCATTTCCTGGAGTGGGAAGAGTATTTTTACCTATTCGCTATCCAACACTTTCCCTACTGTTGCATTCGCTGGAGTGGGAATAGTAATTTTTACCTCTCCGCTATCCAACACTTTCCCTACTGTTGCCCTTGCTGAAGTGGGAATAGTAATTTTTACCCCTACGCTAGCCAACACTTTCCCTACTGTTGCACTCATTGGAGTGGGAATAGTAAATTATTCCCCTCTGCTATCCAACACTTTCCCTACTGTTGTATTCACTGGAGTGGGAATACTAATGTTTATCTCTGCGCTATCCAACACTTTCCCTACTGTTGCACTTGCTGGAGTTGAAATAGTAATTTTTTTCCTTCGCTATCCAACACTTTCCCTACTGGTGCACTCGCTGGAGTGGGAATAGTAATTTTTACCTATCCGCTATCCAACACTTTCCCTACTGTTGCATTTCCTGGAGTGGGAATAGTATTTTTTACCTATTCGCTATCCAACACTTTCCCTACTGTTGCATTCGCTGGAGTGGGAATAGTAATTTTTACCTATCCGCTATCCAACACTTTCCCTACTGTTGCATTTCCTGGAGTGGGAAGAGTATTTTTTACCTATTCGCTATCCAACACTTTCCCTACTGTTGCATTCGCTGGAGTGGGAATAGTAATTTTTACCTCTCCGCTATCCAACACTTTCTCTACTGTTGCCCTTGCTGAAGTGGGAATAGTAATTTTTACCCCTACGCTAGCCAACACTTTCCCTACTGTTGCACTCATTGGAGTGGGAATAGTAAATTATTCCCCTCTGCTATCCAACACTTTCCCTACTGTTGTATTCACTGGAGTGGGAATACTAATTTTTATCTTTGCGCTATCCAACATTTACCCTACTGTTGCACTTGCTTAAGTTGGAATAGTAAATTATTTTCCTTCGCAATCCAACACTTTCCCTACTGTTGCACTCGCTGGAGTGGGAATAGTAATTTTTACCTACCCGCTATCCAACACTTTCCCTACTTTTGCATTTCCTGGAGTGGGAATAGTATTTTTTACCTATTCGCTATCCAACACTTTCCCTACTGTTGCATTCGCTGGAGTGGGAATTATAATTTTTACCTCTCCGCTATCCAACACTTTCCCTACTGTTGCACTTGCTGGAGTGGGAATAGTAATTTTTACCCCTCCACTATCCAACACTTTCTCTACTGTTGCCCTCAATGTAGTGCAAAATGTAGGTTTAAAAATATTAAATATTTTAATTTATAATATATATATATATTTTTTATATTCATTTTTATGTTACAGGTGTATATATATATATTTATTTATTTTTAATATATTTGTAACAATTTAAAATTAATTACAATTATTATTTATTAATTGTTTTTAAGTAAATATATATATATTACATTTTATATATGTATGTTTAATTTTTTTACATTAAATTTATTACTTATAATTGTTAACATTTACAAATAAATAAAAAAATTTTTTAAAGTTTAATTTATTATTTAATTTGTTTACATTATTTTTTATACATATAAAAAAACGATATTTTATACATCGATATTTTTTACAACAATATTTTTTTCTATATTTTTGTACTTACCATTATGAAGATAGGAGGTCGATATTTTTGACAACGATATTTTTGTCACGATATTTCTGTAGGTCGATATTGTTATTGTCGATATTCTGTCAGTGATCCCCACACGACTATAACGATTCTAAACAGGTGATCTTTCACCTAATAGCTTGCTCCTGTCTCTTCGACACCAGGCTCTTAGTTTTCTATCTGAATCTCTGTACCTGACGTACATAAACATGTCCCCGGGCACGGGGTCACCACTTTTTTTCATCCTTGGCCAACAGCTAGCTGTGCATGATCTCACTTAGAAAAGCATTGGTGATTGTTTTCAAAACATCCATGATTGTTTAAAAAACATTGATTCTAGAAAAAACCCTGAATAGACCACTTTAGTATAAAAGACCCTCACCCCCCCCCCTACAAATTAGAGGAGAATTCCTTCCAAGCTGAGACAGGGATCCTGCATGCTGAATCTCCGACAAGCAGTGGTCTGACATCCCTTGCGGGTTGTCATCCTCGACGCAGAGACGGGGTCCTTCATTCCAAACCGTCAGGTGAGGGGGATGGTTCTTCCCAAGGGGTTTCTTGGCTACAGATACACATAGCTATACGCATATACACCTACACATCCAGGTTAGGCTAGGTACATTTTAGCAAATTACTTAGAGTGCGCATTTTAGGAATATGCAAGTGCTACTGTTTTTATCTGAACTGTTTCTGTTCATCTTATTAGCACTATGGTAGAATTGTATCTACTATTCACTATATTAGCACTAGTAATCTCTTTTCTATGCTTTTGTCTCCTGATTGTTGCAGCACATATGTTTTACACAAGGCTGTCGCTGGACCAATACATTCTTATTGAAACGTCCTAATCGCCATCCTGTTTGTTTTCTGAGAGAAAGCAAGCATGAGTGTCTGAGCGAAACGTACTGTACTGTTTTCCACGATCCCTGAGGAATCAGGGTTGTCAAGTTCAGTGGTTTCCAGAAACTACCTACACCACTGTAGAATACAGGGGGGGTGGTAGTGGCACTGTAGAGCTAGCTGGTCTAACGGCTGACATATCCTGTGGGGGTGTCCGGAAGCGGGACACTAAGCCCTCAGTTTAGGTCATCCAAAACATGCAGGTCCTGGGGGACTCCTAGGAACTACACAACAGTATGGCACATCTTGTGGATGAAGACATTTTCCTCAAACAATGGAAGTGTATTGCGTGCATTTCTGTGGTTGGAGGGTGCAGACCCATACACATTGAAGTGAAGAATGATGGAGACATGGCTTCCACTCGAAACTCAATGAGGGTCTTGCTAGCGAAGGGCTGCTGATTAGTTCCTCCTGAGCA
The DNA here is from genome assembly GCA_963921515.1 of Calotriton arnoldi. Lineage (NCBI taxonomy): Eukaryota > Metazoa > Chordata > Amphibia > Caudata > Salamandridae > Calotriton > Calotriton arnoldi. The sequence goes on along the minus strand of CAWUFW010001404.1, from coordinate 2,768,894 downwards.
CTGCCATTTGGTGAGGGGTGGGAATGCAGTTTCTATTTTTTACAGTGATGACATTTCTAGGCAGGGCCAGCCTTTTGTCTTTTCCTAGTTACTGCTTCAGGAAGGCTGATGACAGCCAGATGTGAGACCTTACATTTCATCGTGCCTGTTTTGGATACTGCTGATTGGAGGTAGCCTCATCGCTACCTGCTGTGTGAGCCATCACTTTGGACAAAGGCTGTATCTGGAGAGCAGTGTGAGAGTGACATCTGAAGGAGAACCAACCCAAACACGTTCTAAAGCCTTAGACAGTGGACCCGCAAGCCCTGTTTGGAAAATATGTAAAAAATGGGACTCAAATCACCCAATTCTGTTTCAATTCCAAGTACTTCTTGACCAAGGAAGGAAGTGCTGTGCTGTACAACCAGGGCTGCGATCTGACTGACAAGCAGCCTCCCCAGAGGTAAGGGCACCTCAACTGTAACCTGGACTTTCTGCTGGGGAACCCCAGGGCCTGAAGTGCCAAGACATCTGCTTGCCTACTGAAAGAGGAAAGGATGGTGCCTGGACCTGTAGGAGGAGAGGCTGTCTAGGAGGAAAAGCCCAGTATGCTCCAACATGAGGAGCACCCTGAGAAAGCTGACTTTCCTACAGAGAACAGCTAGGAATGATGGGTGTTGTGAAGGGGTCTCCCCCAGTTGCTATGCACAGTTTTCATGTGAGCTGCATTACACTGTAATAGAACAAGTATGTTGTGTCATCCTGCAGTTTGCTATGGGCTTAAGAGTGAGGTGCTGCGCTGCTGATGCTGTTAGTGAAAGCCATGTATCTGCTGCAGTGGGAAGCCCTGATCAGGCTGGAGGCCACCACTCCCAGAAAGACACCCTCACAAGGAATTCGGCCTGGAAGTCGCAACTGGCACAGCAGAACACCTGCATGCAGCTGGCTTGGAGTGCTCCCTCTGCTGAAGACGAGAGCTGTAAAATAGCCTCACAGATCACCTCCACAAACTTCATCCCAAGTAACCAAGTACGCTGCTGACACGGCCCCAGCAGGAGAGAAGCCATTGCCTTAAGGAGGCGCCTGGACCACATCAGGTGCACAGCCCAGCTTGCTACAATAACCAGTGTGTCAAATGCATTCTTAGCCTGCACTGGGGACAATAGACTAAACGTACGCAGGAGAGTCTGTCACACACGTCTTTGAATAAAGAGACATTAAACTAAGTTAGGCATTTGTCCTGTGAATCAATGTAAGCCATTGGCATCTGCACCTAATTCTGCCTAAACTCACAGTGTGTTGGGGACTGCTGATATAGGATCTGGAAGAGGATGTAGTGAATTACTGTTTAACTGCAATCCTGCATGTTGTTTCCATTGAATTGTGTAGCATTTAATTATGCTGTGCGATTAAAGTACTTTCTTTGTACATTAACGATTTGCACTTGGCTGAACGTTACGTTATTGTATCTATGTTTTGCCTATTGAGTCCTGAGCTCTTGTACCCTACACTAGGTTCCAAGAAGTCTGTAATTGCTTGCCCTCGGTACCTTGAGAGACAAGTGCGTAAAGGGTTGTATTTTATCCAGTTTACAGAGCTACAGTAGGATAGACTCTAGGATACAAAAGGCAAACAACCTCAACCATCTCAAACAACCATGGTTGGAGCCCAGTAGACCCTGTGGCTCTGAAATTGCTTTGGACATTCTAATTTTTTCAAAGTAAATGCTTTGGACCTACAAGATACTGAGACAAAAAGTCCTCAGAGAGAGTATCCTCAAACGGCTCACCCTGGAGTCATTTGATCCCAGGCAGAATGGAACATTTTCTTCCAAGTTGTGGCTGGCCAGTCACATTGTGAAGTCCAGTGGAACCTGTACTGGAGAAGTTCAACAGGAGAAAAAGCACCCTCGGCCAATCAGTCAGCCCTAAAAAGCACCCTCCACCAATCAGCAAGCCCTAATTTAAAAAAAAATGTCTACTGTGGAACTCCTGCAGGACATACCGTCCAAATATACCCACCTTTTGAAACCATTCATGACTACCCAAAGCAACTTTGTAAGAGCAAATTTCTTGAAAATGGCTAAACAGATTAAGCCAAATAATGGAAAGCACACTTTCAGAGTAAAGTTCTAACTTTTTGCCAATCTTGCTATAATTTAGTTCAGCTTTCTTTTTCTGTAGCTGCGACAGACGTTCCTATAAAAATTAACATGGGAAATCAACATTTTAGGATCTCCCTTCTTCTTGGCGCCACCATCATACATGGTGATAGGCTTAGAGCAGCTAAGCATTTCTTAAGATCTAGACCAATAACATTGCACCACCCTACACAGATTCTGATAAGAATGATAAAGTTGTGTTTAACTGAAAACAATAATATTTGAGAATTAATTCCTGAAACAGAATCAGGGCACAATGATGGGATCCTGCTTCTCCCCCAGCTATGCAAACTTACACATGGGTTAGGGGAAGAGAAGGTGATCAGTGGATCAGACATAGAAGAGTCTTGTCATTGTTCTTTGGTTGCGATTTATAAATGATCTATTTATCATATGGAGAGACAATAAACAAGGAGCTATAGTATTTGTGTCAATGAAAAATCAAAATACCATGAATTTACATTTTAGTAGTACAGTAGAGAAGAAAGAAATAGAATTCATGGATGCTAAAATATGGGTGGTAGACATGAAACTAGTACCTACAGTTTACCTGCCAGCAGTTTCCATCCGCGTGCATTAAAGGAAAGTATTCTGTATAGCCAACTGTTAAGAGTAAGATCTAAAGGATACACAGAGATAACACTGAATAGAGCCAAGCAGGGAGTAGGGGGATCAAACAGAGAGAATAGTCTCTTCAAAGAGAAACAAGCTAAAGAAACTAGCTTGAGTAATCTTTGCAGAATCATCACAACAGCATGCTGCAATATTCTACATACGCTAACACTGGTTTTTACAGAATAATAGCCCGGTAATAGGCAAGGACATACCTAACAGACTACGAATGACATTTAGGTGACCCAGATCAATGAGAGACAGTCTGATTAAAAGTGAGCTAACCAAAATGCCAAAAATATGGCTTGCCCCCAAACTAGTTTTTAGCAATGTAGTACAAGTGCAAGGCATGCCAACAAGTTATAAATATGCAATCAATTACCACCCTATATTTGAAAAAAAAAAACCCATTAAGGAAGATTACTATTTCTTTACTCAATTTCTATTTATTGTATATCAGAACAGCAAAAAATACACATTGCGGTGCTGGCGCTAGTGCATAGGAACGATAGGCAGTCCTATCAGGACAACAGAATGGCTTAATACATATCTGCGATTGTGATTAAACAGAAATCAAGCAACATCTGATATGTGTAGGATACATTAAACAGCAATGAAGCATCATCTGATATGTGTAAGATACATTAAACAGCAATGAAGCAACATCTGATATGTGTAAGATACATTAAACAGCAATGAAGCAACATCTGATATATTCAAGATACATTGCCTGGCGACATCCCATGACTCAATACACAAACAAAAACCAGAAAGGGGGAGAAATAATTATACTAGAATCTAAGAAACCGAAACAAACATAGTACGTACAGGTCAGGGTCTGCTGAAGGGAGGACATGAGAAGGGGCGGTGACGTCCCGCAACGGGGAAGAGTATGGTGTCCCCATTGACACAGTAGTATTCATTACAATAAGGCGGGGTACACAAGGCGGTTTCACGCAAAGAGCTGGAGCGTCTGGAGTTTCATGGGGCTGAAGCAAGTGAACTCTGTACGCATAGGTAGTGGATTAAGGGCTTCCACAGATAATGGAATTTTGCCTCCATTTTAGCCAAATTCTGTGATATCCGTACCATTGCTAGAATATTGCGCCATCGAGGGGGAGGTTGTCTGTTTTCACATGAGTGCTATAAGTTGTTGCGCCGTCCAGTCCGCATGAGTCATTGCGGCTACGGCCGGCGGTCGAATACCTAGAATAACCGTAAGATAGGAGGAAGGGACTGGGTAGCCTACAATGTCCCAATATGTGGTAATTACTCTACACGACCACCAAATATGGCAGAAATCTCCCACGTCTTCCTTACAATGCCAGGAAAGAGGGGAGGTTCCCGGATAGATAGTGGAGAGACGGTTCGGCATGTAATACCATTGGAACATCAATTTGTATGGCGTGTCTCTCAGAGAGAGAGACTGCGGTAGGTTTTGGGTATGTCACGCCACAGTTTCTCCCATTCTTTGGGCGCTATATCTTCCTGGGTGGTGTTGTGCCACGTCGACTGGTAGGTATGGGTGATATGAGGCCTCTTACGCCATTATAGGCTCAAACAAGCTTTTCCAAGAGGGTGTAAGGATGAATAATTGCCGGGGATACCAAGGGGTGCAAAGCCCAATGCCGCAGTTGGAAATATTGGAGCCGTGTGGCATCCGTGAGCTGGTATTCCACCCTACATTGGTCGAAAGACTTCATGACATCTCACGTGAAGAGGTCTCGAAGCGTCCAACAGTCCCCGTTGCTCCAACAGCGGAAAGAAAGGGGTGAGAGCGCTGGAGGAAAGTCTGGGTTACGAGCGATAGGCATGTTTGGAGAGGGTAAGGTAGTCAAACCTTTTTTGAGGGCCACCTTGTCCCAAATATCGAGTACTGTCCTGGTAAGGGAGGCAATGTATGCACTGGGTGGTCGAGCGTGCTTGGGCAGCCAGGCTAGGTCCCACAGGAGCCGACATGCCCGCTCGGTCCATGTGGAACAGTGCTTCTTACTCTCCCGGACTACCCACTCGGAAACATAACGCAGATGAGCCACCCAATAATACTCAAGGAGATTGGGGCACGCCAGGCCCCCCCCCTATCACGTGGGAGCATCAACAGTGTGTTGGCTACCTGAAGCCGCATTCGTTCTATATGAAGATTTGGATGTCATGTTGTAGGTGCAGAATATCATCCTGTGGGATTGACGTGGGCAGGGTCTGGAAGAGAGAGAGAGAGGACCAGTCAGGAGATATAAAGAGGTTTCCACCTCTGAAAGTCAGCCAAGATGGAAGGGTGAAGATGAGGCCAATTAGCTCAGGAGGAGAGCGTAGGGGTGATAGTGAGGCCCAGATATTTGATGGCGTTCCTCGACCACTGGAAGGGTACAAGGCGTTGCAGGGCCAGTAGGTCTTGGTTAAATTGAGCACAGATGACTTGGCTATATTGATCTTAAAGCCTTTAGGCAGGCCACGGCGCTTGGGAGGGAAAGATCGGGTTGATAGAGAGTGAGTAGGGGGTCATCCGCAAAAAGACTAATCTTGTGTGGCTGTCCACTGAAAGGTATGACTTTCACCATGTCCATATTGCGAATTGTGATGGCTAGAGGCTCAACTGCCAGAGCAAATAATAAGGGCGATAGTGGGCACCCTTGAGGCGTGCCCCGAAGAATGGTGACGGGTCTCGTGGTTTGTCCATTGACACGGACATTGGCCACAGATGCCACATATGAGGCCATTATCTTGGAGATCAAACCCGGGTCAATCCCGATTTTAGCCAGTACTGCCCAGAGGAAGGACCCCTATCAAAGGCCTTCTCTGCATCGAGTGAGAGAAGGCATGCTGGGATGTTGTAACAATGCGATTTTTTGACTAAGTGTGCTACGTAGCGGACGTTGTCCGCACCCTGTCTATGTCGAATAAAGCCAACCCGATCCAGGAGATACAGTTTGAGTCTAGAGGCCAGTATTTTAGTGAACAGTTTAGTATCCATATTGAGTAGTGCTATGGGGAGATAGGAAGAGCATGAGGTTGAGTCTTTGCCTGCTTTAGGTATGAGAGAAATTTTGGCAGAGTCCATCGTGAGTGTGAGACCCATTTCTTGTGTGAAGGAATTAAATAGCCGCAATAGGTGTTCTTGTAAGTGGGGTAGAAAGAGATAATAAAAATGGCCCGGGGTTTTACCATGGGTAGAGCCCAGACTGCAGCACGCAGTTCCTCAAGAGTGATCGGTACATCAAGGAGATCTGCGTGGCATGGGTCCCATTCACAAGCATCTAACTATGTTTTGATCAGCTCAGGGGGGGGGTCATCCCGATAGTCCAACATTTGATAATAATCATGAAAGGCCTTAAGTTTATCTCGTTCTATCGCCCATCCCCCGCCATCCGTCCCCAACTTAGCAATGTGTGTCTTGGTCTGCGTATTACGCGGTCTGCGAGCTAGAAGCCTGCCCACTTTGTTGCCCCACTCGTAGTACCGCTGTTGAAGTGCCAAGAGAGCACGTTCAGCCTTTCTCCTCCGGTGGGTGCGCAGTTGGCCTCGCAGCACGGCTAGCTGCAGTTTGGTTCGGTGGGAGGGGGTGGCTGTTTAATTTCCGCCATCAAATTAGATTCTATCAGTCTAGCCTCCTGTCCCTGTGCAATGGCAATGGATGTGATTGTATCCCGGAAGGTGGCCTTAAACCCATCCAGGAGAGTGTGAAGGGGGGTTTCAGGTAGAGCATTGAGAGTGAAGTAGTCAGCGATACCATTGCGTATCTCGGCTACATCTACCGGATCACGTAGGAGGTGTGGGGGCAGGCACCAGCACGGTGGACTCCCAGGGAAGAGGTTATTTCCCGTCCACGTCAGCTCTAGGTCTGCATGATCAGAAATAGAGATGTCCAAAAGCTTCACTGTGTCTAGATGTCAGGGGAGGGAGTGAGTGACTAAGGCATAGTCTAGGCAGGAGTAGGAGGTATGTTCGTGGGAGTAAAAAGAGTAATCCCACGTTTCAGTGTGTTTGTAGCGCCATGCGTCTGTTAAGCCCAGGTTCTCAATGTCCCACATGGGGTGAGAGGACATGGCCTCCGTATTTAGAAAAGTGGCTCCGCTGCGGTATAGAGTGGGATCCCACAACAGTTAAAATCCCTGCATACTGTAATGTCGCCCTCCACCCCCTCTAATTGTTCCCACAAAATGCATCCAAGGTAAGCATCCTGTGAGGTATTTGGTGCATATATGTTGAGTAATAGTTTCCGCTGTCCCCGAAGGACATGTAAAGTTAGATACCTACTGTAGGAGAGTAGGATCTGCCTCTTATGTTGCCCCCACTTTTTTTCTGATGTTACACTGGTTTCTGGCTATAGTCAGGCTGGATCCCTGCCAATCAGGGCCCCAGCCTCTCTGTTCTCTCTAAACGATTTGGAGTGCACTCTAGGTGCACTAGTGATTGGATGCTGTGGTGCCTTATGAGTCCCTAGTATATGGTACCTTAGGTGCCAAGGGCATAGGTATTTCACAGGCCTACCAGGGGCTGAAGCATGTGTTATGCCACCCCTGGGAAGCAGACTAAATCTGACACCACAGGCCTGCTACTGCAGCCTGAGGGAGGAAGTGCTAGCACTCCTCACTGAGATATAGGTGCCCTATATCTCTCACACACACACATATAACCCTATCAGTCACCCCTAAGGCAGGCCCTATCAATCCTGAGGGGAGGGTGCTTGGCTTCTATGTGAGGGGGTGCCTCTGCCTGAGCAGGGCCCCTCTGCAGCTCTCAGAGTCCATTCTCTGGTGCTGTTTGTGGATGCGGTTAAACCATATACTTTTAAGTGCATTATATCCTCGCGGTAAAATGCTAACTTTGGAATGGCTGCATCGAAACATGTCGTGTTTGGTGTCAAACACCTTGGAATACTACTCCCCCCCGCCAGTCCTGGCGGCAGGGGTAGCATTCCACCCTTCTAGAGGGATAGACATGTACCTACTGTGGAAACGCGGTAGAATCCTGCGGAGCCCTGGCATCACAATATGGATGCCACCAGTCACAGACACTGGGCTGCCCTCCTGCTGATGACCAACACTCGCAGTGGAGGAAGCCCAACAATAGATATCCTGTCCCAAGGGGTGTGACCACCTCCCAGACAGGGTTTAGTGTATTGGGGCTGGGTGGGTGCACTCTTAGAGTGCTTTGAAGTCCTGCACTGGGGGAGCAGAAGGCTCCTCTGTGCATATGCCAGTTCAAACCGGCTCAGGGGCTACCTGTCCCTGCTCTGGCACGAAACTGGACAAAGGGAAGTGGGTGTAGCCACCCACTCCCCTGACCCTCCCATAGGTGGGGTCATAGAGCTAGTCCCTCCCTTCTTTACAGTATAAGATAGGGAACCGTTGAACTTGTAAGTTAGATATCCCTAGACGACGCTCTGAAGAAGAATCCTGGCCCTTCGACGTTCCACTACCTTTGGAAGACAGAAGAATCTCCCTTGGAGTCAAGGAGTGACTCCCCTGCTTGGCAGGCACCAAAAACTACAAACGACGGTCGCAAACTATGCCACTCCCGCCGGAGTCCGAAGTCCCTGCAGCCCAAGAAGTGGATTTCCTGACTTCTCCAAGGCCATTGTGAGTCCCCAGCGAAGCTGAGGCAAGTGGACCCCACGAGTGACGAGGAACCGCGACCCCTGGGTACTGTGCACTATTGTCGAGTGCAACCCCTCCACAACGTTCTAAGAACCTGTGCTTTGGACCACGTGTGGTCCCAGCCTCCAGCAGGAATCCCTCCTAAGATCAGCGGCCTACACCGTCCTGAGTGACCGTGGGCCCCTGTAGAGCGAATCCGACCGAGGCATCTTTGCGATCCCTTGCCAGCCGGCTCGTGGGTCCCCTGAAGACTTTTGCAAGAAACCAAAGGGCTCCCCTGGTTGCTCCAGGCCTGCCCTGACTTACCCTTGCTGGGTGAGTCCCTCAGACCTTGTTGGTCTGCGCCATTGCCTTTTCACACTTTGCACGAGACTTGCTGTTACCAAGGCCTGTTGGCTCCAATCGAGTTGCCGACACCACAGTAAGCTGCAGACATCGTGGGACACGCCGAATCCAGCTCCTGGTCATCGTCGACGCCTCCTGGACCTCGTGGCTAAAGAGTCAAGGCAACCGTGAACGACCTGAATCCTGCGACGACGGTGGGCATTCATCTTCCTTGCCCCGAGTCACTGCCAAGTGACTTTGAACACTGTCCCCTCTGCTTTCAGGTCATCCTTCCACCGAATCCAGGCTTGGATTCCACCGGACACTTCTTCAAATCATCACAAGCAGCAAGTCTTCTTTGTTCGCCATTGAAAACGACGCCGCGACCCGACACCAAAGGACACCTGTGCACCCGGCTTCCCTGGGTGAGGTAACTCCAGCACTATGGTGCTCCTGTAGGTGTGGGCCCTAGAACTACTTACCCTGTAAGTGACTTGCTTGTAGGTTCACCAGAAGTATCCTAAAACTCTTATTTTCCCCGTGCGATTCTCGCACTGACTCTTACAGGGTTCGCGGCTGTGCTAGACACAACGCGTCCAACTCCCTAGTAAATCTACCAGTAACCGCGTCCTTCGACTCGTACTGACCGATCGGTGTGTTCGCCTCAAACACGCCAGGGGCCTGTAACATTGATAACTCAATCGCGTCCGCTTACATAGACTCGTACAGGACTCGCACTAGTGTCTGAACACCGCGTCCGTCCCCTGTGGGTCTCCTACAACTACCTGGGTGGTTCTCTGGGGGTCCCTCGATTCTATGTGCCCTAGACCCCGGTCTAGCCAAGATAAGATTGTGATATTTACTGTGCTAACTTATTTTGATAACAATTGACTTGTACATATGTTCCTGACTTCTAATCTCATAAAGAGATTAGTAGAGAGTGTTTATTAATAAATACATATATATTTGATATATATACCTGTGTGGTGTCTTTTCATTTGGTGATTCAAGAGATTGTGTGGTAAAACAAGCTGCTTTACATTCCTTCAAGACTTAGCCTGAAGGCTGCTCTCCACAGCTACCACTAGGATAGCTTTCTATAAAGGTTGTCTTAAACCTATCTACCATAAGAGTCGAATTGTACTGGTGCAAGGTGTCCACTTTAATTAGTGAACAGCATATACCAGGCCAACTTCTCACATTGGTGGCAGCGGTGGGATTCCAGCTTGCTATTGTTTTACCAGAAAATCTCTATTTGAATTACTAACTGAAAACCATTATAGGTACTTAAGGTACATATAAAGTCAAGCTTAGCATCAATAAGTTCTACTGAACTTAGAGCTGTGTGCCAAGGGATAGCACACCCTTTCTACAGCTCAAGCTAGGATCAGTAGGCCACAAACTAGTGTAGGTAGTACAACCCTGCACAACACTAGAATGTCCTTAAAAGGTGGAGCCAGTGGGTCCACCCAGCCTCAGTATAAGGACATGGCTTTCTCTGACTTGAGAGCCATGTGTGTTGAAAGACACCTGAAGCTAGGACAGAGTCCCTCCACACTACACCTGATAGATCTGCTGACAGCAGATGATCTTAGATTGGCTCTAGGAGCTAATGGGTCTGAATCAGGGGTGGGTCAATTACAGTGTCTGGTTCAGATGATGAAAATCAGAATGACCAGGACTCTGTGATTGAAGGGCCAGGCTCCAAAGGGCCTGAAAAGGACAGAGGAATTCTCCCTAAGAGAACTGACAGAGTGGATGAAAGGCACAGGTCCCCTTCCAGGGAATCTGACCACTCCTATCACTCTGGCAGAGAATTTGTCCATCAGAGGAACTCATACTTTCCCATAAGAGAGACCTCCTCTGAAAGAATGTGCAAACTACTCCAGTATGAGGAAGCACGAGTTGCCCTCAGAACCAAGCAGTTGGCACTGGATAGGGAAGCCCTGGAGATCCAGAGAGCTTCTAGAAGAGAGGGGTTAGAACCCCTTGGTGGCAGCAACAGTGTCCCTAGAGGCAGAGAATCTATTCCAGACCATAGGAACCTGAGCAAGGTTGTTCCTCCCTACCAGAGTGGGGACGATATCCACAAGTGGATAACTGCTATGGAGAGGGCCTGTAGAGTACAGCAGGTCCCCCAAAAGCAGTGGGCAGCAATCTTGTGGCTCTCCTTTTCAGATAAAGGTAGAGACAAGCTCCTCACTGTTAGAGAAGAGGATGCTGATGATTATGAAGTCCTGAAGAGTGCACTGATAGATGGGTTTGGCTTAACCACTGAGCAGTACAGGTTGAAGTTCAGAGACACCCAGAAGGCACAGACTCAGGACTGGACTGACTTTGTTGATTGTGCAACCAAGGCTCTGGAGGGTTGGCTGGTTGGCAGTAGGGTTACTGATTTCAAGGGATTGTATAATCTGATGATGAGAGAACAGATCCTTAATAATTGCCAGAACCAGTTGTTGCATCAGTACCTGGTGGACTCGGATCTGACCTCTCCCCAAGAATTGGGAAAGAAGGCAGACAAATGGGTCAGAACCAGGGTGAGGCAGAAACCCCAGAACCAAGGGGGTGACACCAAGAAGCAAGATCCTAAGGGCTCTGAGAAAGGTGGGGATAAGTCAAAAGACCAGAAGTCTTCACAAGGGCCCCAAAAATCTGCATCTGGTGGGGAGTCACAATCCAACAAGGGAAAAGGCCAAAAGAAGCCCTGGTGCAAATTCTGTAAACAGAAAGGGCACTGGACTTCTGATTGCAACAAGTCCAAAGACCAAACCACCACCACTCCTGCCCCTAAGGCAACTGTTCCCCCTAGTTCAGCTACTGGTGGAGGTGGTACACAGAATAAGGGTGTAGTAGGGTTGACCCTGGGTTCTGAAGTGGACTCTGACCTAGTCAGAGTGCTCACTCAGGCAATGCTGGTTTGTGAGGGAGACCTTAATATGTCCTTCCTAGTAAGCCCCAGTAATCTGGGCAAATACAAACAGCAGCCTGTAATAAATGGCAAACAGGCTTTGGCATTTAGGGACACAGGTGATAGTGTCACCATGGTGGCAGAGGATCTTGTGGACCCTGGACAGATCATCCTGGGCGAAATGTACCAGGTGACCAATGCAAGCAATGTCAAGACCAACCATAGTCTGGCAGTTGTGAATTTCTCCTGGGGAGGGGTAACTGGCCTCAAGAAGGTTGTAGTCAGTGCAGACCTCCCTGTCGAATGTCTATTGGGCAATGATCTAGAGACTTCAGCCTGGTCTGAAGTAGAGTTATGGACTCATGCTGAGATGTTGGGCATCCCTGCAGAGGTATTTGCTGTGACCAGGTCACAAGCAAGCATGCATGACACTGAACCAACTCTGGATCCTGGAACAATGGACCAGATGCTTCCCAAGAGGAGGAGCAGTAGGGTAAAGGCAGTGCCTTCCCCTCTGTCTCAGATCACAGATTCACCCCCAGAGGGAGGTGAAGCAGATCCTGAAGAAGGAACTGCCCCAGAGGGACTTGAGCCTGATCAGGTTGAGTTCTTGGGGGCAGGGGGCCCTTCTAGGGAAGATCTGAGTAAGGAGCAACAGTGCTGCCCTCTCTTGAACCCCTCAGACAGCAGGCTGCTGCTGAGGCTGCTGGGAGTGCTAGTGGGTCCCATAAAGTTTATTGGGATGAGGGACTCCTATATTCTGAGGGTAGAGACCCAGCCCCTGGAGCCACCAGGAGGTTGGTAATACCTCAGAAGTTTAGGGGTTCCTCTTGACCTTAGCACATGATATCCCTTTAGCAGGTCACTTGGGCCAAAACAAGACCTGGGACAGGCTTGTTCCACATTTTCATTGGCCACATATGTCAGAGGACACAAAGGAGTTTTGTCGCTCCTGTGTCACATGCCAAGCCAGTGGTAAGGCAGGTGGTACAACAAAGGCCCCCTGATACCACTACCTGTGGTGGGGGTACCCTTTGAAAGGGTAGGGATTGACATTGTTGGTCCTCTTGACCCTCAAACTGCATCTGGGCACAGATTTATCCTGGTGGTAGTGGATCATGCCACCAGGTACCCAGAGGCAATTCCTCTGAGGACCACCACAGCCCCTGTGGTGGCAAGAGCCCTCATTGGAGTCTTCTCCAGAGTGGGTTTCCCAAAGGAGGTCATTTCTGACAGAGGTGCCAACTTCATGTCAGGATATCTAAAAGCAATGTGGAAGGAGTGTGGTGTAACTTACAAGTTCACCACCCCCTATCACCCACAATGCAATGGTTTAGTTGAACGCTTCAACAAAACCTTGAAAGGAATGATTAAAGGACTCCCAGAGAAGCTTAGGCGGAAATGGGACCTTCTTCTTCCTTGCCTATTGTTTGCATACAGAGAGGTTCCACAGAAGGGGGTTGGTTACAGCCCATTTGAGCTTCTGTTTGGGCATCCTGTGAGAGGTCCATTGTGTTTGGTAAAAGAGGGCTGGGAGTTACCTCTCAAGCCCCCCAAACAAGATGTGATGGACTATGTACTTGGTCTCCGCTCCCGGATGGCTGAGTACATGAAAAAGGCAACCAAAACCTGGAGGCCAGCCAAGAATTACAAAAAGCTTGGCATGACCAAAAGGCTGTACTGACTGTATACCAGCCAGGACAGAAAGTGTGGGTGTTGTAGCCTGTGGCCCCAGCAGCCCTCCAGGACAAGTGGAGTGGCCCCCATACAATAGTTGAACAGAAGGGAGAAGTCACCTACCTGGTGAATCTTGGAACTCCCAGGAGCCCCCTGAGGGTGCTCCATGTCAACAGATTAAAGCCATATGTTGACAGGGCTGACATGGGCTTGCTCATGGCAACTGATGAGGACCAGGAGGAGGAGAGTGACCCTCTCCCCGACCTGCTCTCTCAGAACCCTGATGATGGGTCAGTAGATGGTGTTGCTTTGGCAAGCAGCCTCACTGACCATCAGCAAACTGAGTGCAGACAAGTTCTGCAACAGTTTAGACATATGTTTAGCCTGACCCCTAGTCAGACTACCTGGTGCACCCATGAGGTGGACACTGGAGACAGTCTGCCTGTCAAGAATAAAATCTACAGGCAACCTGACCATGTCAGGGACTGTATCAGGACTGAAGTCCAGAAAATGTTGGAGCTAGGTGTAATTGAGCCTTCAGATAGCCCTTGGGCTAGCCCAGTAGTCCTGGTACCCAAGCCTCATACCCAGGGTGGTAAGAAAGAAATTAGGTTTTGTGTAGACTACAGAGGCCTCAATGCAGTCACTAGGACTGATGCCTATCCCATACCAAGGGCAGATGAGCTGATTGACACTTTGGCCTCAGCCAAGTATCTAAGCACGTTTGACCTGACAGCTGGCTACTGGCAGATCAGGTTAGCTGATGATGCAAAAGCCAAAACAGCATTTTCGACCCCTGGTGGGCACTACCACTTTGTGGTGATGCCCTTTGGATTGAAAAATGCACCTGCCACTTTTCAGAGGTTGGTGAATAAAGTTCTGACAGGGATGGAAACTTATTGCTCAGCTTATCTAGATGATATTGCTGTCTTTAGTTCCTCCTGGCAGGATCACCTGGTCCACCTCAGGAATGTTTTGGAGGCCCTGCAGAAAGCAGGCCTCACTATCAAGGCCACTAAGTGCCAGATAGGGCAGAGTCAGGTTGTGTACCTGGGCCACCTTGTGGGTGGAGGCCAGGTTCAACCTTTGCAGCGCAAAATCCAAACCATAATGGAATGGGTTGCTCCAACCACCCAGACACAGGTGAGAGCCTTCTTAGGCCTGACTGGGTACTATAGGAGGTTTGTCAAGGGATATGGATCTATAGTGACCCCCTTGAATGATCTGACCTCAAAGAAAATGCCAAAAAGGTTCAGTGGACAGCTAGCTGTCAAAAGGCATTTGAAGACCTAAAGCAGGCCATGTGCACTGCCCCCATCTTACAGAGTCCAGACTACACCAAAAAGTTCATTGTCCAAACAGATGCTTCTGAGCTGGGTGTGGGAGCTGTACTGTCTCAACTGAATGATGAAGGTCAAGACCAGCCAGTAGCTTTCATTAGCAGAAGGCTGACCCCTAGAGAGAAACGTTGGTCAGCTATAGAGAGGGAGGCCTTTGCTGTGGTGTGGGCCCTGAAGAAGCTGAGGCCATACTTGTTTGGCACACACTTCATAGTTCAGACTGACCACAAGCCCCTCCTATGGCTTAAGCAGATGAAAGGTGAAAACCCAAAACTTTTGAGGTGGTCCATTTCCCTACAGGGGATGGACTATACAGTGGAACAAAGGCCTGGGACCCAACATGCCAATGCAGATGGACTCTCAAGGTATTTCCACTTTGAACACGAAGACTCAACTGGTCAAGGTTAGTTTAGTGTCCCTGCGTTTGGGGGGGTTGTGTAGGAGAGTAGGATCTGCCTCTTATGTTGCCCCCACTTTTTTTCTGATGTTACACTGGTTTCTGGCTATAGTCAGGCTGGATCCCTGCCAATCAGGGCCCCAGCCTCTCTGTTCTCTCTAAACGATTTGGAGTGCACTCTAGGTGCACTAGTGATTGGATGCTGTGGTGCCTTATGAGTCCCTAGTATATGGTACCTTAGGTGCCAAGGGCATAGGTACTTCACAGGCCTACCAGGGGCTGAAGCATGTGTTATGCCACCCCTGGGAAGCAGACTAAATCTGACACCACAGGCCTGCTACTGCAGCCTGAGGTGAGGAAGTGCTAGCACTCCTCACTGAGATATAGGTGCCCTATATCTCTCACACACACACATATAACCCTATCAGTCACCCCTAAGGCAGGCCCTATCAATCCTGAGGGCAGGGTGCTTGGCTTCTATGTGAGGGGGTGCCTCTGCCTGAGCAGGGCCCCTCTGCAGCTCTCAGAGTCCATTCTCTGGTGCTGTTTGTGGATGCGGTTAAACCATATACTTTTAAGTGCATTATATCCTCGCGGTAAAATGCTAACTTTGGAATGGCTGCATCGAAACATGTCGTGTTTGGTGTCAAACACCTTGGAATACTACCCCCCCGCCAGTCCTGGCGGCGGGGGTAGCATTCCACCCTTCTAGAGGGATGGACATGTACCTACTGTGGAAACGCGGTAGAATCCTGCGGAGCCCTGGCATCACAAAATGGATGCCACCAGTCACAGACACTGGGCTGCCCTCCTGCTGATGACCAACACTCGCAGTGGAGGAAGCCCAACAATAGATATCCTGTCCCAAGGGGGTGTGACCACCTCCCAGACAGGGTTTAGTGTATTGGGGCTGGGTGGGTGCACTCTTAGAGTGCTTTGAAGTCCTGCACTGGGGGAGCAGAAGGCTCCTCTGTGCATATGCCAGTTCAAACCGGCTCAGGGGCTACCTGTCCCTGCTCTGGCACGAAACTGGACAAAGGGAAGTGGGTGTAGCCACCCACTCCCCTGACCCTCCCATAGGTGGGGTCATAGAGCTAGTCCCTCCCTTCTTTACAGTATAAGATAGGGAACCGTTGAACTTGTAAGTTAGATATCCCTAGACGACGCTCTGAAGAAGAATCCTGGCCCTTCGACGTTCCACTACCTTTGGAAGACAGAAGAATCTCCCTTGGAGTCAAGGAGTGACTCCCCTGCTTGGCAGGCACCAAAAACTACAAACGACGGTCGCAATCTATGCCACTCCCGCCGGAGTCCGAAGTCCCTGCAGCCCAAGAAGTGGATTTCCTGACTTCTCCAAGGCCATTGTGAGTCCCCAGCGAAGCTGAGGCAAGTGGACCCCACGAGTGACGAGGAACCGCGACCCCTGGGTACTGTGCACTATTGTCGAGTGCAACCCCTCCACAACGTTCTAAGAACCTGTGCTTTGGACCACGTGTGGTCCCAGCCTCCAGCAGGAATCCCTCCTAAGATCAGCGGCCTACACCGTCCTGAGTGACCGTGGGCCCCTGTAGAGCGAATCCGACCGAGGCATCTTTGCGATCCCTTGCCAGCCGGCTCGTGGGTCCCCTGAAGACTTTTGCAAGAAACCAAAGGGCTCCCCTGGTTGCTCCAGGCCTGCCCTGACTTACCCTTGCTGGGTGAGTCCCTCAGACCTTGTTGGTCTGCGCCATTGCCTTTTCACACTTTGCACGAGACTTGCTGTTACCAAGGCCTGTTGGCTCCAATCGAGTTGCCGACACCACAGTAAGCTGCAGACATCGTGGGACACGCCGAATCCAGCTCCTGGTCATCGTCGACGCCTCCTGGACCTCGTGGCTAAAGAGTCAAGGCAACCGTGAACGACCTGAATCCTGCGACGACGGTGGGCATTCATCTTCCTTGCCCCGAGTCACTGCCAAGTGACTTTGAACACTGTCCCCTCTGCTTTCAGGTCATCCTTCCACCGAATCCAGGCTTGGATTCCACCGGACACTTCTTCAAATCATCACAAGCAGCAAGTCTTCTTTGTTCGCCATTGAAAACGACGCCGCGACCCGACACCAAAGGACACCTGTGCACCCGGCTTCCCTGGGTGAGGTAACTCCAGCACTATGGTGCTCCTGTAGGTGTGGGCCCTAGAACTACTTACCCTGTAAGTGACTTGCTTGTAGGTTCACCAGAAGTATCCTAAAACTCTTATTTTCCCCGTGCGATTCTCGCACTGACTCTTACAGGGTTCGCGGCTGTGCTAGACACACCGCGTCCAACTCCCTAGTAAATCTACCAGTAACCGCGTCCTTCGACTCGTACTGACCGATCGGTGTGTTCGCCTCGAACACGCCAGGGGCCTGTAACATT
Organism: Calotriton arnoldi; assembly: GCA_963921515.1. Lineage (NCBI taxonomy): Eukaryota > Metazoa > Chordata > Amphibia > Caudata > Salamandridae > Calotriton > Calotriton arnoldi. The sequence goes on along the minus strand of CAWUFW010001404.1, from coordinate 2,751,499 downwards.
GATAACTCAATCGCGTCCGCTTACATAGACTCGTACAGGACTCGCACTAGTGTCTGAACACCGCGTCCGTCCCCTGTGGGTCTCCTACAACTACCTGGGTGGTTCTCTGGGGGTCCCTCGATTCTATGTGCCCTAGACCCCGGTCTAGCCAAGATAAGATTGTGATATTTACTGTGCTAACTTATTTTGATAACAATTGACTTGTACATATGTTCCTGACTTCTAATCTCATAAAGAGATTAGTAGAGAGTGTTTATTAATAAATACATATATATTTGATATATATACCTGTGTGGTGTCTTTTCATTTGGTGATTCAAGAGATTGTGTGGTAAAACAAGCTGCTTTACATTCCTTCAAGACTTAGCCTGAAGGCTGCTCTCCACAGCTACCACTAGGATAGCTTTCTATAAAGGTTGTCTTAAACCTATCTACCATAAGAGTCGAATTGTACTGGTGCAAGGTGTCCACTTTAATTAGTGAACAGCATATACCAGGCCAACTTCTCACATTGGTGGCAGCGGTGGGATTCCAGCTTGCTATTGTTTTACCAGAAAATCTCTATTTGAATTACTAACTGAAAACCATTATAGGTACTTAAGGTACATATAAAGTCAAGCTTAGCATCAATAAGTTCTACTGAACTTAGAGCTGTGTGCCAAGGGATAGCACACCCTTTCTACAGCTCAAGCTAGGATCAGTAGGCCACAAACTAGTGTAGGTAGTACAACCCTGCACAACACTAGAATGTCCTTAAAAGGTGGAGCCAGTGGGTCCACCCAGCCTCAGTATAAGGACATGGCTTTCTCTGACTTGAGAGCCATGTGTGTTGAAAGACACCTGAAGCTAGGACAGAGTCCCTCCACACTACACCTGATAGATCTGCTGACAGCAGATGATCTTAGATTGGCTCTAGGAGCTAATGGGTCTGAATCAGGGGGTGGGTCAATTACAGTGTCTGGTTCAGATGATGAAAATCAGAATGACCAGGACTCTGTGATTGAAGGGCCAGGCTCCAAAGGGCCTGAAAAGGACAGAGGAATTCTCCCTAAGAGAACTGACAGAGTGGATGAAAGGCACAGGTCCCCTTCCAGGGAATCTGACCACTCCTATCACTCTGGCAGAGAATTTGTCCATCAGAGGAACTCATACTTTCCCATAAGAGAGACCTCCTCTGAAAGAATGTGCAAACTACTCCAGTATGAGGAAGCACGAGTTGCCCTCAGAACCAAGCAGTTGGCACTGGATAGGGAAGCCCTGGAGATCCAGAGAGCTTCTAGAAGAGAGGGGTTAGAACCCCTTGGTGGCAGCAACAGTGTCCCTAGAGGCAGAGAATCTATTCCAGACCATAGGAACCTGAGCAAGGTTGTTCCTTCCTACCAGAGTGGGGACGATATCCACAAGTGGATAACTGCTATGGAGAGGGCCTGTAGAGTACAGCAGGTCCCCCAAAAGCAGTGGGCAGCAATCTTGTGGCTCTCCTTTTCAGATAAAGGTAGAGACAAGCTCCTCACTGTTAGAGAAGAGGATGCTGATGATTATGAAGTCCTGAAGAGTGCACTGATAGATGGGTTTGGCTTAACCACTGAGCAGTACAGGTTGAAGTTCAGAGACACCCAGAAGGCACAGACTCAGGACTGGACTGACTTTGTTGATTGTGCAACCAAGGCTCTGGAGGGTTGGCTGGTTGGCAGTAGGGTTACTGATTTCAAGGGATTGTATAATCTGATGATGAGAGAACAGATCCTTAATAATTGCCAGAACCAGTTGTTGCATCAGTACCTGGTGGACTCGGATCTGACCTCTCCCCAAGAATTGGGAAAGAAGGCAGACAAATGGGTCAGAACCAGGGTGAGGCAGAAACCCCAGAACCAAGGGGGTGACACCAAGAAGCAAGATCCTAAGGGCTCTGAGAAAGGTGGGGATAAGTCAAAAGACCAGAAGTCTTCACAAGGGCCCCAAAAATCTGCATCTGGTGGGGAGTCACAATCCAACAAGGGAAAAGGCCAAAAGAAGCCCTGGTGCAAATTCTGTAAACAGAAAGGGCACTGGACTTCTGATTGCAACAAGTCCAAAGACCAAACCACCACCACTCCTGCCCCTAAGGCAACTGTTCCCCCTAGTTCAGCTACTGGTGGAGGTGGTACACAGAATAAGGGTGTAGTAGGGTTGACCCTGGGTTCTGAAGTGGACTCTGACCTAGTCAGAGTGCTCACTCAGGCAATGCTGGTTTGTGAGGGAGACCTTAATATGTCCTTCCTAGTAAGCCCCAGTAATCTGGGCAAATACAAACAGCAGCCTGTAATAAATGGCAAACAGGCTTTGGCATTTAGGGACACAGGTGATAGTGTCACCATGGTGGCAGAGGATCTTGTGGACCCTGGACAGATCATCCTGGGCGAAATGTACCAGGTGACCAATGCAAGCAATGTCAAGACCAACCATAGTCTGGCAGTTGTGAATTTCTCCTGGGGAGGGGTAACTGGCCTCAAGAAGGTTGTAGTCAGTGCAGACCTCCCTGTCGAATGTCTATTGGGCAATGATCTAGAGACTTCAGCCTGGTCTGAAGTAGAGTTATGGACTCATGCTGAGATGTTGGGCATCCCTGCAGAGGTATTTGCTGTGACCAGGTCACAAGCAAGCATGCATGACACTGAACCAGCTCTGGATCCTGGAACAATGGACCAGATGCTTCCCAAGAGGAGGAGCAGTAGGGTAAAGGCAGTGCCTTCCCCTCTGTCTCAGATCACAGATTCACCCCCAGAGGGAGGTGAAGCAGATCCTGAAGAAGGAACTGCCCCAGAGGGACTTGAGCCTGATCAGGTTGAGTTCTTGGGGGCAGGGGGCCCTTCTAGGGAAGATCTGAGTAAGGAGCAACAGTGCTGCCCCTCTCTTGAACCCCTCAGACAGCAGGCTGCTGCTGAGGCTGCTGGGAGTGCTAGTGGGTCCCATAAAGTTTATTGGGATGAGGGACTCCTATATTCTGAGGGTAGAGACCCAGCCCCTGGAGCCACCAGGAGGTTGGTAATACCTCAGAAGTTTAGGGGTTCCTCTTGACCTTAGCACATGATATCCCTTTAGCAGGTCACTTGGGCCAAAACAAGACCTGGGACAGGCTTGTTCCACATTTTCATTGGCCACATATGTCAGAGGACACAAAGGAGTTTTGTCGCTCCTGTGTCACATGCCAAGCCAGTGGTAAGGCAGGTGGTACAACAAAGGCCCCCTGATACCACTACCTGTGGTGGGGGTACCGTTTGAAAGGGTAGGGATTGACATTGTTGGTCCTCTTGACCCTCAAACTGCATCTGGGCACAGATTTATCCTGGTGGTAGTGGATCATGCCACCAGGTACCCAGAGGCAATTCCCCTGAGGACCACCACAGCCCCTGTTGTGGCAAGAGCCCTCATTGGAGTCTTCTCCAGAGTGGGTTTCCCAAAGGAGGTCATTTCTGACAGAGGTGCCAACTTCATGTCAGGATATCTAAAAGCAATGTGGAAGGAGTGTGGTGTAACTTACAAGTTCACCACCCCCTATCACCCACAATGCAATGGTTTAGTTGAACGCTTCAACAAAACCTTGAAAGGAATGATTAAAGGACTCCCAGAGAAGCTTAGGCGGAAATGGGACCTTCTTCTTCCTTGCCTATTGTTTGCATACAGAGAGGTTCCACAGAAGGGGGTTGGTTACAGCCCATTTGAGCTTCTGTTTGGGCATCCTGTGAGAGGTCCATTGTGTTTGGTAAAAGAGGGCTGGGAGTTACCTCTCAAGCCCCCAAACAAGATGTGATGGACTATGTACTTGGTCTCCGCTCCCGGATGGCTGAGTACATGAAAAAGGCAACCAAAAACCTGGAGGCCAGCCAAGAATTACAAAAAGCTTGGCATGACCAAAGGCTGTACTGACTGTATACCAGCCAGGACAGAAAGTGTGGGTGTTGTAGCCTGTGGCCCCAGCAGCCCTCCAGGACAAGTGGAGTGGCCCCCATACAATAGTTGAACAGAAGGGAGAAGTCACCTACCTGGTGAATCTTGGAACTCCCAGGAGCCCCCTGAGGGTGCTCCATGTCAACAGATTAAAGCCATATGTTGACAGGGCTGACATGGGCTTGCTCATGGCAACTGATGAGGACCAGGAGGAGGAGAGTGACCCTCTCCCCGACCTGCTCTCTCAGAACCCTGATGATGGGTCAGTAGATGGTGTTGCTTTGGCAAGCAGCCTCACTGACCATCAGCAAACTGAGTGCAGACAAGTTCTGCAACAGTTTAGACATATGTTTAGCCTGACCCCTAGTCAGACTACCTGGTGCACCCATGAGGTGGACACTGGAGACAGTCTGCCTGTCAAGAATAAAATCTACAGGCAACCTGACCATGTCAGGGACTGTATCAGGACTGAAGTCCAGAAAATGTTGGAGCTAGGTGTAATTGAGCCTTCAGATAGCCCTTGGGCTAGCCCAGTAGTCCTGGTACCCAAGCCTCATACCCAGGGTGGTAAGAAAGAAATTAGGTTTTGTGTAGACTACAGAGGCCTCAATGCAGTCACTAGGACTGATGCCTATCCCATACCAAGGGCAGATGAGCTGATTGACACTTTGGCCTCAGCCAAGTATCTAAGCACGTTTGACCTGACAGCTGGCTACTGGCAGATCAGGTTAGCTGATGATGCAAAAGCCAAAACAGCATTTTCGACCCCTGGTGGGCACTACCACTTTGTGGTGATGCCCTTTGGATTGAAAAATGCACCTGCCACTTTTCAGAGGTTGGTGAATAAAGTTCTGACAGGGATGGAAACTTATTGCTCAGCTTATCTAGATGATATTGCTGTCTTTAGTTCCTCCTGGCAGGATCACCTGGTCCACCTCAGGAATGTTTTGGAGGCCCTGCAGAAAGCAGGCCTCACTATCAAGGCCACTAAGTGCCAGATAGGGCAGAGTCAGGTTGTGTACCTGGGCCACCTTGTGGGTGGAGGCCAGGTTCAACCTTTGCAGCGCAAAATCCAAACCATAATGGAATGGGTTGCTCCAACCACCCAGACACAGGTGAGAGCCTTCTTAGGCCTGACTGGGTACTATAGGAGGTTTGTCAAGGGATATGGATCTATAGTGACCCCCTTGAATGATCTGACCTCAAAGAAAATGCCAAAAAGGTTCAGTGGACAGCTAGCTGTCAAAAGGCATTTGAAGACCTAAAGCAGGCCATGTGCACTGCCCCCATCTTACAGAGTCCAGACTACACCAAAAAGTTCATTGTCCAAACAGATGCTTCTGAGCTGGGTGTGGGAGCTGTACTGTCTCAACTGAATGATGAAGGTCAAGACCAGCCAGTAGCTTTCATTAGCAGAAGGCTGACCCCTAGAGAGAAACGTTGGTCAGCTATAGAGAGGGAGGCCTTTGCTGTGGTGTGGGCCCTGAAGAAGCTGAGGCCATACTTGTTTGGCACACACTTCATAGTTCAGACTGACCACAAGCCCCTCCTATGGCTTAAGCAGATGAAAGGTGAAAACCCAAAACTTTTGAGGTGGTCCATTTCCCTACAGGGGATGGACTATACAGTGGAACAAAGGCCTGGGACCCAACATGCCAATGCAGATGGACTCTCAAGGTATTTCCACTTTGAACACGAAGACTCAACTGGTCAAGGTTAGTTTAGTGTCCCTGCGTTTGGGGGGGTTGTGTAGGAGAGTAGGATCTGCCTCTTATGTTGCCCCCACTTTTTTTCTGATGTTACACTGGTTTCTGGCTATAGTCAGGCTGGATCCCTGCCAATCAGGGCCCCAGCCTCTCTGTTCTCTCTAAACGATTTGGAGTGCACTCTAGGTGCACTAGTGATTGGATGCTGTGGTGCCTTATGAGTCCCTAGTATATGGTACCTTAGGTGCCAAGGGCATAGGTACTTCACAGGCCTACCAGGGGCTGAAGCATGTGTTATGCCACCCCTGGGAAGCAGACTAAATCTGACACCACAGGCCTGCTACTGCAGCCTGAGGGAGGAAGTGCTAGCACTCCTCACTGAGATATAGGTGCCCTATATCTCTCACACACACACATATAACCCTATCAGTCACCCCTAAGGCAGGCCCTATCAATCCAGAGGGCAGGGTGCTTGGCTTCTATGTGAGGGGGTGCCTCTGCCTGAGCAGGGCCCCTCTGCAGCTCTCAGAGTCCATTCTCTGGTGCTGTTTGTGGATGCGGTTAAACCATATACTTTTAAGTGCATTATATCCTCGCGGTAAAATGCTAACTTTGGAATGGCTGCATCGAAACATGTCGTGTTTGGTGTCAAACACCTTGGAATACTACCCCCCGCCAGTCCTGGCGGCGGGGGTAGCATTCCACCCTTCTAGAGGGATGGACATGTACCTACTGTGGAAACGCAGTAGAATCCTGCGGAGCCCTGGCATCACAAAATGGATGCCACCAGTCACAGACACTGGGCTGCCCTCCTGCTGATGACCAACACTCGCAGTGGAGGAAGCCCAACAATAGATATCCTGTCCCAAGGGGTGTGACCACCTCCCAGTCACGGTTTAGTGTATTGGGGCTGGGTGGGTGCACTCTTAGAGTGCTTTGAAGTCCTGCACTGGGGGAGCAGAAGGCTCCTCTGTGCATATGCCAGTTCAAACCGGCTCAGGGGCTACCTGTCCCTGCTCTGGCGCGAAACTGGACAAAGGGAAGTGGGTGTAGCCACCCACTCCCTGACCCTCCCATAGGTGGGGTCATAGAGCTAGTCCCTCCCTTCTTTACAGTATAAGATAGGGAACCGTTGAACTTGTAAGTTAGATATCCCTGGACGACGCTCTGAAGAAGAATCCTGGCCCTTCGACGTTCCACTACCTTTGGAAGACAGAAGAATCTCCCTTGGAGTCAAGGAGTGACTCCCCTGCTTGGCAGGCACCAAAAACTACAAACGACGGTCGCAAACTACGCCGCTCCCGCCGGAGTCCGAAGTCCCTGCAGCCCAAGAAGTGGATTTCCTGACTTCTCCAAGGCCATCGTGAGTCCCCAGCGAAGCGGAAGCAAGTGGACCCCACGAGTGATGAGGAACCGCGACCCCTGGGTACCGTGCACTATTGTCAAGTGCAACCCCTCCACAACGTTCTAAGAACCTGTGCTTTGGACCACGTGTGGTCCCAGCCTCCAGCAGGAATCCCTCCTAAGATCAGCGGCCTACACCGTCCCGAGTGACCGTGGGCCCCTGTAGAGCGAATCCGACCGAGGCGTCTTCGCGATCCCTTGCCAGCCAGCTCGTGGGTCCCCTGAAGACTTTTGCAAGAAACCAAAGGGCTCCCCTGGTTGCTCCAGGCCTGCCCTGACTTACCCTTGCTGGGTGAGACCCTCAGACCTTGCTGGTCTGCGCCATTGCCTTTTCACACTTTGCACGAGACTTGCTGTTACCAAGGCCTGTTGGCTCCAATCGAGTTGCCGACACCACAGTAAGCTGCAGACATCGTGGGACACGCCGAATCCAGCTACTGGTTGTCGTCGCTAAAGAGTCAAGGCAACCGTGAACGACCTGAATCCTGCGACGACGGTGGGCATTCATCTTCCTTGCCCCGAGTCACTGCCAAGTGACTTTGAACACTGTCTCCTCTGCTTTCAGGTCATCCTTCCACCGAATCCTGGCTTGGATTCCACCGGACACTTCTTCAAATCATCACAAGCAGCAAGTCTTCTTTGTTCGCCATTGAAAACGACGCCGCGACCCGACACCAAAGGACACCTGTGCACCCGGCTTCCCTGGGTGAGGTAACTCCAGCACTACGGTGCTCCTGTAGGTGTGGGCCCTAGAACTACTTACCCTGTAAGTGACTTGCTTGTAGGTTCACCAGAAGTATCCTAAAACTCTTATTTTCCCCGTGCGATTCTCGCACTGACTCGTACAGGGTTCGCGGCTGTGCTAAACACACCGCGTCCAACTCCCTAGTAAATCTACCAGTAACCGCGTCCTTCGACTCGTACTGACCGATCGGTGTGTTCGCCTCGAACACGACAGGGGCCTGTAACATTGATAACTCAATCGCGTCCGCTTACATAGACTCGTACAGGACTCGCACTAGTGTCTGAACACCGCGTCCGTCCCCTGTGGGTCTCCTACAACTACCTGGGTGGTTCTCTGGGGGTCCCTCGATTATATGTGCCCTAGACCCCGGTCTAGCCAAGATAAGATTGTGATATTTACTGTGCTAACTTATTTTGATAACAATTGACTTGTACATATGTTCCTGACTTCTAATCTCATAAAGAGATTAGTAGAGAGTGTTTATTAATAAATACATATATATTTGATATATATACCTGTGTGGTGTCTTTTCATTTGGTGATTCAAGAGATTGTGTGGTAAAACAAGCTGCTTTACATTCCTTCAAGACTTAGCCTGAAGGCTGCTCTCCACAGCTACCACTAGGATAGCTTTCTATAAAGGTTGTCTTAAACCTATCTACCATAAGAGTCGAATTGTACTGGTGCAAGGTGTCCACTTTAATTAGTGAACAGCATATACCAGGCCAACTTCTCACACCTACTCTCCGCGTCTCCGACCGCCTTGGTGACAGATGTGTAGAAGCCTGCTTTACAGAGGATGCCCTACTGAGCGTTTTAGTAATCGTGTATGGACCCCGCAGGCAGCGGAAATTGACCTGAAAGAAAAGACAAAATACAACAAGCAGGAACAGTGGAGCAACAGTGTCCAACAGCGACTTCCATGTCTTGCAGAGGCCAGCACTCCAGACTCGCTAGAGGTGTCACCCTCCTGGGGAATAAGTTGCTGGGGGATGGCATTCGGATGGAGAACAGTCAGTAACAAATTGTGAATTGAAGAGCCCCTCCTAGGCCCCGCAGCCCAGAGCCGCCAGTATTAGGAAGAGAAATACATGGGGCAAAGTTATTATGTGTGCGCTGATGCATGTTGGAGCGGCAAAGCGTCCGTGTTCAGAGGGAGCCTGTAGCGGCACAAGCAGGAGAAGTACCCCCTCCAAAGCTGCAGAGGCGATGGATGATATCCTGTTTGGCTTCCTGTGAAGACGCTTCAGCCTGTCGCTTACTGGGGCGCTGTGGTTTCACTGTAGTCCAGATGGGCCAGAGATCTCTCCCAGGGGGCCCCTGGGCATGGGAGGCATCGAGGTCCTGGGGGCCAACAGCGCGTTCCAACAAGTGCTTCGCATCAGTGAGCGATCTTAGTGAGGGGTGTTTGTTCTCCCATGTGAACAAAAGAGCAAAGGGGTGGCCCCATTGGTAGCAGATTCCCAGGTCACGGAGTTTATCAGTGACAGGCCTGAAATCATGCCGCTTCCGCAATGTGATAGGAGAGAGATTTTGATAGAGTTGAACAGCATGCCCCAGAAACACTAGTTCGGTTTTGCCCCTAGATGCTTTTAGTATCGCTTCTTTCTCAGTAAAGAAATGCACTCTGGTCAAAATGTCTGGCACTACATCCGTGCGTCCCGAGGCAGAGGCCACCCAGTGGGGCCTGTCAAGGGCTGGTGTGGAAGCGACATCATCATCTGGAAACCCCTGGAGAAGATCCGCCGTAAAGGTCATAATATCGCTGTCCTACGTGCCCCTAGGAACCCCCTGGAGGCGGATATTGTTATGGCGACTTCTATTTTCCAAATCTTCTTGTTTGGTTTGCAGATCGATGTTTTGTTCTTCAAGAGCCGCCATAACATCTCCTGGTCCTCAGTCCTGGCATCAACTGTGCGTTCAAGGTCATCCATTCGCTCACCTATTTCAGAGACATCTCTCCGGAAGTCACGTAAGCAGGACTTAAACTCGTCCTTGAGTGAGCTGATGTCAGAGAGAAATTTCTGCAGGAAAAAGTCATATAGCCCTGCGATGGGGGCCGAGGATGCAGGCTCTGTTCCTGATGCCGGAGGGGGAGGCAGTGCTTCAGAGTCCGCCGATGAAGCCTTGGTCCAGCGAGACACCACTGGGTTGTCCTTTGCAGTTTTGGAGCATGGCATGACGGTGAGGTGTGCCAGGTCCAGTACGAGGTAAGTAGGGCTAAAAGGTGTTTACCTTTCCGTTCCTGCCACAGATTACGCGAGTAATGTAATCGTATCCACCAATGCAGTTCAGTGTGAGCCAGGGAAGGAGAAATGCGTAGAGCCACGGCGGGGCTCTATCCAGCTAAGACTATGGATAAATATAATGCAAGAGTGCAGGGTTGAAGGAGAATAAAGAGTTCTACATTGGATCCCTAGCGCAACAGAGAGCCTGCGGTCCACACCACCTCCCCACTACTCTACCAGAAAGAGAAGGAGTGTCAGCAGTTACAGTCCACCTCTCTGGAGTAAGTGGCCCAAGCACAGGCCGACCAGGAGAGAATGCAGTGCGGCCTCCATCAATGGCCCACCAGGCAGTGGATGGATCTCTGAGGCCGAAAGAGGAAGGTTCGGACAGCTGCCTGTCCCCAAGGCAGCCAGGCCACAGAAGCAGGGGCGTGGGGGTCCTAATCCCATGTGGCAGAGAGAGGGTCCAACGCTGTAGTCAGACCGTACATGTGTGGTCCCAGTTGATATAGTTTACTGGGCCCTCAGAGGACTACCCACACCTCCACCGCACAAGCCGCCCAGGAAAGCTCAGACCTGCTAGCTCCCAGGTAGGCCAGTAGGCAAACAGTCACAAGGCCTCTGGATTCTCGCTGGAGCAGGCACCAGGCAACGAGAGAAGCACAGCTCTAGAGACCTCACGCATAGCAAAGGACTAGGGCAACTCTCCCGGCTTCCATCGGGAGGCAGGGCCGCAGACCATGGGCCGTAGGCAGGCTGGCAAGCCGGGTCACATCCACACAGTAAGGGCTGTAAGGCAGTGGGCTTGTCAGTGAAATGTTCCCATGTGGCCAGCTGAAACACAAGCTCCCCCCTATTGTTGGTATGTCCAATCACTGAACCGGGGGTGTACAGGCAGTCACAGGGCTCCCAATCCCACAATCAACTGCCGGGGTCAGGACAGACCCCTGACAGCAGAGGAAGCGAAGCTTCAGGGGCCTCCCACACGATAGGCAATCCGCACAGCCCCTTCAAACGCATCTCACCTCTGGTTCCTTTCTTGGGGACGGGGGCCCAGACAGGCCATATCGCAGGTCGGGGGTGATCAGGGGAGTCCAGGCACACCCGCACCGCGGAAGCCTCAGTGTGGGAGGCTCGGGGTCCGGGCGTCCTCTCGTAGGCAGCTGAAGTTGGAGTCTCCTCTGGACGTCCATAGGGCCGAAGAGTTCACAGCCTCGCAGGGGAACACAGCCACACACCAACGATGCACCCGTTTACTGCATGCCTCCTCCAGCAGGCTCCGCATCTACCACGAAGATTGGTATCGGGGCGGCCCCTACCCCGGATGGCAAGGGAGCAGCCTTCTCCGCCGGGCACAAGTCAGGTGTGGCTAGTTAGGCAGGCCCACAACATTGGCAGCAGGGCCAGGCGATGTCAAGGCTGCCGGGCAAGATGGCAGCAAGGATACCCAGTAGCCATGGTAAGTCTCCGTCATAGTAAGGCCGGGGAAGAGAAATAGCTGCCTCACAGTGAGAGCAGAAGAGCAGCTATAGTCCCACAGCCGCAGAGCGCCCCCTCAGCTGCCCTGGTGCAGTCAATGGCAGTTGATGGGCCCCGGGGAGTAGGAGAGCAGGCAAAACACGTCCTACTCCATTCTCTCCTAGGCCATGCCCCAAAGCTTACAATTTCAATAGTGACCATTTGGTTTGTATGGTAACATGATTCAGTCCCATGCAGTATCACGGGAGGAGACCAAAAAAGAACCCTTGGACATCTTGAATCCAGGTACATCATGAAACTTGACAGAAAAGAACCATCAGGCTTAAATGTAGGTGAGGAAATGTATCTACATTTACAAAAAAATTATTTTAACATAAGCTTGCTGCTAACTATAATTGTGTATGACAGTTTGCCAAAGGACATTTTTATCGGTGTGTTTTTTTTGTAGATTGCTGTATATCAGAAATGGAGGAACTGTAAAAAGATAAACTTTATGGAAATGAAAAGAGCAAAAAACTGGGGTCGAAGAAGGAGTTGGTAATCGTGACACTGATTATGATACAACAAAATTACATTTTGAGGATTACCCACTTGGACACAATTTACTTAAGAAAACAATGAAGTAAATCTAGTACTGTAATCGTGAAAAACATTTCCTAGTGCATTAATATAAAGTGATTAATACACTTTTACTGAAATAATCCATAGTAATGATAATTTTCCTCCACTGTAAGCAGTCTAATGTAATAGTTTGTTTTTTACGTTTAGCATGATGTACTAAAGGTGATTGGGTAGTTAAATGGAATAAAAAATGGTGTTTATCGTTGAGAACAAGACTACGCATGTAGCCAAAACGCGTCAGCCCCAGCTGTGTGATTAAATAAACTACATGTATCAATCCCTACGGAAAGCCAGCACCTCTTTTTGGTGAGAGATGTGAGAGAGGAATTAAATATTTGACCACTGGATAGTTATTGTTAGAATAGTGTTTCCATAGGAGATGCATTTTTTGTGGCGAATAACTTAGGCCCCGTTTGATGAATCGCCACAAAACTTTCCAAAGTAGTGCTACTTCTTGACTTGCTTGCTCATGGAAAGTTTTGGGGTGATCCTTCAACTGGGGGCCACGAAAAAGTGGGGATCCCAAAATGCGTTTTCCAATTCATTTTTCTATAGAAATTTAGACACAGCTACAGCCCAAACTGCTGAACAGATTTACCCAAAATTTGGCAGAAAGCTAGATCTTGGTCCAGAAAGAGTTTTTTTTGTAATTTGGTGTAAATTCTTTCAGTAGTTTTTGAGCAATTAATTCTCTAAAACTTTGTATATCTAGGGACGTCGAGGATCTGAGGAGCCGACAGATCTTCTGCTGAGATCGGATTGGCTGCCACCCCATCAACACGGATGTAGTGGCAGTCGTCTTAGGGCTCAAGACTCAGTCCAGAGTGCTAAAAATGAAAAAAATTAAAGAAAGGCATAAGGGGACAGCATAGAGATACCCTAACCCTCTAGTCCTGGTGGTGGGGTCCCAAAGCGACCCTGACTAGTGCCAAAAAAAATTCTTAATATGTTACCACAAATTCTCGGAGGATCCACAAATCTGCGGCTAAATCTAAAAAAATATTTGTAAAAATTAAAGCACAAGCTCAATAGCTTCTTTTTTAAACCCCCCCGGGCTGGGCTAGGGTCCAGGGGACAAAACAATTTGTTTTTTTGGGTAGGTAGGGTTGTAGCCCCCCTCCATAGGCTGTGTTTGGCCTTGTGGACCCCATCCCTCAGGGCTGAAGCATTTTGTAAGGGGAGAGGGCCTGAATCCTCTCTCCACAGGCTGTTTTCAGCTCTGTAGACACCATTCTCCCGGCGCCCACACTTATTTTTATGGGAAGGGGGTGCGGGCACCAGTAGGTAGTTATAGTTAGGACCTGGTTCCCATAGACAAAGCATTTTTTGTTTTGCGCTCAACTTTGCCGTCGTATGACGAATCTTCACAACACTTTAAAAACTAGTTTGCCACTCACTTCAGCTGCTGTCTGGAAAGTTTTGGGGTGATCTGTCAAGCTGGGGCCGAGAAAAAGGGAGGTGCCAAAACAAATTTTCCTCATGCAATTTCCCATAGAAATTTAAAACACAACTACAGCCCGAACTGCTGAATGGAATGACACCAAATTTGGCAAAAAGGTAGATCTTGGTGCAGAAAGCAATCCTTTTGTAATTTGGTATCATTTTGTAGTTTTGTAGTTCTTAAAGAAAAAAAGATTTATAGATATCTAGAGACGTGAATACTCCGCAGATCCAACAGATTTCATGCTGAGATCTGATTGGATGCCTCCAATTCAACTAGGAAGTGTTGTCAGCCGTCTTGGGACTCGGACTAGTCCAAGTCCCAAGAAAAAACAATGAAAAAAACAATGATGGGGCAGGGTAGGAACACCCTGACCCAAGGGGCCAAAAAACGTTTTAAAAAAATGTTGCCACAAACAGGGATGTGGAATTCCTATAGTCCGACGCCCAGGAGATATTGTTTGGGGTCAAGGGCAACAAGTTTTCATGTGTATTTTGTCCTTGGGACAAATAGGCCCAATCTTCTGCAGCACAAACCCTTTGGCTGCCAGTTTGCAGTACTACATTATGGATCAAAGAAGGGAACTGTCTACAGTAGGTAATATTTTTGTCCATATGTTAATGCTGTTCAAACTTCTATTTATGGTTCATTAATTGGAAGCCTTTATTATTAGGGTGAGCACTCAAAGTAAATGTTGTGAGCTCTGACTGCACTACTGTCAGTGGTTTCAGCATAAAAATGTGTACAAACGTTTTCAAAGTTTAGCAATATGAGGCTATGTATAATGCTCCCAGAATGCTCTCTGATTTGATGCAAATATTTTCAGAAGCTTGAAAGCAAGATTGATCTTTGCTTTCAAAATAAAATGTTCATAAAAAAATTAAAGCAGGAAAAAAACATTTAGCTGAACTACTGTAAAATTTCAGGTACCATTTCTTTGCAGCATCATTTAGTAACATGTGTTGATGCATGCTAGTATTTCCCAAAAATATTCATAATGGAAAATCAGTGTCACCAGTTTCAATAAAATTATGGGAAACAAAAATAAACAAGCACTGGCAAAGCCAGTAGGTCTGAAATTGGTGGTCAACTTTTTAGTTTTGTCAGTGTGTGAATTGTTTTGGCATGGTTTTTATAAAACCTTACTGGTGTGGGAGCTGCCGGGCCCTCACCATTATAACAAACATTGGCAAAAGCTAAAATTGTTTTTGGTTTCAAAAGCACACACTGCCACACTAGTTACTGGCACTGAACAAAACTACTTTGTGTGCTGATATGCTCCTTGTGAAAGAGCAGAATGCTGTACTCACAGTGAAGCTAGCCAATACAGAGAGAGAGAGAGAGAGAGAGACAGAATTTTAATAAACACAAAAGGTGCAAGCACCAGACCAAATTAGGGGCCCAATTCTTAAAGATAGTCTCAAAAGTGCACCCATGGTATATGTCCTTGTATTAAGTGCAGCTATACTGCTTTTGTGAATTCCCAAGAATTTACAGAAGTAGGACAAGAAATAGTACTCCTAGAAAATAGCAGGCGCAAATGTGCATGTGTAGATTTGTTCATGCGAAAATCTGAGCGTTTGCAAGTTTACATTCCCTCCAACCACTTTTTCCCCAACTCTGAAAGAAGGTTTACATCTGCCATTGTCAGGAGTATATTTCCAACATTTTCTCAGTATGGGAAAAGATTAGAGAAGAGTTGTTGAAAACCCTTAAAACATGCAAGTTGGTAGGTTTGCATAGACTCAAAAGGGCATTCTAACCCTGGAACTATTGCTTACCACTACCTTCAGCCTCAGTATGTAGATCTGCGGAAACGTGGCAACATAAGGGGATTGCAAGTATTCGACATCTACTATGGTATGAGCCCTGGCATAATCGGAGAGGCTATATCAGAGCTCTTATATAATGAGATTGCTGCCATAATTTGTCACCGCACTACATGGCACCAAAGGGACAAGTGAATTTTGTTACAGGACAAGTAGATTTATGAAGCAACCTGCCCCACGGACAAGTAGATATTTTATTAAATTCCACACCCCTGCACGAAATTGCAGAGGATCCGTAAATCCACAGAAAAAATCTTTTTTTAAAACCAAGCGCGGACTCCCATACTTCTTTTATAATTTGCCCTGCAGGTGGGTCAGGTCCAGGGGGAGAAATATATGTATTTATTGGAGGGGGTACATGTGGACCCCCTCCCTGTGCCAACTACAGCCCCGGGGACCCCATCCACCGGGGCCAGATTGCGCAAATTGAAAGGGAGGCGGGCACGCAGCTCTCCTACTGGGCTGAATAAGAGCCCAAGGACCCCATCTCCTGGGGCCCGGCAATGCATATACAAAGGGAGCGGGAGCTGCAAGGAGAGCAATTTGAACTCAGGAGAGTCTCCCGTTACCAGTCTGAACAATTATAACCCCTACGTTACCTGAGTCGAGCATGTACAGAAGATCACACAAAGCACACAGGTTTATCTTCTGCTGAGGCTGCGACAGTGTCTTCCCCTCTGAGTCCAACTATAGCAGCGCTGTCAGAGTCCCTCTTTTAAACCTATATATGGATTTTTTAGCCCTCCTCACTTGAGCAACACCTCTTTGTAAACTCCAACTCTGGTGAATGAAGGAATCTAGTACACAGAAGTACCGTGAGTTGGGACTTTAATCACTCGCCCACGTGAGCAGAGCGATGCTGTTATTACAGGAGCTTACATGCCAAATGGCCAGGATGATGACAGTGCACAGTTGTGCCACCTGGGCAACCTTTACACACCTTGCAAACACAAGCCCAGTTACACACCCACAAAAC
This sequence comes from Calotriton arnoldi, assembly GCA_963921515.1. Classification (NCBI taxonomy): domain Eukaryota; kingdom Metazoa; phylum Chordata; class Amphibia; order Caudata; family Salamandridae; genus Calotriton; species Calotriton arnoldi. The sequence goes on along the minus strand of CAWUFW010001404.1, from coordinate 2,735,145 downwards.
CACTCACACAACCACTTACAGACCCATACAGTCACTCATACACCCAATCAAAGACCCATACAACCACTCACACACCCATACAGGCACTCACACATGCATACAGCCATACAGACACCCACACACCGACCCATACAGCCACTCACACACCCACTAACAGATCCATACAGCCGCTCACACACCCACAAAACCACTCACACACCAACTCACAGACCCATAGAGCCACTAGCACACCCACTCACAGACCCATACAGCTACTCACACACCCACTCACCGACCTATACAGCCACTCACACACCCAGTCTCAAAGTTTACAGGTTACAGTTAGGAAATAAAATGTAAAAGACCTTAGAAATTCACTAAATAAACAAAGGTGTCACGGATGTTGTAGTTAGGAAATAGCATTAAAAAACATAGAAATTCACTGAAAAACAAAGGTTACAGAGACGTTATAGTTAGAAAATAGAATTAAACAAATCTTAGAAATTCACTAAAAAAACCAAAGGTTACAGGGACGTTGTAGTTAGGTTCACATTTTACATCCACAAATCCATTGAAATTCAGAAGTTAGAGTTAGAGTTATCGTGCCCTAAGATAACTATAACTCTCACCCTCACCATGAACTGCTATTTACCCCCCATATTACATAATTCATGGCATCTTCTATGACATAATTGATAATATTTGTGCAACATTTGCTGCAAAATTATTGATGAGAAAACTGTGCATGGTGGAGGCGCGAGTTATATCTACCATAGGGCACGTTTTCTAACTATAATGTCCATGTAACTTTGTATTTTTGAGTGAATTTCTACTTTTTTTATGCTATTTCCGATTTATAACTTCCCTGTAAGCTTTGGTTTTTCAGCGAATATATATAAATAAATATATATATATATATATATATACATATATATTCACTGAAAATTTGTGACTGGTTCTGTGGATGATGTCAAAAGTGATGTCATTTGAGATGCCATCAGTGATGTCATGAGTGACGTCACTGACCATGTCATGAGTGATGTAATATGTGAGGTCATAAGCAGTGCATTGCGGGGGCGTAAGTTATAGTTAGCTCAGGAAACTGTAACTGCTGAATTTCACTGGTTTGTACGAGTGAAATCTGAGCCTAACTATAACGTAACTGCAACCTTAGTTTTTTTCCAGTGAATTTCTAAGGTTTTTAAAATTCTTTTTCCTATTTATAACTTCCCTGTAAGCTTTGTTTTTTTCAGCGAATATATATACATGTATATATCTATATATATATATATATATATATATATATATATATATATATATATATATATATATATACACACACACTGAAAATGTTAGTGGGTTTGTGAGTGGTTCTCTGGATGATGTAATGAGTGATGTCATTTGAGATGCCATCAGTGATGTCATGAGTGATGTCACTCAACATGTCATGAGTGATGTAATATGTGAGGTCATAAGCACTGCATTGCAGGGGCGTAAGTTATAGTTAGCTCAGGTAACTGTAACTGCTGAATTTCACTGGTTTGTACGAGTGAAATCTGAGCCTAACTATAACGTCACTGTAACCTTTGTTTTTTTCAGTGAATTTCTAAGGTTTTTAAAATTTTATTTCCTAACTATAATGTCCCTGTAACCCTTGTTTTGCGCTCGACGGATCCCCCCGAAATTTTCAAGACAGCAGCTAAAGGTAGTGGCAAACTAGTTTTGAAAATTTTGCGACGATTCATCAAACGACGACAAAGTTATTGGGAAATGAAAAAACTTTCTCCCTATGGAAACTAGGTCCTAACTATAAATACCTACTGGCAACCGCCAGTAGGTTATATATTACAGACTGTCAGTAGTCCCTCTGTACTTATATTAGGATTACCAGGTATAAGAATTACTCAAATATTTGCTCGCTAATAACATTGCCCTCATTAAATGAATCACCGCAAAACATTCCAGACCTATAGATTTATCTACATAGGCTGAGGATGTAACGTTTTGCAGTGACTGGTCAAGGGAGTGCAAAGATAAAAGGGGGTCCCAAAACACGTTTTCAAACAATACATTTTCTATAGACTTTTGTACTGGACGTAGCGCAAAAACAGCTGAACAGATTTCCATGGAATTTGGCAGGATTATACATTATGGAGTGCAGATGATCCTTTTGGGTACTACAGGTACGTAGGTTATTTTTTTAAGTCATAAGTCATTTAACTTAGTGATATCTGTTGCTGCAGTAGTTTCTCTAAATTTCGCAAAAGTACCACAGTATTTAGCGATAACAAGGCATTAGGGGCCAGATGTACGACCAGTCAGTTTAACGAGTCGCAAATTGCGCAGAATTGCGACTCGCAATTTGCAACTCGCTAAACTGAATGCAACAGTTTCTCAGACACTGTTTGCGATTCCCAATGGGGTCGCAAATTGCATGCCTCATCAATATTCATGAGGCAAGCGCAATTTGCGACCCCATCGGGAATGGCTAGCACTTACAGGGATGGTGGCCTGCTGGGGTCAGCAGACCACCATTTCTGTGACTGCTTTTTCAATAAAGCAGTTTTTTTTAATGCAGCCTGTTTTCCTTAAACAATAGTACATTGGTGTTAGAGTCGCTATTAGGAAGGGACACCCTTGGCACGCCCCTTCCTAATAGTGAGTCGCAAACACTATTTTGTGAGTCAGTTACTCGCAATATAGCGTTTACCACCACCGTTTTTTGCAGTCGCAAACGGGTTGATTTTCCCTTTTGCGACCGCAAAAAACGGTCATACATTTGGGCCTAGGTAACTGGCTAATGACTGCTTTTACAAAAGTTAAAGGCAGCCATGTTGTTCAAGTACACTTTGGCTTTGTTCTGGGGATTTTTCCCCACCTATTCCCACTTTATTAAAGTGGTACTAGGTAGGGACAATTATTTATAAATTTCTATATATTTAAAAAAGAGTTATGGAGTACCACAGTATTTCCCGGGAAGCACCAAGGTAACTGAAAAAAAAATACAAATATGTTTTAAAAAAATTAAAATACACTGTACTACACTATATTTTACCAATCTAGTATCCTAAGGTGTATTTCCAGTTTTTACATATTGAATACATTACAAACATCTCTACGGAGCATCGCGTTAATAAGCACAAATTACGGCGCTATTAAAAATAATTATAAAAAATAGAGCGGTTCTCGATAAAGTGCTGCAAAAAATATAGAGAAAATTTTAATACATTTCTCTATCTATTATCACTTTAATAAAGTGGTAATAGATAGGGAACAATAATAAAACCTACTACTTACCTATACCTAAGGCCCTAACCCAGAATGCAGAAAAAGTGTGCTGAAAACTGAATGGATGCCTTTTACGTTTTGTAAAGACAGCCATTAGCCAACCAGATGCTGCCTTCTCATCGGCATGGACAGTGGTATACGGCGAAGTTACCAAGGTAAACCGCGGCACAATATATAACTAAGTATTTTAACACATAACTTTTACACCACTCACACCACTTACACTATTTACACCTACTACCAAAAACGACCAATTACACCTCATTTTCTATATTCCTGCCACATTACATCTATATCCATTCACCCACTTTCAACCTACGTCTGTTTCAAGTACCACACTCCACTCTACACCACTCCATTATACGCAATTACACTGTACGCCACTCCACTGAACTTCACTCCACTATACGCCACTTCACTCTACGGTAATCTACTATACGCAACTCCACTCTATACCACTCCACTGTACACTATTACTCTCTATGCCACTCCACTCTACGCTATTCCACTGTTCTTAACTCCACATTACTTGAAAAAAAAAAATATGTTACAAAAATTATAAATAGACTGCACTACACTATATTTTATTTTATAAATATCGTATACTACAGTGTATTTTCAATTTTTTACATATTTAATTATTTTCAAAACTTTCTACGGAGTATGGCAGTAATAAGTACAAAATACAGCCAGCTCTACTTCAAAATAATTATAAAAAATAGCACGGTGCTCCATAAAGTGCTGTAAAAATATGCAGAAAAATATAAATACAATTCTCTACCTACTATAGTAAAGTGGTAATAGGTAGGGAACACCAATAAAACCTACTACTTACCCATATCTACGGCCCTAACCCAGAACGCATCGAAAGTATGCTGAATACTACATGGCTGCCTTTTAGGTTTTGTAATGAGAGCCATTAGCAAATCAGATACTGCCTTCTCATTGGCAAGGACTTCGGTATACCGCAAAGTTACCATGGTATACCGCGGCACAATATATAACTAAGTATTTTCACACTTATAACTTTTACACCACTTACACTATTTACACCGACTACCAAAAACAACCAATTACACCTCATATTCTATATTCCTGTCACATTACATCTATATATCACACAGAATATGCCCGGCTATATGTGAAAATGGAGAAAAATAGAGGTCGTGTAATGTCAGAGATTGTGTGGGGGGAGAAGTCCCTTCAGGACGAGAACCCTCACTCACAGTTAGGAGACATGCTTCATCATATGGGTTCCCTCCTCACACCAAAGTGTGGGCTACAACTCCCTGAAGGGAGGAGCTGAGGTGTTTTCTCAAGATGAGCTTCGGAAAGGAGGTGAATGAGGGGCAGAGTGCAAAAAGTGTGGTGACTTAAAATTGTCTCTATGGGTCCACTAAATCTTTATTAGGTGGCCTAAAGGACAACGTCAAAAGAGAGGACTAGGGATCAAATCAACATATCCCTAATATAGGTCAACATGTTTCTGCCATAAGTTGGTCCCCTAAAGGGATCCAGCGGCATTCGTCAGGACCTTTATTTTTAATAATCACTCTGCATGTGTGAGAATGAAAAAAGTAAATATACTGGCCACCACAGGAACAGGGCGGTCAGGTGATCAACGACCCAAATAACTTCAAAGGGCTTCGTCTTTCTGTAAACCAAACAAAACAATCATGACTTCATGTTCTGACATTACCAAAAGAAAATTGTCTTTGTTTATGTTGGTTGCGCTTACCAATTAAATGATGTACCAAACCAACTCTCCACGCTCTAGGTACGTCTCATTGTGCCCAACTACAAAAAACAGATCACAAAACTGAATCTATTTCATCAATGCTTGTGCCCATATACATTGGGGTCGATTCCGATTCGGGCCGGAAATTTCTCCGACCGAGCCGGACCCGGAGAGATTTCCGACCGAATCGGACCCGTGCAGTCCGACCGAACGAGTACGATGCGGCCGTATGTTATCGGACTCGAGTCGGTCGGACTCCCATTGAAGTCAATGGGAGCCGGTCGTACAACGCGTACGCGGGCTCCCATTGACTCAATGGGTGCGAGTCGGACAAGGGCGCCCCCTACAGCGGGTACGCGGCGAAGCGATTCGCGCCGTACACGCACAGGTAGGGGGGACCCATGGGTCCCCCTGTGTGCGACTCGCGCGGCTACGCGTACTGGGGGTCCGACACGGACCCCCGGAGTACGGCTCCGACAGCTCTTTCGAGCCGGAGTGCGCGGCTCGGTCGGACTGCTCGCGGCGCGCATCGTACTTACCCGGCCGGGAAACGTCTCCATTGCGCGGTGCGAGTCGAGTCCGAGCGAGTCGGTCGGAGCGGTTCGAGTCCGAGCGAGTCGGTCGGAGCGGTCGGGACGCCCGGACGAGTCGGTCGGCGATTTCGCATCGTACTCGCTCGGCCGGACCCGCGTACGGTTCGGTCGGGAAACAGGGCTCCGAATCGGATCCGGTAAAGCCAAATCCTATTCGGAGCCCTACCGGCCGAGATCGGAATCGGCCCCATTGTGTAATCCTCATGTATAACATCTGGAGACTCGTGTAAAAAACAGTATAAATCCTCTCCATATATCTGTATGTATCTTATCTCACCAGTAAATCAACAATTGGGAAAGAGTGTGCAGACTTCGCTAAACTGTATCTTACACACATATCTCCCAAGGGTTTAATTGCTTGTGCAACTATATGTACGCAGATTCCGATATATGCGAAAACCTATCCATAAACCTTAATCTCTTAAACAGTAATGGTTGATTCTCTGTTCAATGAACTGTTGAAACAAAATAAATAAAAGCACCCGTCTTTATCTAGAGAGAGACTGCTTCCCGACAACCCAAAATGCACAATCGGATGTTATGCAAGGTAACACGCTTGTATGCTTACCTCCATTAATGTGGTGCACCTCTGTACGGACATCCTGGCGGGAGTGAAGCTCAAGCCGCCCAGACGTTATTTGAAAGAAACCAAACCTGCGTCAATCACGTCAAACAACGTATGACGCTTATCACATGGGTTGTTAGACCCGCTATGGTATCTGGGACCCGTAGTCCCAACTTTCAGAAAAAATTGGACAGGTGTCAATACAGTTAAATATCGATATGTGAGAGGTGAACCCTAGTTGTTAAACACCATGTTGGTATATACAAAATGTTTTAGTCCCTACAAAGAGACTGCGCTAGCTGAAAAACAAAAACAAAAAGAGAGATAGCCCACAAATTTTAAAATTACGTATATTTCACAACAAGATACAGCTAAGGATCTGATTGATAATAGTACTGATCATTGTGTACATCAGGAGAGAAAGTCCATAAGTCTCTCGACTAAAGTGTGTTTAACTACTATCATTTGTACACAAATCGAGTTAAGTATAAAACAGGAACACTAATCGCAAGCAAAAATATAGTACTAATGGTTCATGCCATGTGGCCCATGGTGAATGACTGGGTGGACATCTATATTTTGTCGCTATAAGAACAACTCAATACTAGGAATTCAGACTAGTCTGATTATCTGGATAAATTAGACCACAGTATCTCATTGTTGAGCCCCAATTTGTCACTCTTTAGGTTAAACACCCAGCGTTGTTCTCTATAAAAGAGCACTGATTCTAGTGAACCCATGGTGGTTGTGTACTGTGGTTTATCTAATATCAACCAAAAGATGTCGTTGGCTGTGTGGCCATGATCTAAAAAGTGCCTAGTAAGTTTTGTATTCGTTTTTTGGCATCTAATGGCGCTACGAAGCTCTGTGATCCTAGTTTTTGCCTTCCGAGTGGTCATCCCTACATACTTCAAATTACAAGGATATATCAGTAAATAGATTACTCCCTCAGTGTTACAATTTGTGTGTTTATTTAATGTCCACGGTGTTCTTAGACCGAGATCAATCTCATGTGTCGCTCTAGTGTAAGGGCAAACTGCACAGGAACCACAGGGAAAATGTTCCATAATGGGAGGTAGGGACCAGAGGGTCATGGGACCTGACATATTTATCGTCCCCCATGGTCTAGTGTGGACAATCATGTCTCTGATGTTCTTGCTCCTTTTGAACGCAAATAGAGGTTTGGGAAGCAATCTACTACCTACATTCAAAATAGGCCAGTTCTTCTCAATCACATTCCTTACAGTGTCCGTGAGATGGCTATAAGTGGTTACACATACAAGTCTCTCCGGTGATGGTTTTGTGTATGACTCAAGCAGGGCATCTCTGTTATTATTCCTCGCTCTTTTTGCAGCGTTTCTGACCAGATTTGTAGGGTAGGCTCTCTGTACTAAACAGTTACTCAGTGTAGTGGCATGATCTCTGAATTTTTCCAGTTCTGTACAATTTCTCCTTATCCTGAGAAATTGACCCACTGGTAAATTGTTCCTCAAGGCTCAAGGATGAAAACTGTCGTAACAGAGGAGTGAATTCCGTGCCATGGGTTTTTTATAAAGCTCAGAGCACAATCCTCCATCATTGGGGAAAAGTAGGTGGTCTAGGAAAGGTAATGAAGATTTGCTGTATTCACGGGTAAAGATAAGGTGCTTGTCTCTTGTGTTCAACCATCCGGAAAAGCTCAAGAGGGAATCCAAATTGCCTTCCCAGATGACCAGAATATCATCTATATACCTCTTCCACGTTCTTACATTTCTTATGTACGGATTCTCGGGGGGGTAGATGTGCTTACATTCAAATTCATGCATATAAAGATTAGCCATGCTGGGCGCGAAGGAACTTCTCATGGAAGTCCCTGATGTTTGCCAAAATAGGGACTCCTGGATTTGGAAAAAATTGTTCTTCATCGCCAAAATCGCGCAATCCATGACGAAAGATGTGGGTGTCATATCTCCCTCCATAAAAGTGTTTTAATCATTGACAGAGTATCATCTTGAGGGATATTCGTATATAACGATTCCACATCAAATGAAACTAAATAATGAGAACCTGGATCAAACAGGATGTCAGTCAGAACATTCAGCACATGTTTTGTGTCTTGCAAATAGGATGCCATTTTGACTACAAACGGCCGTAAGAACCAGTCTACAAACTGTGAAAGGGGCTCTAACACTGAGCCTATTCCCGAACTATCGGTCTCCCAGGTGGAGGTCTCGCAGGCTTATGAATCTTGTGGAGAACATAGAAATAAGGTGTTCTACGATTAGCGAATTGTAAAAAATCGCACTCACTCCTTGTGATCCAACCCTCTTCCTTGCCCTTGAGGCCAAATGTTTGATAGACTTCTGTAATCTGGATGTGGGATCACTACGCAGTTTTATGTAATGCTTGGTATCTGATAGTTGACGGGCGCATTCCTCATGATATTCCTTGAGATCCATGATCACTATGGGCCCACCCTTGTCTGCAGGTTTAATAATGATCTCTTGATCCACACCTAGATTTTTCAGGCATGTTATCTCTTCCTTTGTGATGTTGAAGAAGGGAATTTTAGCTAAGGATTTCAGGTTTTCAAAATCCTTGAGAACAGATTTCTCGAAGGTGGCAACTTCGGCAGGGATCAAGCGTAACAGTGGATTGAAGGTAGATTTATTTCGTAACCCTGTGTTGGTAACAGTTTCTGTGGTATCGTTCATGGATTGATCAAAGAAAAAATTAAATCTGATCTTCTGAAAGAAATGTGAAAGTTCCATGTAGGTGGTAAAATCATCTCCCAAAAAGGTGGGTACAAATCCCAAACCTTTGTTAAGCACTTGTGTTATCAGGGCGGTTAGTTGTCTCTTACTCAAGTTCACGATCAAGTCGACATGTTGCTCGTTGATGTTGCTGGGTCCTTGGTCATACTCCTCGTTACTCGTTGTTCTATTTATGGGTTCCAATGTACCTGAGGCCTCTGAGGATCCTGTTGGGTATCCTGGCATGGTCTGTTGCCTCTTCTTCTTCTGGTGCTTCCGCCTCGTCCCTGTCCAAAAAAAGACGGTTGAAACGGTTGTCCCCCAAAGAATGGTTGAAATAATTGGGAGGATAGCCCCATGGTTAATGTGGCCACCATGGCTGAGGTGGTTGCGGGAAAGGAGGCAGGTAATTCCCTGATGCGTAGCCTCTGTTCCTTGTTTGTCTCTGTCTCGGTGGAAGGGTATCAGACGATCCACTGGAATCAGAGTCATCAGTTTTGCTCCATTCATCTGAATTCGATGTCCATTCATCTGTGCCCTGCCTCCACCCCCTTGTTCCTCTTTTCATGTTCTTTTTTTGACGTTTGTGTATGGTAGTCTTCCGCCAGATACGGGTACGCCTTCTCATGACTGAATCTCTCCATGTCTTTCTTGAGTTTATTAATTTTGTACTTCAGAATTCCTTCTTTGGTTTCACTGAGTGTTTTGTTTACTTCTTCCAGTTTCTTCTTAAATGCACTAAGCTGGATTGTTAATTTTATCTGGGATTCTAATTGCTGAATTTCGATGAAAATTAATTCAGCTGTCTCTTTGGCTGTATTCATAAGCAGGACCAGCCAGTCCCTTGTACACTTCCATGAGATTAATGACCAGTTCTTTTTAAAAACTTTGTTCTCCAAGAACAATCTAGGTGCATTAGTCACTATGAGCCCTTGACGTGCCAAGTTACCTCTCAGGTATTCAATGAGGATTGCAGCATGCATCATTGTGCGTGTATGTTGTCTTTTGAGATTGGTGAGTTTTCCCCATTCATCTGACTGAATAGGAATAGGTAAGGGGTTTGTTTCCAATAAACTAGGTGTCTGTAGTATAGACTGGATCATGTCATCATCAAATGTAAGCCCTGCAGTGTCTGCCATAATTGTGTCTCAGTGAGATCTAATAGTAAGCCTTATAAAAAAAGAAAAGGACAGAAGAGATCCTCATCCTGTTGGCTGTACTATGGTACTCTACACACAAAGGATCAAAGGGGATCAAGAAAGCCACACTCCACTCTTTGCCAATCCACTCTACACCCCACTTCACACACTGTATGCCACTCCACTATACGCCACTTCACTCTACGCTCATCCACTCCATTCTACCCCACTCAGCTCTACACCACTTCACTGTATGTATGCTATCACACTCTATGCAACTCCATTCTATGTCACTCCACTGTACGCCCCTCCACTGTACGCTATTCCACTGTATACAACTCCACTTTACTTTATTCCACTCTATGCCACTCCACTCTACGTCACTCCACTCCACAACACTCCACTGTATGCTAATACACTGTACAGCACTCTACTCTATGCCACTCCAATGTATACCACTTCACTCTACGCTACTACGCTCTATGCCATTACACTGTAGGACACTCCCCTCTACGAGATTCCACTATATGGCACACCACTGTACGCCACTCCATTCAACGTTATTCCACTCTACACTATTCCACTGTACGCCACTGCACAGTACCTCACTCCACTCTACACCACTCCACTGTATGCTATTCCACTGTACACCACTCAAGTCCACACCACTGTACACCACTCCATGCCACTCTACTCTACGCCACTCCACTCTACACCACTCCATTGTATGCCACTCCACTATGAGCTATTCCACTGTATGCCACTCCACTCTACACTATTTCACTGTACCCCACAGTATGCTATTACACTGTACGCCACTACAGTCTACCCTACTACACTTCACCCCACCCCACTCCACTCTACACTACTTCACTGTACCCCAGTCCACTGTATGCTAGTCCACTCTTGACCACTGTACGCCACTCCCGTCTACGCCATTTTACTGTACGCCACTACAGTGTACCTCATTCCACTCTACACTATTCCACTCTGTCACTCCACTCTATTCCACTCCATTCTACCCTACTCCAGTGTATGCTACTCCATGTATGCCACTACACTGTACCTCACTCCACTATACTGTACACTATTCCACTATACGCCACGCCACGCCACTCTACCACACTCCACTCTACGCCACTCCACTTTAGGCCACTCCACTCAACCACAGTCCACTCTATGCCACTGGACTCTACACCACTCCACTGTACACTATTCCATTGTATGCCACTCCAATTTACACCACTCCACTGTATGCCACTGCACTCTACACTATTCAACTGTACGCAACTCCTCTCTACACCACTCCACTATACACTATTCCACTGTTCGCCACTCCACTCTACGCCACACCACTCAATGCCATTTTATCCGGCCCCACTCCACTCTATGCCACTCCACTTTATGCCACTCCACTCTACGCTATTCCACTGTATTATCACTACACCCTATCTCAATCCACTGTACACCACTCCACTCTACACTATGCTATTCCACTGTATGACACTCCACTCTACACTATTTCACTATATGACACTCCACTCTATGTCACTCCACTCAACCTTATTCTACTCTACACCACTCCACTATATGCCACTCCGCTCTACGGCACTTCACTCTAGGCCACTCCACTCTATGCTATTCCACTGTACGCCACTCCACAGTACGCTATTACACTGTACATCACTACACTGTACCTCACGCCACTCCACTCTACGCCACTCCACACTACGCCACTCCACTCTACGCCACTCCACCCTACCTTACTCCAGTGTACGCTATTCCACTGTTTGCCAGTTCACTCTACACTACTCCACTCTATACCACTAAACTGTAGTTCACTCCACTCTACACCACTATACTGTACACTATTCCACTCTAAGCCACTCCACTGTCTGGTATTACACTGTATGCCACTCCACCACACTCAAATTTATGCCACTGGACTCTACACCACTCCACTGTATGTCACTCCAGTCTACACCACTCCTCTGTACGCCACTCCGCGCTATTTCACTGTACGCCACTCAACCCCACTCTATGCTATTCCAATTTACGACACTTCAGTCTACACCACTCCAATCTACACTATGCCACTGTACAAAGTACACCACTCCACAGTACGCTATTACATTCTATTCCACTCCACTCCACGCCACTCCATTCTACTCTACTCCAGTGTCCAGTGTATGCTATTCCAATGTATGCTACTCCACTGTCCCTCACTCTACTCTCCGCCACTACACTCTACACCACTGTACTGTACACTATTCACTCTACGCCACTCCACTCCACTCTATGCCACTGAACTCTACACCACTACACTGTACGCTATTCAACTGTATGCCACTCCACTGTACGCCACTTCAATTTACACTACACGACTGTACAACACTGCTCTCTGTGACATCTTAGTCTCTTGATGTACCAATACATAGTAGCCTGAAATTAAATCTGTTACTCATGCTCCTGAAGAACCAGTCAACCAATTGCCGCAGCATGTGTGTATTTCTGCTAAGAAAGCAAAGTCTGGGAAAGTTAGACAGATACCAGGAACATCACTGTTTTTTAATAATAGTGGAGTGTCCCTGCATCCTTAAGAAAGTGGTACCTATCATATCTCGCAACTGAAGTATAGAGCTGTGTTTGATTTGCTTTATGTATTTGGCTGAATAATTACTTTGTAAGGTGATTACCTTGCGGCTAGATGCCATTACTTCACTACAGTGATTAATCTAATTGTCCTTACTTTAATATTTCTAGCTTCATAATGATCTCTTCTGCGCCTTGAGCCATATTCTTTAGTTATTACTATACTTAGTTTAATTTTATCTCTGTGCATTATGCTTGGTGCTTCATATTTTCACGTCTGTTGAAAGTTCGACTTTCAACTTTCATGCCTTCGGCCTATTGTACTAATCATCTACACAACAACTAAAGTCAAAATAAGTTTATTTCAACTGGGTTGCCCAAATGACTCCTCACAACTGAGTCTACATTCCAGATTACATATTCACATTCTGGAATGTAGAAAAAAGCGCTGGGCATGTGCACAAAATCGAAAGAATGCACAACTTTATTAAAGTGAACAAAATCTTATACATACACTACACCACTGCACCACTACACATACTCCTTTCCAAAACAAACACCAAACAGAAGGAACAATGAGGTAGGTGGGTATGATAGGTAAAACAGGGGAAGATAAGTTAAACAGGTACAATAACACTGTAAGATGGAATCAGTAGCATACAAGTTATCATATAACTAAATTGTATTAAAACACATGGTACCAGTAATGGGGGCAATCAATCAGGGGTGTTTTACAACATGTCTGCTTCTAATGGTCACAGACCTTCCACTGTCATTCTACCTAACTGAGGCAAACATGGGCTCAACTCTGAGCATCCTAACAACTCAGAGGAAGGTAAAATAGAATTCTGATTGAACACACCTTCATGACTGGACACATCTTCACTGGATGCTTGAGGAGTTTACCCCAGTAAAGAAGAAAAACGTATTGTTACACACTGTCAGAACACCTTTCAGAGGGCAATGGGGCAATCAGGAGTTATTTGGTCTAACAGTGGTGGTTGAGGCCTTTTACTACTGATGTCCTGGGCCCCCCCCCCACTATAGGCTCTGAGTACCTCTTCAGCACTTGACTCTCAGTGATAGCGCGGGTCGAGTAGTGCAAGGAATCTTGGAGATGAGGTAGGTGTAGGGCGAACACAGGCTCTCAACTCATCACATGTTCAGCAACCTGAATAAATGAATGTCCATCCAAATACTTGATTTTATAAAAGCAATATTTATGAACACAAAGAGAAATGTGGTACATACTAAATCATGTCTTTTTAAACAAGAGGAACCAGGAACTTTTTAAACAGGTCCTGCATACAGACTCGTAGGTAATATATGTGAAAAAAAGAAGGGGGTATGCAGTTCCTAAATAAGGGGGAAGATTCAGGTCTTTCTAAAAAGTGCCCTCACACACCCCGAAGGATGTCATGCTTCATCATTGGGCCTGCTCCTCGTCGGGCCGGTGCTGCAATGCCCGACGGGCACCCGCGAAGGGGCTCTTTTGCGGAGGTCTTTTGTTGATGAGGACGTATGGTGTGTGCGGGTGTGTGGGCTAGGTAGTGCGGTGAGTGTGTGGATGGATTAAAATAGGTCAGGGGCAACCCTTTCCGATACTTTTATTCCTAGGGGGCACTAGCCAAACTAAAAGAAAATAGTCCTGGCTGGATGCGATGATCCTACAGGGCCTGTGTGGTGCATATGGTTGACATGTTTCATGCCAGTAGTAGCCCCTAGCGGGTCTGGTGGCAATTCATCAGGTCCATGTTTTGGGAAATTTATTCTTATACTCTAGCACTACCGCAATGCTGGTTCAAGAATTCGCGTGATGTGATAGTAACCAGCCTTGCAGTTGAGAACCAGGTCCAATTTGGCCCAGTAATCTGAGACCTGAAAAAAAGTGGGGAGATAAAAACAAGAACAATAGTAGACCTAGATTAGGAGATTCTTTGACAACAATGTCATAATGGTAGAATTACACGATGAGTGCTTAGGGGTGTGTTTCGCCGAGGTGAGCAAAACAACTGGACACCTAGTTATCAGTGTGTCTATGGTGCGTGAATACTCACATTCAAAATGTGTCTATGTTGGTGACTATCACTCCGTCATTAGGAATTTATTTGTATTTATTAAACCAGCGGGAGATCCCATGTGGTACGACCGCAAGGGTGGTGTGGACATCTGGTGTCGCCATAGTGAAGTGGTCCACTCTGATATTGGTGGACTTTCCCTTGCGTAAAACACGCCCTTTCATAGTGGCATCGCATTGGGATTGTGATCGGGATAATGCGGGAATCATACAGGAAAACGTCACAGACAAACATAAAGCATAAAAAGAAGGGTACTGAGCACCCGGAGTTAAGATGTCATGTGTGTGTGACCTAGTATAGGGCATCAACCCTGTGCAATAGCCCGATCCCTAGGTTTTTCCTATAGGGTACACACATAGAGAAGCCCAACTATGGACGTGGTGATTAATTCATTCATCATGGTGATCACAAAAGGTAGGCCAATGCGCGTGTTCACAACATGGTACAACGCGCAGTACAAACTTATAGACTCACTCCTAGAGAAGTGGGTCTGAGCTGACGGGGGCGTATGACAGAGCACTTCGTTGCTCTGACCTGTAACAAGAAATACATGGAATACGCCGAGCATATGATCAGTACTAGTTTCATAGCATATGTCTTACCGGCAAGGTTGATTGCGGTCAGGCAGCATGTTCAGGCAAGCAGGTATACTCACATAGGGAGGCGCGGCAACTAGCTGTGATCCTACCCTGGCTCTGGTCCCCGTGAGGACTGCTTCCGGGGACGTGGTTTTTGTGGTATTGCTCACTATGACGTTCGTGCGTGATGATGCTAGACTGTCAACTGCGTCGGCCATCTTGGTAATGAATAATATTGAGATTCTTAGTGTGGACAGAGCTCATGTACGGCAGTGTTCGTACAGGTATGGTTATGCTATTGAGGATATGATGTTAAGGTGAGCTAACGCGTTTGTAGGTCTGCTCATGTGGGAAACAAAGTGAAGGTCTTACAACAAGAGCATAGTAGTAGCTCGTGTGAGGTTCTAGAACTGGGACATGCAAGCTATGCAGCTGACCTCGGCCACAAGTATATGGTAAAATTATGTATTGGGGCCACTAATCCCGCCCCTTACGTTTGGTTTGTTCACCTGCTCCGGAGTAGGAGGATGGTATATCGAGGCACAGAAATATCGACAGCAAGAATATCGTGGTCAAGAATATCGAGTTTAAGGTAAGAAATATCGTTTTTTAAAATATCGAAGTCATTAATATCGTTTGCAAAAATATAGTTGTTAAAAATATAGGGGCCGATTACGAATGCGGAAGGCCCGTCACCGCCAGCCATGCGGTGGCGGTCCTTCCGCAATTGTACCACGATATTCCCCCCGCCACATTACGATCGCGGAGGGAATCGCGCTCGGACCGTGGCGGACGCAAAGACCGTCCGCCACAGGTCCGCCAAAAGCAATCGTACAGATTGCCTGGCGGACGGTCCAGAGAGCATAAAATGGTGGCGGTGCCTAGCAGGCACCGTCCACCAAATCATGATGCTGGCTACAGCCGGCCTTTCCATGGCGGCGATACCGCCATGGAAAGGCTGGTGGGGATTAGTTAGCACATCCTGTCTTTTTGGCATCGCGGCGGGTGCTGCAGTCAGCAGCACCCGCCGCAATGTTAAATGGCAGGATGCGACCGCCATGGTGGTGGTTGCATCCTGATTTGGTGTGTGGGACCGCCACATGTATGGCAGATGGTCCCGGTCTCCACCAGGATGGCGGACGGACTCCAGTCCGTCCGCCATCCTAATGACCCCCCTAGTTTTTTTAATTAGTGTTATGTATTTTAGTATGTATTTTAAATGTATGTGCTCTATTTTTTTGTCTAAGTATTGCTTTTGTTTTTTAATATATGTGTTAATTTTTTAGTAGTTATTAATTTTATTTTAAATTAATTTTGCGTTTTAGTTCCATAGCGGGTTGTGGGTTTATAGGGGAATAGGGTGGGAAGTAATTTAATTATAATAAATTAAATATTAATTTTTATTTATTAGTATTTATTTAATTTAGATTTTATATTGTTAATTGTGGGAATTAATTAATTAATTAATTAATAATTGGCTGGTAATTTTTATTAATTAATTAATTGGTAAATATGTTAATTGTGTCATTTTTTTAGGAGCGGGTTGTGGGTTTATAGGGGAATAGGGTGGGAAGTAATTTAATTATAATTAAATTATTATTAATTTTTAATAAGTAATATGTTTTTATTTAATATTTTATAGTGTTAATTGTGGAAATTAATGTATTATTATTTATTAATTGATTGTTAATTATTAATTGTTAATTATGTTAATTGTGTCATTTTCTTAGGAGTGGGTTGTGGGTTGATAGGGGAGTAGGGTGGGAAGTAATTTCATTTTAATATATTTATTAATATTTTTATATAATATTTATTTAATTTTACTTTATAGTGTTAATTGTGGGTATTATTTATTAATAATTATTTATAATTTGCTTGTTAATTGTTATTAATTAATTAATTATTTGTTAATTAATTATGTTAATTGTGTCATGTTTTTAGAAATGGGTGGTGGGGTTTATAGGGGAATAGGGTGGGAGATAATTTATTTTTAAATAATTAATTATTTGTTAATTAATGCTAATTAATTAAAATTTAGATATGGTAATTGTGTAATTAATTTAATGTGTGAGTTGTGGGGTTATAGTGGTAAATGTTGGAAAGTAAATTTTTGTAAATTAATTAATGATTTGTGGTTAATTGATATTAATTTATTATTGTAAAATTAGTTATGGAAATTGTGTAATTATTTTTAGGTGTGTGTTGTGGTGTTTATTAGGGTAGAGGGGGGAAAGTAATTTAGTTTAAAATAATTAATCATTACTTGATCATTAATAGTTATTTATTACTTGATAAATATTTTTGGTAATTGTTTATTTTTTATTTTGTTTGTGGATTTTGGTTATACAGGCGTAACGTTTGGTTAGTATATTAATTTTTATCTGTTTTAGTGTTTTTTTAATTAATAATGTTTGTTTAATTGATAAATAAATGTGTTAATTATGGAGGTACACTTTACTTTTACATTTAGATGTGTGTTGTAAATTGTGTGGTGTTATAGGGTAGGTAAAAAAATATATATTCATGTAATAAATAATGTTTTTGATTATAAATAATTTTTATTATAAAATATTCATTTGTTTGTAAATTATTTTTAAATTTTTAGAAAATAATCTTTGTATGTAATTTTTAGTTTTTTTTAACATTATATTATGATTCTATGTTTTGTCATTTTTTATATATTTTTTGTTTTTAGAATTATGTTTTATATTGTAGTTGATATTTTGTTTGTTTTTAAATTTAAATTTTCTTCAGTGGGAATAGTAATTTTTACCCCTCCGCTATCCAACACTTTCCCTACTGTTGCACTTTCTGGAGTGGGAATAGTAATTTTTTCCCCTCCGCTATCCAAAACTTTCCCTACTGTTGCACTCACTGGAGTGGGAATAGTAATTGTATCCCCTCCGCTAAACAAAACTTTCCCTACTGTTGCACTAGCTGGAGTGGGAATAGTAATTTTTACCCCTCCGCTATCCAACACTTTCCCTACTGTTGCACTCCCTGGAGTGGGAATAGTAATTTTTACCCCTCCGCTATCCAACACTTCCCTACTGTTGCACTCATTGGAGTGGGAATAGTAAATTATTCCCCTCCGCTATCCAACACTTTCCCTACTGTCAATCAGGGGAATTGTAAGCGCGCTACTCACCCGTGAGGGTCTCAAGGCGCTGAGGGGGGGTTTGCAGATCTGTTTAGCCGAAGAGCCAGGTCTTGAGGGTCTTCCTGAAGGTGTTCAGGGAGGGGGCGCATCTGATGTCTGCCGGTAGCTCGTTCCAGGTCTTGGCTGCAATGTGAGAGAAGGATCTTCCCCCTGCTCTGGCTCTGTGGATGCCCGGGGTTTCGGCCAGTGCGAGGTTGGAAGATCGGAGGTTTCTTTTGGGTATATGGAAGTTGAGTCTGTCGTTGAGGTATTTGAGTCCGTTATTGTGTAGGCATTTGTAGGCGTGAGTGAGGATTTTGAAGGTGACTCTTTTCTCCACGGGGAGCCAGTGGAGTCTTCGTAGGTGTTGGCTGATGTGTTCGTGCCGGGGGATGCCGAGGACGAGTCTGGCGGCGGTGTTCTGTATTGTCTGGAGTTTGCGGAGTAGGGACTTGTTGATGCCGCCGTAGAGTGCGTTTACACAGTCCAGTCTGCTGGTGATGAGTGCGTGGGTGACTGTCTTCCTTGTGAGTCCATTTGAAGGTCTTGCGGAGGATGCGGAGGGTGTTGAAGCAGCTGGAGGAGACGGTGTTGACCTGTCGGTTCATGGTGAGTGATGAGTCGAGTACGATGCCGAGGTTTTTGGCGTGGTCTGAGGGGGTAGGTGGGCTTCTGAGGGCGGTCAGCCACCAGGTGCTGTCCCATGCTGAAGGGGTGGTGCCGAGAACGAGGACTTCTGTCTTCTTGGCGTTGAGCTTCAGGCAGCTGTTGGTCATCCAGACTGCGACGTCTTGCATTCCTTTCTGGAAGTTGAGCTTGGCGGTGGTGGGGTCTTTGGTGAGGGAGAGGATGAGCTGGGTGTTGTCAGCGTAGGATACGATGTTGAGGCTGTGTTGTCGGACGATGGCTGCGAGGGGGGCCATGTAGATGTTGAAGAGGGTCGGGCTCAGTGATGACCCCTGTGGGACTGTTGTAGTCACTGGAGTGGGAATACTAATTTTTACCTCTCCGCTATCCAACACTTTCCCTACTGTTGCATTTGCTGGAGTGGGAATAGTAATTTTTACCTCTCCGCTATCCAACACTTTCCCTACTGTTGCACTCGTTGGAGTGGGAATAGTAATTTTTACCCCTCCGCTATCCAACACTTTCCCTACTGTTGCACTCATTGGAGTGGGAATATTAAATTATTCCCCTCCGCTATCCAACACTTTCCCTACTGTTGCATTCGCTGGAGTGGGAATAGTAATTTTTACCTCTCCGCTATCCAACACTTTCCCTACTGTTGCACTCGCTGCAGTGGGAATAGTAATTTTTACCCCTCTGCTATCCAACACTTTCTCTACTGTTGCCCTCAATGTAGTGCAAAATGTAGGTTTAAAAATATTCAATATTTTAATATTTTAATTTATAATATATATATATATATTTTATTAATTTTTATGTTACAGGTGTATGTATATATATTTATTTATTATTTTTAATATATTTATTACATTTTAAAATTAATTAAAATTATTATTTATTATATATATATATTACATTTTATATATGTATGTTTAATTTTTTTACATTAAATGTATTACTTATAATTGTTAACATTTACAAATAAATCTAAATAATTCAATTTATTATTTAATTTGTTTGACATTATTTTTATACATATTAAAAAAACGATATTTTATACATCGATATTTTTACAACGATATTTTTTTCCCAATATTTTTGTACTTACCATTATGGAGATAGGAGGTCGATATTTTTGACAACAATATTTTTGTCACGATATTTCTGTAGGTCGATATTGTTGTTGTCGATATTCTGTCAGTGATCCCAAAGGAACAGCTCTGAGTTCACAGCTTCACATTGTTCATAGGCAACGGTCCTTGGCTTCCTCCGCAGCCCTCAACTGGCATAAGGGGATCACGTTCTGGGCACTCAAGACGACCTCCCTCGTTGGACCTCAGCACTGCACGGGATGACGGCCCTATCTTAACCACAGTGCTGCACCAGGGTGCCGGCCCTTATTATTCACTATGGCCCTCACTTGGCATATGATGGTCGCAAACACGCACTTAAGGCGGCGTCCCTCTTTGGGTCACAACACGGCACAATGTGACAGTGCTATTTTCAACACAGCGCTGCACCAGGGTGACGACCCTGAAGATTTATTGTGGCAGGGGCAGGGCTAAGCAAGCCAAAATGACAGACATAAGCTTCAGGTCCAAACTAATTCTGCAACATCGTGGGGCACATATGGGATACTTTGTCCAGCGTATGGATGCACCTCAAGGAGATAGTTGCCCAATATCAACTATATAGTTACAATTGGATAAGATACTATAGAAGGCCCTCCCCCCAAATTCCCATAAAAATGCAGTTCTTTGCTTTCTGTAAAAGTCCCTTTATTTTGGGGAGATACAGACCCCAAGGCTGGCATACCTTTTTTTGTTAAAACATATTTTATTGGTATTTATCGAACATACACAAATTATCCAACTCATAAACATTGCAGTGCTATCTAGACTTTCTCCTCCCGACCCCCCAACGCTGGCGGATAGCATGTGACTCCATGCATGTTGAAGGATAAACATCTCGTCACTAGAACATCATGCTGAGGTGAGTCATTGCCTGGCATGTGATACTGAGACAACTGAGCCTCCATCATGTCTGACCGGTCAGGGTTCCGATGTGAGGTACCACGGCTCCCAATCCCTACTCACCCACAGACCACCCTCCCCACACTTTCTCAATTTTCTTTAGGATAGCCCCTGCCTTCGTACACTAATTGCTCCTTAACATAACATCCATCCATCTCCCGGTTTCAGTCCTGTAGCCGTGGGCCCCATCCGCACTCCCCCATTTCTGAGCAATTTCCCTTTTCGCCAACCAGAAGCCAAGGTTTTCTAACGTTTTCTGGTAGGATCTAAGGTCAGTAATATCCCCAGCAAGATCAGTGTGGCCTGACCTGTAATAGTCGTCCCGGTGGCTGTTTCCATTTTAGTTTGCACCCCCACCCAGTGCTTTAAATGGGCCGGTACTCACCAGTACTGAGTATCTGCACTTTTCGATTTTCTTCTCACGAGTACCGGAGCTTCTCCTTAGACAAGGAGAGTAGCGGTACTCACAGGGGCCCAGCAGTGGTGCAGTTGTAAGCTCCTCCTAGGCTCTGACTAAACCACAGGTCACCTGATTGGCTTTCTGGAGCCTGTGATTGGCAGCAGAGGTTGAGCTGCAATCATCAAACAGAGAGCAGTGTCTTCACATAGTAGCACAAGAGAGTAGTGTGTGCAGTGCATGTAGGTTAACCATAGCTCGCATTGCCATTCTGCTCACAAATGCTACATCCCAATGGCTGATTATGTTGAGCTGAGGTCGGATTTGCAGGCTGTTGCGTGCACAATCTGTCTGCCCATCCTGGTCTGCGTTTTGTTGTTGTTGCAGTTTTATATAGCATGAACTCGACTCGAAGGTACTAGAGTGCTTTACATGAACACCAGTTACATCACACAAGGCCATATTCATTATTTTTTTGTTGTTTTTATTTAGGCACATGATGTTGTGCTGAGGCCGAGACTCGAACCTGGTTCCCCATCTCCAAAGTCAGCAGCTCTGTCCTTTACCCACATCCTCTTGCTTTGGCGCAGCCCGCTTGTGTGCAACTGGGCGCATTTTAGCAGCCACTGGTCTGCTGGCTGGGGCTCCAACCCCCTGACCTCTTCACCTGCATGACTGCAAGGCCCTTCTAGGCGGATCTGAGGAAGCAGGGCATTACATGGGCCCATTCTTTGACAGACATACCCATGGTGCAGCCCCAGCCTTCCCAGAGATCAGCCCGGGGCCCACTGAAGTGGCCCTTGGAGTTCGTTTATTGAGAAACTGCCACCTTCCAATCGAGCTGTCAGATCCTGGCAGGGCAGGCTTTAGGGCAGTGCGACTGGTGCGGCCGCACTGGGCGCTTACCTGTGGAGGGGCCCTGTGACCTCAGGGGGGGGGGCGCTGTGTTTAGCAATAACTTATGATTGGAGAGATGAGGGGCACTTTTGCCTGGTGCTAGTGAGAAAATCCGAGGAGGTGGTCATGGGGAGTGTGGGGGCGCCAAAAATGATTTTCGCACTGGGCACCACCAGATCTAAAGCCGCCCCTGGATCCTGGCACTGCTAGGTGGCATGATGGCAGACCTGTAGACTGCGTGAAAGTTGCGCTACCCCCAAGGGGTAGCGTACGCTCAGTGCACTGCTGGATTCTAAATGGAGGACGGTAAAGCTATTGCCGGCAAAGGAGCAGGACGCGAGCTACGAACTCACGCTTTACCGAATAATCCCCCTGATGAAGGGCTAGTTCTAGCCCGAAATGCATTGGAATAAACGATAATTCTATTGATACATGTCATGAATGTAGTCATGGAATAATGATTTATATTGGGATACCCAGCGTCAGAAAAAATTAATGCATATTGGAATGAATCATTTCACTATGGAATGAACCATTATAATTGAATAAAGTTAGTTATGAAACCAAAAGCGATAGGTTTACTGGACTCCATTTGGAATCCAGCAGTGCACCGAAGGGACGCTACCCCTTGTGGGGAGCGCAACTTTCACTCATTCAGACACGCTTCAGATCAGAAGGCGTGACGTTGGTGCACGGTAATAACAGACAGCAACATAACAACACAAACAAATCCTGGTTACAGACAGTGTACTGACACGGAGCGCCTGAGCCTAGTTCTATAGTTCAGACCTATAGGCTGGCCCACTATTTTGTGGATGATTGTTCTCTTGAGTTTGAATCCTTCACAGATGTGGAACAGAAGAGACCACAATAAGAACGCCTTTAGGTAAGCAGGCCTAAAACTGTGTGTAGCAATCACTGGGGCAGCTGGTGTCACTGCACCTGCTGCACCATTGATAGCGCTGCCTATGCCACAGACTGGGCAAATACAATTATCATATCTTTTTCAGTGCTGACTTGTGTGGAAACTTTGTGATAATTTGTGTGCATCACTATCATTGCATGTGAGTACCTGTATTTTTGTTAGCGTGTGTGTATTTTGCTTGCATACCACTTTGTGAATATCTGGGAGTTTGAGTTTGTGTGTCTTTTTGAGCTAATCAGGGACATTTCTACCTTAGAGATCAGGTAGAATATTTTAATAAAGAACTATTTCTATGGTTTATCAAAAGTCCTGGGCATACGCTGGTCTTCAGCGGACATAAATAATATGTGTGCATAGCAATATATGTGCAGTTATAGGAATTTAACACATGCATAGACACAAAGAATGTTCTACAGATGGCAGAACTGTTGCTGTATTATTGTTCACAGTTTCACACCAAGAAAGTCTCAAATTAAATGCTTGTCTCCTGACCACGCACTTAGCCCTGCCCCAAGCGCTGCCCCCTCTGTTAAATTTGGTGAGTACCTGCACTTACTTCATTCCATTTAAAGCACTGCCCCTTCCCAAAATATGGATCATGGGGCAACTCCACATCGTATGGAAAAAAGAGCCCCGCTGGCCATAGGCGCTCAGGCACTCATCGTCTGCGGCTCCACCCATTTTGTGCAAGAGTACCCTGGTGTAATATACTCTGCGGAGAAATGTAAGTTGAATCAGACAGAACCGCTCCTTTACGGTCACCTTCCTGGGGACCTGCAATGCCTCCTACCAGTCATTATCCTCCAGTACCCGTACATCTGTCTCTTGTCAAGCCACTTCCCCTCAAGTGTGCTAATTCATCCTGTGTATTGGTCATGAGCGACCCATAAGTAAGGGAGCAGCTGCCATCTTTCAAGAGGGGGACTCTTCCACACTTTCCTCGTCTGGGGCTATTTTCGCCTGCAGTGCATACCACACTGTAAATATTTAAAGATCTGTGTGGGTGCCATATCGAATACCTCTTAGGTAATCAAACAGGACTATACCGTTAGCGTCCCATACATCCTCCACAAATGAGAGGCCAATAAGATCCCACTTTCTAAACCCCTGCAGGGTCGATACGGCCCCCACCCTCATACTAAGCCATAAAGGTGTTTTTTTTGGCATAAATCTTTTCTCACACCCATTTCCCTCTGCGGGGTAAGCCAAATGAAAGCACCATTTTGGTCACCTCGGGGCAGCCGTGCTGATTCTGTGGCCATGTGGCACAAGAATCTAGCCCTTGGCACCCAGGGCATCACAATTGTGCCGGTAAGCGGGGTCTTCCAATGCTGCACAGGCCCTACTCATTCACAATACTGACCAGGGCTGCCTAATAGTACTTGCGAATGTTTGAAAGTGCTATTCTGCCGTCATGCTAATATTTTAATATATATAATTTATGGAGAGCACAAATCACCACGAGATGGGTATCTCGGCGCCAAGCCAGAACACAAGCCAGGCAAGAGACTACTGCATTACAAGAGCACTGTCTTCAGTAATTTTCTAAATTGGAGATGATCCGTGCACATGCAAAGTGGAGAGGTGTGGTGCAGCGGTCAGGGCAGCTGACTTCGGAGCACAGGGTCTCACGGTTCGATCCCCGGCTCCGGGGGCAGCTTAGTTCAGCACCATGTGACTCTGGGCAATAGCTCAATTTCCACTACAGCGCCTTGAGACCCGTAAGGATGAGTAGCTGCGCTATATAAAAACAGACATACATTTTTTCTTTTTTCTTTTTTACAAACGTACAAATGTACGGGTCATTCTGACCCGTGGGACTGTCAGCAACGCTTTGTCACTAGATCCAACCAGTCTAGGAGGGTGGTAATGAGAAAGTCTAGATGATAGATTGCTGGGACCTTTTCCAAGCAAGGAATTGTGTGCCAGGCAACAGATTTTAAAAATGGTCCTTTTACGGACTGTTAACCAGTGCAGTGAACGCAAAAGAGGGGAAGAAGCAGCTCTAGATGGAAGATTGCAGATGAAACAGGTGGTGGTGTTTTGCACCATTTGGGTTTTAGAAAGCAACGTCTCATTAGCTGAGGCCAATAGGGCATTGCCATAATCCAAATGACTGATGACCAATGCCTGAACCAAGGTTCTCCTTACAGAAAGTGGGAGGAAGGGGAAAACTCTCCTCAAGAGACGCATTGTATAGAAACATATGCTGATCGTAGATGAAACCTGCTCCTTCATAGAGAGAGTTTGGTCAAATTGGACAACCAGATTTGTGACCACTAGTTTGGGAATCGGAGCTATGCCCAGTTACGGAGGCCAGCAGTCAGAGGACCAAAGCTGTTGGGCCTTACCAAACAGCATGATTTTAGTTGTACCAGCGTTCAGCTGAAGGCAATTAACTGTCATACAGTCAGCAGTTGCTATCTTCCCAGCTGAAAAACGTTCTTTATTTTTTGACTGATCTTCAACACAGGAGATAATTAACTGTGTATCATCTGCATAAGATGTTACCTCGAATCCAAAGGCTTTGATGATCTTAGCAAGCAGGGGGCATTATAGATGTATAATAAGGTAGGGCTAAGACAAGAGCCCTGTGGCACCCCCTTGTCCAATGGCATAATACAGGATTTGTAAGAACCCAAAGTAATAGTTTGGGTACTTCATATGTGGACCTATGGAGGGTGCGGAAGGCTATATGGGGAGGGTCATTCAGCCAGAACAGGTCCCTCACATGCTTATTTATTTTGTGAAAGTACACTTTCGGTATGCCATGCGGACTATTCTGCAATATATACGGGAGTTTGAGAATGGAGATCATCTTGAAGAGTGCAGCCCTACCCATGATGGAGAGTGGGAGTGCCTTACAGTGATTTACACCCATCTCCACTCTGTGTAGAAGTGAGGCTAGGCTGTCCTCGTAATGTGCACTCTCATCCATCAATATCCAGAGACTCAGGTATCTGAAGTGGTCCTTTACCACATTAAGCGGCATGGAGAGGCTACCCTGGATTTCCCAGGTCCCCAACGGGGATAAGAGGGACTTCTCCCAGTTAATACCCAAACCAGAGTACCTGCCATAAATTGCAAAGATTTCCCCCATGCAGCACAGGGACAGGGACTTCGCTATAGAATGAAGTCATCGGCATAGCGAGATATCCTCTCCTCCCACGTGTCTCCCCACTGCCAGCCCCATATTTGGGTATCCACCCTAATACACTCCGCCGGCGCCTCAATGGCCAGGGAGAACTGCATATGCGACATGGTGCCTTGGCAGATGGGGGACTCCCAGGACAGGATACTGGTCACTTTAACATGGATGCTTGGAGTTTTATTTTTTTAATGATTTCTAGGAGGAAAGTCCACTCCACCGAGTCAAACGCTTTGTTCACGCCTAACGACACCACAGCCAGTGGGAACTCCATCCCCCCAGCCACGGCAATGTTGTTATGCAGCCAGCAGACTTGGAGCTTAATCGACCTTCAGGGCATAAATCCATTTTTGCCCGGGTGTACCAAATCCAGTATCACTCCCCACAGGCACTACGCCAGCACGTTGGAGGGCACTTTAGCATCGGAGTTAATCAATGTGTCCCATCTATCTACAGGTTTTCTTGCCTTGGGGATCAACACTATTATCGACAAGTTAAAATCTCTAGGGAGTGCACCTATTTGGCATGCCTCATTATACCATTTATGGAGATGTGGGATTATTGTACCTGCCATTTTCTTGAAATATTCCGCTGGAAGCCTGTTGGGGCCCAGTGACTTCCCTGACTGTAGTTGGGTTAACATCCGTTGTACCTCTTCAAGGGTTAAATCCTCTTCAAGCTCTAGCGCCCTGTGTTTTCCAGCTTCCTGCACGGACAGTCCCGCACAAAGCTGTGCAAGTCCATTATGGACGGGCGCGCACGACCCCCATAGAAATTCTGCAAGTAGGCCGCCATTGTCTCTGCTATTGCTACAGAGCCCACCACTGAACCCCCATCAGGGCCCAATATCTCCTGGATATGGTGCTTGCTCTGCTCCCTCTTGCTGAGCCATGCAAGCATCTTCCTCGCTTTATCACCGACTTCGTAGAGGTGCTTCGCTTGCACTATGTAGTACAGTTTAATCGCATCTAATGCCAAGGAGCAGTACTCCTCCATCTTACATAGAAAATGTTTCCTTGTGGCCTTCGAGGACCGCCAAGCACATTCCTCCTATGGGCTCAGCAGTTCCCTTTCCACCGCTGCACACGCTGCACTCTCTGGCGTTTATCCCCCACTTCCCCAGAGATAATAACCCCTCGTATTGTGGCTTTATACGCTTCCCATAAAGTGGATGCCTCCCCCATCGAGTGTGCATTTTATTTAAACTAATAGTCTGTGTGCAGGTGGGCCACCTCTTTTTCATTCGTTAGTCCCCACACTGCCATTCTCCACTTACTCCGACTCCGGCTATATGGTGAGTCAAGTGGATGCTAAGTGGGGAGTGCTCAGAAATCCCTCTTTCCCTACGCTCAGCCTCTACAAATCTATGAAGGGTCTCAACCGGAGTGAAGAAAAAGTCAGGAAAAAAATCTATGCGAGAATGGGTATTATGGGCGCTTGAAAAGAAGGAGTAACCCCTGTGGGTCCGATGAAGCTTTCTCCAAACACCTCCCATACCCACAGCCTGTATGAAGTTATCAAGTTTCCCCACTCTGAGATGATGAGCCAGTCTATCGTGGGCCCTATCGAGGAGGGTATCCAGCACCATGTTAAAATCACTTCCCATTATGGTGGTAGACTGTGGGACCATGGTGAGCAGTCAGCCCAGGTTTGCTAGGGTTCCGTCTGAAGCCCCAGCGTCACATAAACATTAATAGGGGCAAGTGGCTCCCACTCCCAGTTACCCAACACTAGTGCGCATCTCCTCAGTTCATCTGAGCATATCCTACGCACATGGAAGGCCAGTGCTTTCTTAATTAAATTTGTCACCCCCTCTGGAACAGGAGGAGTATCCTGCATGACTTATCACAGCGTAGTTCCCCCTGCCCAGTACAGCATATCTAGTTCTCTTCATGTGTTAGGCTGATGCACTTTTGATTTATACAACGCAACTGGGGAGGACTGCTTGTGCTGCCCCTGATATAACCTGTTGAGAGAGCAAACCTGGGGGCAGGCGGGTTCATTACAGCAACTGCTAAACACCTGCCCCTCGAGATTGTGAGGTGAGGCATGACACCGGGTGCCAACATGACGACCTTGGCTGTATCTGTCCACCATAGTCAAAGATAAAGTGGCACAGACTGCTAGGCAAGGCACCTTCTATAAATTCACAGTGGTGCCAACTCTACAAACGGGAACACAGGTCGAGATGTGCTGAGGAGGATGAATGCCACTTCAGAGGAGAACTTCGATACAATACACTCAATGGACCGGATTGCACAGGCCATTCTAGCTTACGAGGACTCTTTAGAAAGTAGAATTGATGAAGTTCGATTAGAAGTCTCCCTCTTTGAAACAAGCAGTTGAGCGTATTACCACTAACAAAAAGAGAATGGCTGAAACTGCTGCCACATTCAAAGAAATTAAACAAACAATCACCAGCTTCTCTTGGGTAGCTGCCTGCTTAGAACTTAGAACAGAAGATGTGGAAGGCCACACACAAATGAACAACCTTTATCTTCTGGGGTTCTCTACATCTAAGCTAAGAGACCTTTCCACGTTCCCCGAGAGGTGGATAAAGGAATGGGTTTCCGTGGGGGAATTATCTGAATGCTTCATAATAGAACGTGAGAATCAGGCACTTACCCGTAAACTAACACCGGGAGTCCCACTCCCACCGAGATCAATAATAGCAGGAGTACTAAACTACTGTGATAGAGATGCAATCTTAGTGGAAGCCAAGAAGAGGGAGTCCTTACAATATGATTCTTAATGCATCTCTACATTCCCTGACTTCATCAAACATGTCCAGAAACTATGTAAATCCTTTGAAGAGGTCAAACGCAAATCAGATGAAATCTCAACATCAGAAGACCCTGCTAACCCGACGAACAAGCCTGGTGGGGCAGAACACCCAGTAGTACAGTCACTGGTAGAGGGAGATGCTGCAGCCAGACATACGGTTGCAAATATGATAGCGACAGCTTCCATGACTGAGACCTGAGAAACACTTACTAGCCACAAAGCCTGTAACTCTTTCAGGCGCTAAATATACGCCTTCTAAACAAATCACAATAACCCAATGGGCTGGAGGCGAAGTGGGGTTTACAATTCTCCTCCCCTCTCTTTTCCTTCTGTGTGTTTAACTTTTTTTCTGGTTGTCCTCCATTCCCTTCTGGGAGACGTCAGCTTTTTCTTAGTTAGAGATGTGTGTTTGGTATAGAGGGAGGGTAGGGTAGTGGGGGTTTACTAGCGAGATCGAATCCCAAAACCTTCCTCTCTTGCTACTCTGGAATGGTGTTAGACCACTCACAATCAAGGGCTGCTTCAGGTTCATAAGTATGGGGTGAAAAGGGAGTTTTTGTTGAAGTAGTTATGTGCCCCACCAAATGCACATGTCCTTTTGCACACACAGTTCATTAGCGCATGCCAAATAGCTCTGCGAGGGAGCAGTTACAGGGGCCAGTGAAATGCATTTCCTGGAATGTGAATGGGCTCCTAAATAAAATAAAAAGAAGAGCGGTCCTGGGAACCGCAAAACGGTATGGAGCACACATACTCCTCTTGCAGGAGACAGCTCTACTGGGTGGCTATTGTTACTGTCTGAATTGATAAAACTTTCAAGCTGTCTGTCATTTTTGATTCAGATCTCATGGAGTAGCTATATTAGTTATTGTACAACTCCCTCTAATGGTTTCACAGATCTGGTGAGATGTAGCAGGGAGATACGTGATGGTGTTTGGCACACTACATGACCAACCTATTGCGATCTGTTCGATTTATGTAGTCCCTCCGATTTCCTGTCTAAAATTGGTTCCATTCTCCTAGAAGCCCCAGATGGCTTAACTATTCTAGGAGGCAATTTCAATTGATTAGTAGATGGTGGAAGGCATGGATTGGGTCCTCCTTTGTTGGCGACACCTTAATCCCCCTGATTAAGGGACTTTATAGGCTTTATGGACTTAATTACAATTAGAGATTCTGGAATCCAGGTATGGGGGACATACTTTTCTTTTCAGCTGTACACAAATCATTTTCTTGCATTGATTGTTTCCTGACACCCACATCTCACCTATATCAAATAATATGCAAGTCAATACATGCTAGGAGTCTATCAGACCATGCCTCGATAGAACTCTTTTTCAATGGCAAGCCCTCGCACATGCACATGTGGGGAAACTGCAAAAGTGAGAGGTACTAGATGCGGTGATGGAAGGTGAATCCATTACTGTGAGGTAAATTGGGGGACAGTGGACTCTCGACAAATGCTATGGAGGGCATATAAGGCAGTCACACGGGGCAGATCATCAGCTTAGTATCATACCAGAAGAAGAGACAGAGAAAATATGCCGACTGGAGGACTCTGTCAAGGCAAATGAGGCAGAAAATAGATCCCATACATCAAAAGCCATGCTACAAAAACTTAAACTAGCGAAATCCCAGCTTGAACAAACATGCAAAGAGGCATCTTCTAAAACAAGGTTCGCTGTACAGAGCAAATAATACAACCCAATTGGAAAAGACTGACAAGCTCATCCACTGGTTAGCATGCAGAGACGGTAATCCTCAACATATCCACTGACTGAGTGAGAAACGGGTGAGGTCCATACACTCCTCGAAGATATTGCAAGTCAGTTTGCTAAGTACTAAGGATCTCTGTACAGAAATCGCCCCCGGAGCAAACCTGAAAGCCTACACTCCTACTTGTCATTGGTAGAGGTACCGCAACTGAGACTCAGACAAAGAGACGCTAGATGAACCCATTACGGAGCAGGAGATCTCTCAAGCAATAATGCAGTTGTCATCAGGGAAGCACTCCAGCCCTGGCAGCTTTCCGACAAGGTATTTAGACAGAATACAGGAAACAAAAATATCGTGGGACAAAATATTTTGTCAGGAATATCGAAGACAAAAATATGACGATATACATATCTTCAAGGTACGTAGATGTGGAGTTAAGAATAGTAAATCTATACTTAACAATTTGCACTTACCTTCTCGATATTTTGCTCCTCGATATTTTTAACACGATATACTATCCACACGATATTTTGGTTTCCGATATCCAGTCAGTGATCGTCCAGCAGAATTCTACAAATGTCTCAATTCACAATTGCAGCAGCCATTACGAGATTTGTTTGAGGAGGCTGGGAGAGTGGGAAGATTTCCACCTGAACTCTGCCACGCTCATATGAGCTTCCTAGCTTACATCAAGGCACTTTATACAGTATCGGGACAAAATATCATAGAAAAAATATCATCTGGACAAAATATTGTGTCAAGAGGAGAAGTTTCTATGGGTAAGCAACGTTTTACTATAATTAACTCCAGATGTATGTACCTTGACGATATATTTTATAAATAAAAAAAAAAAAAATATATATATATATATATATCTTGGAGGTTTGTAGCTGTAGAGTTAAGAATAGTAAATCTATACTGACTTATTTTCACTTACCTTCTTGATATTTTGGTCTTCCACATTTTTGACACAAAATTCTGTCCACACAATATTTTTGACATCGATATTCTGTCAGAAAACCATTGAGAGAGGATTGTGGCCCAGAGTTAGGGTGGGGTTGACTCTTTCAGCTCCTTTCAATTGAAGAGGGGAGTTTGACAGGGCTGCTCCTTGTCCCCACTCCTATTCACAATAGGAATTGCACTGCTGGTGGGAATGGTCTGGCAGTCAACGCAAGTCACAGGGTGTCGCTGGTCAGAAATGTGCACAGATAAAACATCACTTTACGCAGATGACTTGCTCATCTAACTTGGTAATCTCAAAACATCCGGCCGGGCAGTAAAGAAGATCCATGTATTATTTGGCAGCCACTCTAGACTGCGAGTTAACTGGTCTATATTAAAGTTATTCCCACTATGTTGGAGGGAGCAGTTGGTCGAATGGGTCACTGACCAAGGGATTCATGTGGCTACACGTAGTATTGAATACCTAGAGATCCAGATTTCGCAAGACGCTGCAATAGCCAGGATAGATGACACTGATCCATTATTAAAAAGGACACACAGAGATACACAGACATGGATGTCTCTCCTACTCTCTATAATGGAGCACATTGCCCTGCTAAAAATGGTTACCGTCCCAGACCTACTGTACACCCTACAGAATTCTCCTTTCCCTATACTTTGTACATGCATGAATAAAATGAAGAAAGTACGTGGGTAGCTTAGATTGGGAATGACGGCAGACATTTTACACGTACTCTGCCGTTAGCGATTTCGTGCTCTTCCCCCCGCCCCCTAGAAACAGGCGGCCAACAACCAGCTATGGAGGCTTGCAGGAAGGCACAGCTCTAAATGCTGGGAAGTTTACAGAGGTCCTGCCGCAAAGGAGGGGATCCGGGATGTATCTATGCACCAGCTTGATTCGCTAGAACACGGACGACTATCGGCGCTGGTCTCTCTGAGAGAAGCGCGTGGCGCTTGCTGTTTTTGTATTTGGTGCTCGGCCCCAGACGGCGTCGCAACCCAGGAATCCGGAGGCCGCGAAGTGACTGGACGGCTGACCCTTCTCAGCCGGAACAAGGTGAGCGTGCACTGCAGTGAGAAGTCAGGGCTGGCTCACCCCGGTTGGGAAGGGTCACGCAGTCGGCAATTGGCAGTCATCAGAGACAGCAGTCGATACCGAGAACTGAAGGAAAGCACAGAAGCCTGTAGCCCTAAATACTGTACCGTACTCCTCAGGAGCAGACACTTGCGGGGTGTTTGAGCCGGCTTTCCCCTTTTGTTACCTTTTGTAGCCCTCGGCTGTTGGACCTAGGCTCCAGAGAGAGAAATAACACTGATCAATATTAAGAATGTGCTTGATCACTGCCCGTGGAGCCCTGTAGCAACACAGGATGCGTACTCAGCAAGGCAAAGCAGTAAAAAGCAAACATACAATGCAAAATTAGTCCACCCCAACTCCGGCTCCTAAAATGAAACGCAGAACACAGCGCAATGTACAACAACGAATGGAGATGAAGGCAAAAGCCCTAATGGAGGCTAAGAAGCAGAGAATATAGACACCAATATGGAAAATAAGAAGGCGCTGGAGTCTGAAAGCGCAAGAGAAATATCTGAGCTGCAGTCGTCAGATGCATCTCTAAATTTGGAGCTCGTAAACAATACCCAGAGCGGGAAAAATTATCTTATAGAAAATAGTAGCCCGCTTGCTCCAAACAATATCCACTTTTCCTCAAACAGGCAAAAACACACAATGAGCTGCAGACAGCTCCTCGTATATCTACATTGGCCCAGAACCAGCCCTTGGCGCAAATGGCAACTGCTAGATAACCGTGCCCATCCTTGAGCCTACCTGTGAGTCAAAACACTTCTCCCATAACCATCATATCCCCCTCAAGGGAGGAAGCTAGTAAAAGTATACAAGAACCAACTCTAGAAAGGGAAGTGAGCGCAGAGGGTGAGAATTAAAGAAAATAACCAGAGACAGTAGAGGTAGCAGAAGGAGAAAGAGAAGGTGAATCAATTAAAGATATGCTAGCTATCATATTAAGAGAAATCAGAGACTCAAACATATCACAAGCCCAAGAGATAGCAGCGCATCATGAAAGACTCTCAAAACTGTAGGAAAATATGTCCACTACACCAAAAAGATTGAATGAAGCTGAGATTCGTATCTCAGACTTGGAGGACAAACTGCTCGGCATACAGCAAGAGGTCACCCAAATGGAGAAAGCTAAAAATCAGATGGAAATCAAGCTACAGGACTTGGAAGTGAAGGCACTCAAGTATTAAAATGGACTGCAACACTATTAAAGAAATTATGCCAGAACTGGAGGGGGATTTAACAATTACAAGGGCTCACAGAGTACCGGCGCAGAGACAAATAAATACAAAGTACCCCCGTACAATACTCTTGAACTTTGCAGACTATTGCATTAAGGATCAAATCTTAAGCATGGCTATAGCAAGGAGAACTTTCTCATCCCCAGAAGTACAGCAGTTAAAAAAATGTCAGATATGTCAGCAGCAACAGCACGGAGCAGAAAAGAATTTGTGAAAATGATTGACTTATTCAAGGCTAAGGGGGTCCAGGCATCGATAGTCCAACAATCTAAGCTTAAAGTACTAGCAAAGGGCCAATTTTTCTTTTTTTCTGATACAGAAGAGGCTCAATCATTGCTTACGAAACTAAACTGTTCAATCAGAACTCTAAATACTGATCTGAAGGCTGAACTGAATTCTAAAGATGCTGGTTGCTAGGCTTGATATATCATATGGGGTTTTCGCAGGGGTGTGGGGCGTCGGGGGGAGCTGTCCGAAATCAGATTCCGGACGGTCCATGGTTGAGCGCAGAAAGGGTGCACCACAATGGCATCCAGATTAAAGTTGGTGGTGAAGAGGGAAATGTGGGCGATCCTTCTTCATGGGAGGTCAGGATGTAATCAGGGATGTAGGGGAGCGGGAATGATGCAAAGTGAAAAATGGAGAGTTCAAGCTAATGTTTTTAAATGTTGGTCGGGATCAAACAAAGTCAGAATAACTGGGGCGAAAGAAATTGCAATAATGGCAAAAGGGAAGGTAAAGAAGGATAAGCGAGACAGTAGGAAAATGAAAAGGTACCCTAAGACACAAAATGCACCTTATGTTACATAATACACTTTAGGTCTTACTATGCAACTTGTGTAGGCTCTATTAGATTGACAGGTAGCTTAAGGCACACAACGCTTTATCTGGGTAAACAGAGAATTGCACTATTAATACTATTATTCTTTCTTTCAATATATTTGGTATATAGAATATATGATGCACTATATATGGGAAAATATAAATACTTCAAGGCACGAGTCACTTTAGCTGAAATACTGAAAATGTCAATTAAGAGTATATACATTTTTTTGTAATATATACAGGGGGAAACACATAGCATCCCCAGCATAGGCAGAAAGCACAATGCATAAAGAAGCTCTGAAGGTAATGTCATTAAATGTTAATGGCCAATCAACAAGCAAAAAACTCAGGCAATTGATATCTGGTTAAGAGGGCACACCCCGGACATCGTGCTCTTACAAGAAATGCACTTTACGAACCAAAAAAAACAGCTCTAGTAAAATTCTCCAACAATGGGCAGGAGCTCAGTGCCTATCAAATGCTAGCCGCGCGCACAGGGGTGTGGGAATATATATATATAGGCAAACACATACCATTTCAGATAAAAGTCACGAAGACAGAGTCGGAAAATAAGATGGATGCTTATTAATGGAATTTTAAATAAAACAAAGCTAACCATAGCTACAATATATGCTCCAATATTAGATAACCCCCTTCCCTTGACAGAATTAAAACAGGCCTTAATTAATATCCCAGGCCAGGTGATTTTGGGCAGAGACTTCAATTTCCTGCAAGATGTGATGCTGGATATATCCTCCACCACACGGAGACAAAATAAGCCACAAATAGCCAAAGATTTAGCCTATTGCCAGAGGGAATTAGACCTAATGGATCTATGGCGTACCCATTATCCCAAGAAACACAAATTTTCATGTTTCTCTGCTAAATAGAACACCGCTTCTAGAATAGATTATTTTCTAACGTCTTATAGCTTGAAATTGGTTAGTTATGAACATATAGAGAACGCTTTTTCAGATCATGCCATGGTTAAAATGGAAGTGATAGGAATCAAGATAGAAAGAGAAGCAGACCGATGGTTTATTAACAAAGTCAATTTAGAGGATGAAGAGTGGTGTACAGAGGTCCATGATGAGATTTTAAACTTTTTTAGGACCAACAGTACCACTGCCTACATAGAGAATGTATGGGAAGCCTTTAAACAACAATTTGGGGATACATCACGACTAAAGGGATACAGCAACGAAAAGAGGCACTCTTAAAAAGATGGGAACTGGAGGCTGAGCTGGATCAGGCAAGCATAGCACTTCTGCAAACTAGAAATACTGTAAATAAGGAATTATGTAACCAAGCAAAAATAGAAATGCAAGAATACTATTATGCACAAGGAAATACTACAAACATCGCGTATGTCCAAAAGGTCTACGAAGAAAGCGAATACACGGGTAGATTACTGGTGTGGCAGGCTAGAGAACGACAAGTAAGAAATAAGATCTCATCCCTGATAGGCATAGAAACTAAGGCTTACTTAACTGAATCATTAGATATCCAGAAGGCTTTTTTACAACACTACGAGACAATCTACAATTCACAACAGCAGGCTGACGTTAATCGACTTAGACAGTTTTTAGATAAACTTCCTATTCCACGCCTGCCAAATGAACATGGTCAGAAGATGGTTACTAAATTCTCCCTTGAAGAACTAGATAGAGTATTAGTGAATTCCTTATCTAACGGTAAATCGTCAGGGGAAGATGGCTTCCCAGCAGAACTATATAAGTAATGTGCACCAATTTTAAACACAGAAATCTTAAAGCTGGCAAATCATATATTGGAAGGAGGTGAGCCTCCGTCAGCTTTCTGTATTGCTGTGATAGTGAGTTTCCTAAAGAAAGTTAAAAACATGGAAAATATTAACTCCTATAGGCCTATTAGTCTTTTAAATGTAGACTACAACATTTTTACTAAGCTTTAGGCAAATAGGATGAATAATGCCATAGGATCAATTATACACTTAGATCAATGTGGGTTTGTGGCAGGCAGACAGCTTTTTACCGATATACATTTTTTAATAGATGCCTTAGATTATATGACACAGAATAAAATACCACCACAGGTGATGTTTTTAGAAGCAGAAAAAGCTTATGATTTGATGTCTTGGGAAAGCTTTTTTACGATCCTTGAAAGATTCGAGTTCCTGAAAAATCTTATAAAAATAAAAACCTGTTTATGTAAGGGTGCCCCGGTGCAAGTAATTATGAATTCTAGGAACATAGGCACATGTAGAGTAAACAGAGGCACGCGTCAGGAATATCCCCTGTCACCAATACTCTTTGCCCAGTTGATAGAGCCACTGGCGATAGCTATTAGAAATAAAGCAACCATATTGTTTTGTTTCTTAAACCTGAGCAAGATATTCAGAAGGAAATTTTTCGGATTTTTAGGGAATTTCAAGAACTAGGTGGATATAAAATAAATAAGGCAAAGTCTGAAATTCTACTATGCAATGAAACACAGGACACCTTATTACCCGAACTCCAGACCTTAATCAATTCAAGACCAAAGCGCTATCTAGGAATATAAGTTTCCGAAAATGTGAATGACCTCTATATACTAAATTATGTAAGCACAAGGAGATGATGGACGGAGCGCTGAAACTTTTCAGACACTCAACCCCAGTCACAGATCTGGGTTGAATCCATCATCGTTCTTTAGCTCACTTCGCCACCCCAGTTCAGACCCAGCTATATGCAAATCAGTCTTGACCCTGTGCCTCACGGGAACAGTCCAGCCTGAACTGCCAAGCCAGGTCTTCCCTGGACCGGAACCAAGCATCCTGGGACCGGTTTCGGGGTAACACCCCTCATCAGCCAGGCTAACTTGAATCCAGTGGCAAAGTGAGCAAAGGACCCACGTCTGGGCATACCCTGCCAAAATAGAGTCCCCATAACATTACTAGGGGTTGAACTATTGACTCTAATTGAATCCCCCTAAGGACAACCAATGAACTAGAATACCTTCTTTGTATGTTCCTTTTTCTTAAACCATGACCAACGCTTGCCTCCTACCATTAGAAATATTCTGATACTATAGATTTTATTTTCGAATTTTGCCTCACCATGAATTTCCGGGTTTATTACGTATATATAAGTTACTATCAAATGACAATATTAATTGGTAGGCCGTTAGGGCGAATTTTAATCTATTGGCATATATACAAATTGAAATATTTCTGTGTACCAGCATTTCCAATTTTAAGTTGAAACTACCAGATTTCCTTTTAATCTGTTATATTTGATAAATGAAGATTTTACTAATGATTTTAACTCACTATGTAAATATATATTTTGTATATTATTGCAAGGGTTTTAAGTAACCAAGCAATTGTTCAAATAAACTCAACTCAACTCAACTTAGGGTAAACAAAGCTAGCACAAGGAGATGATGGACGGAGCGCTGAAACTTTTCAGACACTCACTCCAGTCACTAAATTATGTACCGTTGATACACAAAATTAAGCTTCTGTTAGCGAAGTGGACTCAATTGCCCCTTTCATTATTTGGGGGAGTGGCTCTAATTCGTATGTCAATCCAGCTTCTTTGTAATTTTTTATTTTCAGCACTTCCATATGCATTACAGATGAAATTTTTTAAGGAATTAGAAGGTTTATTTTCACCTTTTATATGGGCGAATAAAATACCTAGAATGGCACTAGACACCTTATGCAAACCAACTATGTCGCTTCCTAATTTAAGGGAATACTACTATGCAAATTTTGCACATAACACACGTAGATTTATCAGCAGCTCGCCCAGTACAGATAACATTTTCATGATAACATTTTTAAAAGAATAGAAAATTTTAGAACTATTTAGACACATAAAAAAAAAAGATTACAATATAAGGTACTGCAATGGCTATTAAAACAACAGAAACAAATGTTTAAGCATTATAATATACCCCTGATAAATGGATCTACACGCTTAACAGATATATACGTAGGGGAACAGTGTTTGGTTGAATCAAACCTTATACATAAATGGGAAAGGAATGGATATTCCATGGTGGTTGATTTTATCAACTTAGATGCCTGGAAAAACTGGAACGAGATTGAACACGGCATTAGATATTATAAAGATGTATTACAGTGGTCTTTTCTCCAGATTAGAAACTTTTTCAAAAATATAGACCATATTTTACTCTCTACAAAGCTGGACCTCACTGAGGTATTGATTGAATCAACTACACGTAGATCCAGTAGCGGTTGGATATTCATTCTTAGAGAGTATACTAATAATAAAACTAATGAAAAGGCTCGGGTCAAATGGCAGACTAAAGAAAACTTTCATACATCAATGGGAGCTTGCAATAAGATGAACAAGTTCAATGCCACATTATTGAGAGGGGCTAACTTCAGTAAAATGCAATTTTACACCAAATGGCTACTATACAGAACCCCAGCCTTCTTATATAGAATATGCCTCCAGGGTTACTCATTTGGTATTCACAGAAGGCACTTACTCATTGATGACTCATTGATGACTCATTGAATACCAAAATGAGTAAGTTACACAAAATGAGTAAGTTACTCAAGATGAGTAAGTTACTCATTTTGGTATTCACAAAAGGCACTTACTCATCAATGAGTAAGTGCCTTCTGTGAATACCAAAATGAGTAAGTTACACAAAATGAGTAAGTTACTCAAAATGAGTAAGTTACTCAAAATGAGTAAGTAAGTGCCTTCTGTGAATACCAAAATGAGTAAGTGTCTTCTGTGAATACCAAAATGGTAGTAAGTTTAGGATTTTGTCTTAAGTTAGTTCTGTGAATCGGGCCCATTGTTTGATTTCTAGCCTTATTATAAATGTGTCTTATTATCAATGCGCACGTCTTTAACCTGTGTTGTATCTCATGGTTTTTAAAATGAAAATTCAATAAACAAATTTTGGGGGGGGAAAAAAAATCACCAAAGCCCCACCTGGCATACGGAGGCCGCGAGCCACGCATTTAAAGAGGCGTCCCTCTACGGAGCACAACATTGAACAGGACGACAGCCATATCTTCTCCACAGTGCTGCACCATTGCAACAGCTCTTAAGATTCACCACAGCCCCTACCTGGCATATTTAGGTCACGAACACGCACACGGGCGGCCCACTGACCACAATCTCACACTCTGTTTCCAGGATCCACTCAGCAGGATCCCCACTGGAACTCACTCTCTCCAGGCAATCTCGTTTTCCTCACAGGATTCTCTGGTATCGGGTCAGGCAGAAGCTGATACTACAGGCTCCAGGCGAGTGTTCTTGATTCTCCTTGGTGATGTCCCTTCGCCCTCAGACTGACCAGCAGAACTCAAGATGAGCTTCTCCACGCTGATGTGCAACTTCAGATTGACAATTTGGTAGTCTAAAGCTCCCCTAATTCTAAACCATCTCCAAACATAAAAGTGATTTATTATCTCTGTCTTCGAATTTCATGTTCTGAGGATTGCCCACTTTGAAGTGGCCCTTTGTCTTGCTCTTCCTCCGGAGAGGTGTATATCACAGCAGGAGGTCTTCAAATCTGATGGCCCCAAACACAGGTCATGGGAGTGACTAGAGGATCACACCTGGATGTCAGCCTCAGTGATATGTGTATCAGAGGGTTAAAAAAGGCCCCAGCACCTTCTCCCTGAGATGTACCAAGGCCACTTTGACCAGTGACCTCTCTTTCGGATCATAGAGCCCCTTTTGAAGTGTACAAAAGAGCCTGCTCTTTCTTCCTCCAGTGTGTGTCCCACTCAGCTCTCAGGAATGCATCAATCCTCAAATCTGTCTGGGGGCTCTTCTAGCAAGCCCTGGGTTTCCCCCAATGGAACTCACAAACCTCCATGTATTGTGTGTTTCACAAGCATCCATACAACCCAGCATACACATACAACCACACTTGCTGACTCACATGTACTGTACCATTTTACAGGCACTCATACATCCTAGCACGCACCTGCAATTACGCCCTGACTCTCATGTACTGCAGCACTTCACAGGCACACATACATCCCAGTGCACACATACAAAATCATGAGCACTGCTGGCACTACATACAACCCAATGTAGGCCAAAGTTGAGATGAGAACACAGCAGTGGAACTCTACACAAGTGGGTTGGGAGGCACCACGCCAGTGACAACGGTAGAAAGACCTGTTCATTTCACTGATCACTATTACTTGAAAAACAGTATTCTGCCAGCACTGCTCTCATGCTGTTTAACTCTCTGTGAAGGCAGTAGCATTCTGTTATCCAAGGTTAACATTTTCTGCACCTCTCCCGGTCTTTAGCAAGACCACAGTCTATGAGACAGGCCTAGGTCATGGAACACATTAATGATCCCTGTTCACCCATGACCAACACATTTTTACCATGGATCCAGATATCATCGCAGGGGCACTCAGGGAAAGTATACACGTCCATTACCATGCAAGGGACTTTTCCGTTCCAACACACACTTTAACACCTGAGGGTCTAAGGATTTATAATCAGATGGAAGTGAGGCCCCCTGAGTAATCAGACAAATTCAAGAACGCATGGGATGATCCTGACAACCATTTACAGCTTACAATATGTGTTGCAATAGACAGGTTTCATTTTTTCCAAATAAACAAAAACTCTTTCTTTAAAGCCATTGATGATTAGGACATGGCCCTCAGAAAATTAACTATAACCTGGAAATTTCTCCATGAAGAATTCATTTATGAACAGATAGTAATCGGTGATGACCTAAAAGGGTTTAGTAAAATGAGAAGAAATTATTTTTAGGATGCCGATGGATTCCTGTGGCAGGGTGGTGCTGCTTGGGGGATTAAGGAAGAGAATTTGAATATCATTTTTGAAAGTCATTTAAGCATTGGTAAGTCAAAGAACCATCTATTTTTGTATGTCAAGCAGTCATTAGTTTTAAACGCTCTTCTACTAGGATTACGAAAGATATGTGTCTTTGACATGTTTCTCTGAATGTTTTATTTATTGTAATCTTGCACTGTTTTTTAATTGTTGTGTAAAATTTTAACTGCATCTTTTATAGCCTTACGGACGAATAAAGTTATTTGAACTTGAGGTCAAAGAAAAAGAGTAAAGACACAGTATTGGTAGCCAGGTGTTGATTCAGATCTTGCAAGATTTACATGGGATTGTTTGGAGTACACTAAAGTAGTCATGTCTTAAAGCACAGATCGCCTTTACAGTCCACAGAGTGCCCAGAAAGTCCTTGGCAATTTAAATTTTGGGACCCATCCTGGAGTCCATGGGTTTCACTAAATATACTATTGTGCTGCTGGATCTTTTGTGCAAATGGCCTGAAGTGGGTGTTGCTTAGTGGCAATGGTCCACAGTCTGTGTTAGAGAGTGTGAGGAAGTTATTAACCTGCAATAATATTAAACCCAACTACACTATGCAATCCTGCTGGAAATGGAGTAGTGGAAAGCTTTAATAGAGTTATTATGGGAGTATTCAAGTCGACTTTTCTGGTGGTAAACGCAGGGAGATAGAACTAAACAAGACACTCGTGTAGGGATACAGAGTTACTACCACCATGACTGGATTCAGCCCTTTTAGAAATCTGAGGGGGGATTTTCCCTTAACTTATCACAATGATGCGTAGTTTCTGTTGAATGCCAAGGAAAATGGTCAACCTCTGTGGTAAGGGAAAATGTCAGGAGGGCACAGAAGCTCTATAAGGAGTACTTTAATCGTAGACCCAGTGCTAAAGAGGCGAACTTGTAAGTGGATGATTGAGTACAAGTTAAAAGCCCAGTAAGATCTAGGAAGGATAGAAGAAAATTCTCAAAACCATTGAATGTGTTCAAATTATTACCAATTCCACAAAGTTCAATGATAAACGAGTATGGCTACTGAGTAAGTTAGGTTGGTGCAACAAGATATTGAACTGTCATGGTAGAGTGACAGTGTGCAATGAACAGGTTGCTGAGTGATATGTCAGTCATGAGAATGATGTGCCTCAAAACAATGATGCAAATTTTGATGCCTTCCTGTTACCGATGACAGCAGGAAGCAAAGTCATTTAGAACATGACAAGGAATCTGATAATAGGCTTTGTATCACCACAAAGTTAGGTTGCTTAGTGGCTATTCCAGCGAAACTGAAAGATTAGGTATTGTATAGTTCTGATCTGGGGTGTTGAGTGTGCAAGGTTCCACTGGTGACCGTTGCTGCCTGACTGAGCTTAGAGCTGAACACGCCTGGAAGTCAATGCCAAAAAAGCGGTCGCATCATTACACACAAAACCACTGCTTCCAATTGAAATTTGGGAGAATTGTAAAAATGAATTAGGCTGACTGAACAATTGACTGCTAGACATGTTGAAGACTCAGTCTAGAGGAAGAGTATCAATGCCCAATTCAATCCCACTGAGAGGATGTGGCATAATGGCCAGAGCTGCTGACTTTGGAACCAGGCTCAAGACTTGGCGTTGGGTCAACATCCTGTGATTCTGGGCAAATCACTTAATCTTGCTGTGCCTAAACAAACAAAAATATAAATGTGTAATGTAACTGGTGCTCATGTAAAGTGCTCCAATACCTTCGGGTCGATTTTGTGCTAAATAAAAAACTGCAAAATAAAATGTACAGGAGGTAGAAGCTGCCTTGCCAAGTGCTTCACATCACGAGTTAGATTAACACAAATCGTTAATCGTTCACACATTGACACCGATTGTCATGCAATTCTGAGAGCTCTTTCCAGCTCTGCACAGTTTAAAAATTTAACTACCCTCTGAAAACCTGACAGGCAACATTTAGCTAGTTCCTTCACCTGCAGCCCGACTGGATAGTCAGGGGTTAAGGCAGTGGTTCCCAAACTGTGCGCCGTGACTTCCTGGGGAGCCATCAAACCTAGCCAGGGGAGCTGCGCACCAAGCACTTTCATGCATTTAATGTTGAAGGGTCTGTTGGCTTCAGTTAAACTAATTAGACTTTAACGCATGATGTTGATGATTTGTAAGTGACATGCCTAAA
This sequence comes from Calotriton arnoldi, assembly GCA_963921515.1. Lineage (NCBI taxonomy): Eukaryota > Metazoa > Chordata > Amphibia > Caudata > Salamandridae > Calotriton > Calotriton arnoldi. The sequence goes on along the minus strand of CAWUFW010001404.1, from coordinate 2,691,118 downwards.
GCTGTAAACTTAGCTGTAAACAAAGCTTAATTGATGGCATGTCGAGAGAGATGACCTCCATATTTCACTGGATCCCCACGTTCCAACACTCCCAAAGTAAGCGGAAGATACCTGATTTATTTTGTTAGACTCGTTAATAGTTTGTTTTTCTCCAAATGCATTTTACACCAATGCAAGTTATCAGGAAAGTACAGTTATCCTGTCTATTAAACACACCAAAGTATTATTAAGTATTGACATTTGTACTTGAATCATAGGTACTTCCAGTGCACATTTCTTTCAGTACACACACATTTCCAGACAGGCCTGCTCTCTCCTTGAGCACAGGGAAGTAAAACACTATATACGGCATAATGCCAACGTTTGGAAGCAAGAAAGAGGGACATTTAAAAAAAATAAAAAATATGAGGAATTTATTTTACTTGCATTGATTTGAAGGGAATTTTAGGGAGGAGACAGCAAAAATAAAGCTGTATGTGGTTTAAAAAATCGTGAGTCACCCTGCTGAGACAGGTGTGTTGGCACGTATGACATGCGTAGAAATGGAAGTGCATGCAAATATTCTTCAAGCGCAGAAACACTTTGGCAATAGGGTCTACATACATATGGGTGCTATCTACCGCTCTAAGTGGGATAAAAAGTTTGAGAGGGTACTCTAAAAGGCATGGGCAAAGAAGTGTAACTAGGAATATTTTATTAGAGATGCTGCCTTAGTAATAAGAAATACTGTGTGTATATGATTATAATACCTTCATCAGCTTCATCCCAATTATTTTCAGGGAGATAAATGCAAGTACTCCCGAGGCCGGGCTTACATCGCCCCCACCCTCCAAAAAAAGTAACAGTGGGGAGCCACGGGCAATGGCCAATGGGTCAAGGGAGCCGCGGGTCAAAAAAGTTTTGGAAAGACTGGGTTAAGGAGAGGTTAGTGTTGTCATGGGTACTTGGCTAACTTTGCGCACTTGCTGAGAGATGGGCTTTCCTTGCCCTCTGCTGACGCTGGAAAGTTTAAATTCAGAAACGTCACTAGCAAGCAGCACTGCCTCGGGTAGAACACACATAGTCAGCTGCCTTGCGGAACCCGGAACCAGGGCAACATTGCGGCGGTGCCGTGCAGGCACTGCCGTAGGGATTACGGTATCCCTCTCCACCCGTCTTTTTGCGGCGGAGACTGGCTTTGGGGGCCCGTTGCGGGCCCCCTCTGTGTGGGGGGGTGCACTGTGGGGGTACCCATGGTACCCCCCTGCAGTTCCATGCACCAAGTGGCAGGCACCGCGTGGTGCCTGCCAAGTGGTGCAGGGAAATGCGGTGCATGCACCTTTATCATTGCGGACGGTGCTGCAGCCAGCAGCATCGCCTGCAATGATGAAGGACCAGGATGCGCCTGCCATAGTGGCGGGCACATCCTAATTCACCCAACGATGGCGGGCGGATTGATGTCCGCCCGCCATCGTAATGAGCCCCTAGGTTATAGTAAAACATGCCATAACATAATTAAGTATCGGAATAAGACCACTACTGATATCCTAGCTATCTACAATGGTTATATTATTGCTACTCTATTTATTTATTTATTGATAAAGTTTTATATAGCGGGAACATGACCACCGGGGGTATCAGAGCGCTTTACAATATATGTGGCAAGAGGGTACATGTAAACAACCAAGAGTAACCAAAGAGAAGGAATCATATACATAAAATATCACAGCAGTAGAAAATAAACGAAGTGATAATTACACAGTCATAGGTGTCCGAGCATCCTCATGACCCTTAATTGTCCAACATGGTAAACACAGCTAAAATTTCACAGTCAAAAGTAATCAAACATTCTCCTGAGTCATAAAATGTCAAGGCCGTAATATACAGAGCGAAAATTCACAGGCATGAAAAGTCTGGGCATTCAAATGGACCAGGCCGCCGGGCCACGGATCGGCAGTTAGGCCACGGCATCAAGAGGTGGGGCCAGGCTGAGGTAAGAATTTCTTCATTAGGAGCCTTTTGGCTTCTTTCTTGAAGAGGAACGTGGAAGGATTCGTCCTGAGTTCGGGGGGGAGGGAGTTCCAGATCCTTGGAGCCAAACCCGAGAAGGCACGATTGTAGGTCTTTTTTTTCATGAATTTATGGGGTTTGAGTAGTAGGGTGCTGGCACTTCTGGAGGCTCTCGAACCACATGAGGGCTCCAATTTCTGCACGAGGTATTGCGGAGTCTGGTAGTGGATGGCTTTGTGTGCCATGCATGCGATTTTTAAGTGTATCCGGGCTTCATAAGGAAGCCAATTAAGGGCTAACAAGTCCGGAGAGATATGGTTGACTTTTTTTGTGCCAGTTATGAGCTCACTCTGCCACTGGATTCAAGATAGCCTGGCTGATGAGGGTTTTGAACCCGAAACCGGTCCCAGGATGCTTGTTTCCGGTCCAGGGAAGACATGGCTTGGCAGTTCGGGCTGGACTGTTCCCATGAGGCACAGGGTCAGACTGATTTGCATATGGCCATGTCTGAACTGGGGCGGTGGAGTGAGCTAAAGAATGATGATGGATTAAACCCAGATCAGTTGACTGGGGGTGAGTGTTTGATTTGCTCTAACGCTCCGTCCATCATCCCCTTTGGTATCGCTTTGTTCGCCCTAAGTTGGCAGGGTATGCCCAGACGTGGGTCCCTTGCTCAATCTGCCACTGGATTCAAGAAAGCCTGGCTGATGAGGGTTTTGAACCCGAAACCGGTCCCAGGATGCTTGTTTCCGGTCCAGGGAAGACATGGCTTGGCAGTTCGGGCTGGACTGTTCCCATAAGGCACAGGGTCAGACTGATTTGCATATGGCCATGTCTGAACTGGGGTGGTGGAGTGAGCTAAAGAATGATGATGGATTAAACCCAGATCAGTTGACTGGGGGTGAGTGTTTGATTTGCTCTAACGCTCCATCCATCATCCCCTTTGGTATCGCCAGTTATGAGCCTAGCAGCAGAATTGAGGGCAGCCCTAAGAGGAGCCGTCTTCACTCTGGGCAAGCCACACAGCGTAGCACTTCCATAGTCCAGCTTTGAAATCACTAGGGCTTGCACTGCAACCTTAAGGTCAGGAGCAGGAAGGTATTGTTTGAGTTTTCTGAGGATGTTGAGTTGGAAGTTTGCTCCTTTGGTGAAGGAACTGATGTGCTTCTGCATGTTTAGGCTTTTGTCTAAAATGATCCCCAGAGAGGATGCCGAATCCACGAGGTAAGGTCTGCATTTCAAGGCAGTGATCTGAGACAGCCATGGTCCATGTCCAGGGATTTTTTCTGGGGAGAGATTAGGAGGAACTCAGTTTTTAAAGCATTAAGCTTCAGGTTACTGCGTGTCAGCCAGCATTGTGTTTCCAACAGGATTAAGTTGAGGGATTGAACGTCCTCGGCGGAAGCGATCTTCAGGTAAAGTTGAGTATCGTCCGCGTACATGTGATAATGAATGTTGGATGATTTCAAGATTTCTGTCAGAGGCTCCATGAACAAATTAAAGAGCGTGGGAGACAGTGCTGACCCTTGTGGAACTCCAAGAGAAACCGGAGCCTGGTGAGACAGGGATTGGTTCACCTTGAAGCATTGTGATCTATTGTGAAGGAAAGAGGAGAACCAGTTAAGTACAGGCCCAGACAACCCCATCCTGTGTTCTAGGAGGTCAGTTAGGTTATCGTGTTTGACCGTATCAAAGGCTGACGACAGGTCGAGAAGGATCAAAAGGCAGGCCTCATTATGGTCCAACATTCTAAGTGCATCATCTACGATGTGCGTCAACGCTGACTCTGTACTATGGCCTGCGCGGAAACCAGATTGACAATGGTCCAGGAGGTGGAAATGATCGATGTGGTTGCAGAGTTGGGCGAGCACACATTTCTCCAGGAGCTTTGCCAAGGTGGGGATGTTGGAAATTGGGCGAAAGTTATGAAGATCCGTGGGATCCAAGGATGATTTCTTTAAAATCGGGGTAACTTGGCCCGCTTTAAGGCAATCAGGAATATCACCTTGACTGAGAGAAGCATTTACGATCCTACTCCAGAGTGTTAGAAGGGAGGATCTGACTTCCGGGAACAGGTTCGCAGGTAGAGGGTCGTTGTAATGATTAGAAGGTTTCAAAGACAACAGCATTTTGCGTATAGTGAGTTCATCAACCGTTTGGAAAGAACTCCAGGAAGCATTGTTTTTGGGGAGATAGGGGAGAGCCGGGAGTGTATCTGCACTCGGGTGACGGAGGGAGGTAAATAAATATACATCGATCGAGGTACTTGTCTATAGACAACATCCCAGTAAACGGTCAAGGGATTAACTGTCTTTAGCCTAGCTGAGTATAGCTATTATAGTTCCATCAAAGAGGGGTAAGCTGGTTCGTGCAATGACCAGTTTCTTTGATCTGCGATTAACAGGACTTAATCCAGCTTACAGTAGCCTACTTGAACAGCTGAATGTAGCGGATCGACGGGTTGTCCGCCGAACTCAGAGTAGTCTTAGTGTAGCATGATGTTTGTTATGGGAGAAATTTACCCATCAGAAAGGACTTAGGGCCATATGTAGGTAATTTCTATTTACCGATTCCTAAATACCGAATTTTACCGATTCGGTATTTAAGAATCGGTAAATAGAATGAAGGTAAACATTCGGTAAATTTTACCGATTCGGTAATATTCGTTATTACCGATTCGGTATTTACCGAATCGCTAATAAGGAATACCTTCCCATTCATTCCTATGGGCCTGGAGGCCCATAGGAATGAATGGGAAGCTATTCACTATTACCGATTTGGTAAATACCGAATCGGTAATAGGGGAGCATATTCAAGGGTGGCAGGGTGTCAAATTGACACCCTGTTGCACCCCTGAATCGTGCATGTGTGCACATGTGGCGCACATACATGCCCTAAGGGAATGTATGTCTGCCACATGGCACTTTTAAAAAGCACAAAATTGCTTTTTAAAAGGTATTCGGTATTTACCACCAACTTGTAGTTGGTGGTAAATAACGAATCCTTAAACCAAAAATGCACTCACTTGAGTGCTCCCTACATAGGATTTAAGGAATCGGTAATGTACCGATTCCTTAAAATAACGAATCTGTAAATTACCGACTCCTTAAATCCGGCCTCCTACATCGCAAAGGGCTAAATACCGGTCGGTAACGGGAAATTTACCGATTTTCGGCCGTTACCGACCGGTATTAGCCCACCTACATATGGCCCTTAGTCTCCTTTTTGAATCGTGGACCATACGTGATTCTTCTAATATTCGGTGGGAGCGAATTCCAAATCTTTGGTGCAGCTCCCATGAACTCTCTATCGTATGATCTCTTCTTACGGAAGAATGCTGGTTTCAGTAAAAAGTCTTTAGATCCCCTGGAGGGTCTACTGCCTCTCGACAACGTAATTTTCTTGGCCAGGTAACGTGGAGTTTTGTGGTGTATTGCCTTGTGTGTGATACATGCAATCTTGAGCTGTATTCTTGCCTCTTACGGTAGCCAATTGAGCGCTTTCAGATGTGGAGTGATGTGGTCAAATTTTTTTAATCCCATTATAAGTCTGGCTGCTGTATTGAGACACGCTTTTAGGGGAGCTGTAGAGATCTTAGGAAGCCCTGAAAGGGTCGCGCATCCGTCCTCAATTCTTGACATGACCAGTGCCTGGACTGCCATTTTGAGATCATCTGATTCGACGAACGGCTTCAATTTTCTGAGGTAACTCAGATGGAAATGTGCGTTTTTTTCCATTGGGTTTGCATGTTTAGTTCTTTATCCAGTGTGATTCCACGAGATTTGGTTGAGTCTACTAGAATCGGGGAACCGTTTAGTGCAGTGATCATCTTGGTCCATTCCTTAATCCTGACTGCGCTTTTAGGAGGGGAGCTCAGGAGGAATTAGTTTTTTTTGCGTTAAGCTTAAGATGATTGTCACCTAGCCATTCAACGGTCCTCTGTATTGCTTGGTTCATTATGTTGATCTCTTCTAGTGATGAAAGCTTCATATACAGCTGGGTCTCATCTGCATACATGTGGAAAGAAATGTTAGCCTTTTGTAATACTTCTGTTAATGGTTCAATGTACAGGTTGAATAGTGAAGGGGATAGAGTTGATCCTTGTGGAACCCCAATTTGAATTGGAGATGGAAGGGATAGCTTATTGTTCACTAGGAATCTTTGCGATCTGTTCTCTAGAAAGGAATAGAACCATTTCAAGACTGTTCCCGATAAGCTCATCCTATTCTCGAGACGGTCTAATAATTTGGGATGATTTACGGTGTCAAATGCGGACGATAGGTCAAGAAGGACCAGGAGACAGGTTTCATTGCGGTCTAGAGCAAGCAGAGCGTCATCTACTATGTGCAGGATTGCTGTTTCCGTACTGTGATTTGATCTGAACCCTGATTGGTGGTCGTTTAGTAGCTTAAATTCAGTAATATGTTGTTTCAGTTGTTGAGCACAATTTTCTAGTACTTTTACTAGTAAGGGGATGGTTGTTACCGGCCTAAACTTGTTTGGGTCCGAAGGGTTCTCCGTAGGTTTTTTTAAGAGAGGGATGACCTGTCCAGTTTTTAGACAGTCCGGGAAAGATCCTTGGGCTGGAGATTCATTAATTATCTTAGTCCAATAGGGGATGACCATGTGGTTGAATGAGGGCCAGCATTTAGCAGGAAGAGGGTCATTGTAGTGGTTAGTGGGTTTCAAGGTTAGTAAGGTTTTGGTAATGTCATGTTGGTCATATAGTTTGAAGTCTGACCAATGAGGATTATTTTTGGGCATTGCTTGTGCAGGTGTGTCTGTATTCTCCCCTTGTTTATCCCTTATATTCAAGGCTTTGTCAGCAGTATTCTTGAGTTCTCTCCAGTGAGCTGGCTTTGTCGGTAAAGAATGTTGAGAAGTCTTCACAGTTCAATTCCGATTTAGAAGTTAGTAGGGAGGATTTGGCTAATTTGTTCGATTGATCTTTTAGTAGATCGAAGAGTTTTCTCGGCCTGTTCTTTGCGTTATCAAACTCATTTCTAAAAAATTATTTTTTTGATTTAAGTACGCTTTTATTGTAGGTTTTTCGGGACTTTCTTAATTGTTTTAGGTGGGGGGGTGATGGACTTTGTCTCCATATCCGTTCCGTAAGTCTGAGTTTCCGTCTTTCTTCATTAAGTGAACTATTGAACCATGGGTTTTTATCTTTTACCTGAATTCTTTTCAGTTTTAGAGGGGCTATATTGTCAATTATTTTAGAAATCGTACGATTGTAATGATCCGTCAGCTCGCTGACGTCCGTCAGTTCAGAAGGGGGTTGAAGTTCATTCTCGCCATGTAATGTTAGACTTTCAGAGTTCAGACCTTTAGTGTCTCTAACCCAATGCTTGAGTTTGACTGGTTGTGAGATTGTTTTCTTTTTAGTGGATAGAACTTGGAACGTGATGATGTGGTGATCAGACCAGTTACAGGGGACGATTGAGACCGAATGGACCACGTTTTCTTTGGATATGATCCAATCTAATGTAGCACCTTTGGAATGGGTTGGCGGGGCACAGGCTTGCACTAGTGAGTGGTCGGTTAGGAATTCTTTGAGAATATTGACCTGATTATCATTGATGTCGTTCCAATGAAGATTGAAGTCTCCTAGGAAAATATCATTGGCGTTAGGTTCTGAGTTTTCTGTAATAATTTCCATTAGTTGGTCTATGAACATCAAGTTTTTGCCTGGGGGGGTGGTAGAATGCGTGTAATTTGTACAGTTGGTTGTCTGTGAATCGTACTGAGAGCCCCAAGTATTCACATGACTTTATAGGGTCTGAGATAACTTTAGAGATGGTGATGTCTGATTTGTAAATACAGGCCACACCTCCACCAGTTTTGTTTAGCCTGTCTAGTCTTATAATATTGTAGTTTGGTGGTACAAGTAGGTGTAGGCATGTGGAGGATGATTCAGATAGCCACGATTCCGTTAGAATAGATTGTCAATGTCTTGATTCAGGATTAGGTCGGCAATGTCAGCGGCATGTTTTATTGCTGAGCGGCAATTGATAAGTAAACGTGATCTTTTTTGTATGGTTATCTAAGTTAGAGTCCTGCCCTGAGGGAATTAGCGATATTTCCTTCAGGTTGTTGGGGTTTAGCTTTTTGTGCTTAGTTTGTGTAATTCTGTTTACTTTAATTGGGACCACTTGAATTTTCTGTTCTGCAAATCCTGAGCTCACTCATTTGAAGGTGCTCTCATAGGTCAGAGAAGAACAAGCATTTACAATCCAATAGGTCTCGCATTTAAGCAAGTTTAAGCTATTGGCATTGTAAATGACAATGCGTTTTATTTATGTTTTAAAAACCAAAACATAAATAAAAGACATTGTCATTTACAATGCCAATAGCTCAACCTCGCGTAAATGCGAGACCTATTGCATTGCAAATGGTAGGCAACACGGACAACGAGAGTGAGGAAGGGCGGGGGGAAGAATGCTCGGACAGGGCGAGGGAGGGTAAAGAAGGCACGGACAACGGGAGGGAGGGCGGGGGGTGTTAAAGAAGGCACGACAACGGGAGGAAGGGCAGGTAAAGAAGGCACGGACAACGGTAGGGAGGGGGCTAAAGAAGGCACGGACAACGGGAGGGAGGGGGGTAAAGAAGGCACGGAGGGGGGGTAAAGAAGGCACTGACAACAGGAGGGAGGGCGGGGTTGTAAAGAAGGCACCAAAGCAGTTGTGCCTGCAGTAAGAGAAACTCGATAAAGAAAATAGTGCTTAATAACAGGTACTGTGTAACAACCGAAGTAAATGGGCCAGTCGCCATGGGAGGTGACAAATGAAGACAAGACGGTACTAAGGAGGGACTAACAAGCCTATTTACGAATCAGAAGCCAGGATTTAGGTAGGACAATGATACAAGCCAATGGCAAATATGGACGGAGAGTGGGCGGGGCTTCTATTCACTACTCCACCACAACAAGTCTCGCAGAGCAATGCATGCGCGCTGACTCTAGGCTCGACCTAAAAAGGAATCTCTGTGAAATAAAATATTTGCCTAGGATCACACAGTTTGATCAAGTGGGAAAGCTGGGATTAATCCAAGATTTTCTGTTTTTAAAAATGTGTATTTCAATTACTAGAGGAGTATCTCTTTCCTTCTTCTGTTTACAAAGTTTAAAGTTTTGTCTTTAATTCTTGGCACATGAGGTTAGTGCGTGGATGACATGCAGATGACACATGAAAATGCATTTTGGGATCTGGGGTACGAAAGGACCACAAGCAAATTTTGAGGTTTCAGTGGCTTGCCCACTATGGAAGAGGACTGCATAAGGCCCGAGACTGCTCATCTCGTTTCTAGCTTGCCATCACCTCTGGTTGGATGGAGGCTTATTTGTATGTAAACGCTAGTAGCATATAGGCTTCTATTTGTGTACACCATAAGGACTCCCACGAGTCTGCCTTACAGATTATCAATAACAAATTTTGTACTGCCTGCTATAATGACGATGTGTTGCCTAGCAAAACAGTACAATCATGTTTTAACCCAACAGCTGTGTTAATGGCCTTCTATATTCATTCCTGGGGTGGTGCAGCTGTTTCAATGCAACTACTTGAACTTTTCTTTGCGCTAAAGATGTGATTTTTGACATTTATCTCATTTCATAGCTTGGTTTTACACGTGGTAGTGTCACTTAAACTGTCACACACAGGCAATGGAATATCACACATAAGCAGGCAACGACCAAGGAAACTTCACACATAATGACTAAGAAAACCTGGCAGCTATGCAGAAGTAGCAAAATGACGAAAATCAATGACACGCAAGCAAAATTTTAAAGTAACGTGTGGAGATGTAATATTACCAGATTCACTCATAACTGTAACAGGAAAAGCTCTTTACCATGTCTCGATTAGCTCGTGACTGAACTGAATTTATATCCTGCGCGGTTAAAGACGCGCCATGTGGCGCCATGTTGAAACCGACGTAAGGTTGTGTACAAAGTAGTACCGCGCGCCTCTCAATTCCACTCCTCGCTAGATGACATCAACGTAGTCCCGTGACGCAACCCACCGTGTTCTCGTCAGCACGCTGTAGTACGCCACGCCCTGGCCCAGAAGATTCTAAATCTGAGCATTAGCGGTCCGTTCTGTCGTTTGTCTGTGTTACTGACAATGTTTGAGTCGTCTGCTCCCGTGGTAAAACTGTTGGGAGTACAAAGGTAAAGAAAGTGATATGTTAAAGCGATAATGTCTGAAATTCTTGCTCCATAGGATGGATACGTTTTTCCTTTACTTTGACCTGAACGATATCGGGTAAACGGATGAAAGTCTTGGGCAGTCACAAAAACATTGATTTGTTGGGTAGGATGAGGCGCGGTACAAAGATGCATAGAAATGAACCGGTACAAATGATTTTAGTCTAAGTGATAAAGCACAGTACAGGGTCACGAGAATGTAGAGGAGGAAATATGTGCTCCAGCTGTTGTCAAGATGTGCTCCGGTAAGAATTATCAGAGCTCCCTGGAAGCAATGCAACATGCAGAGAACCTCAAAGAGATACACATTCTCCTTATAAGTGAATGACACCGGACAACAAGCATTCACCATCCAACTGTTCATCTTGTTAAAAGATACACATTGAGTAAATATTGACGCTTTACATTGCTAGATAGAGGCTTCCACGGGAGAAAAGGTCTGTGGGTCCAAGTTACACATGCATTGGAACAGATGAGGTGCCACAACCACAGCCTAAAAGATCAGTCTTTTTCTCAACACAATATGATCACCAAATAAATTTGAAAAACCTTCCCCCAACTGCACCCTATAAATTGAAAAGAATGTATGTGGAAAAATCAAAGCAGCTGCAATAAAAGTGACCCTCAATGATGTCTCTTTAAATGAAGCCACCATTCCCCCTGTGGACCTGCCTGTTACTTGTGAGGGAATGGATGTGTGGGACAAAACATAACCTGTAAGGATGGTAGATTTAATTCACCTTGAAAGAGTAAATGTAGAGGGATGCGACCCTTTATTAGCCATCCTAAATGTGACAAACGGGGAGTCAGCTTTGTGAAATTATGATGTTCTATGCAAATAACTAGAAAGGGCTCTGTGGACATCCTAAGTATGTAAACGTTCCTCCTCAGCCGAGGAAGGATCTGGATGGAAGACACGAAGAACAATGTCCTGTAAACAGTGGAAAGATTATGGAATTTTAGGCAGAAGAAACGAACTTCGACAAAGAACCACTTTATCTGGAAAAAAGCAAATGAAAGGCGATACAGACAGTAAGGCTTCTATCTCCCCACCCTCTGTCCAGAAGAATTTGCTACCAGAAAGGCTACCATTTGTGTCTGGTACTTAAGCTCCACCAACTCAAGAGGCTCAAATGGAGTATACATAAATACGCTTAGCGCCAGGGGCAAATCCCTAGGAGGAACTTGGGAGTGCATAACTGGACGTTGAAGAAAAAAACTTCTTAACAGCGTGGAAGCCAATGGAGCAATTTCCGTTACTACCGCCCCAAAATACCTTAATTGCTGCCCATTGAGCCCTAATGGTGGAGACTGCCAAACCAAGGACAAAACCATCTCTTAGGAAATCTAAGATTTTGATAAGTTCACATTGATTGGGCTGTAAATGCTTAGCGTTACACCATTTCTCAATTTTCCTCCAATGTCGACTGTATGATTTACGAGCAGATCAACAAGGCTGCCAAATGAAATCTAACACATTTGAAGAACAGCCCTGAGCCAACATTAGCCGCTCATTGGCTAAACCCCTCCGATTCAATCGTCTAAGCAAACTTTGAGAACGAAGCAGCTGACTCGAGGGTGATGGTTGAAGAGGAAATTTCCATGGAGGAGATATCGCCATCTGCAGTAACTATGGAAATCATGGCCTTCTCACCCATCGTGGGACTACCAATAGAAAAATCTGGCATAATTGTCCCGAATTTTCTGCAGAGCTCTGGGTATCAATGAAAATGGAGGGAAGCAATAAAGAAGACCCCTAGTCCACCGCACCGACTGTTCACTGACAGAATATCGACCTCAAAAATATAGATGTAAAAAATATAGAGGTAAAAATATAGAATGCAAAAATATCGACTCCCTATACTTAAACAGGTAAGTACAAAAATATCGAGAAAAAACATATCGATGTCCAAAATATAGTTGTACAAAATATCGATTTTTATATATATAAAATAATAAATATAAAATAATAAAATTAATTAAAAAAATAGATTTAATATACATTTTAACAAATATAACAAACTTAGGGGCCCATTAGGATGGCGGGCGGTAGCACCACCGCCGTGCTGGCGGATGCAAAAACCACCAGTTACCGCCCGCATGCCGCAGCCCACACGCCCGCCAAATTACGATGTGAAAAGGCAGCCAAACACCGCCGGCAAGCCAGCGACGCCGTCCGCCATCAAAGTGCGCCCGCTCACGTAGCGGCGCAGCCCAATGGAGACACACCGCCAGACGAAACCACGTACCGCCCGGCGTACAAATTACGATGCCGCAAACAAACAGCTCCCACGGCTAAGAGACACCGCACGTGAAAGTGAGGCGGAAACCCGAACGCCGAGCACAGACACCGAAGAGGCGACCCCCCGAGCATGAATCCAGCACTGCAGGCCCTCCCCATGCTCTACCTGATGCAGCACCCAGGAGTCAACGCACCGCGGCGACGCAGGTAGGCAGACACACAACAGGGGCACGCAAACAGCGCACACAGTGCAAGGGCGGAAAAGGAGGACATGGCACCCCCCAACACCCCTGCGTGGACAAGACACATCCACCACTGCACCCACAAATGTAACACAGGGCAAAGTGCAACATCTCGCAACTATCATGGGCACACCACCTGGGACCAGGAACTAACGACCCCGTCACGGCACCGCAGCACAGCGGCGATGACGAAGCCACACATGCGCACAACTCAGCGCCCAACCATAACGCCATGTATGCGTCGCACACAAACAACACAGGGACACAACCAAGCACCACACACACCAGCCACACCCAGAACGCACATGACACGTGACAGGCCTGCCACAGTCATGTCCCCAACGCCCAATTCACGGACAACACCCAACGTCACACAACCGACGCCCACATGTCAGTGAAGTCACGCAACATCAGGACACACCCCTGTGTGACAAACATGGCGAAGCACACAGCGGCGGCAATACCACCCAGCAGAACATGGGCCCCGTCGGGAAGAGGTACGCCAGTACCACACAGAAACACCCATACCACCCTGCACCCATGAACCAGACATACAAAACGGAACACCAAAGAGCCCGGGGACCGACAACAGGTGGACTCAAGAATGACACCCACACATAAGGCCCAACGCATAGCGGAAACACAGCCTGCCGCCCACACACGGGAGAGCAGACAGCACTGAATGACCTTCCATTCCAACTCCGAAACCACATCCTGACTAAACAAGCCGGAGAATACAGCCATTGTCCCAAAAAAAGACCAACACAGGCATGCAGAGGAAACCGACCACAGGGCAGATAGCGCATATCACCTAAGAACATACCGAACGGGAAAGAAGAAAGTATAAAACTCCCCATGCCGTTCCCATGCAAGTTATCTGGAAGGAGTCACACACCACTGACCTTGAACATTCAGAGAAGCACGTGGGATGAGGGCCCGTGTCCTCCGCACAAGCTAACAGAACACAAGTCCTGCCCCCTACGACCATCACAGACCTCACAGCAACCTCGGAGCTTGCACACTGCAGACTGCACACACAGCCGGAGCACGCCACCACATCGCCCGCAGCAAAATGGCACCTACAACACACCTACCCAACTACGCCAGACAGGTCAAGCTGTACAAACACAACCTGATACAGCTACTGGGATGCGAACCCCTATCCCTGCTGAACGTAAGTTACCGACTGACTTACCGCATCGCATTGTTCAGCTGCGTCATACCCGTCTTCTACTGTCGGAGGTGTCCCTTCCACCATCCTGTGGAGTTGTGCCTCTCCAACCCGGCATGTCCAAGGGCGGACCTGCTACCACTATTCCACCCTCTGGACGCACACGACAGGGTCTGTTCAGCCTATGGGGGCATGGCGTATGTGGCATACATCGGACCCACACTGCAATGGGACCACTGTGCCTCCACACGACGGATCATGGATCACAGCTACATCGAATGTCACCCAGCATGCCCCATCATGCTCCTACAAGGGACAACTTACGGACAACACCGTGACAGCCACCATCCGCTACATTGGCTGGCAAACATGTATACCACCAATGAAATGGAAGCCCTGCAGGAAGCCATCGCATACCTGTCAACCTGTCAATTCGTAGGACCCCGACGCAATCTCCCAATTGAGCCATGATGTCCGAAACTGTACCCATGCTTAGCTTCCGCACGGACTGGCCAGTAACCACCACAACAGCCATACCAAACGTCCTGCAACTGATACCACACCATCAACGACACTGCCATGACATCGGATGTGTCCGGGACATGCACTCCGTTCCCCATCACATCCAGGAACTCTGCATGTATCCGGGGAGGCAGTGGCATGGGATATGTGTTTCGCACCCACATGGACAGAACTGCACGTACAACTATGCCATGACATGGATCCTGCACCCATGGACATATGCACCGCACAGTGGACAGGAATCGCCCGGCTGGAGTATGTGAGAGCTGCACCCCTTCTCCCCTCCCCGGAATTCCCGTAACAGGACCTTTGCATGGACGACAAGTGCATACAACAACAACACGACCCCAGTGACTGTGACATGTCCAGTATCCACCATATGGCAACAACAAGTGGGACGCCGTTGCATGCACGTAAGCCCATGCCCTGATGTCAACTCACACGCACGCGTGCATGAGCAACAACAGCAGCACACCTGTCACATGGAACTGAGATGGACTGTGCCCATGATGCCAAGCGGTCTGGTAGGCTAAATGAATACCGTCTGTGTCAAAGTCCGCAGCACCGCAGCTACTTGCAAATGAACATTAGCACAGCAACGACCAAGCAGATGTAACTCTGAATCCCACATGCAACAGCTAATCACATGTACCCCTACACCCTTAGCTATGTGTAATCATGCTCAGTATATCCTCCACATGCATACCGCTGCCAGTAGTGTCCACTATACTGCATCACAGAGGACATAAGTCACAATACATGGTTTGAAGAAAGAAACTGTCTCTGCTGATTCCTTTCACAAGTACGAATGTGAGATGATGAGAGTGTGTGATGTATACGGCAGTCGTGACATGACTATGTAGTCCACTGTCATTCGATGTCAACGCAAATGAGTAGCACAACTGTGGAAGACACACATGTGTCGTGTGAAGCGGGAGTGACGCTTCGCTCAGGTGGGTGGGTGTGACGGGTAGATGCGCACATGCACAGTTGAAACACGCTGTGTCCGTAGGGGTCCGGAACTGCACATTACCGCTTCCATGGCCAATGTTAAAGGCCACCCGTCGGGGGGGGGATGTGAACACGTGTGTGCACAGCAGCCGGGCACACGAACAATGCGGTATCAGGCGTACACGTCAGCCCACCCTCTGTGGACAAGCTGGATCCTGTTGTGCGCCCGCCAGGCCCTTGACAAGGCACACACAGCCCCTGCCGACCAGGTGTATCCCCAACATTGTCAACCTGCACAGGCAATCCAGGGCACGGGATGGCAGTGGAGCATGGTGGGGGAGAGGACTCGGCGCGCTTCTCCGGGACACATCACGCAGGCAAAACATCCTCAATGTGCAGCATGGCTCAAGTCACATGGAAGTATTGGGGGACGCACACATCACGAGCAGGAGTGACGTCACGGAAGGTGGCTCGCACCATCCCACCCATTGCCTACATCCCCACACACGTCACATGCCGTTGCAACAGAGAAGCCAGCGCGTGCGCAAGCACCTCCGAGCCCGCCCCAGTGAGGCAAAAGAGTGAATGTGTGGGTCTATCAGCCCCAGATGGACGCGGCATGGGCCACTAGGGCAGCTACAGCCTCTGTGTGTCGCAGGTGGTGTATCCGGACTGCGGAGACTGCAATGCATTGTCTAGGTTGCCCGGGTCTCGAGTCGGGGCACCACGCATGTGGACGGCGTAACGCCACTAATCATACCGTGAGACAGACCACATGTACAACTGGACCCACACATACACTCCTTGGCCTCTCTGGGGCGAGCTTGGAGCTGCTTGTGCATGCGCTAGCTTCTCATGTGCAAATGCATATAGGTGTGAGCGAGGGGAGGCCATGAGGACAGTGCAAAAGATAACTGTTTGACTTTCAGTTAGTTTAAGGAATGCCCCTGATGTGGTCAGAAAAAGACATGTCTCGTGTGCATTGCAACTAGTAGATAAGCCGATGACCTACCCATGTCTTGCATGTAGCCCCGCACCTAGCCCCGCACACTCGACACAGCGAAATGAGTACCAGCACCACATACTTCCCATTCGAAGCACTGACTGGGGGTGATAACCATTGGACAGTCTTGTGTAGTCCACCCACGCGTACATGTGGGCCCTCCATGAACCATGTCACCTGCGGCAAAGTGATGTCATGGGCAATGACGGAACTGAGCAGAGCTGTCTGCCCCACGCACAGACGGTGCATCAGCTCAACAGGCCCAGCACAGAGTGCAGCAGGGGTCACATGTGCAGGGGCAGTTGTGCCTGGTGTGAATGCACATGCACATAGACAGCACATCGAGCAATGTGTAGCCTGCCCACATCTTCTGTCCATTGTCAGGCTGACCTAGAAGAAGATCACAAGGCAACACATCTGTGTGGGTGTACCCACTGTGACCAACACTGCGCAACCATCAGCGTACTCGCCCTGTGCATGGCCCACCCCGCAACGAAGGTCACATTCAGTGCCACTATCTCTCACACACATCCCTATCACGAGTCATGGTGTGTCCAATAGACAGTGCAGAGTAAGCGCTCATCCGGGGTGTCCTGAACAGGAGACACATGTAACCCACTAGGCAGTCGGTGCTGTCACCTACTGGCATTGTGCAGTCAATGTGCAGGCCAGGCTTGCTGGGACTGAGAGGGGCAGCATGGCCCAGCCTGACATTCACACGAGCAACAAGTGCACTGAGACCTGCACTGGCAATTGCAGACGTTGGCCTGCACCCAGCTGGCCCGGGACGCCTACCTCCATAGTGGAACACGCAGGGTGCAACCGCGAGGGTCATCGGAGTTGGCCGTAATGGCCTGGCCCATGTTGGTGACAGTCCGCTGATGCCATGTGCACCACACAGTATGATGTGCGCAATGCATCTGCAGGTGTGGCCATGATGTGCGTGTGGGTGCAGGTGCACAATGGACGGGGCCACAACATGCCGTGTGCATAGGCAGGGACGGCCAGTGGCCGGCCCCCACATGTCTGTTGGCATGTCATCATCTGCACATTGGCATGGGTGCATGGTATACGCATATGCACACGCATGTCATCTCTCACTATGTACATCTGCCACTTGGCACGTGCAAGGTTACGTGTCACATGTGATGTGTATTTGCAAGCACACAGCCGTGTTGGCATGGGGCTGTCAATGTGTACACCTGACAATGCTTCTGGAGGTGTGATCCGTACAGTGCTGCACATAGGGTGCAGTGGTGACACCAATGACTGTCTCATATCCCCTCGTGCCACAGGTCCCACTTGTCTTGGCCGCTCAGCCTGTGCCCACATCGTCGTTGGTGTGTGCCATACTCATCCAGCCTCGGAAGCAGTGTGATGCACAGCAGCCAGTCATGTTGCCGTGGTGTTGTCGCTTGCCGGATATGCAGTCAGTCCCCATCAGCACGCCTCACAGGTCATTGAGGCCTGGATCCCCATGTGCATGCACATAGCAATGGTTTGTGTCACTGCCCATTGCTATTGGTGGGAGACCTGTGTAAGTGTATTGTGGCTGTGCTGTCCCTGCATGACAGCTGTTCTGTGACTCATGTTCTTGCTCTGTCATATCAGTGATGCGTATGTGAAAATGCCATGTGGCGTGTTGCTTTGACATGTGTCCACTTCCATCTTTCCTAGGCGGAGACCAAACATTTACCGCCCTTACCAATTGTTGGCGGACATGGAGGATTCTGAGCTCATCCGGAAATTTCGTCTGGATCGACCAACCCTGCATCGACTATGTGCCATGTTGGAACCCCACCTCCGTCCTCGCAGGGTGTATCCGACAGCATTCACCCCCACGGCTAAGGTGATGGCTGCACTGCATTTTTCGCCACTGGGTCATTCCAGCACACAGTGGGCAGTGGAGGTGGGATGTCCCAGCCCATGTTCAGCATGGTGCTGAGGGATGTACTGGCAGCCATGATGCTGTACAGGAACAGGTACATCAGATTCCCCAGGGCACGTGAGTTGGCGGCAGTGAAGGGTGCATTCTATGCCCTTGGACGGATCCCACACGTCGTTGGTGCCATTGACTGCACCCATGTTGGCCTTGTCCCACCACAGGCCACTGAGCAGCTCTTCCGCAACCGGAAGCACACGCACTCCCTGAATGTGCAAGTGGTGTGCCTTGCGGACATGGTCATCTCCCACGTGTGTGCAAAGTTCCCAGGCTCGGCCCATGACGCGCACATCATGCGAAACAGCATATTACCACGACTGATGACCAATCTGCAACAGGACCGTGGCTGGATTGTCGGTGAGTATGTGGAGTTGTGTAGCGTGCTGGCTTAAGGATGCTGTCTACTGTCCTGTTTGAATTGCAACGGTTCTCTGTGTCCCCCACGCCCAGGTGACTCGGCTTACCCGAATGGGCCCTGGCAGCTCAGTCCATTACGAAATCCTCGGACCCCAGCAGATGACCGCTACAATGAGGCACATGGGAGGACCAGACGTGTGGTCGAGCGTACCTTTGGCCTCCTCAAGTCCAGGTTCAGATGCCTGGACCGCACCGGGGGTGCGCTGGCGTACTCCCCACAGAAGGTGTGCCAGATAGTGGTGGCTTGCTGCATGCTGCACAATCTGGCCATTCGAAAGCAGATTCCACTAATTGTGGATGACGGAGATCAACCAGGGCCCCAGCCTGCAGACCAGGACAGCTCGAGTGAGGAAGACAGCGGAGAGGAGGAAGCTGTGAATGTCCGTCAGCAGCTCATTGCCCGCTACTTCACTTGACGGTGAGTGTCCATGTACGACGGCTGATGTGGCTGTAGTTGTGCAGGTGTCTGTGTGCTGTGTCACGGAGGCCTTTTGTTCACTGTGTGCTGTGTGTCAATGGTCCATGTCCAGGTTTGTATGCCACTGACGGTGGCTGTGGCATTGTGCCCTGTTGCTCTGTGCGATGTGTGTACATTGCTTGTAGTTGTTGACATGTACTGTGTGATGGGTGTGTGACACACTCATTGAATGTGCTCCTGTTCTGTCTTCCCCCTAGGTCCCTACAGCCCCTCCTGTCCCATCGCCATGCCACACATCCGATGCTTTTCTGCTCAAGGTGGCGGTTGATCATCGTTCAATAAACACAGTGCACAGACAGCAGTTTGTGTAAAAGGTGCATTTATTTTCAACTGTGACATGTCATTGTGTGCAAGGTGATGACATGAGTGTTGCGTGCAGTGACAATGAGCTGTCGGCCATGGCTGCGTGATGCTCAGGGTGTACCCACTAGTTCTATGTCCCTAGTCCAACAGACACATGCCATTCTGATGGCTGTGTGGGGTGGGATCGTAGTCCAAGTCAATGCAGTGGGTGGTCAAGGATGGCTGGCTGCCTCACTTGCGTCTGGAGCGTGCGAAGTCCTCCCGGGACATCTGTTTCCACTTCGGACGGCCCCTTCCACGTTTGGGAGGGGGGTGTGGTGGCGACCTGCTGGTGGTGGGTGAGGTGTGCTCACTGGCTGTGGACGCAGGGGAACTGGACACTGCTGGCCGACCCTGCGCCCTAGCAGGTGGTGGCGGAGGTGGTGTTGCTGGCCTTGCCTGTGACCTCACCGCCACCACCAGCTGGCCCATGAGGTCCACGAGTTGGTCCATACGGGACACGAATTGGCCCATATGGGCGTCCATGGACCTCAACACCCCCAGGACCTCCCACGTGTCGGAAGCAGACCTGGCCCATTGTCCTTGGGCCTCTTCATAGGCCACTTGCGCTGGTGCCAGGGCCAGTGATGACGTGGTGGTGGTCGCGGCGGTGGTGGTTGTTGCGGCGATGGTGGTGGTTGCGGCAGTGGGAGTGGCCGCCACAACAGTGGGAGTGGCCGCAACGACAGTGGCAGCAGGGGGCTGTGAGTGGTCATCAGCCCTGGATGATGGGTTGGTGGGTAGGAGGGTGCCTGGGGTGCGGTTGGGCCCTGCCACACCAGATGGGCCTGCTGGGTGGTCCGTGTCCGAATCGGAGGACAGATCCTCCACATCCGTGAGTCCTTGTTGGGGCTGAGGCTGGCTGTGCTGGCTGCTGTCTCCATCTCCAGCATCCAGCAGTTCGTCACCTGTGGGGGAATGAGATATGTTATTGTGTTGCACATGACAAAGTATGTATAGGTTGTCTGACATCCACAGTTCGTGCACAGTCGTGCACAGGTTTCCTGGAGCCGTGTGTGTGGCTGTGCTATTTGTTGTTGTGTGGGCATGCCAATGGGACTGTGTGCTGTGGACATGTGGCATGGGACGGATTGGCAATGCCGATGGGTGTGTTGCTGTGCTCCTGCTTTTTGTGGCTCTGGTGTATGCGGACTCCAGACCCATCGTGGAGGTTGGTTTGTACTATGCTCTTGGGGTACATATGGAACGCTTAGAAACGCAGATGGCATAATGGGGGTTAGCCCCCTGAAACGCATTTGAGATGAACTATGCTTTGGGGGTTCATATGGAACGCTTAGAAACGCAGATGGCATAATGGGGGTCAGCCCCTGAAACGCATTTGAGATGAACTGTGCTTTGGGGGTTCATATGGAACGCTTAGAAACGCAGATGGCATAATGGGGTCAGCCCCCTGAAACGCATTTGAGATGAACTATGCTTTGGGGGTTCATATGGAACGCTTAGAAACGCAGATGGCATAATGGGGTCAGCCCCTGAAACGCATTTGAGATGAACTATGCTTTGGGGGTTCATATGGAACGCTTAGAAACGCAGATGGCATAATGGGGTCAGCCCCTGAAACGCATTTGAGATGTACTATGCTTTTGGGGTACATACTGTGTGCCATGGGTGCAGAACGTGACATGTGTTGTGGCAACATGACAGTGCATGGTCTGAGGTGTGTGTATGTCTGACATACCCTGCATATTTGCTGTCTGTTGTGATTTCTGGCCATGTAATTGGACGCATTGTTATGAGTGAGTGATGGTTGTGTGCCACACGACGTATTGCAGATGGTCCAATTCCTTGGTGTGCGTGCTGCCCTGTGCCATGTGCATCACTGCAGTGCTCGGGGGTGTGTGGCCCATGTTATGTGTGTAGTTGCTCTCAATGTGACGTGCGCTTCATTCACTTCTGGCACATGAGTTATCATGGGCATGTTTCTTTGCGTGACTATTGTATGTGGACCAGCTGTTCGGATGACATACCTTTCATGTGACTGGGGCTGAAGGATGAGATGGATGGTATGTTGTATGTGCATTGTGTGTCTGTGTGTTTGATGGGTCCAGTGGTGTTCGTGTGCATTTCTGTTGTTCCACGCTGTTGCGTCTAGTGTGGTATGTCTTACATGGGCATAGTTGTGGGATGTGTGGTTGACAGGCAGTGGGGGCTACATGGACAGGACTTCGATGGTGTTGCAGTTGTGTGTGATGGGTTGCACTGTGCCTGCTGTGTGGTTCTGTTATCAGTGTGACTTGTGCATGCAGACGTGGCTCCTTGGGTGTTGCTGTGTCTGTGATGGGTCATGTGGGGTGTGACTCTGTGGTTCATGCACATTGTTCACATGGTTGTGGCAGGGAGCAGTGCTGCGTGTTCCTCTGCTACTTTGCATGTCCCATGTGTTAGTCGTAATTCAGTCCTCATGCCTCCAGTCACCCCGCCCTGTCCAGTTTCCCACCTGCAGGTTGTTTTTGAGCGTGCACTGGACTGGATGCAACATGGTTATGGGCGGGGGTGCTCCATGTTGCAGGTCTGTGGGGGTGGGGGCGGTGTCATGGGTCGTGGTGATGGCTGGACACCCACTGACACCGTTTGTCCTGGGGCGGGATGTCTACCTGTCGGCTGCCGGTGTGCACTGCAGTGGCTGCTACGTGGGTGTGGGGTGTGGGCTGTGCTCCTCCTTGCTGTGCTGTGGGACTAGGGGCCTGGTGGGTGTTGTACTTCAGCTGTCCCCCCTCCCACCCACTGCTCTTTGTGTTGCTGCTACTTACCTGTTACTTGTCGGTTTGTGCAGCTACGGCTGCCACATGGGTGTGGGGGGTGCTCCGCCTTGCTGTGCTGTAGGACTAGGGGCCTGGTGGGTGTTGTACTTCAGCTGTCCCCCTCCCACCCACTGCGCTTTGTGTTGCTGCTACTTACCTGTTACTTGTCGGTTTGTGCAGCTACGGCTGCCACATGGGTGTGGGGGGTGCTCCGCCTTGCTGTGCTGTAGGACTAGGGGCCTGGTGGGTGTTGTACTTCAGCTGTCCCCCCTCCCACCCACTGCGCTTTGTGTTGCTGCTACTTACCTGTTACTTGTCGGTTAGTGCAGCTACGGCTGCCACATGGGGGGGGGCTCGTTGTGGCGCTTCTGGAGTACTAGGGGACTTGTTGGTAGTTACGTGGCTGGCTGGGTGTACACATGCCCCCATGGTTTTGTTAGTTGATATGTTTGGGCTGTGTGTGTGGTGGTGCCTGTTGCGTGTGTGAGTTATGTGTTGTGTATTGTGTACTGGACATGGGGGTGTTTGTCCCTCGGAGCTATGGCATGGTGGTAGTGCATGTGAGTACATTGCGGTGTGCTGGTATACATTTGTTTGTACTTACCGGCCTCCACTCCCCCTGGTAATCCGGTGAGGATCTCCGGATGGATGATGACTCGCACCTTCTCCTCCCACGCTTTGAAGGTCTTGGAATGCGCGGGATTCCCTCCGCCAGTCGTGGCAGCCAGCTCTCGGTTTTTGCTCTCCTTCTTCTTGACCAGGCTTTTGATGTCGTTCCACCGTTTGTTTATCTCTCCTCTGTTTCTGGGTACGGTCCCGACTGCATTGACCTGGTCTACAATTCTGTTCCACATTCTGTTTCTGGTGGCTAGTGGTGTGTGCTGGACCTGGTTGCCATAGATTTGTGTGTGCACCTTGACGATCTCGTCGACCATGACCGTCAGTGGAAGTGAACTTGGGCATTCTGTGTGATGCCATGGTGTTTGTGGTGCTGGTGCGGTGTGTGATGTGTGATGTGCAGGGGTTTTTTGGTGCCGGTGTTTGGTGGTGGTGGTGGGTGTGGTGGGTGTGATGTGTGCGTATCTGTGGTGTGCTGCTGTCCTTGCTGTGTCACTGTGTCCTCTCCTCTCCGCTTTGCAATGTTGCAAGGGGTTGTGGTCTGTGGAGGGGCTGCTTTTGTACTTACCTGTTTGGGTGTGTCCTGATGGTCTGTTGTTTTCAGGTGTGTTGTGGCCGGTGTTCTGGGCTTTGTGTTTATTTGTTTGTCCAGGGGTGGTGTGTTTTCGGGATGTGTACTTTGTCTGTGTATTTGTGCGTGGATTGCTGTGTGGACTTGTTTGCCTTGTTGTGTGTGTTTGTTTGAGTCCGGGGCTGTTTCTGTGCAGGGACGTGGCCGCCATGGCTTCTGCCGTGTCCATTTTCTTCAGTGTTGTTTCCGCTGGCGGGCGGTGTATTTGTTGTTTTTCCGCGCTCATGTCGGTGCGATCGTAATTTCACGTGCGGTGTCTCGACCGTGAGGGCTGGCGGTTTTGTGTTGTCGTGCGTCTTTCCGTCCGTGGCGGGCGGTTTGACTCCGACTCGGGCATGGGCGGGCGGTGTTTTGTGTGTTTTTTCCGCCGCTGGCGGTTTTCGGTTCGAGGCATCATAATTGCTGGGTCGGTATTCAGAAGGTGTAGGCGGGCGGATTTTTGCCGCTTTCATGGGTGGCGGATTTTTTTACGCCCGGTATCGTAATGGGCCTTTTAATTTTTTAAAACGTTAAACACACATAATTAATATATATTTACTTTAAAACAATTAATAAACTATTAATTTTAATTTATTTTATAATTTTAAAATATTTAAATTTACAAATAAATATATATATATACATACATAAATATATACCAATAACATAAAATGTAATAAAAAAAATCCTATTATAAATTAGAACATTAAACTATTTAAAAATCTTTAAACTTAAATTTCCCACTACAGTCAGTGCAACAGTAGGGAAAGTGTTAGATAGCGGAGGGATAAAAATTACTATTCCCACTCCAATGAGTGCAACAGTAGGGAAAGTGTTGGATAGCGGAGGGATAAAAATTACTGTTTCCACTCCAGTGAGTGCAACAGTAGGGAAAGTGTTGGATAGCGGAGGGATAAAAATTACTGTTTCCACTCCAGTGAGTGCAACAGTAGGGAAAGTGTTGGATAGCAGAGGGTTAAAATTTACTGTTCCCACTCCAGTCAGTGCAATTGTAGGGAAAGTGTTAGATAGCGGAGGGGTAGAAATTACTATTCCCACTCCAATGAGTGCAACAGTAGGGAAAGTTTTGGTTAGCGGAGGGGTAAAAATTACTATTCCCACTTCAGTCAGTGTAACAGTAGGGAAAGTGTTGGAAAGCGCAGGGATAAAAACTACTATTCCCACTCCAATGAGTGCAACAGTAGGGAAAGTGTTGGATAGCGGAGGGGTAAAAATTACTATTCCCACTCCAGTGAGTGCAACAGTAGGAAAAGTGTTGGATAGCGGAGGGATAAAATGTACTATTCCCACTCCAGTCAGTGTAACAGTAGGGAAAGTGTTGGATAGCGGAAAGGGTAAAAATTACTATTCCCACTCCAGTGAGTGCAACAGTAGGGAAAGTGTTGGATTGTGGAGGGTGACAATCAGTTAAAAATTAAAAACAAATAAAATATTAACAACAACAAAAAAATATTTAAAAAACAAAGTAAATAAAAAAAATATGATAAAAATTAAAATACAAATATATTTAATATTAAAAATTAAAAAAATCAAAACAATGTTAAATACATATGACAAATACCTACAAACATTATATTAAACAAAAAAATAATTTTCAAACAAATACATATTTTTAATTAGAAAATATTTAGAAACAAAAACTAATTATTACATAAATTTAGTTTTTAATTTCCTACCCTATAACACCACACAATTCACAACCCACATCTAAATTAAAAGAAAATGTACTTACATATTTAGCATAATTAATTACCAATTAAAGAAATATTAATTTAAAAAAATTAAGTCATAACAATTAATTAACTTCCCACACTTTACCCCTATAATCCCCACAACCCACAGCAAAAATAAACTGTAAAAAATTAATTACACAATTAAAACTTATTTTCAAATAAAAAACTAATAGTATTTAACAACTAATTATAAAGTAGGGAAAATTAATTTACTCCCCACCCTTTACCCCTATAGAAGTAAAACCCACACACAAAAAGATAAACAATTACCCTAATTAAATATCAATTCATTAAGATTAATGATCAACTAATTATTAATTAATGAAACATAAATTACCTCCCAGCCTTTACTCCTATAAACCCCACAATCCGCACCTAAAATTAATTACACAATTACCATAATGAATTGTCAATTAATTAATTAATTTTAATTAACAACTAATTATTAATTAATGAAAAATACATTTCTTCCCACCCTTTACCCGTATAAACCCCACAACCCGCACCTAAAATTAATTACACAATTACCATAATTAATTGTTAATTAATGTTAATTAATTGTCAATTAATTAATTATTGTTAATTAACAACTAATTATTAATTAATTAAAAATAAATTACTTCCCACCCTTTACCCCTATAAACCCCACAACCCGCACCTAAAATGTACCAAAAAAATTAAAAACACAATTAACATTATAAAATCTCAAATAAATATTACTAAATTAAAAATATTCATTAATTTATTATAATTAAATTACTTCCCACCCTATTTCCCTATAAACCCACAACTCACTACGGAATTAAAAAACACAAAACTTAATTAAAATAAAATTAATAACAGCTAAAAATTTGACACATATATTAAAAAACATAAACAATAGTTATACAAAAAATACATCACATACATTTAAAATATATACTAAAATACATAACACTAATTAAAAAATAATCGATATTTTAAACAATATTTTTGCAAACTATATTAATAACTTCTATATTTTTAAAATCGATATTACTTACCTTCAAATCAATATTCTTGCACTCGAAATTTCCAATCCATTATATTTTCAACTCGATATTACGGTAGGTCGAATTTTTTACCCTCAATATTCTGTCTCATTACCCTCACTGACAATGCAACTATCGGCCATGTTTCCCTGGATGGGATCAAAGAACAAAATTGAGTAGGTAGAGCTGTGTGGCAAAGAGGTCCAACCATGGAAGGCCGAATCTCTGAACCATCTCCTGAAAGATTAGAGGGGAGAAAGAAAGGGAAATTGACAAGGGAAATCTCGTGCTTAGCTGGTCGGCAGGTCCATTCTCCCTCCCCGGAAGATACACGGCTTGTAGAGAGTGGAGAGTGACCTCTGCCCAAGCATATATCTCCTTGGCCAGCCGAAAGACAGAAGGAACCTTTCCTCCCTGCCTGTTTACATATGCTCTCACAGTTTGATTGTCCGAAAGTAGACCGCTTGATTCTTGAATAGAGGAAGAAACCATCTGAGAGCTTCAAACTCCCTCCAGTTGGAAGAACACTGAATCTCTGGAACAGACCATCTTCCCTGAGCTTTGTCTCTTTCCAGGACCGCTCCCCAACCCTTCTTGCTGGCATCTTTTGAAGTAATCTGAGGAGCTGGCTTATTCAACTGCAACCCCTTCTAAAGGATCCCTGGCGTGAGCCACCACTGGAGCTCTTACCGGATCTGTGGAGAAACTGTCACCAAGCCTTGTAATCTTTTGAGAGGGGATTCCAATGGTTGAATAAATGGTAAACTAACGAATTAAGGTGAAGTCGGCTCTAAGGCACAAGAGCAAATGCAGAGGTCATCTCCTCCCGAATCCGTAGCCACAACCTTGCTGATGCTTGAGTCCTTTGAAGGAGGTCTGACAAATGCTAGTCTGTTCGGTCTGTCCGGAGAAAGAAACACCTCTCCTAAGTCCGATAAACTAAAGTGACTGCACCGGGTGAAAATGTGATTTGCAGAGATTGATCAGGAAGCCATTCCTCCACAGGATGTGACACTACTCTGACATCGCTCTTCACCTTTGAAAAAGAAGATCTAATTAACCTATCATCAAGATAGGGGTATAAATGGATACCTTTAGAATTAATAATTCCCACCAATGAAGCCAAGAGCTTTGTAAAAACTTTTAGTGCTGAAGTTAACCCAATGGCAGGACTCAAAATTGGTAATGATAAGCCTCTATCACAAAGCGCAGAAACATCTGGTGGTCTGGGCAGATTGGCACATGCAGATAGGTATCCAGCATATCCCCCCTGCTTCAACAATGGGAATATGCTCTGCAAAGTTGTCATCTTGAAAGTCTGATGTAGGAGATGTTTGTTAAGGCCCTTCAGATCCAACACAGGGTTAAAGTCTCCTGAAGGCTTCGGAACCAAGAAGAGTATTGAATAATACCCCTGACCCTCTTCCTGAGGAGGGACCTGGACTATTGCGTTTTTGAGAAGTAGTTTTTGGACTCAGTCCTGTAAAGACTAGCTTTCTGGGATCTCTGGGCAGGGGCGTTGCTTTCAAACAGTCTTCCAGCCAGTACCCTTCAGAAGCTACCCTGACTGCCAAACAATCAGGAATAGTGTTTGCCCAGAGGAATTTGAAACCTAGCAGTAGTTCCCTGACTGGAACATCCTGCCCATAGTCATGCCTTTTGGAGAATTTGGTTAGTGGTATTGACAGTGGGGTGTTGAAACTGGGAATCGTCGGGATTTGGACACCCCCCCCCCCCGGCCACAACCCCTTTCTTGAAAGTGATGCGAAGCACCTTTGCCAACACTCAGAAAAGGATCTTTTATAGCTAAAACCTCTGCCTCTTGTGAATGCTTTAACAGGGGTAACATTTTTAAACTTTTCTGCTGTTTTCCTGATCATATATTCTAACTGCTGACCAAACAGGCGGGAGCCGCCAAAGGGTAACTTCATCAACACTGACTTCTGAGAAACCAGACCTGCTGCTCCATAAGACCAAGAAGAGCTACACAATCCAAGCCCTCAGCCATGCGATCTGCTAGACATTGGAAGTGGAAGTCCTTCAGCAGCGATGCTACAGCATATATAGAATACGTTTTTGCTCTGACTGCAAAGTTGCTGCATATAATCTTTTGATTGCCACATTCACCTTTGTGTCCACAGGATCGGGGCGAAGCATCTTCTGAAATTGCATTACCCTGCGTGGACAGCCCTACCAACTTAACAATAGCTTGAAATTCATCTGCGAATTGCTCAATAGGATATTGTTTGGAGAGGAATCGCGGAAGCATGATTTATCAATGTCTCTCCATTCTTGCTGTAACACTCTTCTAATAGCAGCATGCAAAGGGATTGATTCTGGTTCAGGTCATATATTGTGCTGAAAAATCCTCATCCCCAGCTGAAATATCTAAACTAGGAAAGCCGAGATTTCCTCACAAATGCTGCAAAATGTCAGAAGGCTCAGCTCCTTGAATGAAACGTCCCTTTTTATTCTCTTCCATATCAGTTTCATCAGCCACAGGATCCACAGTTCCTTGCATCTTGGAAACATTTGGCGGCGGAGGACTTTTCCTGGCTTGCAAGGCTGCCTCAACTGCCATATTATTCATTTCCTGCAGTGAAGCCTATGAGGGAGCCTCTTTAAAGGGCCCAGGAAGCCTCTTCCAACACCTCCTCCATATGGTAAGCGGGAAAGACAAATCGTAAAATCTCACCAACGCTACCAAAAAGAACGCCGAGAGCAACCGACTTCCTGTTTGTCGCTCTGTTTCTTAGTAACGCGCCCTCTCGCGATCAGTCTCCTGAGATTTCCAAATTACGTGATATCTTAAAATAGGCAGACTTAAAACGAAGACCACCTAATTAAGTGTTCGGTAGTCAACAGTGAAAAACCACTTCTTCTGGCATAAATTATTACTAAACAAACCCAATACGTAGCACGACCTGAAAGACTACTATGGCAAGTCTGGTACGGCGCATGCAAACTGCCAGAGTCCTGCCTGCTAGTGCAAGTCATTTAGGACTAAGAATACGCAGCAGCACTTTCTTAAAATGAGGTTACTACAGCAGTGCTTTCTTAAAACATAACACCAATACAAACATTACTTAAGAAAAAACACAAAGATTTACCTGGACCAGCTAGGGCGGCAGTCTGCAGAAGAAAACGACAGGAAGTGATGTTCGACTTCTTCCTTTTTCTGGTGGCAGCAGGGTAACAGCGGCCATGTTGGAGGAACTTTTTTGGTCAGCTAGGGAACAGTGTCTGCAGGGTGGAGATGAAATCTCACATGTAAGGACTGGATCGGGGAAGCTGGACGAGGATGTAATTACTCTTCACCTGAGAGCGTATCAACGAACATAAATTCTTAAACATTTGTTTAGTAGTAGTATATGGCTCTTGGCTTACTGGACCTAAAATGCAGGGTAGAATTTGTTTCTCTGCTGTAGGCATATATAAGACGGGATGGTCTCAACTGATGTATTGTAAAATTGTATTGTATTGTAAAATTTTCCAATTATGATATTCAAAATTCAAGGATTATCAGTTGTTTTATAATAGATTTTTCAGGCCTTACTGGAAACACCGATTCCTTATGTACAACTGTTTTCGTTACAAGAATTACAGACCATTGAATCATTTTTGGAAAAGAGAAAGTGAGACACTCATGATTTTTTATTTACTTGGATTGCAACCCTTTTTTAGGAAAAGGCTGAGACACAAACATGCTAAGAGCCAGACTCCAAAAGATCATAAGAAGTTGGTAATAATTGGAATATTGGGCCTGATTAGGATGGCGGGTGGACTCACGTCCGCCCGCCACCCTAACAGAGATGGGGACCGCCCGACATAGGCCCCGATTCCAATGTCGGACAACCAGAGTCTGTCCGACATCGGTTTGGAACTGGAACCGAACGACCTCCTGTCGTCTGTTCCAACCCAGGAATTAGGATGCGATCGAACCTTGTTCGGTCGCAATCCTATACTTTACCATGAGAGCATGCATTCCGAACGGAATGCATGCTCTCATAGTAAAGAGCAGAGGTGCAGTTCATCCCTGCACCCCGTGGCAGGCACCTCAATGCCTTTCTATGTCGGAAAGGCCGGCACAGAAAGGCAGTGGGAAGCTGCATCGGAATCCCTCGGCCGGAAAGAGCTGGCCGAGGGATTACTGAAGGCCTTCCGAATGGCAGACAGGCTCTCCAAGCCCGTCGTAAGCCATTTGGAACTCCTGTCTGGAATAATTTCCGACCTACTCCATCAAAATGGGTTGGTCGGAAATTATTCCAAACAGGAGATTACGATGCAGTAAGAATGGCTCCGACCGAGGGTCGGAGCCATTTGTTACCGCATTGTAATCGGGCCCATAGTGTCGGGGGTCCTGCAGGCCAAATTACAATGAACCGCCACAGTGGCGGTTGCATTGTCCACCTTTTCCATTGCGGCGGGTGCTGCTGGCTGCAGCACCCGCCGCAATGGAAAAAAGGGATGTGTAACATATCCCTGTACTACGTGACTGGCACCATGCGCTGCCTGTCACTTGGTACATGGATCTGTTGGGGAGCACCATAGGTGCCCCCCCACACCCAAAGGAAAGTCCCCGGGGTGAAGGGGGGGCCCGCTAAGGGCCCCAATGTCCATCCCTGCCAGCCTTTCTATGGCGGGTGAACCGCCATGGAAAGGCTGGCGGGTAAGGACCATCCTAATCCTTACGGCGGTGCCTGGTAGGCACCGCCACCATTTCAGGGATAGGAAGGCCTCCGCAGCACCGGCAGGCTCAAGGAGCGCGTCGGATGCGTGGCGGTCGGAGTTTCCGACCGCCACGGAACCGCCTGCCATCATTATATGGCGAGCGGAAAATGGCCTTACGATGGAGGTGTGACCGCCACCGACAGCCTGTCGGTGGCGGTCTCACCGTGATCGTAATGACCCCCATAATTTTAAACCATTGAACCATCTTATCAATACAGCAACTTATATTTTCTGTTAATGACAACTGCATAACTGAGGAGAAAAATAATTCTATGTCAGGACCGGAGGCTCAGATTATGCTTAGTCTTTCTCCGCTTTATTAACATCAAAATCTCATAGCAGCCAGAAACACGTATTTATAAAATCTTTTGAACGTATTAAAAATAACATATGAATAAAGAAAAAACATCAACTCCCATAACACCCAGGGAGGTATCCAAGATCCTAGTCCTTTCATAGTGTCCATAACCATAACCGATACATAGTCCTTTCACTCTGTCTGTCCCTCCTCTTTTTTCACTGCTTTGCAGTCAGTTAAGTTCACACTCTTCTCTTTGCCTGTTAATTAGTGGTATTTACGTCAATATTAGTTGTTTATATATTTCTCATTGCTCCCCTGTGCTGTAGTACGCTCTGCGTTACCCGGGGACTGTTTCGCGTTGAATGCGCTATTGTTTCTTTTTCAGATTCCTACCGGCCGCTGGAGCGTTTCGCGCTCCTTACGCGGCCGTTGCCATTTCACTTGCGGTGCTCTGGAGGCCCGCTAGGGGGACTCCCTCGTCTCGTTGATCTTGCGTCTCGGCTCCTCAGAGGAGGAGCAGCGCTGCAGGAAGCGAGTCTGTGAGCCTTGTCCCCCGCTGATCTCACCTGACGCCCGGCTTCCCGGGTCGGCATTTCCCTGCTTTTATCTACAACGAACGCCCCGGCAGGGGTCCGTATAGTGGGACCTTCCCGCGGTGACGCTTGCGAGCGAAACTAATTGCACACGTCCCTGGCATTTCAGTGCGTGGTGAGACAGCAAGCCCTGTCAGTTTCCCTGAGGGCTTTTGGCGCGCTGTAGGTGAGTGCAGGCCTGATTGAGGTCCTTGGGGATGCACTATAATACTTGCAGTCCTCTGGTCTGCCCAAAAAATTTGTCTGGGTCTCCCAGCCTGGTATTTTTAGCGCATTGCGCTTTGACAGAAGAAATTATGCCCATTCATTTATTTACTTGCTTATCATTCTCCAAACAATAATGGAGGCACAAAATGATATATATGAGGAGGAAGAGGTCCAAGAGTACTTACCTTGGGACGATGAGTTCTATGATGCTGTGGACTCTTCCATCTATAGAGTGGTCAACGAGGTGGTTGGGCCCATGGAACAACGCCTGTCAGACAGGATTGTTCAAGAGTGCTCAAAATTAGCGCAGAAACGCGCAGAGCGCCCTGCATCTCGGGCTGAACCCGTTACAAGGGAGGGCCCTCCACCTCCTAAGAAGAAGTGCTCTGAGGGGGTAGATAGGGACGCGTTTGCACGCCTTAAGACCACCTTCCTGGCAAAGGTAGCGTCTTTCCCCCATGCCCCCCCCCAGAAACCGAACCCCAGGGGACTCTGGACCCAGCCTCCCCGGAGCCTGATGAGGACTTCCAGGGGGATTCGGATGACGAGGCAGGTCCCTCACGCCCTTGGCGCCCGGCGGCCATTCCCCCTTTAGCCCCGGGGGAGGGTTCGGGTATGTTGAATCCAGATGAGATTATTCATCCCCTGGGCTCCTGGCTACAAGGTGGCCAAGTTTGTTGCGGGGCGCCTCCGCAAGCCCCTAGAGAAGGAGGCTCGGGGTTGTCTAAGGGCAGAGTGCCCGAGGCCCACTCTCGAGGAGAAGGTTGCCTTTACCCCGGAGTTGGACTCCAAGATGGCTACATTCCTAGCGAAATATATGAAGGATCCTCGGAAGGGCATAGATAGATCCTGGCGTTCATGCCAGGATAAGCTCCTCGATGCCATTGGTCCTATGACCAAAATTTTGTACATGGCAGAGGAGGCTAAGGTGTCAGGGTCCCCTATTTCTCCCTTGGTCCTATCTAATTGGGCTCAGCAGGCTGTTATCTTTATGGGCAATGCCAACTGTGCCCTGTCAACTGAGCGTCGCAGCTCATTGTTGATTAAACTGGATCCCAAGCTTGGGGACTTGGCCTCCTCGGAGGCGGGGGTAGTTGCACAGTGGGGTTTCTTCGGAGACCCTTTTGTGAAGGAGTTAGGTAAATTCGTAGTAACATTTACCTCTTTGGATAAGGCCCAATCCAATATCAAAAGGGTCTTCAACCCGCGGGTTTTCCATGGGGCTGGCCGAGGTAGAGGCCGCTCGGTCGGCCGGGGCTTCTAACACAATCCCCAAAAGGGACAAGGCTCCGGGCGCGGACAGTATAATTCCACCGCAAACTACAACAACTTTTACCCGACAAGAGGCCAGCGCTTCAAGGGCCGCGGAGGATTAAATAACAACGCCGGTGGCGGCACCCCCAGCGGTAAGTGTTCTACCAGCGGCCCAGGTCCGCATAGGGGGCCGATTAGCAGCCTTCCGGGACGCTTGGGCAGCTATTACATCAGACGCATGGGCCCTACAAACCGTTCAGGGTTTTCATATCGAGTTTTACGACCATCCTCGACAGGAGAATTATCCTCGTCTCATCTCCTTCACAGCCCACGAGGCACAACTGATCGACGAGGAGGTCTCCGCGCTGCTTCGCAAAGGAGCCATTTGCCGATCAGTTTTGCATCCCGACGGTTTTCTAAGCAACATATTCTTTAGGGACAAGTCCGATGGGGGATGTCGTCTGGTTATCAACCTCAAAGAGTTCAACGGATGGTTGATATACCGACACTTCAAGATGGAGGGGATACACCTCCTCCGGGACGTCCTGCTCCCGTCCGACTGGATGGTGAGGTTGGACTTAAATGATGCTTACATGGTAGTACCAATCCATCCCCCTCATCAGCGTTTCTTGCAATTTTGCTGGAGAGACCTGATTTACGAGTTCACCGCCCTTCCATTCGGTCTTTCCTCAACACCATGGCGCTTTACCAAAGTGCTCCACCCAGCAGTGGAATTCCTCAGAACCCAGGGCATACGCATGATCGTGTACCTGAACGATATTCTCATCATGGCGCAGTGTCCCAGGATCTTGTCCAAGCAGCTCCAGCAAACTGTGTCCCTGTTGCAGGGCCTGGGTTTTATTGTCAACGAGGACAAATGTCCTCAGTTCTTCCCAGAAGGTGGTTTTCCTCGGGTTTGTGGTGGATTCCATCCACTCGTCCTTGAGCCTGCCGTCTCGGAAGATGGCCAAGATTCGGTACAAATTGCATCAAACCATCTCAAAAACTTCCACTTCACTCCGACAAATTGCCCAGTTGGTGGGCCTGCTGTGCTCCATCCAGGCAATTTTCCCGGGACCCCTGCATTACCGTGCCCTCCAGCGCCTCAAGGCATACCACCTGCGGAGAGAGTGGTCGTACGATCAGTCGGTACCTCTCTCTGCGGAAGCACAGGAGGAGATCGCGTGGTGGCTGACCCACATTTAGGCGTGGAACGGTCGGGCGATTTTCGGCTTGGTTCTGGACCTCTTCATAGAATCCGACGTCAGCAGGTCAGGCTGGGGCGCCCGCTGTAGGGATTTCTCCACCGGAGGCGTTTGGTCATTAGACGAGCAGAACCTCCACATCAACTGCCTGGAGCTCCTGGCAGGCTCCTTTGTGGTCCGTTGTTGGTCCAGGGACAGAGTGCGGTCATGCGTCCTCCTAAAGATGGACAACATCTCCGCGGTGCGATACGTCAACCATTTGGGGGGTCTTTGCGAGCGAGCCTTAGCGAACCTGCCAAAGGATTTTTGGGGTTTCTGCTTGGCTCATCACATCTCGGTAACAGCGCAATACCTTCCGGGCCAGGACAATCAGATTGCGGATTGGCACTCGAGAAACCTCCACGATTCCAGTCTATGGAAACTGGATCCTCAGGTTTTTCGGTGGTTGGAGAACCTGTGGGGGCCGTTCTTGGTAGACCTCTTTGCGTCGCGTCTGGACCACCAAGTCCCGAGTTTTTTCAGTTGGAGACAGGATCCAATGGCTTCTGCCACGGATGCATTTCTCCAGGATTGGAGCCAAGAGAGGGGCTACGCATTTCCTCCATTTTCGATGATCACAAGAGCGGCGGCCCAGATTCGCCGTCAGGGGGCAGAGGTGGTCATGGTGACCCGCGTTGGAGATCGCAAGCTTGGTTTCCAGTTCTTCTGGAACTTTCTTGGGATTCTCCAATCCTACTCCCCCTGTTTCCTCACCTGCTTCTGAACCCGGACAGAGTTCCGCACCACCTGATCACCTAGGGTTTTCTTCGTCTCATGGCGTGGCGGCTTTCAGGCAACGATGGTCGCTCCCGGGCCTTTCGAGACCGGCTGAAGCTCTATTGTCAAAGGCATGGCCAGATAGATAGCACCACGAAACGTTATCGGTCCGCCTGGGCAAGATGGGTTCGTTGGTGTCTTCGAAGGGATTTGGATCCCGTGGTCGCGGGTGATGTTCCAATCCTGAATTTTCTGGCGGACTTGGCGACAGAAGGTTTAGCATTTTGCTCAATCAATGTGATAAGGTCGGCAGTTTCGGCAGGTCACAGCCCAATAGACGAGACTCCAGTGGGGGAACACCCATTCGTCTGCAGACTTCTGCGTGGTATCCGTCTGTCATTGCCCCCGGAACCACGCTACTCAGCCCTATGGGACGTCAAGTTAGTTTGGAATCTTTTTCTGTCTTGGCAACAGAATAGGTATCTTTCTTTAAAAGAAATCTCGTCCAAGCTGGCAATGCTTTTATGTTTAGTCTCCCGCAGGAGAGTTTCTGATGTCCGTGCATTGGATATCTTGGCGAGAGTTTTTTCCCCGGACGGGGTAGTGTTCACGGTGGGACGGCGCACTAAGTCTCATACCCGGACGGTCTCGTACCCGGCTTTTCCGGATGCCCCGAAATTATGTGTTGTAAGCTGCCTCAAAGCATATGAAGAAATTACTCAGGAGCTCCGTCCTCCGGACGAGCGGCAGCTTCTTATTGCTCTGAAAAAACCGCACAAGGCTGCCTCTTCCCCCACTATAGCCAGGTGGGTGCGTTGGGTCATGCAGGAAGCGGGCATTGACACAAAACAATTTGGGGCTCACTCAGCCAGGGGTGCGATGGCTTCCAAGGCTTTATCTTTAGGGGCTCGTGTAGAGGACTTGATGCGTGCAGCGGATAGGTCCTCGGACTCGACCTTTAAAAGGTTTTACTTCAGACCTGTAATAGAGGCCGCTCATTTGGTGGTAAGTAAGCTTTAAACTTGCATAATCTGAGCCTCCGGTCCTGACATAGAATGGAAATTTGCCTAGCACCGTAAAGGTAAGTTTCAATTCTATTAAGGACACGGAGGTGAGGATTATCCCACCCGGGGCACGGTCACGTGCGAACCCGCCCCTAAGATGGTAAGTAGCCAATTCATGTTTATAAGATTTCCAGTCTTAGTTGGGAAATGTATTTGTTACAGTAGTTTTTTCTCGTATGCAATCGTTGAAACCTTGTACTTTTGGATTGGGTTTTCTTGAAACCCTTTCACTGTCTCTGCTCTTCTAGGAAACGACGGTTCAAAACAGGGCCAGTGATGGATTTGCGTGACTTGCGCGAAGAAAGAGGAGGGACAGACAGAGTGATAGGACTATGTATCGGTTATGGACACTATGAAAGGACTATGTTCTTGGAAACCTCCCTGGGTGTTATGGGAGTTGATGTTTTTTTCTTTATTCATATGTTATTTTTAATACATTCAAAAGATTTTATAAATATGTCTTTCTGGCTGCTATGAGATTTTGATGTTAATAAAGCGGAGAAAGACTAAGAATAATCCTCGCCTCCGAGTCCTTAATAGAATTGAAACTTACCTTTACGGTGCTAGGCAAATTTCCATTCTACAATATAAGAAGTGTGAAGATTATTTTAAGATTTTGATTCTGTAATTAAAGAAGAGTGAAGTCTTAAGATTTTGATTCTATCATATTAGAAAAGTGAAGACTATTTTAAGATCTTGCTTCAACCTTGATCTGGGTGCATCAGCTATGGTCGTGCTTTTAGACATGTCATCAGCATCTGACTTGGTCTGGCACCCCATTCTGTTAAACAGGCTATGGAGGATTGGAATTCAAGGGAAAACGTTAGCCTGGAGGAAAGATCTCCAGCAGTATTTCTTTATCCCTTTTTCTCAAACCCCAAACCTCTCAAGTATGGGGTGCCTCAGAGCTCTGTCCTGAGCCCTACGATTTTCAATTTCTACCTTTAGCCCCTGGCTAAGCTGGTGGAATCTTGGGGTTTGAAGGTAATTTCATATGCTGATGACGCGCAGCAGCTGCTCTCCTTCTAGGATGAGGCCCCAGATGGCCTTAAGTCCTTCAAGGACTGTCTCAAAGCAGTAGGCAACTGGATGGGCAAAAGCTGCCTCAAGCTTAATTCGGAGAAAATAGAAATTCTCTTTTTCGGCACAAGCACGATCTCTGACCCTTTAGCTGGTGGCCGTGCAAGTTGGGGGCCTCCCCCTCTTCCTTTGTCTGGAATTTGGGCGTCAAACTCGACTCAGCTCTGACTTTTGAACCACAGGTCAAAGCGGTCTTGGCTAGCTGCTTTGCTACACTGAAGTCTCTGAGAAGGATGCTACACTTGGTGCCTTTGGCTTCCCGTAAGACTATTGTCCATGCCATTGCCAACCCTAAATTGGACTATGCCAACAGTTTTTACCTGGTTGCCAGCTTACCTTCTACTACGGCTGCAGATTATCCAAAATGCTTCTCTGCGCCTCATTCTTAAAGTCCTGATGCATCAGTCGGTATCTGCTCATCTCCGACAGCTTCTCTGGCTCCCTGTAATCAGCCACATCAAATTCAAGGCTCTAATCTTCACCTATTGAGCCTTTGAGAACAAGGGACATCTGTACTTGATATGCAGTCTCAAAACCTACCACCAGAGAAGAACCCTCAAGTCTAACTCCTAGAGGCTCCTGCTCGTCCCGAGGATCCACAGGGCTAGGCGCGGTATGGAGATCCTTCGCCTTCTTGACTGCAAAACATTGGAATACACTTACGTCCAGCCTACGACTTTCTCCCTCCGAAATGATCTTCAGAAAAGGCTTAAGAACCCACCTGTTTAATGCGTAGTTTCCATTCAGTTCTTTAGGGCAGTCCTGTTGCTAGCTAGTTCCCTGGGAGTAGCCGCACGTTCTACAAATGCCATTGTATTGTATTGTATTCTGTAATACAAGTAAATGCCTTTTTAAAGATTTTGATTCTGCAATATGGGAAGAGTGAAGACGATTTTAAGATTTTGATTCTGTAATATAAGAAAAATGAAGACTGTTTTAAGGTTCTTTTAGATCTTTGTTGGAAAGTGGAGACGTAGCCCTAGGAAACATCAAATGAGGCAGCATATGGCTGGTAATATGCTATATCTGGCCTCTTATTATTTATTTATTTATTCATCTAATCATATGTAGAGCACGCAATTACTAAAGAGCCACCCCGGCGCTAATAGACAGAGTACCTAACCAACTCTCTCCAATGATCTAATTAGTGTATTAGTGAATGGATGGACCTATTTTAACAGAATTCAGCGGGGTAGCCCAGCCACGGGTCGTGAGCTCACTGTGTCACAGGACTCCAGCTGTAGCTCACCAAGGAGGCATATAAAAGCCAAAACTGCAAGTAGAAGAAAACGGATGAATCCAAATCTTGATATGAACAGGCAGAGGAGCCATTGTCATACTTGTCAGCAGCCCACAACCTGCCGACCTGCTGGGGTTTTCCGAGTCATGACCATGGTCAGACCAGCTCTGGAACTAGCAGACACTGAAATCCATACTAATTGGTCATGAAGTGCTTTTCGGTGCTTATAGGTGTATGTAGCCAGAGAGACAGAGGTATTATTAAACCTGAAATATCCATTTAGTAAAATCAGTCCTTTGCGTGAATAATGAACGTCTCAGTGGGCTGCAGACTGCAAACCGGCTGCATGCCGGGTAAATCAGACCTGAGTTCTTCTGTGAGCACAAGGCATGGCGTTGTCGATCAAAGGGGCCTTTCCTCTGTTTTCAGAAATGGTTAATGTCGTGTAGTGACAAGAACACATCAAAGTGTGGAATAGGAGTCAAGTGGTCCTAGCAGCGCCAGTCAGCATTTGAAATGGCAAATGGGCGAAGAACATGACATTTAAAATGATCACTCTTCAGTCAGTTGCCAAGGGTGCAGACCAGAGAGTAATGAGTGTGTTTTCAATTATCAGAACAAACCTGGATATACAGTGATAGGAACATATTTTATGGACAAGTCAACGCTTCTAATCATTTTATTCATATTCTGGTATCACTATCAGGCTGCAGCACTGTGAGTTTAAATGTTAACATCATTGTATAAATATGCTTCTTTCCTGTAAAACTACATGTGCTTGAAATGGTGTAAATGCATCTGATAATGTTCCTGGTAAGAAATGAAACCGCCTTAATGCAAGATGACATGAGGACAATAGTACACATTATAGGCAAAACTAGGGACGAGTCATTAAAGTTGCATTTACATCCAGTCTAAGAATCCAGCCAATAAACTAGAATGTATTTCGGTGAATTTGGTAGAACCATTAAAAAGCGTTAATATTTTACGGTAGATACAGAGGCTCAGGCAGGGGTGTGGAATTCCTATAGCCTAATGCCCAGGACATGCTGTGTGGGGTCAAGGACAACAAGTTTTTGTTTATTTTGTCCTTGGGACGAGTAGGCCCAAACCCCTGCAGCACAAACCATTTCGCTGCCAGTTTACAATGCCACATTATATACCAGTGAAGGGCATTTACTGCAGTGAAGGTAGTATCTCTATCCATATGTTAATGCTGTTCAGACTTGTATTTATGGTTCATTAATGCAAAGCCTTTGTTAGGGTGAGTGTTCTGTGGAAATACTGTAAGCTCGCATTGCGTTACAGACAGTTAAGTTGTTCCAGTATAAAAATGTGTACACACGTTTGCCAAGTTAAACAATATGAGGCTACGTATAATGCTTCCAGAATGCTAGGTTTCTGAAAAAGCTTGAAAGCAAGATTGATGATTCTTTGCTTTCAAAATAAAATGTGTGCAAAACATATGCAACTAGAAAAAAAAAATGTTTTGCTAAATTACTGTGAAATTGTAGGTACTATTTCTTTGAAGCATCATTTAGTAAAATGTGTTTGATACATGGTAGTATTTCCCAAAGATATTCATAATGGAAAATCAGTGTAATCCGATTCAGCAAGATTATGGGGGAAAAAATTAAAATAAACAACCATTTGCAAAGCCAATAGGTCTGACACTGAGGACCAGCCTTTGGTTTTGTCAATGCATGTCTTGTTTTGACATGATTTTTGTAAAACTTTTTTGTTGTGGAAGATGCCAAGCCCTCACCAACATAAACATTGGCAAAAATATTTTTCGGTCTCAAAAAGCACACAGTGCCATAGTAGTCCCTGGGATTTACTATCCAACACTGATCAGAATTTGTGTTGCATAGTTTCCCAAAGCAACACAAAGTTGTGCAATGCGCTGCTTTGCATTACTTTGTTTCAAGGGGTGTCCCATGGGTGGTACATACGTGTTTTCATGCAACAACTCATGGGTTTTGCCGAAAATCCCTATCTTTAAACATTCGCAGACAGGTATGTGCACAAAAATCTTATGCCTCATAGAGGAAGGCGTAATGAGGAGGAATGTCTTCATTTTCTTTGTTTTTCCTTCTTTTCATGCATGCTACAAGCAGGACAAGTGTTAGAGGGTAGTTTTGTATGAGGAGAAATGAGGTTCCATGACAAGAGAGCGACAGAGAGGGATCAGTTTCCGTGACAGTGAACTACAGTGAGGCATTAGTTTCCATGACCGAGAACTACACAGAGGGATGAGTTTCCATGACAGCTACACAGAAAGATGAGTTTCCATGATGGACTGCGACAGAGACCCAAGAGTTTCCATGACAGAGAGCTTGGTTCAGAGAGTTGTGAGTTTTCTTGACAGAGAGTGAAAGGTTCCCAAGAGTTTCCATAAGAGCGACAGAGCCCCAAGAGTTTTCATGACAGAGAGCTAGCTACAGAGAGGCAGGAGTTTCCATTAAAGAGAGGGACAGAGACCCACGAGTTTCCATGACAGAGAGCTAGTTACAGAGAGACATGGGTTTCAATGACAGAGAGCTATATGGAGGAATTAGTTTCCATGACAGACAGCAACAGAGAGGCATGAGTTTCCATGACAGTGACAGAGCTCCAAGAGTTT
Source organism: Calotriton arnoldi (assembly GCA_963921515.1). Classification (NCBI taxonomy): domain Eukaryota; kingdom Metazoa; phylum Chordata; class Amphibia; order Caudata; family Salamandridae; genus Calotriton; species Calotriton arnoldi. Next base: position 2,649,805 of record CAWUFW010001404.1, on the reverse strand, counting down.
CCATGACAGCGCTTGCTGCACAGGGGAATGAGTTTCCATTACAGACAGCGACAGAGAGGCATGAGTTTCCATGACAGAGAGGCAGAGACCCAAGAATTTCCATGACAGAGAGCAACAGAATCCCAAGAGTTTCCATGACAGAGGTACACAGAGGAATGAGTTTCCATGACAGACAGCGACAGAGAGGAATGAGTTTCCATGAGAGAGAGTGACAGAGGCCTAGGAGTTTCCATGACAGAAAGCAACAGAGACCCAAAAGTGTCTGTTGTTAAGACCCAAAGGCCAGACTCCATTTTGTGCAGGCCAGACTCAATGTTTTGCCTTATCATTGGCCTGTCTACCTTTGACCTAGATATCGTCTGTCTGTATCTTTCGAAGATCCTGGGAAAGTGTCAAGTCATCTAAACAACAACCTTGAGAAAACACCTAATGTGACATCAGTCTGGGAAGGTTCCCTGTTATCTATATTTCAAGGTCAGAGAGCAAACATAACATAAACAATGTACCCTTAATTGAATTTCTTTTGTTATACTGGTTTGTAGTGGTTCGTCTTAAGACTGTCATATTGATGCATACAGGTTATGTCTTGAATTTAATGGAAAATTCCCCATGTAGGGTAAAGGTCGGTGGCTAACACTAGAAAAATGCAAAAAGAACAATTGATGGACAGAATGCAGAACAATGTCATACATTCACCCCAGTACAGAGATCTGGGCCTAAATCCATTGTTTTTTTGCTCACCATGCCATTCCAGTTTGGACCCAGCCATATGCAAATCAGTCTTGACCCTGCACCCAATGGGAACAGTCCAGCCCGAACTGCCAGGCCAGGTCCTCCCTGGACTGGAAACAAACATCCTAGGACCGGTTTCGGGCTTTCAGCCCTCATCAGCCAGGATAGCTTGACTCCAGTGGCATGGAGAGCACGGGACCCACGTCTGGGCATACCCGTCCCACTCGGGGTGACAGATCAGTTGACTGGGGGTGAGTGCTTGCAATGTTCAACACTCCGTCCATCATCCCCTTTGGTTTTGCTAAGTTCGCCCTAAGTTGGCAGGGTATGCCCAGACGTGGGTCCCTTGCTCACTTTGCCACTGGATTCAAGATAGCCTGGCTGATGAGGGTTATGAGCCCGAAACCGGTCCCAGGATGCTTGTTTCCGGTCCAGGGAAGACATGGCTTGGCAGTTCGGGCTGGACTGTTCCCATGAGGCACAGGGTCAGACTGATTTGCATATGGCCATGTCTGAACTGGGGGTGGTGGAGTGAGCTAAAGAATGATGATGGATTAAACCCAGATCAGTTGACTGGGGGTGAGTGCTTGCAATGTTCAACACTCCGTCCATCATCCCCTTTGGTTTTACTAAGTTCGCCCTAAGTTGGCAGGGTATGCCCAGACGTGGGTCCCTTGCTCACTTTGCCAATGGATTCAAGATAGCCTGGCTGATGAGGGTTATGAACCCGAAACCGGTCCCAGGATGCTTGTTTTCGGTCCAGGGAAGACATGGCTTGGCAGTTCGGGCTGGACTGTTCCCATGAGGCACAGGGTCAGACTGATTTGCATATGGCCATGTCTGAACTGGGGTGGTGGAGTGAGCTAAAGAATGATGATGGATTAAACCCAGATCAGTTGACTGGGGGTGAGTGCTTGCAATGTTCAACACTCCGTCCATCATCCCCTTTGGTTTTGCTAAGTTCGCCCTAAGTTGGCAGGGTATGCCCAGACGTGGGTCCCTTGCTCACTTTGCCACTGGATTCAAGATAGCCTGGCTGATGAGGGTTATGAACCCGAAACCAGTCCCAGGATGCTTGTTTCCGGTCCAGGGAAGACATGGCTTGGCAGTTCGGGCTGGACTGTTCCCATGAGGCACAGGGTCAGACTGATTTGCATATAGCCATGTCTGAACTGGGGTGGTGGAGTGAGCTAAAGAATGATGATGGATTAAACCCAGATCAGTTGACTGGGGGTGAGTGCTTGCAATGTTCAACACTCCATCCATCATCCCCTTTGGTTTTGCTAAGTTCGCCCTAAGTTGGCAGGGTATGCCCAGACGTGGGTCCCTTGCTCACTTTGCCACTGGATTCAAGATAGCCTGGCTGATGAGGGTTATGAACCCGAAACCGGTCCCAGGATGCTTGTTTCCGGTCCAGGGAAGACATGACTTGGCAGTTCGGGCTGGACTGTTCCCATGAGGCACAGGGTCAGACTGATTTGCATATGGCCATGTCTGAACTGGGGTGGTGGAGTGAGCTAAAGAATGATGATGGATTAAACCCAGATCAGTTGACTGGGGGTGAGTGCTTGCAATGTTCAACACTCCGTCCATCATCCCCTTTGGTTTTGCTAATACTAGAAAAACCCTGTTGTAAAGATGACTGGTACATCAAAGTAGTCTTGAAGAAAGGAGTTTATTGATATGCAACTCCACCCAACGCACGGAGCATCCTCTCAGGTAGAAGCACGAACGGCAACTGCTTAACACCGTTCGAACCACCACCGAGTGAACCCTCTATGCGTGAGCCACAATTCAAACGAATACAAAGTACAAGTACATTCTTCAAGCATCGCGCGGTACTCGCGCGATATCTACTTACCACTACACCACCTTCCCCCTTACAAAAATGAAAAACAAGAAATCACAGAACATATCTAATTATAATAATACATCGTCCTAAAATACTTAATATCTAATAAAACCATCAAATTTCTTTGGGGTTTTAATAACACGATCCCAAAATGAACTTGCATTTACATTGCGAGAACTCGAATTTACATTGGAACGAACATGGTCACTAGAAACAGAATAGGCAGAAGAAGTAGATGGTGACAGAGGTGATTCCGCATCTTTCCTTACTGAATCTAACCAATGACCCCAATCAAGATCTTCCTCAATCTTTCCCCGTCTATTCCGCATAATTTCCACTTGTTGTGGAGACACCTTGACAAGCTGTCTCTTGTTCCACCAACCTTTCTTCTCAATAAAAGCAGCTCCCTTACTGACCTTGAGTACTTGTTCTGGAACTAAAAACTTTGATTCCCTTTCCTTACTTTGGCTGGCTTTTTAATTAAAACCCAGTCCCCCACCAGGACATCCTCACTAGGAGAACTGAACAGGAAAAAATAAAGACTAGGGGGCATATTAGCAAGACCCACGTTAAAATTATTGCCGTTTTAGCGGCAGGAAACTGCCGCTAAAACGGCGATAATGGGCTTGCTAATATGCGTTATGGAATTCCACTAGAAGCCCAGGTTAGATGTCCTGCACATCTAACCTGGGCTTCTATTGAATTCTATAACGCATATTAGCAAGCCCATTATCGCCGTTTTAGCGGCAGTTTCCTGCCGCTAAAACGGCGATAATTTTAACGTGGGTCTTGCTAATATGCCCCTGAATTTTTTATCAAAGTTAATTTTCATTTTGAATCTGTTTCGCATTCACTCTTTCAGACACTTCCTTAAAATTGATCTTATTTTCACCAGATATTTCTCGTAGCCATGTTGGAAATAAAACAGTATGTGCCTCTCTACCCCTTAACAAAGTAAAAGGTGAAACCCCTGTGGTACAGTGTGGTGAAGTGTTATAGCTCCAGACTTTTTGTTTGATAAACTCTTCTACTTTCAGATTGGAAGCTAACGCTGTTTGTATCCCTTCTTTGATCACTTTATTTCCTCTTTCCACCAAACCATTCGATGATGGAGAATACAAAGCAACTTTAAGTTGCTTAATGTCGAACTCTTTTAGGAATTTACACATCTTTTCTGATACAAAATGGGTACCGTTATCCATAACAATCACTTTAGGTGATCCTTCTAAATAGAATAACTCACTTAAAAACGATATTGTTGACTCAGTATCAGGGGACTTCACAAATCCATGGTACATCCATTTGGAGAAGTAGTCAACAACTAAGATTACATATTTTCTATCCTGATCCAGTATGGAATAAGGGCCCGAAAAATCGAGACCAATCTTCTCCCATGGAGCACGTGGAAACTCGGTGGGGTGTAATGGAACCTTCACTGTACGCCAATGCTTATCTGATAAAAGGCATTCTGGACAATTATCAATTGTCTTCTTAACCTGAGCGTCTAAAGAAGGCCACCAGTAATGTTGTTTTATTTTCATAATAGTTTTAGTGACTCCCAAATGTCCCTGATGTGCTTTGTCAACAATTAAAGGACGCAAACTCATTGGAGGAACAAATTTGTCCCCCCGGCGGACGATATTGTTCTCCACCGAAAGTTCATCAGAAACTTGAGCAAACACACGTAAATCACCATTTAAACATCTTGTCTCGGGCCAACAACGAGTGGTATAATCCATTACTTTTTGCAAAACTACATCACCCTCACAAGCTGATTTCCAATCCTCTTCAGACTATACCGCATCATATTCATTAACTGCATCCACAATCGCCACACATTCAATGTCTTCTGTAAAAATATCCTCATCATCATCTCTGTGCATTGATAACCTTGAAAGACAGTCTGCGCGGAAATTCTTTCCGCCCTGAATGTGTTTTACATCAAAATTGAACTCTTGTAGCTTGGATACTAACCTCATCAACCTGGCTGACATATTGGAAGAGTTTACTCTATTAAAAATATAAACCAAAGGTTTGTGATCGGTCACCAGCTCAAACCTTCGTCCCCAAATGTACATTTTAAACTTATGCACTGCCCACACACATGCCAAAGCCTCCCTTTCTATAGTACTGTACTGTTGTTCAAATGATTTGAGTGACCTCGAGGCGAAAGCCACGGTTTGTTCGTGACCTTTGACTCTTTGACTAAGTACTGCACCGAGTCCGGAAACACTCGCGTCTACTGTTATGATAGATGTGCAGTCATCCCATAAAACATGTAAAGCTTGTGCAGACACGATCATCTTCTTGACGTCCCCAAATACTTTGTCTATATCCACAGTCCAGTTAAAACTTTGACCTTTCCTAAGCAGCATGCGTAATGGTTCAACCGCCTGAGCGTAGCAAGGGACAAACCTAGCGTAATACTCGGCCAATCCTAGGAATGACCGTAAAGCATCCTTATCAGTAGGTGGTTTAGCATCCTCAATTGCTCTAATGACAGAAAACGTTGGCTTAATCCCATGTTTAGATACCGTGTGCCCTAAATATTCCAGTTCTTGAACCGCAAACTTACATTTGTCGGCCCGTACAGTCATTTCCCTAGACTTCAAAATCGAAAGTACCTGTTTCAATATCTCATTATGTTCTTCTAATGATTTTGCGTGTATTAAAATATCGTCCAAATATGCTTGAACGCCTTTAACCTCATGAAACAGTGTATCCATCAGCTTCTGGAATACGCTGCCGGCCGAAGCTAGGCCGAACGGAAGCCGTAAAAATTTGTATGCTCCGAAGGGGGTCACGAACGTTGTTAACTCCTGCGAGTCTGTCGTCAAAGCGACCTGATGGTAAGCCGACCTTAAGTCGATAAGAGAGAACCACTTGGCCCCTCCTAGATTCGCCAACAACTCATGAATCCTAGGCAGTGGGTGGCATTCCACAATTATATTTTTATTCAGTGCGCGTAAGTCTGCGCAAAGTCTAATTTCGCCAGACTTTTTGCGGGCGACAACGATGGGTGCCACCCACTGTGAAGAATCAGTAGTCTTTATAATGCCTTGATCACACAATTTTTTTTAAGTGTTTTTCAATTCGCTTCTCACACTCAACGGTACTGAACGTACTTTATGTGAAACTGGCTGGGCCCCAGGTACTAATCTGATGTGATGTTCAATACCTTTAACAAGACCCACCGTTTCACTGAACACAGGTTTAAATTCAGAGATTATTTCCTTTAACACATTAGTATCTGTTTCTGACATGTTGCATTCAGTGTTACACACCGCTAATTCCCCAACTTTAATTGGATTCTCATCCCCAGGCACTAAGTATAAGCCCATACGTGCAAGGTCTTTCCATCCGATGATATTCTTTCCCTTTTCTGCTACGTAAACCTTTGTTACTGTTTCTCTACCGAGGCATTGTACTAAACCAGTAAAATATCCAATCATTTTTATGTCTTTTTCACCAAATGCCTTTGGATTTACATCAGAACGTAACAGCTTTACTCTATTATTCAATAAACCATTAAAGGTAGTATCTCTCAAAATCGTTATAGGCGAACCAGAGTCCGCCATCACCTGGAGAGAAACGTTGTCAATTGTAGCAAAACACAAAGGACCTTTTATGGAATTTGTTTCACTTTCACAGTCTAGAGTTACGATTATATTACTAAGAGAGTTACTACATGTATCTACATCTGAATCGATACTGTTCACATTAAATGATCTTTTAGCATTTCTGCATACTCCCTGGAAATGTCCCATCTTCTTACAAATCACACAGCGTTTGTTAATGGCGGGACAACTCGGAGAATTGCCGATGTGACTTTTGGACCCACACCTGTAACAAAACAAAGCTTGTTTCTTTTGAATAAATTTAACATTTCTGCTCTTAACATTCACAGCACATATTGGGTTATCTTGTTCAACCTCCAGGGATGAAATGAGATTAACCCCGGTTCTAGGGTCTTCCTGCATGGCTTTGCTAGAAATAGCGGAACGCTCGATACTCAGTGCTAGTTCGATCACCTCAGGTAAAGAAGGGTTTTTGCACCCTAAGATCCTTTCTTTGATCTTACGTGATGCGCAATTGAAGACAAATTGGTCCCTTATGTAATTGTCTGCTAAAGGTCCAAAACCACATGTAGTAGCCAACACCCTGAGTGCAGATATATATTCTTCTACCTTCTCTTCCTCTCTTTGTTTTCTTTTATAAAAATTATGCTGCTCTAACATGATATTAGGTTCATCGAAAAACTGCTTTTTAAGGCGTGTGACTGCTTCCACATAGACATTCCACTGTCCGTCGCCAGAATGAGATGTCGGAGGTGGAATAGGCACAATACTATCGAAAATCATTTGAGCGGCCTGGCCCAGACATCCAAATAACAAAGCAAACTTACGGGCAGGTGAATAGTTCACAGCATCGATAGCTACTAGGTGATTTTCAAATAGTCTGTACCATTCCGACCAAATAATTGCAGGACTTCCTGGTTTACTTAGAAATGGGGGAGGTTGTGTTATCTGTTGAATATTAGCCATTAGAGTTGAATAGAAAAAAAATAATTAAAGTTTCAAAATTGAAAAATAAAAGCGTGCGTGTCCCTGAAGATTCAATAATAAGACACGCTATGTCCCCCTGTAAAGTAATAAAAGTGAAAAAGAAATTCTGTAATAATTACGTCGGTTGAGTGTGTACGTTGTACTGATGAAATGTATTTGTTGTCAAACTTTCGGAAAATGAGCGTATAAATATAGCGTGCCCATCGCTGAAGACAGACACGCTGGTTTTAATTAAGTATTTGTTTAGCGTGCGCGTCGCTGAAATGGGAACCGGAAGCGTCGAAATATAAATGTATTTGCTGAAACAAAGTATCCGGTTAAGAATAGATAATTATCTAGCGTGCGCGTCGCTGAAGTGAAAGCTTAACGCGCTGTCAAACAAACGGTGATGAAGATCAAAGGTGGCGCTGCGTAGCGTAATAACGTCGGCGCTTCTCCAACATAAGTGAATACTGTTACTATGTATCCATTTGTGGTTGCCTTTAACAAAGATGTCGCTGCGTTACGTGAGGACGTCAGCGCGTGCGGTGCTTCTCAAATGTAAGCAATTACTGTTACAAAGTATCCATATGAAAACGACTTAACAAAGATGGCGCTGCGTAGCGTGAAAGCGTCAGCGCGTGAAGTCTATGCGCTCGAGCCAATAAAATTCTCGTGAGGCAGGGCGCGGGCCAATAGGAGCTCCGTGAATAACAAAATTCACATACCTTTACCGGGTCTCACCCTGAGGATTATCGCTGCCGGAATCCGACCGGAGATCATCAAAGTTCACCGGATTGGCAAAGATGGCGATTGAAGGGAGGGTTGAAGAGAAGCGGCGTGAATTTGTAAAACGAGGTAATCTTCGGCGTGGGTGTGTGTGTGTGTGGGTGGAGTGACTCCCGCTAGTTGCAAAATGTAAAGATGACTGGTACATCAAAGTAGTCTTGAAGAAAGGAGTTTATTGATATGCAACTCCACCCAACGCACGGAGCATCCTCTCAGGTAGAAGCACGAACGGCAACTGCCTAACACCGTTCGAACCACCACCGAGTGAACCCTCCATGCGTGAGCCACAATTCAAACGAATACAAAGTACAAGTACATTCTTCAAGCATCGCGCGGTACTCGCGCGATGTCTACTTACCACTACACCTGTGCAGTGGGAAAGGACTCAGAGGGGCCCTCGCCTCAGATTATTGCACGAGATCTGACAGACCGTGAGATTACCGTACTGCTGCAACATCCATTCCTGTGCTCAGAGCTGATACCGAGCCAGTTCCGAGGAGAGGAGCTGCGCCCAGCTGATGTGTGTTTTCCTTTATAAAAAGTTCTCTCTCCCGGCCTAAGGCTGATAACTACAACTTTATGCTATAAACAGATATGCAGTGCTCTGAATCCAAAGAAATGCTAAAAGCGAGTAACGCTTTTCCTTGCTCTCACAGTATAGAGCATAAAAGTAGTCTTTCGAGTGTTGGGTTGCTAATGACATTCCAAGTATGTTAAAAATTTTCATATTATTCTCGATAGTGACATGCATAAGTACTATTCTGGTTATATTCTGTGCAGTTATTATTCAAGTGCTAAGCAAGAGGATGAGACTGTTGAAATAAAACACTTTTAAATGCAAAGTGTATTTTTCTTAGAGCAGTACTGGTGTGCGATATTGTAATGATGACTTCCACACATTGAAGGATTAGGTAGAAGTTTATTAGAAAGCTTCCAACACATGAATAAACAGGTCAGAGAGGAGAACCGGGAGAAGCGTCCGGTCTAAGCAGTCATCATCTGTCAACATTCCAGAATGTACAGCTGATGACAGGAGGGAAGGCGGGTACGGGGAGGGAGAGGGGACAAAGTAGTGAAGAACATAACACATCTTCCTCTTAACAGAAAGGGGGGAAGGGGGAAGACATGGGTGAGCATGAGCGAGTGCAGGTGAATTATGCACACACATAATCATTGAGTTTCCTGGGGGGAACAACATGTCGACCCACTCTGGTTTTCTGAGGTAGGGACACATCATTGCTTGCAGCATGCACCACAGAACACATGGGGGCATCCTGATGATTAACCTGAGAATGAACAACATTGTCTTCCTCCTCACCATAGTCCCACCATCTTCCCCTTTGAACCAGAAGGAACATGCGCATCACATGCGTGTACAGAGACAGGATCATGCATTTCCTGACTAACATCAGAACTGGGTAATGAGGGAATTCCAGGTTTGCATGCCGATAACATGGAGAGATGCCAAACTCTACCATCACTCAAGAGGGCAGAATTGCAAAACACCTTGCTTACAGTGAGGGGTTGGGGAAAACCTACTGTGCCCCTTGGCTGTAAAACCACTCTTTTTAACACGTACAACATCACCCTCTTGCAAATGAACAGGTTTGCTACTGTGTTTTTTGTCAAAGCGAGCCTTACACACTACTTGGGCTTTTTCTAGCTTGTGTCTTACCTGGTCTGATGACCAGTCTACTCTTTTGGAAGCAGGTAACCAACCCACATTGTCCCTAGACATGGGAGTTCTACCCCATATCAGATCAAACGGGCTGTGTCCTGTGCTGTTGCATGGTGTAATGCGGTATGCCCATAAGGTCTTAAAAATTTCATTTTTCCACACCAATCTGTTGTTATTGGCTAGCTGCACAATACTTTTGATCACCCTGTTGAAGCGTTCCACAGCCCCATTACCAGCTGCGTGATAGACAGATGTGGTTTTGTGGGCAATTTTGTTCCTATTTAGGTAGTTCACAAATAAATCAGAGGTAAATTGGGGGCCGTTGTCGCTGACAATACATTTGGGCAAACCTTCCTTGATGAAAACTTCATCCAGAAATTTTACCACGCTGGGGGCATCAGCTTTGTGGACAAACCCAATCTTTGGCCATATGGAGAAATGGTCAATGAGGACGATGGCAAACACTATTTCTCCACGATCCATGACAGGTCCCATGATATCTATGCCAATTCTTTCTCAGGGCATGGAGGGGCAAGTGATGTGATGAAGGGGGGGGGGGTCTAAAGGTGACCTGGGATGTGTCGGAGTTGCAGCATTGCAGGCAATCTCTGACAATTCTCTCTATGGCAAGGTTGACACCAGGCCACCAGTACAGGTTCCTAACTCTGCACTTAGTCTTACCGATCCCCAAGTGTCCATCGTGGCAAATTTCATGGATTTTGTGTCTGAGCTTGGAGGGAGGGATAATTTTGCCACTTCTCATGAGAAGTCCGTTTTTTTGAGAAAGCTCGGGTTTTACTTCCCAGAAGGGATGAAGGTCTTTGGCAATAAACCTCTTATCGGGCCAACTATTAGAAAGCATGCTAAATGCCTTTACCAGAACAGCATTGCTACTTTTCTCTCTTTTCCACTCTCGTAGGGATATGCCATGCACCTCCTCCTGTATACTGGCCACACAGAATTTTTCATCCGATTCATCACTGGATTCTTGTACAAGAACAGGCATACAGCTTAGGAAATCAGCAACCACATTCTTGGTACCAGGCACATATTGGACTTCATAATTAAAATCAAACAACCTTACAGACATTCTGGCTAGCCTGGGAGAAGCAGCGTAAAGCCCTTTGGTGGTTAAAAATTTGGTCAATGGCTTATGGTCACTTTACAAAATTACTTTGTTGCCCCATACAAACTGGCTGAAATGCTCCAAACCCCAGATGCATGCTAAAGCTTCCCGCTCAATGACAGAATACTTTTCTTCTGTGGGTGTCAATGAGCGGGAGGCAAAAGCGATGGTACATTCAGTGCCACTCGAATCTTTCTGTGTGGTCACAGCACCTAAGCCTCTTCCACTGGCATCAGTGGTGACTATGTTGCATAAGGAGCGATCAAAACCTTGTAGGGGCGGGCGGAACACATTTCTTTTTTTAGCATGCAGAATGTCTTTTTGCACACATCTGACCACACAAATTTGTTTTTCATTTTGAGTAGTTGTCTCATATCATATGTTCTTGCAGAAAAATTCTTTATAAATTTCGAGTAGAACTCGACAAGGCCCAAAAAGGAACGTAGTTCATCTTTGCTCTTAGGTTCAGGGGCATTGTGAATGCCATCCAACAGCTCCTTCTTGGGTTTGACGCCCTCTGCCGTGATCACGTGTCCTAAGTAGGTTACCTCAGAACAAGCAAATTTGCACTTGCTGTGTTCAGCAGTAAGCCCCTTGGATTCTAGTATGCTCAAAACTTGTACCAATTGTTCATCATGCTCCTTCTTGGTTTTGCCCATGACTAAAATATTGTCGTAGAACAAAAGAATATCCTCAACATCTTTAAAAATTTCTTGCATGAGTCTTTGGAACATTGCAGCAGCAGAGGCCAAACCAAAGGGAACTCTCTTGAAACGGTAACACCCAAAGGGAGTGATGAAAGTGGTCAAACTCTTACTGTCAGGATGTAAGGGGACTTGGTGATATGCCACCTTGAGGTCTATGGTGGAAAAACATTTGACATCCTTGGTGAGGGCTAACATTTCATTGATGCGTGGAAGGGGAAACTGGTCAATGATAATGTTGTCATTGAGATCGCGCAAATCAATACACAATTTCAAGTTTCCATTGGGTCTCTTAACCACCACCAAGGGAGCAACCCACTCAGATGACTCCACCCTTTCAATAATGTCATCACTGATTAGCTTATCCAAGTGTGCCTTAACACCTTCTTTGATGGCAAACGGAATGTTCCTGACTTTGTGAATTTTGGGTATAGCCCCCTCTTTGACACAAGTTTTGTGTTCAAAACCTTTCAAGAGGCCAATGGTATTGGAAAAAACTTTGGGAAACCTCTGGAGTATATTGTTGCCAAGTTCCTCATCGGTCTGGACAATGAGGACAGGTTCCACACTGTTGGGATTTAGGATAATGCCCAGTTTACCTTGGTCGAACCACCCAAGGACGGAGGGCCCTGACCTGGATACATAGAGCTTACACAAGGACTCTCTGCCCTTGAAGGAAAATTTGAGTTTCCTGTAACCTTTAACTTCAATGGAATCTCCAGTGAAGGTTCTAATGGAGATATCTGGTAATTCTAACTGATCCCCCGAGAAGGGGGGAAAACATTTCCTTCCATACAGTATGGTTGACAATGGTGTAAGGCGAACCTGAGTCCGCAACTATAGAGATATCTACACCCCCTATCGACATTTCACATACAGGTTTTTTCTTGCATGTGTCTTGCTGCATATCATCAACCTGCAAAATGCAATCGTCCTCAATATTAAGTACATACATGTTGATATCACCCTCATCAGATGAGTTAGAGATATCATCTTGTTCAACTTCAATAAACTTAACAGACTTAGAGGGTCTCTTTTGGCAAACTTTCTGGAAATGTCCCATGACACCACAAAATGAACATTTTTGCTTCCCGAGCGGGGCAATTCTTATCATTGGCTAAGTGGTTAAAACGTCCGCACCTGTAACAACGTCTTTTAGGGCTGCTAGAGTTACTAAAAGTTTTATCTCGGCCAGGCCTACTACAGTTCCTTTTTTTCCCTTGCTTGGGTTTCCAATCACCGACCTTAGCCACAATGCTATCTTCTTTCTTTTCTTTGCTTTCTGCAATACCAGCTTTGGCGCACCTGCCGGTAAGCTCTGCTCTTCTAGCAATATCAATTACACTTTGCAAAGGACTTTCCCCTTTGGCCTGTAGGTTCTCTTGAATATAGGCATTGGACCCTTGCATAACGATTTGGTCCCTAATGAACTCGTCATGAAGCCCTTCAAAACGACAAGTGAGGGCCAGATTTTTCAATGCAGCAACGTAGTCATCAATTGATTCATCTTTGCCTTGCTTCCTGTGGAAAAACTTGTACCTGTCCACAGCAACGCAAACGGTGGGTTGTAGTAATTCTTTATGTCATCAATAGCATTGGTGTAAATGTCACCCTCCTCAGCTGCTTTTGGTTTTTTGTTTATACTTTTGTACATTTTTTATACCACCTGCGCCCAAGCAGTGCAACAGAATTTTGTATTTCTTTTCGGCCGTGAACTCTTCGTCATCGTCAAAGGTTGAAACAAAGTTAAGAAAGTGCTCTCTCCACTCTTCCCATTTGAGAAGGGGTTCACCTCCCCCTGGAAGAAATGTTTGAGGAGGGGTGAGATTCAACAAGTACCCAGAAGCCATGCCAGAGGTGGGGGAAGGAGGAGAGGGTAAAAGGAGTGGATATGCGGAGAAAAGAAAAGGCTGGAGTGAGCAGGTTGAGCCCTGAGGTGAGGGAGAAAATCACAAATTTGCTAACATTGGGGAAACAAGAAAAGTACGAAACTTTTTCTAATATTGCAGAATACAGCATAAACAGTTCCTGAAGTGACGTGTCATTGAAAGGAAGAGCTGTGCTCATCAGCGAAATGAGCAAGAGTAGGTAATGCTGTGCCAATCAGCGTAGGTGGCACCGATCTGATGAGATCTTGATGAGACTTACTGTACTTCGTGAAGCGTATGACTCCGGTGCAAGGTTTCTGGATTAGTCGCATTTACCGGTGGCTTTCTGACTGCCAAGAATGCGGGATGCAATGCCGGAGAAGAAAGATTAACAAGCATTTGCAATGCAATAGGTCTCGCATTATTAAAGTTTGAGCTATTGGTGTTGCATTTGCAAGAGTTTGAGCTATTGCCATTGTAAACGACAATGCCTTTTATTTATGTGTTTCGAAAAGCTGTATGGTGGTATTGGTTATGGTGGTGGTAGTATTGATGGTGGTGGTATTGGTGGTGGTGGTAATGGTGTTGGTATTGGTGGTGGTGGTATTGGTGGTGGTGGTGGTATTGGTGGTGGTGGTATTGGTGGTGGTGGTATTGGTGGTGGTAGTGGTGGTATTGGTGATGGTGGTGGTGGTGGTATAGGTGGTGGTGGTATTGGTGGTGGTGGTGGTGGTGGTATTGGTGGTGGGGGTATTGGTGGTGGTATTGGAGATGGTGGTGGTATTGCTGGTGGTGGTGGCATTGGTGATGGTGGTATTGGTGGTATTGGTGGTGATGGTATTGGTGGTGCTATTGGTGGTGGTGGTGTTGGTAATGGTATTGGCATTGGTGGTGGTGGTATTGGCATTGGTAGTGCTGGTATTGGTGGTGGTGGCATTGGGGGTGGTGGTGTTGGTGGTGGTATTGGCATTGGTGGTATTGGTGGTGGTGGTATTGGCGGTTGTATTGGTGGTGGTGGCATTGGTGGTGTTGGTGGTATTGGTGGTGCTGGTATTGGTGGTGCTGGTATTGGTGGTGGTGGTGGTGGTGGCATTGGTGCTCGTGGTATTGGTGGTGGTGGTAATGGTGTTGGTATTGGTGGTAGTGGTATTGGTGGTGGGGGCATTGGTAGTGGTGGTGGTATTGGTGGCATTGGCATTGGTGGTATTGGTGGTGGTGGTATTGGTGGTATTGGTGGTGGTGGTATTGGTGGTGGTGGCATTGGTGGTGGTGGTGGCATTGGAGATGGTGGTGGTATTGGAGATGGTGGTGGCATTGGTGGTGATGGCGGTGGCATTGGTGGTGGTGGTATTGGTGGTAATGGTATTGGTGGTGGTGTTGGTGGTGGTATTGGCATTGGTGGTGGTGGCATTGGTGGTGGTGGTATTGGTTATGGTGGTGGTGGTGGTAGTATTGGTGGTGGTGGTATTGGTGGTGGTGCTGGTGGTGGTATTGGTGGTGGTCGGGTGGTGGTATTTGTGGTGGTGGTGTTGGTGATGGTGGTGGTATTGGTGGTGGTATTGGTGGTGGTATTAGTGGTGTTGGTGGTGATGGTATTGGTGGTGGTGGCATTAGTGGCATTGGTGGCGGTGGTATTGGTGGTGGTGGTGGTATTGGTGGTGTTCCGTAGTGGTGGTATTGGTGTCATTGGTGATGGTGGTGGTATTGGTGGTGATGGTATTGATGGTGACGGCATTGGTGGTGGTGGTGGTATTGGTGGTGGTGGAATGGGTGGTCCTGATGTTATTGGTGGTGGTATTGGTGGTGGTTGTATTGGTGGTGGTGGAGTTGGTGGTATTGGTGGTGGAATTGGTGGTTGTGGAGTTTGTGGTGGTGGTGGTGGTATTGGTGGTGTTGGTGGTGGTGGTATTGGTATTGGTGGTGGTGGTGTTGATGGTGGTGGTATTGGTATTGGCGGTGGTATTGGTGGTGGTATTCGGGTGGTGGTGGTATTGGTGGTGGTGGTGGTATTGGTGGAGGTGGTATTGGTGGTGGTGGTATTGGTGGTGGTGGTGGTATTGGTGGTGGTGGTGGTATTGGTGGTGGTGGTATTGGTGGTGATGTATTGGTGGTGGTGGTGGTATTGGTGGTTGTATTGGTGGTGGTATTGGTATTGGTGGTGGTGTTGTTGTTGTTAATAAAACAGGCTTTTGAAAACAACCCGTCAGGTGGCTTTAGTGCAGATGACATGTAACACAGATGTGCTGTTGTCAGCTTCAGCCCATTAGCACAGGATTATGTGCTACCTGGAATTCACATGACTTAATTCACTAATCATTTCTAAATCCATTTTACTTGGGGGTTGAAACAGACACAAGATAATGCTGGGTTAAAGTGATTGAAAGCAGGCGCCCGTGTTACTGGGGCAGCTGTGCTGCTTAAAAACACAAGCGGTTTCAGCTGAAGCAGCGCAGGTCAGGCCTGCAGTAAGAGAAACGCAATAAAGTAAATAGTGTTTACAGACTAAATAACAGGTCCCGTGTATCAACCGAAGTAAAGGGGCCAGTAGCCATGCGAGGTTACAAATGAAGACAAGGCCGTACTAAGGAGGGACTACCAAGCTTATTAACGAATCCGAAGGCAGAATTTACGAAAGACAATGACACAAGCCAATGAAAAATATGGGCGGAGAGTGGGCGTTGGCTTCTCAACCATACTCTACTACAGCAGTCTCGCTGAGCGCGCAGCGCATGTGCGCTGCAGCTAGGCTCGACCTACAAAAGTGAGGGTCCTTAAAAAGGAATATGGCCTAAGAAACATATGTAGGAATTCTTTCCAGAGGTGTGGCGTCTGTAATTAATGGTGTGGCCTTAAAGCCTGCAAACTAAAATCCTGTGATTTCCATAGCATGCCATCCGACCAGTATTTTGGTGTCCCTTTATGAGCTTTCGGTTATTGCATCCAGACATCGCAGAATAACAGACATTCACTTAAAATAAGCCAAACCTATTCGTTTTGCAAATGTTTGGTAGCATTATCAGACAAATTAGTAATATTGGATTAAGCTGTGAATAATTATAATTGAAAATTTATCTATTCCGAAAATATAAAAGTGTGAATTAAGTACTACTTAAGTCTATTCAAAGGATAGTGGCCTTCAGAATGCTGCAACCACTCCTGTTCTCCCCTTCACAACGCTTTACTCCCTACTTTCCGTGTGGAAACACCCTTTTTGCTCCACATCTTTCTTAAACCCTCCATCTGCATCCCTTCACATCTCATCTCTTTCCTCTTCTGCACCCTCCTTTCCCTATCTCCTGCATCAATTACCTTGCCTCTCCTTCCGTTCACCATCCCTCCACACACTGTAAATAATTTGATAGCTGTGTACCTTTAACAGACTTGTGCTTGAAATCATAATTATAAATGGCATTCATGACCTTTGCTCTGTACGATCTGCAGAGAGGCCAATGACTGCATGAGCACTTATTATGAACACTGTAAACCCCACTGACAGGCACTGTGAGAAACTCTCCCTGGCTTTAGCCTCACATCTAAAGCTCTCCAGCGTCGCCAGAAACGTCATGGCAATCGTGTAACCATTCACAAAAAAACTGTAACACTTTATAGAAAAATGTAACCGTTGGTGGCATGGAGTAAAATCTTGATGCAAGATCGACATCTTTGTCTTTCCAATTCAACAGGCTGTAGTATTAGTAAAATGTACAAATAGAACACTGCTTTATAATCACCCACTCTAAATCAGTCACCTACAGGTGACCCAGTTCACAGCACTATTAAAGAGGAATATGTTTTATGGCACAGTACCCGGTTTAAAAGTCTAGGGTAACCACTTAGCAACAGTTGTGCTTAATTCATTGTTGGAGCAGTTAATGGCATCGCGAGGGTGCCATAGGCCCCTTATGAAACAAGGAGAATAGTCCCCCATCTTCCAGTTTGGAAATTTAAAAAAATCTCTTATTAGGGTGCAGAAAGCTCCCTACGATCCCTGGCCCCGGATGCCACTGCGCCTGCTTTTCGATTGCAGTTTGACGTGACCGCGTGCATCATGACAAATGCACACGCATGGACAGCAATCTTGCAGTGGGTTTTGTCTCCAAAGAAAACCCATTCCAAGATGACCGCCCATGTGTGCCTATACCTCACAAGCATACACTCGTATGAGTCAAAAGGAGTTATGACGCAGCAGTGTACACATGTAGTGATGCATTGCGGCATTTTGTTCTCTTTAATTTACCATATTCTAACATGGCTGACATCCATATTACAAAGTTAATTTAAAGAAAATAAAGCGTCCGACAGCACAAATATCTAGAAACAAGCAGCCCGGTTGCACTTTGCACCTACCTGGCCCGCGTAAAAATATAAACAAACAAAAAAGTAACAAAGGAAGCAGGATGGAAAGTGAGCGGGGAACTTCAGGGGAGGATTTAGGAGAACATATGTAGGAGAGCGAGAAACAAGGGGAAACACACTCACTCCCACAGGATGATGAATAAAAAACATTTTTAAACAAGTGGTGCGCGCGCACCACAGAGGAGCGGGGGCCAGGGAGCGCGGCAGCGAGGCGAACGCGCTGCTGCTGCGCGTTCTGGCCACCGGTCGGGAATGGGAGGAGCCGAAGGCGGGACATGCGCCCGCCTTTGCCCAATCGGGTGCCGTTTTTCTAAAACGCACGCTACAGCCAATGAGAGGCTTCTGAAAACAAAACCACACGCACGAGCGTGTGGGTCGTTTTCAGAAGCCCTTTCTAGAGGTCTCGCGCTGCGCGAGCAGTGCTGTGCACTGCAACGCTAGGCGCGAGACCTAAAAATGACAGAGCGCTGCGTGCGCACGTCACGGCGTTCTCCAGAAGATGGACGACTGTACCGAAGACTTTAGTAAATTGAGGATAACTTCTTTCAAAATGGCCTCCGCTGACATCGGAGACGTGATGCGTGACGCCGTAGCTTGGAAACCGTTGGCGTCTCGTGAGCTGAAGGCAGTTGGGCTGACAGTTGCAGCTGTTGAGGCAGTTGGCGCTGTTCAACTGAAGTAGATGACAGAGTCTTAAGGGCGAATTTGCTGAAGTACACAAGCTTGTAAAACTCACGGACCTGCTGTCAGCAGAGGCGTGGCAGAAGTGCAATCGATACTGGTGGGAATTCGGTTGATACTGTGGCCGCTGACGCAGGTTCATGGGGTAAACGCTCGACAATGTCTCAGCTGACGGACATCCACGGAGAACGTAAGATAGAATGGGCGAAACTGACACAACTGAATTATGTACACGAAGATAAGGCACGACACTGTCGCAGCTGGCAAATATTCACGAAGTTTGTGACGGGTCTCAAAAAGTATACAATCTTCTAGAACTCACTGACCTGATGTTGTAGATTAGTAATCGCCCAATTTAAATTGTTATTCAGTTGGTTGGGGCTTCTCCATAGACGCTTGTAGTACAAAGGCTGATGAACTTGGTCGCACGCTGGGTTCGAATGTGTTGGAAGATTGTCACCAAATCTGTAATGATGACTTCCACACATTGAAGGATTAAGTAGAAGTTTATTAGAAAAGCTTCCTACACATGAATAAACAGGTCAGAGAGGAGAACCGGGAGAAGCGTCCGGTCTAAGCAGTCATCAGCTGTCGTCTGTCAATATTCCAGAACGTACAGCTGATGACAGGAGGGAAGGCGGGTACGGGGAGGGAGAGGGGACAAAGTAGTGAAGAACATAACACATATTCTAAAGAACGGAATTGGGTCTGAATTACCACTGCGTCCCTAACTCTTTTTTAAGGGACTGTTAATAACCCATAAAGCACAGACACGACATCAACAAGTATGTTGAGTGGGGTTGTGTGGGGCTACAACAACCTGAACGTTCACTTCCAAGCGCTGGTGCTCTGAACTCAGTTCAGGCATCTGTGGGTGGGTACGTCAAAACTTGTGGAACTAACCCAAAGATTTGGTTTACACAACATTTCCATGACAGAGAGCGACAGAGACCCATGAGTTTCCATGACAGAGAGCTACACAGACTGATGAGTGTCCATGAAAGCGGTGGGGCAAATCTTCAAGGATAGTATTAGGAGTAGCAGGTAGATGTCGGGACTCTTCCACATGCCACAGACAGCTATGAAAGGGAGACTAAAGAGGAGAACAGTTTTATAAGTTGCAGAGGGAGGTTTTTCCTCTTTCTCCTTTTTCTCACATACAGATTACTCCTCCTTTTTCTTCCTTGGCTACCTTCCCGCCCATTCTAGCATTCCTAGTCCCCTTATCCTTCTTTTTCTTTTGTCATTTCTCATGAGGAGTGCAATATTGCTGGCTTCCTATATGTGGCACTATGAATATTTAAATTGAAAGAAGGTGCTATAACTTACAGGTATGTGAGCAAGGATCAGCATTGTCCTGTTTTCTGTTAATTCTTTGCTGTTACGTCTTGCTCAACCTAACCTGCTGTGTTTGTATTATGTTCAAACCAAATATTGGGTAGCTCTTTTGACGGAACCTAAGGAAGAGCCCTTTCACAACAAGCCCAGTATGTATGAGCCTGTATGTGAAAGTCTGCTATGCAGATATAACAGTAATACTGAGATTATTTACTTTCTTTTTTATATGAACATTTTTGTTTTTATTTTCAACAGTAACAGTACCATAAGGCAAACATATCCCAAAGGCATCACATACACATCCATAGCAATTTCTGACAATCGTGATTGAGTGCGATTATTCTTCATGTGGATCCAGGTGATGGTGGTGTTGCGTAAGATGCCCAGGTTTATACACTTTAATCTAATTAGGGTGTGAACGATGTTTCATCACACGTTTATCTGACTTGAGTTTGGCTTCTCATGTGGAATGGGTGATGGTGGGAAAAGAGATCTCGTGAATCTAATACCAGGAAGTAGGATTCCTGATTTTCTTGACAAATATAAAGTTTAGGGCCAAAGAACAGGAGAAACCAGTGGCACTGTCTGAAAACAACTGGGATTGGGGTTGCCTTTTTTCAGTGTTTATCAGGTAGGAAAGGGGATGCTGTTCTGCTGGTCACTAACCAACCTGCACATGTGGGCCACTAACTTGCACTTGCCCAAGAATGGTAAAACCACGGTTCCTGAGGAAGCTCATGCCAAGCCTCAAGCAGAGGCCAAGGAGACCTGTGAAACATGTAATCTACCTCAGCCAGGAGATCAACTCCCCACATTTGATTTATCGTCCCCTTTGGAGTGTTATGTTTCATATAGGTACCTCAATATAGGCTCAGGTAGTCACCTAACCTTTCACCTATATTCTCCCCTACCATTACACTACATAACGTTTCTTGGGACTGACCTGTGAGAAAGTGCCCTCTTTCTGCATGGTATGCCCCCACTTTTTGCTGAATTGCTGATGTTCTTTGACTGAGTGTGCCCTGGGCTCCTGCTAATCAGGTACCCAGGGCCTATGTTCCTTCCCTAAAAACTGCATTGAAGCCTAAACCCAATTGGCATCCCTGGCCACAGGTAGGCCCCTGGTAAAAGGTACCACAGGTACCCAGGGCACTGTGACCAGGGAAGGCCCCTAAGAGCTGCAGCACTTATTGTGCCCCCTAGAGGCCCTGCACCTTTTCACACACACACTGCCTTTGCAGGCTGCGTGTCTTGGTGCAGAACAAAGTGAAGAGTCGACATGGCACACATCCCTGTGTGCCATGCCCTAAACCACTGCCCTGGCATACATCAGTCACCCCTCTAGCTGGGTGCCCTATGCCAGTGGTGAGGGTACAGGTGCATGAGCCCTGTACCCCTACAGTGCCCAAGTCCATTCCTGGGCACTGTAAGTGCAGTGCTGGCATTAAGAGTATATGGTGCTGGGAGTTTGTCATTACGAACTCCACAACACCATAATGGCTACACTGAAGACTGGGAAGTTTGGTATCAAACTTCTCAGCACATTATACCCACACTGATGCCAGTGTGGGAATTAATGTAAAATGCACAACAGAGGGCATCTTAGAGATGCCCCCTGAAACTCGACCAACTTCTAGTGACCTGACTGAGTGGCTGCTTAGGCTGCCACCAACAGACATGTTTCTGGACCCCTGGGTCGAGAGCCTGCTGCTCTCGGGGGCCTGAAACAATGCACATCCTGGGACGAGGTGCCAAGCCTCCTCCCCCAGGATGGGCAGGGTTCACGAAGGGAAGCTTCAAAGGCATGCCGCCTTTGTGAGCCTCCCCAGACCCATTGCTGCTTTCAGCAACTGGTCCCCACTGGTTCTACCCCCACTTTGGGCGGGAGAACCGGCGGGAAAAACAAGTGAGGAAAGAGGTGTGCCCACCTCTGCCAACTCCACCCCTCAGGTGGGGGAGGCGAGGTGAAGCACAACTCTGAGTCCCGCCATCTTGAGGATGGGGGACCTTGCCAACCAGGGACAGGCTCCTGCCCCCTCCCACTGGAGGGTGGCACGATAGGGGGTGTACCCACCCCAGGGAAGGGACCCATTGGTCCCTGCCCTTTACCTACCTGTAACGCCCTAAATCTAGTATTTAGGGGGCACCCTGAACCTTGCTTCCTCAGATCCAGACAAGAAACAAGAAGAAAAGAAGAAGAAGGACGAAGAGCCGTGCAGAGCTAACAAGAGGACGACGCCCACTGACTTGGCCCCAGCCCTACAGGCCTGTCTCCCCTCGAACCTGCTCCTCGCGAAATCCCGGTGTGTCCTGCAGCCAGCAACCTCAAAAACCCCGGAGGACCTGCCTGCCTTCACTTCCAAACCTGCTTCTCCCGTGAACACCGGACTTGTTCAAACTGCAGCTTCTGGCTCCGGCCGGATACCGCGAATCCAGCCCACTCTGCACGCGCCGAACCCGGCCCGAGCTCGAGTGGAAAAACACCACGAGGAGGTCACCCTGGTGATCCTGACCCGAGATCCGGCGACTCCTGACCTGCCTTAAGCCTCCAGTCGACGCCTGCAGCCTCAATCCAGAGGATCCCCTCTACCGCGACCAGAGCGGGTAAGACTTTCCGACGTCCCAAGGTACCCCTGCACCCGACGCCCCTCGGCCTTGTGTGCCCAAACCAACGGTGCCTAACCAACCCGAGACATCCCAACTTACCCCTCTAAGTGGTGGTCGCACCCAGAAGATCCTCGTCCCCGAGCCTGCAGTGTTTCTTCTAACCGGAGGTGCTCCATTGAAAACAACAGGGCACCCGACCTCAAAACAGCACCCTGCACCCGGCCGCCCTAGTGCCGCTGAGGGTGCACCTTTGGTGCTAATTTGGTTCCCTATTTGCCCTGACCTAAACCCTAGGAGCTTTGCTCCCACAACCCAGTGGCCTGCTTGCCAGCAGCCACCAACCGGAGACCCCCTATCCTCCATAGGATAACATTGGGCCTCAACACTCTGAACCCGGCCGCCCTAGTGTCGCTGAGGGTGCAACAACAGTGCATCACTGACCCTGGGGACCCCTGAGTCTAACCCCAGAACCTTAACTCCCACAGTCGATTACTTACCTACAAACCGATAACCTGTTTTCCTCCATAGGATAACATTGACACTTTTTCTCCAAAAAGTTTCGAAGTGTGGAGTTTTGAAATCTAAAAATATTCTTTAAAAATCGCACAAATAACCAAAACGTGTTTACTTACCTGTTTGCAGGAAATGTCCCAGTGCTGAATCTAGGTATCCAGCACTGAGTTAGAAAAGTAACGTGAAAAGTAACTTACCTGCAATTTACTGGAAAAGCCCATTCATTTCAATGTACTGCTCCAAAAAGTTTCTGTGTGGAGTTTTGAAATCTGAAAATATTCTTTAAAAATCGCACGAATAACCAAAACGTATTTACTTACCTGTTTGCAGGAAATGTCCCAGTGCTGAATCTAGGTATCCAGCACTGAGTTAGAAAAGTAACGTGAAAAGTAACTTACCTGCAATTTACTGGAAAAGCCCATTCATTTCAAGGTACTGCTCCAAAAAGTTTCTAAGTGTGGAGTTTTGAAATCTGAAAATATTCTTTAAAAATCGCACGAATTACCAAAACGTATTTACTTACCTGTTTGCAGGAAATGTCCCAGTGCTGAATCTAGGTATCCAGCACTGAGTTAGAAAAGTAACGTAAAAAGTAACTTACCCGTAATTTACTGAAAAAGCCTAGTCATTTCAATGTACTGTATTTGCTAAGTGTTGCAACCTACTGCATCCCCTGTAAATCAAACAAAGTACAATTTCTATTGCATTTTCAAACTTTTCTATATTCAGCAACTTATTATTGCAAAGTATTTTATGCTTACCGGTGCCAGGCTTGCTTGGTTCTAAAATAAAACAACAATATATTTTTATACAAAAACAATTGGCCTAGAGTTCAGTTCTTGAGTGTGTGAATTCATTTGCTGACTGAGTGTGTACATCAAATGCTTAACACTGTCCTCTGATACTGCCTTACTGCTCGACCACTCTACCACAAATAGAAAGTAAGGTTCTATCTAACTTTAACCTCTGCCTACCTCTGGGGTCACTTGGACTCTATACACACTACACCTCATTTTGGTGTAGTATATATAGAGCCAGTTTCTTACATGACCTTTTACCTAGTTACGGTACTGCTTACAAGACGTAGGGTTTTCCCTGAAAACTAGCTTCATCCATTATGTATGAGGATTCTTGGAAACTCAGCAGGACTACCATCTCCTGCATAATAACTATGTATAAGGGTCATTCCTTCCGTCATCCTAAGTCCGACATGACACAGCAAGGTAGAACCCCTGAGGGTACCACTTTGGGTATATATACACCATATTTTTGCTGAGGCAGGGAGAGGAGAAAAAGGACTTCCATGCTGACACACTGACGCAAGACGCTGAGGTTGCTGCATGCAGACACTCCAGCTCGCAGTGGTCTGACATCCCTCGCGGGGTCTCCATCTCGAGACCAAGACGCGGTCCCAAAGTCTCTCACTTCACATAATGGGGTTGACTTTATCCTAGAGGGATTCTTGGCTTTACACCGACATACATGCTAGGTACACTTAGGTACATCTAGTTAGGGTCGCATCGTAGGAGTATGTTTTTTATTGTCATGTATTTTTATACCTGCCTGTCTTCATCGTTTTTGCACGATGGTAGAAATCTTCCATCCTTTTACTCTGTTGGTGCTTATAATCATCTATATCTGTTCCTGTCTAATGGTTGTTTCAGCACACCTATTTTACCCTAGAATGACCCTGGTTCAATAAATGCTTATTGAAAACGTCCCCACTGTTTATTCTGTGTATCTCTCTGAGACAAAGTGAGCACGAGTGGATGAGCGAAAAGTACTGTACTGTTTCCACGATCCCTGATGGGACACAGTTGTCATGCTCGATAGTTATCAAGAACTATTCTCTCCTTGGTAAGAGGGGTTTCTAGTGGCACTATGAGCTAGCTGGTATACAGGTGAAAATACTCGGTGGGGGTGGGTGTCTGGAATCGGTCTGAACACCAATCCCACAGTCTATGTTGTCTAAATGCGCAGATCCTATATAGGTTTAAAGGACTACACGACAGGAGGAAATGGCACAGTCAATAATAGACCCCGTATATTGTGAAAAGGGCTGATTTTATCAGATCGATTGGCATATTATAACAAAAATATAGCACTTGGCTTAATTATCACTCATTCAGCAACATTGTCTGAATCTTGCATTGACCCTTTATAAAAAAGATATCTGCATTACGACACCTGGCCCCTCACCTAACAGACTAAATCTAACCAAATATGTGAATGCAAATCAACGCTTGGCCCACCCCTAAAAAAACAACCTGCTTTAGCCTATCGGCTAACTCTCTCTCCTAGACCCACCAATTGCCCCTTTGTGTTGCCTGTGCACCAAAGCTAAGATTCCAGTCCTATAGCGTAGCCATATCTGGTCAGAACCTTCTCCTAACTAGTGGTCTTCCACCATAACCAATACCTCCCTACTAGATTCCTGTACCTAACTGGTCTACCTTCATCTTTCTTTTACCTCCATTTACCTCCCACTTATTCATTCTTGTAGCTCCTTTTGACATTTTTTTCTTTCTTCCAGCCTACTGTTTGTGCACCTAAACCCCTGCCAGCCAGTGATCAGGCCAAATCACCAAGTCCTCTCGTGCTTGGTAACTCCATCCTAAAAACTTCAAGTAACCACCCCTGCACCTAAGAAAAAACTCACCTATGTATTTTCCAGACCTCTGATTCCCACCTGCTGTCCATTCTCCAACTTTCCATCCACAACCTCACCATTATTGACTTGACTAAAAATGCTCTCATCCATATCACATAAATGCATGTCGTAGTCCGTCACCGACTGATGCACCTTCTGCTCCGTAGAGAAGCATACAGATTATACTTTTTATTACCATAAAGGAAACCAGGCTATATATTTCTCCATCAACAAATAGTTATCTTTCAATAGTAAATGCCTTCCTCTGATTCTTTATTCCCCTAATGCTCACACTTCTGTACAGTCCTGTCCAACAACACAGCTATATGTGCCATGTTCATACCATAATCGTTCCTGACTGCTTTCCTCGCATATCTTACATTTTCTTTAGAACCTTTCAAACAACTCTGACCATAAGCTGGCCAAACTCACCCCTCCCATCTAAATCTAGAAAACCTCCAGTGGCCATAAACAGCTTTTGCTACACTGATATGGGTGCAACAGCTGTCCCCATTCCATTCACCCCACCTCTTGCCATGCCTGCTGCATTCCATTAACCCCAAAACAGAACTGCTAACCAACAATGAATCCATTTCACCTACCTTCCCCCTCTTAATCCTAGAGCAATATCCAAAAAGTATAGAACAAGCACATCAATGTTTCTCGTCATCCCACTATACCTAGTCTCACCTCAATACTTATCCAAACTCCGCTTCCATCTCCTGACCCCTTCTGGCCTCAATCTAACCATTACTGTTACTTTTCCTATCCTCACCCGGCGCATCCTTATTTTCCTGCTCCTTGACATGCAGTAAGCCCACATATTTCATAGCAAAAACAAGGCTTGCAACTGAATGAATGAATGGAGGGATTTATAGACGCTACTCAGAGAGTGTCCCGGCGCTAAAAGCTAAAAAAAATTATATGCATCCCGGCACAGGTGGCCTATGTCCTAGAAGAAAAAAGCCATGTTTTCGGTTGCTTTCTGAGGGAGGTCTCAAGGGGTATCTTACATAGATCACAAGGAAGCTTGTTCCATGCTTTAGCAGCAAGAAACCAACAAGCTTTTCCACCCTTCCTTAAGCGCATAATGCGCGGGACAGTCAGCAGCACAGCAGAGGCTGAGCACAGCGCTCTAGATGGGCAATAGGGCACAAATCTCCTCGCAAGGTAGGCTGGGCTGGCTAGAAATACTGCCCTATGAACCAAAACAAGGGATTTGAATAGGATCCGCTTCCTCCAACATGGCCTACCATCTCCCTCAAAAACACATCACCCTTCTCCACCATTGTCACTTTTCTCCCATTTGTGTTCCCATTAGGTTTTGTGATGGGGCGTCAAGTGGCCCTTTCTTAGACTTCAGATTTAACAGGATTTGTAGCTTGTAATTGAAAGCCAGTGTGTTCTTTGATGTATTTACCTTTCTGGCACAACAATGTTTTAATTGCTGATTTATGGCTTTTTCATTCAGGACGTTTAGCTGCTTGCATGCCTTAGCCTGTCATAAAGACACAGTGATATTCACTAAGCAACCTGGTACGTTCATTTGTATTGGTTTGCTGCCGTGATAACAATATTGATTTGCAGTTTTTTGTCCCAAGATTAAAGACGTGCGCATAACAAAAATACTAGTCCTTTGTCAAAAGTGCCTGCTCTGCACCTTCATCTTCTGACTCCTTTTTATAACCATCTTCTTTCATTGTATGCTCTAATGCAGCCGGTTCCTCAAGGGGGCCCTATCCCTATCTTCAATATTGTTGTAGCCCAAAATGGGATTTTATTCCTAGGGCAGCTGGGGCAAGACACACAACTACTATTACCAAAAACATCCCCTAGCAAAAAAAGCTATACATATAGGGTGACCAGGCGTCCCGGATTTCCCCGGACAGTCCCGGTTTTCAGAGGTCTGTCCCGGCGTCCCGACACTTTTCCTAATTTTCAATAAATGTCCCGGTTTTTGGGACAAAGATAATGTCATTCTGCAAAACGGAAATGAAACTATGCTCTCCTTTCAAGAGATTCATGTAAAGTGATATAATTTAGTATCTGTTTCTTTCAGGCTGGACAGGAGGCCGGCTGTAGGCTCTCAGCAGAGGGAAGAAAGAGTGGGGAAGAGAGCAGGGAGGTTCAGGGTGGAGGTCCTGCCACAGCTGTTATATAAGGTAGCCCTGCAAATGTGTGTGAAAATGTAAAGATATATATATGTGTACATATACATATGCATCTAAATATAAATGCACGTGTGTATATATATATGTGTATGTGGGAAATGGTTAATTGGCTGAGAGTAAACTCCCTGCAATTTAACAACGATAAAACCGAGATACTGCATTGTGGAGTAGGCAGAGTGTCGCCGGTTCTTCCAACTAATTTTTGGCCTATCCCCACGGATATTCCTTTGGTACCTGTGAGGACGGTGCGAAATCTGGGGGTCAGCTTTAATGATAAGCTGAACCTAGAATCTCATGTCAACAAGCTGGTGGGGAGCTGCTATACCCTTATTAGAGGATTACGGAAGGTGTTGCCAGTGCTACCAATTCATGCTAGAGCTTTGGTGGTTAGGAATGTCATTATGAGCCGCTTGGACTACGGCAATGCCTTGTTATTGGAGACCCCGAGATATTTGCTCGTGAGGCTCCAGAGAATTCAGGCGGCAGCAGCTAAACTTGCCCTTATGAAACCGCGTCGATCATCCTCGTCTCTGGCCTTGGCAGAATTGCATTGGCTCCCGGGGGCTCAAAGGGTACAGTTTAAGTCTCTCTGTATTGTGTTTAAAGCTTTACATGGATTTCGGCCCAAACCAATACAGAATAGGTTTGGATGGTATGCCCTATGCGCAGCCTTCGTTCCTCTTCAGCCAATCTTGTAATCATTCCTAAGACAAAGAGAGTAACAATGGGGGAGAGCATTTGGTGTGGCAGCTGCTCGGTCTCTGGAACAGTCTCCCCATTGAATTGAGACAGATACAGGATCTGATGTTGTTCCGTAAGAAAATTAAGACCTGGCTCTTTCCCAGAGTATAACCTTTCTGATTATGTTCTATAGTATCCTCCGCTGGTAATAGACATGTATTGCAGCACCAGGATGCCCGGTAGGGGTTACAGCGCGCTTTATAAATGTGCTTACAATACAATACAATTTACATGGTTACGCAAAAACTAGGACAGGCCAGACATAAAAGTAACATGAAAGACTTTAGTCCTACTTTTATGTTTGACCTGTCCCGCTTTTTGTTTCTCAAAATCTGGTCACCCTATATACATAGCGGCTTTGACAATTATTTGTTGTTAACATGATCTATGGTAAGACATTCAGGTGCATACTTATAGTCGAAAATGTAAAACTACAAGTACCAGAATGCAAAGAATGGCTGAAAGTGACACACATGATGTGGAGCCTCCTTGACAGAATTACCCATCGATGTGCCACAGTCAAAGGAAACCAGTACATGTAAACTCATATCATAACTCAAATTGTTTTTTAAAAGCGGACATCAGTTTCCACAACTAGCTACAGAATGAATGGCAACAAGTCATATGCAATCACTTATTCTGTAGTCATACCACACTCACACCGAGTCACTGAACTATTCAGTAAGTACGTCCAAACATTTAAAAAAAAAACATTTTTCTAAAATACTAGTACAAGTTTTGTACTATAACTACTCCCTTTCAATTACTTGTTGTAATCTGCAAATAAGAGAAAGAACACGTCGATTCAGGGCTTTAAGTGGGATGAAAAAACTGGGGGGGTCTCAAAGGGGTGTTGCAGATATAATTAAGGGAGTGGCTTAAAACACATAAATTGGAAATCTCTGCCCAGCATTATGTGCCGCCCGACTGGTATTTTGCTGCTTTTTTTCTGTCTTTGCATCTAGATATAGAATGCAAGTAACATTACTCCTACAACAAGCCAGGACTATTAGCTTTGTCAGTGGCTGTCAGCTGTACAAGATAAAAAAGCAACAACGGTTTCTTTGTATAAAATAGGGAAAATGCTTCTTCTGAAATGAGACTGAAAGAACCGTAACGAGTCCCTTTAAAGATGTATTAAAAGCACTGAATGGTGGTACTGCTGTCAATTTAAGATTTTTTTTTTCACTCGGAGGTTGAGGGCAATAATAGAGCCCGAAAGAGACCCGTCTCAGCACCTGCTTTTTAGAACTGCTGCTTACTGCTTACTACCCCCGATAAAGGGTTGAAGCACTTTAAATCTTACACACGGGAACAGAGAAGATAATTATTCTGTGATGCAAATTAAGAATTTGTAACATTAGTTCACCTAACCGTGTAAGGTCGGGCAAGCATTAACTCACCGAGCCACCTTTACTGCTGCATTACCCACCTCAGCGTATTTTCTGTATGAACTATGCACTGAATATAGTTATTTATGTTCAGTAAAGCCAGGCAGCACACAGAAGCCGCCACAAGACAGCAGGTTGGCGCTGTACAAATCCTGAGTATCAAAAGCACGCATCAAGGTAACACAGAGAAGGAAGGCGTCGATGACACGAGCATTCTCTTTGAAGGTAGGAAGGGGCTTATTTACAAGCCCCTTGCGCCACTTTAGCGTCACTTTTAATATGGGAAAAGTGACGCAAAAGTGGCGCAAGGGGCTTGTAAATCTGCCCCGAAGTGCTTGCATGTAGGCTACGTTCCTGGAAAGCAAAAACACACCAGTCATGAAAAAATCAAATAGTTATGGATTTCAGGATTTCCAAGCAGAACGAGTCGGTGTGCAAATGAGGTTGCTTGGGGAGTTAATTGGGTGGTAGGGGCTGAAATCTCATCAGTAACCCAGTTTCCCGTGACTGCAGCGCTAGCCTTGGCGAATGTATGCCGCCTGGCTGATGAAACTCCCGAGAAAGTATTGATTTCGAGAGAGTCCCAGGTGGAATGGAGATGTGTGATTGCAACATCCATTATTGTGTTGGAGTGGGAGGAGGGCGAGGGCAGACATACCAGGTGTTGCAGAGTGTTCAAATACGTGGTTGTAAAAATGTAGTACTCTGCGCGCTAGGTTTCAGCATGTCCATAAATTCCTTCGTCCCCAGTTCCTGAAAAAAATAGGAGTTTTGGGACTTTTTCTGACCTAATTTCACACTTGAGCATTTCATTTAGCACTAAACTCACCCTTGCAAACTAGGTGTGCAAAAAACATTGGGGGTATTTGTGAATATTGACAAAGTTATGAAAATGTGGGTAGTAACCACATTTCTTATGACAACCCATGTGCCACACCACACAGAACACCCGTGTTTACTCTTAAAATTGCCAGCTGTCACATACTAATGCGACCGTAAATGTCCGCATACTTTCCTTCTCAGAATCAGGTTGTTTGTGTCTGTGCATGACACTTTTTGGACACTTAGGTGAAACATGGTCCACTAAACGTTTTGTTAATCAGGTCCTGACTTTCCAAGCAAGTGTTCTAGTTAATCCTTCTGCACAAGCAAAATATCCAGAACATTGCAGGTCTTAAGTGAGATGTAAAATAAAACATTTTTAGACAACTTTCAGGTTCTGATTCTAAAAAAGACAAATCTGCACTTGTAGCTTTACTATTTCATTTCAGCGCAGATTTATACATTTTTAGGTCGCAGCCTATGCTAGACATCTTGAGGACAATCAGAAAGCTGACCTACGAAGGCTTCTGCCCATTTCTTACCATTGGCTTTGTGGTTTGTAACTCACATTTTCTGGCTTTCTATTTGCGGGCTTTATTTGTTTAAGGATGTCCAGCTTGAGTGTGTCCGTTCCAGCTTGAGTGCGTCCCTCCCGTTGCCCAAATCTTATTAACAGTATCCTTCTGAGTGCTCCCTTTCTGTAAGCAGCCTTCCAAATCTTCTTATCTTGTCACATTTGCTGCGCATTCAAAGACAGAGGTCAAATTTTAGGCTCATTCTTTGAGGGAGCTTGGTGTTTACTTTTCTTTCTCTGACTTCAAGGGAGAGGATTTATGTGACAATTATGCTGGCTACTGGGGGTAATTCTAAAGTGTGGTAGAAACAAATATTTTAATGCAATCAAAACAAATCAGTACCCTAGGTAATGACTTTCCACCATTATATTTTATGCGCTGTATACTTTTATCAGTAAAACTGTACATCTGTGCAAATTTAATGGTCATTTCAGTTGAAGATGTGTTGTCTGTAATGGCAGTGCGCTACCCCACTCCACTCTACTCTGCACCACTCACACTATGCACCTCCACACTACGCCACTGCACTCTATGCCTCTCTACTCTGCATCCCTCTACGCCAATGCACTCTAGTGTACTAAGCACCACTGCACTCTTCACCACTGCACTGTACACCACTGCGGACTATGCCACTCCACTCCACAATCCTGCACTCTGTCACTGCACTGTACGCCAATGTACTCTCCTCTGTACCACTCCACTCTGCACCAGTGCACTCTATGCCATATGCACTACATCACTCGAATCTGCTTTGCACCACTACACTCTACCCTGCACCATTCCAATGTATGCCACGTCACTCTACTCTGAAACAGATTACTCTGGGCCACTCCACTCTACGCCACTGCAATCTACACTGCACCACTCCACTCTGCCACTCTACTGTACCACTCTACTCTCACCACTGAACTCTATGCCAATGCACTCTACACCACTTTACTCAAAAACAATATACTCTACGCCACTGCCCTTTACGCCAATCTATTCTGTAGCACTCCACTCTATGCCACTACACTCTAAAACACTCTACGCCACTGCACTCTACACCATTGTACTCTACACCACTGCACTCTATGCCAATCTGTTCTACTCTGCACCACTGTACTCTACACCGCTGGTCTCTACGCCATTCTACTCTACTGCACTCTACGCCACTCCATTATACACCACTGCACTCTACGACAGTCTGCAACACTGCACTCTCTGCCACGGAACTCTATGCCTCTCTACTCTATATGCCACTGCAGTCTACTCTGCGCTACTCTTCTATATGCCAATGCACTCTACACCACTTTACTCAAAAACAATATACTCTACTCCACTGCCCTTTACGCCAATCTATTCTGTACCATTCCACTCTGCGCCACTATACTCTACAACACTCTACGCCACTGCACTCTACACCATTGTACTCTACACCACTGCACTCTATGCCAATCTGTTCTACTCTGCACCACTGTACTCTACACCACTGCTCTCTACGCCATTCTACTCTACTGCACTCTACGCCACTCCATTATACACCACTGCACTCTACGACAGTCTGCAACACTGCACTCTCTGCCACTGAACTCTATGCCTCTCTACTCTATATGCCACTGCAGTCTACTCTGCACTACTCTTCTCTATGCCAATGCATTCTACACCACTACACTCTGCACCGCTCCACTCTACGCCACTGCTCTCTACGCCAGTCCACTCTAAGCCACTATAATCTACTCTGCACCACTGCACTCTACAATACTGCACTGTAATCTATGCCACTGCACTCTATGCTGCTTCACTCTACTCCAGAAAAATCTACACTACGCCACTGCATTCTACGCCACTGTATTCAATTCTGCGCTATTCTACTCTACGCCACTCCTCTCAAGGGCACTGCACTCTACACCACTTTAATCAAAATACACTACACCACTGCACTACACACCACTATACACTACTCTGCAACACTCTACTCTATACCACTGAACTCTACACCACTCTATTCCACTCTGCACCACTGTACTCTAGACCACTGCTTTCTGTACCACTGCACTCTAAGCCACTCTACACTACTGCACTCTATGCCACTGTATTCCACTCTGTACTATTCCACTCTAAGCCACTCCTCTCTAAGCCACTGAACTCTACGCCAATGCACGCTACACCTCTTTACTCGAAAGAAATACACTCTACACCACTGCACTCTGCACCACTGCACTCTACACCGCTCTTTTCTGCACCACTGTACTTTACACCACTGCTCTCTATGCCACTCTACTCCACTGCACTCTACGCCACTGCAGTCTACTCTTCTCTACGCCACTCTATGCCAATGCACTCTATGCCACTTCATCACCAGACGTCGCCTTCCTGACAGAGACCTGGATGAACGACTCCTCCGCACCCGACATCGCCATAGCCATCCCAGACGGCTATAAGATCACCCGCAGAGACCGCATCAACGGAGTAGGAGGAGGAATCGCTTCGTCCACAAGAACTCCATCAGGGTCTCGACCAGCACCGACGACTTTCTCTGCACCGCCGAACACATGCACTTCCAGATCCACACGGACCCCAACACCACCCTTAGAGGCACCCTTGTCTACAGACCCCCTGGGCCCCGACCCCAGTTCAGCGACTCCATCGCCGACTTCATCAGCACGCACGCCCTGACCTCTACCGACTCACATCCTCCTCGGAGACCTGAACTTTCACCTGGAGAACAACAACGACAGCAACTCCCACCACCCTGATCGACAACCTCGCCAACCTCGGACTGAGACAGCTCGTCACAACACCGACCCATTCCGCCGGCCACACGCTCGACCCCGTCTTCTCCTCAAGCTCCCACGTCTCCTTCAGCCACACCACGGAACTCCTCTGGACCGACCACCGCTGCATCCACTTCACCTTCCAGAAACCCACCACACACCACCGCACCCAACAGATCCCACGCCGCTGCTGGAGCAAAGTCACCGAAGACCAACTCACAGGCAAACCTCGCTCTCAGCCCTCCCTCCGACCCATCCAACACCGACGACGCTGCCTGCAACCTCAGACGATGGATAGAGCGACTGTGCCAACACCCTCGCCCGCTGAAAAACTCACCTACAGTGACACCACCAAAAGAGCCAGCTGGTTCACCCCGGAACTCCTAGCTTCCAAGCGTACCTGCCGGAAACTAGAGAAGAAATGGCACAGTGATAAGACACCGGACAGCCACGTAGCCCACAAAGACGCCATCCGTAACCACCACCACCTCATCAGGTCCGCCAAGAGAATCTCCTTCAAAGACCGCCTCGACAACAACGCACACAACAGCAAGGAGCTCTTCAACCTCGTGAAGGAACTCTCCAACCCCAGCTCCAACGACATCCCGCCGTCGCAAGCCCTGTGCGATTCCCTCGCCACCTTCTTCCACCGCAAGATCGCCGACAACCACGACAGCTTCAACACCCAGACAGCCCCAACTAAGATCGATGCACCAGACCCGCCGCACACCATCGACCACGACCCCTTGCCAGCCTGGGCCAGCGTGAACATCGATGACACCATCAAGACCATGAGCACAACACACTCCGGCTCCCCGTCAGACCCTTTCCCGCACCACATCTTCAACAAAGCCAGCAGCTCCATCGCACCCCAGCTGTGCAATGTTATCAATCTCTCCTTCGAGACCGCGACCTTCCCAGAGAGCTGGAAACACACCAGAGATCAACGCCCTACTCAAAAACCCAAGGCGGACCCGAGAGACCTCAAGAACTTCCGGCCCATCTCCCTGCTTCCGTTCCCAGCCAAGGTCATCGAGAAGATCGTCAACAAACAGCTAACCCGATACCTCGAAGAAAACAGCATCCTGGACCCATCCCAATCAGGGTTCCGCAGCAACCACAGCACTGAGACTGCCCTCATCTGCCGCCACCGACGACATCAGGACCCTGCTGGACAACGGTGAGACCGCAGCCCTCATCCTGCTGGACCTCTCCGCCGCCTTCGACACTGTCTGCCACCGCACTCTACGCGCACGCCTCCACGACGCAGGGATCCGAGACAAGGCCCTGGAATGGGCCACCTCCTTCCTCGGCGGCAGAACCCAGAGAGTCCGCCTCCCACCTTTCCGATCCGAAGCCTCCGAGATCATCTGCGGCGTACCCCAGGGATCTTCCCTCAGCACAACACTGTTCAACATCTACATGGCCCCGCTCGCACGCATCGCCAGACAGCACGACCTCAACATAATCTCCTGCGCCTGACGACACTCAACTGATCCTCTCCCTCACCAAGGACCCCTGCCGCCAAATCCAACCTCCATGAAGGAATGAAGGCCGTCGCCGATTGGATGAAGATCAGCCGACTAAAGCTGAACACGGACAAGACAGAGGTCCTCATCCTCGGCTCCAACCCCTCAGCCTGGGACGACTCCTGGTGGCCAACGACACTGGGAGCAGCCCCAGCACCCACCGACCACGCACGCAACCTGGGAGTCATCCTCGACTCAACGCTCTCCATGGCCAAGCAAGTCAACGCAGTCTCCTCCTCCTGCTTCAACACCCTCCGCATGCTTCGTAAGATCTACAGGTGGATCCCGACAGATACAAGAAGAACAGTCACCCAGGCCCTCATCAGTAGCAGACTTGACTATGGGAACGCCCTCTACGCGGGAGCCCCGGCCAAGCTCATCAAGCGACTGCAACGCATACAAAACGCCTCCGCACGCCTGATCCTCGACGTACCACGCCACAGCCACATCACCCCCCACCTGAGGAACCTGCACTGGCTCCCCGTCGACAGGAGAATCTCCTTCAAACTCCTCATCCACGCACACAAGGCACTCCACAAGACTGGCCCAGCTTACCTCAACAGACGACTCTTCTTCTACGTCCCCAACCGCCAGCTCCGCTCCGCCGACCTCTCCCTCGCCACCGTCCCTCGCATTCGAAGAACAACCACCGGCGGCACATCCTTCTCACACCTCGCCGCCAAGACCTGGAACACCCTTCCACTAAGCCTACGACAGACCCAAGACCTGCTGACCTTCAGGAGGCTACTCAAGACCTGGCTGTTCGACCAGTAGCAGCACCCCCCCCCTTTTTTTTCTCCCCAGCGCCTTGAGACCCTCGCGGGTAAGTAGTGCGCTCTACAAATTCTGTGATTGATTGATTGATTGATTGCCACTCCACTCTACTATATACTACTCTGCAACACTCTACTCTGCAACACTCTACTCTACAACACTCTACTCTGTGCCACTGCACTCTGCGCCACTGAACTCTAAGCCACTACACTCTAAGTCACTGAACTCTACGCCACTCTAATCTACTCTGCATCACTGTACTCTATGCCACTGCTCCCTGCACCACTTTATGCCAATGAATTCTATGCCATTGCACTCTACGACACTCTAGTCTGCAACACTGCACTCTCTACCACTGAACTCTGTTCCATTCTACTCTGTGCCACTGCATTATATGCCACTGCACCATTCTACTCTACTCCTCTCTACACCAATGCATTCTATGCCACTCTAATCAACTGTGCACCACTTCACTCTACGCCTCTGCACCACTTCACTCTACACCTCTGTACTCTACTCTGCACCACTCTACTATGCACCACTGCACTTTTCACCACTGCACTCTATACCACTCCAGTCTAGGCCACTCCAATCTACTCCAGTGCATTCTATGCCACTATTCTATGCTACTCCACTCTACCCTGCAGCACTCCACTCTACTCTGAAACAATCTACTTTACACCACTGCACTCTATGCCACTCTATTCCATGCTGCACCACTCTATACCACTGTACTCTAAATACTGCACTCTACCCAATGTACTCTGCACCATACCCAATGTACTCTGCACCACTTTACTTAAAAACCAATGCACTGTATTCCAACTACTCTGCACCACTGCACTCTATGCCATTATACTCTACTCTGCAACACTCTACGGCATTGCACTTTACGCTAATCTACACCATTGAGCTGTATGTGACTACACTCTATGCCACATTATTCTACTCTGCACCACTCTACTGTATGCCACTGCTCTCTACAGCACTCTACTATGCTACACTTTACTCTACGCCACTGCAGCCGACACCAATGCACTCTGCACCACTGCACTCTAAGACACTCTACTCTGCAAGAGTGCACTCTGTGCCACTGAACTCTACGCCACTGCATGCTACGCCACTCTACATCATTGCGCTCTGTCACTGCACTCTACTCCACTCTATTCTACTCTGCACCACTGTACTGTACGCCACTGCCCCCACAGCAGTCTTCTGTACTACACTCTACTCTATGCCACTGCAATCTACGCCAATGCACTCTGCACTACTGCCCTCTAAGACACTCTACTCTGTGCCACTGCATTCTATGCCACTGCACCATTCTACTCTATTCCTCTCTATGCCAATGCATTCTGTGCCACTCTAATCTACTGTGCACCACTTCACTCTACACCTCTGCACCACTTCACTCTACACCTCTGTACTCTACTCTGCACCACTCTACTCTGTGCCAATGCACTCTACTATTTACCACTGCACTTTTCACCACTGCACTCTATACCACTCCAGTCTAGGCCACTCCAATCTACTCCAGTGCATTCTATGCCACTATTCTATGCTACTCCACTCTACCCTGCAGCACTCCACTCTACTCTGAAACAATCTACTTTATACCACTGCACTCTATGCCACTCTATTCCATGCTGCACCACTCTATACCACTGTACTCTAAATACTGCACTCTACCCAATGTACTCTGCACCATACCCAATGTACTCTGCGCCACTTTACTCAAAACCAATGCACTCTATTCCAACTACTCTGCACCACTGCACTCTATGCCATTATACTCTACTCTGCAACACATTACGGCATTGCACTCTACGCTAATCTACACCATTGAGCTGTATGTGACTACACTCTATGCCACATTATTCTACTCTGCACCACTCTACTGTATGCCACTGCTCTCTACAGCACTCTATTATGCTACACTTTACTCTACGCCACTGCAGTCCATGCCAATGCACTCTTCACCACTGCACTCTAAGACACTCTACTCTGCAAGAGTGCACTCTGTTCCACTGAACTCTTCGCCACTGCATGCTACATCACTCTACATCATTGCACTCTATGTCACTGCACTCAACTCCACTCTATTCTACACCACTGTACTGTACGCCACTGCCCCCTACAGCACTCTTCTGTGCTACACTCTACTCTATGCCACTGCAATCTACGCCAATGCACTCTGCACCACTGCCCTCTAAGACACTCTACTCTGCAAGACTTCACTCTATGCCATTGAACTCTACACCACTGCACGCTACACCATTGTGCTCTACGTCACTGCACTCTACTTCACTCTATTCTACTCTGCACAACTGTACTGTACGCCACTGCTCTCTACAGCACTCTACTCTGCAACACACTACTCTGAGCCACTGCATTCTACACCAATGCACTCTACTTTGCAAGACTGCACTCTCCACCACTGAACTGTACGCTACTCTGCACCACTTCACTCTATGCCACCGCACTTTACTCTGTAATACTCATCTCTACGCCACTCTAATCTACTCTGCACCACTGCACTCTACGCGACTCTACACCACTGCACTCTATGCCACTCTATGCCACTCTACCCAACACCTCTGCACTCTGACTTGCACCGCTCCACTTCACACTGCACCACTTAACTCTACTCTGAAACAATCTACTGTATGCCACTGCACTCTCCACCCTGTGCCACTCCACCCTGCGCCACTCTACCCTGTGCCACTCCACTCTACACCACTCCACGCCATTGCACTCTATGCTTTGCCACTCCCCTCTACTCTATTCTTCACCACTTTACTCTTTGCCACTGCACTCTACACCAATACACTCTACTCAAAACCAATGCACTCTGAGCCACTGCACTCTATGCCAATCTACTTTGGACCACTATTCTTTATGCCACTTCACTCTAGGCCACTCTACACCATACTACAACACTCCACTCTATGACGTTCTACTCCATTAAACTCTACTCCACTCTATGACACTACTCCATTGTACACTCCTGGCCAATTTACTCCACTCTATTCTACGACACACTACTCCACTCAACGCCACTCCAGTACGCCATTCTACACCTTGCCACTTCATGCCACTCCACTCCGTCACTCTACTCCACTTAACTCAACGACACACTGTTCCACTCTACGCCCTTCAACTCTACTACACTCTATTCCTTCCACGACACTCCACAAAACTATGCAACTCCATGACACTCCACTTCACTCCATTCTACCTCTAAACCACTCCATGAATCTCTACGCCACTCCATAACACCCCACTCTACTCCACAGCACTCTACTTTACGACACTCCATGCCACTCTCCTTCATGGCACTAACTCTTAGCCATGCTGAACATCTGCCAACCTGATGTACAATGTGGCTAAAACATATTGGCAAAGCCAATAGCTTTTGCATAGGCGAGACCTATTGGCTTTACCAATGCTTGTTAGATTTACAAAGGTTTCACAAAGGAGTACTTGTAGAAACCCGAAACACAGTTGGAGGTTTCCCGGATTACTTCTTTTTGTTTCCCTATGCAGAAAATATTTGATCACATAAAGAATCCCCTTCATCTACATTCCCACCAATTCTGGGGTTTCCCTCCCCACTCCCTCTCTGGAACCAGATGTACTCCTCCCCTTTACACGAGTAGATGAGTGCTGTTGGGATGGAAATGTCCACTTCATGGTAAAGAGGTGTGTACCCCTGCCCTGAGTGGTCCACTGCTTGTAAAACTTGTATCCCGACTTTTATTTTGGACATGGTGACATTGCTAATCTAGGATGTGCCACTAATCTAGCACATGTGTAGAGGCCTAGGGCTGTCCATCGCAATGCAACGTCCAGTAGATGTCCTATGACCTTGTTGGGTGCACCAAACATGCCTACAGTGAACCACTGTACCTATCCTGCGTGTATCTTGCAAAGTGGTGGCGGCAGTGTACTGCATTTGTGATTTATAGCATGATCTTTCCTCTTTGCCAGAAAGAGGGCAGTGTCCTGACCCCTCTCAGGTAGTATTCCACTTTTATGTCAAACCCAGAACCTGGTGCTGACATCCTGAGCATGTTGAATGTTTGTGTGTCCAGTCACCACGTGATACATGTATGGTAGTAGGACTGTGTGTGTGTGTGTGTTCTGATGTCATTTTGGAGCCTCTTGTCTTAGCATGGCACAAGAGTGAGGATGACTTTCTAGTACAGGGGAAGTGTATTGACTTAATTCCTGTGAAGACTTTGTTAGCAAGGGCTGCTGATTAGTTCTTCTTGAGCGCTGCCGTTTAGTGTATGGGAAGGATGAGGGATGAGACTGCAGTTTGTTTTTCAAGGTGGGGACATTTATGGGCTAGACCTGCCCTTTCATCTGTCTCTGATCACTGCTGACAGCCAGGTGCAGAAAACTCACTCTTTATTGTACCCTTGTTTTGATACTACAGCTTCCATCTAACCCCAGTGGCTACCTGCTGTGGGAGGTATCATATTACACAAAGGCTGTGTATGGAGAACAGCCTGGAAATGACCTTTGAAAGGGAACCAACAGAAAGTGGCGCTGGAGCATGAGATACGATTCACATCCCATGTATGGCAAATGTGTATAAAAGTGGGATTCATGCCACCTCATTTTGTTGCAGTTCCAAGTTCTTTATGACCAAAGAAGGGAGTGCTCCAAAGAGTACTTCAAGACCAAAGAAGGGAGTGCTCCAAAGAGTAGTTCAAGCTCTAAGCTTAGGGCTAAGATCAGCCTGACAGCCGGTATCCCAAAGGTGACGGGGCATCATCGGAAGTCAACACTTTCTGCTGGAGAAGCTGAGGGCCTGCCTAAATATAATAAAAGCCTGCCTGCCTCCGGGGAGAGGGGAGAATTGTGCTTGGTCCTGCAGGAGAAACTTCCCATGAGGAAAAGCCCAGCACACTCCTCTCTTGATTAACCCTAGAGGAAATTGCAAGCCAAGAAAGCATCCAGGAGTTTCATGTGCTGGAAACATGCCCCCTGGGTTCTCCACATAGTTTAGGAGTGAACTGTACCAAGCCTGTTC
This sequence comes from Calotriton arnoldi, assembly GCA_963921515.1. Taxonomy (NCBI): domain Eukaryota; kingdom Metazoa; phylum Chordata; class Amphibia; order Caudata; family Salamandridae; genus Calotriton; species Calotriton arnoldi. Next base: position 2,608,567 of record CAWUFW010001404.1, on the reverse strand, counting down.
CAAAATATATCACCAGCAGTCTGCTCTAGACTCGAGAGATGGATACTGCTGCTCCGGACAAGGTTTTTTTTTTTATAGAACTTTATTGATTTCGATAAACAACATCACCACATTTGGCATTGACTAGGTTTACATTTTAAGCCATGGTTAGATTATACAGTTCAGTTTCCATTCTGTATTATCATTCAGTACAGTGAGGCATTGCATTACTGTTTTGCCACGTGTCGCTTTCTATCTTGAACAAGCATTTGTAGTATGTTCTTATCAATATACTGATAAAAAAGCAAAACCCTTGAACAGTCAAATCAAAATTATGTTTACCCAGTGTTTCTAGTTACATATTTTCTAAAGCTCTGTAATGATCAGTGTTGCATTAGGGTTCGTTGGAGTGGGCACTGTGGACACCGGGCCAATGGAATCCCTAGAAACTAAGGTCTCATGTTTTACCTGCCTGCCACCCAAGGGCTCTTTCTCATCTGACACATAGCTCATTATGGTTTCCACTTAACTTGAGTGCGCCATTCGGTTCACCAGCCAACAGGCGATGTCGCCTCCAAGGAAAGCTATTACTGCCACCCAAATTTGATGAAGCTGGTGACCACCTCCCCCCACAAATCCACTAGCGGCCACCTGCGCAACTCTCTGTAGACTTCGGCTCATAACACCTCCCCCTCAGCTGTCTCTCAGCCTTGCGCCTCAGTCCGCCACCCCCTATGAGGAGGGCCATGTGGCAACTTCCAATGGCGAGTGATATCTCTTTGCGCAACCCCCAGTACCAGATTCAGGAATCTGTTGCCCACTTTTCACTTTCGCTGTCTTTTATATAATCCAAGAAGGCAAATTTCTGCTGTGTACAGATGCTCATGATTGAGGGTGCACTCCAGATCCCTTGCGACATGTAACCAAAACCACGTTATGATTTTATACCCCCAAACCACATGGAGAAAGTCTGCATCGAGCTGTATGCATCTAGGACACCACAATTCTTCTGTATGCAGCATAATATTGAGTCTGTGGGGCGTGAGATATGTGCAGTGCAAGTAATCAAACTGTGTGCATTTAAATCTGGTATTACACTGAAGGAGTAACTATGTTCGAGAACGTGGGTCCATTCCTTTCCCCAGAAGTGTCTGCCTATAATGTCTTCCAGCGAGTTCTCAGGGCCGGCAAGTCATCTGTCCTCATGGTCGGTTCTGATTTATATATCCACAAGACCAAGGTCTGCCTCCACTAAACGTTAGGATGGTCTGGAAGAGGTCATGTGTGGGGGATTCCGGATCAAATGCCTTCCATGGGTTAAGAACTAGGTTTCAGGAAAGCCTTCCTCTATCACTAAGGCCTCCAAGGACTAAAAGGTGCCCTCCGAGTAGCAGTCCCCAACGTTCTTAATCCCAGCTGCTATGCAGGGTGCTATCTTCCTGGTAATGAAAAAGCCTCCACGTGCGGCCGGCCAGCCCGCCAATGATGTCCCTCGAGCATAGAGGGTGATCCGTCCAATCCGACGGCAGGCTCCCCTCCAGCATCTGAGAGCTTCGCAAAGAAGTCTAGGTTTAGGGGGTGTGAGAATTTTAACCCCCAGGAGCACAGCCAACAGTGCCCCATCTCTATCCAGACCACCAAATTCTCTCAGTTCTGTCAGATTTAGTCTCCCTAGCAAGCGAGCCAACCACTGCAGTTGGGCTGCGTAGTAATATAGTTCATAGTCGGAAACCCCTAAGCCGCTTTTGGACGTGGGTCTTTTCAGCATGCATAGCGACACCCATTGGCGACCCCCATCCCATTTCAGTTCCTTGATCAGGGAATCAAGGGATCTGTACCAGGATCTCAGCACCCAAACCACGAGATTAACAAAATAATACAGGACTTGCAGGAGTATCACCATTTTAGTCGGTGCTATCCGAGCCATGGTGGGAATTGCAGTGTCCTCCAGAAGGTCACACATCACCCCACCCAAGATTACTCTCCCGTATGTCAGTTTCAGAGTGATAGATCTTTACTCCCAGGTATTTGAGGACCTTGGGTTCCCATAGAATTTCAGCAAGCAGCATCGCCGCTGGCTGTCTCTTGTGCTGCATCAACACAGAGAAAGCACATGATGTTTGCCTGTTCACACGGAGGCCCAAGACCTGGCTGAAGTCCTCCAAAAGGGCAGCGTTGTCCTAGCACCCCGCAGGTATATACGTATAAGGAGACCAAATGTACCCCATCCCAGAGTGGGATCCCCTCACCCCGATCCTCCTGTCTCACCACACAAACTAATGGTTCATTCACCAGGGCGAACAACTTGAGGGTGAGGGGGCAATCCTGTTGAGTGCCCCAGCCGATCTCAAAGGGCTTGGAAAGGCTTCCAACCGTGCACACTCGTGCCCCAGCATTTAATAGAGTGAACCAGTTGTTCCAACCGTCACCTAGAGACATTCTAATCATCACCGACTGCAAGTAGTCCCACTTGACCGTATCAAAGGCTTTCCAGCTATCTATGGAAGGTACCAGCGCCTCGGGATATCGCTTCCTGTCTGTTGCCTCTAGGACATAGAACAGACGTCTAATATTGTTGCAGGTGCTAGGATTGGGGATAAAGCCATTTTGACCCTCATGTATGAGACCGTGAAGATGCGGATGAAGTCTATTGGCCAGGCTCTTACTAAGTATTTTATAGTCCAGAATCAACATCGATAAGGGTCGGTAGGATGCTACTTCTGCTGTGTCGCTCGAGGGTGTAGGACACTGTTGGGTGATGGACACTATTAGGGTTTCTCTGGTCGTATCAGGGAGCCTCCCACAACCAATAGCCTCCATGTATAACTTAGCAAGCCATGGGGGGGGTGGCAAATGCTTGGCATAGGTATAGTTATATTCAGCCGGGAGGCCGTCTGTCCCGGGTGTTTTGCAGAGTGTAATGCTTTAAATGGCTGCTCTAATCTCCTGCTCTGATATTGAAGCACCCAGCTCCTCTCGCTTTTCCTTAGAAAGCCACTGCAAAGCCGCTCTATTGCGAAAGAGATTTAGCTCTTGTCTAGACAAAGGAGCCCCAGGTTTGTTCAAGGCCCTGTAGTGAGCCATGAAAACTTCACGTATGTCCTTTTGGGAGTGTACCATTTCTCCAGTTTGCCCTGCCAGCTGCGTGATCGGAGACCCCCTATCTTCGGAACATATCAGGTAAGTCAACATCCGGCCTGCTCACCCGCCCTCAGCATGTGCTGTATTGACATATTCTTGTCTACTTATTGAACAGAGTTTTCCCAATACTACAGAGTTTCGCTTTTGTGCTTCCCAATAGGGCAGGCAGAACCGCGGGCGCTGCAGAATCTAATTTTCCAGATGTTGGTTGCCCTTCTCTTTTGGTAGGCAGGTCAGTCCGTAGCAAGTGATCTACCCCAACCGACCGACTAAGGCAATACCCTATAACGACCACCTAATGCTTTTCACTCAACATTGGTGTGGTAGGCAGTATGGGCGTTGGTGTCAAAGTGAGCAGCAATCAGGTCACCAAGGGGGTCCCAGGAGGTTGGTTCGTAGAGGTAGCTAGATGAAAATATCCATGTGGGGATGGGCACCCTGCGCCCACCCCAGTGAAATTCCATTCTAAGTGGGTTGTGGTCTGACAACATGCACCCTAAGTACTCAGACCGGACCACCCTGACTAAAAAACCCACCGAGCCTAGTATCTTATGTAGTCTGACATGTAGATCATGCACTGGGTAGTAGAAAGAGAACTGATTTCTGAACCCCCTATATGTTTGGGAGTGTCCAGTGCTCTAGCCAGTCCCGAAAACCCTGAGCCAATCTTATCACAACAGTATCAGTCAGTGGGAGAAAAGATCTATACAGATTTGAATCCACCACACAGTTATAGTCACACCCGAAGAGTAGAGTGAGATGTGGGCAGTGTATGAGAATTCTGGTCAGGAACGTCACTTGCCCTACATTTGGAGCAAAAAAGCTGCCAAAGAGTAGACTTATATTATGTTATTAAAATTTATTACACGCACGAATCACCCCTGGAGGGGTATCTCAGCTCGGAAGCCCGGAGACAGCAGAATTGAAGCAAGTAACAAAGATAAGTCTTAAGTAAATTTCTAAATTACCAATGGTCCTTGCAAATTCGTAGTTGAAGAGGCAGCTTATTCCAATAGGATGGAGCTAAGAAAGAGAACGACCTGCCCCCTGACCTGGAACGTCCCTACCCTAGGGACCCTGAGCAGAGCTTTGTTGGAGGATCTTAAAAGTCTTGGAGGGGAGTTGCGAGTGAGCTTTGATGAAAGATCGGAAGGTCCATTTCCATATAGAGCTTTGAGTTAAGCAGCAAATTTTGAAAACAATTCTGTTTTTAACCGGTAGCCATTGTATGGTATGAAGAAGAGGGGAGGAAGCTGCTCTAGAAGAGAGGTTACAGATCAGGCGTGCAGCGGTGTTCTGCACCACCTGAAGTTTGGATAATAGCAACTCATTTGCTGAGGCCAAGAGAGCATTCCCATAATCCAAACAGCTGATCACCAGCGCCTGGACTAAAGTTTTCCTTGCTGTAAGTAGTAGTAGAGGAAAGGCTCTTCTCAGCAGCCGCATCATGTGGAATCATGAGCCTACGATGGATACAACCTGATCTTTCATAGTGAGAGATTGATCTAACCAGACTATCAAGTTTTGAACTAATAGTTTAGGTGAAGGGGCTGTGCCAAGTTCTGGGGGCCACCAATCCGGATTCCGGATGTTAAATAAAATGAATAGGACTTTTAATAAGTGTAGAATAACACTTAGAGCGTGAGTAGATTTACACATATGTGAATTTACTTTTATGAATAGGCCTCATGTATATTTTCTCCTACACTTGGATGTACCGTTCCACTTTTTTGCTGATCACCATTTCCTAGTGTAGGTTTACTCTTGGGTATACGCTTACATGCCTCTGCCCCCGCAAATGAGGCTCCACTCCTTCCATTTAGTAGTAATTCCCCATTTCTCCACCCTCCCCCAGTCACTCCTACATTTATGTCTAAAAGGTATACCTACATGTACAGAGATTTGCGTCAACGGGATGGCGTTTTCTGCACATAAAAGATAGGAGAGGCAGAGGTCTTTGGCATTAGGTTTGTGGCTTGGATTTTGTAGTATGTGAGTAGTACTACTGTACGTCCTACAAAATGCAGTTTAGGAATCTAGGGCCACTTGTATCAAATTTGGAAATAGTGATAACCTAATTGCGTTTTTCTGCGAATAGCAATTAGGTAATCGCTATTGCCAATGTATGAAACTCCTTGAGTCTCATAAAGTGATTCCTAGTGGGTCGCAAATCGACCTACCTCATGAATATTAATGAGGTAGGTTGCAATTTGCGACCCATTGGGAATCACTAAAATCACGGGGATGGTGGCCTGCTGAAGTCAGCAGACCACCATGTCTGTGATTGCTTTTCCATATAGCAATCTTTTTTTTTTTTTTAAATGCAGCCCGTTTTCCTTAAAGGAAAACGGTTTGCATTTAAAAAAGTTTTCTTTTCATTTTTTAAGAGCAGGCAGTGGTCCATGGCACCACTGCCTGCTCTGAAAAAACGTTTTCGCTACCATTCCCAAAGGGGAAGGGGTCCCTTGTGGGCCCCTTCCCATTTTCAAATGGGTTATCACCTACTTGAAGTAGGTGGTAAAATGTGAATGTTTTGCGACTGCATTCCAGTCACAGAACATTCCAACATCCCGCTGCAATTCGGTATTAGGAAGGGAAGCCCTAAACACGCTCCTTCCTAACAGCGAATCGCTAACCCATTTTGTGATTCGGTAATGGGTTACCGAATCGCAAAATAGGGTTTGGTACATTGGAAAAGCCTTTTTTCCAGTCGCAAACAGCCCGATTCTGCGAATCTGGCCCTTTGTGACCTTAAAAAAGGTACATAAACGTGGCCACTGGTTCCCAGTTGCAAGTTAAGTTTCACAAGCAACCCTTCCACCCTCTTGCATTATCCAAGAAAATAGCTTTGTTGTTGCTCAGGATCAATGCAAACATGTAATGGTATACCAAGTAAAACCTGAATTGTTCAGCTAATCTTAATTAGCCAGGTGGTAATTATCTCTGACAAATGTAACACTGACAAGCATATCTACATCTGTCTAAGGCAACCTGCTTAACTCCTCTGCATCTCTCCTTTTATTGAGCCTGTGGGTTTCTGTGACAGTGTCGTTTGAGCCAATGTTCTTGATGGCAATTGAAACACTTGAAAGTAGAAATGCGTCATAGAGGCTTGGTCGGATCTTTCTACTCCTGAAATATTTATAATCGCAAAACAAAGTATTAATCATCCTCGATAACACACAGTTTAGTATATCTTCTTTAGTTTTAATAGCAAAAACGTTGTTTTTCTTTCAGATTGTGGGGAAGTAAGTGTCCCGAGTGCCTTTGTAGGCACAGCAGTGTCTCTCAGTCACTACGTCTTCCAAGTAATCCTGCTTATTTATTAATTCATTTTGTTATGATTTTCTAAAGCGAGCTATAACTAGGCCAAAGTGCGCCTTACAAAATAACCAGAGAGATACAATGCAAAAGAAAGCTTCTGACGAGCGGAACAACTCAGGGGTCGATTCCGATTCGGGCCGGAAAACGTACCGACCGACTCGGAGCCGGAATTCATTCCGACCGACACGTACCGGTGCAGCCCGACCTGCAAAGTACGATGAGAAGCGTGCAAAATCCGACCGACTCGTGCGGAACACAAGCCAAACGACCGAGCCGCGCGGAAAACAGCAATCCGGCCGGAAAACCACGCGAATCGAACCGACCGACACGCACCCGGAACAATCCCGAACGAAACGTACCCGCGAACTCCTACCCGCCAAGTACGATGCAACGCGTGGAAAACATGACCGAGTCGCATGGAGGACAAGCCGCATCGACCGACACGCATACAAAACTGCGAGCCGAAGCAACCCAAAACACCGCGACCGACGCGTACGCAGCATAGAAAACAGCACAAACACAGCGTGAACGACTCGGAGAAGCTCGTACGAGACAACTGCAGGGTTCGACTCGGTCACAAGAACGTCTCCTACATGCACAAAAAGTACAAAGGAAAACACACAAAAAAAGGCCAAACAAGCAATTACAAAGCCAATAAATACTGGGGGGGCAGGGAACAAAGACACAACCACAACTCCACCCATATAAAGGACACAAATCCCTACCATGATCCTTTGCAAATTCAAATTACCTGCCAGCACTCAACAGACAGCAACCACACACCCACAGCTCATCCATCACACAAGCCACACACCATCAGCACCTCAACAAATAGCACCCTCACATACACCCAGCAAAACACACACTCACACACCCTCACCTGCACACCAACACACACATCACTCACCATCACCACCCATCACCATGCCCCCAAAGAAGAATCATAAGTTCCTAGATAGTGAATTGGAAGTCCTGGTAGATGAGATCCTCAGGGTAGAGCCACAGCTGTTTGGTACACTGGTCCAACAGACCCCATGTCGCAGAAAACCAAGATGTGGGAGAGGATCGTCGACAGGGTCAACGCACAATCACCATGTTTGCGCACAAAGGTAGACATCCAGAACAGGTGGTATGACGTGCGCAGGAGGGTCAGGGACCTGTTGAAGAAGGACTACCTCTTGAGCCAACACACCGGCAGTGGCCCTCCTGCCAAACCAGTATACCTCAGGCCCTGGGAGGAGAAGGTGCGGGCCATCCTACCACCAGTGAGCGTATATGGACTAGAAAACATTCCAGAGCCTGGTGAGTACACAACAAATGTACACAATATTGTGCGACAATACACACACATCACTGTCAAGGGGAGAGTCAAACCATGCACCCTTAGCAAACACACAGCAACCAGAACAGAATCATCCCAAAATGTGTATGTCAGTCAGATAAACACAACACATGCCATCTCATAGTGATATGTAACTGTGTCATCACATGTACAAACACAACTACAACTACAGCTAGGCAGTGGCACAAATATAACTAACAAACACATCCAGACATGTAGCCACCACTACAACACCACCTCACAGTGAAGCCCACTGAAAGGAAGGAATTCTGTGTATGCTGGGCAAGTCAGTGTAGCCAATAGCATCATGGGAGTCGTAGTCACAGATATTGCCCACCCTCACAATGCGCACATCAACACCACCATGAACCATGCTCACATCACAGGGAGTGGAAAACAACTGACAAGATGGCTGACACTGGCTACTGCTGTGGGGAGCACAAGGTCCTGCTGGCAACTGTGCACCAACCAACAGCAGGACACCACTGACTGACATCCTGAAATACAACTTGCACTCCCTGCAACGGAAGCACGTTCCATGGTGGAAAATCTGGCTGGGTGGGAAGGAGGACTGACAGCACTGACCATAGTTACCAGCAGCTCCACTCACACACACCCCTAACACAAACTCCACACAACTCACCTGGGAGAATGCATTGCCTCACACTCCAATCAAATATCCCACAAAGAACCACAACCCTGGGTCATGCTTAGTGAAGCACAGGGACACACATGGGACTTGTAGCAAAATTAACCCCAGGATAACACTGTCAGCCATCTTGTCAGCACAGGCACACAACCCCAAGTCAAAAGGAAGCAAGCATGGGCATGCTGGGAAGGGGGGTGGAGGCAATAGCATGATGGGAGTGGTAGTCACAGCTCAACATCCCCCACCCACATGGCCCAGCAAGCTCACACTCAAGCATGCACACCTCACAGAGAGTGGAAAGCCCCATCAAAGGTGTCTAACACTGGTGCTCTGTTGTGGGGCGCACAAGGCCATGCTGGGAACTGGCCACCAACCAACAGCAGGACACCACTGTCAGCCATCTTGCCATTGCTCTCACACTCACACACAGTGAAGTCCACCCAAAAGCAAGTAAGTATGGGCATGCTGGGAAGTGGGGTGGAGGCAATAGCATGATGGGAGTGGTAGTCACAGATATTGCTCACCCCCACAACTGTCCCATCAACACCACCCTGAACCATGCGCACATCACAGGGAGTGGAAAAGAACTGACAATATGTCTGACACTGGGTACTGCTGTGGGGAGCACAAGGCCCTGCTGGCAACTGTGCACCAACCAACAGCAGGACACCACTGACTGACATCCTGAAAGACAACTTGCACTCCCTGCAACGGAAGCACGTTCCATGGTGGAAAATCTGGCTGGGTGGGAAGGAGGACTGACAGCACTGACCATAGTTACCAGCAGCTCCACTCACACACACCCCTAACACAAACTCCACACAACTCACCTGGGAGAATGCATTGCCTCACACTCCAATCAAATATCCCACAAAGAACCACAACCCTGGGTCATGCTGAGTGAAGCACAGGGACACACATGGGACTTGTAGCAAAATTAACCCCAGGATAACACTGTCAGCCATCTTGTCAGCACAGGCACACAACCCCACAGGGAAGCAGAGTCAAAAGGAAGGAAGCATGGGCATGCTGGGAAGGGGGGTGGAGGCAATAGCATGATGGGAGTGCTAGTCACAGCCCAACATCCCCCACATGGCCCAGCAAGCTCACACTCAAGCATGCACACCTCACAGAGAGTGGAAAGCCCCATCAAAGATGTCTGACACTGGTGCTCTGTTGTGGGGAGCACAAGGCCATGCTGGGAACTGGCCACCAACCAACAGCAGGACACCACTGTCAGCCATCTTGCCATTGCTCTCACACTCACACATAGTGAAGTCCACCCAAAAGCAAGTAAGTATGGGCATGCTGGGAAGTGGGGTGGAGGCAATAGCATGATGGGAGTGGTAGTCACAGATATTGCTCACCCCCACAACTGTCCCATCAACACCACCCTGAACCATGCGCACATCACAGGGAGTGGAAAAGAACTGACAAGATGTCTGACACTGGGTACTGCTGTGGGAGCACAAGGCCCTGCTGGCAACTGTGCACCAACCAACAGCAGGACACCACTGACTGACATCCTGAAAGACAACTTGCACTCCCTGCAATGGAAGCATGTTCCATGGTGGGAGATCTGGCTGGGTGGGAAGGAGGACTGACAGCCTTGACCATAGTTACCAGCAGCGTTTCTCACACACACCCCTAACACAAACTCCACATAACTCACCTGGGAGAATGCATTGCCTCACACTCCAATCAAATATCCCAAAAGAACCACAACCCTGGGTCATGCTGAGTGAAGCACAGGGACACACATGGGACTTGTAGCAAAATTAACCCCAGGATAACACTGTCAGCCATCTTGTCAGCACAGGCACACAACCCCACAGGGAAGCACCGAGGATTCTGTCCCCATGAACACGTGCACAGCCTGGGAGTGGCTGCCCCCAAGTGACACCCACAGAACAACATGTTCACCCCCATAAACGGAATAGGTAATGCAGCCTTACATGCCTTAGGATACAGTTTGGACAGGCTGTGGTGTTGTAGGTGTGCCCCTCACTCCCTGGGAAGTACATGTGGCTGGCATATGTTCACCTGTGACAGGCATGGTGACATATGCCAGTGACTTGTACAGGGACGCGTTGGACAGCAATGGACCGAACGGTGCGCACACATTGGCCATTGCATTCAATGTGAGCTGGTACACGTTGTATTCGCAATACGCGTTGGACAGCAATGGACCGATCGGTGCGCACACATTGGCCATTGCATTCAATGTGAGCTGGTACGCGTTGTATTCGCAATACGCGTTGGATAGCAATGGACCGATCGGTGTGCACACATTGGCCATTGCATTCAATGTGTGCTGGTACGCGTTGTATTCGCAATACGCATTGGATAGCAATGGACCGATCGGTGCGCACACATTGGCCATTGCATTCAATGTGAGCTGGTACGCGTTGTATTCGCAATACGCGTTGGACAGCAATCGACCGATTGGTGCGCACACATTGGCCATTGCATTCAATGTGTGCGGGTACGCGTTGTATCCCGGGTACGTGTTGAACAGCAATGGACCGATCGGTGTGCCCGGCCGGCCCATTGCATTCAATGTGTGCGGGTACGCGTTTTATCCTGGCTACGCGTTGGACAGCAATGGACCGATCGGTGTGCCCGGCCGGCCCATTGCATTCAATGTGTGCGGGTACGCGTTGTATCCCGGGTACGCGTTGAACAGCAATGGACCGATCGGTGTGCCCGGCCGGCCCATTGCATTCAATGTGTGCGGGTACGCGTTTTATCCTGGCTACGCGTTGGACAGCAATGGACCGATCGGTGTGCCCGGCCGGCCCATTGCATTCAATGTGTGCGGGTACGCGTTGTATCCTGGGTACCCGTTGAACAGCAATGGACCGATCGGTGCGCACCCATTGGCTATGGCCTGGCCTGGCAACGGACGCGTTTTCAAATTTTGAACGAGTCTGATGCTGGAAATTCAGTTGGTCACCCACAACAATGTTGCAAATTCATGGGTGTCATGAAGTTGAACTTTTGAAGGATGCTGTGGGCGTGTGTAAGTGGTGCAATTCCATGGATTGGCCAGATTCAGAAGATGCAAACGACTTGGACCTATCACTTTGGACACATGGGACAGTATCTGCCTCTGCAGCACCCATATAATGCTGGCTGTTCCCCTGAGAGCTCACTTGCCTGCACTACATGCTCCAGGACGACATCTGCCACCACCACTGCTGCTGTATCTGCACCCTCTGGACCCTGCAATGGCACGTACTGTGGAGAGAGCCCCAGCCTTCAGCACTGAGGAGAACCAAGCCCTGCTGGACAGCCTCCTTCCACAGTACAGCAAGCTGTATGGGAAAGCAGGGGAGCAGGTGAGTGTTCTGTCCACTGCCTTTCTAAATGTGCATGTTGTCTGACTAGCAAGGCTAACAGTCTGCACGCCACTAGCTAGTAGGCTCACTGAGTAGTTGTCACCCCCCATAGTGTGTAGTTACATGCACTGAACAGGTATAGTGCAGTGACAGTGCATTTAAACAAGGTTTTACTTCCCAAGCAATGATACCATGTAGTAACTGCTGGCATACTGTCCATGGCCATCGTTGCACTGCCTGTGTACATCATGTGCCCCTGTGATTGAGACATGTATATCCAACTGTGTAATGCACTGATATGTTGCATGTGTAGTAATGGCATTCTCACTTTGTCATCCTCACAGGTTGATGCCCACCAGAAGCAGCAGATATGGCTGACCATCGTCCGGGCAGTGAGATCCGTGGGGGTCTACAAGCGCCGGATCCGCAACTGCCAGAAGAGGTGGCAGGACCTTCGGGGCTGGACCCGGAGGATCGCACGGGTCCAGCTGAAGCTGTCGCCTCCTCGCAGGAGGGGCGGACACCGGACCCTGACCCCCCACATGCTCGGGATCCTGGCGGTGGTCTTCCCTGATCTGGATGGGCAGCTGAAGGCCAGAGAGCAGCAAGGAGGGGGTGAGTCCATGACTGCATTGTGAACTTTGTCTGCCATGCTATGTGCCCTCCTCTGGCCTGGTTAAACTTCCACAGTACATCAGTCATGTGGGCCAGGACCCATGTCCCTCTATTGTGCACTGCCCACTCCTCATCTGATACCCAGGTGTGGCCCTTACAGTCAGGGAATTGTGTCACTTGGGTACTGTGTCCTTGCAGTTTGCTTGACTCAAGGTGGGGGACAGCATCTGTTTCCCTAACTCTGTGGTGGGCATCATGGGTGGGTCCATTGCTTACACAATGCCTGTGTTCTGACATGTAATCTGCGTGTTACTTTGATATGTGGTCCAATTGCTGAGCTGATCCACCACATGTGCCTGGGGTATCTGGCACACACCCATGCTGCGGGTGGGAACAATGTTTGGGCCCCAGGAGTGTGTATATTACGTGTGTCACACATACTTAGCCAGCTGCCTACTGTCCAGGGCTCATCCCTCATTCATGTGGGGCAGGACAGTCATGCCTACTCCAGGCCATACAATACACTCTGTACTCCCACTCCCGTGTATCAGCTGACACGTTGTGCTCAGTGATGTGTCCCCTCAGGTGTCTGCCTCTGTGTCAGTGTGCTGTGGCTTCGTTGTCAGGACTGCTGGGGTGTTTCTCGGTTGGGGCTCAGCATGCCACCGGAGATGTGACCATAGGAGACGATACTTGTGTGACACATAGGTGTTTGATCACCTGACCGTGCAGACTGGGGTATGCGAATGTGAAGTTCAGGCAGCTGTTTCCCATTCACAGCAGATTGTGAGGTGCTCAGGTTCAGAGGGTTGTGTTACAGGTCTCCCATATGTCCAATCGGTATGACCTGGACAGATAAGGGTTCAGATGATGTGGTGTGTGGGGGTATGTGACAGTGATGTATGACTTAGCAGGCATGCCTGTGCCATGGCATGTGACTTCCTATGAGTGATCCTGCAGGGGAGTGACATGTGCTACATGCACACCATTGTGGCAATGGCTATCAGGACATGGGTGCATCATGGTGTCTGTCGCTGGTATGCATCACATGCATTTCCTATTTGACTCTGGGCATCCCTTTCATCCGGACACCTGTACTGACTCAGTGGCAAGAGTTGTGATGTGTGCATGTTCACATGCTTCACCGTGTTCTCTGCACTGTCCAACTACTGTGTAGGTGGTGCATGTGTCCACACTGGGGTATTGCCATCAAACAGACACCAGACAGATGGGTGCAAGGCCAGGTGGGATGTGAGTGCCATGGTTGACCATCAGACTGACAATTGGCTTCTCCTGTTCTGTTTGGGCACTTTTAGCAATGTTCAACTAAGGATGCCAGTGCTTGCTCTGTAATGTGCTGTACTTACTGTGGTGTGTGCGTTCGGTGCAGGTGACTGATGTCTGTCTGTTTCCCTATTGTTTGCAGATACATCCACGGCCACAGGAGGGGACAGCTCCACGGATCAGGAGGAGCCGCAGAGCCAGACTGGGTCAGCAGCCGAGGAGTGGTCGGAGGAACCCAGTGGCACGGAGGGCGAGGGGAGCCACACCGAGGAGTCCTCAGCACCATCCACCTCAGCTGAGGACCACAGCAGCTCGGAGGATGACTGCCTTATGGAGGCGGGTGTCAGCAGCCACCACACCCCAGCTAGTGTTGCTGTCCCCGCCACCACCACCACCGCCCTCCCATCGGCTCTCATTCCCGAGGTCCGTGGAGGCTCCCATGTTCGGGAGCGTGTCTCCTTCGGGCCAGGCACCGCACCCCCTGCCCCTGTGTCCCCTGCTGCCCTGAGTGAGGAGTCTGTGTACCTCCTTCGCCAGCTCCATGTAGTGCAGACAGCGATGCTGAGTGTACTCCATGCACACACCACTCTGTTGACTCAGCTGGTGTCGTTCATGGAGGGCATCTCATCGGGCATGTCTGCCCTACAGAGGGGCAATAGGTCCATGGACTCCTCCCTGACGGCAGCAGTGTCCCTCCTCCGACAGTCCCTCACCCCTCCTGCCTCTGCCCCATCCACTCTCCCCAGCACCTTACCTGTCCCAAGCACACACACACCGGCACAGGCACACACCAGCACAGACACGAGCAGCACACAGACACACACGCCACAAACAAGACGCACACGCACGCACAGTCAGGGGACTGAAACCACACTCACAGGGGATGGGGCCCAGGCACACACACACGCATCCACGAGCACTGCGCAGTCCTCAGTTGCCTCTCCCTCCAAAGCCCCCTCCCTTGCCTCACCTGCAACCCCAAAGACACAGCGGCTCTTCCTCAGTGACCTCGGCCTCTTCCCCTCCGATCCAGCTGATACAGCATTCAGGGGGAAGAGGAAGCCCACCCACACGGAGTGGAGTGCCCCTCGCCCCCGGACACCCTCCCCCAGGCGCAGACCGACTGATGCCCCCATCCGCAAGTCCCCCCGGACCCGGAAGAGCAAGACCCCATCGCCGCCCTGCAGCTCAGGCACCAAGTCTCCTTCCTCCATCCCTCAAGCCCCCACTCCACAGGTGCCCCCACCACACCCTGCCCCAGGTTCCCCCACCCACAGATACACCATCCCCAAAAGGATCAGGCCTTCTCCCCTGCCACTTGCTCTTCCGGCCCCACACCCCCGCTGCGCTTGTCTGTGCCACTGGTGTGGGTGACGGTGTCCTCCCCTCTGTCCTGCCCACCTTACCTGATCCCCATTCTCCTCCCCTGGAGGTAGGCACTGCAGTGGAGTCCACTACCACCCTGTCTGACTTGGGCACTGCAGTGGGGAACCTGTCCACTCCATCTGCACGGTCCACTGCAGTCGTGCCGGCACCCACACCATCTGAGTCATGCCCCCAGTTGTGCCGGCACACACCATGTCAGACACCTCCACTGCAGTTGTCAGTGGCTCTCCAGCACCCACCACCCCTTCCCTGCCTCCTTCTGGTGAGCCCTGATCCTGTCCCTGCGGTGCCTGGCCTGCCCCCCGTATGCCCCTCCGAGGGGATTGTCCCTGGTTTTTATCAGTGCAGGCAGGCGTAGGGTGACATCTGCCACTGTCACCCTGTTTTGACTTTCATGATGGACTGGCCATTGGCCTTTGTTTATTTTTTACATGACTTCAACTTTTGAACCCACATATGCTGAATAAAGCAACTTTCTATTCTCTAGTGCTTTTGCTTCTGATGTACATGATGTTGATGATGCTAACCATGCCCTTGCTGCAGTGATGGTGATATTTGGTCTCATGAAAATGAAGTGTTACTGTGCAGGAACCCATGTGGTCCAGGGGGAATGTGTCCTATCCTGTGGTGTATCCATGTCATCCTTAGCAGCATCTGAGGGTGTCATGTTTTCAATATTTGGCAATGGGATTTCCTACTTACATTAGCAATGTCACATCTGTGGCTTCCACCCCTGCACATCTGTTGTGCTTGCCATTGTTCAATTAGTCTACTTCCCTGACCGTGTGGCCATCTCCACTGGACATGCAGGTTTGGGCATCAATGGGGAAGGACTCATCTGTGTTGTCAGTGCAACTTGCTATATATGTGTGTTGGATCTGTGCTGATGATTTCGTTGACACTCCCTTGACCAGGCTGATGTGACGGGAGCCTTCATTTGGTGCTAATTGTTGACTGTGTGACCAAGTGTTCTGCTGACATGATGGAGCCCTACTGAGGCGACATATGGCACAGCTTTCCTCACACAGGAGTGGAGTCCCCTCATGGCAGTGTGTACTCCTGTGACATCGCCTGCGCCCAAGGTGTGTGTTGTATGAGCATGTCTGTGTGTTCACTTCCATTTTGCTGTGCATGCTGGGATCCCTAGTGATGTTCCTGTTTGTGATGCTTGCTGAGTTGACCTATGTTCCCCCAAAGTCTTCTCCCTGGGTTCTCTGTGATGTGGGTGCATGGCACATTACTGGTCATCAGGGTGTCACCCATAGGTGTGTTTGCTGTCAGGGCTGAGTTTGTGGGCAGACGCAGATGGGTCACAGTCAGGATTCCCCTTGGCACTTGTTGTTTACACCTGTCATGTGATTTCCGGTTTGTGTTAGCTTTCATTGGTTGTGACACGTTGTGTGTGTGACTGCTGGCACTCCTCAGGGTCACGGCTGCAATGTTGGTAGTTGTCTATGTGTGTTCTTTGTGGGTGACCTTGGCTACTTCATTGGTGTGTGACTGTGGCTGGGATCCCATTGGTTGGTGTGGTATTGCCGTCATGTCCATGTACAGCGTAGTGTGCAGTGTGTCAGACATTCAGGAGTCTTGTTGAGTGGCCATGTGTGATGTGTTTCTGCACCTTGGTTCCCACCACCCCCCTGGGATTGTCATGGGTGCATGTGCAATGTCACCAGTGCATGTGAGCTTCACTGCTGCACATTGTTGGAGGTCGAGGTGTGTGGTGTTGAGTGTGTGCAGATGAGAGTTGTTGCCCGGCTAGACCCCTGCCTCCATGTTGGCCTTGGCTTACTGGCCGTGCTGATTGATTTGTGCTTGTGTAGGTGTGATGGTAGTTTGTTGCTCAGGACACATGACTGTGGTTCACAGTGTGAACGACATTTAGCTTTGTCATCACAGTGGGATTGTAATGCAGCCCAGGGTCACCACATTGTGGGGGCCCCGGGGGTAGTGCTGTGGTGTCGCTGTGTCAGTTGCTGTTCCTACATGCTTGTGTGACATGTGTGATTTGTGCTCCCTCTCATCTGACAATGCCTGATTGCCCACATAGGGGATTTGGATCCATGAGTTACCTTTGTGTGGCACTGTATGCACATCTGTGTAATTGGTATTCAGGCCTCCTCATGTGTTGTGTGGTTGCCTGGGGACACTGGCACCCCCCTCACCTGTTGTGTTTGATGTGCAGTGTGGGTCTGCCTGTTTGTGTTTGTGCATCTGCACCACTGCATTGGCATATCTTTAGTGTGCCATTGGCTGTATGTTGTTTGGTGGGTTTCCCCTGCTGTCCCTGGGACTCCTAGGTCATCAGTCAGCACAATGATCATTGTTTGTGTGTCCCATTGCTGCCATGGTATGGTATCTGTTCACCTCACATCTACAGTCTCCACAGGGTATCTGCATTTGTGTGCCCATTGGTGCAAATATGTGGGTCTGCATTCTGATGGTCACTTCTGTCATTGTGTCATTGATGAATGTTGACAGTGTCAGCCCCCATGGGTGATGTTTGTCTGCACATGGCCAAAGGTATGTCTTATTTGCACTGCACTGTTTGCCTCCCCCAATCTATGTTGCTATGGGACACAAGAACTACTTTGCCACTGATGTGTTTGTTGTTCTGTGACCAGGAATCATCCATGCAGTTTGGCAGTTGCAGCTTTTTCTTTGTCAATACTTACATTTTGGTCACTGTGATGATGGGGGTTTAGACCCCATTGCAACAATGTTCAAAATGTGCTTCAGCTATGGACCCCACACTTACATTTTGGTCACTGTGATGATGGGGGTTTGGACCCCATTGCCACAATGTTCAAAATGTGCTTCAGCTATGGACCCCACACTTACATTTTGGTCACTGTGATGATGGGGTTTGGACCCCATTGCCACAATGTTCAAGATGTGCTTCAGCTATGGACCCCACACTTACATTTTGGTCACTGTGATGATGGGGGTTTGGACCCCATTGCCACAATGTTCAAGATGTGCTTCAGCTATGGACCCCACACTTACATTTTGGTCACTGTGATGATGGGGGTTTGGACCCCATTGCCACAATGGTCATGGCCTGCTTGCATTGTGGGGGCCACACACATTTATGTGTGGCACATGTGATAGGGGGTCACATTGTATGTTCAAAGTCATGTTCAGTGTTGTAGGCATTTGACACAGTCTACACACGCTTGTCATGGTGTTGGGGGGGGATGTCTTTATGTAGCATTCTTTATGTTGGTGTGTGCTTGTTGTGTCATGTATTAGCCATCCTGTGAGTGGGGGTGTTATTGGTGGTAGGCATCCAGCCCCCCATGGGTAGAGGTGGTAGTAGTGACAGGCATCCAGCCCCCCATGGGAAGAGGTGGTAGTAGTGGTAGGCATCCAGCCCCCCTTGGGTAGAGGTGGTAGTGGCGGTAGGCATCCAGCCCCCCATGGGTAGAGGTGGTAGTGGTGGTAGGCATCCAGCCCCCCATGGGTAGAGGTGGTAGTAGTGGTAGGCATCTGGCACACCCTGGGTAGGGGTGGTAGTAGTGACAGGCATCCAGCCCCCCATGGGTAGGGGTGGTAGTAGTGGTAGGCATCCAGCCCCCCATGGGTAGGGGTGGTAGTAGTGACAGGCATCCAGCCCCCCATGGGTAGGGGTGGTAGTAGTGGTAGGCATCTGGCACACCCTGGGTAGAGGTGGTAGTAGTGGTAGGCATCTGGCACCCCTGGGTAGGGGTGGTAGTAGTGGTAGGCATCTGGCACACCCTGGGTAGAGGTGGTAGTAGTGGTAGGCATCTGGCACCCCCTGGGTAGGGGTGGTAGTAGTGACAGGCATCCAGCCCCCCTGGGTAAGGGTGGTAGTAGTGGTAGGCATCTGGCACACCCTGGGTAGAGGTGGTAGTAGTGGTAGGCATCTGGCACCCCCTGGGTGAGAGTGGTAGTAGTGGTAGGCATCTGGCACCCCTGGGTAAGGGTGGTAGTAGTGACAGGCATCCATCCCCCATGGGTAGAGGTGGGAGTAGTGGTAGGCATCTGGCACCCCTGGGTAGGGGTGGTAGTAGTGGTAGGCATCTGGCACCCCTGGGTAGGGGTGTTAGTAGTGGTAGGCATCTGGCACCCCCTGGGTGGAGGTGGTAGTAGTGGTAGGCATCTGGCACACCCTGGGTAGAGGTGGTAGTAGTGGTAGGCATCTGGCACCCCTGGGTAGGGGTGGTGGTGGTGGTGGGCATCCGGGCCCCTATGTGTATATGTGGCATTGGTGATGGCCATCCCGCCCCTATGGTGCTGCTGTTGCTGGTGTAAGTAATTTCTGCATCCCTCTGTGTGTGTGTGTGATATGTCGGGTACGTGTAGTTTGTTTTTGTGGTTGGTGTCTGACTTACCTTCTGAGCCGTACGCGTCCGTGCCTGTTCCGGTAGTAGGTGTAGAATATTGGTAGGATCGGCACAATGGGATTCATGGTTGGTTCGTCTCGTTCGTCTTTCTCTTTGCTTCGCCTCGTCCTCGTCGCTGGCGTGTTCGTCTCGTAGCCGTGGATCGTGTTGTGGCGCGAATCGGAGCTTATGTGCGCCTCTCCCGGATGCTTTGACGTGCCGTGCGTAGCGACGGGTTCGGCGCGTACGGGAAGCGCATCGTACTTGTCCGGCCGGACAGGGCTGCATTTTGGCTTCCGTGCGACTCGATTCTGCGTTTACGGATCCGGCTCGGTCGGGAAACAGGACCTGGATTGGGTGAGTACGACTGGGTCGGAATCTATGCTGTTGTGCGCATCGTACTTGCTCGTTCGGAATAATGTGCGGTTCGGTCGGGAAACAGGCATTCGTATGGCTTTTTTCCCGACCGAATGGTGTTAGGTGCGCCTCCGACCGAGATCGGAATCGGCCCCTTAGTAGTAATTCAGCAGGAGAGAGGTATGGGTCAAAAAGCCAATTTATAAACAGATTAGCTATCAAGAACAGATGGATTTTCAGTAGCATCCTGAAGGAAAGCAAGTCAGGCAAAGTTCTGAGGGAAGGAGGAAGGTGGTTCTTGAGGCTAGGAGCAGCTCAAGAGAAGGACTGTTTTAATGCTGAAAAAGTGTTCAATGTTGGTGCTTGCAGGAGGAGTGAGTTTTTGATCCTAAGTTCTGGTAATAGTGAGAAGTGTGGCAAGGTATGGAGGGATCTTGAGAGAAATGGCCTTGTGAATGAGACAATCAATTCTGAATTGTATTCTGCCATAGATAAAAAGCCAGTGAAGTTACTTTAACATCAGAGTCATGTGATTAAATGTCTTTGTTGACGAGATCAGTCAGACCATAGTGTGGAAGACAGCCTTGATGGGAGCGAGAGAAGACAAAGGAACTCCTGCAAGAATGGCATTCCCATGGTCTAAGCGAGAGATTGAAGCTAAAGGCATGTAGCTAAAACTTTACTCAGAATAAGGCCTTTCTCTAGTATGTCATAAATCCCTCCGTAGATTTTGTTTGAGAGATCTGTGTTAGAAAAAGTTGCACTTTAAAGCGTTAATTGTTTGTACATGTTGACAACTAAAATATATTTTCCTGATTTACTTTTAACTTTAGCACCAGTTGGCCAATCTGTATGAATTTTATCAGACTCTTGGCATTTAAAGCTTACTTATAGCATATCACATTTTGTGCAGCAGACACCTCAGCCTTGAAGGTGTGATAATTTGACATTTGTCGTGTTCAGCTGCTCATAACTTTAGAGCTGTTTGTCAAATATGCATGAAATGTTCAGAAATCTATCAACTGAAACCAAATGCAGGAGTCTCAGGATTCATGCAGATCGATCGAGGAAGGCAAAGGTGGGGCCGGGGTGAGGGGGGCTGGGGCCGGGGTGAGGGGGGCTGGGGCCGAGGTGAGGGGGCTGGGGCCGGGGTGAGGGGGGCTGGGGTGAGGGAGGATCAAAAGCTCTTATTTGCGAATAATGATTGGGCTATTTAACGGAGTAGCACAACTTGTGAGATTCCAGAATTGCAACGTGAGCTTAAGAACAAACATAGGGGGCCCTTCACTGTACGCCTGGATATCAGAAGCAAAAAACAACCTGTTTTACATTTAAAATGGCAGACTTAACATAGTATAAACCAGCGGTAACTGTGACTAGCAAATGTTAGGTCATCTGAAACTGAAATATAACTTGTGCCATGTAAGCTTCCATTTTGTGAACCACAAGCAGAAGTGGATACAGGTTCTGAATGGGAGAAAACTGCTGCTGTGGAACTACTTTCTTCAAGACTTGGGGGCATATTATCAAGAACGGCGTTAAAATTATCGCCGCTTTAGCGGCAGGAAACTGCCGCTAAAGCGGCGATAATGGGCTTGATAATATGCCCTTGAGAATTCCAATAGAAGCTCATGTTCTGGTGTGAACCTGGGCTTCTATTGGAATTCTCAAGGGCATATTATCAAGCCCATTATCGCCGCTTTAGCGGCAGTTTCCTGCCGCTAAAGCGGCGATAATTTTAACGCCGTTCTTGATAATATGCCCCTGAGAGTCTGGAAAATCCAGGCAACAGATAGATCGGTCAAGAAGAAAAGCGCAGCAAGACTAGCGGTGACTGGACATTTGGCTCTGGTTCTGGCTAAAAGGGGAAACAAATTGGCTTGAATCGGTGGGCTGATGCTCCAGGAGTCTTTCCCTATGTGTGTTAACCTTCGGAACACCACAAAAGAAAACATACAACTCAAGTTGGGATTTGTGAATTTTCTATTACAGTCTCCAAGCTCCAACCTTGCCTTACAGAAGACTTCTCACCTCCCAAAAATGTATAAGACTACGGGGCATATTATCAAGCGGCAGCGAAAATTATCGCTGGCCGCGCCTAGCGTGAGATTAGTTATCGCCGGCTATCGCTGGAAATTATCGCCATGCTAGCGCTGTATTAACAACGCTTAGCGCAATGGCGATAATTATTCCAGCGATAGCAGTGTTTTCCATGGAACATCGCTGGTTTTCCAGCGATGTTCCATGGAAAACAGCGATATCCTTGATGATAGGGCCTGTGGTCTTAGCCACACAATCCACCCCCCATGTTAGGTATGCCTTAGTCTGGAATTTAACAGACGTTAAATTCCAGCGTTAAGGCATAGTTAACGCGATTTCATATATCGCTACCCCTCGTTGATAATATTGCGAAGCTGGGTTAGCGATATTTTCACGTGGGGTTTTGTCAGGCACGCCTCCTTTGCATCTCATTAGCGATGCGATGCGAGGCGTGCTGACAACGGGCGCTAAGGCAAGGAAACACGCGCTGGCGTGTCCTTGTTAATATAGCGATAATATTATCGCCGCTTTTCGCCCGAAAACGGACGCTAAAGCGGCGATAATCTTATCGCGGCCCCTTGATAATATGCCCCTAAGTTAATACTCTTGACCGGGATGAACCATGAGCCCTTACCCAACCCTGCTCAGCTGCAAAGAATGCTTAAGACAAGGTCATCCGTAATGCTTGACCATTGCAAACTATCCACTTATTTTCATCCAGATTGCACTGTTGGTCTGGAGGGTGCCAGTGGTGCATCCACCAGCATCCCATTGACTATCACTGTACTTTTGGTTCCTATTATTTTCTATGGAACAATTTTTAATAACCTGATCAATATATCCCATTTGAGTCATGCTGGTGTCTTTTTATTGATTGCATTTTATTTTTGTTAGTTAAATGGGTTTGGGATTTTCCGAACTGAAATGCTGTTTTGAGTTAGTTTGGGATTCCTCACAGAAACCTGTTTACTCAATGGGAGCCAGATTGTTTTGAGTTTGTGAGGGCCCAGCCATGGGTCATATCAAGCCGGAGTTCTCTTTTGCATATAGTTCAACGTTTGGTTTCATAAACCAACCCAATAACCAGACACCCAACCTGCACTGAACCTGGAGTTCTATCTTAATTGCCATCATGAACTGATCCAGAAGATTTGCATAAGCATGAAGTCTGCACAGAAATGAAAGCATTGTTAAGCAGTGGATTGCTTGGCTGCAGAGAGAAAAATAAACATATTTTCACCGAGTGCCAGGAATGGTGTAGGCGCCATACGGTGCCTTGGTAATGTGTGTGTGTGCGCGCGGACTCACACCACCACTCATAGATGTGAATGTGTAATGCTTGTCTTTAATACAATGCAGCCCTTGAAGAGTGCCACACTTTTATCCTTCAGGAATGAAGGCTAGTGCTGTGAATTGTGCTGTTTTCATGGATGGCGTCTGTTTCTGCTAACGAGAAGACTGCGAGTTCTTGGAAGACAACAAGCACATGTTCGGGTTTCTGCAGTATTAGCAGCTGGAGAGAGCGCAGTGTGGGCTTTACTCTTTGCTCAGCAAAGGAAGCTGCCAGCTGATTGAAGCTGCATGCAATGCTTGGACAAAAGGTACAACCGGTTGGTTCTCCTGTTTATTAAACACAGTTCATATTCATAATAAGAAGGGGGCAGAGGCAGCAGTCGAGAAAGATTTCAGAGCATGGCAGCAAGAGGAGAGATAAGACAAATAATAATACGGCTCACATAATAAATGAAAAGCATTCCCACAGCAGTGAAATTAAGCGTCGAAAGGAGCACGATGCAGAGGGAGAGGAATCTCTGGAAGGGTTCCATGTGCACCGTGCAAAGGGAGAAAAATCTCTGGAAGGTTCCATGTGCACCATGCAGAGGGAGAGTAATCTCTGGAAGGGTTCCACGTGCACTGTGCAGAGGGAGAGGAATCTCTGGAAGGTTCCATGTGCACATTGCAAAGGGAGAGGAATCTCTGGAAGGTTCCATGTGCACTGTGCAGAGGGAGAGGAATCTCTGGAAGGTTCCATGTGCACCTTGCAAAGGGAGAGGAATCTCTGGAAGGTTCCATGTGCACCTTGGAGAGGGAGAGGAATCTCTGGAAGGTTCAATGTGCACCTTGCACAGGGAGATGAATCTCTGGAAGGCTTCCACGTGCACTGTGCAGAGGGAGAGGAATCTCTGGAAGGTTCCATGTGCACTGTGCAGAGGGAGATGAATCTCTGGAACGGCTTCATGTGCACTGTGCAGAGGGAGATAAATCTCTGGAACGGTTCCATGTGCACTGTGCAGAGGTGGATGAATCTCTGGAAGGGTTCCATGTGCACCATAAACAGACAGCAAAATCTCTGAAAGGGATCCATGTTGAGTGTGCATAGGGGGATGAATCTATGGAATGGCTCCTTGTGCACAGTGCAGAGGTGGATGAATCTCTGGAAGGTTTCCATGTGCACCGTGCAGAGACAGCTAAATCTCTGGAAGGGTTCCTTGTGCACCAGGCAGAAAGGAATCTCTGGAAGGGTTCCATGTGCACCATGCAGAGACAGCTAAATCTCTGGAAGGGTTCCATGTGCACCGTGCAGAGGTAGATAAATCTATGAAAGGGATCCATGCCCACCATGCAGAGGGAGAGGAATCTCTGGAAGGGTTCCATGTGCGCCGTGCAGAGGGAGATGAATCTATGAAAGGGATCCATGTGCACCGTGCAGAGAGAAAGGAAACTCTGGAAGGGTTCCATGTGCACCGTGCACAGGGAGATGAATCTATGAAAGGGTCCCATGTGCACTGTGCAGAGGGAGATGAATCTATGAAAGGGATCCATGTGCATGTGCAGAAGGAGAGGAATCTCTGGAAGGCTTCCATGTGCACCGTGCAGAGACGGCTAAATCTCTGGAAGAGTTCCATGTTCACTGTGCAGAGGGAGAGGAATCTCTGGAAGGGTTCCATGTACACCGTGCAGAGAGAGATGAATCTCTGGAAGGCTTCCATGTGCGCCGTGCAGAGGGAGATGAATCTATGAAAGGGATCCATACGCACCATGCACAGGGAGATGAATCTATGAAAGGGATCCATGTGCATGTGCAGAAGGAGAGGAATCTCTGGAAGGCTTCCATGTGCGCCATGCAGAGGGAGCTGAATCTATTAAAGGGATCCATGTGCACCGTGCAGAGAGAAAGGAATCTCTGGAAGGGTTCCATGTGCACCGTGCACAGGGAGATGAATCTCTGGAAGGGTTCCATGTGCACCGTGCACAGGGAGATGAATCTATGAAAGGGATCCATGTGCATGTGCAGAAGGAGAGGAATCTCTGGAAGGCTTCCATGTGCACTGTGCAGAGACAGGTAAATCTCTGGAAGAGTTCCATGTTCACTGTGCAGAGGGAGAGGAATCTCTGGAAGGCTTCCATGTGCACTGGGCAGAGACAGCTAAATCTCTGGAAGGGTTCCATGTGCACCATGCAGAGACAGGTAAATCTCTGGAAGAGTTCCATGTTCACTGTGCAGAGGTGGATGAATCTCTGGAAGGGTTCCATGTGCATCTTGCAAAGGGAGATGAATCTCTGGAAGGGTACCACAAATCTCTGGAAGGGATCCATGTGCACCTTGCAGAGGGAGATGAATCTCTGGAAGGGAACATTTGCACCGCACAGAGGGAGATGAATCTCTGGAAGGGTTCCATGTTCGCTCTGCAGTGGGAGATGAATCACTTAGCATGTAACCATGATTTAGTGGGAGCACAATAATTACTCTGTGTTGAGTCTAAGGAAAGAAAGTTGCAACATCAGAGGCAAATGGCATCATAGTCGTGATTCCCCCCTTCAGCCTTTAGCAATCGGCAGGAGTCAGGAGACACAGAGTCCTGAGACCTGTTACTAAAGGACTTTTCGAAGGAGGATGTAGACTTGTAGTCTCCAATTGAAAGTGGACCAGACTACAGCTGGTACCACTGACCAATGCCATATCAGTTACAGTATGGTATTTTCGTTATTTTTCTATGATTTATTCACTTTTCAAAGCAGAGTGACGAAGCAATCGGTCCTGATGAATGCCATGAACCATTCGGTCTAACCAGGAAGAAACATGTGGACCAGAGCTCAATAGGGAACATCCATATCCCTATTCCCACTTAGCTGTTTTTAAATCTACCCACTGGGGACACTAATAAAGGATTGACTTTGTCTATCCAGAAGATAGTTTTAACCCGCTTTTTTGACTTTTTTTGCATTCTGCCCCTCACTCCACCCTACATTGGATGACCAAAAAACACCTCAGGCTCCTCTCCTGCGGGAGAGTAGTAGCCCACACTGTGTACCTTGCGGTCACAGTGTGCAAGAGGGAACCCAATGATGAAGCATATCACCTTAGGGTGAGTGAGGGTTCTCATCTTAACACATGTGTGCGCCTGTCCCTCCACCCTCACAACTTATATTTTGTGATTCATGTAGATACACCATCCAATTACCTAATTTGTGAGTTTTTGATCATAGTCGAGATACCTCGGTATCTATGAGGTTAAACACTAAAAATTAGCACATATCTCGTGGCGGAGCCGGTAAGTTAGTCAAAGTGCATAGACATTTATCAGTGAAACAAGACAAACAAACAAACATGGACTCCATTTGTTATTATGGGGCCGCAAAACAAGGCACACAATCTCTCCCAAAACTTTTGTGAAGGAAAATGGGTTACCCTATGGTTGTGTATTTCTGAACACTATGGATCGTGGCAGAGGACCGCGTAACAACTACGGTTAGACACTAGGAAAAGTAACACAGTTGAAACAATGTGGCGCCTCCAGTATCTGTGAGATTTTAGCATTTTCGAAAGTGGTATATTACTCACATGATTAAACGCGGAATCACGTGTGAGACCTACCCCTGTCTACGGAGGTGGGAGGGCCTGCCTATAAGCACCAGTTCCCTTCCGGGCATCAATATCGGTTACGTCAATCC
Source organism: Calotriton arnoldi (assembly GCA_963921515.1). Classification (NCBI taxonomy): domain Eukaryota; kingdom Metazoa; phylum Chordata; class Amphibia; order Caudata; family Salamandridae; genus Calotriton; species Calotriton arnoldi. Next base: position 2,581,810 of record CAWUFW010001404.1, on the reverse strand, counting down.
CTGATCATGAGCGGGTCAGGTGACTTCCAAAGTGGATGCGGGGGCCATCTTGGACTGGTTCAATGGAAGTGTTCCTCTGATGGGGGCTATAGTTAAAGATGAAGAGAGAGAAAAGAATGGAGATGAAGATCACGGTATGCCGATTTAATGATATATAATCAGCTTATTTAGAGATATCAAGTTAATCCGGTCATGACCCTTGGAGAAGGGTCACGTGATCAGGAAATTTGGTGGCCATCTTTGTATAGTCAATCCCTGCCTTGTAAGTAAACTGGTGTTAGGGTGAGAGGTAGACAAAGGCCCAATGAATTTGCCCTGGGGGCATAAAAATTAATAAGTACCTGTCAAAAAAGTGAATGACAGAGGGAAGGCAAAATTTGAAAATGTGCAAGAATGTCAAACAGGGGCAGATGTACAAAACACCTTTATTGCGTGTTGACAAGGAAGAGTGCCTATGTCCCTTTAATGGTATGTGGTGGTCCAGGGGTATCGCGTAGGTCTCATGTGCAATACATATGCTAACATGCAACCAAAGTCCCAGGGGGTCCCGGTGTTACATGATAGCAGTATATTGAGGAAGGTCAGTAACCCTCTAGGTCAGATCTAATCGTGTGGTAGGGTGGTTCATATGTGAACGTGGTTCACAGAATGTCCAAGGGCCTGTTATGATTCGCAATGTACTCCATTATAGGTCTGGGTAGTCTCCTAACCTTTCACCTACATTTACCCTGCCAGTGTACTACAGAACGGTTTTGGTGCTGACCTTTTACCTAGTTAGGTGCTGCATAAATGTTGTGTGGTTTTCTCCGAAAAACTAGCCTAATTTATTATGCATGAGGATTCTCAGAATCACAGCAGGATTACCATCTTCTGTATAATAGCTGTGTATAAGGTTCATCACTATTGTCATCCTCGGCCGACATGACACAGCAAGATAGAACCCCTAAGGGTACCATTTTGGTATATGACACCACATCTTCACTGAGCCAGGCAGAGGAGAAAGACTTCCATGCTGACACGCTGACACAAGACGTTGAAGTCCTTGCACGCAGATACTCCAGCATGCAGTGGTCTGACATCTCTTGCGGGGTGTCCATTCTCTCACATCAGGTAATGGGGTTGGCTCTATCCTAGGGGGATTCTTGGCTATACACCTACATACATGCTGGGTACACTTAGGTACATCTAGTTAGGGTTTGCCTCGTAGGAGTACACATTATTACTGTCATGTATTTATATGCCTGAATATATTCATTGTTTTAGCACCATGGTAGAATTCTACCATCTATTTACTCTGTTGGTGCTTATAACCGTATATATCTGTTTCTGTCTTATGGCTGTTGCAGCACACGTATTTTACACTAGAATGACACTGCTTCAGTAAATGCTTATTGAAAAAGTCCCCATTGTTTATTCTGTGTATCTCTCTGAGACAAAGTGAGCACGAGTGACTGAGCGAAAAGTACTGTACTGTTTCAACGATCCCTGGGGGGACAGGGTTGTCATGTTCGATAGTTACCAAAAAGTATTCACTCCTTGGTAAGAGGGGCACATATTGGGCACTGTGAGCTAGCTGGTATACAGGCGAACATATCGGGTGGGGGTGTCTGGAATCAGTCTGGACACCAATCCCACAGTTTATGCTGTCTAAACACGCAGATCCTATATAGATTTATAGGAACTACACGACATTGCGCCCAACGTTGGTTTGGTTCTTATTTAATGGTCAAATCGGAGTAGTTCAGTCGTGCTTTTCTCAGAGACCCCTACTCACATTTACCTAGAGACGTCTGGAGTGGGAAGGGAAAAATCCGCCGCAGCTGAGTAGGCATATCCTATGTACTGGCTCTAGGTTTATTCAAGCTTGAAGGATTGTAGTCCCTTACATTGTACATAAAACCTTATCTCATTTTCCTTGAAACTCTTTGAACAATGTCTGTCGAAGAGAGCGCTGCGGCAGCATTACATGCGAATGCAGCAGGGGATGGAGAGCAGGAATGTGCTATAAACATTTCAGAAAATGTCAGAAATGCTCTTGCTTTAAAACTAGCAGAGTTCGGAGTCTCAGCATTAGGTGGGACTGTTACATTCGTGATTGAGGCACACGAGTCATACAGGACAGAGGTATTCTATTCATGGGTTAAATTCCCACCTGCAGATGCACGCACAAATACATTTCATTCTTACACTCCAGAACAAACACCGGATGAATACTGTCCATACGAGGACATTGAAGTTCCGCTCAGTTACCAGGAGCATATAAACTGGTTTAAAGGCGCCCTCCCACACACCACAGATAAAGTGAGACTCGGTCCGCTCAGCAGAGACGGAACGACTTGGCCGGTCCTAGGGGCTTACACACCTCATCCAGACGTTGACATATTGCCAATAGCAGACTTACGTCCACTTCACACAAAAATAATAAAACTTTACAGAAATCTAACACAGTTCGTTATGAGAACACTCACACTTCAACCCACTAAAATAACTCCAGCAGGTCCACTACAAGGGACTGCAACTATAATCACCTCACAAAGGCTGAACGCGGTTATGGGAAGAATGCCCACTAAACGTGAGCAAACGCCATTCTGGATAGCACAGAAAATAGCACAGTTAGGTGCAGCGTTTACACACACACAGGGCCACAAGAAAAACACAGAATACTGACAATATGCTTGCCGGTGGGGATAGCTCCTCTGATAGAGGATTGTACCTCTTGGGGTACAGTTTTCGCTGCCATCTATACCAGAACTCATGGTATCCCTTCAACAGCAGTGATATCAGAAGTATTAAGACAAATACAGAATGAGTATGGAGCAGAACCTGCTCTGAACTTGGGGATGAAATTATTAGGCAATTTTTCCCAGGTATCTACAATTATGTTAGTAAACATAAAAGGGGAGGCAGCAGCGGTGGCTATACGCCAACGCCTGAGGGAATGGACTCCTGCACAACAGGAGCAAGAATTGCCAAAAATTATCGAAGAGACATATGCCGAATTAGGTAGAGATAATTTGGGAGCTATAAAACCACAAGTAATGGGTAGTCCTGAAAAGGATAACACCAAGCAATCACCTGATTCTTCAAAAAAGAAATGGGATAGTAAAAACAAAAAAATAAACAATAGATCACAATCTAGGGGTGGGTCTCCTCAACAGGAGACCTCCGAAAGGAGGTATAACCTTAGAAATCGTCATGACAGTAAAAAACCTTACAGGTATCAAGATACTGATACACGTCCCTCTCGTTCCTTTCAGGGTTCATCAAAAAACTCACAGAGGGAAGGACGGTCAGAATGCAGATCAGAAGAGCGAGCAAAGTCCAGAGATACATATCGTACTTCGGACTATAATATCGAAAAAGAAGATAAATCCAAATCTCGATTTAAAAAGAAGAAAGTAGCTGGCTTTAAGATAAGAAATGCCCAGGCTGCTGAAGACTCAACTTCTGAATGGGGAATGGGCTCTGATGATGCTAGACAGCGCAGCAGAAGTAACAAAAGCTTTCCAGAACCTGATGGAATTTCTGGTGACAGCGGCGTTGAATGAACATATCACGTTGGAGACACCTGATACTAGGGTAAGTGTCCCACACCCGTTATACGAAATAACACTCCAAATGGAGGGGGACAAACCCAGGAAAGTTAAAGGTCTCTTTTGGGTGAACCTGACTTTTGGATACAACATCCTTTTGGCTGAAAATGATTGGCCACCTGAGTTCATTATGGACTGTTCAAAAGGAGAAACTGTAATTATACCTCCTTTCTATGACCTCGTTCCAAAATCACCACAATATTCATACACGCAGGAGTGGGTGGTAGCACATGCTCCTGCATTATACAGCAATCATGTAGGGTGGGATGCTGAGTCACCTCACCAATTAATCCCAGTAAAAACTACTCCAACTCCACAGAGACAGCACCCAATAAAACAAGATGCAAAAAAACAAGTAAGGGAGATTTTAGATCAACTTGAATATCAGGGTGTAATAGAGAATTACACCTCTTCAATGAATAATCCTTTGTTTCCCGTAACGAAACCTGATAATTCATATAGTCTAGTTTTAGACTAAAGGAATTTGAACACTTGCACAAAGACTTTTGCAGTACAGAATGCACACAGTGCCGCATTGATGAATAACATCATGCGGAAAAATACAAAACAACACTAGATATCTCAAATGGATTCTTTTGCCAAAATATAGCACCTGAGAGCAGATATTTGACAGAATTTTTAGCCCTAGGCTCTCAACTTTGTAGCCTGGCCCAAGGGTATAAGAATATCCCGGGGTTGTTTTCAGCAAGAGTAACAGAGTTGCTTCAAACTTTTGATAAGGAGGCATAGTCCTATGTAGATGGAATTTATCTGATGGACGATATACTATTGGATCATTTGGCCGGATTGAACAACATCATTTGGGGGTTCGCCTCTGAGGGCTACAAATTTAGCTTTAAAAAATCAAATATTGCCCACCTCAATGTCCTATTTTTGGGATATGAGTTGTCAAGTGAAGGAAAAAGCCTAGCAGCTAACTTTTTAGAAAAGTGTGCGCTGTTCCAACCTCCAAAGACTATTTACAATCTATTTTAGGATTCCTAAATTTTGGCAGAACATACATTTTGGTTTCCGCAGAAAAAGTAAAACCTTTCTACGACTTAATCAGAGCTGATTTTTCAGTTCAACATTGGACACAGGAACACACAGATATCCTTTGTTCCTTACAAGCTGACATGATGGCTTCCAAACACTTAAACACATGTGTAAACACCGCAAAGTTGGTGATCCGTGTAATAGCGGGTCAATCAGGATACACCTACCTAACCGTCAATGAAGGCGAAATGGTACCAATTGCATACAGATCACATTTGTATACAAACGCAGAAATGCGTTTTGCATCAACTGAAAAAATACTGACAGACTGCTGTAGTGAGAGAAAGAGCACTAGCTCAGGGGAAACAAATAATTGTCGTGACTCCAGTTCCAGCTTTAGAGGCTGTTATAAAAGCGAGCGTTCCAAACGCAAAAGCACTGTATCCGCGATGGATACAATGGGCTAATTCTCTCACTGCCATGGATGTAGACTACAAATTTGATTCTACATTAAAGACACCAGCATTTCTGCAGTACAAACAAGAATATCCTCTCCCAAATGAAATTGTGCCTCTAGATCAGTAGGAATACATAATTTACACTGACGGATCTGCTCAGCCTGCCGTAGGAAGTAAACAGCAATACAGCGCAGCTTGTGCGATTGTAAAAAGACGTATTCTGGATGGCAAGTTCCGTCTCTCGGAGATTGCATGGCTCAGCTGGCAGAACTAAAAGCCATAATACTGGCAATAAAAAATACGGATCGAGAATTCCCCACACTTATTGTGTGTGATTCATTTTATTGTGTCCAGCCATACAATGAATATCTTCACTTCTCGGGTCAGAATGGTTTTAAAGATCAAAAGGTTGCACAATAAAGCATAAGTTGCTTTGGGAACAGGTGGCAGAGCTGAAAAAAGGCTTGCAGCGGGCTCACTAGATTCATACGCTGAGTCATCAAAGTGTTGGCGCGCACGTTGAAAGGAATTCATTGGCTGATGAAGCCGCCAAGGCAACAGTGCAAACTGCTGCCGTAGCTGCAATCACTCGTTCTAGCACGAGGATAGACGGACAGATAATGGTAGCTGTCATTGCTTCATGCTAAAACAGCTCAGACGTGCCAAAAGGCTTTCCACTCGGGTACTCCTACAAGTTAGATGCGCCAAATATTTCATATGCTCAAATTCCAGGAGTGGGGGATAGAGTAATACCAAACATGGATCGCAAATTAGGTTTAATTCTAGCTGCACACGAGGGTCTGGGTTCAGCAAACGCAGGTATTACTGCAAAAGTTTCATTACTAAAACGACGTTATTGGTGGCCAGGTCTTACCAAACAGCATTTGTCCTTAAGTGCAACATTTTTCAACAGCTACTGTAGCGCGCCCACCACAAACATCACTACTGATATCAGACAGACCACTCGCATGTGTCTATTTGGACCACATCGCCCCTTACTATCTGATGGGACTTACGGGTACATCTTGGTGGCAGTGGATTCATACTCTAGATTCCTGTGGGTTTGGCCCAAGCGCTCGGCTGACGCCCAAACTGTTATAAAGAATTTGTGAGTCTTTATAAGGACATACGCAATTGGCACATTACATTCTGACTGTGGCCCTGCGTTTAGCTCTCGGGCTTACAAGGAACAATGTGAAGTTTAGTTGTTGCATTGCGGTACTCATCTCCGTATCATCCTGAGGAAAATTCAATTGTGGAGAGGAAAAACCGGGACTTAAAGCAATCCTTAACAGCAAGGGTATTCGGCTCGGGTGGTAGTTGGGTCAATCTCCTATCTGGGGTCCAGAGGGCACTTAATAACATGCCAAGAAGTTCCCTAGGAGGCCGTACTCCTTACGAGGTTCTATGTGGGACAAGAATGGGGTACCCGACCTCGATTGTGGCAGCACAGTGGCAGATGAAAAAGTATTTGACATCAATGATCCTTTGGCTATTTTCCAGGAACTCAATGAATTCCGGGCACTACAAAGCAACGTCCAACTAACATGCACTGCCACTGGGGAAGTTAAAGCTGTTCTGGCAAGACCTGCCAGGGTCCCAAAAGTCGGGGACCTAGTCAGAGAAAAGATTATGGACAAAAAAGAATTTGGGCCATCTTACAGAACGCCTGTACCTGTCTTGGCTGTCAAAAGAACAAGAACAGTATTTCGGTAAAAAAGAAAAGAGATTCATCTCCATTGATGTGATCAAACCACACTATGTGGCCGATACTGAATAGCAGGCCGCGTGGGCTCCTGTGTAGCCGTTGATCTCCTCAGACAGAAAGACTAATAACATTTGAAGAGTCTTCTATACAAAGTAGTTGAGTTACCAACAATGAAATGGAACTCATAGCTGTTGAAATTGAACAGAAACAAAATAGAAATGAAACACAGATCTCAATTCGGCCTAACACCAACATCTACATCAATATGCCTCTACAGGAGACATCTGCCAGTTCAACAAAACCTGCTGAGCTACCAAATATAGATCGAACTGCATCTGGCTATTTCATCGATTTTGACACCTTCTCTCTGGATTCAAGTGAACCTGAGTCACCACCAGCTCCAGTTTCCCGCAATAAACAACTTCATGATTTCTACCTTTGGCTGAAAAAGACTTACCTTGTTTCACCCTGGCTACAGCTTTGGATAGCACGTGGTCTACTGTTCCTAGTCCTCTGGATAGGTTTAGTGACTAAGAACTAAGAAAAGGGGGGGGGTCCAGGGGAAGTTTACAGACCAGCGAGGACTGGCTCCCCAAACAATGATACAAAACACAAAGAATCCTCGGGTCTAAATTGCTGGAACAAGAGGGACAACAGCAGAGATATCTTGTCGCTAGTGGGGGAGTCCTTTAATTAGGACAAAATCCCATCACCCACCAAGGTGGCATGCTGCATCATCTGGGATTCTCCTCTTGGCGGAGACTCCTAGCTCCGCCAAGGGCTACAACCCCCTCACTGTGAAGGAGGAGCTCAGGGATGTTTTTAGGTTTCTACTCTACGGAGGATGTACTAAATCCTGCAGATGAGGAGCTTTAGACTGGTTGGGTAGCGGGTGCAGTGCAGGAAAGAGAAACTCAAAATGTGAGGTAGGTGATATTAAAACTAACTACTAGGAGTGAAAAAAACTTTATTGGTTCATTCCTAGTGTCAGGATTTAAAACAGTGCAACTGCAGTATAAAAATGATAGTTACTGCATATGACAGATGAACCAGGTCAACATGTTTTGGCCTATTTGACCCATGAAGGTGTCACAGCCTTCTTCAGGACCTACAATCAATGTGCTACTGCGTTGGGTTATCTGAAAAGTGGAAAGTAATACAAGTAAAAGATAATAGAAATAGATACAAAACCAGTAATCCCACTTTTGGTGAACACGATTTACTGGTTTTACCCGTTGGTTATGGATAAGAGGCCTCACCTCAGCCTGGCAATAGCTCAGGGGAGACGCACCGCTCTGTCCGTCGGTACCCCGGGCGCTCAAAGAGCTGCGACCGGAGGTCCCCATGTGAACTTGGTTCTGAAACCACATACATCTCATCGTGAACAAAGAGACATGTTCTTTGTGAACATTACAGAAGTTCCGGTTCCTGAAGGAATAGTTTGGGATAGGGTTTCATATGATGTATTTGGTCCCACTGAACTTTTGAAAATACCACATGTAATTAAAATTTCTTTGAATGATATCATCACCTCCAGTACATACTCTGACGATTGTGACTTTGAAACTGTAAATAGTATGCTGTCTGATTTAGAACAATCTGCTGCATTTTCAAAAGATAAAATGTTTGATGATACGTCTGATTTTGACACCATGTATTGTTACCAATATTATGGTCATCAGTTTTTGCATAAAGCAAGTATCCCACGTAATGTTTTCACATACCACCAATGGGCAAATTGCCCAACACCACTGAAAGGTAGTTCACAAACATTTGCACAGAAGTTTGCTTATTTTTCTGGGTTTAATACATCAGATCCACACATATTATTATAAGCTTTCATCTACATCTGCAAAGAAAAATATGCTCACCAACACGAAACAGATATACTCTGCTTCCTTTATCTCCCGAACTGTCTGAACAGGGTTTTGACGTATGGAAAGACACTATAAACATAAATTCAGACTGGGGGGGACTAAAGAATGGCAGGTATAGGGAACTGAGGCACTATTAAGAGCATGCCTCATACCACACAAATTATCTTCCTGAACGACACTGTGCAACAGACTTCCTGTCTTGGGTTAGCCAAGATCAAGGACTTGAACACACCTCGTATTCCCTCGCTTTCATACTTTGAGGGATGGCAAAATTATACAGAACACAGTGAGGGTACGCTAGATGACATCATGCATGAGGTTTCATACAATTCATCAGCCCCTAATTGGAAGCGTTGGTTAGTTTGGCCTATCAACACAAATAGGTGTCAGTCAAGATTCAAGGGTACCATCGAAGGGTTTAGTATCCATAGGCCGGACCAATGCTATGTACAACAAGAACATCCGGGGGTGGTGACATCCTACAGTGTTGGGAAGTTATGCCTAGATTGGCTAAGAACCTCAACACTGTCCCAGGTGAAACAACACTTGTCCTTACTCTCAGATGACATGGATTTAAGGGATTTTTTGCTAGGAAGGCTTTGGTAGTGGTTGACAATGACCACACTAACATCCAGAATTTATCCAGAATTTATTCACTGGGCAACATTGTGTCTTCTGCTATAGATATAATGGAACAGGATCTGTCCATCCTACAACATGCAGTTGCGATCTATTCTATTATTAAGCTGGACGCTACAGTCATGCGCTCTGGTTATATGCCCATGCGATATATTAACAGTACATCTTTGTTCTCTGCATATAATCTAACAGAAAGGCAGATAACAATGGCACAAAGAGATGCAAAATATACAATACTGCACATTGAAAAATTAGACCAATTACCTTTTACCGTGGCAGAGTCACCGTCCACAGAATGGTTAATTCATAGCCATATAACAATGCTAGTAAGAACTTTCCAATTTCAGTATTGCCTAGAATGCCACCAAGTAGGCAGGCATGAAGCGATGGGAAAGGACTTCATCCATGAATCTTGGGAATTACCGTTTCCACCGACCCACACAGTCAGGGAGGCGCCGTTATGGCCTTCGTTGAATGTTTCCTTTACACGGTTTGATTCTCTGAGCTGACTGAAAGCCATGCTTTTACAGAAGGATGTGCCCTTAACCTCGGCCCGAGAGACTTTTGATCTTCAGGTTGAAAGGTCCTCAGCTGAGATACAGGCACTAGTACGAACAAATTGCCCTTTCCATTTCAGAGAAATGGTACAGCGTATCTTTAACATGTCTGATACAAAGGGAATTGTACACCTATTTAAGACCATAGGTTCTGGACTGTTAGGCACCTTTCAGACAGTCTTCGGAGTGATTCCAGCTTTCATACACTCCGTATTAGGAAGCGTTTTTGGGGGGCTTCCGCTAATCCTGCTACTGGTAGTGGGTATCCTGATTTTTATTTTCTGCTACGCAATGGACGTCCCAATCTCCAAAGAGATGGAAAAAGCGCTCTTGGAGCGACGTTGCCATGACCGCATGGTACTCCATCTGGGCACATCTCGACTGCGGGAGCTAAGCGAGTTTTGGTTCCTATAATTCCCACCAGTCTGGATTGACTGTGGATTGACTGTGTTTTGCCTATTTTTGGCTGCTTGTTCTGCGGACAAGAATGCGTGTTGGACCTCTGTCTAACACTTCCATTGGTTGCGCCTCTGGACATGGATGTATTGCTGGACCTGTTAAAGGCCCACGTAGTGCAGTGTCCTCAGCGTATTCCCATGTTGATTTCGGCATTCTTAGAGCAACCACAGGATGCTGCAGCTCCTGTTGGATTGGACACCAGCTCTACTCCAGGCACACAGGCTTTGGATGTTTCAAATACTTCCTCAGCATCGGCTGTGGGAACTGAAGAAGATCACCTTTTCTCGATTGACCTGATCTGTGAGGTGGTACAGGGACCGTCGTCTGCGAAGGCAAGCAGCAGTGATGTTTCGTCTCCCACGCAGGACACATAAACATTTGGCTCTCCGTGTGCTGGGAACAATTGAGCCTCTTTGCCAAAACAACAGAAATTGGAATTTTATACCAATTTTCTTTTTCTTCTCTCTCTCGCCATGGCTTTCAGGCGTACTCAGTTACTCAAACTTTATATGAACTATTTTTAAGGACTTTGGGCTATATGTAGGTAGCTAAATACCGGTCGGTAACGGCCGAAATTCGGTAAATCTCCCGTTACCGACCGGTATTTAGGCAATTGAGATGTAGGAGGCTAAAAAGAAGGATTCGGTAATTATGAATCGGTAAATACCGATTCATCATTACCAAATTCAAAATTACCGATTCGGAATTACCGATTCCTTAATTACCGAATCGGTAAATAAGAAACTGTAAAAACGAAAAAAAGAGATGTAGGTAAAATCGGTAATACCGAATTACATGAAATTCGGTATTTAAGAGTTGGTAATTAACACTGACTGAAAGCAGGTGGTAATCATCTACAGCGTATATAAGCAATCCCAAAATGCAACAGTGTGATCACTATGGCGGCTTTCTATGTGATTGCAAGGCGGCTACGTCTACAGGCAGCAGGAGTGAGGATCTGGAGACGGGAGGAGCGCATTTACAGACAGCGCATCACACTCTTCCAACAGACTGACGCTGAGATCCATGAAAGGTACAGGCTACACCCCCACACCATCCTGGACTTGATAAGGGACTTGCACCCACTCCTGGAGCACCCAACACCAAGGGCACACGTCATACCACCACATGTGCAGGTGCTCTGTAGCCTACATCTACTCGCATCTGGCAGTTACCAGGGGGTGATAGCTGCGGTAGGCGGGGTGTCTCAGAGTTGCCTGTCCCGTTTCTTCAGAAAGTTCCTGGATGCCATGATGCAGAGAATGCATCACTACATTAGCTTCCCAAACACACAGGCGGAACTGCTGAAAACCAAGACAGACTTTTACCAGATGGCACAGTTCCCGCATGTCATAGGCTGTATTGATGGCACACACATTCCAATCTGCCCACCAGCAGCCACTGAGTATATCTACAGGAACAGAAAGTCCACCCACTCCATAAATGTGCAGGTAATCTGCGATGCTGCCAACATAATCACTGACATCGTGGCCAAATTTCCTGGGAGCACCCACGACTCATACATCTTCCAGAACAGTGGGATCTACACAAGCCTGGCTGTGGGAGAATTTGGAGAAGGATACCTGCTAGGTAAATCACTGTGACACTCACTCATACTTACTGCAGATGAATGTGTATTGGTGTATGTGACTAATGGCACTCTCTTCCTCACCTAGGCGATAGTGCATATGCCGTGCGGTCATTTATCCTCACTCCCTACCTAAACCCATCAACCCTGAGTGAGAGACGATACAATGTGGCACACAAATCAACACGCAACGTTGTGGAGCGCACGTTTGGACTATTGAAAAGCAGGTTCCGCTGCCTCCACAAAAGCGGAGGCGCACGTCAGTACACACCCATCATCTGCTGCAAAATCATTGTAACTTGTGCAATGCTGCACAACCTTGCCACAAAGAAAGGTACAGAAGTGGAATTAACTGATTTTGAGGACAATGATGATGAATTAGCACAGCCAGAGCCCAACGCAGCAGGAGTGCCACCAGCAACAGATGGGAGACAGAGACGGGCAGAGATCACATGCAACTATTTTTAAGTAAGTAAGGAGACACAGCCAGTTGTTGAATGTAATGACGTAGTTTTAATTTCTGGGCACTACGCCACAACACAAACGGCCAAACTTGGCATTCCAATTTGTGACATCCATAGTAGGAAGTCATGGGTTACTTCACCCAATACTGTCCTGAAAGTGTGGGCTGCATCAGCGTCTGCGGCCACGCACAACAGTACTGGATGCCATTAACTGACTGTCCTCACTGGCTGTGGAACCAGTGGCAGCCCCATGCCGTCTGCTGCTCCTCCGGGTGTCTGTTACAGGGGGGGTAATGCTGCTCCGACTGGTCGTGTCCTCGCTGTCCCCAACTTCCACAGCACCAGTAGTGGCAGACTGACTTGTAAGCAGTGCTGCAGTGCGCCAGCCCCTCCTGCATGGCCACGGAGCGCCTGCAGAGCAGAGAAGTGGCAGTTGCTAGGCGGTTCACTGCCCTCGTATGGTGCTCCGTTTTCTGCCTCTCCCTGCGCCGTGTTACTCTGTCCTCATCCATTTTGCTGCACAGCAGCATTACAGACTGGGACATGTCCCGCATGCCCGCAGCCATCTCCTTCATGCCCTCAGCCATTGAGCTTATGCCCTTGTCAATGTTGGTCATGTTGTCATTGAGGCGCCTCATTTGTCGCTGGACTGACTGAATTGCCTTGCCTTGTAGGCGCTGCACCTTCACCATGGTTGCCTCCAGCCCTCCGAAGACACCATGGCTCTCACCCTGTGGAGGTGGACTGCTCACACGAGGCCTGCGGCGGCGTCTGGCACCTGTGTGTGCTCCCTCAGAAGTGGACGGCAAACCAGCATTGCTACCATCCAGTGGCACAGTAGATTTTCCCCTCCCCCTCGAGACTTCTGAGGAGGACTCAAACTCCAGCAGTCTGGCAACAGCTGTCCTCCTAGGTCTAAGCACTGCAGGTGGTGTTGATGCTGGCGAGGCTAGCAGTAGTGGCGAGGCTAGCTGTGGTGGCGAGGCTGGCTGTGGTGGTGAGGCTGACTGTGGTGGTGAGGCTGGCTGTGGTGGTGTTGTGTGCCCTGCACTCGTACTGGCCTTCTCTGTGATGTCCTTCCGGGGTGCCCTCTCTCCCTTGTCCTGAGCAGTCCTGCGCGATGTCTCGCCTGTGGACAGAAATTGTACATCAGCTCAGTGTACCTGCAGCCCTGCATTGCAAGAATAAATATACATTTCTGCCACACTATCTCATTGTCTTCTGCCTGCTTATCGCTGATGTGTGTCACATGCCTTGTTGTTCAGTGCGATTCCTGTCATGATAGGGGTTTCACTGACTACATCTCCCATAATGCATTGCTGGTTTGAACAAAAATCTGTACTGGAGTGGGATTCACATAACCCAATTGGGGATTTTGGATAGGGGAAGGGGGGCACAATGCTGTGCATGCTTCTTACCTTGTTTGGAAGCAGCCCTGGCAGAGCTGTCTGCATCCCCGATCCCACAGACACTTTCTGGCTCTATCGTGGACTCCACGAGCCGCTCAAGTTCAGTCAGGGCAGGTGCCCTGTTCCTTCCTCCTCCTGTCAGCCTGGCTTGTTTATTAAGATCAGCCATCTTCCTCTTGGTGATGATCCTGATGTCATACCACCGCTTCTTGAGCACATCAATGTCCCGGGGGGTCACTCCAATGGCATTCACCTGAGACTGGATTTCAAGCCAGATGTTCCTTTTTACTGACTCTGCAACTTGCAGGGACTGCTTTCCAAACAGCTTTGTGTGCTGCTTCACTACCTCCTCCCCAAGGACCTGCAGTTCCCTCTGACTGAATTTCAGTTTCCTCTTCCTTTCCCCTCCTTCTCTTTCTGTGTCCTGGCTGTCCATTGTGCAAGATTTGCAGACGAGGTTCAGGCAGTGACTCTGTTGCTCTCCTCTGCACTCCCAGCCTCTCCAGAAGGTTCTGCTTGTGTGCACCTGCCTGGGTGTGGCCACTTCCTGGTTGGGAGGGGTGGTGGTTGCACAGGATTGGCTGATTCCTCAATTGCTGTTTTTTTGAATTACCGATCGGTTTTTCCGATTCGGTATTGTGGATTCGGTAAATATTTACCGATTTTTACCGATTCGGTATTATTTACCGAATTATTACGTACATCGGGATTACCGATTGCTAAATACCGATTTGGTAAAATTCGGTAATTAGGAATCGGTATTTCCAGATTACCTACATATGGCCCTTAGAGAGCTTTATACATATGTAAAGGACTTAGAAAGTTTTTATTAGCGGTTTTAATGACATTTTTTACATTTTCAGTGCTTTTAGATATGTTTACACTGCATTGTTTTTATCCTTGATTATAAGGACATTCCTTTTTTTTATATATCGTGATATATCGTCCAGTCGGATGAGGAGTGGGTGTTATCATTCGCAATGTACCCCAATATAGGCCTGGGTAGTCTCCTAACCTTTCACCTACATTTACCCTGCCATTTTACTACATAACGGTTTTGGTGCTGACATTTTACCTAGTTAGGTGCTGCATAAATGTTGTGTGGTTTTCTCCGAAAAACTAGCCTAATTTATTTTGCATGAGGATTCTCATAATCACAGCAGGATTACCATCTTCTGCATAATAACTGTGTATAAGGTTCATCACTATCGTCATCCTCGGCCGACATGACACAGCAAGGTAGAACCCCTGAGGGTACCTTTTTGGTAGGTAAACACTACATCTTCACTGAGCCAGGCAGAGGAGAAAGACTTCCATGCTGACACGAGACGTTGAGGTCCCTGCATGCAGATACTCCAGCACGCAGTGCTCTGACATCCCTCGTGGGGTGTCCAACTCGAGACCAAGACGGGGTCCTTCATTCTCTCACATCAGGTAATGGGGTTGGCGCTATCCTAGGGGGATTCTTGGCTATACACCTACATACTTGCTAGGTACACTTAGGTACAACTAGTTAGGGTTTGCATTATAGGAGTACGCATTATTACTGTCATGTATTTATATGCAAGCATATATTCATTGTTTTAGCACCATGGTAGATTTCTACCATCTCTTTACTCTGTTGGTGCTTATAACCGTATATATCTGTTTCTCTCTTATGGCTCTTGCAGTACACGTATTTTACACTAGAATGACGCTGGTTCAATAAATGCTTATTGAAAACGTCCCCATCGTTTATTTTGTGTATCTCTCTGAGACAAAGTGAGCACGAGTCACTGAGCGAAAAGTACTGTATTGGTTCTACGATCCCTGAGGGGACAGGGTTGTCATGTTCGATAGTTGCCAGAAACTATTCACTCCTTGGTACGAGGGGCACATAGTGGCACTGTGAGCTAGCTGGTATACAGGAGAACATATCTGGTGGGGGTGTCTGGAATCAGTCTGGACACCAATCCCACAGTTTATGTTGTCTAAACGTGCAGATCGTCTATAGATTTATAGGAACTACACGACAGGCCGAGAGTCGCAGTTGAGGCCCTGTATTGGTATTTCAATTTCTTGGTTTCTTGCCTAATGAAGATTCCATATGTTACGGAGGCATGTGCCATTGTGTAGAGAGGTCTCATCTGTTAATTTCGTGCAAAGGAATGTCATCATTCATTCCAGTCACGTATGTATTCAGACGGAGAATCCACCATTGTTCCCTTTCGAATGGTGACCGTTGGCTCCAGCGTTCATTGGTTTCCAGAAAGGTCTACCTGACGTCCTCTGGCGAGAAAATATGTTGACATCTTAGTTGTGCTGCGTTTGCATAGAAACAGATACACCCTTCTTTGTATTGAGTATAAATCTTCTGCAGACACTATTATTCCAGCCCACACCTCTCCAAGTACGGGGCTGCCCTACCCGCCTGCACACTTCTTAGATGAGGATGACTACTCTGATGATGAGGGTCCCTTTGGGGTGGCTCGTTGCCCATCCCAACTGTATGTCAAATGCCAAGACTTCGAGGATGATGACGAACAGTATCATGAGGAGCACTATTACTCTGTGAGAAAACACTCAGAGCAATACTAAGACAAGTATTCCAAGACCAAAAAGAACCTTCCATTCTAAAGCCTATGTCACTGGTGAGCAATTTGCAAAGTATGCTCCAAGACAATTACCACAGGTTTCCACCATCTGCACCTGCGACTCCTATGCCTCAAACATCAAAGCCTGTGCCATTTTTGCAAACCCCAATACCGCTTCCCCAGCCCTCACGATTGCTTGATGCACCTGTCACACCTCGAACAACATTAGGGGATACCTTGGCTGACACCCCAGCTGACGATGCTCCTTCTACGGATGAAGACAGGGAAGAGGGTAAAATGAGAGACAATACCTTAGTTCCCAATGAGTGGGAGGACTTTCTCACCCAACTCCATCCCAAACAACAGCTGCACCACTAGACTCTCCGCCAGAGGACTTTGGCGATTTCCATAATTTAATGTAGAGGGTAGCTAAAAGATTTGAACGTCTCACCAAAGCAAGCAGATTGTTTCCTCTGTGAATTACCCAAAAATCTGTGAGGGCTATTCTTATTATTGATTTTATTTTGCAAGAAGGTCTCAGAGCCATGAAGAACCTGGCCACTGTTTCAGCAGTCATCCCAAGATTGGACAAAAAGTACAAAGCACCCGATGACTCTCCAACTTGTCTGATTGGGCCACCGAAACCAGATTTTGTGGTATCCCAAGTGACACAACGGCACTCTAAGAACCCATCCACCCTGATTTCCTCTCCTCCATACAGGGATGGTCGTGGGCTCGACAATATCGGGAAAAGATTCTACTCCATGGCAGCAACTACGGTTAGAGTGGCAAACTCACTGGCTATCTTAGGCCGTTATGACTGCCAAATGTGGTTGGATATTTTCACTTACATCAGCTTGCTACCAGAAGAAGCCAAACTGGAAGTCTGAAAAATTCTGCAAGAGGGTGAAGGAATATCAGCAGAGATAATCAACTGTGCCATTGATGTCTCTTCTAATGGACTCATGCAACTTGTGGGAGCGGCTGTCCTCTTCAGAAAAGAATGGTTAAAATCCAGTTCCTTCCACACAGAGATTCAAAGTAAAATATTGGACAAGCCCTTTGGCGGCAAATCGCTCTTTGGCAAACGCGTGGATGATGCGCTTCAGTCTATCAAGGCTGACACGGGTACTGCAAAGTTCCTGGGGACTCTACAATTTAGGAAGCAGCCTTTACGGGGAGCCAGAGTCAGAGGAGCTTACTCTTTTAGAGGCAGTGACCAACCTTACAGACAACAATATCAGTCTGGCCAGACACAGTACCTTCCCCGGTATTCTTAACAGTAACAATATAAACAACCACCAGTGTCTGCATATAAACATTCAATCAGAGGAAAGTTATCTGTCCGCGGCAGGGATTCTAATAGCAAACAGTGACCACAACTTAGTGCCGACTACCTCCTACTCTTCAGCAACCCATATTGGAGGTCGAATTTCATATCATCTTCATCAGTGGTCCAGGATAATATCCGTCAAGTAGGTGCTCGATGTGATCTCCTGAGGGCACGCCCTTGAGTTTGTCCAAAAAAAAAAAACATCCCACCAACAGGACCACCTCCTCCCCACTTAAAGCAACTCCTGAGTCAGATATCCATCATGCTGAAGAAGGGAGCCATAGAAGTGGATCCAAAGCTACAGAAAGGATTGGGCTTCTACTCTCGTTTCATTCTCATCAGGAAAAACTCAGGAGATTGGCGTCATATCCTCAACCGGCGGAGGTTAAACAAATTTCTAAAGAAACCATCTTTGCACATGATGATGCTCCAAAATATACTACACCTTCTTGATAAAGGAGATCGTATGACGGCCCTGAACCTCCAAGACCCATACTTCCACATCCTGATCCACCCAAGACACCACAAATTCCTGCACTTCAAGGGAGCCAGCACCCACTGTCAATTCAAAGTCCTTCCATTCGGACTAAAATCAGCACCACGCATTTTTACTAAGATCCTTGCCCGAGTGGCAGCCCATCTCAGACAGAAGGGAGTCTAAGTCTTTCCATACTTGGACGATTGGCTCATAAAAGCTACCACACATCAGCAAGCAGCAACAGCCATGGCCACATACCGCCCATTGTTCACCAGACTAGGTCTCACAGTCAACCATCAGAAATATCACTAAAATCCCACAACAACGTTGATATTCTTGGGAGCCTTCCTCGATACTGTACAAAACAAAGGCTTTCCCTCCCAAGACAGGCAAATAAAGATTCGAGTACTAGCTCACAGATTGTCCACAATAAATTCTGTTTCTTTCCGGATCTACATATCGTTCATTAGAATGATTTCTTCCTGCCTCCCTCTTATTCCGATTTGCCGACTAAAAATGCGTCCCCTTCAACAGGAATTGGACAAACAATGACTCCCGGCACAACGGTCTTTCGACAACCTCATTTGACTAACTCCAGCAATGAGGAAAGCCTTGACTTGGTGGACACGAACATCAAACCTGTCCAGAGGTCTATCAGATATGGCACAAATTCCTGAGTATGTCATAACAACGGATGCCTCCCAGGAAAGTTGGGGTGCTCACCTCCAAATAAATGGCAAATGGAGTCAAGATGAAACAAAATGCACATCAATCTGCTCAAGCTCAAGCATTAAAGTCTTTTCTTCCCAAGATAGCACAGTCATTGGTGCTCATACACACAGACAATACCACCAGCATGCTTTATCTCAACAAGCACAGGGGAACACGTTTACCACTGCTATCTCTTCCAGCACAAGATATCTGGAACTGGGCTCTTCAACATCAAATAACGCTCAAATCAGAACATATGCGAGGAGTATTCAATATCCTTGCAGACTCGTTAAGCAGGACCAGTATCCCTTGCCACGAGTGGGAGCTCGACCAAGACATTCTGGACAACCTCTTCCATCGTTGGGGAAACCCGAACTTAGACCTGTTTGCTACAAAGCAGTACAAGAAATGCCCATTCTTGGCAAGGTGGCATCCCTAAGAGGGGTACTGGGGGAATGCGTTTTCAATGAGATGGTCCGTAATCTATGCTTACTCTTTTCCCCTGATCCCACTGGTCCCAAGGGTGCTCAACAAGCTTAAAAGATAGCCTTGCCAACCTCACGTTCAGCTCAAATCGATATCAACGCTGCTGACCATAAACCAGGGCCAGGTCCGTCATCCCAACCCAACATCGCTACATTTATAGGCCTGGCTCCTGAGTTCAATGAGTTTGCCATGTTAGACATTCCTTCAGACTGCAGGGAAATCCTTGCAAAACCAAGCGCGGACACCACAAACAGAACTTATAAACTCAAACGGAAATGCTTCTGCCTTTGATGTGCCGAATCTAAGGCCCACTCTCTCACATCGCCACCAGAGCAAATTCTCCCATATCAACTTCACCTGGCAAGATCCATCCAGACTCATTCTTCCATCATAGTGCACCTGGCAGCAATTTCCAGGTTTAGACAATCCAGTAATGCACCTTCTTTATGGTCTAGTTGAATTCTAAAACCATTCCATAAGGGCCTATTCAGGACATTTACTCCACTAAGGAGACCTCCGCCATCGTGGTACTTAAATGTGGTGCTGGGACAGCTCATGAAAACACCATTTGAGCCCATTCACAAAGCAGAATTGAAATACCTTACTTGGAAAGCTGCACGTCTTGTGGCTCTCACATCTGCCAAAGGAGTAAGTGACATCCAGGCATTTACCATTAAGGAACCTTTCCTTCAATTCAAGTCAGACAGTGTAATGCTTCGGACCAATCCTAAGTTTATCCCCAAGGTCCCTTCAGATTTCCACTTGAACGAGCCAGTGATTCTACGGACATTCTTCCCAAATCCTCAAACTTTTGTAGAAAAATCTCATTCGACCTCCGGCTCTGAAAGTAACCCATCTCCTTTGGGCTCTCTTATCCATTTCCCTTCCAATCTTCCATCCATCCGTCCAATAGCTTCTCAAATGTTTTGTGACAGCCTCTGTCTTTGTATACTGCTTTCTCCATGGCCATGCATAAATCAATATCCCTTTCCCAGCCTTGTATTGTGGGAGGTATCACGCTTCCCCATTTCTGGGCTATGACGCGTTAGCCACTGCATACTCCAAGTTTATTAACAATTTCTTGTAGCTGGTTACATCAGAGTCTTTCCATATCCGTAATAGTACAAGTGGAGCCGTTGGGTCTCTGGTGTAGTTTGTGGCCTCCTCTCGCCTTTTTGTTACCAGTTGCCAGTATTTTTTAAGTTTGGGGCATTCCCATAAAATGTGAAATAAAGTGCCCCTTTCTGTAAGCACACCTCAGTCCTGGCCCTGTCTATTTTGTTCAGCAAGGTTCTACTGTAAAATATCCTGTATACGATTTTTAATTGTATGAGTCTGTAGCTGGCTTTTATGGCCACTTCTTTTGGGAATCTCACTGCATCCCCCCATTTTTCGTTATCTAAGGTTCGGATTTCGGGGCATATTATCAAGGGCTTTATCGCCGCTTTAGCTGCATTTTTTGCCGCTAAAGCGGCGATATTTTTATCGCCCTATCAGCAAGCTGTCGCTAACAGGCGTTAGCGACAGCTTTCAGTCGATAGCGGCCGCTTTTCCCATCGCCTTGCATGCCAGCGATAATTATCGCTAATGACATGCAAGGTAGGCGTTCCCAACTAAAAGCGACTGAAAACAGTCGCTAACACAACTACCCCCTATTAGCAAGGCAGGCGAAGCGATAAAATAAATCGCGCTAAGCGCGTTTATCGCTAGTATTTAACACCTGCTAATGAACATGACTTACCTGTTTGTGGTATAGGAGGTGGATTGTAAGGCTAAATCCACCATAGCGTTAATGCGAGAATATCGCTGGATTTCCAGCGATATTCTCGCATTTCGCCGCTATCGCTGGAAATTTTATCGCTATGGAGATAAACCTTGCTAATAGGGTGTTATCTCAGCGATAATTTCCAGCGATAGGCGGCGTTAAAAAAATACGCGCTAAGCGCGGTTAGCGATAAATATCGCAACTCCTTGCTAATATGCCCCTTCGTTTTTCCCTCAACTTCTCTAATTAATTTTCTTCACTCAAGAGGGGAGTGCTCTTTCGTCTCTTCGTTGTCCGCAATTCTGGATTGTAAGGTATGTCTTAACTGTAAGTATTTGGATGTTTGGGATGAGGCCATTTCAGACTCTTTCTGTAGTTGCACAAGTGGGACTATCTCATTCGCATCCTAACATGTTCTAACAATGATATGCCAATTACGTCCCACTTCTTAAAGGCTGGTAAATTAGCCACTTCTCTTAGTCCTGTTCCCATCCATAGAGGTGTTTGGTGAGACAATCTCTTCTCCCATCCCATTTGTCAAGTCAGTATGTGCCATACATGGATTACTGTGTTCGTTTAATGGGGGAGTGGCCCCTCCGGTCTTTCCCCCCATATAAGGCGTGCATGTATCCCTTCTCACCTAGTTTTAACCTATCCAGTCTGAATGCTGGGTCCTCCATTCGTGTATAAGCCCAGCCATTAACTATGCCGTCTTGTGCTGCTTCATAATATTTCTGGATCTTTGGTAATGCAATCCCCCCCTCAGTGCGATCTGGGGTGTGCCTCCCTCACGGAGTAGTGTCCCTAACAGGTGGTCTATCTTGGTAAAGAAACGGCTAGGATCTCGTTTGGAGAATTTTGTAGTATACATATGAATCTGGAAATTCAATCATCTTAAACATTGCCGCCATTCCAGGTATTGAGATTGGTAGGTGGCTCCAGTGTGCTATGTTTGTGCCTAGTTTACTTAATAAAGGGCTGAAATTATCCTTGTAGCGTGCTTTTTCGTCCCTAGTGATCCACAAGCCTAGGTATTTAAAAGGCCGTGTTTCCACCCTCAGGCATTTGCAGTATCTCCCGTGGTTGCCATTCTCCCATCGGGAACAGTAGCGAGTTCTTCCCAGTTAATTCTTAATCCTGCGTGTTTCTGGTATGTATCGAATATCACTCGTAATCTGCTCGACGATGCCTCAGGGTTAGCTGAATAGAGCACTATGTCATCTTCATAGAGGGAGATGTGTTTCCCTCATCCCTTCTTCTAGGCCCAGCCCCTTATCTGTGCATCCATGCGTATTCATGTACCAGCGGTTCGATGGCCAGGTATTCCCCAATAATAGGCGAGATACCTCCCAATCCCCTGGGAACCCTGAATGACTTAACACCGTATGCTTCCCCCTCCAAAGAAATTGACAGTGTGTTCCAGGAAGGTATGTTTCCTGTAGGAATACGAGAGCTGTATGTATTTATGTTAGTGCCCTACCTACCAGCCCCCTTTTAATTGTGTTCCCCAACCCGTTGGCATTCCACATCAGCGTGTGTGTCATTGTCATCTGTACCATGCAATGTTTTCACACCTGCTCTTCTGCCTTGTGGGGTGGTCCTGCACATTCAAATGCGACATCAAATGTACTGGGTGATCACAAACAGTAACAGAACCCTACCCTACCCTACCTTACCATGTGGTGTTTTTTTTAACTAACCACCTTCGCAGTGCATGACATGTCTGTTGCCCCAACATGAGGAACAACTCTAGCCTAAGTTATAATATAGAGTGTTAGGCTGGGTAGACCGCCTTCTTTCCTCCCCTCCAGGTCAGGCTGTGAGCAGAGTACAGTGCAGTAAAGTTACCCAAAGCTGAGTTATTAGAGTACATATATATCCCGTATATTAGTTTATCATGTGAGCTCTGATATTGTCTCCATCCTCTTGCCAAGCTCTGGTGCTCAAGTTTCATCTGCTGCAGATCCAGCCTCATCGCTTTCGATAAAGGCCATCTCGAGAGGAAGATGTCCATTTTTAGCTCCTCTGATCTGTGGTACCAGCGGCTCCTCCATTGTCGCTTCACCAGCTGTTTCCAACTTCCTACTGTGTTTCTGTTATCAGGGGATTTATGGGATACTGGCTGAGTCTGCCTCCGGATAGGCCGTTCTTCCAGCTAAGCCCATGCACTTTCTGTGGCGTCAAAAAATAAGGATTGGTCTTGATATAGCACTTTAAGGTGTGCTGGGAAGAGTAACATGTATTGAATGTCCATAGCTCACAGTTTCTATTTAAACTCTAAGAAAGATCTTTGTTGTAGTTGCACTTTCTTAGTATAGTCTGGGAATATTATTACAGGGGATGATTCACATTTCACTTTACCTATGTTCCGGGCTGCTCGTAGGATCACGTCACTATCAGCGAAATTAAAGATTCTGGCAATCATCGGTCATGGTGGCGCTCCAGGGGATGTGGGCACGAGGTCAGTGAACGATGGGCTCTCTCCAACAGAAAACACTTAGGGGCAGATTTACAATTAACTAACGCAGCACGGCGCAGCAAATCATTTTGCTGCGCCATGCTGCGTTAGTTTGGAAAGCACAAGGATGCAACATATTTACAAGAATATGTTGCATCCTTGTGCTTCCCCCTGCGTTGGCGCACAAACTGCAGCCATGCGCCGGCGCAGGCACCCTTGCACCATGGTGCAAGGATGCCTGCGTCGTGGGGAGATTGTTTTTGTGCAGGAAGGGGAACCTTCCTGCACAAAAACAATCACTACAACCATTTTCCTCTTTCAATGCGTGCTGCAGAATGCAGCACGCATTGAAAGAGGAAAAAATGAGGAGAAATGAAAACATTTCTCCTCGGTGCGCCTCCCTACGCCACCTCTAGGGTGGCGTAGCTTTCAGACGCATCTCCAGAGTTACGATTTCTCGTAATTCTGGAGATGTGTCTTGTTCCATGGGTGTTGCGTGGGAACACCCACAGCAACACTCCATGGAACGCCCCTTCAACGCAAAGTGCTGCGTGTGAAGGGGCCGTATTTACAAGGAGAGGAAAAGTCACGCAGGGTGGCTTTTCCTCTCCTTGTAAATATGGAGCAGCCCCCTGCGCCACCAGTACGTCACAAAAAGTGACGTACTGGTGGCGCAGGGGGCTTGTAAATCTGCCCCGTAGACACCTACTCCTCAGGAACCCAGGACTTCAGCCATGTCCAATTGTATTGCGTCAGGGACAGACCTTCCCTGCCCTCCAGGATGCCACATTCCTAATGTTATTTCACTGTGAGCGTTCTCTGCACATGCCTCCAGAACATTAACTGTATGTTTGAGGTCGTTGATGTTGGCATGTATGGTTCTGAGAGAGTCTTCTTTCTCTGATATACTCCCTTCTGCCTCCGTGACCCTTTCCACTGGATTCCTCATATCCTGCCTAAGTAAGGAGAGATACACACACAGGGGCATATTTACAAGCCCCTATCGCCACCAGAATGTCACTTTTTAGGACGTTGTGGTGGCGATAGGGGCTTCGCCTTATTTACAAGGCGGCGTTAAGCCACTTAATGTGGCTTAATGCCGCCTTGCGAATAAGGCACCCTTTCACGCTATACTTAGCATGAAAGGGGAGGGCAATGGGTGTTGCTGTGGGGTTCCACCGCAACACCCATTGATTTTGACGCTGCCCCATATTTACGAGGGTAGTGTAAATATGGGGCAGCGCCAAAATTAAGACCAAGGAAAACCTGGTTTTACCATAGCGCAACAAGGAGAAATGTTTAATTTATCGTTTTTGCTGCTTCCATGTGTGCTGCGTTGTGCAACACACATGGGGGCATATTTACAAGCCCCTATCGCCACCACAACGTCACTTTTCAGGACGTTGTGGTGGAGATAGGGGTTTGGCCTTATTTACAAGGCAGCGTTGAGCCACTTAATGTGGCTTAACGCTGCCATGTAAATAAGGCACCCTTTCACGCTATACTTAGCGTGAAAAGGGAGGGGATGTGGGTGTTGCTGTGGGCATTCCACTGCAACACCCATTGATTTTGACGCTGCCCCATATTTACCGGGGTAGCGTAAATATGGGGCAGCGCCAAAATTAAGACCAAAGAAAACCTGGTTTTACCCTGGCGAACAAGGAGAAATGTTTAATTTCTCCTCGTTTTTGCTGCTTCCATGTGTGCTACGTTGTGCAACACACATAGAAACAGCAAAACGCCAATGATTGTTTATGTGCAGGTAGGTGTCCATTCCTGTACATAAACAATCATTTTTAAAAAACGACGTTTTGCAACTTCTATGTGTGCTTCATTGAGCAGCACACATAGAAGTTACAAAACACCATTTAAAGATTGTTTATATGCAGGAAGGCACTACTTCCTGCACATAAACAATCTTCCTCTGCAAACGCAGACACCCTTGCACTATGGTGCAAGGGTGCCTGCGTTAGCGCTAGGCAGCTAAATTTAGTGCCAGCACATGGGGAAACGCAGAACTGCACCATATTCTTGTAAATATGGTGCAACCCTGCGTTTCTAAAGTGACGGAGCGTGTCGTCAGCCTTCTTGGCTTAACGACACGCTACAAGTATATATGCCCCTTAGTTATCCGATTTTACCTTCCACAGATCATCAGGATTCTTGTGTAGCTTTCATGATTGAGGCCATTGATTGTGAAGAATTCTCTTCTGGCAGGTCGGAGCCCTGCGGTACCTCTTGCCTGTGGGAGGGTTCGTATTTGGCTTGATAAATCTATCTATTTTCTGCTGGGCTGATTGTGAGGTTGATTTGTCTTTCCCCATGTAGGTGATTTTTGTCTCAAGTATCTACACCCTTTTAGGCACACTCCACAGGGTTTGCGAAAATCTAGCACCCCCGGGAGTCCCCTCGCACTGTGTGTGCCCCACGACCAAGTTGCCTTGGTTGCCCAGTGACAGTGGACCTCTGCTCAAAACGTGGATGGCTGGGTTCTTGGCCTCTCCAGTTGTCGTAGCGAGGAAGAGCCTTGACTGTGTTTAGTGCCCCACACTCCACTGGGGAGTAGGGAGGAGGTTCCTCACCCGTCTTCAGTGCCCCTGGCCCCCCCCCCCCACATGTCCCCAGCCCGCGCTGAGATGCCTCACCTCCTTGGGCCTCAGCTGTCGTCACCTCGCCATTTCTGGCGTCTGAGGGCCGCACAGGTCTAGCCCCTGGTCCCGGGTGTTGCTGTCTCCTCCTACCGACCACCGAGGCAACACTGCATTCCAAGCCTTGTTTCATGAGGCAGAGCCGTGGGAGTCACACCCCACCCAGAGTTATGTTGGGTGCCACAGTCGTTCCTGGTAGTCGGAGGGAAAGGAGCCGGACTGAGGGCATCAGTCACCGATCCCTCCAGCAGGCCACGCCAGGCCCCACTTCTCCTCCAGGAGTCACACGGACCAGACCAGGCAACTCCCTCGAGGCCGTCTACCGCTCTGGCTACCAAATCATCGATCAGGTGTTGGAAGCTACAGTCAGGGTCCTTGTGTAGCATACTGCCCCCCCAGACCGGATTTAGTCACCACAGCATGGGATTATGTAGGATTATACGTGATGGGTTAGAGAGCTCAGCAAGACGCGTCTGCCATCTTGGATACCCCCGTCCCCCGGCTCCTAGCCTCCATATAGCATTGATTTTATTTTTTTCACCCTACTGAACTGCCTAGAGATTTCCAAGCACACTAAGGAATCTGCATCAGGATTATTTGAGAAAAATGTGGGACATAATGTAGTGCTGAGCTGTACTTTTGCAGCAATTTATAGGATATAGAAAAGGTGATTACAAATAAATTATAATTAATAAGTCTTTTAACTAATAAGCATTGGCAAAGCCAATAGGTCTCACCTATGGAAGAGCTATTGCTTTTGTAAATTTCTTTTAGCCATATTGTACAGCAGCGTGGCTGCTGTGTAGCAATGCTGAAAGTTAGAAAAGCAAAGCACTATTATGCAGTCAGCGCTAACCACAAGGGGCAGTGACCCTTTTTCTTAGTATGGGATTATTCTCTGCCTGCACAAAACATAATCGCTTAGTTATCTTACGTCCGAGCTGAAGTTTGCCGTGTTTGTCCCGCATGAAGTCAGTGTAAAAAAGGCCATGTAGAGCAGAGAGCACAGCGCTGTCTGCATGTTACTAACATATTGAAACCTATTGGCGCGATGTTAGGGTGGTGGGGATGGAGGGGGCAAGCAACGAAGGGAGAGGGGCTGGGGTGAACAGGGAAATGAACAATGGTGGAGGTGCGGGGGGACCAGACAAGCAACAACGCAGGAGGATGGTGGGGGCAGGGCAAACAACAATGCAGCAGGAGGAAGGGAGGAAAGGGGTGCAATAAAATGAAAGTAAAGTACCTCTGAAATTGGCGAGCAGTGGAAGGACACTGGGCAAGGGAAGCAGTACTTGGGCCTTGCTCCAGGGTAGGGACAAATACACAAAGAGGAAGTGAAGCCGGCATTCGCTGACCAAAGAGAAGCAAGGAAATGAGAGTGACTATGAAGCCAATCAACGGTAAGCAATGAGAGGGGTTTAAGTCCCCTGTAAGTAAATAACATTTCTCACAAGCAACAGCGTATGCACTGTCTCAGATGAGACCTATATAAGTATAGGGTTTCGGGGGTTGTAAACTGTCAAAGAGACTAAGGTTCCCGCCAAACATATTGAAAGGCATAAAACAACTGACAGTGCCCCCAAAATATTTAGGGGCACTAGGTTGAAGACAGGAGAGTGCTTAAGGAGAGAATGGATGTGTCCTACCTGAGGGAAAAGGGGAAACAGTCTTTACCACGCAGGATCTTTAGCACATAGCCAAGTACCTCGCAGGTAAGTATTTGTATCTTTACCACGCAGTACTTTATCACGGAGATTAGTATATTTGTTTATTATAATATTTTTTTCTGTTATTTAAAATAAGTAATTTTAGGGTTTAAGGATGGGTAGAGATAAATACAGGTAAGGGTGACTTTAGAATTCAGAGGTAAAGGGAAATGAGGGTGACTTGAGGGTTCAGTGATGGGTAGAGGTAAAGGGTGGTGAAGGTGATTTGAGGTCTCAGAGATGGGTAGAGGTAAATGGAGGTTAGGATGGCTTGAGGGCTCGGGTAGATAGAGGTAAAGGGAAGTGAGGGTGACTTGAGGGCTTAGGGTGGGAAGAGGTAAAGGGAGGTGGAGGTGACGAGGGCTCATGGAGAGGGAGAGATAAAGGGAAATGAGAGTGACTTGAGGGTTTGGGGTGGGTAGAAGTAAATGGAGGTAAGTGTGACTTGAGGGTTGACGGGCAGGTAGAGGTAAAGGGAGGTGGGGGTGACTTGGGGGTTCAGGTGCAGGTAGAGGTAAAGGGAGGTGAGGGTGACTTGAGGATGATGAGGTGGGTGAAGGTAAAAGAATGTGAGAGTGACTTTAGGGTGATGGGGTGCATAGAAGTAAAGGGAGGTGCCACAATTCGAGCACAAGCAAGCAGCACAGAATTACACTAAAAGAAGAAATCATTCAGTGCTTGGTCTATGCTCCAGGGAAGAAAAGAAACACATAGAGACAAAGTGAAGCTAACAGATGCTGGCATGCTTACCAACGAAAAAGAAGAAAATAACAGTAAGTTGATTAGTTAATAAAAACCATAAACATTAAAAGAAGAGACATACATCAATCCACTTCACATAACCATCCAAGCAAAATTTAAAAAACACAATCCAAGATATCAAGTTAAAAAATAGAAGTAAGAGGCTCTAAGCCTATTCCTGGAGAAGCCTCTGCTCGGACCTCCCCTTGCCTTCCCCCTTATAAAAGCACCAATACCCAGGAAGAAAAAGGAAAAGGAGCTAGAGCATGACCATAATCCGATAAAATGCACAAGAAACAATAGCATAATCCTCTGAGGGAGCCTCCCCTGACCTACCCGAGATAATAATGAGCTCTAGAGAACCGTCCCACAGTAGCAGCTAACATTAAAGAGGCCTAGGTCATAAACACCTATCTGTCATTTTTACAAGCTGCATAATACATGGCAAAATACGTGGTGCATGCTAAAGTGCAAAGAACAGCATCAACCCCTCCAGGCCCAGACTCTATCCAACAAAGACGTCCATAAATTGACCACAGATTTGATGAACACGTGTGAACAGTTTAAATGTATTAAGCTAACTATTCACTTCAGATATAGAAATAATGAGGTTTAGCTAAAAAGTGACCAACCGATTGGCGTACGGGTAGCAACCAACATGTTTATCCCTCAACATATTGGAGGCACCATCTTAAATCCTCTCCCCATCATAATGAGGAACTGAAAACTGTAAAGTGCATAATGCATAACAGGTATAAGACCACAAGTAGTACGCAGGAAGAAAACAAGATTGACAATTAAGCAAACCACTGGTAAGTAATGGGTGGGCTAAAAGTCACTTTTTAGAGTTTTTTTTTTAGAAACAATAGATTGTGGCAAGCAACAGTGTATGCGCTGTCTCAGGTGAGACCTAAAAACAAGTTCCCAAAAAGAGATATTCATGACTATGTGTCACCCATCACAGCAACAAATTATGCTACCTCTTTTTACCTAATCATTCTAAGAAACAGAAGGTGATCAGCTTTATTCCATCTCAATTACAGAGCAATAAGCACAGATGCATGTCTGATGGTCCTGCACTCTATGCTCAGCAAGTCAGACACATACTGGCCCAGATTTAGTAGATTTTGCATGAGTGTTGCATCACTTTTGTGGTGCAGCCCGACGCAAAATCCATTTTGGCAATTGGCAGTGGCTGAGATTAATTCAAGTATTCTATCCATCACTTTTTTGTATACTTCAGTGTGACGCCGTAAGTGGAATGTGCAAAGCCATCATCCAATGGCACATGCACCAGGGGGAACACGCAAGATTTAGGCCAAGTAACCCGAAGGCTAGAGACTGTGCCGAAGTAGACCCGGTAGGTAGGGATGACCCCACATCCCGCAAGAAGATCAGGGCATCATCAGCATTTAGCAAAATGATGTGATGCATGTCTCGCTCGCATATGCCCCACTCGTCTGCCCGCTGACGGAGCTGGAAAGCCAGTGAGTCCACGGTGAGGGCAAAAATGAGGGGGGGACAGAGGGCAACCCTATCTCGTGCCTCTGCAAATAGGGAACTTGTCAGAGATCACTTGGCCCGTTTTAAAACGTGCCTCAGGATCAGCATGGAGAGTGCGCACCCAGCTGAGAAATATTGGGCCAAACCCCATGTTAGCGAGGGTTGAGAATAAATAATCCTTGCCCAGGGTGACAAAGGCTTTCTCTATGTCTAGTGACACCACCACCTGGTCGGGAGCATCTCCATGTGTGCCGTGGAGGAGGCGCCAAAGGCGACGTACGTTCAAGAAAGTATTACGGCCGGGTATGAACCCAGATTGGTCAGGGTGGACCAGCGACTGTACAAGGGGAAGAAGACTGTTAGCCAGGACCTTGCCCAAAATCTTACAATCTAAGTTGAGCAGGGATAAGGGCCGATAGGAGCGGAAGTCCTGGGGGTCCCTACCAGGTTTGGGTAAGACTACTATGAGGGCTTTGCGGAGCATGTCTGGAATGCGGCCACGTTCATTGGCTTCATTAAAAACGTCAAGGAGACGTTGGGTAGTCCGAGTGGGGAAGGTAGCATAATATTCGATGGGCAAGCCATCAGTGCTCGGGGTTTTGCCACGGGCGATCTGGAATATAGCGGTACCTATTTACTCCAGCTGCAAGGGTATATCCAGCTCAGCTAGCTGCAAGGCGTTCAAGCGCATTAAATGTAGGCTGGCAGGAAATTCCGGTGTAGTGTGGATCGATGCACCAGGTGGAGCAGAATAGAGCTCGCGATAATAGTCCTGGAAGGTTTCTTTGATATCCAGTTGTGTGGTCAGCAACACACCATCGGCCTATGGGGGTGCGCTGCTAATCATCACGTACCAGCCATGCCAACAGTTTCCCCGTGCGGTCCCTTTCGGCGTCCTGCAGGGCCAAGCGCCGCTTATAGACATGTTTGCTCAGGGTGCGTTCTGCCTCCGAGCTTTGCTTGTGCAGCCATTGGTGTTGTTCAGTAGCAGTTGCCTGAGTGGCCACCTGGGTTTCCAAGAGGAGCAGAGGTCACGTTCAATGATCAGAACTGATAACCTTTTACGCACCCACCCAGGAAGTCGACAAACAGTGACCAATCACTACCACCTTGTGAGCATTCCACTCAACAGCTCGGGAGGACATAGTGCCCGTGTTAAGCGTGAAATAACTTTCTATGCATTGGGCAAGTTCTTCCCAAAAGGGGGGATCGGACAGTGCCTCCACTTGTATGCGCCACGTAGGTATGAGGGGACGTGCACGCCCCCATCGTACGGTGAGCATTACTGGGGAATAATCAGAGAGGGTGCACGCTAAGTATTCCAGCCCGGTGAGCTGAGCACCAAGACAGGGTATGCAAAATATGAAATCAATTCTGGTGTGAATGTCATCTACGGGAGAATAAATGGAGTATTCACGGCCCGACGGATGTGTGAGCCACCAAGCATCTTGAATGCGCATGTGAGTTACCCAATGGCTAAAGTGTTGAGAGATGCGACCGGATGGTGCTGCTCTGAGGTGGCGTAGAGTGGTCTAGTGCCATGTCAGGAACACTGTTAAAATCCCCTCCCCAGAAAGCGGGGGAGAACGGATCACTAAAGAGTGCCGGAGTAAGAGTGTCGAGAAATTCAGACTGGTGGGTATTGGGAGTGTACACTGCCGCCAGTGGTAAGGGTGAACCCTCTAGCCAACCCTCCAGCACCATGTATCTGCCCCCAGCATCTATCTTCTGAGAGGACACGGCATATGGTACTCCCAGCGCAATCCATATAAGGACCCCGCGAGCAAAGGAGGAGGCCACGGTGCCATGCACCTGGCCCCGCCACTTGGTGCGCAGTTTGTGTAATTCGGGGGCTGTGAGATGTGTTTCTTGGAGCATTGCTATGTGGACATGACGTCTTTTGAGATGGGCATTAATACGGTAACGCTTTGCTGGCGTAGACATACCTCGCACGTTCCAGGACATGATGTGATATTGGGGAACCTGTGTATTGGTTGTATGTTAGCCATTCGAGTCATGCCATACATCGAGGGGAACGGATGCACAATCCACCCACCAGCCCCCCAGCCCACCCGGTAGTGACCCTGCATTGTTGGGCGGGTCTGTGCTGTGTCAGCAAATGACAAGTATTATCTGGACATTAGTAGAGCAGCTCGTAAAATCACAACAATAACAAAAAACATAAAACCCCTGGGACAGTCGCCCCTCCAGGCCCCGTTCAGTAAAACATCACCAAATTTACCCCCCAGTAAGGGTAACAACAAATGCGAAAAATTAACCAATAAGGCAGGAAAACATAAAGTCCATGTAGGAGTTCATGGGACGTGACATCTGATTAGGGAACAGAGTTCGGCATGTGGACTATAGTAGCAAAGTCTAGCAAGTCATTGGTGTGGGCCCTGCATATAAAACTCCCCACAGTCTCATGTTCATGCAGCCTTACCTTCATGATGTCAGCAGGTGTCATAAGGTACCCACCAGCTCCAGGCCTACAACACAGTTCCAGGCCCGGATCTACAAGTCATCCGACCACTGCGGGGTAACCTTCGGTCCTTGATGAACCCCGCCTGATGAGGAGCATGAGCAGCCCGAGTCCGACCCTGACTTCGAAAAGCGCCCATCTTGGAGGTGAGCAAAAGGATTCACTGAATGGAGAGATGCCATCGCCCTTACCTGTTCATCCGCTGCTTAGAACTTGGGGGTTCGTGTGCCCGGAGACCGACGCCTCCGTCGTTGTGGCTTGGGCTGCAGCCAAGCATCGTCGGTCTGTTCTGGGGATGTTGGTTTCATCAGATCTTTTGCAGGAAGCCACGTCCAGGCGTCCTCAGGTGATTGAAACATGTGGGTCATTTCCACATCGATGACACTCAGTTTAGCAGGAAATAAGAGCGCATATTTAAAGTTCAGGGCTCAGAGGAATTGTTTGACTATTAAGAACGATCCACAGCGATGTTGCACCTCCATGGTGAAATCGGGATATGCTGTTATCTGAGCAGTTTCGTAGGACCATGGGCCTTTGGTACGGAAGCACTGCAGTAGTAAGTTGCGGTCTTGGTAATTGAGGAGACGGGCTATAATGGGATGTGGAGGGGCTCCCGGGAGGGGAGTTTGGCCCGGAGTGCGATGTGCCCTCTCAATCAAGAAGTAGTTCGGGGCCTTGACGCCAAGAACAGACCACACCAGCCAGTCCTCTAAGAATAGTTCCATGCTGGGGCCCTCCGAGCGTTTGGGAAAGCCCATCAGACAGATGTTGTTGCGCCTGCACCTGCCCTCAGCCTCCTCTGCTCTGCGGTGCAAAAGAGCGACCTCTGCTTCCACCTTCTGTAGGTGCTCTTGCAAATCCTTATTCGAGGGATGCATGGCTGCCAGTGCAGACTCAGTTTCCTCCACACGGTCTGTCTGCTTATGATGATCGGCATGCAATAAGTTTACCTCTACTGAGTCTGAGTCAATGCGAGCCTCCAGGGAGGTCTTAGTGTCCAAGATGGCCTGGAGTACCTTATTGAACTGCGCTGAGTGCATCTAGAGAGACTGCTCAAGGTGTTACAGACTACTGAGGGTCCTGTCCCCCTGTGCCAAGTCCGATGCAGCAGCGCCACCTCCCGTGTGCTGTGGCTTGGTATTTTTGGGATTCATTGTGGCCAGGAACCAGCGTAGAATACAGGGGGAAAGTCTCAGATGGTTGTACACACTGTGGTGGACCAATCAGTGTCTCTTGGAGAGAGGTCGACAAAAGTCACGGGCAGCGATCAGAAAGAGGCCTATGGGCATGCAGTGTAAAATCCAAACGGGGAATGTAAGACCCAGAATGACCTCTAAATAACTGCCACTTAGGTCCAGGAAGGTGCCTGGTCAATCCGGTGCACAACAGGTGTGCAGAAAAGGCGGGACAGAAAGCAGGTGACTCGTAGAGGCACAGAGGACGACTAACAAAGAATATTAGGGGGCCTATCAAGGGTCCACCCTAGTTCCAGAGATGAGGGGCGGGCATTGATGGGCAGTGCGGTTCAGCCCGCATGGAAATCTACCATTAGCAGCGACCAAGAGGGTAACCGTTGGGACCAGAGGGGTCGGAGTCCAGGGCGGCCCAACCACTTCGGAGGGAGAGGCAAGGTAGGCGATCCCTCCAGACAACAGCCACTGAGAGATTATGGGCACGAGCAGGAAGTCCAAGATACCGTATCACCTCTGTGAGTTCAGGCCTATTGGTCCAATTTGTGGGTCAAATCTGGTGAGGAGGCAGGGGGGTGTCCCTCTGCTCAGCAGGCCCGACCTCAGGTTGTCCAGTGATACCGCCCCTCAGGCCCAGTCAATTCGAGAACAGGTCATCACCCACTCTGCATTGCATTAACGTTACGGGCCCGCAGACCAGGAGGACATAACCTGCCGTTCGTCCAGTGCCAGGGAGCAGCAGAGCCACTGTGAGTGTAGGCGGGGCAGAGGGTGGCCGAAAGTGCGTCCGCGCCCCAGGACGATTGCAGGAGCCCCTGCCAAAGGATCCAGTCACTCACACTTTCGTAACAATCTATGGTGTCTTTTAAATGTCGGGGCAGGTCCGGCCAGGCTCGTAAGCCCATGCAGGAAGACCTGCAGCTGGAAATGCGTGGGTCACTTGTGACAGCTCCTCGTCCTGTGGTGGGGGGTAGCATACAGGGCCCAGCGGCGGTCCAGTCCTGCAGCCACGGGTGCCCGCAATCAACCACGATATACTCCACTATAGGAGCTTCCGGACATCATATGGGAGCTGGCGATGGCCAGGGGTCCAGGGCTCATCAGCTGTCGTAGTGGTCTATTGCTCCAAGGCGCTGGGCAGTCACAGGGTGCCTTATGGCCATCCAGGCCGTGCCGCGAGGAAAGGACGATGGCGTGGGGCGTGCGGCCCCCAGGTAGGCCTCGCCGCCCCATCCGAAGTAGAGCGCCTCGTAGTTCACAAAGTCACATGCCAAGTTGGAGCAGTGGCAGACACCGGCCCTCACATGCCACTCGCCCTGCCTCTCCTCAACAGCGGGCAGCCCACGGTCGGGAGTGGGTCCAAGGCTCACTGGGGATCGATAGGTTCCGTTAACTCCAAGCGTAGGGTAGTCCCAGGGGGCCCCACATTCATCTGGGCCGCATCACAATTACAGGCCGCTGCTCGATGTGTGTGGCCTTCAGGTGGGCCTCGTCGCACTCGGATACCGCTCAAGGATAGGGTGCCCCACAGTAGTTGATGCCATACGATGGGTGGTGAGCGGCAGCAGGCACTTGTATCCACTCTCCGCGTGCTCCCTCCAGACCTCACCAGCAGCGAGCGGCCGCTCACCCAGCAGGCTGCAGCAGATCTCGACAGCCAGCCCGCGCTCGGGCCCAGCCGGGCGGCTGCTCGCAACAAGTTGCACCCCAGTTCAGCGGCTGCCGCCAGCCGGGAATGTCGCGCTGGGGTTGCAGAGGGTACTTGGCTCATCCCGCCACAGTAACAGGGGTGGAGGACCTGCTATGGGGAGATTAAGAGACGGATATCTGCTGGGCCCACCGCGGAGCTCCGAGCTACACGTCCGTTCTCGTGGCCATCTTGGCCACGCACCTGGCCCAAGGGCTACTTATAGAGCAGGATGGACTGCATGGCCTACTGTTCATCTCCTTCTCCATTTTTGCTGTTTGTGGCTGGTATTACCAGTTTTGTCGTTGCTAATTTTGTTTTTCGTTTCTGTCCTGAGTCAGAGCCCACGTCTGACATTTCCCCCATCCATGAGGGATGGTTGATACCCTACTGACACCATCCTCACTCAAAGGTGTGAATTGGATAACTGAATACCGCCCAGGGACCACCAGTCATGCTCATGGCATAGGATGTATGAGCCATTGAGACCCTGGCCCCCAAGAACATTGGGGTGAGTTGTATGCAGGCCAGGGACATCCTTTGCTGTGCTTAACCAGCCTCTGCTGCAGCATCAGGGGGCTGAGTAACCAGAGTGAAGTGTGGCCATGAAAACCTCTCTATGCCTTGCCCCCTGGAATCCTGCTGTAATGGTAACATTTGGAATGATTTCTGCACTAAACTCAACGTCATCTGGTCTTTGTAATGTGCAGAAAAATATAAATATTGCAAATCAAGAACCTATTTGCGTGTGGTTATACCGCTGCAGTAAAAGCAAATGATTTCACTTCATATCCGTATGACGTACTGAATATGCACACGACCTCACACTCTCTAACTCTATTAACCTTTCAGAGATGTGCCAGAGGTATGCCGCCTGCCTGTGGAGAAACAGGCAATTGACTTTGTAATGGCTCAATGAGCACTTCACAGGCGCAAATACACCTGAAACATGCATATCATAAGCGGCTGACCAGGGCCAGACTGGCCGTAGTGGGCACCGGGCGTTTCCCCAGTGGGCCGAAAGGGTGGGGTCCGGTTTTGTTACTGGGGGCCGGTTTTGCTGCAGTGCTGCAAAATCAGCCCCTTGTAACAAAAGTGCAGCAGCAGTGTTCCTGCTACCTATCTCCCTCCCCCCCCACCACCCTGGGGCCAGTCGGATGTAATTGCCAGGGCTGGTTTGCGATCCTGGTCCGGCCCTGCGGCTGACTCTTGGTCAGCCCTGAACTGGGGCTCGAGGTGGCGCATCGAGGACGGATACAGAAGGCTGCTTGTTTCTACTTGGGACTGAGCTCATGCTCTCAGGATCCCCTTTTACTCACTCCCTGTTGTCACTGCTTGTTATCACGGTGTGTATGCCTGTGCCGGCTGGCATACTTCATGCCTTCCCAACTTCGTATTTATCAATATGACCAACGAACAGTCAACTATCATTTATTTAGTGAGCCCAAGCGTTTACTACAAATAGGGGCAGATTTTGACTCCTTTTTCACACAATGTAGCACAGCAACCAAATTTTCTGAAGTGCATTGTGCAGGTTGGAAAACGCAGCACAGAATCGTGTCAACCAAAATTGTCCTCCTGCTCATCTCCTGTGCGGGTGCTCTAATTAGGCTGCCTTGTTACGCACAGACTCGCACCAAAGTGTAAAGGTGGATATGGGTTGTCCAGCTTAGGATTTGTACTGTAAGCATACCTTTCTAGTCAGGGCCGGACTGGGAACCGAAACCGGCCCTGGCAAACTGCTCGGCCGCCCCCCCTGGGGGTAGGGGAGGTGCAGCCGAGCTGTTTGCGAGGGCCGGTTTCGGCCGATTTTGTTACAGGGGGCCGATATTGCTGACCCCCGGTAACAAAAACGGCCCCCAGGGGCCCAAAACCGGCCCCCACCCTAGCGGCCCACCGGGGAAACGCCCGGTGACCGCTACGGCCAGTCCGGCCCTGTTTCCAGTGCAAATTTCTATGCCGAGACAATTTTAGAACGATCCCATACGTTTGATTTGTGCTGAGCACTTCAGCACACATAGAATTTGTGGGTTTTTCTTAGTAGATCGGGATTTGCATCAAAACCTATGGATTTGAGCCATCTGCCCATGTAATGCCACTTTTTGCACCAAGAAAGGGCACCTTCCAGCACAAAATACCTTTTGAGCTGGAAGGTAACACCTGTGTAGCGCTTAACATCCCTTTGCCATTGCTCAAAGCCTTTGTAAATTTAGGTCATAGACTCAGAGTCTTTGTGAAGAGTTAGGACAAAGTCTCAACCTATATTTTGATCCTCTTTTTCTGGTGGTGTATTGATGGTGCCCGATGCTTCAAACATTGTAAGTGTGGTTGTCTCTGTAGAGGAAAATGGCCTCGTAGACATAGAATTGTATTGTTCCCAGATGAGTTCATCTTTGGACTGCCATTGCAAGTCTAAGTTATTTGCCTGCATAACCAATGCAATTTATTAAACATCAATGCATTGCATGTTACTCCTTTCTGCACACCGCCACTGCTGGCAGTTACTATCCATGGGTCACACTCATAGGGGAAGCAGAACTGTTCTCCAGGTTGTCTACTTCGCATGAGAACCTCATCTCCTAAATGCACATCACTATGTTTTGCTCTTCCCTTTTTGCTTGTCAATTCATTACTCCTTTGTCTTCTAAGGTGAATTGCACTAGGGTCTAATTGTCAAGGAGCCATCCGAGGAGAAGAAGGATTGACATCTCGGATGGCAGAGCCAAACAGTATCAATGATGGCGTGAATTGCCGGGGTGTGTTGCTGCAGATCCTTAGGAAGTTGCGTATTGGTCATTCTATATCTTCAGCTTGTTCCACCCCATACCGGAGGACTTGGCACAATGTCTGTATAATGTGTTCCACTTCACCATTTGCTTGGGGCCACCCAGGTATAATCTTGATTTGGTTCGACACATATCACTGGACACTGTCTAGAAAGGATCTTTTCTGACAACCCTCACCTAAGATGGACTAGATCCCTGCCTTTGATTTGGTCTGATCATAAGGCAGTTTTCTTTGAAATTTTACTGCCCCATAAGAAACGCTCCAAACCCCTCTGGGAATCTTTTGTCAGTCGTCCATGGAATAAACTAGAGGCTAAAATGCTAAACCCTCTTCTTTTAGAAACGCCTACGTCCACCGATCCTGATCAAGCGGCAGCTAACTGCCACTTCTGGCTTGATTCAGCTATGACGCAATTAGCCCCTCCTAAAAATAGTCGTCGTTCCAGGTGCTCACGCTCTGAACCCTGGTTTAATGATATTCTCAGAGCTCAGAAACAACTATGCCGTAAATTGGAGAGGAAATGGAGACTTGAGGACAACTCACTCACTAAAACGGAATATAAATCATCCCTTCAAATGTATAAGAAACTTATCTTTAGGGAAAAGGCGTCCTACTTCACCGAGAAAATCAGAGCGGCCAATAGATGGCCTAAAGCTTTATTTACCACGGTAAAGAATTTGTCTAAACTGCCAGCTACGCTAGACACTAACGCCAGTCAGGAGTTTTGTAACTCCCTAGCTGAATCCTTTCAGCACAAGGTTAAGTCTGTATTTGGCACCTTTGTGCTCCAGGACAACTGCTTGGCTCAGACTCTTGCCCAACTCAACAAGATACAATCCACAGTAGAATCGGATACCCCAGTCCTCTCATCTTTTACTGCCTTGACTACCGAACAGATTACCAAATTTATTGGCGCGATCAAATCAGGTTCTCCCTCAGATCCCTGCCCCCCCAAAAATTCTGCACCTGTCTCAGGAAATCATAGCTGTTCCCCTTACAGCTATTTTTAACGCCATGTTTACTTCAGGGCGTTTTCCAATGGAGTGGAAGAAAGCCTCCATACTTCCCTTACTAAAAAAAACCTAATCTGGATGCTAAGGAAACCCTTAACTACAAACCTATATCAATACTCCCCTTTCCCGCAAAACTGATCAAGAAAGCCATTAACAGTGAATTGTCTTCCTTTGTCAATAATAATGCTATTCTGGATCCCTCCCAATTTAGATTTCGTGCTTACCATAGCACAGAGCTGGCTCTTATTACAGCTACTGAGGAGCTCAGACGGACCTTAGATGGTGGGGGTAGCACTGCCCTGATCCTTTTGGACTTATCAGCAGCTTTTGATACGGTTAATCATGAGCTGCTATTGGTCCGTCTAGCCTCCATCGGGGACAAGGCGTTCTCCCTGCTGGGCTCCTTTCTGTCTGAGCGTCTCAATTGGTTGCGCTAGGAAACTAAGGTGCACATGCATCAAAGTTGGATTTAGCGAATCCTTAATAGCGAATTTTAAGGAATCGCGAATAAGGAATCGCAAAATCCAATGCATGAAAATGATTGCAAAAAAATAGCGAATCGGTAAAATTCGCAATTGCAAATAGCGATTACATTGTACCGAATCGCTATTAAAGAAATCGCTATCTGCGATATCGCAATTAGCGAAATCGCAAATAGCGAATTCGCTAATAGCGATATCGCAAATTGCGCGTCGCTTTTGGTGCATGTTGATGACATCACAATCAGGAAGTGATGCATCCCATGCTGATTTCAGTGCACTGAGAGAGTCAGAGGAGGAGGCAGAGTGCAGGAGCACAGCTGGAGTTACATATTTGTGCCATGCAAATACTGTTCTGTGGCAAAAAGATGGAATCAGGAGCACCGGGGAAGAAAGCAGCTACAAGAAAAAGAAAAATCAAATTTAGTGAGAAGGAGATAGAAATCCTCATTGAGGAGGTTGTGAGGAGCCATGATAAGGTGTTTGGCAAACTATCGCTCCAGGTCCCTGAGTCAGAGAAGAGAAAAATCTGGCTAAGGATACAATCCAAAGTTAACGCAGTGGGGGTCACCCACCGCAAAACCGACGATCTTAAAAAAAGGTGGTATGACCTGCGCAGCCGTGCCAAGGAGAGGATTGCGGAAAAGGCTCAAGGAGGCAAAGAAGACTGGAGGGGGACCTGCAACACTGCCTGGGAACACACCCCTGGAGGACCTAGTCGAGTTGACACTCCAGCTTGAAGCTGTAGTCGGAGTGACGCAGTTGGACACCTCAGCAGCGGCCAGTACTTCACAAGGTAAGATACATGCAAGTGTCCATTTAAAGCAGAATATAAATTGTGAAACATCACGTCAGTTCAGCTCTAGTGTTCAGAATCAAACTCCAGTCCACATTTTACTTGCAACACCCAAATGCATTATGGGAGTAACAGGCAGGGAAGGCAAGTTGGTAGGCAATTACAACTAGGGAGTAAAACACGTGAACAGTGTGTGTCAGATAGTCATTTAATGAAACAAAAAATGCTGAATGTGACACTACTTTCATGTAAGATTTACTAAAAATTACACTGTTTAACATCACAGATGCAGCAGCAGAGGAGTCGGAGGAAAGTGCAGGCGGAGACACACAGGAGACTCCGGCTGAGGCAGATGTGGAAACACTTGTGGCCCCACAAACCACAGACCCTGCACCCACTAGACGCAGGTCCCCAGTCCCACCACTTCCGGCCATGGAACTTGAGGAAGAGAGCGATCATGATCCCCAGACATCCCAGCCTGGAGGTACAGCCACGACAAGACCCCAGTCACAGGTCCGGCGCAGCACTAACCAGACCTGGAGGCGCAGGTCAAGGGCAAGGATGACATCACAAGGGGACGACAGTCCAAATCTCTGGGGTGGGCTGGAGAGCCAAATGTTGAGGGTGCAGCGCCTGCAGGCAAAAAACATGAGATTGATGCAGGCACAACTTAGCAAAATGGCAAACAACACGACAGAAATGAGAGACTGTGTCAAAGAGCTGACTACAGCAGTGGTGGAAGGTAATAGGCAGTCCATTGAGGCCATGCAGGAGCTATGCAGGGTGATGCAGGAGGACCAGGTGTCCCAAAGAAAAAGACATCGCCAATTATTAGTGCGCCTAGATGGCTACACGAGATCCAACAATCGCCTGAGCAACAACACAGCTCTGCTGTCCCGTCGGTCTGTTGCCATGCAGGTCGAAATGAGCCATTGTTGTGGGGATGTGGCCAGGGCACTGGTCCAGGTCACAAATGCTGTAGAGCAAATACAGACTGCTACTGCTGGGGGCAGCAATGCAACGGGGGGAGGGGGAAGTGAGGAGGCGTCCAGCCTCAGTAGTCTGTTGATGCCAGTGACAACATGCAGGAGGCGCACCACTAGGAGTACCACACCTTCCGAAGCCTTTATGAGGGACGTGAATGAGGCCTCCGAAAGGCGTTTGGGAGTGTGTGGTCGTAGAAAATAGTGTGGCCTTGGCAAACTAACTCCTATATGGTGATGTAACCATTGACAATGCTATAGTAGTGACTGACATACAAGTCTGATGTTGATGTGTTGTTGTTTTATGTTGTTTACACTCACTGTGCTATTTAGCACCTGGTATGTGTGCATTAACACAACCACATTGCTACATGAAAATACATGCTGTACAGTTCAAATATGCTGTGTCGTGTCTCATCATAACTCACCTAAAAAAAAATGTTGTGTAATTTCTGCACGTCTCCTTCTCCCTTCTGCTAAGCTTGCCCCAGCTGCTGCTCATAGTGGTTGCCCTGGCTGGTTGTCCTCAGGCTCGGTGTCTGACAGTTCCAGGGGTATGCCTCTCCTAGTAGCGATGTTGTGCAACATGGCACATGTGGCCACAATTTTGCAGCAGGTGTCTGGTCGGTACTGCAACGCCCCGCCAGTCTTGTGGAGGCAGCGAAACCTACTTTTCAGCTGCCCAAAGGTGCGCTCTATGACGTTTCGTATTGCAATGTGCGCTGCATTATATCGCTGCTCACTTGGGGTAGTTGGGTTGAGGTATGGTGTCAGGATGTAGTTGCGCACTGTGTATGCGCTGTCACCTACAGGGTAGTAAGCAAACCGTTAGTAACAGATATCCATTTCCAGTAGGCCATAGTGTCAGAGAAAATGTAACATATGTTTACCAAGCAGATGCCCTTCTCCAAATTCACCCCCAAGGAGACGAGTGTGTATGCCACTGTGTCTAAATATGTACGAGTCATGTGTGCTGCCAGGGTATTGTGCCACAATGTCAGTGATGATATTTTTTGCATTGCAAACTACTTGGATGTTCAGTGAATGATAGGATTTGCGGTTCCTAAAGATGTACTCATTCACTGATGGTGGACAAATGG
Organism: Calotriton arnoldi; assembly: GCA_963921515.1. Classification (NCBI taxonomy): domain Eukaryota; kingdom Metazoa; phylum Chordata; class Amphibia; order Caudata; family Salamandridae; genus Calotriton; species Calotriton arnoldi. Next base: position 2,539,143 of record CAWUFW010001404.1, on the reverse strand, counting down.
CAACATGAGTCCCATCTATGCAACCTATTACATGGGGGAACCGGGCTACCTGATAGAAGTCTAGTTTAGTCTTAAGCAAATCTTGTGGGGTTGCGGGGAAGCTAATGTGGTGGTGTATCCTTGTCAACATGGCCTGAAGGAATGCATTAAAGAAACATGACAGGGAACTTTGTGACACCCCACCAGCTACAGCTAATACACCCTGGAAGCTGCCTGACGCTAGTAGGTGCAGGGAACATAGGACCTGCACATGAGTGGGAATGGCATGTGTCCTGTGAGTCTGGCGCTGCAGTAGGGGATCCAATTCTGCAATCAGTTCAAGGATCATGGCAGCATTTAGCCTGTACTTGTCATAGATCTCCTCTTCAGTCTGCCCCAGCAATGTGATGCGCACTCTAAAAATGCGCTCCTGTAATCTCCTTCTTCTCTGTGCTGCTGCTCGTAGCCTCATCCTCCTCGCCATGACATAGAGCGCTGCCATAGTGAAACATTCTGACTCCTCCTGGGCCTGTTTAAATACTTAGCTGATGTGCTGCACCTGCTGAGATTGTTTTCACCTGTTTACCACCTGCCTGTCAAATTCGGTAAATAGCGATCGCAAAATGGCGATTTTTACGGGAATCACTATTTGCGATTTTTTTGTGCATAACTTTGCGAATCACAATTAAGGATTCGCTACTTCAGGTCTCGCAAATTTGCAATTCCTTAATTTTGCGAATTCCATGCAATTTCGCTATTTGGTGTTGGTGCATTGCGAAGGCCTATTTTGCGATCGCGAACGGTCTTTTTTTGCGATTCGCAAGGTTTGCGATCGCAAAATAGCTTGATGCATGTGCCAGTAAATTTCACCGTCCTTTTCGTTGCCGTGTGGAGTCCCTCAGGGATCCTCCCTGAGCCCAACACTTTTCAATCTCTATGTTACTTCCCTGGCCAAATTGATAAAAAGTTATGGTTTAGCCCTCGTATCGTATGCAGATGATACTCAGATTATTGCCTCGGTGAGCAACTCATTCAGCCCCACAGCCATCAGTTTTCATGACTGTATGAGCCATATAGCCAATTGGATGACAGACAATTGTCTGAAGTTAAACTCATCCAAGACTGAGGTTTTGGTATTTGGCAACAAACCCTCATTCTGGACAGATAGCTGGTGGCTGGTCCAACTTGGTCCTTTACCTACACCAGTGCCTAAAGCTAAAAACATAGGAGTCATCTTTGAAACTAAGCTGTCCTTTGAAGAGCAAACCAACTTCATTACCTTTGCTTGCTTTTTCATGCTTTCATCCTTAAAATTCTGAGGAAGATACTTCCCTCAATACCTGTGGATTTAAGGAAAACGGTGGTATCTGTGCTGATATCATCTAGATTGGACTACTGCAATGCTCTTTTTACCAGTGCCACCAAACGCAGCATCCAAAAGCTGCAGACAGCTCGCAAGCCTACGGCATGCAATGCTGTCTTGCACGCGGCTAGCTCGCATCCACCCCATCAGATCAGGGCCATCCCCTATGGAGAGTTTACCAGAGCAAGGAGAAACTGCAGAGAAGAGACGGAGTTCATCTCCTGTCTAAACTCCATGAAAACCAGATTCAGAGCAAGAGGCTATAACCCGTTACACCTGAATAAAGCAGAACAACGAGTTCTGAAACTACCCAGAAGAGAGACACTGAAAGAGAGAAATATTAAGATATCATCCAACCAACCAGTCAGACTGATCACTAACCATAATGAATTAACGAGCAGCTTAGTGAAGAGCATGAAGAAGCATTGGAGTATCCTCAGAGCAGACAAATCACTGGAGGGTTTCACTACTCAGAGACCACAAATCACGTATAGAAGAGGGAGGACACTAAGAACCATTCTTAGCCCTACCGTCCCTACAGCCAGGTATGATAGCAATTGGCTTACACAACACTCATGGGGCTTCCACAAATGTGGCTCGTGTGGAGTGTGTAGGTGGGCGTTACACAACAAAAAAGTGTTTACTGGACCGGACGGATGAGAGTTTGTGATTAGACACAACATTAACTGCGTCTCCAAATATGTGGTGTACATCATTGTGTGTAAATGTGATAAACAATATGTGGGCAGCACCATTAGAATGCTTAAAGAATGAATCAGTGAACATGCCAGGGCACTGAAACAATGTGACGAGAGGTATCCAGTTGCAGTGCATGCCATGGAGTGCAAGGCACAAGGACCCCACAAGCAATTCTCGTTTTCTGGGATTGAATCAATCCCACCCAATCGGAGAGGGGGCAACAGGGAGTTGTTACTTCGCCGCACTGAGGCTACATGGATCATGCGACTTAAAGCTGTAGAATGTGGTTTGAACACCGACCACGAGATGCAATATTTCTTGGGAGATTAACCCTCTTCATATGTGGTCCCTCTAAGGAGGACATGAACAAATATTATAATCTTTATTGTCGTCTGCACTATGATTCACATATGGGGACTCATCTATAGCCATTAGGGTAGCCCCTTTGTGAGCACAGCGAGTAATATGCCGTTAACTATGTATAGCAATCATTTACACGCATAACATGTATGATGCATTTATGGTTGACTTCCATGAAAATGTTCTCAAATTATTGTGTTTATGCCATATATTGTCTATAGCGACTATCCAGACGTATTACATGTATCATGCTTGTATGGTCTCCTCCATCAGGAATCTCTCCCGGTATTCTGCCAGTGCTGTGATGCCCCAAATACATACTAAGCCTTCGGTCAGAATTATGATGTTTGTATTTAGAATTCAACTATGCCCACATACTGTGAATTTCTATATGATACACTTAGAGACCGCAAGTTGGGTGGTCTTTTATACTATTCTTCATACGCTTTACACTCTAACACGTTTCTCTTAATGGTGCACAGCTTTTACTTTCACGATCTCTTTAAAACCTTTCATCGTGAACCAGCTTGTCTGTGCTCACATCTATCTTTTTCTGTTGGCTATCATAGTCCACCAAGGGTCATGGTCCCTCAGTGTGCCCCTTGCACATTCTTGATCAATTTTGTCTTAACTTACACATCTCTACCAATTACTACATGGACTAATCTTCCCTGGTATCGGCTGGCATGTTTTCTCTTTCCGTTATCAGCAAGACCTAACTGATTCGAATACACACTGGTACTATGGGAAAGAGGGCTTCTCTTTTCGCCCTGTCGTTGGTCTCCCTCCATCTCCTTCCTCTCTCTTTCCTTCTCTTTTTTCCTTTACCTTCTCTCTTTTTTTCACCGATTTGTCGTTGTGTTCTCCTTTTCCCAGCTACCATAGGTATAACTGTTTTATCATATTTCATACCTATTGTGGTCACCACTGCTTATGACTCTACTGCATGGTGTTCAGCACACACCAATGTACTGTATGATCTGTACCACCAGGTGTTGTAGCATGTGATGTTGTTTTTCACTCAGGGTTCTCACCAATTGTTGTTATGATGTTCATATAACCAATGACCATTTTGGTATGTTCAGGTTATATGATGCTTTATTGTACATCTTTGCAGCCCTGAAGAAGTCGTGGACTACCTCCCCAGACGAAACACGTGTTGGCTGGACAACCGTTCTGGAAAAATACAACTTATGATTACCCTTTTTGTTGTTACTATATTCATGTGACGTTTTACATTTTCTTTGCGACTAGATACGACATAGAAATTGAGTTCTAGATACTGTTTATGTGTGCACAGGCAGCCTGGCCTGTATTTTATTTATTTATTTATTTTATTTTATTTATAAAGTTTTATATAGCGCGAACTAGACCCGGTGAGGGTATCAGAGCGCGTATGCCCATTTGTTTATCCTCGGGGCGGTTACAGAGTAGTGCCATTGCACAATAGAACAAGAGGTTAGTTGTCCTTAATTACATGGGATTCATGTAGATGTCATTAAAGGTGAAAATGGACACAGCCCCATTTATAGCAAATACCTCTCTTTTACTCTATATTTTAGTATGTTTTTGTTACCACAATGTTTCAAGACCCAATCTACTTGTGCAGGAGCCGAATGTAGCCCTCTCCACCCGTACCATGAAGCCAATGTTGTTGAAGGATGTACCGACAAAACAGTAGGTGACGAAATACTGGGGAGAGGGGCTATGGAAGGGGCACCTGAGAATAGATCCTTGTGAAGAGAAGCAGAGTAGTCACTGCAGATAAATACCTATAGGCCCATTTGTTTCAGGAGATCACTAGATCCATATAGTGTGCTCTCCCACTTGGTTGGTTGTGTCACAAGTGCAATGAAACGAGATGGACTATCACCAGATGTATTCCCAGGGATGAAAGGGCAGCAGATGTCTCACAAGGTAAGTATAAACCTTTTCTGTGAACACAAGACACAAGTTAACTTGACATATGCCTTATGACCTCCCATCACTAGCTTACTCCCTCAAGCACTCCGACACCTTGGATTTTACTTGCAAGAGTTCTTGCTCGTTCTTTGACTTGAAGACTTGCCTCAGATCTCTATGATTTAAACTAGTCTCTGAGATTGTAGCCAAACCAAGAAGAATCTTTGATAAAGATTCTTTGAATGCAAGTCTTTAAACAAGAATTGCGCATTCAACAATAATAGGTGTCTAAAGTTACCCTTTGACTGAGATACTGAAGGAACAGAATACTTTTTCCTATTCTCTCTTGAGTCACAAAAAAAGTAGTAGACTAATTTGTCTCTATCCAATGTCTTGTGTTTTCTGTATGAGGCCTTTCGATAAGTGTTGACCAATATTCTATCATCAAACATTGATCGCCAGTCATAGATGAATCAACTCATGCCTTTAAACTCTCTCAACCTTAACTCTGTGGCAAGAAACAATTCCTTCACAATTCATCTCAACTTTAATAAATACGAAGTGCTCACCTTTGTTCTCTCATAAAGATGATTATTCTCTGCAGCGCACTTTCTGCAGGTCTTCACCCTCCTTCAGACCTGTAAGTTCCTCTTCTATGATCCTAACCATGAGCGCAATGTCTGCTCGCCAGTTACTGAATCACAAGCACCCAGAGTAGGACGGAGCCTGCCTTAAATGCGGGTCCAACACTCAAAATGGCTACAAGATTTTGCGAGGTTTCGCTGGTGGTGCGTTGTCCAATGAGATCTCGTTCTATGATTCCAGAACATTCCCAACGCTGAGGGGCCAGACTTACAAAGTCTTTTCCCCCGAATGCCATAAGCTGACACCTACACCTTAAGCAAGATGTTTCTTTACATATTGCTTGCACCACGTGACCTTGAAGAGGTCAGTGGGGTTGTGGCCTCAAGGTCATAAGTAATGGGGGAGGCGGACGACTAAGATAGACAGAGTGGTTTTGTGAGCAAACTCAACTGGGCTCCACCGATTTCACGAATGTTGTTGCAACAATATATAACTTAAACTCACTGAACTACCATTTACCACTAACTCCATGTTGGCCTTTGGATCAAAATAGCTAGTCATTGTGTCACTTAGGATGGCAGACTTGTTGGTAAAGAATTGAGGAGACCATAGACATGTTAACTTGATTGTGAAGAGGTTGTATAATTGTATGTAGGCTAAGGATGAATCTTCTACAGTAATTTTCCATTCCCAAAAGCTACACACCTCTATGTTTTGTGGAGGAAGTACCCATCGTATGTCTTCTACTTTCTTTGGGTCATTAAATTTGGACCATGCATCTTGGTTGGAATTGTCTGGTCTTGGAGGATATATCCACAAACGAGATCAAGAAGACTTCTTCGTCATGGTCTTCATCCACATTTTCTATTTGTTTTCTGGTACTACTATCTTTGGTTGTGATATAGTTCAGAATGTTCTTGTTGCGATGATGCCACCCCATCTAATTCACACAGCCTCTTCTGCCTACTCTGAAAACTCTAGCAAAATGGTCCGGTCTTCCACAGAAAGCATGGCTTGACTTGCACTGGGCTTTCATTTAATTGACGGTGCTCACCCCCACAGAGGCCACATGGTAATGGCTCCTTCTCGTCAGAGGGTGTGGCTTGGATAGTGCGTGCTCTAATATTTCCTTTATCGTATCTGCCAATTACATGTGGTATTTTAGTTTATTATGTTAATGATCCCCTCCTTTGTATAGGACCATTTATCTGCAAACTGCATCTGGCGCTCTCTATGTCACTAGTATACAGATTGCACCCACCTGGGAACAAAGTATGCCCCCAGGAATAACTGGAATGCCTTTGCAAGCAGCCACGACACCACTAGCATATTGTGCTGGAGGTCATCTGACGCTGAGCACAGCAACTGTAGTCTACGGTCATTGCCGGTTAATGAAGGACTTCTGTGCACCCTCACATCGATGAGCTTTCCGACAGTGAGGAGGGCATGTACCAGGTCCCTTGAGCCTCATCACCAGTGTGATGCGGTACGAGGCAGAAGCAGCGCATTAGAAATTGATACTGGGGATTGGATGGTTCTGCTCCGGTCTGAGCATGTGTACTCAAGATTCATTTCATGACGACATGCCTGTTGTCACGGTGTGTGCATGCTGGATGTGTACGCCTGTGTGTCGTGTGGCACACTAAAATCCCTACCGGCTTTTCAGCGGAAGGTGGTGTGCATACTTGGGGGCTTATTTACAAGCCCAGTGCGCCGCTGGAACGTCACTTTTTATAACATTCTGGTAGAGCACTGGGGTTTACCCATATCTACGAGGCCACGTAAAGCCACCCTGTGTGAATCTTCATGGCCTCGTAGATATGGTGTGAGGCAATGCAGTGCAAGTAGCTGTGTTGCCTCACACTGCGATCGAGAGGCATGCCATGGGCGTAATGGTGGGTTTTCCCACAACACCAGTGGCATTTGACACATTCCCATATTTACAGCATGCTGTAAACCAGGGAATGAGTCGTATTTGTGTGGGAAGGTGTCCCTTCCCCCTAAAAAACAACCTGATTTCAAAGCAGATACCCTTTGGGTGCCTGTGTTGGCGCTAGGCAGCCATTTGAGTGCCAGCACAGTGGAAGAGGCCAGGAATGCACCATATCTCATAGATACGGCGCATTCCTGCCCTTTTCGTTTGACGCATGGCAGCGCAGCAGGAAGACTTGGGGCGCTGCCCGACGCTAAATACTTGTAAACGAGGCCCTAAATATCAAAATAAGAATATCGGGAAAACAATATTGACAGGTAACTAAGTCTAGATTTTCTATTCCTAACTTCACTTATATGTACCAGAGTGGTTCATATATCTTGTAGGTACATATATGTGGCGTTAGGAATAGTAAATCTGTACTTCCCATGTGCCCTTACTTTTCAGTATTTTGTCCCTCAGTACTCTGTCCTCGATATTCTTGTGTTTTGATATTCTTCATGTCGATATTCATTAGTGCAATATGGAGAGTGGACTAGAGCTGGACTAGCCATTTTCTGTCATGTTCCCTAGTGAGTTTAGTGATCAGAGCTCCTCTGCCCTTTCTCACAAGTGGCAACCAGGTTAATTTGTTACAACATTTTAAAAAAGCACTGACAGCAGAAGCACTGATCTGACTTGGGAGGGTCACGCATACCGGTGTGAGGAGAAGTAGAGGGGAGAAGGAAAGAGACAAAAGAATGTAAGACTGTAGGGAAGAGAGTTGAGAAACGGTGAGAGGCACAGAAAGAGAGTGAGTCTGTGTGAAAGAGACTGAGGGCCATATTATCAAGAAAGGCGATAACATTATCGCCGCTTTAGCGACAGGAAACTGCCGCTAAAGCGGCGATAAGGGGCTTGATAATATGCCCTATAGAATTCCAATAGAAGCCCAGGTTTGATGTCCTTCACACCAGAACCTGGACTTCTATTGGAATTCTATAGGGCATATTATCAAGCCTTTATCGCCGCTTTAGCGGCAGTTTCCTGCCGCTAAAGCGGCGATAATGTTATTGCCGTTCTTGATAATATGGCCCCAGTGTGAGAGAGACACCGATAGAGCTGAGCATACAAGAATGAAAGAGAGGCTGTGAGAGAGGAAGAGAAAAGCTGTGTGAGAGGGGTTGTGAGAGATGTTGAGGCAGTGAGAGTTGTCTAGACTGAATAAAAGAGTGGGTACGTAGACAGAGTGGCAGGCACTGCTCACATTGATCTTGATAGAGAAGGTGAAAAATGGACAATAATGGGGTATGTGAGTTTGAGATAATGAAAGGGAAAGTAATGATGATAGAGGAGACAGAAAGAATGGAAAATGGAGAGAGGGATAGTCTGATGACTAGACAGAGGGGCTAGTATTGACAATGTGAAAGATTGAGCTGACTCACAAGAATATTAAAATGATTAAAGCAGGGGTAAGTGGTATTGAGAAAGAAAGAGAAGCAGGAGGACCACAGAGGAGTCGCTGTGAGTGAGAAAGCAGTAGAGAGGCATAGAGAGAAAATCATTGGGACAAGGTAAGGTGATAGCCAGGAAATTAAAATACCCCCAACTTTGACTCATATCGCTTTACATGAGTGAGTGAAACATGTTATCCCAACCCTTTTGAGAATGGGCTACTGGAATTGTTGCACCAATTCTTCATTTTTCTTTCCTTCTTCGCAGTCTTTTTTCCTTTCTTCTTCTGCACTCCCATTCCATTTTCCTCTAGCTTATTTTTTTTCTTTACACTTTTTATCTTTTCTCTTTCTAGCCATTTTGGTTCCATTGCGACCCGTTGGTTCCACCCCATACCTGTCATAATATCTTCTTTTTTGCAGTTGTATTTACTAGCTTCTCCTTATGTCTTGTCACCTGTGAGTCACAGATTTAAGTTAAGGAGGGTCATTAAAAGCTATTTAATCTGCCCGTGGTTACCCCCGCTGAAGCTGTTATAGCGGGTGCCTTGCTAAGCTACTGGGACAATGAAGTGAAAGACAGAGATAATAGTGACTGATGGAATTAGAGACAAGTGAAGACGTGCAGAGAGTCAAAGATAGTGAAAGAAGGAGATATTGTAAGTAAACGGAACAACAAGACATACGGACTGGAAGTGGGCAGACAGGCATGAGTAGAGACAGCAACCTGTTTATGGCTGTTTATCCATCAGCAGGAATAGACAGTCAGTGTGAGACCTTTCTGCCTCTTGTATCTTGCTTGGATGTGCCACTATTTCCTGCATATTGTTTTTTTCAGAAACATTTTTATTGTTTTGTTTGACATAAAAAATTCTCCCAACAACTGGGAATATCATATACAGAAAACATCAAGTTATCTATGTTACTCCTCCCCTCACTCTTCTACTAATCCTATTGGTAGCCCGGATTTTAAGGCACCAGAGAGAGCATTGATTGTTCTTACAAAATCTCAAATTGTCTTTTTAGTTTTGCCCTAAACAAGTATAGTGCAAGGCAGCCCCACTATTATGCCCTCAATTGACCGGGGACCAGTTAATGCAAAAGTCCTCCATTTATGAGGGCATTGCACCCTGGGATCCCTTTGCGAAGATAGTCCAAGTGGCTGCTGGGTCCCTCAAATGCTCGTCTTTCATCCTTCAGTTCAAGCCTCTGCATCTCTATAGCCAACAGCAGCCACACAGTCGCCTCACCCAGTATGAAGTGTCTGGGCTTTTTTCTTACATCCAATGTGCCATTCTCTCCTGTTTTAGCTGTGCAGTGCTGCCAAAAAACATGTGTGATATTACTGCCCATTATCCCCTTTTTCAGCCCTCCCATCCTCATGGGCACAGGCACAGCCCCAGAACAACAACTAGTGAATCATGTGGGATTGGTTGACCTATCGTCTTTTTGATATGACTAAGGATTTGTTTCCAGAACGTTTTGAGGTTTCCACAAGCCCAGTAGACATGTAGTGCAGTTCCCTCCTATCATGCTTCAATTTAGCATGCTTTTTAGTGTGACATATATTGCTGTTATAAGGCCTTTAATGATATCATAGGTGCGGAATAATTTTCCAAAGCTTGTTAATTCCCTCATCTGCGCCTTTTTAATCAGGGGTGTAGGCACCAATGTTGGAATTGAGTCTATCATTCTCTGCAAGTTTAAACTCCATTTTACACTGATTGAAATATTTGTACTGCTGACCCTAGAATGAGTCTCTAAGTATAGTGTAGTCACCCTTATGCCATAATCTCAAACTGGGTCGTATCCAGGGTAAACAGCGTTTACTTCGCATGCGATACTTCGCATGCAATTACAACGCGGTCGTTACAACGACCGCGTTGTTACTTCGCATACCTTTACTACGCAAGTCAGAACAACGACTTGCGTTAGGGGGGAGAAGGTGTTGGATTTAAAATCCAACACCTTCCCTAGTGTCCGCACACAATGGAGTTGGAATAGTAAATTATACTATTCCAACATCCAGCGCCCCAATACTGCAATTGCGTAGTAAAGGTATGCGAACTAACAACGCAGTCGTTCTAACGACCGCGTTGTAATGGCATGCGTACTAAACGCATGCTAAGTAACGAGTGCTATTCTCCCAGACTGCCATCAAGGGGTTTGTGATATCTGATAGATATGTTACTTTCAGTCTTTCGGACTCGGGTAGCCACAGAACATCTCACGAGGGATGCTCCTGCAAATTCCTCTCCATGGTGTCCCAACGCTTCTCAGTCTCTCTAAGCAACCACTCAAACCCTACATGAAGCTGGGCCGAGGCATAATAGAGATATATATTTATATATCCGGAGGGCCTAGACCCCCCTTTTCGCTTGAGCTCTGTAGTCATGTTCATTTTGAGGGTATTCATCCTACCTATCCGAGAAATAAACATTGGCACTCATTTGGCTAAATCATTTTTATTTCATTAAAAAGGGACATGTAGTTTAATTTATAAAGATCTTGAAGGAAACCTTCCTGTATTGTCCCTGAATGGCAGTCCCTGTACAGCTGGGGTTTAGCCTGCATAGTGGTTTAATTGAAGCTCCTGCTACTGGGCATGCAATTCCGATAGAAGGCATGGTGGTGCTGATTGCCATAGTGCTATTGGACAGGTTGTTAGGCTGGGGCTCGAGGAATCCAGTAGTGTTGTTTGTAACTGGACTGTCACTACCAGCCTCCATATTAAAAGGTCCACTGCAGCCCAAAGGTCTCATACAACCAACACTGAAAACAGATAACCAAAGACTCATGGGTACTCTTAAAGAGGAAGAACCACAAATCCCTATAACTTTCAAAATGCTCGCCATCCAAGGCACCTCCACTGCAGTCGGCATCCAATAACGTCTGCAAGAGGTAGAGAGGTCCTTCTTCCATAGGCATTCCCTAAAAGTTCATCTGGTGGCACACTCAATCAATCAATCAGGGAATTTCAAAGCGCGCTACTCACCCGTGAGGGTCTCAAGGCCCTGGGGGAGGGGGCAGGAGGGGAAGGGGGGTGCAGCTTGAGTCAGCCGAAAAGCCAGGTCCTGAGGCTCTTCCTGAAGGTGTTCAGAGTAGGGGAGCGTCTGATGTTGACCGGGAGCTCGTTCCAGGCCTGAGCCGGGATGTAGGAGAAGGCTCTTCCACCCGCGCTGGTTCTGCGGATGTGCGGGGTATATGCTAGGGCGAGGTTGGCAGAGCGGAGGTTTCTTTTGGGTACGTGGAAGGTGACTCTTTCGTTGAGGTATTTGGGTCCGGTGTTGTGGAGGGATTTATAGGCATGGGTGAGTAGTTTGAAGGTTACTCTTTCCTCGACAGGGAGCCAGTGGAGGTCTCACAGGTGTTGGAGGATGTGCTCATGTCGTGGGATGCCGAGGACGAGTCTGGCCGCGGTGTTCTGGATGGTCTGGAGTTTGCGTAGCAGGGATTTGTTGATTCCAGTGTAGAGGGCTTTTCTGTAGTCCAGTCTGCTTGTTATGAGTGCGTGGGTGATGATCTTTCTGGCTTCGGGGGGGGATCCACTTGAAGGGCTTGCGGAGGATGCGGAGGGTGTTCAAGCAGGTGGAGGCAACGGCGTTGATCTGGCGGGTCATGGTGAGGGAGGAGTCGAGTATGATGCCGAGGTTCTGAGCGTAGTAAGTGGGGGTGGGGGGTGGCCGAGTGTGGTGGGCCACCAGGTTTTGTCCCAAGCTGAGGGGTGGGTCCAAGGACGAGGACTTCTCTATTCTCCGAGTTGAGCTTCAGACAGCTGCTGCTCATCCAAGCTGCGACGTCTTTCATTCCTTCCTGGAAGGAGAGTTTGGTGGTTTCGGAGTCCTTCGTGAGGGAGAGGATGAGCTGGGTGTCGTCGGCGTAGGATACAATGCTGAGTCCATGCTGTCTGACGATGGTGGCGAGGGGTGCCATGTAGATGTTGAAGAGCGTGGGACTGAGCGATGATCCTTGGGGTACTCCGCAGTTGATCTCTGTGGGTTCGAAGAGGAAAGGCGATAGTCTGATTCTTTGGGTTCTGCCAGCGAGGAAGGAGCAGAGCCAGTCGAGGGCCGTTCCCTGTATGCCGGTGTTGTGGGTCTGGCTATGAGAGTGCGGTGAAAGACGGTGTCGGAAGCTGTGGAGAGGTCTAGCAGGATGAGGGGCGCGGTGTGGCCTTGGTCGAGGAGCGTGCGGATGTCGTCTGTGGCGGCGAGGAGTGCGGTCTCGGTGCTGTGGCTACTGCGGAATCCGGATTGGGAAGAGTCGAGGATGGCGTTCTCTTCGATGAAGTTTGCCAGCTGGCCGTTGACGATCTTCTCAGTGACTTTGGCTGCGAAGGGAAGGAGAGAGATGGGTCGGTAGTTTTTCAGGTCCGTAGGGTCTGCAGAAGGTTTCTTGAGGAGGGGCTTGACTTCTGCGCGTTTCCAGTCATCGGGAAAAGTGCCAGATTCGAAGGTGGTGTTGATGGTGCGTTGCAGCTTGGGTGCTATGGCGGCGGCGGCTCTGTGGAAGATGTGCGGCGGGCAGGGGTCCGTGGGGGCTCCTGAGCGAGTGCTCTTCATGGTCGTGTGGTATCTTCGGTGGTGACCGGGGTCCAGGCGGTGATGGTGGGCTGGCTGTCGTCGCTGGAGGGAAGGGTGGTTTCTGGCGTCTGTTCGCTGAAGTTGTCGTAGAGGGCCTTGATTTTCAGGTGGAAGTAGGAGCCGAGCTTGTTGCAGAGGTCCTGGGAGGGTGTGACTTCCGTGGCTTCGCTGGGGGGTATGGTGAATTGCTGGATGATGCTGAAGAGTTCTTTGAGTTGCTGGAGTTGGTGAGGATTTTGTTCCCGGTGAAGGTCCTCTTGGTGGATCTTATGAGTTGGTGGTATTCTGTCATGGCGTTCTTGTAGGTGGTCTGGTCTTCACTGGTTTTGCTGTTCCTCCATCGTTTCTTCTAGACGTCTGCAGGAGCGTCTGGCTTCTTGGAGGTCGGTGGTGAACCAGGTGGCATTGTCTGTCGAGGGTGCGGAGGGGTGCGAGCTTGTCTGCGCAGTTGGTGATCCAGCGGTGTAGTTCCTTGGCTGCAGAGTTGGCGTCGGTCGAGGAGGGTGGGGGTCGTGGATGAGGGTGGAGTTGAGGTGCTCCTCTGTGACCTTGCTCCAGTTCCTTCGCAGTGGGCGTGGAGTGGGTTTGTGAGCGGTGGCAGTGTTGAAAGAGAAGTGTACGCAGTGGTGGTCCTTCCAGAGGGGCTCCGTGGTGTTGCTGAAGCGGATGTTGTTCCCTCCTGCAAAGATAGGGTCAAGGGTGCGTCCTGCCTTGTGGGTAGGGGTGGTGATGAGCTGTTTCAGTCCGATGTTGGCGGTGGAGTTGGGGTCGCTGAGGTTGTCGAGGTGGAAGTTCAGGTCTGCGATGAGTATGTAGTCCATGGAGGCGATGGCGTGGGGTGCGATGAGGTCAGCGATGGTAGAGGTGAACGAAGTGCGAGGCCCAGGGAGTCTGTAGGCGAGGGTGCCGTGAAGCGTTCTTCTAGGGCTGGGCTGGATCTGGAAGTGGAGGTGTTCGGTGGTGGAGGGGGAGTCGCTCGTGCTGGAGGTGGAGAGTCGGAGGGAGCTCTTGTGTGCGATGGTGAGTCCTCCTCCTGGGCGGTTGGGGCGGTCCTTCCTCTGGATCTTGTATCCGTCAGGGATGGCGGTGGCGATGTCGGGGGCGGAGGAGGCGTTGATCCAAGTTTCCGTGAAGAAGGCGACGTCTGGCGATAGGGTGTCGAGGAGGTCCCAGATCTCTACGGCATGTCTGTGCAGTGAGCCCACGTTGAGGAGGATGCACTTCAGGGCTTCAGTGGTGCTGGTGTCCGACGTGGGTGCGGCTGTCGTGGGGTTGCGGAGGATGGTGAAGCATTGTCGGCAGTGTCGGCAGGAGAACTGGCCATGGTTGGCATTCGGCGTAACAGCTGGCAGTTGTTCCTTCCGGGGTTGAGTGCGAGGAGGGCATCTGAGTCGTAGCGGAGGGAGGTCGGAGAACCAGGGTCCCTGAGGCCGGGCGCGGTCGGTCGCAGACGGGCTTGCCTTTGGCGCGGCCGCCATTAAATGGGGAAGGGGGAGGGAAGCGCAGCTGGGAGGCGGGAGCGGGAACCGCCAGGGGGGAGGGGCCGCAGGGACAGCAGCGGCTGTAAGGAAATGGGCATGGAGGACACAAACAGGAACAATAAGAAAGACAGAAAAACAGGCAAAAAGGCACAAAGAGGAAAAAAGGCACAATAACAAGACACTAAAGGCACAATAACAAAACACTAACAAGGACAGAACAAACGGGCACAAACACAGAGACAGACAGCAGCGGACCGTCAGAAGAGCATGGCTCTACCACTGGACCACCAGGGATGAGGCGCAGGCAGGAGCCTGCGGGTGGAGGAGGGCCTCGAACACCTACCAGCAGAGTTGAAACGGGGTCAGCGGCAGCGGCACAACAGCGGAGCTGCTGGGGGAGAGAGCAGGTCTCTGACCAGGAGGTAGACACAGGAGGCACACTAGAGCCAGTGGCCGAACGACCACTTGACGCTTATCCAAATCTAGAAATCCTTAATCCCAGCGTTGGTATGGTGTTCACATGTGTCAATCCTTTTGGGTGAATCTCACTTCCGCCTGCCATGTAAGCAGCTTGTTGTCACCACTGAGCGTACATTTATTTGAGTGGAAGGTGATCTTTCTGCCATTGAATGACCCCGTACCTGTTCTGAGATCTATGGCAATGATGAACCATAGGGACAACCCTAAAGCCATCAGGAAGCAGTGGAATCTCACTCCCTGCAGCCGTGTCAGCTAGCAGTGGCTTAGTAGAAGTGGGTGCTGCAACAAGACATGTTCCTGCAACCAGGAAAGACAGCCTAAGCAGGCCTCTCCACTTGTCCCACGAGAGGAAGATTCTCTGGGTGTGCTCGGGCCCGTCTTCAAGGCTTGGTATATTTGACCCACGTATGCTTTTTTAACTCATCACAATACGAAGTGTAACTAGTTCTTTTCGTCAATAGGCAGGAGACCAGGATCCCTAGGGGATGAACTAATGTTGGAACTGATGAGAAATTACTGTACGCTTTCTTGCCAACACTGTAGACACCAAGAGACAAGGGAGAGCTTGCAGCATGCACTCATCCTAGTGGCTCGGCCCATCCTAGGCAGGTCTTGTGCACAGACCTACTCTAAGTAATGCAGAGAGACCACATCCTCCTTCCTCAGAGGAAAGACTTCCTGTCTCTACCATCACTTATCCCGAGCACATGATTCCTCATGACTTGCATTTGCGGCATCTTGGCCTGTCCTCTGAGAACTTGAAGATTCTGGTGGTTGCCAGGAAACGCTCTACAATTATTCAGCAGTAGTACAGATGACTGAGCCTTTGCCACTGGGCATTGGTGAAAGACATACCTTGCACCTATTGCAGCCTATGAAAGTCTTTCTCTACAGCCAACGAGGCAATCATGAGGCATGTGACAGGCGTACTGCACTGTCTTACCAGGCTGCTTCTTAAGCATTTTGATCCAAAGCCCTCCCAAGACATGCTTCTTGTGCTTTTGAGCCTCTCATGATGTTCATCTGGGTAGGGTGGTTCTCTGAGGCCACCCTTTCTTCATATCGAAGGTGTTATTGGAATTTGATCTTAAAGAAAAGGTTATTCTCTCAGCATTTCCGTCTTGCCCTAACCACCTTGGCTGAGGAAACATTGCGTAGCTAAGATGTCAAGTGCCCTTTGTGCTTCTTTCTGGAACGGAAAAGGAACCTTCATTTGTCAGATCAGCTTTTTGTGAAGTTGGGAGCATAGTGATTGACTGAACAGCTGTGATGGCCATAGTTGTGAGATCGATAACATCACACATCGCCCTTTGCTTCAATCTGCATGGAAAACCCCATCTGAGTCTGGGAATAACATAGTAATTATTGCAGACAGGCTGAGTATCATAGTGCATTGTAAATTTGTTCAAAATAATAATTATAGGACAGTCATATTGCAGTCCCCCGACGATTTATGTCCTGATTTAGCGTTTGGGGGACGGGTTTGTACTCCGTGAAGGCAACGAGGTACAGTACTCAGTCGTACTGCCAAACTCAGATGTCCACTGGCCCAGTGGACATCTCTGGCATTGGCAGGAACTGCTGTCACGGTGGTTCCTGTAAATGCATTGTAAGTTTGACGGACAATGTTTTTATCTTTTTATGTTCCAAAAGAAACCTAAAGTGGGATTTTGTTTTTGAAAAAACAAAAAAAACAATGCCCCCCTCATATTGGGAGTTTTCTCCCACGATGAAGGGGACATTTGTAGTTTTCACTGCCCCTTACCAGCTGGTTTTACCTGGCAGTGACGGACATTGAAAACTGGCCATGTGTTCCCCCACTCTAAGTCGGGTGGGTGGACACATAGTCAAGCCTCCGACAGCCCTTACTCTGTTGAGCTGTTGGAGGTTTATGTCGGTGGCAGAGACAGAGTAGTCTCTGCCGTCAACATAATGAAGTTCCGCCTGTATCTTAATTTGGCGAGCGGACCTTCAGTTTGGCCATTGCAAGAGTACCCTCTCCGACAAACTCTAAATTGGCTCCTTAGATCATTAGGAAATTGGTCCAGTGGAAACTTTGGGGCATATTAGCAAGACCCACGTTAAAATTATCGCCGTTTTAGCGGCAGGAAACTGCCGCTAAAACGGCGATAATGGGCTTGCTAATATGCGTTATGGAATTCCAATAGAAGCCCAGGTTAGATGTGCAGGACATCTAACCTGGGCTTCTATTGGAATTCTATAACGCATATTAGCAAGCCCATTATCGCCGTTTTAGCGGCAGTTTCCTGCCGCTAAAACGACGATGAATTTAACGTGGGTCTTGCTAATATGCCCCTTTGTTCCTTATAATTTATACTAACCTGATTCCTACCTGGTGTATTGAGTTAATAACAATATTCAAGGAGCCCAACCTGCATCCAGTGATAGGGACTTTCCACTAGGGTTAATGTGATATATTGGCATTCTCCAGGCATACCGGGCAGCTACATTTGCTACTCTGTACATATATTGCCTTCACTGTGCCCTTGAGTCTTCTGGATGGAGTCCTATAACATTTGGCAAGCAGATGCTCTTAAACCTTTTTGCCTAGGCTTAGCCTGCTGGATGTAACCTTTCTCCTCCTACATTTTGCCTTCTCAGTTGATCTGGATTCATGGTGTTTCTGTTATTTAGTCAATAAGGTCTTTTCAATTATCATTATCCTCATGCCGACCCTACCACGTCGCTCTGAAAATAAACACTGATTTTATTTTTTCGTAATGGGAACTGGTGAGGATATGCATATGCAGATATATAGGGGTGCCATTTATTTTAGGCATCAGATCTCAATCACCACATTAACAGCCATAGAAGTAGTTTCTTTGTATACCACTCCAAGTCAGTCATACCCATAACTAACAACGAGAAAGCGCCTTCAATTCAACTGTAACAGAGTCAGTCAACAAAGGGATAGCACCTTCAGATGAATAGTAACAGAGCCAGACAACAAAGGGATAGCACCTTCAGATGAATAGTAACAGAGTCAGTCAAGAAAGGGATAACACCTTCAGATAAACAGTAACAGAGTCAGACAACAAAGGGATAGCGCCTTCAGATGAACAGTAACAGAGATTTGATTTGAGGGGGCGTGGCTTGGCGCCCAGCGGAGATGGCGGCGCACGTGTGAAGCTCTCCGGTGTGTCTTCGAGAAACCACGCTTCCGGATCGAGCCGGGACTAATGGAGGACAGACACAAGCGGCTGAAGATTGGAGGATCGTCATGAGATCCTCGTTGCCCTCATATATCGCCAGCAAGTAGTTTTTTTAATGAATATTCTGCTCCTCATCGACCGCGTATTTTCGCGGCTGCCATTTTGAATTTTTACCACGATTGCAGAATTTGTGCACTTCAGGCTGAACCTTCCATTAAATACTTTTGGATGTTTCCATTGTACCCTAACGCCTGGATGATGTTTGGCTCCTCATCATTTCAAAGGGGTAAGAGGACATAGAGGGTTGCCAAGTGATATTGGAAGTTTGCGGAGTTTGTGCTTGGCGGCCATTTTAAGTTTCCTGGAGAGCCCTCACAGAGAATACTTTTCTTCACTTTTGCTTTGTCGACTGGTGGTGACCGCGGAGTGTTTATCCACTACTTTCACTGACTGTTTTCCAACGCACCCAGCATATTTCAGTTTTTGCAAAATTGCATGTTCCCTCCTCAGAGCATCGAGGTACGAGGTTATGTACTGTCGTCAAAGGTTAGCTGAGGATTTGTGTGGGTTTTGATTGGCGGCCATTTTAGGTTTTCTAAATAAGTCCGCATTGAGATTACTTTCCTCACTCTCATATTGCTGACTAGGAGTGGGAGTTTTTGGTCAGCGTTTTATGGGCAGAACAAAAGGAGTCCGTTCCTCTCCATCCAAAAAGCACATCTTTATAAAAAATTCAAAAATTTTCACCGAGTTCTCTAGGTTTGAGGACTCTCTACGATCCACGCATCAGTACTCCCAAATAAATATGGATTCATCCTCTGGAACCTCTGGAAAATCTCTTACTAAACGTCTTAAAAAGGACCCTCCCTCGCCACCCAAGTCCACCTCGCCTGTTTCGATGGAATTACTGCTTGAGGAAATCAGGGCCCTTCGACCCTTCATGGAAGAGACTAACACCAAGCTGCAAACCTTAACAGATAATTGGTCTCAACTGGACGCGAGAGTCTCTTCAGTCGAAAATACTGTTTCCTCCTTGAAAGAGACATGTGTAAGCGTTTCTCAACTACACTCTCACGTCTCTACACTCCAGAAACAGGTGGAGGATCTTGAAAACCGCAATAGACGGAACAATTTACGCATCTACGCCCTGGGAGAAGGAGTTGAAGGTTCGGATCCGCTCACTTTCTTTAAGTCATTTCTCCCTAAACTACTTCACATGCCAGAAGGGACTCAACTCAACATTCAGCGAGCCCACAGGTTGGGTCGTGCTCCATCCCATACTAGTCCTTCACAGAGACCAAGAGGAGTCATCTTATCCTTCTTGGAGTATACAGACTTGATGAAAGTGCTCGTAGCGGTTAAAGCTTCTCCAAGAATTGCTTGGTCAGGATCGCCTTTATTTTTCGCACAAGACTATGCTAAAGCTACTGCTAACAGACGTAAGGCCTTCCTCAACATGAGAGCTGATCTCCGTTCCTTTGGAGCCAGATATGGCCTTTTCCATCCGTGCCTCTTCAAAGTTACGTATAATAACAGAACAACGACGTACGAAGATCCGATATGCTTACAAAGCTTCATCAACTCATGCAAAACGGCTGTTATGGACTCTTCTGGGCCCTCTTCCTCATTTAACACTTGAATGTTTGATAGTTCCTTCACAGATGCTTCAGATTCTGTTTTCTTTAGCATGGTATCCTGTCACCTCAGAAGTGCTTATTCATAGTTTTTGACATTATTGTTGATGTTCTCATGAAGTTACACTTTTTACCAAGTCGTTGAATAATACTGTTGGTCTCCTCGCTTTTGAATGTTCTAATATATGTTTCATATGTCTGTTCCAACGCTTTTCTTAGTCTTTATTTGGTATTGTCCCCACAGATTATTATCTTTGTATTGTGGTTTCTCCCCGATCCTCCGTTCTGTTGATCCCGGATGTGTTGCCTACTCCATGTGGTTCCATCCCCCCTCCCGTGTATTCCTGAGTCTTCTTCTGTAAGTATGTTACTTTCCTGCATTTTCTTAGATATATTATTTGTTTTGTCTCTTGTTTTTTGTTTCTCTTCTGTAGTTTGTATTTTTTCATCAACCGGTGTCTCTTGTTTTTTCAACTCTTCTTATCTCCTTATATCTATTACTCTTTTGGTCATTATAACTATAAATATTTCGACTCCTACGATCTCCTTCTACCTTCTTACCTGGGTTTTCCTTTTTCCTATCCTATCATTCGATTCCTTTTCTTCACTTTGGCTATTCGACTTGTCTATTTTTCTTTGTTCTGAAACTGAATCAATCATTTCCTTCCTGTTTTATTTCTCTTACATTTTATACTGCTATTATAACGAATTGGACTTTTGTTTTACATTATTAATACAATTTGTTTTTAAGTGCTTATGTCATTAAAACTGATCACATGGAACGTTAAGGGACTAAATTCTCCCATCAAAAGGCAGAGAATCTTGACCCATTTAGCCAAATTAGACGCTGATGTTGTATTCTTGCAAGAAACTCACCTCTCGGATGTTGAGTCATTAAAGTTGAAGAGGGGCTGGGTGGGGGAGGTTTTCTATTCCCCTGGAGATGGCAAACGAAACGGAGTGATGATACTATGCCGCAAATCCCTTTCGTTTTCATTTGTGTCCCAAGACTCAGATGTTGACGGCAGATGGCTGAATGTCAAATTATCTTTGAAGGGTGTTATAATCTCTCTTCTAAATGTCTATGCTCCTACTTGTGGTGAACCCTCTTTTTGGCCCACACTGGCTAAGAAAATTACTCACTGCATGGAGGACAATTTTATTTTAGCTGGTGATTGCAACCAGACTTTTGACCCGTTTATTGACAGAAATTCTAAAGTCTCCTTTGTTCCCAACAAGCCCCATAAGTCTTTTGTTCATGCTATCAATCAACATAAACTCTTGGATGCTTGGCGTCTTTGTAATCCGACCACTAGAGAGTACACTTTTTATTCCCCAGCTCACCAAACTCAATCAAGAATTGATTATATATTTATCTCGCACACCATTTCACAAACCCTTACACACGCAGAGATTGGTCCCATTTTATTGTCAGATCATGCCCCAGTCTCAATTGGCATTGACATTCTACCTAAGGGTACAAGTCCCAAAAGGTGGCGTTTTAATAATGCTCTCCTTTTGGACCCAAAGTTTACCGCCTCATTCACTACCTTCTTCGAAGAGTTTTTTGAGTTGAATCAAACCAATTCCATGTCCTTCTCCACTTTGTGGGATGCATTCAAAGCTACAGCGAGGGGTTTCATAATTGGCTTTGTTGCAAAGAAACGGAAACTTTCCCGTAAATTCACTAAAGATCTCCTTCAGGATATTAAAAGACTGGAGCACTCTTTTTACACCTCACATTCGAAGGAGTGCCTTACAGCTCTTATAAAAGCCAAAATGCAATTTAATGAGAAGTCAACGGAGGATGCCTCATTATATTTGTTAAAATCTAGTGCAAAGTTTTATGGGGGCAAGAATAATGCAGGGAAAATATTGGCTAATTACTTAAAAGTTAAACACAATAAGCTAAATATTGAATCTATCTATAATGATCAATCAGAATTCAAATTTAAAGACGCTGAAATCCTGAATGAATTCTCCATCTTTTATAAATCGCTATACACTTCCGAAACACAACCCTCTGAACACTCCCTATTGCACTTTTTCTCGGACATCCAAAGTCCCCAAAACGCTCTGCCGGACTAGTCCTCCTTGGAGTTAGATCTAACGCACCAAGAATTATTAAACGCTCTTCAACATCTTAAAAAAGACAAAGCACCAGGACCAGATGGTTTCACTGTAGAATTTTATCAACACTTCTCTGAACTCATAATGCCCAACTTGCGCTCTCTAATAAATTCCTTCAGCACATTAGGTAATTCCTCGGGTTCTTTTTCAGAAGCACATATATGCCTTATCCCAAAAGAAGGTAAAGATTCTAAACATTGTAAAAATTACAGGCCTATATCCTTGGTTAACATCGATTATAAAATCTTTTCTAAAGCATTAGCCATACGTTTGGATTCCTACTTACCTGACTTATTGGGGAAAGAACAATCAGGATTCGTCAAGCGTAGATTCATAACTGATAATACGAGACTCCTTTTTAACGTTTTATCTAAATCTTCCCACTTAAAACAATCCCTTGTGGCAATCGCACTAGATGCCGAAAAGGCGTTTGATAGAGTCGAATGGACTTATTTGTTTTATACCCTCAAATGGTTTGGTTTTGGCCCTAAATTTACATCCCTGGTTTCTCTCCTCTACTCCAACCCCCGTGCGGCTGTATGCGCCAACGGCTTGATCTCCCCATACTTTGAGTTGGGGAGAGGAGTACGTCAGGGCTGCCCTCTTTCCCCCTTCCTTTTTAATTTAGCTTTGGAACCTTTTCTCTCTAAATTACGTCAAAATCCAAATTTATATGGTTTTCAAACATTAAATACCCACATTAAACTCGCAGCCTACGCTGACGACATCTTGCTTTTTATGTCTAAACCAAGTGACTCGATCCCTGCCTTTTTGGCGGAGGTACAAGCCTATTCTAATATCTCCGGTTATAAATTGAATAACGATAAGTGTGAGATCCTACCCTTAACTAAATTTGCTTTTAAATCGGATTTTGACGCTTCCAATTTCACTTGGAGCCCCAATTACATTAAATATCTAGGATTACATGTCACTTCTTCAATATCAGACACGGTAACACTGTGCATGAATAAATGCATACAAAAAATTTCAGACTTGGCAGTTAAATGGCATCCCTTCTATTTATCCTGGTGGGGTCGGCTGGACACCATAAAGATGATGTTGTCGCCGATAATTCTATATACCATTTCCAACATTCCGGTCCCTATTCCTTCTAAATTTTTTAAGAAAATTAATTCCTCCCTCTCTTCCTTCTTATGGAATAATAAGAGGTCCCGAATGTCTCTATTTAAATTAATTCGCCCTAAAACAGAAGGTGGGGTTAACTTTCCCGACTTTCAGAAATACCAGAAAGCTTTCCTCTTACGTCAAGCCTCTCTTTGGTTGCTTGACCCCACAGAAGATTGTCCTCTATGGACCACAATTGAACGTCTTTTCTTATCCCCTTTTTCTTTTCATGAATACATTTCTTTCTCACGCAAACCACAGGCCTTGTCCACTCCCATAATCAAATTGACCTCTAAACTTCTGGAACCTACATTTATTCCCACACATAGTAACATAGACTCCTTCCTTAATTCAACAATTTGGCATAACAAAAATCTGACTATCCGTAATAAACCATTTTATTGGAAGACTTGGTGACAGAAAGGTCTAGTATGGATACATCAGTTATTTTCACAATTGGACTTTTTATCTTTTCCCTCACTCAGTCAATTATTCAATCTACCTGCCTCATTTATTCATAAATATAATTTACTTAAGAAAGCTGTGATGGATAGATACACCCATTTATCGGACACACCGACTGCTTCCAATATCTTGGATCCTCCCTCACAACTTCATACTCTATTAAAAACTACACCCAAAGCCTCCACTATATACAGATGTTTGCAGGGTAAGGACAGTACTAGGCAGAAATCTAAGGTTGAAGAGGCGTGGGAACAAGACTTTATGCTATCTTGGCCAGTGTTTTTGTGGAATAAATTATGGCTCAAACTACGTAAATCATCCAGAGCAGCTAACATAATACAAACGTTGTTTTTTGTTTACAATAGGCTCTTACTCACACCGAACGCCTTAAGTAAAAGATTTGCGACTGTGTTGGACGTTTGCTGGACATGTTCTTCTCCAAATGCTAATTTATTTCATATGTTATTCTCTTGTCCAAATGTATATAATTTCTGGAAACAAGTATGGTCTCAAATTAACCTAATTTTTGGAGCTAATTTTTCTTTCTCCTTTACTCATGTTTTCTTAGGAAGTCTTTCACCTTGTTGGGAGAATGTTACACTTAATGTTAAAATTATTGATTTACTATTAGCGGTTGCATTTCAGCAAATCACTGTAAATTGGAAAGATTTCACAAAAATCTCTTATAAGGCATGGTGGTATGCTGTTTGCCATAATCACAGGCTGGACACCTCCTTTGTTTATCCCATACACATGGCAGCGAAACGTCTGGATTTGTGGTCACCTGTTACAATATATCTTGATGCATGTGCCAAAAGATATTCCCAACTGCAACCATTTCAGCAAGAAGTTCTAAAACTCCCTTGATTCCCTTAGATGTTCCTAGAATATTTGTTATTCCACTTCTCTTAATGATTTATCTTCATTGTATCAATCTTTCCTTTTTTTCTTTATTCATAAGTCCGATTTGTTTATCTTTATTGTAGCACATTTTATGGTATTGATATGAATTTAATGTTATGAATTTTGTATTGACACCTTTATTTCTTTCAATAAAGATTTTCTTTAAAAAAAAAAAAAAAAAAAAAGAGATTTGATTTGATTTGTAATTTGTAAAGCTCATCTCTTGCCGGAGGGCGTCTTGGCGCTATAGAAACGATTGTAACTGCAGAGCTGATACGAGTTATGGCCGTTGCCCAGATGACTCCTAGTCCTGGGAGAAGAGCCATGTCTTCAGGGCCTTTCTGAAAACAAGTAAGGAGGGGGCGGCTTTTAGTGTCCCATCAAAGGGATAGCGCCTGCAGATGAACAGTAACAAAGGTAGACAACAAAGGGAAAGCGTCTTCAGATGAACAGTAACAGAGCCAGACAACAAAGGGCTAGCACCTTCAGATAAACAGTAACAGAGTCAGACAACAAAGGGATAGCGCCCTCAGATGAACAGTAACAGAGGTAGACAACAAAGGGAAAGAGCCTTCAGATGAACAGTAACAGAGTCAGCATAAAAGTAACATTATTTACTATTCTACCCACACATCACTTACTGTTTATCTTCACTGGAGAGCATTAGACCTGCGCCACTAGTATTGGTGTTATGTTACCTCAGGCCCATGTTGAGCACATAGGGATTTCTGCAGTGTATGCCGTTGAACAAATTCCTGGATCTTCCCTGTCCCAGGACAGTGTTTGGGTGCCTTGGGAAACACGCGGAAGGCTCAAACTCCACAGAAGGAGCTATACAACCCTGGCATCATGGTCTCGGCGATCCATGGCATCAGGTCACTAAGCAGTAAACATGGGTCTCAACGTATGTGCATTATTTCATCAAGCTGGTTCGATGGACCATCGACCTAGCCATATTTTGCAATGGATGCATAAAATGATGTCTAACACTGAACAGGATAGACAAGAGTTTCGATTATTTTGGTTTGGTCCTCCAGCACAGCTATTAATACTGCTTTTGAATGACGCAGAAATACTGCCCACTTACTTCAAATATACTATTTTACACATCAGAGACACATTCATGACAGGGTTAGCACAACCATACGACCATACGACTGATGGTAACACAGTCTTGTGGTAAGTAATCCAGGGTTGGCATTCCATATTCAGCAGTCAGATTTAAATAAGGGCTCACGGTATACAAAATCTCTCTGTCAAAGGTGCCACGATACTGAGGGCTTCTTTCTCTGAGCGCTCTTTTGATTCAGTAGTCCTCTTACTTGGATCCCGCCTTTGCTCCAGTACTCATCCTCAATGGGAAAGACAGTGGTCCTTGGTAGCCTACTTTGAAATACATTGCAATTTCGTGAATTGGCGAAAGGATCTTCTTTAATAAATTGGGGGCTGATTTTAAAGTTTAAGTATTTCAAAAACGTTATTGCATACATTGGGTTTTATGTTTTCTGCGTATTTACAATCCCACGTGTTTGAGTGGAAGTCAGTTAGCGCTCTAGTCTTCTGTGATGAGACTGAGCATGTGCAAGGACACAATTTTGGGACATAAAAACAGGACAGGACTAGGACTGCGTCTGTGCTGCTGGCATGCAGGAGCCTATTGACGCCAGCAGTAATGATAAAACATTTCCTAGGAAGCATGACTCATCCTTGCACTGCACTTTGCCTAATGTTAGGTCACTACCTAAATACCAAATAGAGGTGCACAATCTGATTATTGAGGAAGGGTTAGATTTTCTGTTTTGATGGAACAGGGCTTCAGGAGACATCTAACCCTGTGCTTGCATTGTTAATCCCACTGAGGTTTAAAATTGAGAGAGCAAACAGAGGCCAAGGTAGAGGGGGCGGAGTGCCAGCAGTGTGTAAGGTGAATTTGATGGTACATACCTTAACACTAAGGGAATTTAAGGCTGCAGAGCTCTTAGGAGTTAGATAGGCGTTTTCACCAACAAGGCCCTACACAATATTGTTAGTCTATCAACCACCGGGCTATGGCCCTAATTCAGGGACTCATTCCTAGATTTCCTGTCCTCTCAGATATTGGATGCCCCAAAACTATTAGTTTTAGGAGACTTCTATTTGTGGGCTGACTGCCTTTTATATGAGGAGGCCAGAGATCTCATAGAAAGTTGTGTCGCTCCAGGGCTGACTCAATTTAATCAATCTCCCACACATACTAAGAGTCGTACGTTAGACAGGTTACTCTCTTCTAAGTAGAAATTAGTTGTAATAAGGTGTTGCCACTAACATGGTCTGATCATCACCTTAATTTAGGTCCTTGGATCCTAATGTCTTTTCTTTGGGTAGGCGTGAGATGTGGGCACTAAGTAATAAAAGATGCTTTTTTAGTGGCTTTGGAGGAAACAGAGTCAAAATTCATTTCAGGGTGGAAAAAGTAGAAGATCTAAATGAACTGATCAATAACTGGATTAGCAGAACTTTGAATTCAATCGCCCCAGTGAGTAAACTTAATCCACAGCTGACAAGGCGGTTGGCACCTTGGTTCTCTGAGAAACATTTGCATACTAAAAAAAGCTACAAGAGACTTGAGAGGATTTGGTGGAGAGGCTATAAGGATGAGGAGAAAGTGAAGTAGTGCTCAGCTGCTCTGCAAGATTATAGAAAGTTGATTAGTGCACCCAAGAGAGATTTCTGTTGGCACAAATCTTAGCCTCAGCCAATGCTCCACAGATTTTTAAAATTGTGAATTTTTGTATTAATCCTAATGGCCTCCACTGAATATTGAAGACCCCAGTAACAAGCTGACTTTCTTCTCCTATAAGAAAATAAATCAAATTCGGTCCACCCTGGTGGAGTAACTTCGCCAAGTAATTTCGAAAAAAAAAAAAAAAATGTAAAAGAAAGATGTTCAGAGAAATTCTTGTAGGGCAGCAGATTAGATTTTGTTGGCAGACTTTTAGCCACTATCTTTGAGCTTGTGAAGGAATGTTCTTAACTCTGGGCCAGGAGTACTTATTTTGGGGGGCTTTGCCCACAGTAATAATAAATGAATGTAGGTTTTATGGAAACAGGTTCTAAACTTTTAAACACAGCTATCGACTAACCTACCTCGCAAATCATGGTGCATATGTACAACCATTGTCAAAGCTGTAACAACAGTGCCCGCTTCTTTCCTTGTCTTCCTTGCTACTAAGGTATTACTTGTTGCACCCTTATTTCCTCAGTAGATATTGGTTCAACTCTGTACATCCAGCGCTCTGAAGTAATCAGTGGGTGATATTTAGGCACTAGAGAACACCGTAATAAATGCATATCATAACATTCTGAAAAGTCATATATGAAGAAGACTGAGTAAAATATATTTATATATATATTGGTGTGTATGTGTGTGTGTGTATATATATATATATATATAATATATATATATGTTACACAGTGGCCGTCGCCATTGTGTAGCTATAGTTAGGACCTAGTTACCATAAGAAGAGAGTTTTTGGTTTGCTAATAACTTTGGCCCTGTTTGACAGATCTTCACAAAACTCTTATCATTCCTGGAAAGTTTTAGAGTGATCCATCAAGCAGGAATTGAGAAAAAAGGGGGTCCCAAAACACAATTTCCCCATGCAATTTTCCATAAGGAAATTGAACTGCGATATCGCGACAACGGCTGAACAGAATTACATCAAATTTGGCAGAAATCTAGATCTTGGTCTAGATGTGTGTTTTTTATTATTTGTTGTAAATCCATTCAGTAGTTTTGAGAAATTAAGGTTAAAAAACTTTGTATATCTGGACGGTTGGGTTAGTGGGAGGTTACCGAGAGTTCCACGATCATGCATCTTCAAATAATAGAGCGATCTGATTGGCAGGTGAGGCTTTTTTCTGTTGGTCACCTTGCTTATGTGAAAGGCTCCTGCAAACTCCTGCAAGAGCTTGTGTTCTGATTCGCTAGCCACAACATGAAGAGAAATGCTGCACCCGCTATTTCCGGGTACAGGGACTCCTGACACTTTTTAAAAAAAATACGTTCTAGGAGGCAGGGTAAGGGGTACCCTGGAACTAGGTGGGGGGGAGGGTCCCAGAGTAATCCCCCAGGGCTAAATTAAAAAATATATATTTTTAGGGATTTCTGTGATCCAGTGGGTTTCCTGTGGGAGCCATTGCGGCCCCCTGGAGTCTAGCAGGAGCCGCACTGCCCCCCCTGGGAGAGTCTTGCCGGATTGGAAAAAATGTCAAAAATAAACACAAAAGGGACGGGCCTAAGTATCTGCGGCCAACTCTCTACTGCACATTGTCAAAGGCCGTGCAAGGTGGTGTGTTGGGTGTAGGGCCAGGCTGCAGATCAGGCCCTGCGACCAATTCCACGCCACACGTGGCCATGAACGGCCGAGAGTTCGTCTTATGTATAGCAATAAAATATTACTTTCCGTAAAAAAATATTCAAAATCCAATGAAAAAACCAAAGGTTATAGTGACTTTATAGTTAGGAATGGTAATCAATCAATTAGCCAATCAACAGCATTTGTAAAGCGCAACATTGTAACCCCTAGGAGTATCTGTACTCTGTGTCTCCATCGAAGAGCCAGGTCTCGAGTTTCTTTCTGAAGTCTGCCAGCGGGGAGGCTGCACGGAGCTGGAGAGGAAGGTCGTTCCAGGTCTTGGCAGTGATTGAGGAGAAGAAGCGGCCACCGCTGCGGCTGCAACGGATGCAGGGTGTGCGTGCGACGGCGAGTGAAGTGGAGCGCAGGTATCTAGCGAGTTGGTGGAACTTTTGTCGATGGTTGATGTAGGCAGGTCCTAGGTCATGGAAGGCTTTGTAGACGTGCATGAGGATGTTGAACTGGCATCTCTTCTGGATGAGGAGCAGGTGGAGGTCTCTCAGGTGGGGGCCGATGTGGGTTCGTTTGGGGAGGTTCAGGATGAGTCTAGCTGCAGCGTTCTGCATCTTAATATATCTGCATCTTATAATATCTTACTTTGAATTTAAAAAAAAACCCTCAGAAATTCACGGGAAAAACCATAACTATAACTCACACCGTTGCCATGTACTGCTTATGACCTGACATTATTACAACACTCATGACGTGTTCTTTGATATCATTGATAACATTACTGATGACAACTGAATTCATATCATGGACGACAACACTGTGCATGGAGTGTGTGCAAATTACAGTTACTTGAAATAATTGTAGCATTTCTGTGTTTTTTTTTTGTTTGGTTTAACACATTATGTTTGAACTGACATTTTCACCTTACTATAATGTTACTTTAACCTTTGCTTTTTTCAATGAATAAATACATATATATTCACTGAAAAAACCAAAGGTTACAGGGATGTTATTGTTAAGAAATAGTATTAAAAAACCTTTGAAATTCACTGAAAAAAACAAAGGTTACAGGGAAGTTATAGTTAGGCTCATATTTCACTCGTACAATACCAGTGAAATTCAGCAGTTATAGTTACCTGAGCTAACTATAACTTAACGCCCTCCACAATACACTGCTTATGACCTCACATATTACATCACTCATGACATGGTCAGTGATATCACTGATGACATCTCAAATGTCATCACTGATGACATCATCCAGTAAATGTAAGTGTTTCCTAAACCTTTCATAGACTTAAAGATATATACTAAGCTACAGCATAAGTTACATTACTAGTCTTTCTGTACTACTAGTGAGTGATACTGTTTCTAACATATGTCATCTGAGTGGTTTGTGGCTGTATCAGTGTGTGAGTGAGTGTCTGAGTGGCTATATGGGTGTGTGAGTGGCTGTTTGGATCTGCCAGTGGGTGTGTGAGTGGCTGTATGGGTCTGTGAATGGGTTTGTGAGTGGTTTTCTGGGTGTGTGACTGGCTGTGTGAGTGGTTGTATGGGTGTGTGAGTAGGTGTCTGAGTAGCTTTGTGGGTGTGTTTATGAGTGGGTGTATGAGTGGATGTGCGGCTGTGTGAGTGGTTGTCTGGGTGTGTAAGTGGGTGTGTCAGTGCTTGTATGGGCCTGTGAGTGGTTTTGTGGGTGTGTAAGTGAGTGTCTGAGTGGTTGTGTGTCTGGGCCTGGAGCTTTTCTGGAAAGACTACTCCTAATTTTAATATTTAATTCTTTTAAATAGTAATTCATTTTAACCTTTTCCGCCAGACCCGCGGTGCCCGTAAGTAAGAGCGGGCCCGCCGTGTTCAGGGGTCAGCGCTCTAGCTTTTTCACTTCCTGGCTATAAAAAGACACGCTGGCGCGACCACGCCGCTGGCACGCCGAAGGCGCACCAAAGGCAAGCCCGTCTGTGCCCGTTGGCGCCCGGAGCGCGCTCAGCGCTAGAACCCCTGCCTGTTTTGTCCCACGTACCTTCTCTATCAAACAACTGCTGGAGCTTAGGAGAGGTGAGTGCAGTACTCCCGATGTTTTTTGCCAGCTGGGGAAGTGTGGGGAGTTCAAGTGTAGTGGCTGTGACTTTAGGTTTAATACTGAACCGATTACCAATAATGTTGCTCTAGTTGCTTCAAAGTCGGGGGCCGGTTGGCCGGAGGAAGAGCCTGGAACATCGTTGGTCCTTTCTAATGGTACAGACACCATATCAGCTAGTTCTGGAATACCTGGCTTACCTTCTAGGCCCATTCAGGAACAGTCTCTGCAGTGCATACTGTTTAACACCCGCTCACTAGTCAAACATAAGTATCAGTTTGAATGTATGTTGCAGCTTTCAAACACCGACATAGTATTTTTGACTGAGACATGGACAAATCAGGCATCTGACCCCGACTGGAACATTGCACTTCCGGCAGGTTATTCTGTGACTAGCCAAGATAGAATAGGGAACAGAGGAGGTGGCATCGCTATAATACATCGCTCCCACTTAAATGTCCGAGTAGAATCCATCACACAGCTTCTGGCTAAGGCTATGATATTTACTCTCAAAATAAACAACATTTCTACCTTTCACGGTCTGCTTCTATACCGCCCACCCGGACCCAGAGCAGCTTTTACCCAGGCCCTTCAGACGTTTCTCGAATCCTGCTTAGAATCCCCTACGCTCACTATTCTGGGTGATTTTAATTTTCACCTGGAACGAAATAATAATCAAGATACTATAAGGCTGCTTGATAACCTGGCAGCTTACGGTCTAATTCAAATTGTGTCAGAATCTACGCATTCGGCCGGTCACACACTCAATGGCATATTTACTAACAACCCTGACATCACCCTGGTTAAAATTTCCTCATTACCCTGGACCGACCATAAGGCTGTACATTTTAAAATTAAATTAATACAGCCCAACCATCCCACTTTAAACAGACCACCTTTTGTAAAAATTAGATCCTGGCATAAAATACAGAGAAACGAACTAGAACAGTCCCTTGATATATGCCCTCCCTCATTGGTCACTGATAATAATGATGTGGTTTTCCAGTTTGAGAATTGGATCAGATTAGCGGTCAATCAGGTAGCCCCAGAAAAAACTATTAGAACAAGAAGACTCCAGGCGACATCGCCATGGTACGGACCAGGCCTTAAAAGTATAAAATCCAAATGCAGGAGAGCCGAACGAATATGGAGATCCGACTACAGTAAGGAGCACAAATTGGCATCGAACCTAGCATTAGAACAATACAAGGAGGCCATTATAAAAGCCAAAATGGACTACTTTACAACAAAAATTGGGGAGGCTAAAAACTCCTCTAAGGAGCTTTTTAAATCAGTCCAAGCCATATCTAAGCCGCAGCAGGCCAATCAGTTTAGGCCTGACCAAGCCTTCTGTAATAAGATGGCTAACTTATTTCAAACGAAGGTGCAACTAATATACGATGACCTCCTCAACACAACTCATGTTGCTGCCATACCTAATAGGCTGCCCGTGCAGGAGAATACCACTCAGAGCCAATTAACGAGTTTTCTGACCCTTACACAAGAGAAAGTGAATAACCTTCTTTTAACAACTAAGTCAGGATCACCCAACGATCCCTGTCCCCCAGCCATTTTACATCTGGCCTCAGAAACGATTAGTTCCCATTTCACTCCCCTCCTAAACAAAGTAGTTGAGTCAGGAATTTTTCCCTGTGCCTGGAAAAAAGGCTGTATCAGGCCGATCCTGAAAAAGCCAGCCCTGGACCCGACTGAGGTCAAAAATTATCGACCGATATCATGCTTGCCAATAGCAGCCAAAATTCTCGAAAAATCAGTGAACAGGGAGTTAACTCAGTAGCTTGACTCCAATAACTTGTTGGACCCCAGTCAGCATGGCTTTCGCTCATGTCATTCTAAAGAGTCAGCTTTGATAATGGCTACGGAGGAGATTCGCAGACAGGTGGATGGGGGGGGGCAGGGCCGTCCTTATCCTTCTAGACCTATCAGTAGCATTTGACACCGTGAATCACACGGTGTTAGTGCGGCGGCTGAAGGCTGCGGGGATTGGGGGGAAGGCCCTGGCCCTCCTCGCCTCCTTTCTAGCTTGTAGGGGGCAGAGCATACACTGGGACAATCTGCAATCTGACACTTTCCATCTCCCGTGCGGGGTGCCGCAGGGATCGGCCTTATCACCGACTTTATTTAACATGTATGTCACTCCATTGGCCAGACTCATCAGAGAGCATGGTTTTACTTTGGTCTCATATGCGGATGACTCTCAGCTTATCATATCCGTATCTAAACATCCAGAAGCTACTGCCATCAGCTTCCATACCTGTCTGACCGAAATCATGAGCTGGATGAGTCAAAACTTTCTTAAAATTAACACCGAGAAAACGGAGGTTATGGAGTTTTGTAAGGGCCTAACCCTGTGGAATCAAACATGGTGTCCAAAAGAGGCGGGTGAGTGTCCCTGTCCAGCAACTAAGGCCAGGAATCTAGGAGTGATCTTTGATAACCAACTAAATTTTGCAGGCCAGATAAACCGCCTAACGTCCTCCTGTTTCTTTTTACTGAAGATCTTACACAAGATTTTCCCCTGTATTCCTCAGGAACTCAGGAAAACCGTGGTAGTAGCTCTTATCCTCTCTAAAATAGACTCCTGCAATGCACTCTTTCTGGGCATTGACAAGGCCCAGATGACTAAATTACTATCCCTACAAAATACAGCTGCTCGATTGTTATTAAACATTCCTAAAGGCCACTCTACCTCTGCTGGTATAAGATCACTACATTGGCTCCCTATCCAGCAGAGAGTGGAATTTAAGGCCCTCTGTCTTGTTCACAAGGCACTATATGGAGGGGGTGCTGGTGACATTCAAAAACTGTTCTTATGGTATTCGCCCACGAGAAATCTTAGATCCACAAACGCGGGTCTCGTACAAATCTCCAAAATCCGCAAAGCAAGATGGGGAGGCAGGAGTCTATCCCACGGTGCAGCTACTCTGTGGAACAAGATGCCAATTGCTATGAGGCTGCAGCCAAATAGGCAGCATTTTAGGAAATAGCTTAAATCCTGGTTGTTCCCTGCCAACTAAGTTGCAGGATCTAATAGAGCAGCCCTCCCAACTAAGTTGCAGGATTTAATAGAGCAACCCCTCCTCACACTCCCCAGCGCCAAGACGCCGCGGCAATTGAGCGCTTTATAAACTTATTATATCTTTATCTTATCTAATGGTGGCACTTACTTCATCCACCTGAATGGAATGACTGAAATATAAGGGTCCCCTCAGGGTCACGGGTGCTGTGTGGCACCAATAAGTCAGACTGGGAATTACCTGTGTTTAAAACATTTATGAAGTGTTCAACCCATTTATCTGTGGGAATTACGTTTTCTACATTTGGGCAGTTGTTGTCAATAAAAAAAACAGAAGAGTTCACCACCCTCCAGAATGCTCCACTGTCTCTTGTTTTACTGGCTGCCACCAGATCTCCCCAAGCTTTTTCTCTGATTTCCTTCTTTCTTTCTGTGATTATATTCTGATATATTTTCCTACATTCCCAAATTTCTTCCCTTGATCATGGGACGTTTTTTAAGTGCAGCATAAAGCTTTTTTATTTGCGTTGTAACAGGCATAGTTAAACCAGCGAGACTGCTGTTCATGTGAGGGCGTGTTGTATGAGATCAACAGAGTCCTAATGGTATCACACAGAGAGCCAAAGGAATTTAAATGGCTTGTGGGTTTGCTTCATACGCCAGGCATTCCCAACGTGCTTTACCTTCAATTGCTGGAGGCATGTGACAATTCCTAATCCATCAATTTCACTATCTAGTTTGTCTACCACATATGAAAATGAGAGACAGGGTTTGATAATAAGGGGAATTACTTACATGCCTCACTGTGAGATCAGAGAGGTTTACAGATATCACGACAGCCAGACCTCACTTAGCTTTGCCTGCATTTGATTGTATATCAGGATTACACAAAGTATGATAACCATTAATAAGAAAATCTCTGTCCCATGTGTCTTGATAACATATAATGTTGAAGTTATTAATAAAAGTAGCCAATCTTGGTTTTCCCGTTTGGATTGAAATCCCGCTATGTTCCAAGAGGGCAACCTGATATTTTGTGAGTTACTCTCCCTATGCTCTCCTCTGTATGTATTGAATGCATGTCTTGGTTATGGTTACAAGTTAATGACTTCTCTGTCTCCACCTCAACCCATTCTTTCTGTATTGGGGATTTAACCTTTATACCTCCAACTAATGGGAGTCAGTCAAATTGATCTAAACCCTGAAGTGGTTCAAATACATGACTAGTAGTAACACTATAAGGTCTGGAGAAGTCAAGCTGTACCGGGACACTTACTCTCAAGGATGGCTGTTTGTTACTATGTTTGTCTGCCAGTCCGTAGAAATAACCTAAGGGCAAGGCCTTGATTCTGCTGTCAGTGTGGTCCCAAACTTGCAGTCTATACAGGCATTTCTCAGTCAATTTGGGATTTTTTTAATTTATGACCACGGAGTCCCCCGGACAGCTTTCAGTGCCATTTCCAATCTTTTTCACCATAATTATCTCATTATGTAGATCATGTGCCCAGCCAAAGTGCTTCCTAAGCCAGTGAGCCACTTTATTCCCTAATTTATGCTTATCTTCTCTTTGCGATTCCTTTAAGACTGGCACATTCTCTAGTATAATAATGTACTGGGTGGGTGGACAGTGGAATAGCTAACTAGGAGCCTGCGGGCTGCGGCAACAGTTTGGCGCTCTCTTGAGGGCTGGAACAAATTGGAGAGCTTCTCGGACGACAGGTCAGAGGTGGAGAAGTCCTGTACCACAGAGACGCAGCAGCAATAAGAGACCTACAGACCCTGGTTATCAGGCGAGTGGACGCAGAGTGGCGAAATTGGGAGGCGCAATTGAGTTGGTCACTGAGGATTTGGCACAGCACGGCGCTACTGGTCTGACTGGAAGGCTGTCCTTGCCACTGTGGAGCGTGCGGTGAATACACCGCGATGGGCAGAGTTGATAAGTCACAGCCTAAACTCACCTTTGATCAAAAGAAGACCAAAGGGAGAGACAACGCCTCAGAGGAGGGTGACAACCCGACAGACCTAGCAAATGAAGATGCGGAGGGTGATATACGCTCGATGCTTGTTACCATGGAGAAGGGCTTACAAGGCAGTCTCTCAAACTTGGGGACTAAAATAGACTCCCTCTCCTACAGACTGCACAGAATGTCAGACCGCGTGGACAAGCATGCGGAGAGACTCGACATGTCGGAGCGACGGATTACGGAGGTGGAGGAGGCGCAGACTATCATGGACACTGAGCATAAGCAGATGGGAAGAGTGATGCAAATTCTACAAGGCAGAGCGGAAGACCTGGAGGCGCGCTCCTGTAGAAACAACTTGCGAATTACGGGCCTTCCGGAGTCGACCCCGACTGGCAACATGGAGAAATTTGTTGAGCAGTTGCTAGTATCACTTCTGGGCGGTGAAACATTCTCTTCTATTTTCGTAGTTGAAAGGGCACATCGCTCTCTGGGCCCGCGCCCGGCACCTGGAGCCCCCCCAAGGCCGATCATAGCGAAACTGCTTAACTACCGCGACAGAGACTCGGCGCTGAAGGTTGCCAGGGAGAAGCAGTCGCTGCAGTATGAAGGCTCCAGCATCTCCTTGTACCCGGACTTCACGATTCGAGTGCAGGAGGCTCGCAAGCAGTTTGCTCCATTGAAACGTCAATTGCGAGATCTTAACCTGGACTATGCCATGCTGTACCCGGCGAGACTGCGAGTTAACCGACAGGGTCAATCACGCATTTTTACTGACCCGAAAACTCTACAGAAGGCCCTAAAAGAGTGGAATAAGGAGAAAGGCAGCAGCCCGGACCGAAGCTCCTTGGAGGGTGCAGTTGGAGGCCAATTGGATGAGCAAGACTGACTAAGAGACTACATGAGTCACAGATAGGAGGGATCATTGGGGGCTGTTAGTTGAGTATAGAGTGGAGGCTGTGACAATATTATCGTGGGGCATGGTTGTTTACGATATGACAGTTTTACGATAGTATGGGGGTGGGGTGTAGAGGTGTGGGGATCCTTCCTGCGCTATTTGTGCTTCCTGTTGGGAGCGCCACGATTATTTGGATGTGTGGGGGCGTGGGGAGCTGAGGGGCGGTGGGACCAATTGCAGGTGATGTGTATTGGCTGTTTGGCACGCAGGGGCGGACCTAGACTGGTCTGGTATTATTTTCCTACGCGTTGTGCAACATCTGCCCACGAGTGAAGCACACTTCTTGGGAACGTTTTGAGGTGGGAGGGTAGGGGGAGTTTAACTCTTGTTTCTGAGTATTTGGAGTTGCTACAACGCATGTTTGATTGATGAAGTGGAAGGGGGGACGTGTGGGGTATCTCGGACAGGCACTGTTGTGGGTTGCCTGACGTGGGAGGGGGGAGGATGGGGATTGAGACTGAGGAAACTAAACGAATGCTATGATACCACTAGGTGGAAGGTTGGTGTACATGATTATAGCGTATTTGTAAGCAATGACAGACACTATGGACGAAACTTACCCCCATGACAGCCAATACTGAGGCGGGGCAGAATGTCCCCAATTGCACGATTAGAGCACTCACGTGGAACGTGAGAGGCCTCAACGACCACAGGAAACTGAGGAAGGTTCTAGCCTATTTAAGGAGACATAATATTGATGTGGCAACCTTGCAGTAGACACACCTGCCCCAAGGTAGCCCCATGCTGCGCTACAGAGGCCTGTTAGGCAATATACACGCAGCGGGTTTCACTACCCATGTGCGAGGGGTGATTACGTGGGTGAACCCCAGATCCAATCTCAAGCTAGAGCCACTATACACTGATAATGAAGGGCGCTGTGTGGTATCTAGATGTAGAGGTAAAGGAGAGGAATTTTTAATAGTGAATGTCTATGGCCCGAATTATGACAATCCCATTTTTTATACTTCCTTATTAGAGACTGTCCGTAGGTGCGGCGCAGGCGACCAGCTCTGGGGTGGGAATTTTAATATGGTGCTGAATCCAAGGATGGATAGGTCGGGGGGCCTAATAGACCACTCACAGCATCTGCACGCATAGTCACAGATCTAATGATACAACTTGACTCAATTGATACATGGAGGCTTCGGAATCCGGAGAAAGGGGGATATACGCATTATTCAGCGTACCATGGCCTACACACGTGTATATATTATTGGTTGGCTGCGAGACACATTCAGGACCGGGTCCGATACTGTGAAGTCCACCCCGTACACTTTCGGATCATTCCCCGTTGTTGCTAGTGTTTGACACCCCACAGAAATCCATTCCCCCCTTTACGTGGAGGTTCCCACCCTATTCGCTGCTAGACGCGGTATTTAAGGAAGAATTGGCCGAAGCCATCAAAACATTCTTTACTACGAACATAGGGTCGGTTGATAGTTTTCAGATAATTTGGGAAGCAATTAAAGTATATGTTCGGGGAATTGCGATGACCAAGCACTCTGGAGTCCTGAAAGCGATCCGTAAACGGTTGTCGGATCTGGAGAGTTCTCTGAAGACACTTGAGAACCAGCTCCAGGCCGGTGTTGACGACAAAATTACGTCCAAGTTCAAAGCTCAGCTGGAGGAATATCAGGACGCGGCAGATGCGGAAATTAAACACCTGGGTAAATACGCCACTGCCCTTTCCCAGGCGAGGGGGAGAGGCCGGGCACAGTTCTAGCGTAGCTTCTTAAAAAGAGACGGGAAAAGATGATGGTGACGGAGATCAAATCTGGAGAGGGGGATTCGCTGTTTGAAGAGGTGGAAATAGCAGGGAGGTTCCGAGACAATCACTCAGAGCTGTATTCGACTCGAAGCAGCGGCTCTGAAGACGAGATATTAGACTACCTGACGTATATTAAACTTCCGTGGTTAATAAACACGCACCGAGAATTTCTTATGAGGCCTGTAGAGAAAGACGAAATCATCCTGGCACTGTCAGGTATGAAGTCTGGGAGCGCGCCGGGAGTGGATGGCTTAACTGTGGCCTTTTATAGGGCGTTCATGGACTTATTGGTCCCACACTTGGCAACCCTATTTGATGATATGTGCGTCACGGGCACTATGCCCCCATCGATGAATGAAGCAATTATAGTCGCTATCTTGAAACCGGGCAAACCACCGAATGAGTGCTCTTCCTACCGCCCGCTTTCCCTACTTAACGTTGATACCAAAATTTTTGCGAAGATCTTAGCGACGCGATTGATTCCGCTTGTCCCACTATTGGTAGCACTGGAACAGGCAGGTTTTGTCCCCAATAGGAACTTAACGTACAATTTAAGAACAGTGTTCGGCGCAATGCAACATACCAAGCCGGAGATTCAGGCGGTAGCGGTATTCCTCGATATGGAAAAAGCTTTCGGGTCTGTGGAGTGTCCCTTCATGCGCCAGGTCCTGCAGAGGATGGGGGTGGGGGAAGTGTTGTTGCAGTTGATAGCGATATTATACAGTGCACCTACTGCTAGAATAAAAATCGGTAATCTAGTGACGGATCCTATACGCATAACTAGAGGTACACGGCAGGGCTGCCCTTTGTCTCCTATTCTATATGCGCTGGTAGCTGAACCCTTGGCCTGTGCGCTTCGTGAATACCACAGATTCAAGGGCATCAGATTTCCGCACTATGAGTTAATAGTTTCCACTTACGCAGACGATACGTTGCTCTATGTGCGTGACCCGGAACAGCACGTGTCCTCTGTGTTGCGTGAGGTGGTACGATTTGGGGCATTGTCAGGATTGAAGGTTAATTGGCCAAAATCCATGATATTTCCCCTTACGCCCGTGACGGTCCCGTTTCAGCCTGACTATCCAATACAGTGGACTACAGATGCTGTTAAGTATCTTGGGATCAAAATCCACACGGACTCGGAGGTGGTGCTCAGGGAAAACTACGGTGTGGCTATAGACAGGTTAGAGGACGACGTGGAGGGTTGGATCCACCTTCCACTGTCCCTGTTAGGTAGAGTCTCCATAATGAAAATGGTAGTCCTCCTTCGTTTCTTGTTTCTTTTCCACAATATTCCATTGGTTCTCCCTGGCTCCTTCTTCCGTCGACTTACGACTCTGATGATCCGGTTGGCTTGGGCGGGGAAGCAGGCGCGGGTTCGTTGGGACGTTCTCACGCTGCCATATCATATGGGAGGGTTGGGAGCTCCAGATTTGGATCTGTACTACCGGTCAGCTCAAAGTGCGCATGCTTTCCAATGGATGCATGGCCAGTCGGACACACCACACTTGTGTATTGAGAAAGTCGTGGCTTCCCCTCGGCCTATGCCAGTTTTACTATTCTTGCCCCCAGATCGCAGAACTGGGATACTAGACTTGGTGAACGCCACAAAACATGCCTGGCATCACCTCCTGAAGCTGCAGGCGGGGGCTATACTGTATTCACCGCACGCTTTGGTAGAGTGGTGTCACTGGTTGCCCCCCTGTAGGGATAAAGGGGTTACAAGGGCGTTAAATTCTATAGGAGTTCGGACTGCCGGGAATTTATTCGAAGGGGGCACAGCGAAGAGCTGGGAGGAGCTGGAGGCGGAAGATATAGGTGCAACGCCCCTTACTAAATTTCAGTTCTACAGAACACGACAAGCACTAGTACATATACTGGGTGGGGACCTGACGGAACCGCCGGACTTACCCCCCTTATCCTATATTATCAAGGCTGAGTCGCCGAAGAGAATAATCTCCAAGATCTATAGGCTATCCATGGATTACAGAGCAAATCATTACACTAAATCCCGATTAGAGTGGCAGAGAGACCTGAGCAGGGAGATAGACGATACGATGTGGGCCTATTGCTGTATTAGTACAAAACGCATATCACTGAATGGAAGGCACAGACTCATTCACTTCAAATACTTGAATAGGCTATATTACACCCCGGAGAGACTCTGTAGATATGGATTGAGGGATGGGGCTGAATGCGACAGATGTAACGCACAGAGAGCAGATTTCATACACCTGGCATGGCTATGTCCGGGGATTGCCAAATTCTGGGACTTAATCTTTAAGGAATTGGGACGGATGGTGGAGCTGCCTCTTCCCCCGGAACCGGCGCTGGCATTACTGGGGTACTCTAAGCTGATACCTAAAGGAGCCCGTAGACTGGTGGATATGGGTCTTCTGCTGGCAAAGCGTAGAGTGGCGATGTGTTGGCTACGGGGCCCGACCCCTACGATTTCACAGTGGTCGAGGGATATGCTGTACTGCAGTACGCAAACGGAAAATTTTAGTGAACTGCTGCCCCCGCGTAGTCGATCCAAGAACCTTTGGACTTTGTATAAGACCTATATCGGCAGGAGGGGGAGAGAAACCACCACTACAACAGCAGAAAGTCAGGAAATGCGTGAGATTGGCGTAATTGTCTAGGGAACCCTATGAATAAAAAGATACTGGATGTTATTGGCAAAGAGTGCAACAATGCATTGTTTCTGATGGGTGGGTGGGGGAAGTGTTTTTTCTTGCAACTAAACGCCATATATTCTGTCGTGCTTGAAACCTTTTGGTGGCGTAGTATAAAATGCTATATAATTACTTTGTACCATTGTTAATGCCATATTACCAGATACAGTCTCATGTTGGTTTTTCTATGTAAAACTTTAATAAAGTATTAAAAAAAAATAATAATAATGTACTGGGTGCATTTAAGAGGCAATTGTAAAAATACTGCACTACTCCTCTGGGGAGCTGCGCATAGCGGAGACAAGTGGTAGAGGGTGGTACTGCGAGCAACGCGATTCATACCTAGATTGCCTGTGATATGCTACATAGTTCTCCTAGGTTTATCCCTTGATTGGAATCTTGAGGGACCCGAAAATTTGGGGAACAGAATTTGTTTATTACCCTATGCCACATTATTTATTATGTTGCTGGAACACATTGTACTTTTATTTAGTGGAACATATGTATTTTCATGCCCAATAATTGTAGAACCTGTTAACGATTTATTTTCTACACTCTTTAATTGATTGACAACTAAGGTACAAAAATCTGGTTGCATGTGATTGCATAGAAAAACTATTTCATGGAATACCATTACCGAGGAACCATTTCATCAACTGTTTAATGGAAATTTTCAGAATGAATGGCATTTAACTTTTCGTAGAAACCAATTCATAGAAAATCTTTTTGCTCTAAA
Source organism: Calotriton arnoldi (assembly GCA_963921515.1). Lineage (NCBI taxonomy): Eukaryota > Metazoa > Chordata > Amphibia > Caudata > Salamandridae > Calotriton > Calotriton arnoldi. The sequence goes on along the minus strand of CAWUFW010001404.1, from coordinate 2,497,354 downwards.
TTGGCTTTTGAATACTTATGTATTATGTGTAAATGCAATGATTGCAGGTCTTAATTTCAGAAACATTTTTGTCTGAGATATTTATTTCAGTGCTTTACTTCAGGGGACATTATTTCATATTTATATTGTTTACATTGTCAGACAAGTACTTCGGATGCTTTCAATTCTCTGACTCATCACCACCCGTAAACAACATCCATCACTGACCCCTCACAACTTCTAAACACCATCAATCCCTGTCCCCTAAAACTTCTCACCACACCTAAACAACACTCATCCCTGAAGCCTAAAAGCCCTTTCGACCCCAAAAATCCACCATCCCTGAACCCTAAAATCACTCACTACCACTAACCCCACCCATTCCTGAATACTTTCTATGTCTAAACCTCACCCATCTCATACCCCATAAAACACTGCAGCACACCTAAACTCCAGCCTTCCTTGAGCTGTAAAAAACCCTCAATGCTCTTAAATCCAGCCATCCATGTCCCATAAGAAGTCATTACACAAAACTACTCATCCCTGAACCCTAAAAACCCCTTTCTACATCTAAACACCACCGATCCCTGAATCCTTAAAGCCTCTCACCACCCTAAACTCCGCCTTATCCTAAATCCTAAAAACTCTTCGCCACCCCAGCCGCTACCCATAATTGAACCTTAAAAACCGTCATCACCCCTAAACTTCGCCCATCCATCTCTGAACCCTAAAAACCCCATTCTGTGCCCTAACGCCAATTATTCCTGATGTCTAAGAGCCCCCTCATCACCCTAAACCTGATCCATCCCTGAGCCCAAAAACTTTACAGTAGTCCGAGACTCCACCCAAGTTTAATGTTTTTTGGATTAAAATTATCGTTCCTTTAAAGTGCAAAATATTTCCTTTAATTCTCGATTTTTTTGTATTTCCTTAAAATTGTCTTTCCTTAAACTTAGTTTTCCATGATTTGCTTTCCTCCAATGAGGTTTCTATGTTTTCATTTGACCATGAATTCACTTACTACCACAAAATCCCCTTATCAAATCCTGTAATTTAGACAATAACTTAATAGGTTTTCTCTAGGAAAACCTGCTATTAAACCTTGGAAGAACTCAAGACCTGGTCATTAATAATATTATCTATTACAGCGCCTATCACCTTCCTTCGATCACTCCAGATTGTATCTGTTTTTTCCCTTTTTGCCAGAGGAGAATTTGTTGATACTGTAACCACATCAGTACCAGGTGAAATAGTTAAGGAATCAGTAAAAACACAATTATTTGATATTGGATGATCTCCTTGATTGTTGGTGGCGCTAACGATCCGGTATTTAGAGGTCGTTGAGCTCTCTGATTTTTTTTTAAAAACAATTTGTATTGATTTTCCATTGATCCAAGACGGAAAACAAAAGAATAGAAAAAGGACAATAGGGGGTTCGGTTACATACCCCGGTTGTTTGGCAGAAACACATTGCAAATCAGGTTATTTAAGACACAGCTATGGCTCCTTAAGCTGTCCATGCCTACTGCCCGGACACAACCCATGAGTAAGTTCTTTGCAATAGTCACTGTCTAACCATTGAAAATACCCATCCCCAACTACCCCCCACCCCTCCTCCCTTACCACCCTCCCAGGCGTGTCACTTAAGTGCTGGCTGCAAAAGTTCAGGAGAGCTAATGTCGCAGTGGGGCGACTTATTGGAATGGGAGGAAGCTGAGTGAAATCAAGCTTGCATGTCGAGGGCCACTGCTAAACGTGAGGAGACAGAGCAAGGTGGGTTCAAAGCTGACTATGCGTTAAACTATGGCTGCCACAGGGTCATCCACAGATGCATCCTCCGCATCATCTTCAGGGGATTTGAGAGCTACAACGAGCATTTCCCAGGCTCTCGCCCTCTCCAGTGCCTTTTCACTCCCCGTGCGATTTGCAATTTGTAACCTAATCACTCCCTCACACTCAGCCCATTTCAGGAATTCTGCTTTCCACTTAGCGATGCTAGGGCCCTGTTTCGCTTTCCAATGTGTGGTGATGTTCCTCTTGGCTAGGAGCAGGCCCAAATCTAAAAATTTACTAGTGATTTTGTTCTTTGAGGTATGGGGAAACCAATGTAGGATACAGTGAGCCATGGATGGGTCTAGATCCCTATCAGTGAGGTCTGTCAGTAAAGCTGTTACCTCCTCCCAATAGCTGTCAAGGAACGAGCAGTCCCATAACATGTGCTTAAAATCTGCGCTGTCTGCATTACATCTCGGGCAGGACGCTGGCTGGGCCGGGAAGTATGCGGGCAGTTTTGCTGGGGTAAGATATGCTCTATGTAGAATATGGAAGTGCACTAACTGAAACCTCGCATTCCTCGTGCTCTTCCAGGCTCTCTCCACAAGCTCACCCCATGCTTTGTCCGGATGACCTCCCCTATCTCCGTTTCCCATTTGAGCTTTAGGGCAGACAGGGGGGATAGGGATTCCAGTGTCATGTGTCTATAGAGACACATCACCGCTTTAAAGGTGCCCGCTGCCATCACCACATACTGGCACCCCATGGAAGTGGGTAGTTCTGTGAGTCCTCCACCCCAATGTTTCCTGATGGCTGCTGTGAGGGCCGTGTATTGTAAGAAATCACCCCCGGGCAAGTCATAGCGGGCCCGTAGATCGTCAAATGGGATCATGGCTCCCTCCTCGTAAAGGTCTCCCATGGTGGTCAGTCCTCGCTGCGCCCAAGTCTCCAATCTCTGCCAGTTGCCACCGTGTGGCAGGGCCCTGCACATTTCCAATGGTATTTCCGGTGCATAGGGGCTCTTAATAGAAGCCCTCCGCAGATACCTGTTCCAGCATTTCCGTGCTGTGGCAAATTCTAGGGTGAGGGATGCAGCGCTGATTGGGAGCCGCAGCACTATGCGGGATAGCAACATCAGGGCCCCCAAATCTTCCCTGGGCTCCTCCTCCCCTCTAGTGGCCCTCGCTACCCATTGTGTGAGCCATTGAAATTGGGCTGCCAAATAATAAGTCTCGTAGTCTGGGACTGCTAGACCCCCCTCTGCTCTTGGTCGCATAAGTGTATTGAGCGCTACCCTGCGCCTGCCCTTGCCCCATAGGAAAGCAGTGATCATTGCACGGAGCTGCTTGAAATAGGTTGCTGGGATCCAGATCGGCAAGGTCCCGAAGAAATAGAGGAGCCGCGGGAGGGTTACCATTTTGAGTAGAGCCACCCGGCCTGCCACTGGCAACGGCAGGGAACTCCAGAATTCAAAGTTAGCTTTTGCCCCTCTGATGGCCTTTCCAATGTTACCTTCAAGAATGTCCTCCTGTCTGTGGTAGATAAGAGTACCCAGGTAGGGCAGGCATCTGTCCTCCCAGTTCACTCCCTCCGTGCACTGTGGACCTATTCTATCCCTGCGCGCCGGGAAAAGGCATGATTTTGACCAGTTCACTTTTAATACTGCCACTCTGCTAAGAGCGTGAAGCAGGTTTTTGCCCCCAACAAGGCCTCCTCCGAGTCGGCATAAAGTGCAATATGATGGACCTGTCCGTGTACGTCAAGCCCTCGATACGCCCGCCCCAACCTAGCATGCGCCACTAAAGGTTCCATCGCCAGAGCAAACAACAGAGGGGAGAGGGGACACCCCTGCCGTGTACCCCGCCCCACCCTGCATGCTTCCGAGATTACTCCCCCAGTTTTGACTCTGGCGGTGGAGTCAGCGTACAAGAGAGCTGTCCAATTCACGAAGTCGGGACCAAGCCCCATTCTCCTCATCATATAAAACAGGAAAGCCCATTCCAAGCTGTCAAAGGCTTTTTCTATATCTACTGCAAAGATCGCAGCAGTGTCAGCGTGGTAAGAATCTGCTTCTAAGATGCGCAAGAGTCTTCTGATATTTAGCACTGTGTTTCTGGTGGGGATGAACCCGGATTGGTCAGCGTGTATGAGGGTGGTCATGTGGGGGAGCAACTGGGAGGCCAGGATCCTACTTAGTATTTTATAATCGAGATTGAGCATGGACAAAGGGCGATATGCCGTTCTATCCCATGCCTGCTTGCCCGGCTTCAGCAGAGGAATGATGATCGCCTCTCTAGTGGAGACAGGTAGTTTGCCAAGCCTCTTGGCATCATTATATAATCATGTGAGTTGGGGAGCTAGGAGGTCAATGTAGGCGAGGTAAAATTCTATTGGGAGGCCATCGGTGCCTGGGGTTTTGTTACGGGCCATACTTTTGATGGCACCACGCACCTCCCGCACCTCAATCTCACGTCCCAACAAAGTTGCTGCATCCTCGTCTAGTGCAGGTAGTTCAACTTCTCGTGTGAACTCCTGTAGTTCCTCCTCCATTGGGGCCAGTTGGCTCCGATAAAGCTCAGTGTAATATTCAAAGAAGAGGTCGTTGATCCCCTGTTGGTTATACCTAGCTACACCCATCTGGTCTCGAAGTTCTAGTATAACTGATCCTCGCCTAGCCGGATTCGCCAACCAAGCCAGGAGGGCTCCTGACTTATCCTTTTCCGAATGTGCCCGAGTGATATAGGTCTTATAATCGAAGCAGCGCAGACGCTCCACGTGGGCGGCCACTGCCTCCCTCGCCTCTAGTAACTCCTGGTGCTTGCCCGGGTTTTCAGGCCTGTCCTTTTCTAGGGCGCGCAGACGCTCATCATCTCGCTGAATATCATGAAGGAGAACCTTCCGAACCCCAACCAGTTCAGATATGCACCGCCCTCTAAGTACTGCTTTACAGGCGTCCCATTCCACAGTCATGGACGTAGCTGTACCCTCGTTAGCCTGGAAATAGTCAGTGATAGCTGTTCCAATAGTTGTACGGAAAACCTGGTCATCTAAGGCCTCTGGACGCAAGCGCCAGGTGGGGATTTTGGGGTGTGCACACGACCATTGTAACTGTGCCAGGACAGGATTGTGGATCTGAGAGCGTCCTAGTGAGGTATTCGCTGCAGCTAATCCCCTCATGGACATCGGGTGAACACAGAATGGAATCTAGTCGGACATGCAATTCATGAAGGGCTGAGAAGAAGGAGTAATCCCGGGTTAAAGGGTGCTGCGCCCGCCAGGTATCAATTAAGCCCCATTTCTGTTGCCAGTTACGGCGTGATTCTGCCAGCTTGTGTGCAGGTGCATTAGGAGTGGGGGGTGGGAGCGGTCGGGTAACTCCCATAGGGTCGGTTGATAGTTTTCAGATCATTTGGGAAGCATTTAAAATATATGTTCGGGGAATTGCGATGACCAAGCACTCTGGAGTCCTGAAAGCGATCCGTAAACGTTTGTCGGATCTGGAGAGTTCTCTGAAGACACTTGAGAACCAGCTCCAGGCCGGTGTTGACGACGAAATTACGTCCAAGTTCAAAGCTCAGCTGGAGGAATATCAGGACGAGGCAGATGCGGAAATTAAACACCTGGGTAAATACGCCACTGCGCGTACGTACGGCGAGGGGGAGAGGCCGGGCACAGTTCTAGCGCAGCTTCTTAAAAAGAGTCGGGAAAAGATGATGGTGATGGAGATCAAATCTGGAGAGGGGGATTCGCTGTTTGAAGAGGTGGAAATAGCAGGGAGGTTCCGAGACAATCACTCAGAGCTGTATTCGACTCGAAGCAGCGGCTCTGAAGACGAGATATTAGACTACCTGACGTATATTAAACTTCCGTGGTTAATAAACACGCACCGAGAATTTCTTATGAGGCCTGTAGAGAAAGACGAAATCATCCTGGCACTGTCAGGTATGAAGTCTGGGAGCGCGCCGGGAGTGGATGGCTTAACTGTGGCCTTTTATAGGGCGTTCATGGACTTATTGGTCCCACACTTGGCAACCCTATTTGATGATATGTGCGTCACGGGCACTATGCCCCCATCGATGAATGAAGCAATTATAGTCGCTATCTTGAAACCGGGCAAACCACCGAATGAGTGCTCTTCCTACCGCCCGCTTTCCCTACTTAACGTTGATACCAACATTTTTGCGAAGATCTTAGCGACGCGATTGATTCCGCTTGTCCCACTATTGGTAGCACTGGAACAGGCAGGTTTTGTCCCCAATAGGAACTTAACGTACAATTTAAGAACAGTGTTCAGCGCAATGCAACATACCAAGCCGGAGATTCAGGCGGTAGCGGTATTCCTCGATATGGAAAAAGCTTTCGACTCTGTGGAGTGGCCCTTCATGCGCCAGGTCCTGCAGAGGATGGGGGTGGGGGAAGTGTTGTTGCAGTTGATAGCGATATTATACAGTGCACCTACTGCTAGAATAAAAATCGGTAATCTAGTGACGGATCCTATACGCATAACTAGAGGTACACGGCAGGGCTGCCCTTTGTCTCCTATTCTATATGCGCTGGTAGCTGAACCCTTGGCCTGTGCGCTTCGTGAATACCACATATTCAAGGGCATCAGATTTCCGCACTATGAGTTAATAGTTTCCACTTACGCAGACGATACGTTGCTCTATGTGCGTGACCCGGAACAGCACCTGTCCTCTGTGTTGCGTGAGGTGGTACGATTTGGGGCATTGTCGGGATTGAAGGTTAATTGGCCAAAATCCATGATATTTCCCCTTACGCCCGTGACGGTCCCGTTTCAGCCTGACTATCCAATACAGTGGACTACAGATGCTGTTAAGTATCTTGGGATCAAAATCCACACGGACTCGGAGGTGGTGCTCAGGGAAAACTACGGTGTGGCTATAGACAGGTTAGAGGACGACGTGGAGGGTTGGATCCACCTTCCACTGTCCCTGTTAGGTAGAGTCTCCATAATGAAAATGGTAGTCCTCCCTCGTTTCTTGTTTCTTTTCCACAATATTCCATTGGTTCTCCCTGGCTCCTTCTTCCGTCGATTACGACTCTGATGATCCGGTTGGCTTGGGCGGGGAAGCAGGCGCGGGTTCGTTGGGACGTTCTCACGCTGCCATATCATATGGGAGGGTTGGGAGCTCCAGATTTGGATCTGTACTACCGGTCAGCTCAAAGTGCGCATGCTTTCCAATGGATGCATGGCCAGTCGGACACACCACACTTGTGTATTGAGAAAGTCGTGGCTTCCCCTCGGCCTATGCCAGTTTTACTATTCTTGCCCCCAGATCGCAGAACTGGGATACTAGACTTGGTGAACGCCACAAAACATGCCTGGCATCACCTCCTGAAGCTGCAGGCGGGGGCTATACTGTATTCACCGCACGCTTTGGTAGAGTGGTGTCACTGGTTGCCCCCTGTAGGGATAAAGGGGTTACAAGGGCGTTAAATTCTATAGGAGTTCGGACTGCCGGGAATTTATTCGAAGGGGGCACAGCGAAGAGCTGGGAGGAGCTGGAGGCGGAAGATATAGGTGCAACGCCCCTTACTAAATTTCAGTTCTACAGAACACGACAAGCACTAGTACATATACTGGGTGGGGACCTGACGGAACCGCCGGACTTACCCCCCTTATCCTATATTATCAAGGCCGAGTCGCTGAAGAGAATAATCTCCAAGATCTATAGGCTATCCATGGATTACAGAGCAAATCATTACACTAAATCCCGATTAGAGTGGCAGAGAGACCTGAGCAGGGAGATAGACGATACGATGTGGGCCTATTGCTGTATTAGTCAAAACGCATATCACTGAATGGAAGGCACAGACTCATTCACTTCAAATACTTGAATAGGCTATATTACACCCCGGAGAGACTCTGTAGATATGGATTGAGGGATGGGGCTGAATGCGACAGATGTAACGCACAGAGAGCAGATTTCATACACCTGGCATGGCTATGTCCGGGGATTGCCAAATTCTGGGACTTAATCTTTAAGGAATTGGGACGGATGGTGGAGCTGCCTCTTCCCCCGGAACCGGCACTGGCGTTACTGGGGTACTCTAAGCTGATACCTAAAGGAGCCCGTAGACTGGTGGATATGGGTCTTCTGCTGGCAAAGCGAAGAGTGGCGATGTGTTGGCTACGGGGCCCGACCCCTACGATTTCACAGTGGTCGAGGGATATGCTGTACTGCAGTACGCAAACGTAAAATTTTAGTGAACTGCTGCCCCCGGGTAGTCGATCCAAGAACCTTTGGGCTTTGTATAAGATCTATATCGACACGAGGGGGAGAGAAACCACCACTACAACAGCAGAAAGTCAGGAAATGCGTGAGATTGGCGTAATTGTCTAGGGAACCCTATGAATAAAAAGATACTGGATGTTATTGGCAAAGAGTGCAACAATGTATTGTTTCTGATGGGTGGGTGGGGGAAGTGTTTTTTCTTGCAACTAAACGCCATATATTCTGTCGTGCTTGAAACCTTTTGGTGGCGTAGTATAAAATGCTATATAATTACTTTGTACCATTGTTAATGCCATATTACCAGATACAGTCTCATGTTGGTTTTTCTATGTAAAACTTTAATAAAGTATTAAAAAAAAAAAATAATAATGTACTGGGTGCATTTAAGAGGCAATTGTAAAAATACTGCACTACTCCTCTGGGGAGCTGCGCATAGCGGAGACAAGTGGTAGAGGGTGGTACTGCGAGCAACGCGATTCATACCTAGATTGCCTGTGATATGCTACATAGTTCTCCTAGGTTTATCCCTTGATTGGAATCTTGAGGGACCTGAAAATTTGGGGAACAGAATTTGTTTATTACCCTGTGCCACATTATTTATTATGTTGCTGGAACACATTGTACTTTTATTTAGTGGAACATATGTATTTTCATGCCCAATAATTGTAGAACCTGTTAACGATTTATTTTCTACACTCTTTAATTGATTGACAACTAAGGTACAAAAATCTGGTTGCATGTGATTGCATAGAAAAACTATTTCATGGAATACCATTACCGAGGAACCATTTCATCAACTGTTTAATGGAAATTTTCAGAATGAATGGCATTTAACTTTTCGTAGAAACCAATTCATAGAAAATCTTTTTGCTCTAAATTGGCTTTTGAATACTTATGTATTATGTGTAAATGCAATGATTGCAGGTCTTAATTTCAGAAACATTTTTGTCTGAGATATTTATTTCAGTGCTTTACTTCAGGGGACATTATTTCATATTTATATTGTTTACATTGTCAGACAAGTACTTCGGATGCTTTCAATTCTCTGACTCATCACCACCCGTAAACAACATCCATCACTGACCCCTCACAACTTCTAAACACCATCAATCCCTGTCCCCTAAAACTTCTCACCACACCTAAACAACACTCATCCCTGAAGCCTAAAAGCCCTTTCTACCCCAAAAATCCACCATCCCTGAACCCTAAAATCACTCACTACCACTAACCCCACCCATTCCTGAATACTTTCTATGTCTAAACCTCACCCATCTCATACCCCATAAAACACTGCAGCACACCTAAACTCCAGCCTTCCTTGAGCTGTAAAAACCCTCAATGCTCTTAAATCCAGCCATCCATGTCCCATAAGAAGTCATTACACAAAACTACTCATCCCTGAACCCTAAAAACCCCTTTCTACATCTAAACACCACCGATCCCTGAATCCTTAAAGCCTCTCACCACCCTAAACTCCGCCTTATCCTAAATCCTAAAAACTCTTCGCCACCCCAGCCGCTACCCATAATTGAACCTTAAAAACCGTCATCACCCCTAAACTTCGCCCATCCATCTCTGAACCCTAAAAACCCCATTCTGTGCCCTAACGCCAATTATTCCTGATGTCTAAGAGCCCCCTCATCACCCTAAACCTGATCCATCCCTGAGCCCAAAAACTTTACAGTAGTCCGAGACTCCACCCAAGTTTAATGTTTTTTGGATTAAAATTATCGTTCCTTTAAAGTGCAAAATATTTCCTTTAATTCTCGATTTTTTTGTATTTCCTTAAAATTGTCTTTCCTTAAACTTAGTTTTCCATGATTTGCTTTCCTCCAATGAGGTTTCTATGTTTTCATTTGTCCATGAATTCACTTACTACCACAAAATCCCCTTATCAAATCCTGTAATTTAGACAATAACTTAATAGGTTTTTCTCTAGGAAAACCTGCTATTAAACCTTGGAAGAACTCAAGACCTGGTCATTAACAATATTATCTATTACAGCGCCTATCACCTTCCTTCGATCACTCCAGATTGTATCTGTTTTTTCCTTTTTGCCAGAGGAGAATTTGTTGATACTGTAACCACATCAGTACCAGGTGTAATAGTTAAGGAATCAGTAAAAACACAATTATTTGATATTGGATGATCTCCTTGATTGTTGGTGGCGCTAACGATCCGGTATTTAGAGGTCGTTGAGCTCTCTGATTTTTTTTTTAAAAACAATTTTTATTGATTTTCCATTGATCTAAGATGGAAAACAAAAGAATAGAAAAAGGACAATAGGGGGTTCAGTTACATACCCCGGTTGTTTGGCAGAAACACATTGCAAATCAGGTTATTTAAGACACAGCTATGGCTCCTTAAGCTGTCCATGCCTACTGCCCGGACACAACCCATGAGTAAGTTCTTTGCAATAGTCACTGTCTAACCATTGAAAATACCCATCCCCAACTACCCCCACCCCTCCTCCCTTACCACCCTCCCAGGCGTGTCACTTAAGTGCTGGCTGCAAAAGATCAGGAGAGCTAATGTCGCAGTGGGGCGACTTATTGGAATGGGAGGAAGCTGAGTGAAATCAAGCTTGCATGTCGAGGGCCACTGCTAAACGTGAGGAGACAGAGCAAGGTGGGTTCAAAGCTGACTATGCGTTAAACTATGGCTGCCACAGGGTCATCCACAGATGCATCCTCCGCATCATCTTCAGGGGATTTGAGAGCTACAACGAGCATTTCCCAGGCTCTCGCCCTCTCCAGTGCCTTTTCACTCCCCGTGCGATTTGCAATTTGTAACCTAATCACTCCCTCACACTCAGCCCATTTCAGGAATTCTGCTTTCCACTTAGTGATGCTAGGGCCCTGTTTCGCTTTCCAATGTGTGGTGATGTTCCTCTTGGCTAGGAGCAGGCCCAAATCTAAAAATTTACTAGTGATTTTGTTCTTTGAGGTATGGGGAAACCAATGTAGGATACAGTGAGCCACGGATGGGTCTAGATCCCTATCAGTGAGGTCTGTCAGTAAAGCTGTTACCTCCTCCCAATAGCTGTCAAGGAACGAGCAGTTCCATAACATGTGCTTAAAATCTGCACTGTCTGCATTACATCTCGGGCAGGACGCTGGCTGGGCCGGGAAGTATGCGGGCAGTTTTGCTGGGGTAAGATATGCTCTATGTAGAATATGGAAGTGCACTAACTGAAACCTCGCATTCCTCGTGCTCTTCCAGGCTCTCTCCACAAGCTCACCCCATGCTTTGTCCGGGATGACCTCCCCTATCTCCGTTTCCCATTTGAGCTTTAGGGCAGACAGGGGGGATAGGGATTACAGTGTCATGTGTCTATAGAGACACATCACCGCTTTAAAGGTGCCCGCTGCCATCACCACATACTGGCACCCCATGGAAGTGGGTGGTTCTGTGAGTCCTCCACCCCAATGTTTCCTGATGGCTGCTGTGAGGGCCGTGTATTGTAAGAAATCACCCCCGGGCAAGTCATAGTGGGCCCGTAGATCGTCAAATGGGATCATGGCTCCCTCCTCGTAAAGGTCTCCCATGGTGGTCAGTCCTCGCTGCGCCCAAGTCTCCAATCTCTGCCAGTTGCCACCGTGTGGCAGGGCCCTGCACATTTCCAATGGTATTTCCGGTGCATAGGGGCTCTTAATAGAAGCCCTCCGCAGATACCTGTTCCAGCATTTCCGTGCTGTGGCAAATTCTAGGGTGAGGGATGCAGCGCTGATTGGGAGCCGCAGCACTATGCGGGATAGCAACATCAGGGCCCCCAAATCTTCCCTGGGCTCCTCCTCCCCTCTAGTGGCCCTCGCTACCCATTGTGTGAGCCATTGAAATTGGGCTGCCAAATAATAAGTCTCGTAGTCTGGGACCGCTAGACCCCCCTCTGCTCTAGGTCGCATAAGTGTATTGAGCGCTACCCTGCGCCTGCCCTTGCCCCATAGGAAAGCAGTGATCATTGCACGGAGCTGCTTGAAATAGGTTGCTGGGATCCAGATCGGCAAGGTCCCGAAGAAATAGAGGAGCCGCGGGAGGGTTACCATTTTGAGTAGAGCCACCCGGCCTGCCACTGGCAACGGCAGGGAACTCCAGAATTCAAAGTTAGCTTTTGCCCCTCTGATGGCCTTTCCAATGTTACCTTCAAGAATGTCCTCCTGTCTGTGGTAGATAAGAGTACCCAGGTAGGGCAGGCATCTGTCCTCCCAGTTCACTCCCTCCGTGCACTGTGGACCTATTCTATCCCTGCGCGCCGGGAAAAAGCATGATTTTGACCAGTTCACTTTTAATACTGCCACTCTGCTAAGAGCGTGAAGCAGGTTTTTGCCCCCAACAAGGCCTCCCCGAGTCGGCATAAAGTGCAATATGATGGACCTGTCCGTGTACGTCAAGCCCTCGATACGCCCGCCCCAACCTAGCATGCGCCACTAAAGGTTCCATCGCCAGAGCAAACAACAGAGGGGAGAGGGGACACCCCTGCCGTGTACCCCGCCCCACCCTGCATGCTTCCGAGATTACTCCCCCAGTTTTGACTCTGGCGGTGGAGTCAGCGTACAAGAGAGCTGTCCAATTCACGAAGTCGGGACCAAGCCCCATTCTCCTCATCATATAAAACAGGAAAGCCCATTCCAAGCTGTCAAAGGCTTTTTCTATATCTACTGCAAAGATCGCAGCAGTGTCAGCGTGGTAAGAATCTGCTTCTAAGATGCGCAAGAGTCTTCTGATATTTAGCACTGTGTTTCTGGTGGGGATGAACCCGGATTGGTCAGCGTGTATGAGGGTGGTCATGTGGGGGAGCAACTGGGAGGCCAGGATCCTACTTAGTATTTTATAATCGAGATTGAGCATGGACAAAGGGCGATATGCCGTTCTATCCCATGCCTGCTTGCCCGGCTTCAGCAGAGGAATGATGATCGCCTCTCTAGTGGAGACAGGTAGTTTGCCAAGCCTCTTGGCATCATTATATAATCATGTGAGTTGGGGAGCTAGGAGGTCAATGTAGGCGAGGTAAAATTCTATTGGGAGGCCATCGGTGCCTGGGGTTTTGTTACGGGCCATACTTTTGATGGCACCACGCACCTCCCGCACCTCAATCTCACGTCCCAACAAAGTTGCTGCATCCTCGTCTAGTGCAGGTAGTTCAACTTCTCGTGTGAACTCCTGTAGTTCCTCCTCCATTGGGGCCAGTTGGCTCCGATAAAGCTCAGTGTAATATTCAAAGAAGAGGTCGTTGATCCCCTGTTGGTTATACCTAGCTACACCCATCTGGTCTCGAAGTTCTAGTATAACTGATCCTCGCCTAGCCGGATTCGCCAACCAAGCCAGGAGGGCTCCTGACTTATCCTTTTCCGAATGTGCCCGAGTGATATAGGTCTTATAATCGAAGCAGCGCAGACGCTCCACGTGGGCGGCCACTGCCTCCCTCGCCTCTAGTAACTCCTGGTGCTTGCCCGGGTTTTCAGGCCTGTCCTTTTCTAGGGCGCGCAGACGCTCATCATCTCGCTGAATATCGTGAAGGAGAACCTTCCGAACCCCAACCAGTTCAGATATGCACCGCTCTCTAAGTACTGCTTTACAGGCGTCCCATTCCACAGTCATGGACGTAGCTGTACCCTCGTTAGCCTGGAAATAGTCAGTGATAGCTGTTCCAATAGTTGTACGGAAAACCTGGTCATCTAAGGCCTCTGGACGCAAGCGCCAGGTGGGGATTTTGGGGTGTGCACACGACCATTGTAACTGTGCCAGGACAGGATTGTGGATCTGAGAGCGTCCTAGTGAGGTATTCGCTGCAGCTAATCCCCTCATGGACATCGGGTGAACACAGAATGGAATCTAGTCGGACATGCAATTCATGAAGGGCTGAGAAGAAGGAGTAATCCCGGGTTAAAGGGTGCTGCGCCCGCCAGGTATCAATTAAGCCCCATTTCTGTTGCCAGTTACGGCGTGATTCTGCCAGCTTGTGTGCAGGTGCATTAGGGAGTGGGGGGTGGGAGCGGTCAAGGGTAACTCCCATAGGGTCGGTTGATAGTTTTCAGATCATTTGGGAAGCATTTAAAATATATGTTCGGGGAATTGCGATGACCAAGCACTCTGGAGTCCTGAAAGCGATCCGTAAACGGTTGTCGGATCTGGAGAGTTCTCTGAAGACACTTGAGAACCAGCTCCAGGCCGGTGTTGACGACGAAATTACGTCCAAGTTCAAAGCTCAGCTGGAGGAATATCAGGACGCGGCAGATGCGGAAATTAAACACCTGGGTAAATACGCCACTGCGCGTACGTACGGCGAGGGGGAGAGGCCGGGCACAGTTCTAGCGCAGCTTCTTAAAAAGAGACGGGAAAAGATGATGGTGACGGAGATCAAATCTGGAGAGGGGGATTCGCTGTTTGAAGAGGTGGAAATAGCAGGGAGGTTCCGAGACAATCACTCAGAGCTGTATTCGACTCGAAGCAGCGGCTCTGAAGACGAGATATTAGACTACCTGACGTATATTAAACTTCCGTGGTTAATAAACACGCACCGAGAATTTCTTATGAGGCCTGTAGAGAAAGACGAAATCATCCTGGCACTGTCAGGTATGAAGTCTGGGAGCGCGCCGGGAGTGGATGGCTTAACTGTGGCCTTTTATAGGGCGTTCATGGACTTATTGGTCCCACACTTGGCAACCCTATTTGATGATATGTGCGTCACGGGCACTATGCCCCCATCGATGAATGAAGCAATTATAGTCGCTATCTTGAAACCGGGCAAACCACCGAATGAGTGCTCTTCCTACCGCCCGCTTTCCCTACTTAACGTTGATACCAAAATTTTTGCGAAGATCTTAGCGACGCGATTGATTCCGCTTGTCCCACTATTGGTAGCACTGGAACAGGCAGGTTTTGTCCCCAATAGGAACTTAACGTACAATTTAAGAACAGTGTTCAGCGCAATGCAACATACCAAGCCGGAGATTCAGGCGGTAGCGGTATTCCTCGATATGGAAAAAGCTTTCGACTCTGTGGAGTGGCCCTTCATGCGCCAGGTCCTGCAGAGGATGGGGGTGGGGGAAGTGTTGTTGCAGTTGATAGCGATATTATACAGTGCACCTACTGCTAGAATAAAAATCGGTAATCTAGTGACGGATCCTATACGCATAACTAGAGGTACACGGCAGGGCTGCCCTTTGTCTCCTATTCTATATGCGCTGGTAGCTGAACCCTTGGCCTGTGCGCTTCGTGAATACCACATATTCAAGGGCATCAGATTTCCGCACTATGAGTTAATAGTTTCCACTTACGCAGACGATACGTTGCTCTATGTGCGTGACCCGGAACAGCACCTGTCCTCTGTGTTGCGTGAGGTGGTACGATTTGGGGCATTGTCGGGATTGAAGGTTAATTGGCCAAAATCCATGATATTTCCCCTTACGCCCGTGACGGTCCCGTTTCAGCCTGACTATCCAATACAGTGGACTACAGATGCTGTTAAGTATCTTGGGATCAAAATCCACACGGACTCGGAGGTGGTGCTCAGGGAAAACTACGGTGTGGCTATAGACAGGTTAGAGGACGACGTGGAGGGTTGGATCCACCTTCCACTGTCCCTGTTAGGTAGAGTCTCCATAATGAAAATGGTAGTCCTCCCTCGTTTCTTGTTTCTTTTCCACAATATTCCATTGGTTCTCCCTGGCTCCTTCTTCCGTCGACTTAAGACTCTGATGATCCGGTTGGCTTGGGCGGGGAAGCAGGCGCGGGTTCGTTGGGACGTTCTCACGCTGCCATATCATATGGGAGGGTTGGGAGCTCCAGATTTGGATCTGTACTACCGGTCAGCTCAAAGTGCGCATGCTTTCCAATGGATGCATGGCCAGTCGGACACACCACACTTGTGTATTGAGAAAGTCGTGGCTTCCCCTCGGCCTATGCCAGTTTTACTATTCTTGCCCCGAGATAGCAGAACTGGGATACTAGACTTGGTGAACGCCACAAAACATGCCTGGCATCACCTCCTGAAGCTGCAGGCGGGGGCTATACTGTATTCACCGCACGCTTTGGTAGAGTGGTGTCACTGGTTGCCCCCTGTAGGGATAAAGGGGTTACAAGGGCGTTAAATTCTATAGGAGTTCGGACTGCCGGGAATTTATTCGAAGGGGGCACAGCGAAGAGCTGGGAGGAGCTGGAGGCGGAAGATATAGGTGCAACGCCCCTTACTAAATTTCAGTTCTACAGAACACGACAAGCACTAGTACATATACTGGGTGGGGACCTGACGGAACCGCCGGACTTACCCCCTTATCCTATATTATCAAGGCCGAGTCGCTGAAGAGAATAATCTCCAAGATCTATAGGCTATCCATGGATTACAGAGCAAATCATTACACTAAATCCCGATTAGAGTGGCAGAGAGACCTGAGCAGGGAGATAGACGATACGATGTGGGCCTATTGCTGTATTAGTACAAAACGCATATCACTGAATGGAAGGCACAGACTCATTCACTTCAAATACTTGAATAGGCTATATTACACCCCGGAGAGACTCTGTAGATATGGATTGAGGGATGGGGCTGAATGCGACAGATGTAACGCACAGAGAGCAGATTTCATACACCTGGCATGGCTATGTCCGGGGATTGCCAAATTCTGGGACTTAATCTTTAAGGAATTGGGACGGATGGTGGAGCTGCCTCTTCCCCCGGAACCGGCGCTGGCGTTACTGGGGTACTCTAAGCTGATACCTAAAGGAGCCCGTAGACTGGTGGATATGGGTCTTCTGCTGGCAAAGCGTAGAGTGGCGATGTGTTGGCTACGGGGCCCGACCCCTACGATTTCACAGTGGTCGAGGGATATGCTGTACTGCAGTACGCAAACGTAAAATTTTAGTGAACTGCTGCCCCCGCGTAGTCGATCCAAGAACCTTTGGGCTTTGTATAAGATCTATATCGACACGAGGGGGAGAGAAACCACCACTACAACAGCAGAAAGTCAGGAAATGCGTGAGATTGGCATAATTGTCTAGGGAACCCTATGAATAAAAAGATACTGGATGTTATTGGCAAAGAGTGCAACAATGTATTGTTTCTGATGGGTGGGTGGGGGAAGTGTTTTTTCTTGCAACTAAACGCCATATATTCTGTCGTGCTTGAAACCTTTTGGTGGCGTAGTATAAAATGCTATATAATTACTTTGTACCATTGTTAATGCCATATTACCAGATACAGTCTCATGTTGGTTTTTCTATGTAAAACTTTAATAAAGTATTAAAAAAAAAAATAATGTACTGGGTGCATTTAAGAGGCAATTGTAAAAATACTGCACTACTCCTCTGGGAGCTGCGCATAGCGGATACAAGTGGTAGAGGGTGGTACTGCGAGCAACGCGATTCATACCTAGATTGCCTGTGATATGCTACATAGTTCTCCTAGGTTTATCCCTTGATTGGAATCTTGAGGGACCTGAAAATTTGGGGAACAGAATTTGTTTATTACCCTGTGCCACATTATTTATTATGTTGCTGGAACACATTGTACTTTTATTTAGTGGAACATATGTATTTTCATGCCCAATAATTGTAGAACCTGTTAACGATTTATTTTCTACACTCTTTAATTGATTGACAACTAAGGTACAAAGATCTGGTTGCATGTGATTGCATAGAAAAACTATTTCATGGAATACCATTACAGAGGAACCATTTCATCAACTGTTTAATGGAAATTTTCAGAATGAATGGCATTTAACTTTTCGTAGAAACCAATTCATAGAAAATCTTTTTGCTCTAAATTGGCTTTTGAATACTTATGTACTATGTGTAAATGCAATGATTGCAGGTCTTAATTTCAGAAACATTTTTGTCTGAGATATTTATTTCAGTGCTTTACTTCAGGGGACATTATTTCATATTTATATTGTTTACATTGTCAGACAAGTACTTCGGATGCTTTCAATTCTCTGACTCATCACCACCCGTAAACAACATCCATCACTGACCCCTCACAACTTCTAAACACCATCAATCCCTGTCCCCTAAAACTTCTCACCACACCTAAACAACACTCATCCCTGAAGCCTAAAAGCCCTTTCTACCCCAAAAATCCACCATCCCTGAACCATAAAATCACTCACTACCACTAACCCCACCCATTCCTGAATACTTTCTATGTCTAAACCTCACCCATCTCATACCCCATAAAACACTGCAGCACACCTAAACTCCAGCCTTCCTTGAGCTGTAAAAAACCCTCAATGCTCTTAAATCCAGCCATCCATGACCCATAAGAAGTCATTACACAAAACTACTCATCCCTGAACCCTAAAAACCCCTTTCTACATCTAAACACCACCGATCCCTGAATCCTTAAAGCCTCTCACCACCCTAAACTCCGCCTTATCCTAAATCCTAAAAACTCTTCGCCACCCCAGCCACTACCCATAATTGAACCTTAAAAACCGTCATCACCCCTAAGCTTCGCCCATCCACTCTGAACCCTAAAAACCCCATTCTGTGCCCTAACGCCAATTATTCCTGATGTCTAAGAGCCCCCTCATCACCCTAAACCTGATCCATCCCTGAGCCCAAAAACTTTACAGTAGTCCGAGACTCCACCCAAGTTTAATGTTTTTTGGATTAAAATTATCGTTCCTTTAAAGTGCAAAATATTTCCTTTAATTCTCGATTTTTTTGTATTTCCTTAAAATTGTCTTTCCTTAAACTTAGTTTTCCATGATTTGCTTTCCTCCAATGAGGTTTCTATGTTTTCATTTGTCCATGAATTCACTTACTACCACAAAATCCCCTTATCAAATCCTGTAATTTAGACAATAACTTAATAGGTTTTTCTCTAGGAAAACCTGCTATTAAACCTTGGAAGAACTCAAGACCTGGTCATTAACAATATTATCTATTACAGCGCCTATCACCTTCCTTCGATCACTCCAGATTGTATCTGTTTTTTCCTTTTTGCCAGAGGAGAATTTGTTGATACTGTAACCACATCAGTACCAGGTGTAATAGTTAAGGAATCAGTAAAAACACAATTATTTGATATTGGATGATCTCCTTGATTGTTGGTGGCGCTAACGATCCGGTATTTAGAGGTCGTTGAGCTCTCTGATTTTTTTTTTTAAAAACAATTTTTATTGATTTTCCATTGATCCAAGACGGAAAACAAAAGAATAGAAAAAGGACAATAGGGGGTTCAGTTACATACCCCGGTTGTTTGGCAGAAACACATTGCAAATCAGGTTATTTAAGACACAGCTATGGCTCCTTAAGCTGTCCATGCCTACTGCCCGGACACAACCCATGAGTAAGTTCTTTGCAATAGTCACTGTCTAACCATTGAAAATACCCATCCCCAACTACCCCCACCCCTCCTCCCTTACCACCCTCCCAGGCGTGTCACTTAAGTGCTGGCTGCAAAAGATCAGGAGAGCTAATGTCGCAGTGGGGCGACTTATTGGAATGGGAGGAAGCTGAGTGAAATCAAGCTTGCATGTCGAGGGCCACTGCTAAACATGAGGAGACAGAGCAAGGTGGGTTCAAAGCTGACTATGCGTTAAACTATGGCTGCCACAGGGTCATCCACAGATGCATCCTCCGCATCATCTTCAGGGGATTTGAGAGCTACAACGAGCATTTCCCAGGCTCTCGCCCTCTCCAGTGCCTTTTCACTCACCGTGCGATTTGCAATTTGTAACCTAATCACTCCCTCACACTCAGCCCATTTCAGGAATTCTGCTTTCCACTTAGCGATGCTAGGGCCCTGTTTCGCTTTCCAATGTGTGGTGATGTTCCTCTTGGCTAGGAGCAGGCCCAAATCTAAAAATTTACTAGTGATTTTGTTCTTTGAGGTATGGGGAAACCAATGTAGGATACAGTGAGCCACGGATGGGTCTAGATCCCTATCAGTGAGGTCTGTCAGTAATGCTGTTACCTCCTCCCAATAGCTGTCAAGGAACGAGCAGTCCCATAACATGTGCTTAAAATCTGCGCTGTCTGCATTACATCTCGGGCAGGACGCTGGCTGGGCCGGGAAGTATGCGGGCAGTTTTGCTGGGGTAAGATATGCTCTATGTAGAATATGGAAGTGCACTAACTGAAACCTCGCATTCCTCGTGCTCTTCCAGGCTCTCTCCACAAGCTCACCCCATGCTTTGTCCGGGATGACCTCCCCTATCTCCGTTTCCCATTTGAGCTTTAGGGCAGACAGGGGGGATAGGGATTCCAGTGTCATGTGTCCATAGAGACACATCACCGCTTTAAAGGTGCCCGCTGCCATCACCACATACTGGCACCCCATGGAAGTGGGTGGTTCTGTGAGTCCTCCACCCCAATGTTTCCTGATGGCTGCTGTGAGGGCCGTGTATTGTAAGAAATCACCCCCGGGCAAGTCATAGCGGGCCCGTAGATCGTCAAATGGGATCATGGCTCCCTCCTCGTAAAGGTCTCCCATGGTGGTCAGTCCTCGCTGCGCCCAAGTCTCCAATCTCTGCCAGTTGCCACCGTGTGGCAGGGCCCTGCACATTTCCAATGGTATTTCCGGTGCGTAGGGGCTCTTAATAGAAGCCCTCCGCAGATACCTGTTCCAGCATTTCCGTGCTGTGGCAAATTCTAGGGTGAGGGATGCAGCGCTGATTGGGAGCCTCAGGACTATGCGGGATAGCAACATCAGGGCCCCCAAATCTTCCCTGGGCTCCTCCTCCCCTCTAGTGGCCCTCGCTACCCATTGTGTGAGCCATTGAAATTGGGCTGCCAAATAATAAGTCTCGTAGTCTGGGACCACTAGACCCCCCTCTGCTCTTGGTCGCATAAGTGTATTGAGCGCTACCCTGCGCCTGCCCTTGCCCCATAGGAAAGCAGTGATCATTGCACGGAGCTGCTTGAAATAGGTTGCTGGGATCCAGATCGGCAAGGTCCCGAAGAAATAGAGGAGCCGCGGGAGGGTTACCATTTTGAGTAGAGCCACCCGGCCTGCCACTGGCAACGGCAGGGAACTCCAGAATTCAAAGTTAGCTTTTGCCCCTCTGATGGCCTTTCCAATGTTACCTTCAAGAATGTCCTCCTGTCTGTGGTAGATAAGAGTACCCAGGTAGGGCAGGCATCTGTCCTCCCAGTTCACTCCCTCCGTGCACTGTGGACCTATTCTATCCCTGCGCGCCGGGAAAAAGCATGATTTTGACCAGTTCACTTTTAATACTGCCACTCTGCTAAGAGCGTGAAGCAGGTTTTTTGCCCCCAACAAGGCCTCCCCCGAGTCGGCATAAAGTGCAATATGATGGACCTGTCCGTGTACGTCAAGCCCTCGATACGCCCGCCCCAACCTAGCATGCGCCACTAAAGGTTCCATCGCCAGAGCAAACAACAGAGGGGAGAGGGGACACCCCTGCCGTGTACCCCGCCCCACCCTGCATGCTTCCGAGATTACTCCCCCAGTTTTGACTCTGGCGGTGGAGTCAGCGTACAAGAGAGCTGTCCAATTCACGAAGTCGGGACCAAGCCCCATTCTCCTCATCATATAAAACAGGAAAGCCCATTCCAAGCTGTCAAAGGCTTTTTCTATATCTACTGCAAAGATCGCAGCAGTGTCAGCGTGGTAAGAATCTGCTTCTAAGATGCGCAAGAGTCTTCTGATATTTAGCACTGTGTTTCTAGTGGGGATGAACCCGGATTGGTCAGCGTGTATGAGGGTGGTCATGTGGGGGAGCAACTGGGAGGCCAGGATCCTACTTAGTATTTTATAATCGAGATTGAGCATGGACAAAGGGCGATATGCCGTTCTAACCCATGCCTGCTTGCCCGGCTTCAGCAGAGGAATGATGATCGCCTCTCTAGTGGAGACAGGTAGTTTGCCAAGCCTCTTGGCATTATTATATAATCATGTGAGTTGGGGAGCTAGGAGGTCAATATAGGCGAGGTAAAATTCTATTGGGAGGCCATCGGTGCCTGGGGTTTTGTTACGGGCCATACTTTTGATGGCACCACGCACCTCCCGCACCTCAATCTCACGTCCCAACAAAGTTGCTGCATCCTCGTCTAGTGCAGGTAGTTCAACTTCTCGTGTGAACTTCTGTAGTTCCTCCTCCGTTGGGGCCAGTTGACTCCGAGAAAGCTCAGTGTAATATTCAAAGAAGAGGTCGTTGATCCCCTGTTGGTTATACCTAGCTACACCCATCTGGTCTCGAAGTTCTAGTATAACTGATCCTCGCCTAGCCGGATTCGCCAACCAAGCCAGGAGGGCTCCTGACTTATCCTTTTCCGAATGTGCCCGAGTGATATAGGTCTTATAATCGAAGCAGCGCAGACGCTCCACGTGGGCGGCCACTGCCTCCCTCGCCTCTAGTAACTCCTGGTGCTTGCCCGGGTTTTCAGGCCTGTCCTTTTCTAGGGCGCGCAGACGCTCATCATCTCGCTGAATATCGTGAAGGAGAACCTTCCGAACCCCAACCAGTTCAGATATGCACCGCCCTCTAAGTACTGCTTTACAGGCGTCCCATTCCACAGTCATGGACGTAGCTGTACCCTCGTTAGCCTGGAAATAGTCAGTGATAGCTGTTCCAATAGTTGTACGGAAAACCTGGTCATCTAAGGCCTCTGGACGCAAGCGCCAGGTGGCGATTTTGGGGTGTGCACGCGACCATTGTAACTGTGCCAGGACAGGATTGTGGATCTGAGAGCGTCCTAGTGAGGTATTCGCTGCAGCTAATCCCCTCATGGACATCGGGTGAACACAGAATGGAATCTAGTCGGACATGCAATTCATGAAGGGCTGAGAAGAAGGAGTAATCCCGGGTTAAAGGGTGCTGCGCCCGCCAGGTATCAATTAAGCCCCATTTCTGTTGCCAGTTACGGCGTGATTCTGCCAGCTTGTGTGCAGGTGCATTAGGGAGTGGGGGGTGGGAGCGGTCAAGGGTAACATCAGCGGTGCAATTGAAGTCGCCCCCCAGTAACAGCGACCCTGTGAGGGTGGTCGCCAACCTTCGTGATAATAAGGAGAAGAAGGCCGGGTGGTCCGCGTTAGGCGCATATATACTACCCAGGGTAAGGTCTCTACCGTCTAATCTCCCCATCACCACCACAAATCTGCCCTCTGGGTCAATCACCTGTGTTGTGCATTGGAATGGGACGCCCGCCCGTATCCATATCAATACACCTCTCGCAAAGGCAGAGTATGTAGTATAGTAAACCTGACCCCTCCAGCA
Organism: Calotriton arnoldi; assembly: GCA_963921515.1. Taxonomy (NCBI): domain Eukaryota; kingdom Metazoa; phylum Chordata; class Amphibia; order Caudata; family Salamandridae; genus Calotriton; species Calotriton arnoldi. The sequence continues at coordinate 2,474,166 of CAWUFW010001404.1, read as the reverse complement.
GCTCTGCAACGCCTTCCCTTCTTTTGCCAGGAGGTGGGTTTCTTGAAGGAATGTGATCTGAATGCCTCTGCAAATCAGATAGGAGTGTATCTTGTGGCGCCTGACCATAGAGTGCATACCCCTCACATTCCACGAGAGACAAGCCAAGCCTAATGGGGGTCCCATTGCTGAAACCTACACATATAGTCCTTAAGAATTTTCCCCCCGTGACACGCCTCGATCCCCTTAAGAAACCCCAACTAGAAAAATGATCCCAACTCCCCCTCCGCAGGACAGGTATCCAACGAGGCGTCCCCATCCAAACCGTGATAGTACAAACCAACGTTTAGTGACAAAGGAAGGGGCGGTCTCCCACTAAGAACCTCTCAAGGCACCCCATAGTGCCACCTCCCCGTTAACTGTTCCAATCAATAAGCCCCAGTTCGGCTGGATGTTACCTATAGGTCCAAGTGGGGAAGCCACAAGTTCTTGGAAGCTGCACCTACGGAGAAGGTATGATAGGCCTCGGGAAGATCTGCATGTTGAATGGCAGGCCACGTTCTTTACATTAGATCATCGACTGTTTGGGGCGTAACCGCTGGCATGTTCGCTCCCAAGCTGTCGTTGTCGCTGTGGTCCGGTGAGGACTCCGACCTACCATCACGGCGTTCGCTGCTGCCTGGAGAGGAACTAGGGCTGGCCTGACTGTGCGACACCACTGCCTGCAACACTTTACGTCGTTCAAGGCTGAGTTCCCTGGGTGAAGGAGCCTTGGAGCCCGCCCTATGGCCACGAGGACTCTGCTGCGGGGTCCTTGAAGCTGAAGCAGGTCGATCCACTGAGCTGTGGGCTTCTAGCCAGCCCCAAACTTCTTGTGGTGAATTGAAGAAACGCCCTAAGTTGAGCGGGAAATAGCATTGCATAGGACAGGTTCAGTTTGCGCAGTTTAGCCTTCACAGCAGCGAATGATGCCCTGCTTCGTTGAACATCTCTCATAAAGTCTGGGAAAATCATGACATTACTATTATCGATGCGTAGAGTTTGTTTTTGGCGGGCACAATGTAAGATGTGGTCTCTATCCCGGAAGTGTAATAGTCTAGCCACCACTGGTCGGGGGCTAGCTCCTGGTTTTGGCAGCCTAGCTGGTACTCTGTGAGCCCGCTCCAGGGCATAAAAGGGGGACAGGCCTGTTGGAGCCACCTCAGCACGGAGCCAGTCCTCTAAGTAGCGGACCATGTCAGTCCCCTCCGTTTTTTCCGGTAGCCCGATGACACGGATGTTGTTCCGTCCTGACCTCCCTTCACTGTCCTCGGCACGCAGTTCCAGGGTTTTCACCTTAGTTTCCAAGGCAGTAAGAGATCGGCGCATCTCATGTACTTCGTCCGGCAGGCCGCATAATTCTTTTTCAGTGCTTGACACTCTGTCTTTGAGCTTGTGGTGATCATCTTTGAGTAGACTGAGGTCCTTGCCAATGGCATCTATCTTTCCTTCTAACGCCTCTCTGGAGGCCGTTATGGCCTGCATTATGTCAGCTAATGTAGGTTTCCGGGAGGGCAGATCTCCGCTTGTTTCGGGCACTTCCTCTTCTTCATTGGAGTGAGGTCCGGGGACATCTACACTAAGAACAGTGAAGCCCCGCTTCTTTTGTGTTCTCTCCATCTCGAAGCTACTGCGTGCTGGTTTGACGTCGGAGTGAGCTCAGTGTCCCCTGGGTGTAGCACGTCTTAACACCACCAATGTCGCTGGGCGGCCTCCAATCCGTTACACTCCCTCAACCCAGAGGGCACTCGCTGTCCTAGTCTCGGGTAACCTCTCCCACCGCTGGCAGCGCGAGCCGAGGGGTCTCGCCAAGATAAACGCCACCCAGCAGCTCGCAGCTCCCGCTAGCACTCCCCGATGCTTAAACGCCGCAGCACTCCGCAGCTGATCACCTCAGCTACTTCTCTGTAGCGTAAGTCCAGCCTGACAGCCAGCACAAGTGTCCTCCTCTGCTATCGCGCAATTAGTTCACCACCCGCCATAGTTATGCCCCACAGCGAGTCAGCAAGTCGTTCCCGGGGGCTGGGGCTACAATCGCTGCGTAGGCGCTATATTGTGGTACGCCTTCGCCGGTCCACTAACGCTGGTCACTCTCTGCTGTCAGCGGGGGCCCGGTATAGGAAGCGCAGGTTCTTCTCATGCTTCCCCTTGCACTGTTGTAGCTCATGTAGCCTCCTACTGCAGTAAGTGCGCCTCAGTGAGGGAGTCCCCTCTTCATAGAATGCACGCACACCCTTTCGCAGCGGTTTCCCCTGGGCTCAGCACTGCGTTGGGGCCGGTCAAAGTGAGGCACCGGGCTCTGTTGGTGTGTGGTGTGATCCGGGTCTCTGCCGCTTAGGGCCACAACGTCCTTCGCCCTAAATATCGTGCCAGGGAAAGGCAATCCGGTACCCTTATGGGAAGCTTGGCGCCATTTTGGCCGTGGTCCTGGAAGGTCCTCAGTGCGGGCAATACCAGGATCCCCAGTCGCCACAACACGACTCCGCGTCTTACCACAGCTGTCACGGCTCGTTGGTCACAGGAGGGGCAATAGTGGGCTCACCACAGGCAGGCCTCCGCTGAACACGGCCGACATCTGAGGGCGCTCACCGCCCGGCCGCCATTTTGTTACTCGGTCCGGGGATGGGTAGGGGGTCAGCGCTGCAGGTCAATAAATCGCTATGAAAGCGCTCCAACCCCTCCTCACCTCCTCAGGAGCATGCCGCTATCTGCCAAGTATCTCAGGCGAGTCCACCCGCCTCGAGACGTCCGCTCTCCCCGCAGGTCAGGAACCGCGGCAGCAGTCAGCCAGCGGCCGCCATCTTTCTGCCAGGCCCACCGAGACGGTAACCGCCAATTCACCTCCGTGGCCGGCTGTAATTGCAGCGCAGGGCTCGGCCGGGACTGGCAGACGTGTTCCGGAGGGCTGCTATGCGTATTGCAGCTCCCCCCGCTGTGTCAGGGGATCAGGATGATTAAGAACGGGGAGACGGCGGTCGGAGCTCCTCAGCTCGCGTCCGTCTCCATCGGCTGCAGGCCACGCCCCCCCGTCGTTGAGCTCTCTGATGCTATAACAATTGCTTTAGTTTCTACAGGGACGTGTGTAAGTTCTCAGTGTTCTCAATGTACAGCTGACTCTCTCCTTTACATGCCAAATTTCAGAGTTAATAGCTCCCCTGGCGAGATGTGGCAATAGACACTGTTGTCACACCCGCCTTGTCCCTACCCCACTTTAAATCATTCACTTTCCTCTTACATATGAGTAGTTTGTTTTTGCTCAATCTGAACTGAACAAAGCAGAAGGGCCAAGAGGGGAGCCAGCCTCTTCTGGGCACAGACGGACCCGCTCTTGGCCCGATCTTCGTTCAGGCAATGCCCTGCATAGCGGGAGATGCAGGCACCTCTTATGGCACTGTGAACCAATGCCCCGCCTCCCGGAACACTGAAGAGCCCTGCAGAAATTCTTAGCAATGGAGCCCTTGCTTTCTGTGATGAACTGTCCCACAAAGCAGAGATGCAGCCACCTACTAAGGTGCCTTGAATCAGAGCCCTATCTCTAGACACAATGAAGAGCCCTGCAGGAATTCTTAGCAGTGGAGTCTTTGATTTCTGTGATAAAGCATCCCGCGCAGCGGGAGATGCGGGCACCTCTTCTGGTGCTGTAAACCAGGATCCCATCTCCAGGCAGTGCAGAGCCGAGCCATGCAGGAATTCTGGGCAATGGAGTCCTTGATTTCTGTGATGAAGCGTCCCGCGCAGCGGGAGACGTGGGTGCCTCTTATGCTGCTGTGAGTCAGGGCCCTGCCTCCAGGCATATTGAAGAGCTATGCAGGAATTCAAGCAGTGGAGTCCTGATTTCTGTGATGAAGCGGTGGGCAGTCAAATGGCCAAACCTCCAATGGCTCTTACTCCCTCAGGTCGTCAGAGGAGTATGCGAAGGAGCCGGAGTAGTCCATCAGTTGCTGACATACTGAAGGTCCAGCTGACTCTAAATGAGGAGGGCAGACCTTCAATTTGGCAGAAAGGATACTACGTTGCAGTGGAGTACCCCCTCCACTAAACTCTAAATCAGGTCCTAGTATGGGGATTTGAGAGGTGATGAAAGGCTAAAGGTTAGCAGTCTCTTCAACCTGAGGAGTTTGCGTTAAAGAATGGTCTAGGACAGATTCACTGTGGACTGTTCCCGTTGGAGGAGGATCAATACTGATTTGCATATGGCTGGGTCCAAACTGAGGTGGCATGGTGGGTGATAGACAATGGATTAGAATGTGGCACCGAGCGATTGCCAGTGGCTGAAATTAATTCCAGCATTCCATCCATCACCTTGTTGTTGTAGCTAATGCCCAATGTGCGATGGGTATGCCTAGACGTGGGTCACCTGATCACTGTGCCAGTGGAATCAAGCTACACCTGACTGATGAGCCCTTACCAGGGCAAAAACAGTCCTAGGTTGCTTGTATTCTGGCTAAGGGAGGACCTGGCTTGGCAATTCAGGCTGGACTGTTCCCAGTGGAAGAGTGACACGACTGATTTGCATATTACTGGTTCCAAACTGAGGTGGCATGGTGGGCGAAAAACGAGGCTTGGGATGCCACCTGAGCGATTGCGAGTGGCTGAGATTAATTCAAGCATTCCATCCATCACCTTGTTGTGTTGCAGCTGACACCCCAAGTGCAATAGTATGCACAGACGTGGGTGCTGTGCTCACTGTCCCACTGGAATCAAGCTATGCCTGGCTGATGAGCCCTTATCAGGGGAAACCCGGTCCTAGGTTGTTTGTATTCCAGTTCCCCTTGGATTGGGATGCACCCGAGTGATTGCCGGTGGCCAAGATTAATTCAAGCATTGTAGAGACATTTCAACCCTAAAAAAGCTTTTTTTACATTACTGCTGGCAACCCTACCTGATGTATTGAGGTGATCAATGCCTGTAATCTTGTCGACGTGGTCACTGTCACTGCAATGATAGTTTTAGTTGCTCTGGATGATTTCCATTGAAGATTTTCAGGCACATGCATCAACCATTTTTGCGAGCGCAAACGGTGCGATTCGCAAAAATCGACCGTTTGCGCCCGCAAAAATGGCATTTGCGATGCATCAAGGTTCAAGGCACTCGCAATTTGAGAATTCGCAATTAATTGCGAGTTCTCAAATTGCGATAGCATTTAAGGAATCGCATTTTGCGATTCCTTAAATGCAATGCAAGAACCACTTTGAAGTAGCGATTTCGCTACTAGGGGGCGCAAATTACCATGAAGTTGAACTTGATGGTAATTTGCAAAAACTTTGAAAAATGCACTAAAGTGCATTTTTCAAAGTTGTAGGTTACACACACACACACATGTCCTTGGGGCATGTGTGTGCGCAACATTTGTGCACAGATCAATTTCAGGGGTGCAACAGGTGTCCTTTTGACACCCTTGCACACTTGAAATTGCATGCGCAATTTGCGAGTACCAATTGGTACTCGCAAATTGCGCATGTACTTTCCCATTCATTCCTATGGGCCTGTAGGCCCATAGGAATGAATGGGAAGCCATTCCTTATTTGCGACTCGCAATTTGCGAGTCGCAAATAAGGAATGTGTAGGAATCGCTATTTTTATAGCGATTCCTACATGCATAGGCTTTTGCGAGTCCTTAATTGCGATTCCTTAATAATCGCAATTAAGGACTCGCAAAATCCTACCTTGATGCATGTGCCTGTTTGCCTCTTATTATAGAAAAGGTTGAAGACCCCTCCTCTAAATACAGGGGGTGATCTGATGTCCTTATTCAGACGGCCCCTGAGCAAGGGCACCACCACCAGAAATACTAATGATCTTCCCAGGTCCTCTGCCACGTTAGTGATGGAGTATGAATGAGGGAAGTGAAGAGGAAGGAAAATGAAAAGAAGGGAAAGGGAAAGGTAGGGGAGAGGAAGGGAGTGTAGGGGAGAGAAAGGAAAAGAAGGGAAGGGAAGGGGGGATCGAAGGGAAGGTAGAAGCAAGAGAATGGGGTGAATGGAAGAGAAGGTGAATGGGAAGGGGAGAGGAGAGGTGGGAAGGATGGAAGAGGCAAGATAGGAAAGGTTAACGATGAGGAAAAAAGGAAGTGGACGGTAATGGAGAGATTGCGAAGGGGGAGGGAATGAAAGGAGACGGGAGAGGAGAGATAGTGAAAGAGGGGCAAGGAGTGAAGAGGAAGGGAGAGAAACAGTGGGCAGCAATAGGGAAAGAGGGAAGGGTAATCAAGAGAAGTGGAGCGGAGGGGATGGAAGTGAAGTAGAGAGGAGGAGGGGAGGGAAGTGAAGTGAAGGAGAGAGACAGGTAAGGGCTGGAGAGAGATGGGGAGGAAAGGAGATAAGGAGAAAGCAGGGAAGGGGGAGGCAATAAACGGATATGGGTAGGGGTGAGCAAAGCAGATAATGGGAAGTCAGGGAAAGGAAGAGAAGGTACAAGGGAAATGGAAGTTGAAAAGGGAACAAAAAGGACAGGATAGAAAAGCTACAGTGAAGTGGAGGGCTGAGGAGAGAAGAGAGCCGAAGAGAAGAGATTGGGAAGGAGAGACGGCAAAGAGATGGGGGGGGAATAGAAGTGGAAGGAAAGGGAAGGAAAATGAAGGGGAGGGTACAGTGAGGAGAGATAGAGATAGTGAAGAGAAGGTGAGGAGAAGGGAGGGAAGGGAAGGTGAGAGGAGGGAAAGGAAGGGAAAGGACTGGCAATATAAGGAAGAAGTCAAGGTAAGCGGAGAGGATAGGAGGAGAGATAGGGAAGGAGAGCAGGAGAGTGTAGAGTGGAGATATGTAAGGAGAGGGAAGGGAAGTGGAGAGCAAAGAAGGAAGGTAAGGGGAGAGATAGGGAAGGGAAAGGGAGGTGAAGGGGAGAGGAGAGAAATCAATCAACGTTTTGTAAAACGTGACTACTCACCCGTAAGGGTCTCAAGGCCCTGGGGAGGGGGAGCTGCTGGTCTGTCTAGGCACTGTGGTTCAGTCGAAGAGCCAGGTCTTGAGGTCCTTCCTCAATAGAGGCAGTGACAGTGATTGCCTGAGGTGGAAAGGCAGGGTGTTCCATGTCTTTGCTGCGAGGTAGGAGAAGGATCTTCCTCTGGCTGTGGTCTTGCAGCTACGTGGGACGGTGGCCAGGGCCAGATGGGCGGAGCGGAGGTCTCTGGTGGGTACGTGGAATGCGAGGCGGTGGTTGAGGTACACAGGTCCCACATCATGTAGGGCTTTGTAGGCGTGTGTGAGGAGCTTGAAGGTGATTCTTTTGTTGACTGGGAGACAGTGGAGGTGTCTTAGGTGGCTGGTGATGTGGTTAGGGCGGGGGATGTTGAGGATGAGTCTGGCGGAGGCATTCTGAAGTTTCTTGAGGAGTTTCTGGGTGATGCTGGAGTAGAGTGTGTTGACGTAGTCGATTCTGCTGCTGGCGAGTGCGTGGGTGACTGTGTTTCTGGACTTGGTGGGGCTCCACTTGAAGATCTTTCAGAGCAGGCGTAGTGTGTGGCTGCTCATGGTGAGCGAGGAGTCCAGGATGATGCAGAGGTTCCCTGCGTCGTCTGTGGGTGTGGGAGGGAGTGGTTCCAAGTGCAGCCGGCCACCAGGAGTCAGCCCAGGTGGAGGGGGTGGAGCCCATAATGAGGACTTCGGTCTTCTCTGAGCTTGAAGCAGCTGTTCTTCATCCAGGCTGCGACAGCCGCTAGCCTTCATCCCGTCGTGAAAGTTGTTCTTGGGGACTGGGTTCATTGGTGCGGGAGCGAATCAGCTGGGTGTCGTTGGCGTAGGAGACAATGTTGAGTCCATGGTTCCTGATGATGGCTGCAAGTGGGGCCATGTAGAAGTTAAAAAGCGTGGAGCTCAGGGAGGAGCCCTGAGCCACAGCTGATCTCTGTGGGTTCTGAGAGGAATGCAGACATCCTGGGGGTAAAAATCTCTTTCAAATCATCTTGCATTATACTCATGGTAGTTTACCGGCCTCCGAGGACAACCTCTAGCTTTAATGAGCTTTTTCTGGAATTTCTTACTGACTTATGTTCTAGATATAAACGTCTTCTAGTAGTGGGAGACTTTAACTATCATTGGGACAAGACACAGAGAGAGTCAGCAGCGGGTCTATTTGAGACCGCCATGCTCTCAATGGATCTTCAGCAATTGGTCAACAGTCCTACCCATGTAAAGGGTCATACTCTTGACCTTATCTGGACCTCACAGCCTTGGGCAGAGTTAACAGATATTAGCCCCTGTGCTTGGTCTGATCATTCGCTGCTTAGATGCTGGGTCCCGAGTGATAGCCAATTACCACAGCCCCCACCCCTATGGAGAAAGGTAAGAATTTGGAAAAATATTGAGGCAGATCACTTAATAGCTACCCTGCTCTCTATTCCGTCCCCTAGGACGAAAATAGTTAATCTGGATCAGGAAAGCGAGGCCTTACTGATGCATTTACAGCAAGCCATAGATATAGTGGCACCAGAACGAAAAGAAAAAGTTAGAGATAAAGGAAAGGGGGCCCCTTGGTTCAATGAACCGCTGAGGGAAAAAAAACAACATCTCCGCCAAGCTGAAAGGCGGTGGCGGAAAAGCTATGAGCCAGCAGAGCTAAATACGTATAAAGTTCTTCTCTCTGTCTATAAATCAGACATCCTAGCAAGGAAAGCGGAGTATTATGAGGGAAGGATTGCTATGGCAGAGAATAAACAGAAGGAGACTTTCGCCATTCTGAAAGAATTGAGTCAAAAAGCCGAGAAGAAGTCCACAATCGCATCATTAGATTGTGATGCCTTTCAGGATTTCTTCCTTCAGAAGGTTAAGGATATAATCTCGGAAATTGCTAGAACCCCCACCGATTCCGGCTCCCTCCCTCAGACTTACCCCTCTCCCTGCCTCAGTAGCCAGCTTTCCAATTTTCCTCAAATTGACTCAGTCACCTTAGCTTCATTAGTGAATCATACCAAATCAGGGTCTCGGCTAGACCCTTGCCCCCAAGGATCTTTCAAATGGCCTTGCCAGGGCTGGAGAAGCAGATCCTGGAACTACTAAATAATTCTTTAGCTATGGGTTATCTGCCGACAAATCTCAAAGAAGCCAGGGTTACCCCCCTGTTGAAAAAACCTGGTGCAGATTCCCTGACTTTAAAGAACTATAGACCCATCTCTCAGCTACCTTTTCTAGCCAAGATGCTGGAACAGCATGTATTAAAGATACTCTCGAAGTATTTGGAGGACCACCAGCTACTCCAAGCTAGACAGGCGGGCTTCAGAGCTCATCATAGTACCGAGCTAGTGATGTTGGCTGTTCTGGACGAGCTCAGAGTTATGGCTGACGTTAAACAGCCGAGTGCCCTGATTTTATTAGATCTGTCAGCGGCATTCGATACGGTCAACCATAACACACTACTGAACCGTCTCACCAATCTGGGTATCAGCGGGCAAGCATACCAATGGCTAAAGTCATTTCTGTCTGACCGTACTCAGAGAGTTCAGATGGGTGAGCAGATATCGGATCTGGGCCCCTTGACATGTGGGGTACCTCAGGGCTCTGCACTATCTCCACTCCTTTTTAATATCTATCTGCAACCCCTTGTGGAGACTCTGACTCACATGGACTGTCAGGTCTTTAATTATGCCGATGATACTCAACTTCTTATCCGGCTAAACAACTCTTGCCAGGCCCAGGAGTCGGCCAAGAAGTTGCTCAGGTTCACTGTGAACTGGATGACGGCCAACTCATTGAAAATAAATCCGGATAAGACTGAGTTGCTCGTCATCCCAACAAGTAACAGCCCCTGGTGTGATCTTTTTTGGCCTCCGGAACTAGGTGTAGTCCCGGTCCCAGCCCCGGTTGTAAAAAGCCTGGGTCTGAAAATAGACTCTGAACTATCTATGTCTTGCCAGGTCACCACGGTAGTAGGAACCTGTACTGGCTTACTCAGGCAGCTACGGAAACTTGCTCCTCTTCTGTCAACAGCTTTATTACAGTCAATTGTCTCTGCTACTGTCATCTCCAGGCTGGATTATGGGAATGCCCTTTACATTGGTCTCCCCCAGAAGCTTATTGGGAGATTGCAGGTGGTGCAGAATGATGCGGCCAGGCTTATTTTTAGACTTCCTAGGAAAACACGCGCTACCCCCTGTTGCATAAACTTCATTGGCTCCCTATTAAACAGCGAGCGCAGTTCAAGGGTCTATGTATTGCTCATAAGGCAATCTATGGTCAGGCACCCAAGTTTATAAAAGATCGCCTGGAGAAATATGTTCCTGGCCGGACTCTGCGATCTTCTGAGGCCTGCAGGCTAGTCTCCCCCAGGTATATCTCTAAATCCAAAGGGGGTAGAGCGTTCTCTGTTCTTCTCCCGCAGATCTGGAATGAGCTGCCGGAGTTCCTCTGCAGGGAACCGGCTCTGCTCATCTTTAGGAAGCGTCTAAAGACTTTCCTATTTAGAGAGGCGTTAACAACCGCGTAATCTTCTGTCTCTGCTGCTGCTATTTTATTTCTGCCCTAGTGACTTGCTCACTTTTCTCTAGAAGCGCTTAGAGACCTGAAGGTGATTTTGCGCTATATAAAAATCATATAACATAACAATGTGGAGGTAGTCTGACTTTGTCATGGATGCCAGCGTTGTGGAGTCATGGCTGTAGGGTGCGGTGAGAGACGTATTAAAGGTGGGTGAGAGGTCCAGGAGGATGATGGCTGTAGGTTCGCCTTGGTCAAGGAGGGCGCGGATGTCGTCTGTGGCAGCGAGGAGGGTGGTCAAGGTTCTGTGGTTGCTTCGGAAGCCGAATTGGGAAGGGTAAAGGGAAAAAAGGGAAGTTGAAAGGGGAAGGAAAGAGAGATGGGATGGATTAGGAAATGGAAGGGATGGGAAGAGACGAACGGAAGGGGAGGAGAGAGAGAAGGAGTGGAGCGGAAGGGGAGAAGGAAGTGAGAGGAGAAATAGGGAAGGGAAGTAAGGGTAAGGAGGGGAAGTGTAGGGGAGAGGAGAAGTAGGGACCAGGAGGGTAGGGGAGAGATAGGGAAGAAGGCAAGAGATGGAAGTTAAGGGATGGGAGAAGGGAACTGAAAGGAAGGGAACGCAAGGGATGTGGTGAGGAGAGAAGGGGAGGGAAGAAGAGAAGAGAGAAAGGGAATTAAGGGAAAGGATGGGAATGGGAGAGGAGGGAAAAGAGAGCTAGATAAGGGAAATTCAAGGAGAGATAATGAAGAAGGGAAGGGGAATGGAGAGCTAGGGAAGGAGGGGAGCAGAGAGATATGGATGAAGGGGAAAGGAGAGATAGGGAAGGGGATGGGAGAGGAGAAGGGAGGAGTACGGTGGGAGGAGAGGGAAGTGATGTGAAGAGGAGAGGAGAGGAGGAGAGAAGGGAGTGAGGGAAACAAGGTGCAGGGAAATGAAGGGTAGGGATGGGAGAAATAGGTAAGGAAGGAAGGTAAAGAGGAGCAGAAGGGTAGGGAAGGATAGGGAGATAAATAGGGAAGTTGAGGGAAGAGGAGAGGAGAGAAAGGGGTGGCAAGGAAAGTAAGGGAAGGCAAGGGAAAGAAGAGGATGGGGAGGGAGGGACGAAGAGGAAAGATAAGGAAGGTGGGGAGGTGAGAAGGAGATATGGAAGAAGGGAAAAGGGGAGATACGGAGAGAAGAAGAGTGGATGGGAGAGGATAGATAGAAAGGAAGGGGAGCGGTGTGGAGAAGAGAGGATGGGGAAGGAAAGGACATGGAGTGAAGGGAAGGGAAATGAAGAGAGGGGAGGGGGAGGAGAAAAAAGAGAGATAGGGAAGGAGGAGAGGGAAAAGGAGAGCTAGGGAAAAAGGGTAAAAGAGAGATAGTGACCGAGGGGAGAGGGGAGCTATGGAAGTGGAGGAGAGAGGAATTGAGAGGTAGGGATTGAGGGAAGAGAACAGAAAGGAATGGTTGTAGGGAAGGGGAAGAAGGGGAGGGAAAGGTGGTTGGGGATAGCAGCGGAGAGAAAGGGAAGGGGAGGTGAGGAAAGAGGAGATAAAGAGGAGAAAAGAAATGGAAGGGAAAGAGAGGAGAGGTAGGAAAGGGGAGAGTAGAGATAAGGAAGAAGGGGGAAAGGAGAGAAGAGATAAGGAAGGAGAGGAGAGATATTGGTGAGGGGAAGGGAAGGACAGATAGGGAAGGCAAGGGTGAAGAGAATGGGAGGGAAAGGGACAGGGGATGGAGGGGAAGTGAAGTGAAGTGAGGAGAGGTAAGGGGAGAGGAGAGATAGAAAGGGGAAAAAAGGACTTTTCCGATAAATCTACTGGAATGCCATGTTAGCAAAAGCCTTTCTCACCATTTAGAACACTACTCCTTGCTGGAAAAGGACCAGTTTGGCTTTAGACCTGGGCATGGAACTGAATCAGCCCTTCTCACGGCCATGGATGAGCTCCGGATGATAGGGGATGGTGGCAGATCAGCTATTCTGATCTTATCACACTTATATGCTGCCTTCAACACGGTAAATCACTATGGGCATTGGCGCATGGCAGCCCATTGTGGGCCAGTGCAGGGGGAAAAGGACAAGAATGCACCGTATCTTGTAGATACGGCGCCTTCCTGCTCTTTTCTTTTGATGCACGACAGCACAGTAGGAAGGCTTGCTACGTTGCCATGCGTTAAAATATTGCAAATGAGGCCCCTAGTCCTGTATCTAGGTGAGTAGTGTTTAAACAACGAAAGAGTGTGACTCTTCAAATCAGTTGAGCATCTATGTGAAAATCCCTTAGATTTTCTATGAAAGCCCTCACTCACCAACCTGGTTGGTGACATGCTTCATCATTGGGCCCACCAGGAGAGGCCGAGTGCCACCCTGGTGTGCTTCGACGCCAGAATTACTGCGGAGCAGGGAAAAATGTGGAAAAAGTGATATGTGTAAGTGATTTAAAATTGACTGGTTGAACTCAAAGATCCAGTTTAATAGTTGGCCAATCAGTCAAGGATAAAAAGAGACGTGTAGGACACTTCGACTAAATAAATTGTTCAGCCAGGTCCATTAATAACTGGTCAACATGTTTCTGCCTATGTGTTGAAACTATCTCAGGCTTTCGTCAGGACCAAAAAGGAAAAAGGTGAACCCCGGCGGTATGGGCACGCTAAGGCCCACCCTAACCAGAGGTTGAAATGTTAAAATAGGTTATCCTCGTGTAGTGAGAGGAACCGAGTTTATTCTGTAATACAGAACAACCAAAAATCCAAAAAAAAAAAAAAAAAAAAAAAAAAAAAAAGGGGGAGGGGGAGGCAAAACATACAACACACGGACATACATACACAAAAGGGAAAGAATAAACAGAAAAAGTTAGCCTGTTGTTCTGGTGTGCGTTTTGCCAAAAAACATACATGCTCACGTGCTCATCAGAGTGCGCTTGAACAGTACCAACGAGGTGCTGTGATGTTGTATCAAGTGCACTTATCTGCAATATCGTAACGTGTTGTAATTAGACACTAATCTATGCCCATCCGATAATAGCCTATAAACGATAGAGTGTATCTAGGCTATGGTACACAGTATCATACGTGTGGTTGGGCTCGACAGAATTTGAGGTTAAAGTTCTTACATGAGGCGCAATCATTAATTACACCATAGGTCTCGGGAGGGGGTGGTGGCAAAATGGCACACCCTGAAAGATAGAAAGAAAAGTAAAAAAGATAGTGAGTGCGACAAATCGCTACTTATCTCAAGGAAAGTGCACTTTTCATTCTCGATCAACTCACGCCTTCGCTGCCAGGCACCCACTAGGTACCTACGGGACTCCCTCTCAGTGGCCGGACCCCGCTGGTAAGTGCTGACAGACCCGGAAGCAGTTTTATAATAACCGGGAGATTTTGATCTGTGCACTTCGGCACGTAGGAGGGCCCGCGCTGCTTGCGTGCACTATGAGAAGACTAGAGCGTCGAGTACGGTAGAATTACGACGTGTCTGGGGCTGCGTCCCTGATTAAAAAGGAAGACAGACTAAAAAGGAAAAAAAGGGGAGGAGGAAGGCAGACTAAAAAGGAGTACACGGTCAAAATAGCAACCAAATCAGCCCTAACGGGGGTAAAAAACATTCAGTAAGGTCTAAAGGGAAAACCAAAGGAGAGACTAAAGATAGGTGTTTTATTCTTATAGTCTGGTATTTGCCAAAAATCCTCTGAGAGTAGTGTTGAAACGAAAATGACTAGTTTATCTCAGGGAAGTGGCAGAGTGTGCAGGCAGTTTTAGCGATGTAATACAGTGCCCCAGGGAATATTATCATTCAAACCCTGTTTATGAGTGCCCAGCCGGTACACCCATCTTTGCTCCTTCTCAAAGAGGGCTTGCTGTGTATTCCGTTGGGTATTAACCTGTTCAATTATGGTCCACCTCAGGTCGTTAGTGGTGTGATTGGCCTGCAAAAAATGCTCACTTAGTTTAGTGGTGATGCGTTTGCATCTAATGTTGCTCCTGTGTTCACACACACGTAGTTTGACCTTGCGTGTGGTCATACCCACATAGCGTAGACCACAGGGACAGACGATCAAGTAAACCACATTTGTGGAGTTGCAATTGGTATGGGCCCGCTGCGTCCATATCTTCCCTGGTTCTAGGTTTAGTGTTTTTGTGCTTGAAGTGAGATGGCAAATGCTACAGTTGGAGCAGGGGAAATGGCCTGTCACTTTAGGCAGGCCCCATACTACTCTAACTGAGGGAGCGTCACGATTTTGAGAATAAATTCATCCAAACAACTGACAACCCTTTCTTCTCCTCCATCAGTTTCTGGAAGAGATATATAGATGATGTTCTCTTAATTTGGCGAGGGCCTGATGATCTTTTACAACATTTTTGGAATGGATCAATACACTTGATCCTAACCTAAAATTCACGAATACCTGTAGTACTCAGGAAGTGGTTTTCTTGGATGTTGTGATCTCCAAAACCGATGGGGGTCTGATCACGAAGACACATTACAAACCTACTGCTAAAAACAACCTCCTTGCTTTCTCAAGCTTTCACCCAAGACCCCTACGTGAAAACTTGCCGTATGGGCAATTTTTGAGACTAAGGAGGAACTGCAGCCATTTGGAAGACTTCCGCACACAATCAGCGGACCTAACAATGAAGCTAAAAAATCGTGGGTACCCAGAGAAAATACTGAAAAAAGGTTACAAAAGGGCACGCAACCAACCAAGGGAGGCACTGTTAGAGGACAGTCCAAAAGAACCTGGTGAAATACCCCTAACCTGTGTTACCACCTATAGTGATGCGTCGAATCTGGTGAAAAAAATCATTAATAAACACTGGAGAATTCTCACGAGCAATAATAGGGAATGGACAAAACCTTTGTTTTCCTTCAAGAAAGGTCGGAGTCTAAGAGATTCCTTGGTCCATACACGCCCTCTGAAAAACTGCTCACAAGACGCTCCCTCAGTTAGAGTAGTATGGGGCCTGCCTAAAGTGACAGGCCATTTCCCCTGCTCCAACTGTAGCATTTGCCATCTCACTTCAAGCACAAAAACACTAAACCTAGAACCAGGGAAGATATGGACGCAGCGGGCCCATACCAATTGCAACTCCACAAATGTGGTTTACTTGATCGTCTGTCCCTGTGGTCTACGCTATGTGGGTATGACCACACGCAAGGTCAAACTACGTGTGTGTGAACACAGGAGCAACATTAGATGCAAACGCATCACCACTAAACTAAGTGAGCATTTTTTGCAGGCCAATCACACCACTAACGACCTGAGGTGGACCATAATTGAACAGGTTAATACCCAACGGAATACACAGCAAGCCCTCTTTGAGAAGGAGCAAAGATGGGTGTACCGGCTGGGCACTCATAAACAGGGTTTGAATGATAATATTCCCTGGGGCACTGTATTACATCGCTAAAACTGCCTGCACACTCTGCCACTTCCCTGAGATAAACTAGTCATTTTCGTTTCAACACTACTCTCAGAGGATTTTTTGGCAAATACCAGACTATAAGAATAAAACACCTATCTTTAGTCTCTCCTTTGGTTTTCCCTTTAGACCTTACTGAATGTTTTTTACCCCCCGTTAGGGCTGATTTGGTTGCTATTTTGACCGTGTACTCCTTTTTAGTCTGCCTTCCTCCTCCCCCTTTTTCCTTTTTAGTCTGTCTTCCTTTTTAATCAGGGACGCAGCCCCAGACACGTCGTAATTCTACCGTACTCGACGCTCTAGTCTTCTCATAGTGCACGCAAGCAGCGCGGGCCCTCCTACGTGCCGAAGTGCACAGATCAAAATCTCCCGGTTATTATAAAACTGCTTCCGGGTCTGTCAGCACTTACCAGCGGGGTCCGGCCACTGAGAGGGAGTCCCGTAGGTACCTAGTGGGTGCCTGGCAGCGAAGGCGTGAGTTGATCGAGAATGAAAAGTGCACTTTCCTTGAGATAAGTAGCGATTTGTCGCACTCACTATCTTTTTTACTTTTCTTTCTATCTTTCAGGGTGTGCCATTTTGCCACCACCCCCTCCCGAGACCTATGGTGTAATTAATGATTGCGCCTCATGTAAGAACTTTAACCTCAAATTCTGTCGAGCCCAACCACACGTATGATACTGTGTACCATAGCCTAGATACACTCTATCGTTTATAGGCTATTATCGGATGGGCATAGATTAGTGTCTAATTACAACACGTTACGATATTGCAGATAAGTGCACTTGATACAACATCACAGCACCTCGTTGGTACTGTTCAAGCGCACTCTGATGAGCACGTGAGCATGTATGTTTTTTGGCAAAACGCACACCAGAACAACAGGCTAACTTTTTCTGTTTATTCTTTCCCTTTTGTGTATGTATGTCCGTGTGTTGTATGTTTTGCCTCCCCCCTCCCCCTTTTTTTTTTTTTTTTTTTGATTTTTGGTTGTTCTGTATTACAGAATAAACTCGGTTCCTCTCACTACACGAGGATAACCTATTTTAACATTTCAACCTCTGGTTAGGGTGGGCCTTAGCGTGCCCATACCGCCGGGGTTCACCTTTTTCCTTTTTGGTCCTGACGAAAGCCTGAGATAGTTTCAACACATAGGCAGAAACATGTTGACCAGTTATTAATGGACCTGGCTGAACAATTTATTTAGTCGAAGTGTCCTACACGTCTCTTTTTATCCTTGACTGATTGGCCAACTATTAAACTGGATCTTTGAGTTCAACCAGTCAATTTTAAATCACTTACACATATCACTTTTTCCACATTTTTCCCTGCTCCGCAGTAATTCTGGCGTCGAAGCACACCAGGGTGGCACTCGGCCTCTCCTGGTGGGCCCAATGATGAAGCATGTCACCAACCAGGTTGGTGAGTGAGGGCTTTCATAGAAAATCTAAGGGATTTTCACATAGATGCTCAACTGATTTGAAGAGTCACACTCTTTCGTTGTTTAAACATATCTGATTGGGGGATTGAGAGTGTTCCTCATCTTAATTAACTTCCCTCTCTCTCTCATTGGTAATTTCTAGGTGAGTAGTGCCTCGAGGTTGTGGTGCTGTCTTCCATTCCAGCAGCAGCACACTGCCTGGCCGTAATGGAGTTCTGGTCGTGGAATCAGGATTGTCGCGGGAAGCTGATCTCCTCTCCCTGAGACCCCATTGTACCTTTCAAGGGTAGGTCTTTGCCTCTGCATAAATCTGTAAGGCTCCAAATTCTCCATGTCCAGAGCACTAAAACAAGGGACTGATGTGTCACTAAGTTAAAACAGCAATTCCCTAATAAGGAACAATATGCCATTTTTATATGTTGAAAGTGGCTTCTTTTTTGTAACTATTAATAACATCAATGCCAATGCTTATAATTATACACTCGCATATACAAGCGAAATCGCATCACTATTAACAAAACACGCCCGTCATGAACTCTCCATCAATCCTGACTCAGAAATATGTGGTCAGGCAGGCTCTGCGACATAAGCCTGAGGTTACTGATTGACACATCACAGGTAGGATAGCATTTAGCCGGCAAACAGACGCGCAAACAAGAAATTCAGGTCCATCCCCCAGATAAGTGCAGCAACACCACAATGGTCCAGGAAGATTGGCCCCAATAAAGCACACATGGCCAGAGGGGTGTGCGCATTTCCAAAACTTCATAAAGTCAGATGCCACACGAAGTTAGGAACACATAGTCAAACAAGACACAGCACACACAGAACACACAGTGATCACGCCCCGCTCATGCCGGACATCTGGACACATTACCCACTGGCCCACATAGTGTCCACGCAAGGTCGAGGCCCATCTGCATTTGTTATCAAGGTCCATATTTACGACTCCACAGACAAGGCCCGCATTCTTTTACCAGACAAGATTCGCCAGTGGTATTTTTATGATACCCAAAAACTGTATATAAATTCGCTCAGATTGATTGTACTTTGAGACAGTTTCTGTAACTGTGCTCCTGGCCGAAGTGTTTAATTAAACCAACTGTTTTTGTTTTGCCATACATCTCTTTTCTTTTGTTTTTTCAAGGTAAATTCATATTCGAGCAACATTTTCAAAGAGAGATGCACATTTATTTGCCAACACTTACGTTTTAAACGGTCCAGGTTTTCTTAAGTGTACTTCGTTTATGGCTGTCAAAACGCACTCTTCGGTCAGGGCTACTTGCTATGGCAGAGAGCCTTTCATCCCCAGGAGGAGCAGAGAGAGGGGAGAGAGAAAGGAACATGGTGCGAGGGAAAGGTGAGAGTAGAAACAGTGTTTGTGACAACGTAGTGAGGGAGTAGTGAGAATGAAGAAAGATGAATGAAGGAGAGGGAAAGAGACAAAAGGAAGTGGACAAAGTGTTAAAGTGTCAGAGACAAAGATATGGAGGCAAGAGAGCGATGAAAGAGCAGGTAAGAGGGAGGGATGTGAGGGAGAAGTGAGAGACAAAATGAGCAAGAAGAGAGGAAGAGACAAACTAGGAAGAGAGAGGAGTAGCGGGGGGACAGACATAGGGAAGAACATGATGAGAGAACAGGATAAGACACATGCGGAGAAAGTTGATGGGAGAGAAAGACCATGGTGTTCAAGGAGAGGAGACAAAAGGAGGAAGGGAAAAAGGTGATTGGAGAGAGTAATGAAGGGACAGAAAATGTCAAATAGAGGAGGGATAAAAGGAGAACTACAGAAGTAGAGACTTGGAGGCGGGAGAGAGAAAATAAGGATAAAAAGGAGGGAGCAGGAGGAAGAGGTGGAGCAGAGTGGTTGGATAGAGATGGTGAGTAGAGAGAAGGAGAACAAGAGATTAAGAAAAGTAAAGAGAAATTTGAAGGAAGGCGAGACCGAGACTGAGAAGCAGTATTTGAGAGGTGGGATACCACAAAAGGAGGGACAGAACAGAGGGTTTAAAGTTTTCAGATCTGAAACATCAAGGAGATGATGGATAGTGCCTCAAGCACACTTTTAGTTGCTTTCCAGTCCAACAGCACTGAATTACCTTCACCTTATAGATAGTATGGTGAAGTCAATATTACTGATGAACTCTGTCAGGCTGTCCTTGGTGCTAGGAGCCCAGACTATGCACTATTATCTGACTCTTGACAGGCTGATATGCAGCATGAATATATCCCAGTTTCAGCTCTTTAATGCTCTGCCTGTCTGCAGCCCACTTGATCCACGTTGTCGTACTTGTATTTCTGATATACCAATGCAGTCATCGCCTAGGTTTAATCGTCCCAGCCTGTTAATCAATCAATCAATCAATCTATCAATCAGGATTTGTATAGCGTGGCTAATCACCCGTGAGAGTATCCAAGCACTGTGTCCAGCCTGTAAATAGTGACTGTGAGCTGCACTGAAGGGCACTATGCTCCATCTGAGCATTATGAATTTTAAACTTTGCATCAGCATAATCCAAGCATTGCAACAGTGATGCAATGCCAAGTTCATAGTTAATAGAGAGAAAAAGAAAGGGCAAAATGAGAGAAAGTATGAGTGGAGAATAAACAGGAAGCTAATTCGAGAGGGGCGATGAAAAGTACAAAGTGAGAGTTTAGACAGAAAGGGAGAGGGGTAGTGTAGGGTTTCTGAAGAGAGGACTGTTAAACAAGTACACTGTATTTAAAGTTACTAAAGTACTAGAGCAACTTCAGCAGATGGACCCGGGTGCAGGCACGGGCATTCTACAGAACGGTGATTCATGTGGTCATTATGAACGTTAACCCAAACTTGTCTTGCTTTTTAGTTAAATTAGTTTCAGACAAGGCCCTATACATATGATCTGCCTGGGAGAGGAGTGAGGGCAGTATACACTTAGGAAGTAGCAAATGGGTTGTATGACAGAAGCATGCATGGCTAAACCACATGTGCCTCTACTACGCAGCCCCAACAACGAATGCGTCTTAACCACGCATTCCTTTACCATGCATGCCTTTACCATGCAATTTCGTTGTACAGGGATGATTGGTAAAGGGATATCCGTGGTAAAGATCACACCCCAGCCCCCCGCTCTGAGCCCTAAAAACAACCCTGACCCCCCCAGCCCTAAAAACAACCACGACCCCCTGAGCCCTAAAAATAATCCAACCCCCCTGATCCATAAAAACAACCCTGACCCCATCCCAAAAAGCAACCACAACCCCCCCGAGCCCTAAAAACAACTCCCCCTAAACCCTAAAAATAACCTGACCCCGCTCTGAGCCCTAAAAACAAACCTGACCCCCTCAGCTCTAAAACTACCCCACCCTTGAAACCTAACCACCACCTCGTCAAAACCCAGCCCCAGCCTCACTTACCAGACTATGTCCCGGAGCTCTCTCTCCCGTTCCTTCCTCTTCCTGTGCCTGCCCATCCACGCATCTAGACCGCGCACTGCCTTAACCACGCAAGCGTGGTTAAGGCATATATGGTAGTTCCACTTGCTGGGAAACAGCACACGTGGCTCAGCCCGCGTTGTAAAGGCCGTTTCCCTAGCAAATGTAATCCTGCTGTTTGGATTGCGAGTGGGAAATGCATTTTGACGGGATGAGGTTGGCGAAGAGGTCAGAGCTAGCTCCTGCAATGCCCAGGTGCTGCCTCCAATAGCAAAAATATAACCAGGGCATGTCCCTGCAGCACACAGGTGCTGTAGGTGGGGATGAAGGCAACAAATGCTTCTGCAGTGTGCAGGTGCTGCAGCAGTTGGGGTTTAGGTAGGACATATTCATTTGGTTCTAGAGTGCTGCGCTGCAGCTGAAGGCAGCACATGTGAACAGGCACTGCAACTCGGGGATAGGCGCTGCAGAGCACAGCTACTGGAGTGAAAACGTGGTATGCTCCTGTACATCTGTTCTGCAGCTGAATGAAGTGCTTGTTCCTACAGTCTGCATCTTGAGATGAAGGAAGAACATGCCTGCACTTGGAGGTGATCCTGTTTAAAGACTGAAACTACACCGCTTATGATGTGCTCTCCAAACTTTCCTTGTTGAATTCAAGCGACAGATCTCACTCCTTCTTCCGCCTGAACTATAGACTTCCAATGTGCATGGGACAAACGGAAATCTCAACAGATTTGGAAGAGCAATGAGAAGTGGATGAACCCACCCTTGTTCAGGCAAATTCCTCCTTTGAGCTCTCCCTCCTCTCCTATCAGAGGATGCAATAAACAACAACAACATGAATGAAAGAATGCTTGAATTAATCTCAGCCACTGGCAACTGCTTGGGCCACATCCAAATCCATAGTTTTTTGCCCATCTTGCCACTCTAGGTAGGAGACCCACCTTATGCAAATCAGTACTGATCCTGCTCCTCATAGAAGCAGTCCATCCTCAACTGTCAGGCGAATCCCCCTCCAGAAGAGAACACAAGCAGCCCCAGACTACGACTAGTTCACCCTTTTTGGGCCTAGTAAGTAGAATGCAGCTTGAGTCCTAAGGCACAGTGAGTACGCAACCCATGACTGGGCATACCAGTTGCACTCAGAGCACCCACTGCAACGAACAACAAGGTGTTAGTAGTCCATGAAATAATCCCAGACACTGCTGATTGCTTGGAGCCACATTCCATTCCGTCGTTATTTGTCCGCCATGAGGAATAATTAACGCACAGTTTGGAAAGGTTCCTGTTACAATGGCTGCTGTTTTAAGGTTTGACCAGACATTGCATCATCTATATTCATAATAATTTTTATGATATAATCATAACAGCTGTCTGAGCTCCTCTATCCCCAAAACCTCGGAAATGGGATTGTGCCTGCCAGGAATCATTTGAATCCTAAAGTTACAGCCAAAATACAGCTCTAGAGCCAATTCTATGTCAGGACTGGAGGCGAGGATTATGCCTTCTTTCTTCACTTTATTTAACAGCAGCCATGTAATATGAAACAAAAACTACTTTTCCCATGGTACATCGGGAAAAAACAGTAGTTCAAACAAACAATGAGAACACCATTGTCAACCAATCCGCATATAGATAGTCCCATATAGTCCTTTCTCCTTGTCCCCTTGTCCTCTTTCTTCGCTGCTGCGCAGCCAAGATAAGTACTCTGTGGTTTCTCTCTCTTCAATTTGACTAATAAGTTCTTGTTATATTACGTTTGTATTTTGAGCCGTCACCGCTTTGTTAGGCGCGACACGACTCTCGACTCATTGTTTTATTATTGCTTGACTTTTTACCTTTTGTGGTAAAATTTGTTTGCTTGTTTGCAGGTACGCGTCACGGTCTTTACCGTGTATTTCTTTATTGCCCGTTATATTTGCTGTGTTAAGCGCAGCGGGCAATTCAGGACGCGAGAGCGGTTCTTCACTCTTATGCGTCCCGTTCCTGGAGCGTAGTTGGCCTCCCGCACCCAAAGGACGCAAGAGGCGCAGCGGGAGCGGCGCACACTTTGAATTCCTCTCTGAGGAATTTTCATCGTTCACGCGCTTCCCGCTGCTGGTCTGCCGGTGAGGGTGACGCCCGTGAAGGGTCCGTACATCACGTATCTATACCGTGAGACAAGCTTAATCCTACTCTCTGTGATATATGTGGCAGAGTCTGTAGTGGAGTTTCAGACGCCTCATTGAGGTCAGGTACTGGCCATTGTTCGCACCTTTCTGGGACACTTTTTCTCCCGGCTTAAACAACTGCTGATTAATCTGTGTCCCAGGGCTGAGACCCACCTTCAAAACAGCGACATTCTCGCACTATTTCTTTGGACTGACACCCAGTCCCCCATAAAAAGGGCAACTTTATAAAGGGCTTACAGTCTGCCACCCAGACTTTTTACAAATTACTACCCTGTATTTTGGTATACCTTATTTGGGGTTAATTAATTAAAAATGGAATTTGAAGATGATTCCCAGGGGGTGGCGAACCCAATGGCGGATCTCCCGTGGGATGACGATGTTTATGACGCAGTGGATGCCTCGATATATAGGGCAGTGGAGGAAGCTATGACTCCTTTGGAGGAAAGACTTTCCCGCCAAATTGCCCAGGCATTTGAAAAACGGGTTCCACCTCCTGCGTCCGTATCACCTGCCCCTACTCCTGTGTCTGTTGATCCAGCGGGCCCCCCTGCGAAACGTACCCGCGTCTGCAGGGGTGGATTTGGATGCCTTTGATAGGCTACGCCAAGCTTTTATGGTGACTCAACCCGCTTTACTACCAGGGAATTTGGGTTTGCCCCCTGCCACTCTTCCTTCTACCCCTAAGGGTTCAGGAGATCCAGACATTGTTCCTGGTCTGTCTGGTCCCGATGGCTCCTCGCGTCCGTCCACCTCAGCCAATGATTTATCAGACATGTTGGACCCGGAGGATATAATCCATCCCCGGTCCTCTGAATGGGCACCGGCCGATAAGGTCGCTTGTTATGTTGCAAGTCGCATACGTAGACCTCTTGAAAAAGAGGCTCGAAATTGCCTACGTGCGGAGTGCCCTCGCCCTTCGCTAGAGGGGAAAGTGGCCTTAACCCCCGAGATTGATCCACGCATGGCCACATTCTTGCAGAAGTTTATGAAGGACCCCAAGAAGGGGATAGATCGTACTTGGCGCGCATGCCAGGATAAACTCCTGGATGCCTTGGGGCCCTTAACTAAAATACTGGACATAGCGGAGGAAGCCAAGATTTCTGGTGCTCTTATTTCCCCCGAGACCCTTTCTGGGTGGGCACAGCGTGCTATTATATTTTTGGGCAATGCAAACTGTGCCCTATCAACTGAGAGACGCCGATCTCTCCTCATAAAAGTGGACCCAAAATTAGGAGATTTAGCGGATTCTGAAGCGGGTGCTGTCGTGCAAGGTGGACTCTTCGGAGAACCATTTGTTAAAGAACTTGGAAAGTTTTTTTTTTCTTAATTTTTCAAAAACCTTTATTGAGGTACCGAAATTCAGACACATCACATCGTGCTACATGGCAACTCAAACGAACACAGTATAGACCAAGTCAAGCATTAGAGGACAATTCGACTGCACCTTGCAAAGAACATGAATATGTTAAGGCTTAAATCACAGCGTTTGCACACAAAGGACAGTCGTCTCGTGAGCTCAGCAGCCCTCAGTTATAACAGCAATGGTAAGCCACATGATATGGGGTGGCCAATGAGGAGGAGGGGAGCAGTCACCGGCCAACACCGGCGACCGCCGCGGGCACAGGGCCGGCGGGGAGCGCGGGAGAGGCAGCGCCACTGGGGGGGGTTCGCGAGTGGAGATAAGTGATCCAAGGGCCCCAAATATCCACTGGACGGGACCTAGCGGGTAGTAAGTCCCAAAACTCCGATAACAGAGTCTGACACCGAGAGGCGTCCTCCAGCCAACTCTCAGCCTTAGGAGCAGGTCTGCGACCCCAGCACATCGCCACCCTACGCCTGGCCAGGACCAGTAGCATCGCAATCAGGCATCGAGAAGCAACCGGGCATAATTTCACAAAGCCAAGCAAGCACAGGGGGGGATCCGGGTGCACAGCAGCACCAGTAATGTCTGAAACAATGGGGCACACTTCCCGCCAGAATTCGGAGACCTTAGGGCATGACCACGCTAAATGTGCGAAGTCCGCAGCGGGGGCCGCACAACGCATGCAAGTGTCAGTTGGAATGAGCCCTAGTTTGTGTAGCTGAGCAGGGGTGCGGTATAGCCTGTGCAGAAACTTAAAATGTATCAGACGAAGCCTATAATTTGGCGACAGCTTCTTCGTCTGGTTACAGCAGTACAGCCAGTCCGCCTGTGCAATGTCCACACCCAGATCCGCGCCCCAAGCCCCAGGCGCACGATCTGTAGAAATAGAGGTGGACGTTAGAGTAAACGCATACAGTTTGGTGACTAGTTTATGTGGGGACGGGGATGTATACATAAAGTCAAGGGCCTGCATGGTAGGTGGGGGCTGAGGAAATTTGGAGTGTAGTTTCCGACTAATAGCACGTAGCTGATAATACAGAAGCGTATCCAACGGGCCTGAGGAGGCAGGAGGGGAGTAAAAAGTATTGCCAGGATAAAGATCCGCAACTGTCCGCAATCCCAAGCGCGGCGCATGTTTAGACATGCCAGAAGGCTGGAGCGGGGGAAAGTCAGGGTGGTTCACTATTGGCACCGCATTGGCAGAGAGTAGGGGAAGATTGGATATTCGGCGAAGGCCGGACCAGGCCCAGCGCAAGGCCTCGACTGTGTCCACCTCCGCCCGAGGACGCACCGCCGGCGCAAACAGAGCCGTGGACAAAGGCCAAGGGGAAGCAATATCCGTCTCAACGGCAACGTGGGGTTGATAAGGGGTGGGATGAATCCAGAAGTGGAGAAAGCTGGCCTGAGCGCACAGGGCATAGATCTTGAAATCAGGAGCGCCCATCCCCCCGACAGACATGGGGAGAGTAAGGATATCATATGCCACTCTTGGCTGTTTACCTCCCCAGACGAGCAAAATGATGAGGGAGCGCAATTTGCGAAAGAATTGAGTGGTAAGAGGGATCGGAACGTTCAAGAACAGACAGAGAAATTTCGGCAGAACCACCATCTTGGCAACTGCGATCCGGCCTGCCAGGGATAGCGGAAGCCGGCTCCAGGTCAGGATCCTTGATTCCAACCAATCAACTGCACAACCGAAGTTAGATCTCCATAATTCGTCCAGATCCCTACTTAACCAGATGCCTAGATAGCGCGTGGGGCCAGAAGCCCACATAAATGGAAAGTCGGGAGTGAACGGCGTAGTGGCATCGGTCAAGGGAAATAACACCGACTTGCTCCAATTTACTTGAATCCCGGAAAGTCCACCAAAACGTATGATTTCCCGAACGAGGGGGCTAAGGTTTTCCTGAGGGTTACGGACGTATAAGGTAACGTCGTCCGCGTACATGGATACGAGGAGGGAAGAACGGGCCAAGAAACCTATTCCCCTGTGGGTGTGGTGCTGACGGAGCCTGGCGGCCAGGGGCTCCATCGCAACGGCAAAAAGCATAGGCGATAGTGGGCATCCCTGCCGAGTGCCCCGATTGATACTAATAGGGTCAGAGACCTGGCCATTAATGCGGAGACGCGCCGAAGGGTTGGTGTAAAGGAGCGTGATCTTGCGTATGAACATCACGCTGAAGCCCATGCGTGGCAAGAGGTAGAAGAGGAAGGGCCATTCTAGTGTGTCAAACGCTTTTGTGGCGTCCAGCAAGGCCGCCACCGCAGGGAGGCAGGGATTAATTTGGTGGAGAACTGAAAAAATTGTGCGGAGATTGTGCGAGGGAGCTCTACCAGGAATAAAGCCAGATTGGTCCGGAAGAGCAATGAGAGGCATGAGCAACAAAAGTCGGGAAGCGATCAATTTGGCAAAAATGTTATTATCAATATTTATTAAAGAGAGGGGGCGGTAGGAATCGCGACGGTCAGCCGGCTTGTCGGGTTTAAGAAGCAGCGTTATCATGGCTTCACGGAGAGACTGGGGGAAAGAACCATTGTCGAAGGATTCGTTATACATGGCCGCCAAATGTGGTACTAGGAGGTCTGCATACGTTTTATAGAATGAGGCAGGTAAGCCATCAAGGCCGGGGGCCTTTTCGCCGGGAAGGCTGCTGATGGCGGCAAGTATTTCCTCCCTGGTGAATGGTTCATCCAGGAATTCCCTGTGGTAGTCTTCAAGCCAGACCAACGAGATAGACTCAAAATATTGATCGAAATCCTCCCGAGATGGGGAGGTGCCAGCAGAATATAACTGGGAATAAAAGTCGAGAAAGTTGGTCTTAATCTCCTCAGGGGAGGTGGTTCTAAATGAACCCCCATCGCTAAGAGCCGTGACGTAGGAGGCAGCGCGCGGAGGGCGAAGGAGATTGGCTAAAGTACGTCCCGGACGGTCACCTTCACCGAAACGGCGGGCCCGACCCTCCCTACCCAAAAAGGAGAGCTCGCGGTTCGCCTCCTCCGAAAATTCCGTGTGCTTTTGACGTATTCGGGCTAGCGTATCAGGACTAGGGTGCGCCGCCTGAGAGGCATCCAGATCTTTTATGTCCGTCTCGAGCTTGGATAATGTGGAGCGGATGGAGCGAAGAACACCGGCCTGCTTGGAAATACATTCACCCCGTATGACGGCCTTAAAACCTTTCCCAGAGGACGGACACGGAGTCTACGGATCCCGTGTTTAAGTCGAAGTAATTAGTGATGGCAGTTTGAATGTCCGCACAAAAGACCGTGTCCCGGAGGGCGTTTGAGGGGAGACGCCACGTAAACGCCCGTTGCGAGGAGTGGGGAAGGCGGATGCAGAGCCGGACCGGCGCGTGTCGGAAAAGGTACGCGCCATATGAGCGGTGTCAGTAAGCCAAGTCAGGACGTCCGGAGAGGTCAACCAGAAATCAATGCGTGACCAACAGCCCCTCGCACTGGTGACACAGGTGCCCTCACGGGTATCCGGCCGAAGGTGTCGCCAGGCATCGTACAGAGAGTTGTCCGTTAGGATAGACAGAAGAGCCGAAGTAGTGCGCGGGTGAGACATGTACGAACCAGACCGGTCAAGTGATGCCGATAGGGTGACGTTGAAATCCCCTCCCCAGACGATAGCCGCAGGGCCACAAGCGTAGATGAGGTGCCACACATGATTGAAAAAATCTGGGTCGTCCGAATTGGGGCCATATACCGCAGCGATCGTAACGGACTGTGCCAGCAGCGAACCACGAAGAATTACATACCGGCCTTCGGGATCGACATGTACCTGCGCAGTGTGCCAGGGAAGACCCCTGCGAATTAAAATAGAAACACCCCTTGCGTATGAAGAGTAGGTAGAAGAGTGTGATTCCCCCCAGTAACGTGCCCGGATTCTAGTGAGGGAGTTTGGCATCAGGTGTGTCTCCTGTAGGAGGCAAATGTCGACTTTGTGTCGCTGTAAGTGGGAGTGGATCAATCTGGCCTTACGGTGATCGTTCAGACCCCGAACATTCCAGGTCCAGCAAACAGTGTCAGTCATGAGGAGGTGGTCCCAAGCGTAGCAAGATGCAGGATAGGTGGGGGGAGCCGCAGGCAGGTGCAGTGAGTACATCAGGGGCAACCCCCAAAAGGGCAATTCGGGGGGGGGTGCGCGGGCTTCAGACTGACAGACGTGGCGCTGAGGTGCAGTGCGCGTCAGAGAGCAGAGGCAGCACCCCGTGTACCCCGACCCGGTGAGTGCAACAAGCAAGCAGGGAGAAAGATTAGAGGAGCAGTGTAAACATAGAATGTGGGTAACAGTAGACTCGAGTCAAGACGAGGCATGAAGCACAGTAGAGTGTCGTGATCAAGGCTTGTGAAGGCAAAACTCAACAAACATAAAGTGGCAAAATAAAGCCACCACCCCAATATAGGAGCCAAAAACCCCAAGAAGAACCCCCCCACCCGTCCCATCCCAACCAACCCAGGCAAAGACTACCCTCCAACCCCACACCCACTCCAACCCCCCAAATAGGCTGAGCAACCCGCCCGCCCCACCCCAGGGACCCACAACTGGGAGAGGGAGGAACGTTTGTAGAAAAGGGAATCATCCCGTAGGGGCATGGCAGGGCTAGGCGAACACCCCCGCTAGGAAGCAGGGTGGCCAAGCTTGGGTCATTTCAGGAATCACTCAGGAAAAAGAAATTAATAAAACAATAAAGTCTGCACAGTCAATCATTGTCACTAAGACGGTCAGCGCCATCAAGCTGAGATTTAGAAGGGGAGGAGCGGGCCTCCTTGTCCAGTTTCTTGGCAAATGCCAGGGCCGCTCCCGGATCCGGAAAAACAAGTGTCTTGGCGCCCTGACGGACTCTCAGTTTCGCTGGATAGGCCAGGGTGTATGAGACCTCATGCTTCTGCAGGATGCGCTTGGCGGGGAGGAATTCTCTCCGGGCAGCTTGAACAGTGAGGGTATAGTCCGGATAGAAGGAGAGTGTGTTACCCTGGTGGTTGATGGTGCCCTTGTCTCATGCAGCATGAAGTATGGCGTCTCTGTCCCGGTAATTCAGGAGTTTGGCGATGATGGGGCGTGGAGGAAGCCCGGGACCAGGACGCGGACCCAGAGACCGGTGTGCCCGCTCGACAATGAACACCGGGGAGAGGACGTCACCGAAGAGCTCCTTAATTAGTTGCTCCACAAAGTCTTCCATCCTTGAAATGTTGGTGGACTCCGGAAGTCCCGTGATGCGGAGGTTGCTCCGGCGGGAGCGGGCCTCCAAATCCTCGTTCTTTTCCCGGATGACCGCTAGGATCTTGTCCATCTGGAGTAATTTCTGGCGGTCTTGGGTGGCGGCATCCTCGGCATCTGACACTCTGGACTCAACGTGGAGCAACCGATTGTCATGGGAGTCAACGCGGGCCTTTACTGTGTCCAGACGGGCAGAGAGTTGGTCCAACTGAGTCGCGATGCCAGTCACTGTAGATTTAACGTCCAGCATGATTGCCTTGAGGTCGTCCTCCCGATTTGGGGGGGCGTCCATAGTGGCAGCAGAGCCGGCACCCTCGGATCCAGCACCGTCCTGTCTGGAGGACCTTCGGAGCTCGAACGCAATCTTGGGCTGCTTCGGATCCGTTTTCCCCATGATGAGGGGTCCAGTCGGAAGGGGAGAGGCCCACGCGGGGCAGGAGGCAGTCAATCCGGACCAGAGGGCGCCAGCCACCGACTACTGACAATATGAGGCAACCAAAGTTCAGCCGGGCCCCCAACGATGAAGGCCGCCAGAAACCGCGGAGAGACACCTCGAGCAGTGGAAGAGGCAGTAGGCTTTCGAGGAGAAGAGGTGGAGAGGCCAGCAGTGTCGCCGCAATGACGGGCAAAGGAAGCAGGCAAGCGAAGGACCAGGCAGGCACCAGACAGGTAGTCCACAGGCGGACCCCGGACCTCAAAGGTCGCGGAAGTAGAGGCCAGGGAAGATGCAGCAGGGCAGGTAGTCAACACACCAGAAAGTAGGGTCCAAGATGGCCACTCCGCCCGCCTCAGGCCACGATTCCAGGCCGCAGCACACAGACGGCAGGAAAGGCGCCGGGCACACCACAGGTCACGAGGGGCCAAGCCAGGCCGGAAAGGGACCACCAGTCGCAGGGCGTCGAAGCAGAAGGGCACCAGGGGTTAATTACCCCCCCGGAGCGCAGAAGGGCCACAGTGCCTGGCAGCGTTAGAGCAGGAGCGCCACAAGGAGCGACATACTTATGAAGGCCCCAGTTGCGGAGAGATCAAGGTGGTGTTGGTGCGGGGGTGGGCACGCCAGGCCCCCGCGGCGACCCCCGGAACGTGAAGGGGCCACAGTGCCAAGCAGTGTTGAAACAGGAGCGCCTCAGGGAGCTTCACACCTATGTAGGCCCCAGTTGCGGCGAGATCAGGGTGGTATTGGTGCGGAGGCGGGCACTCCAGGCCCCCGCGACGCCCCCCCTGGCAAGAACAAACAGGTGGGAAATAGTAGCTAGGCCCGATCGCGGGAGCACGGAGATCCAGGGCCGGGGACACCAGTGCCGATGATGCGCCAGGGGCTGGATGCGGTGGTGCAGTCCACGGGCAGCGCCCGCACAGCGAGGCAGATCGGCGGATGGAGGGGAGGGGAGCGCGCCGGCCAAACAGAGGCAGAGCCGGCAGGGAGCCGCGGGGGGCCCGCCGCTCACGTCGCCCAGTCCGGGTGCCCGCGCCAGCAGCAGGTAGCGGCCTGGGAGGCGCCCCAGCGTCGGCGCCCATGACGCGGCACCCCGGGCCGGGCAGAACAGCCCGCGGGCCCCCTACCCCGCCAGCAAGACCAAAGAGGCAGCGCGACTCACCCGGAGTCAGCCGTCGATGCCACAGGAGCGGGCCGCGGGCGGCGACAGGGAGTCTCCGCAGTCAGCGGCGAGGAAGGCGAACCTCGAGGGCCTGGGGAAGTAGGCCAGGCGTCCGCACCAGATGGCTGCTCTCCGCCGCAGAGATGAGCTGGAGGACAGCGAAACGATCAATCTGCGCCTCGCGTTGTGGGGATTTCAAAAGCAGCGTTGATGTGCAGAGCAGGTAAGGATTCCTGCAGGATTATGCCGGATTATCTAGCTTGGCCGGCAGAGCCCACTCAGAGTGCGGCCATCTTGCAGCCGGCCAAGCCACGCCCCCCCAAAGAACTTGGAAAGTTCGTTAATACTTTCACGTCCTTAGATAAGGCACAGATAACGATCAAGAGAGTGTTTCCTCGGGTTTTCCGCGGGGCCTGTCGAGGCAGGGGTCGCTCGACCGGCCATGGTGCAAACCAGTACCAGCAAAAGGGACAAGGCCCCCGACAGTACCAGGACCAAACAAGGTTCGGCAATTTCTAACCTACAAGAGGACGCCGTGGCAAGGGTAGAGGATATAGAGGAGCGAATTCAACCTCAAGCCCCGGTGAGTGTACTCCCTTCTTCCCATTTAAAGTTAGGGGGGCGTCTGGCGAGTTTTTTCCCAGCGTGGACTTCCATCACAAAGGATGCATGGGTCCTACAGACGGTTCAGGGATTCCATTTAGAGTTTTTCAGGAATCCTATACAAAGAGTGCGTCCTCGTCTGCTCCAGTTTTCTCAGCAAGATACCATTCTGGTAGATCAAGAGGTAAACTCTCTTCTTTCCAAAGGCGCTATTCAGCCTACCTACCTTCATCGAACTGGTTTCATCAGCAATATTTTTCTCGCGAAAAGGGCGATGGTGGCCAAAGGCCTGTAATAAACCTGAGCGAGTTCAACGAGTGGGTGGTTTATCACCATTTCAAAATGGAAGGGATCCACCTTCTCCGAGATGTCCTGAGGCCTCTGGATTGGATGGTCCGTTTGGATCTCAAAGATGCATATCTAGTAGTCCCGATATTTCCTCCTCATCGGAAATTCCTACAGTTCACCTGGAAGGGTCAGACATACAAGTTTGCATCCCTTCTGTTCGGTCTCTCCTCGGCCCCCTGGTGCTTTACCAAGGTTCTCAAACCGGTGGTGGAACACCTCAGGACTTGAGGAGTATGAATGATGGTGTATCTAGACGATCTGCTCCTTATGGACTCTTGGTCCCGGAGTCTCCTCTCACATCTTCCCCTGGCGGTGAATCACTTGCAGAGCCTCGGCTTTGTGATAAACGAGAAGAAATCTCTCTTGGCACCCTCCCAGTCGATAACGTTCTAAGGTTTCGTGATAGATCTTCATTGGCTGCCCATGCGACAAAGAGCAGTGTTTAAGCTGCTCAGTCATGCACATAAGGCTCTCCACCAACGTGGCCCTAGAGTTCTACAGAAAAAAATAGAATTCTATGTCCCCCCAAGGAGCCTACGTTCACTCCACCAAGCCCTGGCCAGGACAAAGCGTATAAAAAAGTTAGATCTGGAGGACGCTCGTTCTCATACCTGGCGGCCAGGAAATGGAATGAACTTCCCCAAGATTTGCGCCTCACTACTGACTACCTGGCCTTCAGGAGAAAGCTCAAGACCCATCTGTTCCCTAAGACGTAAATTCCTAATAGACCATATGCCTTGATTGGCAGCCTTACCATAATCTCTCGCTATACAGCGCCGTGATATCCTCCAGGATGAATGCTGCGCTCTATAAATAAATAAATAAATAGACTCCACCTCCTCTACCTTAAGTCTTCCGTCCAGGAAGGTGGCAAAAATTTGTCACGAATTGAGACGTACTCTGTCCAGGCCTCAGGTGTCGCTCAGACAGATAGCTCGAGTGGTAGGCCTCCTCTCTTCATCGATCCAGGCCATCTTCCCGGGTCCCTTACATTACAGGGCCCTTCAACGTCTGAAAGCGTCCCACCTTCGCAGGGGTTGTCCTTACTCTCACAAGGTGTTTCTGTCCGAGGAGTCTCCAGAAGAGCTCCAATGGTGGCTGTGTCACATGGAGGCTTGGAATGGCCGAGCGATCTTCGGTTCAGCACTAGATTTAGTTATAGAGTCCGATGCCAGCAGGACAGGCTGGGGGGCCAGATGCGGCGCAGTTTCCACAGGAGGCTTGTGGTCACCAGAAGAACAACGCTTACACATAAATTGCCTAGAACTTCTAGCGGGTTCTTTCGCAGTACGTTGTTGGACAAAAGATTCGATTCAATCGTGTGTCCTCCTGAAGATGGACAACGTGTCTGCGGTCCATTACATCAATCACTTGGGAGGCACTCGATCAAGGGCTCTATCGGACCGGGCGGCGGCTTTTTGGCAATATTGCCTGGACCATCAGGTCTCAGTCACTGCGGAATATTTGCCGGGTTGTGAGAATCAGGAGGCAGACTTCCAATATCGCAATCTCAGGGATGCCAGCCTCTGGAAGCTGGACCCGGAAGTGTTTGCAACTCTGAATTCTTGGTGGGGTCCGTTTTCCATAGACCTTTTTGCCTCGAGACTGGATCATCAACTTCCTCGCTTCTTCAGTTGGAGACCGGACCCGCTGGCTTTAGCCACGGATGCGTTCCTCCAAGATTGGAGTCGGGAGAAGGGGTATGCGTTCCCCCCTTTTGGGATGATCACAAGAGTGACAGCACAAGTCAGGAGGCAAGAGACGGAGTTGGTTCTGGTCCCCCCCCTCTGGAGGTCTCAAGTCTGGTTTCCAGTTCTTCTGGAACTTTCCTGGGATTCTCCAATCCTACTCCTCCGATTTCCGACTCTCCTCAAGAGTCCAGACCAAGTTCCTCATCCTCTTCTTCAGGAGAATTCACTGTGGCTCATGGTGTGGCGGATTACGGGAAACGCTGGGAAATCCCAGGACTTTCGGAGATGGCTGAAGTCCTCATGTCCAGAGCATGGGCGGATAGTACGGTCAAGAGGTACAAGTCCGCTTGGGGCAGATGGCCCGGTTGCTGTATGCGAAGGGATCTCAATCCCTTGGACACAGATGTAGTCCATATCCATACTTTTTTGGCTCATCTGGCTCGGAGAGGCTTAGCCTACAGATCTAGCAATACCTTCCGATCGGCCATTTCGGCAGGCCACGTCCCGATTAATGATGCAGCGGTGGGCGAACATCCTTTAGTCTGCAGATTACTTCGCGGTATCATACTATCTCTTCCCCCAGAACCTCGCTATTCATCCCTTTGGGATGTCAATCAGGTCCTTAACCTGTTCCTTTCGTGGCAACCTAACCGTTTTCTTTCCAGGAAGGAGTTGTCAGCCAAGCTGGCTATGTTACTTTGTCTAATTTCTTGTCGCCGTGTCTCTGATGTAAAGGCATTGGATATCACAGGCCGAATTTTTTCCCCAACTGGTGTCACCTTTACATTGCATAGAAGGACAAAATGCCACACAAGAGGTATTTCCTATCCAGAGTTTCCAGAAGCTCCAAAGCTATGCGTAGTGCGATGCCTTAAGGCGTATGAGGAGATGATGGAGGAATTCCGTCCACCTGGAGAGCGGCAACTACTCATTGCTCTCCGTAAGCTCTTTAAGGCGGTCTTTACCCCACTATTGCTCAGTGGGTTCGATAGGTGATGCAAGAAGCCGGGATAAATCTCAGGATTTTTGGGGCACACTCGGCCAGAGGTGCGATGGCTTCTAAAGCTTTCGGTTTTGGCGCCCGTTTGGAAGATATCCTAAACGCGGCAGATTGGTCTTTGGACTCTACCTTTAAAAGGTTTTATTTCAAACCGGTGCTCAACATGGCACATTTGGTGGTCAACGAGCTTTAAACTAGCATAATCCTCGCCTCCAGTCCTGAAATAGAATGAAAAATTTCCTAGCTATCGTAACGGAAAGTTTCAATTCTATTAAGGACTCGGAGGCGAGGATTATCCCACCCTAGAGATCCCTTCAAGGAGATCACCCGCCCCGTATTGGAGTAAGTAATTCTTACATTTAACCATGTATTTGGATGTTGCCTTGGTTTACAGTATACAACTAATTTGTGATAGGTATCGTTCCACAGGTTTTTTATTAGTGGAAGATCTTTTGTGGTTACAATTGTCCTTATTGTTGCCGGTTCTGATGCTAACAAACAGGATACATGATGATGATCTTTTGGCTGACTCTGTGCTTCGAAAGAAGACAAGGGGACAAGGAGAAAGGACTATATGGGACTATCTATATGCTGATTGGTTGACAATGGTGTTCTCAAACTACTGTTTTTTCCCGATGTACCATGGGAAAAGTAGTTTTTGTTTGATAGTACATGGCTGCTGTTAAATAAAGTGAAGAAAGAAGGCATAATCCTCGCCTCCGAGTCCTTAATAGAATTGAAACTTTCCGTTACGATAGCTAGGAACTTTTTCATTACAGGAGATTGTTCTCAAAAAGGACTATTTTGCTTAATTTGTCACAAAGATTTCTTGGGAAAGGTGAACCCAAAAAATCATGAGGAGTGAAAGGCTTGCCTGACAATACAAAATATTTTTGGAATGTTTTATTGCTGCCGCTTCAGAACCTCAGACCATTAGCCACATACTATGGAAATGGTGTTGTTAAATGAATCATTTTTCCATGCTGGTGTCAAAATTCAGTCCCCCATCACATCACCCCTCCACCGTCACCAAAACCAAAAATAGAATTCTGGCTCATTCAGTCCAATTCAAGGCAGATATTTAGCAGCACAACTTTGAAAGTTTACCACCTGCCACTGGCCATCGCTCGGATTACAGGTAATGATTTGCTGGATTCAAATCCTGGTGGGACCACTCACCTGGTGGGACTGTCACCTTCTAAGGCCAATAAAGTGAGTATCATTGAGTTGGGTATCAAACATCTATTATTCAGTGCCAAAGTGTCGGAATTGTGCATGTGAGTTTTACAAATACAATTGATGTTCTGCCATTATACCTATTAGCTTCAGGTTCCGGATATCACAGACCCAAGCCTCGGACAGAAGTGAGGTTAAGAAATATTGCCTCAGTGTTTGCATTCACAGTGCCCCGACATACACATTAACATGACAGACTTCACAATGCCATTATATTTAAATGATATCTTGACATGTCACCTCATTCTCACATTGCTGTTGCCCTTGTATGAAAGTATATGCTACAATGACATTTTACACAATGCACAGTGAAACACAATCCCTAGGGGGAGAATGCCCAAGCCCTTTCAAGGTTGTGTATTCATCCCATCCCCTTTTGACTGTTAGGGGTAAAGTGTGATTTGAAGTGCATCAGTTGCATACAATAATCATTTTGGGGAGAAGTGCAAGCCCCAGCATGCCATTTGCCCCTATTCCACTGTAGATGTCTCTAATAAATAGATCCTGCTTTGATCAAGGCAGCTGCCCCTTGTTGAGCTTTACACACACCTGGAAATTACGTTTTAATACGTTAATGGAGGAGAGCCACATCCCCCAAAGGTATCAAGCAATTTTATTATGTGTGCTTTATCGATGTTAGTGGCCCAGTATGCTTTAAAAACATGACTGTTCATATATCTTGCCAAAAATTCCTCAGACGAAAACAATAACATACTCAAACAAGCATTGACAAAGCCAATAGGTCGCACCTTTGAGACTATTGGTTCTGCCAGCGCCTTTTATTCATGATGCACAGCATCAGCTAAAATGCCAATGCTGTAGAGCATGAAGAAAAGGGGGAGCATTAAGCATGGCCTGAAGTGCATAGACTCTAGGTTCATTTCTAAGCGCTGTATGTGCAGCATACACCGTGACATGCTGTCAGAGTGGCTTGTGGCGAAGCACAGGCTAGAGAGCAGAGCCATGACTTTGTTCGCATTACTTTTACTGACCTGGAAATGCAATAAAAGCATTTTCTCACGAACATTGGCACAATCAACTTTCTATATCATCTGAACTAGGTTTTGTTTTATTTATTTAAACAGCGCGATGGTGAGGGGATGGGGAGCAGTTGAGTATGGGGGTTGTGGAGAGCAATCAACGTTGGAGTGGGCAGCAGCCTGGGAGGGGGAGGGGGCGGAACAGAATACAGAATTCTCGAGAGTGTGGGGTTTTAACACAGATAAGGCTTGATAGGGAGGAGTGCGAGAAGCAACATGCAGTGTAATCGTTTAGGTCTAGCCTGGGCAGTGCATGTCCTGCTCTGCGAGGCATGCTGTATTCGAGTATGGACTTGAAGCTCCGCCCACTCTCCGCCCATATTTTTCATTGGCTTGTGTCATTGTCCTTTGTAAATTCGTTATTAGGCTTGTTAGGCCCTCCTTAGAAACCGCCTTGTCTTCATTTGTAACCTCCCATGAGAACTGGCCCTTTTACTTTTGTTATTAAATAGTATGTCTTATGTAGTCTGTAAGCACTATTTTCTTTAATGATTTTCTCCTACTGCAGGCACGACATGCTTTCCTGCAACATTCAGCGTGCCATGCACACTTTCAATTTCCAAGCAGCCCGGGACAATGGTGGCCGCTTCTTTTAAATGAAATAGGTCTCGCATTTACAAGAGTTTGAGCTACTGGCATTCTAAATGACAATGCCTTTTCTTTATGTGTTATTATCACAACAGATAAATAAAAGGCATTGTCATTTACAATGCCAATAGCTTAAACTTTCGCAAATGCGAGACCTATTGCATTGCAAATGCTTGTTACAAACAAACCACCAAGCAGATAAGCGCCAGTCTGCTCCTCAGTGCCTTATGAATCACTTAAACAGTGTGTGCATGCTTTCATTATGAATTTCATTTTTATGAAAGCATGCCAGCTGCAGCCCGGGAGTCCATTAAAAAATGAAATAAAACAGGAAAAGGCAAACGATGCGGCACCCTGTGGATACCAGGAGCAAACCTTAAAGGCAGGCATGAGCCCGTGGTCCATCTTCTTGCATTTATGATGAGGGGTGGACATACTGTACTATTACCACCTGCGTCCCCCAGCTGGGCTGCGACACCGAGCAGGCATGTAGGGGCTTATTTACAAGCCCCTTGCGCCACCCGTACGTCACTTTTCCCATGTTAAAAATGACACAAAAGTGGCACAAGGGGCTTGTAAATCTGCCCCGTAGTGTTCATCGGGAGCAAATAAAGGTAAAAGAAAATAAAGATTGCGGACTCGAGACCCAATGCAAGAATGCCGACTTTTAACTAATGAGCTCCCTTCATTTGTGGGATCGAGCAGCACTCTTTTTCAACCACCTGTGGCAAAAAATATCAAGTAAATCCGTACGGTCAAAGGAGCTGAATTAATTCAAAAATAAATAACAGGACACAGCGTATTGTTCTAGAGATCAAATTAACCACAGCTAGAGCGTGGCTTGAAAGCAACAGGGGGAGTGGAGAGGTGAAGGGAAGCACATTAGGGAGACAGGGTGAAATACATGCTCTTTCGTGGAGTGCCTAATGCCAAAGGAAAACAAAGAAATTACCTAAAAGCAGCGGTGGAAGTGCATTTAAAAAATATGGGAACTGTGATGCTGC
Source organism: Calotriton arnoldi (assembly GCA_963921515.1). Lineage (NCBI taxonomy): Eukaryota > Metazoa > Chordata > Amphibia > Caudata > Salamandridae > Calotriton > Calotriton arnoldi. The sequence continues at coordinate 2,435,617 of CAWUFW010001404.1, read as the reverse complement.
ATGCAATGGAAGCGGGATCAGTGAGGGGGGGGTGCGGGGTCAAAGGTGTGGCTAAAAAATTAAATATTCTGTAAGTTATTTGGTCTTTCACTGTCAGGTAACTACATATAAAATAATGTGCAGCTTAAATTAAAAATACATTTAAAAAGTTGTTAGTGGGAAATGAACTATAGTACATTATGAAACCTCTATTAGTTATTGAACTGCAGAGGTCTGTGTGTAACCAGAGAGCCACAGAATTAAATCTTGGTTGGTGCAGTGGATAATAGTGACTTTTTAGTGTTATGAGGTCACAGCCTGTGACAGAACGCACTGTGAATATTTAAGTCATTATTTTATGCTCGCATTACACACAGTATAAGATAGACTGCTACAAAATGTGCAAAACATTTTAGGATAAAATTATGCTTCCAAAATATAGATTTTAGTAATACCCAGACTGTACGTAATACAATTTTTTTCATAACTGTCCCTTCAACACCTGGTCAGGAATAGTAAGCGCTATATAAATACAATTACAATGAAAAACACTCACTTCACAGCTCAGTTGTTAACTCTTTGGACCACCACTCTAAAAGAATAATTCTTTGTCATCACAAAGCTGTGAGTGATTCAAGCAATTAAAGCCAATACCGGCTCCCAAGCATCCTTTAGATTTGCAGATTACCCTTTACATTTGTAGATTAACTCGTTGCACACATTTGCAGTACTTTCAGGCAAGCAGGCACCCAGGCAGGAAGGCTTCTTTAGCTGTCTACCCGGCTTCGGTTTCACAGCACAGAAGACTCAGCAAATGACGCTTCAGCTGAAGCATTAACTAACCATCCAGGGACGGTTGTCTTTTTACAACAAGCATTTGCAATGCAACGGTCTCGCCTTTGGGACCTTATAAGTATTTAGCTATGCACCATATTATCCATGGGACCACCTGCACTCACTTTTTAGTTAAAGCCCATTGCTATCAAACACCCCGTCTTGTGAAGCACTAACTCCGGCCGTCAGGGCAACCTATCGCCCACTTTTGCTACTATTGTCCACCTCCCAAAAAACATTAGGCCAACCGTCTCTCCTGCTGAAGTCACTTCCCTACCACCATCACCACTTACTACTCCCACACTGCAGTGATATTTCTTTACATGTCTGGTGCAATTCTGTGTTAATATTAGAAGGACAGTATGATGAAAGTGCAGGGACACCTGTCCGGTAGTGCAGCTGTCTGTCCTCCTGTTAAATAATGGGTGCTCATAAGGGACTTACTCCAACCCAGCATTGCTGCATCAGAGAATGAAAACTAAAAAAAGCATGAAAACACATAACAGGCATTTTTGTACCTCTCCCCTAGACGCCACACTTGCAATCGTCCAGACCAATGATCAGCGACTCCCTGCAGGTAATTGCGGTTCCACAGCTTGCTGAAGTGTCGAGGACCACGGCGGATACACTGGATTGCAGTTTATGGGCACTAGAGGGGCCTGGCGATCTCGTGCACACTGTGCTTGGATGTTGCCTGTTATTCTCTCCCCCTTGCCCTTCCGCTACCCAGCCCCACTTAGCGCCCTACCTCCTCATACATGTTGCTGGGATGTCTTCTCGGCAGAGGCTGATATTTAGAAACTTGAAGTCGGTTTGCGGATGGGTAAGATGTACACCGTGAAGAGCGTAAGGCAGGCATACAGCTTCTTTCTCCCAGTCTTGCCGGGCCGCGATCAGCGAGGCAGCTGGGGAAACGGAAATACGAAATAGCCTTACGGACACACAGCTTCTTTCTCCGATGCATGACACGGAAGTGCTGGCAACTAATGGCTCGTATGAAAATGCGCTGCTTACACTGTTTCAAAGAACATATTGTTTGAATTTGCCTAAAAACAGTTCCTTTCTCTTATGCGACGAAGCTGGCTTGAAGTATTTTATTTTGTTTATATTAACTTTAAATACCAGCTGTTTATTTTGCCCGTGCATGGGGTGCCCAATTAGATGGTATTTGTTTGCAGTAAATAAAATGTAAAAAATAACCACTGCACTTGCGAAGGCCAGACCTATTAGCTTTGCCCGTGTATGCAATGTATGTCCTCAGCTGTCAAACACTTTATAGTTTTTGTATTTCAAAAAGGGCATTTGAGAGGGATATGTGTCATGTCTGGCTGCCGGATGAGCACTCCTTTAACTGAAAACTGAGCAACGAGACAAGGGCTGGGCCAGAGCCAGATATTTGGCTAGAGCCTAGTGCAGCTCGCCCACAATATTTACCTGATCACTTGGATTAATCTCAAAGAGACTGCTCTGTCATCATGCCTAGACACTTCCATGGCGGAACTTGATGAGGGTCGAGTGCATGACACCCATTTGCCAACCTGCCTTGAGGAGATGACATTATGCACCTTTTGACCTCTGAAGATTTCACAGTGTTGACCGCTTACCCAACCCTAAACCTCTCAATAGCCTCCTATTTCCTGCTGAGACAGTAGGGGACATGGCAAGACGTGACACTACAGAACGAGAATAGGGCTCGTACAGTCTGGTTTGCATTTGCTGCCTCTGCCATCATGACCTCTTAGTTCAGAAGTGGCAACTGCCTGACTGATGCTCATGGTCGTGTCGGCTTGATCTTTCTCTAGGAGTCTTGACACTCTTACCCCACACTGTTTCTTACTATCTAGGAATCATCCCATGTTGGGGGGTCAATTATCAGCTGCTGTTCCACCCAACAAGGCTTCATGGCTGCTTTTGGTTCACTTTCACTGTGTTACTGTGCTGTTTCTCAACACAAGGAGTCCCTGTGAAAAGGTAGGCACCGACATGCCACCATGCTGTTGTTCATCCTGTCAGAGCTATTATGGCCATCATCAGGCCTTTGGCGATATGAAGCCGATAATTTATAACCCCTAGTATGTTGTGCTGATGGCCATTTCCATGTTTTCAATATGCTGCTGGACATTACCCTTTAGAAGATCGTGTTTTGTTTGTCACTCATCCAGAGTTACGGTGTTTTAGGTTGTTACTTTTATTGTTCATGTGAGCTATTGGTCACCTCTCCTACAGCTTTACTATGATTGAAGTCACTCATCGTGGAATTACTGCGCTGTTTTATACCAGCCTCTATGGTGTTGGCTGTGCTATCTGTTCATACTACCATGATCCACATGTACTGTTAGTGACCAGACTGTGCCAGTAGTCACCCTCCTACTCAATCAATCAATCAATCAATCACAGAATTTGTAAAGCGCACTACTTACCCGCGAGGGTCTCAAGGCGCTGGGGAGAAAAAAAGGGGGGGGGTGCTACTGGTCTTGAGTACCCTCCTGAAGGTCAGCAGGTCTTGGGTCTGTCGTAGGCTTAGTGGAAGGGTGTTCCAGGTCTTGGCGGCGAGGTGGGAGAAGGATCTGCCGCCGGTGGTAGTTCTTCGAATGCGAGGGACGGTGGCGTGGGAGAGGTCGGCGGAGCGGAGTTCGCGGTTGGGGACGTAGAAGAGGAGTCGTCTGTTGAGGTAGGCTGGGCCAGTCTTGTGGAGTGCCTTGTGTGCGTGGATGAGGAGTTTGAAGGAGATTCTCCTGTCGACGGGGAGCCAGTGCAGGTTCCTCAGGTGGGGGGTGATGTGGCTGTGGCGTGGTACATCGAGGATCAGGCGTGCGGAGGCGTTTTGTATGCGTTGCAGTCGCTTGATGAGCTTGATGATTCAGTTTCGGCATTGTGGACTTTCCCAAGAACTGCTGGTAAACGTACTATATCAATATACGGTTTTCAAGGAGAAACTGCAATTGTGCTATCAGTCAATGCCTCAAAGTTGTTACTGTGCACTTGGTAACGCCAACCTGGTGGTACTGCGTTGCTATTCTCTCCCGCCCAGATCACTGTGCCCTTAGTCACTTTGCTACAGTGACCATGTGTTGTATGTCAGTCACTTACCGACAGGGACCTACACTTTTGGTAATGTCATGGTGCAGTGTTGGTCACTTCTCGAAGCGTTCTACTGTGTTTGGTTCTCCACAACTTGCTACTGTATTGTAAGGCAGTTTCACAGCGATATGGTGAAGATGAACACCTACTACTGGTGTTAAAGTAGTGAATGGCCAGCCAATGCACCCCTCTGTGGTCACTCCACGTGATAGTCCTGTGCTGTTCAGCCACAATGATGACGTCAGATAATCCATTGGCCTCCATACATGTTACAATGGAGACTGTCGCTCAACTCCGTGTTACGGTCCTTAGTATATCTGCTCCTTATCACTGTGTTGAAAGCCGCTACCCTAGTGTGTAACTGTGCTACTTTCAGGTATGGTTACTATGTGGTTTACTCAACATGGGATCCGCTGTGTCTACAGCCACCATAGTGTCATTTTATTGTTCACTCCCCACCTCGTCCTGTCTCTACGCTGCTGGTCATGCAAACAATGTGTAAAAGTGCACCAAGGCACCCACACTGAGCTGTTGTGTTCTTTATCACTAGAGTAACAATGCCGTTTTGTTTACTATTCCACTTTGATGCCCCCCGTGCTGCTGAGCACCCCGAACTGCTCAACACCCCCTACTCAAGTCGAGCACCCGTGAGGTTGACTACTTCCATCCCTGGTACACCCGTGCTGCTGGTAATCCCTAGTGGCGTTATGGTACTAGTGGTCATCTCCCACCGTGGTGTCCATTTGCGGTTGGTCACTCCCCCATACTCCTCACCTTCCAGCCGGCAGAGCTGTTGCTCTCCCCTTTGTCCTTGAAGTAGGGCACACTCTTCACCATCCAGTCGTAGATCTGCGACAGGATGAGGCGCTTCTCAGCCGAGCTCTCGATGGCCTTGGTGATGAGATCGGCATAGGACAAGTTGCCCCAAGCGTTGCGGCGGGCGGAGCTGCTCTTGCGGGGTGGCACCTGATGCTGCAGGGGGAGCGCAGGGTGCGGCGTATGCGGACAGCCCGGCACGGGGCAAGGGAAGCCACCACACGCCCCACAGCAGCCGCTCGCTGCCTCGCTTTCCTCCAGCAGGCTCAGATTGGCCAGGAAGCCACGGCTAAAGTCCCCCGGAGATCCCTCGTAGGTCTCAGAGGCCTGAGGTAGAGGTCCGCCCGGAGCACCCTGAGGAGAGCCAGCGCAAGAGCCAGGGGGCTGCTCCGCGGCACTCACCTCCGGCCGGGGCATTGGCCAGGTCCACGAGCGCGGCCGGGACAGCGGTGCGAAGTCGAGGTCAATGTCCACCACCTGTGGGGCCTCAGCCATGGCTGACTGAGAGGAGCTCCTGGATGCAGCAGTACTTCTCACAGCCGCGGTTCCGCTTCCGGGTAACGGAGCCGTGTGAGTCACGACACAAACGAGAGACTGGACAGGTCAGGAAAAATAGAGTGCGAATGCACTCAGCCACTCACAGGAGAAAACAAGCATTTACAAATGCAATAGGACTCGTATTTACGCGAGAGCTATTGCATTTTAAACGGAAGTGCGGGCATGAAAGAAGGCACGAACGGGAGGGGGTGGTTGTGGTCCAAGAAGTTATGGACTGCGGGAGGGAACGGGGAGAGGCCTAAGGCAAGCCCGTCTGCGCCCGTCCGCGGCCGGCCGGGGACAGGGGCCAGAACCCCTGTCCGTTCCCCGTCCCACATCAGTTCCTACAGCCCATATACCCTACGTAACCTAAGAGGAACGACATCTCACAAGTGCCTTCACTTATGGAATGTAGCCGATAAACACACTGACTGACCGCACTGTGGGTTTAATTTTCGGCCGGTTGTCAAGGCACAGAACACCCCTACAAATCAAGCTAGTATAAAGTTGTTCTTGCTTAACTACAGATCGTTCTCGAAACATGCCACAGAAATCTCCCTACTATTGGAAGAACTTAAACCTGATGTTCTCTTCCTGACGGAAACGTGGCTTAACAATGAGTACGAGCCGGTCCTCGCTCAAAATCTCCCGGGCGGCTATCTCATACTACAAGAGGACCGTAAGGAAGGTAGAGGGGGGGGCCTAGCGATCATTTTCAAAGACCACTTTAAGTGTCGCATCTCTCCAGATCAGGTTTCAGACTGCAAGAGTCTCCTCTTTTCCATAGATTTCTCTCCCACAATCACTTTCTCTGGGTTACTAATTTATCGCCCACCCGGTCCTCTGGGCCAATTCCTTAACACCCTCCCGATAACCATCGCCAATTTAGCTTGCTCACCATCCAACTTCACAGTAGTGGGAGATCTTAATATTCATCTAGATAATACCTCCGATCACACCACCAATGAACTAAACCTGAGCCTCTCCGCACTTCAGCTAAAGCAGGTAGTATCTAAACCTACCCACATTAAAGGCCACCTGCTTGACCCCGTCTTTAGCAACTGCCCCGATCTCACATCAGGGGTGACATCTCCGCTTCCCTGGTCCGACCATTTATTGATTCCCATGACTTGGGAAATCCCAAAATACCCCCTTCTTTCCAATCCAACCTCACGCCGGGAGCGCAATTGGTCCAAGCTTCCCAGAGAACACTGGATCTCAGCCCTCGAAACCACCAGGCCTAACAAGGACCACAACCCCACCCTAGCCAACGAGAAATTTTATTACTGGATCCAGAGCTCCCTAGACGTTGTACTTCCCATAGGTCACACCCACAATAAATGCAGAGCAAAGAGGTCTCCCTGGTACTCCCCTAAATTACGAGAGCTCAAGCAACATTGCAAAAGGTTAGAGAGGAAATGGAGACAGACCTACGCAGTCTCTAGCAAAGCCAAATACAGGGAGGCAATAAAAACCTATAAACTTGAAATCAAACTCACCCAAGCAGCCTTCTACGAGGATAAAATTAAGGCAGCCTCCAACTCCCCTAAGGAGATCTATCGGATTGCCAAAACCCTCTCAAAACTGCACCAGAAGCAACCTACCTCCGACGATGCTCTATCCCGGTGCAACAATCTGGCGGAGTTCTTCCACCAGAAAGTACAAAATATCTACTCCACCTTCACTCCCATCCAGTCTGAACCCACTAACTGTTTAGGACGCGGAACTCAAGCCACATTGGAACTACTCCCTCCCTTAGATCTTGTATCTTTAGATTCCTTTATGCACCGGGTAAAGTCAGGCTCCCCCTTAGACCCAGCACCCCCCGCACCTTGCTACCAGTCATAGCAAACATCATACCAACTGTTCTCGACTTGCTGAACGCCTCCATCTCCGCTGGAGTGGCCCCCCCGGCATGGAAACGTGCCATGGTAAAGGCCCTCTTAAAAAAAACAAATCTAGACGAGAACAATATGAGCAACTATCGCCCAATCTCCCTACTTCCCTGACTGAGTAAGATATTGGAAAAACATATTAACTCAGTGCTGGTAGAGTTTTTAGAAACCAACAACTTACTCCATCCCTCACAGACTGGTTTCCGTCCCCATCACGGAACCGAAACCGCCCTCCTTGCTGTAACAGAGGAGGCAAGAAGGATCCTGGATCAGGGAGGCTCTGCGGCAATCATTCTTCTTGATCTCAGTGCCGCATTCGACACTGTAAACCACGACACGCTGATTCTGAGACTAAGGGATCTGGGTGTATCAGGCAATGCCATTGCCTGGTTACATTCCTTCCTAAGTGAACAATCCTTCCAGGTCTTTGAAGGCGATGTTGTTTCCAAACAGATGCCCCTTAGTTGTGGTGTGCCTCAGGGCTCTTCCCTGAGCCCCACATTATTCAATATTTACATGAGTCCCCTGGCAGAAATTGTTTTTCCATTTGGCATAAAAATCCTCACCTACGCTGACGACACTCAGCTTGTGGTGGCATTAAACCACCCGGAAAAATCATCAAGTAACCTTGAAAGCTGTCTTAAGGAGTTGGCCAAATGGATGGAACTCTCTTGCCTGAAACTCAACGGGGACAAAACCGAGATTATGCTTCTCGGAAACTCCCCTTCTCTTAGGTTGGAGCAATTTTGGCCGAAATGCCTTGGCCCCGCTCCAGTACCCAAAGACCAGATCAAAAGCCTTGGCATTTGGTTGGACCGCTCCCTCAGCTTTAACCACCAAGCGGCGAAACTTTCAGCTGCCTGCTATGGTCTGCTGAGGATGCTACGTAAATACTCCCCCTTCTCCCATTTCAAGCAAAAAAATCATGGTACAAGGTCTCATTCTCTCCCGTTTGGACTATTGGAACGCCCTGTATCTGGGGGCCCCGCAATCCACCATATGCAAGCTTCAAATAATTCAAAACTGTGCAGCCCGCACGCTCCTCCAGACTCCTCACCGACAGTCCGCAGCCCCTGCGCTAAGGAGCCTCCACTGGCTACCGGTTAGGGAGAGAATCCAATTTAAAGCCATGTGCATTGCGCACAGGGCTTTTTGGAAGACAGGCTCTTTAATCAGCCTGCCCTTGATGACACCCTACCAGCCAAACAGGCATCTCCGCTCAACATCCTCTTCCCTCGCCTTACTGCCCAGAATAAAGAGAGCCAGATGCAGTGGACGCTCCTTTTCCTACAACTCCGCCAAGCTTTGGAATGCTCTCCCCCTCCACATGCGGACGGAGCCCAATCTCCTACCCTTCCGCCAACTCTTAAAAACCTTACTTTTTAACAACCGCTGATTCCTTTCCTTGCCTGCGTCTGTCCACAGCGCTGGGATGCCTCAGGGTAGCTATCGCGCTATATAAATGTTTCTTTCATTTCATTTCAGAGGCAGGGAAACAAAACGGTTTTTCAAGTAAAGGGGCTGATAGCCTCGGAAGAACAAAAATGACGACATGGCTGTCAGGAGGCGGGACTAACAAGCCAAAAACCAATCAAAATGCAGAATTTATCATTGAAGCCAATCAAAATTATGGCCGGAAAGTGGGCGGAGCTTCCCCCTGCTATAGTGTATACTGCATGCCTCGCTGCAACGCTATGTGAGACCTAAAAAGTAGAGGAACCATTTTATATCACGCAAAAAAGTAGAGGCACGTAGTGCCCCTCTGATCCTGCCCATGTCAATATCTGCCTGAAAGTGAGCAGTGGAAGAACACAAGTAAAGAGGGTTTGCTCCAGGGGCAAGGCAGACACAAGATGGATAAGACAAGCCACCAAATGAAAGGCAAGGGAATGAGAGTGACATTATAGCTAACCAATGGTAAGCAAAGGGTGGGCTGCCATCCCTTCTATGTCCTTAGTAAGCCCACAATATGTCTTTCTTAAACAGATAGCCTACACTGTCTGGTAGGCTTGACGTAAGAAGAAAAAAAGAAAATCAATTGTGTTGTTTCCAATCTTAGCAGTTTTCAAATATTTTCGTCATGTAAGGACCCACCTTGTTTTACATTGTAGTCCCCACAAGGGCAGCTCCCTATACTACTGGCTAAGGGCCTGTCTGTAGATGTGGGGGCTTATTTATAAGCCCCTTGCGCCTCCGGTGCATTACTTTTTTGATTCTCCAGTGGTGCAGGAGCCTGCTCCATATTTACCAGGCAGCACTAAGCCACCTTTTTTGGCTTAATGTTGCCTTGTAAATTCTGTTTCCTTTAACGCAGTTTTCTGCGTTAAAGTGGTGTGCAATGGGTGTTGCTGGGGGCGTTCCCAGCAACATTCATGGATTTTTGACACTGCCCCAGATTTATGAGAAATCGGAAATCTGATGCAGCACCAAAAACGTACGCTTCCCCAGGGGAGGCGTAAGGGAGGCACAATGAGGAGAAATATCTTTATTTCTCCTCGGTTTTCCTTTTTCTTTGTGCTGCATTCTGCAGCACACATAGAAAGAGGAAAAAGCCTCTTGGGATTGTTTTTGTGCAGGAAAGTTTCCCTTCCTGCACAAAAATAATCATCCCTGCAACGCAGGCACCCTTGCACCATGGTGCAAAGGTGCCTGCCTTGGCGCATGGCAGCCCATTGTGCACCAGCACAGGGGAAAAGGACAGGAATGCGCCATATCTGATAGATATGCCACTGGAGTCAAGCTATCCTGGCTGATGACGGGTGAAACCCCGAAACTGGTCCTAGGATGCTTTTTTCCAGTTCAGGGAGTACCTGGCCTGGCAGCTCGGGCTGGACTGCTTCCATTGGGTGCAGGGTCTGTCCATCAATTGTTCTTTTTATATCTGATGGATACGGCGCATTCCTGCCCTTTTCTTTTGCCGTAGGGCAGCACCATAGGAAGGCCTGCTGCGCTGCCCTATGGCAAAAACTCATAAATGAGGCCCATGTTTTCAGTGGTTGGACGCAGAGCTCGTGATGAGACTTGGTCTTGGATTAATGCACTTCATGTTTTCTTTGGCGATGCACTCCTGTGACCTGTCAGGCTCTGCCTCCCCGTCTCTACAATGCTTATATTTGCTCACAGTCACCAGTTGGGATCTCTCCCTTGAAGGCTGGGTACAGATGAGAGGTTCCTTTATCTAGTGCCCACCCATATGTTTAACTAAAAAATTACACATTAGAATCAAATTTCAAGCTTTCGAATGACAAGTGTCTATAGAGCTACTATATAAATATATTTAGGGGATTAACAAGAGAAATTTTTGAATGTTGCAAATTTGTATGTGAAGGACAGACCTAACCCTAACAGAGAATGTGAAAATTATTCGTTTGTTTTATTTTTTACACAAAAGCTTAGCTTTCATTCTCATACTCTGCAATTTTTCACTGTATCGCTTTTCCTCATTACACTCTGGTATAGCTTTTGTTTGCTCTAGATCACACCTACACAGAATGAAACATCTTTCTTAGTATCCAAACGACCAGTAGGATTGGACACCTCTACTCTTCACTGTCCATGAGGTAGATTATCCGCGTTCTTTAGTGGTCCGACACTATTCTGGGTTCCCATATATATGCATAGGTTAAATGCGGAATGTGTCACTGTATTTTGATTTATCTGAGTGTTCCACCCACTTCTTTTTGCTGCTCATCCTTCCTCTTTCTTTAGTAAGTGATACATGGGCCAGTAGTGCCACCCACATCACAACCTGCTGTGCACACCAAGAGACGGGGATCACATGCATGCGTTAATACCAGTGCATTGCTTATAAATGCACACAATCGGAAACACGAAGGTTATCTCCATTCAGGGATTCAGGAGAGAAAGTCTTTATAATTAATTCTGAAGGCCATTCGTCATGATCATATGCTATTGTAAGACTCTGCTATATGTGAGGAAGTTCTTAGATATTTCCCTTGTTCACTAATAAGCATTTCTGAAGCTGACATTTTGTGTTGTTACCCAGTATCTCGTATTCTTGCTGGCTGTCTCAGAAGTTAAAGCAAATGAGAAATATTAATGCTAAAGTGTTCCCTAGCATTGATTTGTGCTTCAGAGGAGCAGCGTTGTTCCATCTCTTCCACCCTCTTCCTATTCATTCCTCGCTTGTATTCAGGTTACTGGAGTCTATGGCCGGCCCCTGGAGATATTAGTAGGGGTCAGGAAACCCTTCTTCCACTCCCACAGGCAAATAATCTGACGTGTCTCTTTTAATTGGTTTCAGTGCTTTTATCAGATTCTCAAAACCAGGCCTTGGGTAATCACAGTCAACCTTTACAGCTGGTGGTGCCCAGATGTCAGCCACAGAACAAGATCTGCACACTAAGGGCGGGATTACTGGTCGGATGGATTTCGTCTATACCTCCCCTGACTTTGGTTACTTCTAGGGGCGGAAATACTCCCCATGACTTGTTTTTGGGGAGTAACATGCTGCATTCAGAGAGTGTGGCAGCTGTCAGCAGGAGCAAGTCATAAGTGAAACCTGGAAACGTTTACCAACATCCAGGCGTATGGAGCACATCTTCACATCGTAGCAGGTCTTGGCATATGTTTATTGTCACCCAACTCTATAGTTTTCATTTTATTGTTCTTGGAAGGAAAAAAAGCTGAGTAGATTGGACTCAATCCTGTGACCATGGAGTAAAATCAGGGCCCTGTAGTGGATGCATTACTCCTTTTTAAAAATAAAATGCTGTCCCACAGACCCTGCTTCATGCAGAGGGAGCCGTAGTAATCCTGTAATCTTATGCAGGGCTTCACTACTACCCCCAGGACACTGAATGGATCCAAATGGATCTGAGGATGGGACTCTAAAGCGTGAAACCCTAAGGAAGTCTTCATAAATAAGTGAACCCTTTTGTCCCGTTTCTTGGTCCTAGATAGAAATTAAAGTAGCGGAAGCTTTGTCCTATACAAGAAGAAGGGAACTGTGAGTGGGTCGCAGAGGGGAATGCACTCACGGTGTCCACCAATCAGATGGGATTCTCATAGGCCATTGTTGTGATGGTTCTAACAGGGATTTCAGGGTTTAGGTCTCAAAGGTTGCTGTTATCCCCTAAATTCAGCCCAACCACAGATGCTACTCCTAAGTGGTTTTTGTCAGTCTACTCTCTTCTGTGCCTTAAAGTTGGCTGAGTTTCTCAATATCATAATTTCAATATACCAGCTGTCCAACCACTTATCCTTCTGTCTCCATCACAAAATTCAATCACTATCCATGCATACTATCATCAGACATAAGCCAACTAAGCAATTAGTCACCTCATAATCCATATCCGGTCAGCATCCAGTCTCCATCTCCCAAACCTCAGCCAATCATACGTTGAATCATGTCAGTATGAGAGCGACCAGATCCTTTTTATGCCCTTACCCTATGGCAGAGTTCTTCTTTCAAACTCCACCTTCCCGCTTACCCTGTCACTCCAGGACCTTAGGTAGGACCTAGTTCCATAGGAATTTTTTGTTTTGTTTTGCTTATAACTTTGGTGGCCTTCCATGAATCTTCACAACATTTTTGAAAACTAGTGTGCCAGTCACATCAGCTGCTGTCTGGAAAGTTTTGCGAAGATTCCTCAAGCAGTGGCTGGGAAACAGGGAGGTCTCAAAACGCGTTTTCCCCATGCAATTTCACATAGGGTTTTTAGACAAGACTACAGCCCTAACCAATGAATGGAATTACACCAAATTTGGAAGAAGGCTAGATCATGGTCCAGAAAGAATGCTTTTTGTAATTTGGTGTAAATCTGTTTGGACGTTTTGGAGTTATTAAAGAAAAAAGATTTATGTATATCTAAAGACATGGATCCGTGCGTCAAAAGCAATGCAGTGATTGGCTGGCTGTAACCCTGAGAGAAAAGTTGCTGCCGCCATTTTGTCAGACAAGACACCATACCCGGGGGTGGGGGAATAAAGTGAAAATAGAATGTAATGGGGTTGGATAGAGGTATCCCGACCTCATGGCACTGATGGAGGGGTCTGTGAGGGACTCCTCATGGGCAAGACATTGTCCAAAAAGGTTTTATAGTGGGTGCTTGAGGATCCACAGATCCCCACCGTCATGAATCCGAGACGTATCTGCAGATCCAGATCCAAATGTTTAAAAAATACACCCATTCACAGACCTACTCCCACACTCCCACACAACCACTCCCACACACACCCACACAACCACTGACACTCCCTTTCACACATCCATTCAGCTACTCACACGGCCACTCAGAGACCCAGAACACCACTCACAAACCCTTACAGCCCTCACACACCCACTCAGAGACCCAGAGAACCACTCACACACCCACTCGCAGACCCACACAGGCACTCACACACCCATTCACACACTTGTACATCCACTCACACACCCACTCTTAGACCCATAAAACCTCTCACACACCCACTCACAGACCCACACAGCAAGTGAAACACACACCCACTCACTTACACACCCACAAACACTCACACCTATACCGCCACTCACACATCCACGCAGAGACCCTGGAAACCAGTTACACACTCATACAGCCACTCATACACCCACTCACACACCCACAGAGGCACTCACATACCCACATACACACCCATACAGCCACTCACACACCCACTCACACATTCACACAACCACTCACACACCCACTCAGGTTTCAGGGATGTTAGAAATAAGGAAATAGCATTAAAAAGCCATAGCAATCTACTGAAAAACACAAAGGTTACAAGGACGTTATAGTTAGGAAATAGTATTAAGAAAACCTTAGAAATTCACTAAAAAAGCAAAGGTTACAGGGACGTTATAGTTTGATTGAGAATTTACACACACAAAACCATATAAATTCAGCAGTTATAGTTATCTCAAGTGGTTATAACTCGTGCCCTAAGGTAGCTATAACTTGCGTCCTCACCATGTACTGCTAATTACCCCACATATTGCATCACTCATGTCATCTTCTTTGACATTAATTGATAACATCACTGAAACATTTACAGTGAAATTATTGATGAGAAAACTGTGCCTGGTGGGGGCGCGAGCTATAGTTAACTTAGAGCACAATATCCCCACTAAATAAATATAAAAGAAAAACAAATTGCTGTCCAATGTATTTCAGTCAGCTTGTATAAGAGGTAAGTACGAGCATCTGGCAATCAGAATGAGGTATACCTTGGTGTATAGCAGACATTCTAGCTAAACAGGTGAAGATCTGCGCTCCAAGTAAAGCCTCCATATGTCTTTAACCCTGGGTATTTAAGTACCAGTTGCCTATGCTTAAGACATGCCTTTGGACTCCAGCAATTATACTTCGTAGAATTTTGGCACATGGGGGCATATTAGCAAGGGCTTTATCGCTGCTTTAGCGGCACTTTTTGCCGCTAAAGCGGCGATTTTTTTATCGCCCTATCAGCAAGCTGTCGCTAACAGGCGTTAGCGACAGCTTTCTGGCGATAGCGGCCCGTTTTCCCATCGCCTTGCATGCCAGCGATAATTATCGCTAATGACATGCAAGGTAGGCGTTCCCAACTAAAAGCGACTGAAAACAGTCGCTAACACAACTTCCCCCTAATAGCAACGCAGGCGAAGCGATAAATAAATTCGCGCTGAGCGCGAATATCGCTAGAATTTAACACCTGCTAAAAACATGACTTACCTGTTTGTTGTATGGGAGGTGGATTGTCAAGCTAAGTCCCCCATGGCGTTAATGCGTGAATATCGCTGGATTTCCAGCGATATTCACGCATTTCGCCGCTATCACTGGATATTTTATCGCATTGGAGATAAACGTTGCTAATAGCGTGTTATCTCCGCAATAATATCCAGCGATAGGCGGCGAAAAAAAAAACGCGCTAAGCGCGGTTTGCGATAATTATCGCAAGTTGTTGCTAATATCCCCCTTAGTCTCTACGTACAGAATCATCTTGGTGGTATGATGAGTATATGAATTCTCAGATCTCCTCACCATCTCATCAATCCAACATGCCCACACAATCCTCTGGGGTGATTTCAACCTCCCAGACAATGAAAGCTAAAAAAAACAAGAGACACAGACTTTAACCTCAGCAACACACTCAATGTGGTACAGCATATCACACAACAAACACACTTCAAAGGCCAAATCCTCAATCTTGTCTTCCCAACATCACCAACAGTCTAATGCAAACCGGCCATACCTTTTGACTGGAAAGACCAATTTGCCCTCCCTATCTCCCTGCTCAGTGTACTACCAACTAATGAAGGTCAACAGAAAAGAGAAGACAAAGCCTTCAGATTCTTGAAAGACTTCTCCATGGACAATCCAATACTTGAACTCATCCCTCACCCCATTAACTCCACATCCGACTCCAACTCCCGTCTAAACGGCTTCAGAATTTCTTGGAAAGCTATATGAACATCCACACCCCAATTACAACAAGCAAGTGCAAACCAAAGCCTTCAGTACCCTAGTATTCTAAAGACCTAGTATTCTAGAGACAATAAACGATCCTTCTGCAGACAAGAAAGAAAACTGAAAAAACTGAACTCTGGACGACCTCTAAATACTGAAGGCCCTCTGCGGAACACACAGACAGCTCCTCACATCATCACACCAGCCAAAGCAAAGTACTATATCATCACCATCAATTAAGCCAACAACAGAAGCAGAACCCTGTTCAAGACAATCGAGCCTTGAACCAACCCCGCTGGACCCACCTTTTCCTCATTCCACAGAAAAGTGCAACTCAATCAACCTCTTTGTCAGTGGAAGAATATGGAAGATCCGACAGCACATAAATGATACCAATTCTGGTTAATCTCTCACACCCATCCCTTCTTCTAGAATCCAACAGTGGTCAGCCTTCAAAGCCCTATCCCTCCCAGATCTGGCTGACATACTCAACTCCCTCAAAAACCATTTCTTATGAAGATGGTGTCTTCCCTTCGTCCTTCATCAAAGATCTTTTTGGGGATGCTCTCTTACCCTTACTTTCCATTGTCAATGCCTCCCTCACTTAAGGCATTTTTCAGAAGCTCTTGAGACTGGCCAGATACTCCCACTCCTAAAGAAACCTACACTAGAACCTGATTCTCTCGCCAACTACTGTCCCATCATTCACCAACCATTTTTCGGCAAGATTATTGAAAAAGCAGTCTCTGTTCAACTTCAAGATCACATCAATTCTAACCATCTTCTGCACGACTACCAGTCTAGCTTCAGATCAAGGGTATTGTGTACAATGTGTAAGGTGGAAGCAAAGAGGCTGCCACCTTACACATTGTACACAATGCCCTTTGACCATAGATAAAGATGTTGCTCCACGCTTCCCTCATACACGCCCTTGAATTGTGAACAGGATTTACCGGAAATGTCCGTCACTGGTTCTCCTCCTTTCTTTCCGACCCGCACCAGTTTGTTCACATGGGCAGCTCCAGGTAACGAAAGATTTCCATCATGTGGAGTCCCTCAGGGTTTCATACTGTCTGCTATCATTTTCAACATTTACATGGAGCTGCTTGGTGCCCTACTCACAGATAAGAGCATCAAGATTCACCAATATTCCGATGATACACAACTCTAATTGAATGTTTCCTGTGCTTCAGACATCCACCACCTCAAACACTACTAGCACATTACCCAGACCTGGATTTGCAGCTCCTACCTGAAGCTCATCTTAACCAAGAGAGAATTCCTATTATTTGCCACGAACAAACAACAACATTCAGTACAATCCTGGATCAATGACATGAACCTTGATGGCTTTGAACTTCAACTCTCACTGAATGCCAAATCACTTGGATTCACCCTGAACTCCAACCTCTCCCTCAAGGAACACATTGCCAAAATAACAAGGACGGCCTGGTACCAGCTCTCTTTTCTGAAGAAAGTCAAACCATTTCTTCACAGCACATCTCATCCAGGGTCTGAAGAAATACGAGCACCTCACTCCCATCCCGATTGAACTCAATTGGCTACTCTTGCCACTCCTCACCATCTTTAAAACTAGTTGCACTATTTACAAATTATCACAACCAGCACCCCCATTTATCATGTAGACAAGCTCACAATCTCTAGTGGTTCTCAGCACATGCGCCGCCAGGACAGCATCAGACTTCAGATTAGGAAGTGTGAAAAAGAATGAAAACAGGCCTTTTCCATCTATGCTCCGAGGATCTAGATCAACATCCCCCTATCAAACAAGACCGGCCTAATGCTACTCCAATTCAGGAAACAGTTGAAGACTTATCTTTTTAACCATTAAGTGGGCCATCGGCCAATGGGCGACAGCTGCACTACCTCAGTGCGTGTGTCAGCCATTCGCCGACACTGGGGAGGTACTTAAAGGGGCCTTTTTTCACATCAGGCTGCTTGGGAAGAGCTTCCCGAGCAGCCTGATTTTTTTTTTTCTAAAATGACAATCAGGGTGCGCTGACATCATTGCAGTAAAAGTGAAAGTAAAATGAGCCAATAGGCTCGTTTTACCTCACTGAATCATTGCTCTTGGGCGTAACTTAGCCCCCAAGCTCTGATTCTCACGGAAGAGGTATCGTTGGAAAGGGGAGAATCTCCCCTTTCTAAGGGTACCTCTGCCTAGTGGATCCCTGCTTGGGGATGGCCACAGGAGAGCGATCCCCAAGCATGGATCCACCCACTAGAGATCAGGGATATGGGGAGCTGCCCCTTGGGGTAGGGTTTGTGCTTCCCCTTGGCAATTTGTGCATTTTAGTCTTTTTGCCCACCCCGGGGGGCAGATCAATCAATCAATCAATCAGGGGGTTTAAAGCGCGCTACTCACCTGTGAGGGTCTCAAGGCGCTGGGGGGCAGGGGGGTGCAGCCGAAGAGCCAGGTCTTGAGACTCTTCCTGAAGGTGTGTAGCGTAGGGGAGCATCTGATGTTGACTGGGAGCTCGTTCCAGGCTGTGGCCGCGATGTAGAAGAAGGCTTTTCCGCCCGCTCTGGTTCTGCAGATGCGTGGGGTTTCTGCTAGGGCCAGGTCGGTGGAGCGGAGGTCCCTTTTGGGTACGTGGAAGGAGATGGGCAATTACCCATTACCCCCGATCTGCCCCTATCCCCCCACATCCGGGTAGAGCAGAAAGTCTACTGGACACAAGGGATTGTTTTAGTTATATAAAAATACAGGAGTGGGGGCTGCCCAGCATGGGCATGGCTATGGCCCCACTCCAAATCAATGGGGCACAGTCTTTCTGCTCCTTTGCGGGGCTGATTGGGGTAGTTACCCCCGATCTGCCCACCAGGGGGGCAGAAAGCCCAGTAGACACCAGGAAATGTATTCATTTAAAATATAGGGGTGAGGGCTTCCCCCAACCAAAATAAATGGGGCAACAGTCTCACTGCCGATCTGCCTCCCTGGGGGAGGGGGGGGGCAGAAAACCCACTAGAAGCCAGGATTTATAAAAAATAAATTAAATATAGAGGCGGGGGCTGCCCAGCATGGGCATGGCCATGCCCCTACACCAAGAAAATGGGGCAACAATCTTTCTCCCCCCCTTTGGGGGACCATGGGGGTAATTACCTCCGATCTGCCCCCCAGGGAGGGCAGAAAGCCCACTAGACGCCAGAGAAAGTTTTTATTTTTAAATATTTGGGTGGGGAGTAATTTTCCCCCACCCCAACTAAATGGGTCAACAGTCTTTCTGCAGAAAGTCCACTGTATGGACTGTATGGCAGGAATATATACTTTAAATAAAATAATCGGGTGGGTCTTGCCCATCTTAACATCAGGCCACACCCTCACCACTAAAACCTCAACATTCTTTATGCTGCCCTGCAGACTACCCAAAAAACAAAAGAGATGCCCATGCTGCTTATTCAATCCAATCAATAATCCTTGAACATTGAAACAAAACAATGCCCACAATAACCACTTTTTCCGTTGGATTTAATCAAAAAACTTTTTCTTTTCTCTTTTTATCAAAAATTTACCACCAACATAGTACAAACATTCTACAATTTATAAAGAAGCATTTACAAAGCAAAAATTCAATATACAAAAACATTTATATATATATACAAATCAACATCATGTATACCACTTCTTACACCCCATTCACTCAACCTCTCACATACCCTTTTTCCCATTCAAACAAACATACAAAACAGCGTATTATTTTTCAATGTTAGCATAGACATTTTAAGAAAAAACAATAAATCAAAAGGCCATCAGTCGGACTAACTGAATAAATCAAAAAATGAATTATGATTCTATCTATGATTGGCCTTAAATTATCGGTCTATGCGTTTCGAACCCCTGCCAGTTCGGGGGTTCTCATCAGGACCAGAATAGCTTAATCACTATGAATATTCAGCTGGTATTAGACCATTTCAACTTTCTCCAAACTGTTCAATTTTTGGCTGACTGGGGTGTATTAGGGCCACACGTATTGTTCAATGGCTGCTACATATCTTGGTTGGTGTAAATCATATGTTTGATTTCAACGAATCGGCGGTGGACTGCAAACGAGCGTTTCTTTCTTTTTTCTTTACTCGTGTTTGGCAGGCAGCTCAGTTGTTGAAATCAAACATATGATTTACACCAACCAAGATATGTAGCAGCCATTGAACAATACGTGTGGCCCTAATACACCCCAGTCAGCCAAAAATTGAACATTTTGGAGAAAGTTGAAATGGTCTAATACCAGCTGAATATTCATAGTGATTAAGCTTTTCTGGTCCTGATGAGAACCCCCAAACTGGCAGGGGTTCGAAACGCGTAGACCGATAATTTAAGGCCAATCATAGATAGAATCATAATTCATTTTTTGATTTATTCAGTTAGTCCGACTGATGGCCTTTAGATTTATTGTTTTTTCTTAAAATGTCTATGCTAACATTGAAAAATAATACGCTGTTTTGTATGTTTGTTTGAATGGGAAAAAGGGTATGTGAGAGGTTGAGTGAATGGGGTGTAAGAAGTGGTATACATGATGTTGATTTGTATATATATATAAATGTTTTTGTATATTGAATTTTTGCTTTGTAAATGCTTCTTCATAAATTGTAGAATGTTTGTACTATGTTTGTGGTAAATTTTTGATAAAAAGAGAAAAGAAAAAGTTTTTTTATTAAATCCAACGGAAAAAGTGGTTATTGTGGGCATTGTTTTGTTTCAATGTTCAAGGATTATTGATTGGAGTGAATAAGCAGCATGGGCATCTCTTTTGTTTTTTTAATATTTGTGGCTTAGCCTTGCTGCAGTGTTAGCCAAAACCCTTTCTAGGCCCTGCAGACTACAGCATCCCATTCCAATGGCAAGCGAGAGGACATTTGATTCTTTTGGGTGTTGTTTTAAAGTATGGACCAGGAGAGTATGGCTAACTCCCAATATCGTCCCACTTGCAATGGCGAACGGTGCACAGATCTGAAAAACTAGACATCTGGCAGAGCCTAGGGTAGTGTGCTTCACATGCATCCCACACCATTTTCTTACCCACAATGCCCTGCAAACCTCAGTCTTTGACTAAAAACACATTTTCTTCTCATTTCTGTGAGGAAAACTTCGGAATCAAAGGGGAGCCACAATTTTGCTCCCAAACAGAATTCCCCCAAGTCTCCCGATAACAATGGTATCTTACTTGTATGGGTGGGTCAATGGACCTTGACACTAAAGGCCATAAATTGCTACGTGGAGAGCTCAGCAATAGAGGTATCTGTAGAATTTGGGACCGTTCTCAGTCACCACCCATGGATACCTACTAACCACAGACATTTTTCAAAAGCAGACAACCAGGGGATTCCAGGTTGGTGTGCCTTGTATGAATTCTATGCAGTATATTTACCCACAATGCCATGCAAACCTCAAACTTTGCCTGAAACCACACGTTTTCCTTACATTTCTGTGATGGAAGCTTACAGAATTTGCAGGAATCCCAAAATTCCTACCACCCAGTATTGCCCCACTTGTGGCGATAAGAACACTGCGCCACTCGTGTGGCTAGGCCTAGTGCCTGAGGCAGAAATGGATCAAACCAAGGTCAGTGGGAGGCTCCACGCAAGGGCTCCCATTGACCTTGGTTTGATCCATTCCTGTCGCAGGCACTGGGCCCAGCCACACAAGTGGCATAGCGTTTTTATCACTACAAGTGAGGCAATGCCCGGTGGTAGGAATTTTGTGGATTCCTGAGTTTCTATCACAGAAATGTAAGATGCATGATTTCAGGCAAAGTATGAGATTTTCATGGCATTGTAGGTAAAATGAAAACCTCATGAGATCCCGCAAGGCACACCACCCTGGACTGGAAGTTTGTGGCTCCCCACAGATTCCAAAACTACCCATCTCAGAAATATGAGAAAAATATGTTATTTTTAAGTTAAAGTTTGAGGTTTGCAAGGGAATCTGATTTAAACAACCTGGTGAGAGATTTTGCTCAATACACAATGAAAATCCATTGTATGGTGCAGATCAGTTGTTGACTCTGGGTACCTCGGGTTCTTGGAGTACCTACAAACCCAATATATCCCCACAACCAAAACGATCTAGCAAACGTAATGGAACATTGCTTTTGTAAATCGACCATCGTGACAAAAAGTTACAGATGAAAACATTGTCACAAATGGCTGCTTTTTCTTACTAATTTTCAATATTTCTTTATTTTAACCGTTAATTTTTTGGGGGGAAAACTTGAAGGATCTACACATGACCCCTTGCTGAATTTGGAATTTTGTTTACTTTTCAGTAATATATAGCTTTCCTGGGTCATCCAGGAGTTTCACACTGGTTTCTACCACAAGCTGGGAAGATGGCGACTTTAGCATAGTAAACAGTTAATGCCATTTTTAGGAAAAAAACAGACACATTTATCCAGAGCACTTTTTTTCTTGTTTTTTCCCCAAAAAACTCACCTCATAGCTATATATTGTGGCTATTTTCTCGGTCCCTTCCAGGGGAATCCACAAACCCTTAATACCTTTAGAATCCCCAGGATGTTGTAATAAAGGATGCAATTTTGTCGTGGATACCTTATGTGGAAAAAAGTTATGAAGCCCTGATTGCGAACTATCCCAAATAGCCAAAAAAGGGCTCAGCATGGGTTGAGGGGCCAGCAGCCAAGGGGGTAAATAACACTACATCACAATGCATTAACCGGCCACAACTCAAGCTTCCTACTTGCTGATTTTAAGATTGCCTTTGACCATGTAAAATGCTTCGCTGCGTTTTAGCTAGGTTTATGCTTCAGAAATAACATGAGGACAAGGGGATAAAAATCAGCATTACATTTTATTAGCTGGAATATATAAAGTTATGGATGAGTACCTGGACAATAACGGGGTTGTTTTCCACAGGTATTCCATCTGACATCAAACAAGAGCGAAGCTTGGAATCCCAGGGTTCTTTGTAGACCCACTACTGACAGGGGATGTGGCGCTTGGCATTCCCTTACCTTTCTCCACATCATAGATTGCTGTTTCACCACCTGTATTGGATCTCTTGAGACCCGGGGGAGGAGGTGGTCAGCATCCATCAGAGCACCAGTTTTGAGGCCTGTTTTTATACTACTCTGGCATTATAGAACCCTTGTTCTGATAATGGTTTCCTATGAAAGCGAAACATAAAAACCTTGATTCTTCAAATTTAATTTAACAAAGATTAATTTCCAGCTGGTTGCTGCCCTAACAAATAAGAATGATTTGGCAGCAAAGGATGGAAGTTAAAATAATCCAACGCTTTATATATTTTGAGATTGTGTCAAAATTCACTGTTACTAACACAACCATGCCACTTACTCATGTGGTCACAAATATTTACATGCAGTTTGTAAGTAAGATTAAACAGACATTTATTGTATGTGATTCTGATCCGAGTGGAAAGGTTTTTTCAAATGCAGCAGTCATTTAAAATGGTTCTTGAGGTAATGAGTATTAATGTCAAATATTGGCCAAGTTTGGAATGACCTTATACTCAAAATGGAAGAATAATCAAGATTTTAATACCTTTACAGCATAACAAAATACTCTGATTGTCTTAAAAAACAGTAACTCTTCTTTTCAGAATCTTTTAAGTTTTTTAAAAAAAACTTTGATGCAGCTAGTGCATAATGTCTCAGTCTAAAGTGATATGTGTACTGATGTAAAAAAAAACGTATTTGCTTACAAATGTTTGGAAGATCCTTTAAAGTCTCATAAAAAATGTTATTCTCATTGCAGAAGTTCATTTGGTCCACTGCAGGACCAGTGCTTAATATCTGGGGAATAACTCTCTGGATGTTTGACAGTCTCCCTTGTTTGTGTCCAGCCACTTGCCGCAGGGGAATATAGTGGTCACAGCAGTAGCAGTATTTGTCACTTCCACACGTTCCACCTGCCAGCCAGGATTCATGCCGCTGTTATCATGTTCGATGAACACTTTTTTCAGCTCGCCGAGATCCAGCGTCTCCAAAAAGAACCTGTCTGTTTTCCCACGTTCGAACAGGTTTTTGAACTTTTTTGTGAGCCGGTGCTTACCAGAGTCTCCGTTGGAGCCGAAAATAGTGATGGAGACATTGGCGTCTGTCCCAGCCCCCTTTTCGAAACCAGTTACCACAATAACCTCGTACCGTACTGGAACCAAGCTTCGGGCTTTGCTGGCAAAACTCTCAATGATCTTGGCACACTCAAACACCTTATAGTCATCCCTCTTATGGCGGAGTAGAATTTTTGCATTGCAGTTGAAAACATATCTGGAAGTAGTAAATTTAAGAGTTAAGTGAGAATTTTGGCATTTGATACTCTATATACTTTAACCTTTCACTTATGCAACACATGCAAAGGAATTCAATTGAGGATTCTTAAAGCTGAATTTCCGAAGCTCTAGCCTTTCATATGATTCACCCCAAAAGTATGATGCATCCCAAAACCAAAAGTCTCACGTATTAGATTACAGCCTCAACATCTCAAAGCAGTTAGTATGCACCCACCAAAACGAGTCACTTCGTTGCAAGAACAAAGTACTGGAATGCCCAGCCAGTATAACATATGTTCCTGGCTTTGGAAATGAATTTGAAAACAAAGCTATTTGTGTACATTTTTTGCACTATATTACAATCAAAAGTAAAACAAACTCTGCATTGACTGCACAAAAACGGATGCTCTGGTACTGCATAGTGTGAATGAAAAGACAACACCTTCACTTTGCCTTACTTCAGCTATTTATCAATATATGTTCATAATTTTTCACAAATGCTGGAAAAAATGTCAAGGCTTATTTCTAATACAGTTAGTACTTCTTATATTCAACTTTAAGTTTATTATTTTATTTGGGTAAAAAAAAGAACTATAAAATCATTGAAACATTGCACTAATACATAACACAAGTAAACTAATTAAAAAACAATACAACATACAATAGTGATCAACTGGAGTAATTACAATATCCTAAAATTGTGAAGGTGATCCATTTCCTTATCACATTACTGACTGGTAGTACTCCCAACCAGAGTTTAACATAAAGCCATCAAATAGAAGGGAGATTCGCAATCTCCAGATATAATTTGCAGTCACTGGCTTTTTTGTATGCAAGATAGGTATTGCCTTTGGGCATCATCAATAAGAGAGACTCCAGATTTGGAACTCTATGTATCCACTAAACCTCATCTTAACAACATACCTGCCTTTAGCATGCGGAGAAAGTGTCAGATCTTTAGGAGATCTTTGTCATACCATAAACATTTTAGGTGTTTCAAAAATGGGAGTGAATCACTGCCTCCCTGCAAAGGAGATCTCTCAAAGTGAATCTAAATACTGCTCCATCTGAGACATATACAGAGCAATTAAGGTCTTACCTGAACTTGGTGGCTTAAGGGAGGGACAGAAAACATTTGAAAAATGTGTTTTCTGCAATAGACAAACATTTTACTTTGCACTGTCCCCAATATCCAGCCCTATATAGCAAACTATATTGAGATACCCAGCATTATAAAAAGTCATGGCAGCTGAAAAGTAAATGACTGCAGACCAGCCACAGTTAAATTCAAGATATTCCTGTCTGACTCATTTGTCAGTGCAGTGAGCTGGAGCCATAGATTATTAAAATTCATAACATGGGTCAGAGTACTTCCATTAAAACAAAATCTCTTTCTCAGTTATTGTTTAGAATCCACTACTTAAGACTTCTGGACATTAATATGTTTTGCGTACAATACAAAACTTATCAAACCAAAACTCAACTGTTTACTGTAAATATAAGGGAAAATACTATTTACAAAAAATTTGTTGAGCGATGGATAATGCATAGCCCGATCTTATGTCAATACTTGCATTTACTATTTTGTCCCTAAACATTGTCTTAGCAACATTCTTTCATGGGATATGTGTTGTGATAGTTTTGGAATCTGGTACAGAACTGAACAAGAACTTATAACAAGTAACAAGTACTCCATCTCGACATTTAAGATCCTCAGGGACTGGACAGGTCATAGCCCCGGCTATTAAAAGAGCAAGAATGGGGGGCCGCTCCTTCCGCTACCTAGCCGCGAAACACTGGAACAATCTCCCTCTCGCACTTCGGAAGGAACCATCTGAAATTATTTTTCGGAAAAATTTGAAGACGTGGCTCTTCCGCCCTTAGGCTCTCCTTTAGCTATGTTACTTACCGCCATGGATGAGGTCTAGCCGCAGCGCGGGGACACACTAGCTAGTGTAACCATGCGCTTTACAAACTTGTTTATTATTATTATTATATATTTCATATTCCATCAGGAGTTTAATTGTGGTAACTCACTTGTTCAATTTTCATTGAATTTGGGAAAGCCATAAGAAAATTATTCAGATTTAGATTTTGAAATCAAACTAGAATGTGTACACTTCTAAACTGCTATCTATTGAAAGCAGACAGATCGAAATAAATATTACACCAATTAATTGTAATTAAGTGTTTACTCTAAAGTCAAATGCTACACATTAACATGATAATCTCTAACAAGAAATTGCGGAGGAAAATGAGAAATTATTTCACTATTTTAGAGGACTTACTCCACTGTGATACTAGAGCAAGCAAGATTGAAAGCTGTAAATAGTAATAGGTACACATTATTGAATTATTCCATACAGGGAAAGAAATATTTACATTCACAAGCTCTTATTTACCATGGCAAGAGTGTTAGACATGTGGATGGATAAGACCCGTACAGGATTGTTTAAAGAGAATAATAAGATTTGCTTATAATACGGGCTATCATTTCAGAAATCTGCTCGTAATGCTAGACAAAAAAATAAGAGTTACAACTGCTTACAAAAGATACAATGAGGAAGCAAAAAGAATAACATATTAAGATAAAAATAAAGTGCATTAGACAGCTTGTGCCCATATGCATGAGTGAATATCAGGATCTAATGTATTTTCAGAACACACAGACATATAAGAAATGAACTGTTACAGTTTGATGACTGAAGATACAAGATGCACGAAGGACTATGCAACAATCACATAATAATGGAGGTACACTCCATGATAATAATGATAGTGATTAACAGATTAAATTAATGCTTAAATGTATTGAACATATTGAGAAAGAATCAAAAACTGTGGCACTCTAATAGTAATATGACTACTTTAAAAAATACTCATCCACTGTGACTGCTAAATTTGAATACACACACGAATATGGCAATAAAGAAAACACAAAAAGACAGTGCCATAAAAAAATAGGCTGAAATTCATCTGTCTTAAAATATGTTGGTTCCATTGCACACATTAAAGTACAATAAAGTACAACATAAAAGGCTGGCACCCAGGAAGTGATTTCCCAATGCAAAGGCTAGAATGTACTTTGAACTACATTGGAAAGTATGTCAAATTGAATTGGGATATAACAATCAACCCTATAAATAATACTTTATTAGGAGACTTTATTAAAAAAAGTTGGTTGAGTATTATGAACTCGTAGGGTCAAAAATACTTGAGCATACAAGGTTACAGCAAAGATGAGTAGCTTATCCTTGAGCATACTCACACCTGTGGAACACTGCTCACATACAGCCTTCAACTTCACCCACTGCACTGGCTTCCCTTCATTCACAATGACTAAATGAGTAAATGTATAATCTCTGACCAATCATAGTCCCTAGTTTCTTCTTCCTGTGTGCGTCTATATCGATCCTTATTGCTTCTGAAGTTCCATGAGAGGACCTTTTGACTAAGATTCTTGCTTTCTCCTTGACGTTTGTTAAATGTTTATTGACCAGTTGTACATTTCTTTGAAAGTGCCATGAATCTTTAAAACTTTCATACAGAGTGCTAGATCCACATATGGTACCAATGTGTCTAGAGAAATCAGAATTATGTGCTAAAGATGGGGACATTGAAATGAAAGGCCCAATGGTGACAGACAAACAAAATGTGGAAATGGTTTCTTGTTAATGGGTTGAGGTAATTGGATTTTAGTAATGGGTATTTTTTTTTGATCTTCAAAGTCACACTTGTTAACTGTGTCTGTCCTAAAAGCCTCTTAAAAATCAAAACCTCTACGTAGTGTTGTGGAACACCAGAACACCAACCACTTCTATAAAGGGCAATGATTTTGAAGTACTCACAATTAAACAATTGAATCCAGTCATTTGAAACAACATGTAGTATACAAAGCTTTAGCTCCTTCAATGATGAGTTTTAAGAGTTCATGAAGGTGGACATCCACTGATGATTAAATAATGGGCTGACATTGACTTGCATGATTTATAATTTTACGCTAGCAGAGATATTTTTTTCCTCTCATTTTCAATCATGCACAAAGGTACATGTGACCGCTTGTGGTGTAGTGTCAATTACAGGGCATAGTCACTATTTGCTGTTTGACATATATATGGTATCTACTTACTTTTAGATTTTGTCTCATCATATCCCATATTTTGTCCAAGTAAAATGTCATGACCACTAGAAAATACCGTCATAAAGTATATATCAGTGTACTTTGCTGATTTGTGATCATTTTCCTAATATTTCATAGTGACATTTCTTACTATTATAGTATATTTTCAAGGTTCCTCGTAACTTATATAAAAGGGAATCATCTGGCATACAGGGAAACCATTGTTAATAGGTAGTGCTGTCAAGGGAATTCTTTTCAGGGGCAGGTTGCTAATAAAAAGCATTAGATTGGCCTCATTTGCATAAGTGATGACTTATTGGTGGCAGACTAATATAGCGCTGAGTAGCGCTTGAGAGGAGAAGTGAAATACATAGGATAACATGTTTAACACCTTCTCTGTAGATGGATTAAGATATCAAGTATGTTGTACAAGGTTTTGTCTTAATCTACCTTGACTATCACTTTAAGCTTGCCTTCAGTATTAACTTCCTGCGAAGATGAAGTCATTGTGGAGCACCTAGGGGGCCAGATGATCGAAATTCTTATTTTGCTAAATGGTACTTACAAAATTTGTGATTTCCTAATAGCGATTCCTACAGAGTAGGAATCGCTATTAAGAAATCGCAAATAGGAACTGCTCTTGCATTCCCACCTATGGGCCAAATAGGAAATGGTTTGCATTTCCTAAATTGCGATTTCCTTATAGTAAATTGCAATTTAGGAAATCCAAACCCAATGGTTCCTCTGGGCTTAAGACCACCCTGGAGGCACCCCTAAATTCATATTGCACATGTAAGTGCACATCTGCCCAAGGTGAATATGTGCACTTCATGTCACATTAAAAAAATCATTTTTAAATGCATTTTTAAATTTTGCACATGGTTACCATCGACTCTGAGTCGATGGTAATAGCATTTCCTAAATGCCCAAGTCACATTTCTAACGGATAAAAATCACAAATAGCATCCGTTTTTTGGCCTTTGTACATTTGAAAAGGCTGTTTGGCATTTCTTAACGGGCCAAAATTGCGATTCGACCCATTAAGAAATGCAAAAAACTTTTGTACATTTGGTCTCTACTCTCTGAAATCCAAATAGACCTCTATATTTAGTTCGGCAAAGACTGGTCCTATGCTCAAGCTGATTTAGAATTGCTTGACTGAAGCACCACTTAATCTCAGGCAACTGAGACCTGCTTGTGTGAGAGTACCTTACGGTTTTATTGAAAATTTTGTTTGTTGAACTGAGAATGCAAGATTTACCAGGGAAGTTGCTTTTGCTTAATCTTAAGAGTGGGTTCCAGGGGCGTGGCTTGTCGCCCAAGGAAGATGGCGGCATCCACATAGCTCTCGTCGGATCAACACAGGTCGGCGGCCTCTGGACCTCCTGGCAAGCCTGTACACTGGTCCGGTGTCATGGGAAGTTGTGTGTTTCTGCCTCCGTACTTGTGACTCTCCTGCTGTCACGGTACTGCCCCTTTTTCGGTCCCGACCTTTCTCCTCAGCAGCAGCTGCCGTTTTTAAGATGCAGCCGCTTCCTTTCAGTGAAGCTTAGCGCTGAAGTGAAGTGCTTGGGAAAGTCCTCACCGAATGTACTGTCAACGACACTGTGCACAAGGGTATGCCTCATTTATTATTTTTCAAGGAGTTTTCTTAACTTTCTGGCAATTCTGGATAATTAAAAGACATCCATCTTTTTAACTCCTTGTTAACTCTTCTTTTTCAAATGTGTGGTAACATGAGCATTCCTCACCATATTCCTACAACCACCAAATCTGTTTTTCTTATTCGTATGTTGTAGACATACTCCGCTGATTCTACACAAGCCCTAGTGCCAATTTTGGAGGTTCTTTGGAACTGCTGCTTTGCATATGAGAAGAGTGAAGAGACTTGACTCCTTTGTCCTGTCCTCAACGCATAGATTTGTTAAATATTCTACGTTTTTTGTGAAGTTTGCAGCAATGTAGAACTCTTTAGCTTCTCCGTCGAAGAATGGCGCATCTACGAGCACGTCTTCTGCTCCGGCGAACTCTGGGAAAGTTTCTACGAAGCGTTTTTAAAAAGACCCGTCTTTTCCCACAAAGTCGCTTCCCCCTGCTTCTATGGACCTATTACTTGAAGAATTCTGCGCTTTGCGCCCTTTTATGGGGGAAACAAATGCCAAACTGCAACTTCTTACTGAGAGATGGTCTCAAATGGATGAACGATTGCTTGCAGTAGAACAGAATATATCTTCTTACGGTACAACCGACAGTAAAGTAAGCTCCCTTCAATCTCAAGTACCCTCTCTGCAGAAGCAAGTTGAAGATTTGGAGAAACAGAAGGAATAACCTCCGTATATATGGTTTACCGGAGGGCATGGAGGGATCGAATCCTCTCGCCGTATTCCAAAATTTTCCTCCTAAGTTGCTACACTTGCCAGAAGGTACCTCTCTAAACATTCAGCGTGCGCAAATATTGGGGCATCGACCAGTCAATGCCTCTTCTTCAAGACGTCCAAGAGGTGTAATCCTGTATTTCCTGGAATATACTGATCTCCTTAAAATTCTCTGAGCATCTAAATCAATAAAGCATATTTCCTGGTTAGGTCACGCACTGTTCTTCTCTCAAGATTACGCCAAAAGTATGGCTAATAGATGCAGAGAATTCCTAAGTATGACATCAGATCTTCGTTCTCTTGGTGCTCGCTACGGTCTCTTTCACCCCTGCTTCTTCAAAGTTACTTGCAGGAATAAGACGACCACCAACGAGGATCCTGTTAAATTGAAAGGTTTCATAAACTCTTGCAAAACAGAAAATATGGACGACTCTGGAGCTTCAACATTTAAATCTGGTTAAAGTTTAGGCTCCCGTTGATATCCAGGAGTGTTTATTTGAGTATCATGTGTCATTATGTTATTGCTTATTCACGTAGTGTTTTGACGTTTCAGATTCTATATTGTTGTTAACTTTTATTAACCAATCCTTTTTTTTGTCTCTCTTTTTTAGGCATCTTATTGTTTGTGCTTGACATTGTCTCAGCTCGTAGACTGCGATCGTCCGTGTGTTCCTTCCGCGGAGTCTGGAGGTGCCATCTGTACATGTGGTTTCATCCCCCTGTCTTTTTTGGAATTTTTTAGGTATGTGTTGTCCCTTTTATGTTTTTACCCTTATTTTATTCCCTCGCCTTCCCTTTGAACTTTCCCTTTCCCCCTTGTTCCTGTTGCATTCCCCTTTTCAGGATATGTACCTGTTTCCTTATCTCTATTTAATTCTTCTTCTATTCTTATTGTTCTTTGTTACATTCATTTTCGTACTAGTGGTTATAATGGTTTGCAATGTGCTACTTTTATAATATGTTTGGCTCAGTTTATTCCCTCTCCATAGCGGAAATTCTAAATCGTTGAAAATTATTTCATGGAATGTAAGGGGCTTAAACTCTCCTATTAAGAGACAGCGTGTTCTAACACATCTATCTAAGTTAGGAGCTGATGTAGTCTTAATTCAGGAGTCGCACCTTACGGAAAAAGAATCTTCAAAGTTAAAAAGGGATTGGGTAGGTGCAGGTTTTTATTCTCCTGGAGATGGTAAAAGAAATGGAGTTGCTACTTTATGTCATAAATCTCTTTGCATTAAGCTAATTTCTCAAGACTCTGATGCTGCGGGTCGCTGGCTGTTTACTGAGCTGTTGATTGGGAAGGTTCCAGTCTCTTTAGTCAACATTTATGCCCCAACTACTGGTGATTAATTTTTTTGGTCTAACCTTACAAAAAAACTTCTACAGTATTCTCATGACAACCTCATTTTAGTGGGCGATTGCAATCAGATTATTGATCCTTTTATTGATCGTAATTCTTTGATTTACTTCACACCAAATAAAGCTCATAAGTTATTTGTACAAACTATCAAACAGCAAAAATTAATTGATGCCGGGAGACTTTGCAATCCCACCCTGAGAGAATTTACTTATCTTTCCCCTGCACACCAGACCCAATCATGCATCGACTACTTTTTTGTATCCCATAACGTTTCCCAGTCTTTGCCATCTGCTGATATTGGTTCTATACTAATATCTGATCATGCCCCGTCTCCATTTTTTAGATATGCTGAATAAACCAAATCTACCTAAGCACTGGTGTTTTAATAATTCCCCACTCTTGGATCCTACATTTACCTCTTCTTTTACCTCTTTTTTGAAGGAATATTTTCATTTTAATGAAACTGAGAACTTATCTTTTCATATTATTTGGGACGCTTGTAAACGGCTGCTTGCGATTTTATTATTAACTACGTCTCTAAAAAGCGACCTATTGCCCGTAAACATGCCACAGAACTCTTTGCAAAAATAAAGTGACTGAAACACTCCTATTACCCTACTAAATTGAAAGAGTGTTTGTCTGAGCTTATAGCAACTAAACTTCAGTTTAACAAGGAATCTACTGACAATGCTTCATTATATTTATTAAAATCTAGTGCAAAATTCTATTGGGGTCACAACAAATCAGGGAAACTGATGGCAAATTATCTCAAGGTGAAACACAATAAGCTCAATATTGAATCAATTATTGATGCTCAACAGCCACCCAAATATAAAGATTCAGAAATCTTAGAGGAATTTCATCAATTTTACAAATCTTTATATACACCTGAAACCTTATCTTCAGATACTGAGATTTTAGGATACCTTTCTACTATTCAGAAACCCCTTGGAGCACAGCTGAGTCTTGACCCATTAGAATCTGATGTTTAATATGATGAACTACGCACTGCACTACATACACTTAAAAAAGATAAGGCTCCAGGCCCAGATGGGTTTACCGTGGAATTTTTTGTACACTTTTCTCAGTTGCTCCTTCCAAAATTGTACGCTCTCATAACTTCCTTTTCAAATTCTGGTGAATCCTCCGGCTCCTTTTGGATGCTTTAATTTGCCTCATTCCCAAAGAAGGTAAGGATCTCCATTTATTGAAGAAATTATAGGCCCATATCTCTAGTAAATGTTGAATATAAGGTTCTTTCCAAAGCTTTGGCCTTGAGGCTGGAATCCTATCTTCCTGAACTCCTAGGTAAGAAACAATCTGGTTTTGTGAAAGGACGTTTCATTATAGAACACCCGTTTATTCTTTGATATATTGTCCAAAACCTCCCATAAATCACTGCAATTGTCCTAGACGCAGAAAAAGTGTTTGATAGGGTCTATTGGCCTTTTATTTTTCAAACACTTAAATGGTTTGGTTTTGGTCCAAAAAATATAACTTTGATCTCTCTTCATTATTCAAACCCCAAAGCTGCAATTTCTGCTAAGGCCCTTACCTCATCATATTTTACTCTTGGCAGAGGTGTCCGGCAAGGATGCCATTTATCCCCTTTTCTTATTAATTTAGCATTGGAACCTTTTTTATCTAAAATACGTCAGAATCCGGACGTTCGTGGTTATAAATCTAAAAATGTACAAATTAAATTAGCAGCGTATGCTGATGATATCTTGTTATTTCTTTCGCAACCTCATTCCTACCACCCTGCCTTTTTACAAGAAGTAACTTCATACTTCTTTGTATCTGGATATAAATTAAATGATGATAAATGCAAAATAATGCCCTTAACTAAATTTACATCCAAAGATGATTTTACTATGTCCAATTTTGTATGAGCTCTCAACATATAAAATACTTTGGTTTATACTTTACCCCCTCAATTCAAAACTCAATTTCTTTGAACATAAATTTTCTTTGACAGAAGTTGTCCACTTTAACTAATAAACGGCACCCCCCATCTCTCTTGGTGGGGACATTTAGATACTATCAAGGGGATGTTAACCCCCATCATACTTTAAATTATTTCTAACATACCAATAGATATACCATCTACATTTTTTGGCTTTCCTTCCTCCTTTCGGAACAAATATCAATAGTTACAAAATGCCATATATCTTGCTTATACCCAATTTAATTAATCTCCCCTCCCTACTCTAACAACTGATATTCAATTACATAATCTCCTTACACGTGTCCTAAGGCTTCCACTATATACTCTCATCTGCGCAGGTCCAGTATCACTAGAGACAAAACTAATGTAGAGTTAACCTGGGAACATGATTTAGGTGGAGAATGGTCTATTAACACATGGAATAAAATATGGACTAAAATTAGGAAAACGTCAAACACAACACAAACACTCTTTTTTTAATATATAATAGGCTTCTTCTCTCCCTCACGACTTTACATAGGATAAATGCTGATATCTCTGATGCATGCTGGTCTTGCTCCTTAATACATGCTGATTTAAAACATTTTCTTTTTACCTGTCCTTTTGTTCATGATTTTTGGAAATGTGTTTGGGCTCAGATTAACTTAATATTTGATTTTACAGCCCCTTTTTCATTACTAATATTTTTTAGGCAGCTTATCAGATGACTGGGATGATTATCCTTCAGATGTATGAATTTTGGACTTGCTTGTAGCAGTAGCATTTCACCAAATTACTTAACATTGGAAAGACTTATCTAAATTATCCTTTCAAGCTTGGGGGTATGCAGTTTGCCATAACCATAGACTAGATACAACTTATGTGCATCCTATTTCTCTTGCTATGAAAAGCTTACTTTTATGCTCCCCTGTCACAAAGTTTATTGATGATAATGCGAAACCATCCTTTATGCATACTCCCATGGAGCAAGAAATTTTACAACCTCCTGGACATTCCGTACTCTGAAACTATGAATACTTAAATATCTTTAAAAGTTTTATAGTGCTATAATTTTGTATATGCTGCCAGACTTTATATATTCTTACATATTTTTTTCCTTGATACTATAACCACACTTCTATGTATGTTATTATGCTGCATTGTTTACTTCTATTTTTAATGCCTCTTTAATAAACTTACTTTTTTAAACTGAAAAAAGAGTAGGTTCCATGTCAAAAGATGCTTGTGGTGCTCTGTTGCAGCAGATCTTCAACTGACACCAAGCCAACCTGAGCTAGCCTTATTTCATCATCATTTATTTATAAAGTTTTATATAGCGCGAACAAGATCCCAAGGGATAACAGAGCGCTTTACAATATGATGGGAGGAAGGACAAAAGCAATATCTAGAACAATATCCATAAGAGGAAGGGAGATAAAGAAAATACAGTGCAAAATACAACTAGGAGGGTAATACAATAAACAGGTGTAGGCGGGCAGCAAGGGTGAGACACAGTGTACAATCAGGGGGAGCTGTATTAAATCTAAGAACAAAGGCAGCAGGAGCAATGTCAACGGGCCCATGAGTCTAACCCTATTAGGGTACAAATTTGTTCATTAGGAATCTTTTGCCTTCCACTTTGAATGCCGTCAATGAGGAGATTCTGCGGACTTCTGGTGGAAGAGAGATCATTATAACTGAGATATTCCTTTGTCTCTTTTTATTCTAGTCAAATTTTTCCTAGGACCTTTAAAGAAACAATAACTTATGTCCAATAATCCATGCCAGTTGGTCTTTATAACCACTGTTTAAATACATGAGTTCTTTTTAGATGAATTGCATTCAAAATTATACCATATCGATAGTCTTAAAATCTGGTATGGAGCCTGCCATCATGAACTAATGATAGACCTCCCTACTAAGAACACCAGCCTGGAAACACTCTTTTGACGCAAGCTATCTTGAGTAACAAGTGACTATGTATATAGTTTGTTGATTGTACATCATTACTAAATTGCTGCAGACGTGCAGTACATATATGTTTAGTGTGCAATTTTACCATTACAGCTCCAACATAAGCATCACAATTCATTACAGTTTGGAGGCTTGTCGTCAACACCCGTTTACTGTTCGTATTTTTCATAAGGCCATGGTATCATGATTGTCATTCTTTTGTTTATGCCTTATTTGAAGTGCCTGCCTTTTCGGATTTTGCCTCCTACACAAGTTTTTGTGTTGAGATTCAGATATTTGAGGTGGGAGTACACACTTTTTGTCTCAATTAACAAATCACTTCAAAGGTCCCATACAGAAGGATCTCTGAAATGGAATGGTTCACCCTATGTTTGGCAGCCTATCAAACTTAATTTGTGTCAGCGTCAGGCTTATCTATTTTGGACTATGCTGGAGTCATCAACAGCTCTACTATAGTAACAAAACCTACCACCGTAATGGTATGAACAGCTGGACAGCTAGGACATCTGCCTTTTTTGCAGAATTCTTAATACCATCTTCTTATAGACGAGTCCATAAGACACCGAATCTTGTAGTAATTGATGAAATTGGAATTTTCTTTAATAGCTGAGTTTCAGATATATTCTGGCAGAACTAAGGACTCACTACAGCTGCTGAGTAGATTGTGAAAAGGTGTATGACCTGTCTGAGAGGAAAAGTTTTAAATTTTTCATAACACAGTTAAGTAGAAACAGCCGTATCATACATGTAGCAAAAGAGTAACTCACATCTTTATATTCGCTGTACATAAGAATGTTCCACATTACTAAATTGATGACACAGACAAGTTGTGCCCAATAAAACAACCTACATATTTGAGGCATAACATCTCAAGAGCTCTTCTTCCTAAAGATTCCATGTAGCACACGCACAAGACTTTCTTTTGTGTTCATTGCCTGGAGCACTACATAGTACTTACTTGTTGCCGAGCTCCATCTCTGTAACTACGATCTCCTTTACATGCCAGAATGTATCCGCTTTTGGAGAGAACTTCTTTCCATCCTTTGGACAGTGCCCGACACAGATTGCTGCAATCTCGCCAAGGTTCTTGGAAGGGAACTTGAAAGTATCTGTTGCCGCCCTATATGAAAAAGATGGTGATATTGTTGTTTCACTATTGATATTGCTTGCATTTTCATTGCGTTACATTGATCAGTGAGAAGGATTAAAACAGCTTAAATTAATGCTCAATTTATTTTCCAAAGGAGGCACATGAGGTCCCTTTTTCAGAATGAACAGCATGGATTGGAAGGGAGGGGCTTTGTATGAAGCATCTCAGTGAGGCATCAACAGTACTCAAAATGAGGAGGATGCATAGACTTCAGAACCTACATTAAATTGGTGGTAAATTACAGAAAGGGAATTTACACCGAACTCCAATCATACACATATTGAATATAAAACAGCATCTGATTTCATAGCCAGGACTGAAAGTACTCAACACTCCTTAAAGTGCGAGCTGCTCAAACATAGAGCACACATACTCTCCTACATAGAGCTTTAAAAATACAAAGAATCCCAATCTAGGCTTTTGGTTTGGTTACTCCTGGAGCAACAGATGGATGACTCATGTATGCCCTCTCTTGAATGAAACATACTCCTGGGTCTCATGAATAATAATTCCCAGTGACAAACATAAGAACACTGTCAGAAGTGCTGATAAACAGATTAGAAAAATATATACAAAAAAAAAAAGGTATTCAATTCTTTTTGTGACACCAGTCACTTTTTTATTAGAGTGGGAGGGAGAAATAGTTCAGGGAATTGTACATAAAACTGAGATAGTATTGTAAGAATAATTACTTTTGCCCAAAAACTGCTCATTTTCTTTGTTTCTAAACAGTTTCCATGAATGTGGCAACACGTTTCAACCCAACTGGGGATTCAGGAGGCTCATCAGGACTAAGCAGGATCTTGGTGTTGAGTATGTCTGACTGTTATAACACTACAAACATTATTTAAATATATGCCTCTATTTGCATAATGATGCATAATAATGTAAGGGGAAGATGCTGCTCACAAAAATTGGGAACAGGGGCGTGCTAGCAACTACAGATCAGTAAGCCACATATATGTGGTGGGTCCTTTGATGGAACAACTGTTAAATGAATAGTTTAACAAATTGTAAGCCATCCGTTATTTCAATAGACGTCCAGAGAAATACATCAGAAGTACATTAGTAAGAAGTACTGGATGAAATTAGGCATTTGCACAGTTGCAAAAGTTTAACGCCTGAAGATTTGTGAAGTTTTCTGTAAAACTTTGCAACCTTTGTGAACATCATTAATATTAAATTACGAGAAGAATATCCCACAAAAGTGGGTTGTTTTAGAAATAAATCACAACCAGTCATTACAAACATTGCATGAAAATTCTTCCCCAAGCCAAGCTTTGCCAAGTTTACAAAAATGCACCTCTGCGGAGCTCTTAACATTATCTTAGACTTCATAGAGTTGTAGGCAGTGATCAACACATGACATGCAGAAAAAAGCGAGCGAAACAGTTTTTGGATGGCAGAGAAAATGGTAAACTGGGATTAGAGGCTAGTTGCATTAGATGCTACAGATTTTGCTGGAGTGCATTCTGAGGAAAGGGCGGTGCCAGCAGTGGCATCATAAAAATCAGTTCCTTTCTTTGAGATCTAGAAATCATAAGTAACAAGCAGACATAATTACCTGTAATATGTGCTTAGTTCTAGATAAAACAGCATACTTTGGCACGATCTAAAAAGACTGAAAGATAGGCTTCTCTTGACTGCTTAAGTTCCAAAACACAGCTGCTGGGTTTCTTCTTAAAGTGCAGAAACCTGAGCATATTTTCTCTGGCTTGTGACTTCAGGTTCAGAAGCACATTTTTTATAAGCCTTTCTCTGGTTGGTGCATAGATTTCTCTACAATCTGATCAGCTTCTCAACTCTTCAACCAGTGGCTTACTTGTTATTCACCGATACAGATGGGGTAGCATCCTTGTGGGTGCAGGTTGATAGACTATGCGATGACAAAACAAAACATCTCTAGTTCTTAAAGACCATGAGATCAAGGCTATTTAAGGTATGCATGTAAACATTTATGTAAGTATGTAGGCATGTGCTACTTGTATAGTCCAAGTCTAGCTAAAAGCAGCAGAGCACTATATATGATCAAAGGCAAGCATAAAGTCAACGAGTGATGCAGCTGGTTTGTGGACAGTTACTGCTTCTTTGGTATAAAGTTCTTTAAAGAGGTGTATCTTCCACCCTTTCCTCAATTGGAGCAGAGTTGAAGCAGTGTTGATAGATTTGTTCAGATGGGAAAGGCCTGTGGTCTTTTTTTCATTACAGTTCTTTGTTTCCAATCTGACAGTGAAAGCTACAGCATCCTCAATCTTCTCCAGGGGCAGGAAAACCCTTTGAACATTGGGATTTTCAATTTTTCTAGCATATCATAACATGAAACAACATAATATAACATAGCAAATTATGCAATCCCACTGGTGGAATTCGGGGGAGCAGTACATGATGGGAGATTGAGTGCCACAGGGAATTAAAATAAATAATTTTGGGGTTTATTTTATCAGTCTCTGGTGCAGTAGGATGAGGGAGGTTGTTTTCCCACTTTTACTCCTGATGTAGCCCAGTTAGCATTAGCGTCCACATCTGGAGGCCGGAGCCACTGAAGGCTAAAAATGTTTTAGGGGCAGAGAAGGTTTGAGTCAATAAACTGGTGAATGGTTAGAATGCTAAGTCCCAAAAGAGAGTAGAAGGGATTCGACGTCTGGACCGGAGGAGAGGATTATGCCCCACTTTCT
Organism: Calotriton arnoldi; assembly: GCA_963921515.1. Lineage (NCBI taxonomy): Eukaryota > Metazoa > Chordata > Amphibia > Caudata > Salamandridae > Calotriton > Calotriton arnoldi. Next base: position 2,396,220 of record CAWUFW010001404.1, on the reverse strand, counting down.
CCTCTTCATTTAACTCCAGCAGCTTTAACACATAATATAACTGTCTTTCCCAAGAACTGCAGGGAACGGAAACAGAAAAACTTTAACCAATCCGAAAGCACAATGTCCCATAAGAGTCTATGTCTTCCTTTAAACCCCCTCTTTTTTTAACTGCTCCGGCAGTCCACAGATGAGTGTCTCTTTGCTTCTATTGTTTTTGATGGTATTGTGGCTTGTTATGTGCAGATGTTTGCGGTTCGCTACTCGTGCCTTAACATTCTTTCTTCCCCTACAGGCGTGTGCCCACAGGAACGCATATCAATGCTCATATTGAAGTGTAGCAGGGATTTCAGATGGGGCCACATGAACGTGGTGGAGCTCTTGCCCACTAGAAAGTGCTTAAAGGCTGCACTGCTGGTGCAGACGTGCGTCTTTTTGCTCTGCGGTCAGTGCACTGACAGAGGGTTGAACTAGTCTCCGTGCCCAATGGGGAACCTTGGCCCTTCTTCTTCCCCATCCGGCATGGAAGCCTTATGCCCCGTGGGGGTCTGTATACGATAATTGCTACAGCGGTGCCTAAGCCCAACGAGGTCGATCTGTATCATTTTCACCCATCCTCCCTTTAAAAATCCATTGTTTGCAAAGTACTGCCCAGCACTGCATGGACAGTGACCAGGCCCAAGACCCCATAGAAATAAAGGAGTGTATTTGTTCCAGGGTGTGACGCAACTTGCGTCCTGCGGATGCCCAAAACTCAGCTGGTTTTGCTCCAGCCTGACTAGAGTTGCAGGGTGCTTGCTAACCGATCCTCCCATAACATGATGCAGGAGGTGGAAGGGGATTATATGGAGGAAGAGTCAGTCTCCATTCTCACATTGGACGATGAATTCTGTGAGGCCGTTGATGCCTCCATACACCAGACAGTGGCTTTGGCCATAGAATCTCTTGAGATGTGGCTTATGCACCTGGCGTAGGTTTATCTGGGCCCCCTCAACCTAGGCCAAGAACTACCCCATCCCCGAGACCCCCTCCCATTATTTGGGATGGGACTGCTCTGGCTGAACGCCTGGCAAAACTCAAGCAAGATTTGGGAGTTGACCTGAGTGCCTTTGAGAGGCACAAAAAAGCTTTTCTGTTGTGCTCCTGCCCCAATATGGGGGAAGCGGAGTAGTCCGAGACCTCAGGGCATTCCATTGAGGACAATACCTCTCCTTCATATACCCCGAAGAGGCTCCTATAGATTTCAATGATGAGAGGACCCTTATAGTCCTTGCCGCCCTTCTCTGGCCACCCATTCCCAGGTCCCTGAGTCTACCGCTCAGGCAGCGGGGGCTCCAGCCTCTGATGTGTTGGACCATGAAGAACTTTTGTACCTATGTTCTGCTGAGTGGTCGCCGGCGGAGAAGGTGGCTAACTACCTAGCCAGCTACCTTTGTAAGTCCCTAGAAAAGGAAGTGAGAGCTCGCCTTCGAGCAGGATGCCCACACCCATTCCTGGTTGGAAAAGTTGCCCTCACCACGGAGATTGACACTAAAATGACCACCTTCACAGGAAAATATGTTTGAGACCCAAAGATGGGCATTGACCACTCCTGGCGGTCATGCCAAGATAAATTACTCGATGGCACTGGTCCCCGAACTAAAATCCTAGACATGGCCGAGGAGGCCAAGCTGTCTAGCTCCCTCATACCTCCTGATGTCCTGTCTGGGTGGGCCCAGAGGGTCTTCAAATTCCTGGGAAAACACAAACTGTGCCATATCAACTGACCAGTGGCGCTCCCTCCGTATAAAGGTGCACCCCAAATTGGGATATTTGGCCACATCCAAAGTGGGTGTAGTAGCACAAAGGGGGCTATTTGGTAACCCATTCATTAAAGAACTTGGGTAGTTTGTATCCAGGTTCACCTCACTCGATAAGGCACAGGCATCCATGAAGAGGATATTCCAGCCTAAGGTTTTTGCTGGGGCCGGTTGTGGCAGAGGGCGCTTGACCAGCAGCTTTCTCTCCCAAAGCCCTCTGAGAGGTCAAGGCTCCCAACGAGGCCACTGGCAGGATCAGAACAGGTTCGGGGGTTTCTTCTCCTCCAAAGGAGTCGAGAAGACTCGGGGAGCAAGAGGCAACTCCTGAGGATATTTTCAAGGGACTAACTCAGGTGAGAATTCACCCTTCTTCCCAACCAGGGGTGAGGGGGTGGTGTTGTCTGGCACTCTTCCTTCACAGTTGGAGATCCATGGGCCCTTCAGACAGTGGAGGGTTTCCACATCGAATTTTACAGCACTCCTATTCAGACTTGCGACTCACAACCCCTCTGTTTTTTCAGAGCGGGACCCTACCCTCATAGACCAAGTGCTGTTAGCGAAAGGTGCTATCTCTCCAACAAATCTCCACCTTTCTGAGCAACATCTGCCTTGTGGAAAAACGAGATGGAGACCAGCGTCCGGTTATAAACCTCAGGGAATTCAACGAGATGCAGATGTACCGCCACTTCAAAATGGAGGGCATCCATCTTATGAGGGACCTTTTACGACCAGACGATTGGATGGTGCGGCTGGACCTCAAGGATGTGTACCACACAGACCCCATTTACGGGCCTCACCACAGATTTCTACAGTTTCTAAAGAACAACTAAGTATTCAAATTCAAGACTTTGCCATTTGGCCACTCGTCAGCGCACTGGTGTTTCACGAAGGTGATGAAACAGGTAGTGGAATCTCCACGCGCTCAAGATCCCCGCCTAATAGTATGCCTGGACGACTTCTGGTTGATGGATCAATACCCCAAGAGAATGTCGTAGCACCTTCAAGTCACGGTGCAGTTGAAGGAGAGCCTGGGTTTTGTCATCAACAAAAAGAAGTCTCTTCTGACTCCGGCCAGGCAGACTACCTTCCTGGGGTTTGTGATCAACTCATTGGAAAAGACGCTCAACCTTCCTTCTAGGAAGGTGGCAAAAATTCTGCAGCAGCTTCGCAAAGCTCTATTGAAACAATCAACGTCTCTGAGACAGATCATCCGCATAGTTGGGCTTCTGTCCTCCTCGGTCCAAGCGATATTCCCGGACCTGCTCCACTACAGGGCCCTTTAAAGACTAAAAATGTATCATCTGCGCAGAGGCCTGAAATACTCGGAGTAGCCCCTCTGGTCCCTCTGACAGAAGAGGTTCAGATTCGGACTTTGTCATAGAAACAGACGCCAGCAGATCAGGCCCGGCAGCGCGATTCGAGGAATCTTATACAGGAGGAAAATGGTCAGCACAAGAACAACAAATACATATAAATTGCGTAGAGCTGATTGGTGGATTTTTTGCCATTAAATGTTGGACCAAGGAGAAAATACAGTGCTGCGTCTTCTCGAAGATGAACAACATTTCAGCGCTGCGGTATATCAACCATCTAGGGCACTTGAGGTCGAAACCCTTCACGGATCTAGCCAAGGACCTCTGGATGTTTTGTTTGGACAACAATGTGTCGGTCGTGGCGGAATACCTCCCAGGCAAGGTCAACAAGGTAGTGGACTGGTGCTCCAGGGAATGGCCGGACATGAGTCTGTGGAAGATGTATCCAAAAGTCTTCTCGGCACTAGAGAACAGGAGGGGACCGTTCACAGCGGACCTCTTTGAGTCAAGGCTCCACTATCAAGTGGCATGGTATTTCAGGTGGAAACTAGACCCGCTAGCGGTCCCCAACAGATACATTCCTTCAAGATCGGACTCTTGGGAAGAGTTATGCATTCCCACCATTTGCGATGATCATGAGATTGTCAGCCCATGTGAAGAGGCAACAGGTGACCATAATATTAATCACGCTGATTTGGGATCACAAGCTTGGTTCCCAGTTCTTCTGGAACTTTCCTGGGATTTTCCAATCCGTCTACCCCAGTCACAATTTCCTCTCCTGGATACTCTTGACAATCCTTACCAAATGGTGCTGCAAGAGAAAATGCCCATAATGGCGTGGAGGATTACAGGCTGAGCGATTAATGAGTAGGGTATGGGCAGACAACACAGTCAAGTGGTATAGATCAGCATGGTCGAGATTGGTTCGCTGGTGTCTGTGAGAAGGTGCAGATCCTGTGGGGTCCGATACTGTCCACGCCATGAACTTCTTATTCTCTTTAGCAACAGAAGGTCTGGCATATAGGTCGGTTAACACCTTTAGGTCGGCCATATTAGTGGGCCTCATCCTACTGGACCGATATCTGGTGGGTGAACAACCTTTGGTGAGTAAATTAACGAGAGGCATTCGGCTCTCCCTGCCTTCGGAGCCGAGATACTCCTCCTTATAGGATGTTAATAGAGTCCTGAACTTGATCCTGTCGTGGCGAATAATGAATATCTATCTAGAAAGGATTTGTCAGGTAAGATGACTGTTACTATGTTTGGTTTCATGCCGATGAGTCTCGGATGTTCGAGCTTAGAACATCTCAAGTATAGTTATTAACTCCGTAAGGAGTTACCTTTCACATGTCCAGAAGGACGAAGTGCAACTCTAGGATGCTCTCTTATCTAGCTTTTGACAAAACTCCAAATTTGAGCGTGGTGTGCTGTCTTATGGCCTATGAAAATATGACTGATGAATTCAGACCTCCAGGAGAAAGTCAACTCCTTATAGCCATTAGAAAGCCCTTCAAGGCAGTATCCTCCTCAGCAATAGCTAGATGGGTGCGCTGGACTATGCAGGAAGTAGGCATTGATGTTTCAAAGTTTGGAGCCCAATCCGTAAGGGGAGCTATGGCTTCTAGGAGCACGGCTGGAGGACATAATTAATGCAGCAGACTGGTTCTCAGATTCCATGTTTAAGAAATTTTACATCAAGCCAGTCCTGAATATGGCTTCTTATGTGGTGGATAATCTTTGAACGAGCATAAACCTCACCTCCAATCTTGACATACAATGTAAAATTTCCTAGTTTTCGTAGTAGAAAGTTTCAATTTTATTAAGGACACAGAGGAGATGATTATTCCCACTCGAGGGTCCAGGAGACCAATTCCCACTTAGGAATTTTAGGGGATTATCTGCACATTATATCTAACGCATATGGATAAGCATCCATAAAGCATTATATTTTTATTTTTTCTTGGTTATATGGCATGTTAATACTGGGCTATGACATTAGAAACTGATGCTGGTTAAAGTTCAAACCTAATGATGTTATTAAATTGAACATGGTAAGTTGTATGGTTTTAGGAATTGATGTTGAATAATACTCAATGTACATGAAGAATATCTTTTGGATGAGATGAGTTTTTGACATATGATTTTTTGTTTTAAGTCTGGAGAGTTGCAAACAAGAGTAAAGATGTCGGATACTTGGGCCACTGTCACACAAAGAAAGAGGGGGCTTAAAGGAAGACACAGACTCTTATCTGACATTGTGCTCTCTGATTGGTTGAAGTTTTTCTATTTCCTTTCCCTGTAGTTCTTGGGAAAGACAGTTTTATGAAGTGTTAAATGTGCTGGAGTTAAAGAAAGTGGAGCATAATCCTCACCTCCGTGTCCTTAATAGAATAGAAACTTTCAGTTACGAAAGCTAGGAAATTTTACATTCACATCTTCATACACTGGAGGAACCAATAGGTGGAGACTCTGACAACACACCTCACAGTACCCTTTGAATGTTCTCTAATATGGGCAATTAAGGTGCAGATGCATTATCATTATTTTACATACAATGTTTCCAAACTACCAGCTACTCAGAGATATTTATTATGAAAAAGTTGACATTTTGATACAGACAAAAACAACTAGACATATCTGCTCCTGGTGTACTACATTTCTTACCCAGTGGAGCAATTAGAATGAACTAGTCATCTTCAGGGCTAATATTACCTGTGGTCCTAAAGTGTACAATACTTGTGCAGCCTTGCATATGAGTTTTATGAAGTCTGCATCAGGACTACTATTTGCCAACAGACTTGATTGACCTTAGAAAGGTGGAAGGCGTAGTCAATCAGAGAGGATTTGAAACAAGGACATATGTATTTCACATAAGATTAGGGTGAAAGCCGAAAGGAGCCAAAGGAAATTATTTAATACTACCAACATATTGCCATAAACAAGTAAGTGTAACCTGTCACTCAATCCTCTTCACATAGGTTAGAAACACTGACTGGAGTTCTTGCCCCCTAAAACAAATCATTTAAAAAAACAGGAGCAAACTTTCACTTAACAGTACCTTTTTCTAAATGTATTGGCTAAACAGCCATATGTTGAACAAGCTCCTCTGAAGAGAACTCCATAAATTATTTCAGCAATTTAAGACCTGGCATAGAATCCAGTAGTATTTTTTCTACTCAGCAATACATTGTGTAGATAGCTATTACAACATTTTTGATGCTTTATCAGGGGTATTTTCATGGCTGTGCAGGCTGGAGATTCCTTGGCTAACTCAACTCTAGGATCTACCCACTGTCCCCCAGACCACCAGGGATTTTCCCAGTGTCATGCAAATACGTCTGGTCCTCCTACCCACAGATCCAAGAAGCATGAGCACAGATATTCTGATCAATCACAATAGCTCTGTGGTTTACTAGTTAAGGTGATAAGTGCAAGGGTAGGACTTGACTAGTCACTTATGATGGTCATCGGTATAATTAATGTTGAAAAAATTATGGTTTCAGTCTTTCCTAATTCCCATCACCTACCTTGCAAATCTTCTTTTCTTGGAACTGTTCTCCATAAGAAATTCTTTTGATCTGCCTTTCTTGCCTTCTAAAACGACCCAGGCATTTTCCTTTGTTTCGGCATCATCTCTGTCACTGGTTACTGTGACAATTTCATATGCTTTGAAAAGAAAGTGAAGCATTTATTGAAAATTAGACACTGGACACGACAAGTTGTACTAAACGCCAGGAAGTAAGCTACTAGCATCCAGGAGAGTGGCCTACAGTGGAAATTTACATATTTATATGCATTACGTTTTCTCTATAACAGCAATGCTGAAACATTTTATTCACACTATACCATTTCCTTCAGTACCCTATGCATGACAGCCTTAGGAAACAAGAACATCCATTTTCAGCAATATTCTCTGAAGCTTTTTTGTTCATCTTCTTCCATTTTTTCATTTCAGATAGTACTTTTGATCAACGAGTTGCACCAGACCTTTGTTACAATCAATTCCATTTTTGTCATACAGTTTCAAGCTGTCTGGTAGCATTCTTTTCTAAAATATTGTACATTTAATAATTGTTGGCATTCCCCAATAGAATGTTTTCAAGTACCACACTGATCAGATGTCCTTTCACATTTATAAAGTTAAGCTATTGTTTAATCAATCAGTATTAGATAGTTCCTCAGTATTTTAGTCAGTATCTGGAATTCCAACCTAAAGGTTTACTTTGCCATTTTCTGTTAAGGGAGATATGTTCAAATGAATTCAGTTCTGTCGCTTCTGTGTTCTAACATCCTCTCTGATGTAGGGATTGCTACATATTGGGTTTGAGTGTGTCATGCTTATTTCTTGACCAGACGTTCAAGAAATTTATTGTAGGCTTCTTCTGGCAACCTGAACGCTGCTTAAATTCTGCTTTATCCGTAGTATATTTGCCTATTTTAACACTATCTACATTTGCTTACAACCCTTTTCTATTCTAGTTAATACTAGTGTAATGTTTCACTATTGAGAATTTTGAAAAAATAACTTGTCTGTATGAGAAGGAAGCTTTTGTAGTAGCTCCTAATGGATGGAAGTCAGACAAAAGCATAACTGCAAGCTGTGGTTTTTGCAACCTTTTCAGCGCAATATGTGTCTGATTACTGTCCTATAAAAAAGTTAGTGAGGATTTGATCAAGCCTTATAAATGTGTTTCCTAGAAATTGTACATGCTAATTGTTTATCATTTACAGGAATTTGGGTGCAGGCTGACTTACTGTCTTCCTTCCAGTCCAGCGTTAAATCTATGACTGTGGGGTACCTCTGTGCCTTTGAGTACCACATTAAATAGTCACTATATCCCTCCATTGGCTGCTCCACCTGCGTCTTCCCCTTTGCAGGTAGTACATGTTTTGAATCTTGATGGTGATCAAACCCCTTTCTCAAAATCAATTTAGAGACTGTTTGTTCTCAAGTGCTGGTATTTGGGCAGGCTTCAACTGGGGTTGGATTAGGGGCCTTTGGAGTTGAGACCCATTTACCTGCCAAATACTTCTGCATGCAACCACTGTGTCATCATCATGATTCTCTATTAACTTTCAGAATATATTTATAAATGTATATCTACCTGCTTCTTTCTTTTCTTTGAACTATTCTACCTTTTCACCCTTCTACTTTTCACAAGACAGTGATCCAGGCTCTGATGCTGTCTCGGCATGAGTACTTCAACTCTATTTTCTTTCTTGAACTTCCCAAATACTTTCTACATTGCCTGCAATATACTCAGAACTTTGCGGCTTACCTTGTTGTGGGACTGAGTAAATGTAACTGTGTCTCTTTTTGATGCAAGTTCCTTCATTGTCTACTCATTGCCAAACATGGTTTTTATGCCTCTGTCATTGTGCTATTCATCAACCTGATATGCCTTATATTCAGTGCGATTTCTTTGATACTGTTCCTCACACATTCTACTTCTAGTATAAAGGGCTGAGCTGTTTTTGTGTTTGTTGATACACTTGTTGATCATGATTTATCACTTGAGTGTATCACCTCTAAAGAGAGCGCCAAGCATGTTTATTTTGCACAAATATTCACTGTGCCGCTATGTGCCTTGACATTGTTTTTCATAAACTCCTTTAAATAAATATTATTCGCCATTTGGTTCTTTGTTATAAATTATTGTTACTAGTTACTGGTGTTTTTTGTTATAGTTATTAGCCTAGCTCCCCAGTGATCATTAGATTTCCCTTGTTGAAATATTATTATTAAAGATCACAGCATTTAACGTACCCTGAAGTACAGTGAGGATACATTGGAAACCCATAACCCTCAGGATCAACACCTGTCGTTTAATATACAACGTGACACTCTCTCTTAGGTTTAATTAAATTATGTGATACTTTTCAGGATTCAGCCATTGATACACGAAGCAATTGGTGACTTTTCGTCACAATAGTCACATTAGTGTTGCACTTACATGTGCGCTCATTTAATTCCATGGCGTCGTTGTTGGCACAGGCAAGCTCTCTAACAATCTGTTTGTCGTCTTCGTTCTTTGCAAGCCAGCGGTCGCAGTGGAACCGGAATGTCTTATTGATGGTATCGTCCTTCACGTCAATGAATTCCAAATGCCATCCTGGACCAATCCCTTTGAAGAAGAGAAAATGTATTAAAATTATGGGCACTTAATGCATAAAGCAATATATCAATGTGCATGAATTTAGGGAATTTATGGAAAAGCAAGGGGAGCCCAGTAAAGGGTTCTGTGAACTGAAAAACCCACTAATAAAAAGTTACTCATTAAAAGTACCTTTAGTGTTATAATTTTATTCCATATTCATATACAGAAGCCAGGGAAAAGAGAAATGAGGAGACCTAGTGAAGCAGTGGAACAGACATATTTAGGGTGACCTTTTAACATGGGAGCTTAAAGAGATTAAAAGTAGCATATGAGCTTGGAGAATTCATGAAACCAACAACTAAAGTGACAATTGGGACGGAAAACATGGCCGACGGCTGACGAGCTCCGGCCGGGAGCTCCCGGACCAGGGATCGCCTTTTTGGCGAAATATCCCAGAGAGAGCCCCCTCTGGGCTCCACCACCCCCGGGGATCAACAGGCTGCGACCCCGCGATTCTCCGGTTCTGCCAAGCTACCGTCTCTGTCGATTTGTGGACGGCGAACAGCCCCACTACAGAGCCGATGGCTGTTTGTTCTCGTCTCTCCGTCGAGCGGACTCCGAGAGTGTCACCGGAGCCACAGCAAACCCTCCCTCGTGGCGCGAGGTTGCCAAATTGTAACGGAGGCATAAACAAGAGATCACCTGGGTTTTATTCAACGGCGTAACTGGGAATCAGCCGATTAAACTCCGACCTCCGAAAGTCACCGGCGCCATTACGAGTTCTCCCTCTTGGTACGTGGCGGACATCACAACCATCGGTACTGCAGCCGCCTCTCCGGTCACTCAGGGGAGAGCACATACGACATCGGAGACCACCAGAGACTATCCGGTCCTCAGTAACAGTAACCCAACAAAGATTCTCCTTTTCTACTAACTTATGCTCTTGTAATCCCGATCGGGTGCTCGACCGATAAACCAAGTGCCTGACCCTAAGATGGAGGTGCAATGCAACCTCACGAGTTGCAAATTGAAACTAAAATACGGGTTTCAAGAACTTGTATTACGCGTCTAACGTGCTATTATAGCTGATGCACCCAACATACTAAGATCTACGTGAGCGCATAAAACCACAACTGTTTATAAACAAAATGGAAAACAGTGCCTGACCGTAAAATGGCCGCCGCTTGCTAAATAAACAGTGGCTTTTCTTGATGCTTCCCGAGCAGCAGATTTCACAGATCAGAAGGATTGAGTTCACACCAACTACAACCAACCAATCCCTACTTCTGCCAGCAGCAACCTAATACGCAACCTACCAGCAGCCGCATCGTTTTCTCCAATGACCCAACTCGCATCTCCCCTTCTACAGTGAGAGTCCTCTCTTCCAGCTCGACTGTCCCTAAAACGGCCTCCATGAGTGTGCCCTTGTCCCAAGCACTCCTACTCCCCTTGTTGGGGATGGATCCAGCATTTTTGCCCTGGAGTCTCAGAGACACCGCTGAGAGAGTCCACAGCGACAAGGGAGTCACATATAGCGGAGGACTGGGAAAGATCCCCTTACCGCTGGGAGCCGTCTCCTACCCAGCCGGACGTTGGACACTGTATTTCCGCTGGGTTTACTACCCCCTCCCCCACCTCTTCCCTCCTTCATCCTTCAGAGTGTGCCCGTGGCCAAAGCACTCCTCTCCCCTCGTTGGGGAGGGAGCCAGCATTTAAGCCCTGGAGTCTCAGAGACCCCGCTGAGAGAGTCCACCGCGACAAAGGAATCTCACATAACGGAGGACTGGGACTGATCCCTTTACCGCTGGGAGCCGTCACCTACCCAGCCGGACGGTTACTTCCTCGTCTCCACGCTGTGTCTCCCACCCCCCTCCCCCACCTCCTCCCTCCTTCATTCTTTGTCTACCTCCCCTATTCCTTTCCTCTCTCCCCTGAATTTCTCTCCCCCGCCTGCTTTGTTTATCCTTATGCCTTTGCTATGCTTTTGTAACTCATGTAAATATTGCTCCAGCAACTGATGTAACTGTGTAACTATGTTCTGAAACAATGTTCTTCCTCATGTAAAGCGCTCTGATACCTCCGGGTCTAGCCAGCGCTATATAAAACTTTTCAAATAAATAAAATAAATAAATAAAATTGTGTGGGGAAGTGTAAAAATGGGTTAGGGAGTAATTGGAAATGGAATGAGATGGGGAAATTGATGATTTATATTTTTGAGAGCGCTATATGGCGATATCTGAATGTAGAGGACAAGCTAGAATACTTACAAAGTTAAGAGTGGCCCCCATGAGAGACACCTACATTGTATAGGGTAGTCAGGAAACGGGCTAAGGATTTTCAGAGCACTAAGTAAAGTGGTGCGTTGCCTATTGAAGCGCTGCCCACAAACTGGAAAAAGCATTTTGAGGCCTTTTGTACTAATGTTGCACCACCATATTGCCGCAAAGTCTATCTCATTTTGTCTAATGGAAACAATGGCTCTGCAGTATCATTAAGACCCTTCTGCCATAATATTTGTCCAAGGGCTTTCAAAGGGACTAGAGCTAAGCCCAAAGGGATTTTCAATGGATATTATTGGGAACTGTTCCGTAATCAGGAAATGGAAAGCACAGAGGCCCAGTAATGTTGGCTAAGCTTCACTTTGGAAAAGAGTAATAGAGTCCTTGCAGAAGCATGGGTGAAATAGACATGTATTACTGACAGAAGCTTTGTTATTCTCAGAGGGTAATCAACGGACCCCACCTAAAAGAAAAGGACCAAAACAAGTAGGTTGTTTGTGGAAAAACTGAGATTCAGCAATATCTGTGATGATGGTTAACACTAACTTCCTGTGAAGCCTTTGACTGCTCCCCCTGAGAGTCAAATGTGGAAGGGGTGTAGTTGACCAAGTTTGCACAACCATAGTAGGATGGGCCCTGGGACTCCAGAGGGAAAAGATACAGCCACCATGGTTGTGGTTCTAAAGCCACTGCCTGTGCTATGGTCCTTCCTCCCCTGGATAGAGTCTGCAAGGAGCAATGAGGAATACCAGTAACTAACCTAGACAAGAACACCCTTATTGAGGGGTTCGCATAGCTAGAAAAGATGGATGCACTTTAAAAGGGATGGATACTTATAATACATAAGGTGGTTAAAAACATATTGCCGCCATTTGAAGTGAAGATTTTTTTAACTACCACAAGGAATACTTATTTTCTGATAGAGACTTCTAACCGCAGATTCCTCACCTAGGAATATTCCCCAGGTGGCAGACTGGATCAGGAAAATCTTGAGCAGTACCTCTGTACTGAAGGTGGCATTGATCGGTTCTGTGTTGGCATCATCTGCGTTGGAAGTGACATCACGGTGCCCATATAAGTGCCACCCCGGTGCACTGACATCACTTCCTGTCTATCCATGCTAACAGCGTGGATCCGGAGAGCTACCGAAGTCATTTTGTTTCAACTTTTTGTCCACAGTTTTTTTTAGATTTACTCCCATGGTAGGGACATGTCTCCAAACAAAGCCACAGGGTTTAAACCGTATGGGGAACGTCACAGACAGATGTCTGTCTCTGACCCACAACTGGTGGTGGAGCCACGACCCCAAGGCCTGCTCTGAATGCAAGTCTATGAATCAGAAGGCGATTTGGGAGTAGGTGTTGAAGCTCCTGGGAGCATGGCAGGAGAAAGGAGATCTCAAGGGCATTCCTGGAGGTGTTCCCGCAGACGATCATCTTCTTTTGAACTTGTGTATGGGCACACTGTGATAGGACCTCTTAGTTTGGTAAAGGAGGGCTGGGAACAAGCTTCTAGGAAGCCACCCTAGGATGTATTCATTTACATGCTGGCCTTCCGGAACCAGACAGCCCACTTCCAGAAAAGGAGAATCTGGAAGCTAGCCAGGTGAATATGAAACATTGGCATGAATACCACTCGGGCTGAGATTCAGCCTGGCCAGACAGTGTGGGTGAACTCCCCAGTAGAGGCCTGTGCTCTCCAAGACCGTTGGTCTAGGCCATTTGAGGTGAAGGAGCGCAAGACTGACTTCACCTACCTGGTGGACTTGCACACTCCTAGGAACCCTTTGAGGATCCTACATGTGAACCACCTCAAACCACATTTTGAGAGGTCTGAGTTGACTATGCTCTTAGTCACGCCTGATGGGATGGAAGAGGAGAGTGAACCTCACCCCGACCTCTTGTCTTCCAAAGAGCAGAATGGGTCAGTAGAGGGTGTGATCCTCCCCCATAGCCTAGAAGAGCAGAGCGAGACTGTCACCAATTGCTGGGAAGATTTGCCTCTCTGTTCTCACTCATACCTGGAGTCACCCAATGGTGCACCCACGATATCGACACTGGGGACAGCCTGCCTGTTAAGCACAAGTCTTACTGGTTGTCTGATAGAGTGAGGAACAGCATCAAGGAGGAGGTCTCCAAAATGCTGGACTTAGGGGTGATTGAGTCCTCCAACAGTCCTTGGTCCAGCCCAGTGGTTTTGGTCCCAATGGCTGCCCCACCCGGTGTCACACCTGTACGGCGGTACTGTGTTGACTACCGTGGGCTCAATGCCGTCACTAAGACTGACGCGCACCCCATTCCCTGAGCTGATTAGCTCATTGATCGGCTTGGAGCTGGCAAGTTTCTCAGCACGTTTGACCTAATGTCTGGGTACTGGCAGATTGCCTAGTCTGAGTAGGCACAAGAAAGGTCAGCATCCTCAAAACCATTAGGGCACTACCAGTTCTGGGCCATGCCTTTTGGGTTAAAGAATGCCCCTGCCACTTTCCAGAGGTTGGTCAACCAGGTCCTGGCTGAGTTGGAGAACTTCAGTGCCGCCTACCTTGATGACATTGCAGACTTCAGCTCCAGTTGTGAGGATCATTTGTACCACCTTCAGGAGGTGTTGAAGGCCCTGCAAAGCACAGGCTTCACTATCAAGGCCAGTAAGTGCCAGATAGGACAGGGGTCTGTGGTGTACTTGGGACACCAGGTAGGGCGCGGCAAGGTGCAGCCCCTGCAGCCAAAGATTAATACCATTCTGGCTTGGGCACCCCCCAAGACCCAGACTGAGGTGAGAGCCGTTTTAGGTCTCACCGGGTACTACTGAAGATTCGTCACTGGATATGACACCACTGTTTTTTTTGTTTTTGTTTTTTTTTGAAAATATTTTTATTTGCATTTTAAACCAACGTAAGTCAACAAACATGTCACAGTTGATTCCAGGCATGCATATACAATGCTCTTTACTCAACATCATATTACTTGGCACTTCCCCCCACTCCCCGGGCTTCTAGATTCTGCGGCCCCCAGCCGTGCAAATGTTGAGACCCGGTCCGATCCTCCCTCTGTCGTTTCCGGAATCCTGGAAAAACACACCATGGTTCCCGCAACATGACTACCTCAGTACTTCCAGGCGTACACCCAACTAGTCTGCTCCCAGCCCCGCAACCATTCCATAGTATTTCCTCCAGTTTCCCCAAACCTTACGGAATTTCCGGGGGCACCCTCTCGCTGTGTAGGTCATTCTTTCTGCCGCCATATACATGTCCATCCCCCTTTTCCATTCTCCAAGCTGGGGAGGCAATGTTGCCCCCCAGGCACGAGCCACATCTCTCTTCGCCACCACTAATGCCAGCAAGGCAAATATAAGCTGTGGACGCCCCAGGTCAACATCCCCGGGTATACCCAAGAGAACAAATTTGGGATCAAGGGGTAAAGTTTCGTTCAGGATCTTGCTCAATTCTCCCAAGACTTGCACCCAGTAAGCTTGAATGACAGGGCACTCCCAAATAGTGTGATAAAAGTCCCCCTGTGGCCGTCCGCATCGTAGGCAGCGCGGATCGCTGGCACGACCCATACGGTGTAAGCGGGCCCTGTCGTAATATATCCTATGCAGTATCTTATATTGTATAAGTCTAAGGCGAGACTTAATAGCCACCTCTCTGTGGTGCATCAAGGCCGCCTCCCAGTCGACCGTCTCCATTTCTCCCAGGTTCCGTTCCCATGTCTCCCTCAGTTTCCCCAGCCCGTCCGGCATATTATTATTCAGGGTTCGGTATGTCAAGGAAACCGCCTTTTGGTGCATCTGTTCCTGCAATAGGCGCCCTTCCAGTGGTGCATACTCCGGCAGCTGGGAGGCGAGCAAACGTTCCGCCGTCCAGGCATGCCTCAGCTGCGTGTATTTAAAAATTTGGGTGTTATGTAGGCCAAATTCTGACGCTAATGTCCTAAAGGTTTTGAGTTCCCCTGTGGCTACCACGTCTCCCAGGGTGGAGATGCCTATGGCGTCCCAACCCCCAAATCCCCTGAGTTTGTGCAACTCCCTCAGCCATGTACAATGCCAGAGCGGTGTCTGTTGCGTCGGTTTGTGTGTCCAGCCCGTTACCTTGGTCGCCCTGTCCCAGACCTCCAATGTGACCTGTGTGGCGGGTAGTAGACGGCCCCTGCCTTTCCCTCCATAAAGGAAGTGCAGGGAAGTACGGTGTCCCATAGTATCCCTCTCTAGCCTGTATGTGGGGTGGTCTGCCGATGTATGTATCCACTCATTCACCGGTGTCAGATGTTCCGCCCAATAGTAGGCCTCAATATCCGGAAGAGAGATCCCCCCATTATATTGATTCCGCTGTAACGTTCTCAGCGCAATCCTTGGGTGTTTACCGAGCCACAGCAGGGAACGCAGCTCTGCATCTATCTTCCGGAAGGTTTGCCTAGAGATGGGGAAATACTCATTTTGGAGGGCGTAAAGAAACCGAGGCAGGGTGATCATTTTGAACATTGCTGCTCGGCCCAGTAATGTGAGGGGAGTGTTTTCCACCTCAACGCATCCGCTGCAAAGTTCGTGATGACCCGCTGTATATTATGCTGATATGAGAGTGTTCTGTCTATGGTGAGATAGATTCCCAGGTAGGTAAATCCCATCTGTGCCACCTGGAGGGCCCCTGGGAGAGGAGGCCATTCCTTCAGGGTTCTTGGGCTGTATATGTTTGATTTGTGCCAATTAATGGCGTATCCCGAATAGGACCCATACTCGCCCATGAGCTCAAACAGGGTAGGGATCGTGTCAACCGGTCTGGTAACATATATTAAGATATCGTCGGCATATAATGAGATCTTCTCTTCTCCCGTATCATTCGGTGTGATTTGGAACCCTCTAATCTCCGGTGTCTGTCGGATCTTACATGCCACTATTTCGATCGTGAGGGCAAATAGTAGTGGGGAAAGCGGGCAACCCTGTCGTGTCCCCCTCCGAATAGCGAAGTCGCGGACAATATTCCGTTCACTTTAACTCGGGCGCGAGGGTCCGTATATAGGAGTCTGATCCATGTCCGGAACTTGGGGCCAACCCCAAACTTAGTGAGGGTCGCCTCTAGAAAGGGCCAGTGGACAGCGTCAAATGCTTTTTCTGCATCTAGTGAGAGAAACATATGGGGGTCTTCCCGGTTCTGCACCTCCACAAGCCAATTGTGGGTCCTTCTTAGATTGTATCTAGTTGCCCGACCTGGTAGGAAGCCCGTCTGGTCTCGATGTACCAGAGCCGAAATGACCTGGCGTAGACGAAGGGCCAATATAGTCGCTAGGAGTTTGACTTCGATATTGAGGAGGGAGATGGGGCGGTATGAAGCACAGTCTTTCGGGGACTTCCCCACCTTGTAAATGGGGATAATGGTCGCCATTCGGAGATCCAGAGGTAGAACACCATCCCGGGCCGCGTCACAAAACAGGGCCAGTAGGTGCACGGCCAGGAGATCTGCTCCTTTCTTATAAAATTCGGCAGGCAACCCGTTTGGACCTGGGGATTTCCCGGGACGTAATTTCGTAATTGCTTCCTTAAGTTCCTCAATTGTTATGTCTGCCTCCAACCCGTCCCGTTCCGTGGCACTCAGGCTCGGGGTCTGGATAGCTGCCAGGTATGTTGAGATGTCCGACGAGGGTCTCAGCTCCCGGGCCTTATAAAAGGCCTGGAAATAGGAGGCAAACGTCTGTACTATTTGCGTATCCCCCGTCTGCTCCCTCCCCATGTGATCCACAACCTTCTCCACCCACCGGGCTTCCATCTCCTTACGGCTAAGCCAGGCCAATAGCTTGCCAGACTTATCCCCGACATCATATAATCTATGGAGAACCGCTTGCGCCTGCGTTTTAGCCTCTTCGGTAACCAAAGCCCTGTAATGTTGTTGTGCATCCGTCAATTGTCGGTGCACCTGTGGGTCCTTATCGACTAGGTAGCTCTGTTCGAGCGCCAGGATTTGGGATTCCAGGGTGGCTATCTCCTCCCGCACCTTCCGTTTTCCCAGGCTATTCGATTTTGCGTCCTATCTCGGAGGACCGTCTTGTAGGCCTCCCACAATATCACTCCTGACTGCACCGTACCCGTGTTTTCTAAGAAATAAACTTGTGTGTCCGCCCGGAGTCCGTGCCACACTACTCTATTCTGTAAATCCCAGGCCGATAATCTCCAGGTTTTTTGTCCGCCCCGGGACCGTCTCCCTCCTTTCACCAACAGGGGGGAATGATCCGAGATTCCACAGGCTAAATAATCTGCCTCGTAGATTTCCCCAGAAGTATTTCTGGGGAGAAAAATGTAGTCCAGGCGTGAGTGGACCCTGTGCGCCCCAGAGTAGTACGAGTACTGTTGTGTGTCTGGGTGTATGGTTCGCCATACATCAACCAACCCAAGGGTGTCAGTCAGACGGGCTAGATGTGTGGTCGGAGAGGGGTCGACACAGTCTCCAGAGCGGTCCTTAGGGGTGGACATGACATCGTTGAAGTCTCCCCCAATGATATGCAGCGTGTCTGGTGTCTCCAACAGAATATCTGTTAACCCGTGGAGGGTCCTTGCTTGTAACCTTGGCGGGGCATATACGGATATAATGGTGACCTTACGTCTCCCCAATGTGCCCGTCACCCCCACGAATGTACCCTGAGGGTCCGTCCATGTGCGTGTCACCTTGTAGGGGGGGGACTTTTTAATTAGGATGGCTACCCCCCTCGAGCCCGAGGTGTATCCCGCATGTGCCAAAACTGTGTATGCTCCCTCGCCAGAAACCCGCACTTTGTGCCTCTAAGATGGGTCTCCTGTAGGAGTACCACATCCGGGTGAATCCGTTTTACATAGTTGTTTACCAGTCCTCGTTTAATTTTATCCCCCAGGCCATTTACGTTCCAGGTAAGTACCGTGTAGGGGCCGGTCTCCGACTCGTTCCAGGGTTGTCTATTTTCTGTCCCCGGTCCCATAAGCCCTAATAGCTATGTCATGTCCCAGGCGAGGGGAGTGGACCAGTGCGCATGCTGGTATGATCCTGTGACTACTGTGTAACAAAAGGAAACATAAGAAATCAAACCCATTCAAAAGAAACTGCTGATAATCCCTCGCTCCCCACCCCCCACCCCACCTCCCTCTTCCCCGTTGTCCCATCCTCCGTCGGTCCCACGAGGATGCGCCGCAGGGTAGTGGAGGTCTATCGCCCTCCCCGGATCCCAACTTAAGCCACAAGTTCCAACTCCCGCGGCAGTCCCAACAACTTTGCAGTGACTGTGGTTTCCCCAGAGATGGAGGGCCACTAACGAGAAGTCCCTGCTGCAGGTAAAGAGAGAAACTAGACAGTGAGGGAAAGGCACAGAGGAATAGGAATGAAAAAGAAAGAAGGGCTACACACAGCCCAAGTCCGCAGGTACTCCAAACTGTGCTCCTGCCAGTTTTGTGTTGATCGTCGTACACTTCGCAGGGTCAGCACGTGGAGCTGCAGAATAGAAAGAGGGGGGGGCGTGGAGGAGCGAATATCCATCAGGTGAGCTCCGGCAGCTCAGTCTGGTTCCACGGTCAACCACACAAGCCCGAATTCATGAATGTGAGTCCGGCAATTCTCCAAGTGAGGCCGGGACGTCCGCCGCTTCGTCTTGCTCCATTGCCACTATGTCCACCACCAAAGGATGCAGCGAGGGTCCCACCGCTTCTTCTTCTTCGGAGGTAGAGTCTCTATTATCCGCTCCTGTGTCTTGGCGGAGGGAGCGCGACCCCCCCGAGAGGTGAGAGTCCAGGGAGCGGCCGCTATGCCTCCGGGAGCGGCCTGGGTCTCTTGTCGCATATGGGGTCACCTCCTGGGGGCGATCCCTGCGTATTTGTCGGGGCCTCAGAGATCGCCGGGGGCCCGTATGTCGCTTGGCCGCCTCCCCCGGTGGTTGGGCACGGCTTGCCGTCCCCCCAGGTCGTCCCATCTCTGGTCTTTCCTCCAACCACCTCCATGCCTCCTCCGGTGTCTGAAAAAAATTTGATCTCTCCTGGAACAACACCTTCAGTTTTGCAGGGAAGAGTAGCATATATTGCATCTTATGTTCTCGCAGTTTTGCCTTCACTGAATCAAAGGTGCGGCGTTGTTTCTGCACCTCTCTGCTATAGTCAGGGAAGATCATTATGCGTGAGTTCTCGTGTCTGATCTCCCCGAGCTTCCTGGCTTCCCTGAGGATTATATCCCGGTCAAGAAAGTTTAAGAAGCGTGCAATGACAGGCCTGGGCTGTGCTCCCACGGGCGGTCGAGCCATCAGTGCCCTGTGAGCCCTTTCGATGACAAAGCAAGTGGAGAATTTGTCCGACGAGAAGGTGCGCAAGAGCCAAGCGTGGAGAAACTCTGACATGTTTGTTCCTTCAATCCCTTCCCTAAAGCCCACAAAACGGAGGTTGTTGCGGCGTGCCCTATTTTCCGCGTCATCCACTCGCCACTGTAAATCGGCATGTGATGACTGCAAAGTCGTCACTCCCTTGCGTAAGTCCTGGAGGACATCTTCCGCCTCACCGAGTCTGGATTCTGACTCTGTGACTCTGGTGGTCAAGTTCCGTAGATCCTGCCTCAGTAGCGACACCTCCGTGCCAACGGCGCCTATTTTCCCCTCCAGTGCCGTTCTGGATTCTTGGATCGCCTGGAGGAGGGTGTCCGTATCTGAGCGGGCGGCCATTCGTTCCTCCGGTGGTGGGGTGACTACCTTCGTGTAACGGTCCATTTTCCCCTGTCGGGAGGGCTTCAGGTCTTTTTCTTTGCCCATGGTGAATTTCCCTGAGTGGAGTTACACAAGTAGGTGGAGGGCAGTCAAGGACCAGGCCCCCTCGCTCCCGTGTCCCCTGCTCACGAGCCTCCGCGTCGAGGCTCCCAGCCCTCTGTTCAGGATCTGTCCGGTTCTATGTGGGATCTGTGTCCACCTGGGCACCCTGTGAATTTAGGCTCTTATGGCAGGCGCATCTGGCCCGGGCGTCCTGGCGATTGGCCCCCGCACATGGACTCAACAGCCTCTATGGGGTCGTTCCTCCGTCCGGGTAATCTGTGTAGTGCCTCAAGGCCCGCTGTCCCCCCGGGCCTCGCCCTCACCACACTGCGTTGCAGATCTTCTTCCTCTGCCAGGCCTGGGTTCGCTCTACCCGGCCACCATCTGGCCTTTAACAGTCCCCGGGCAGTGCCGGCTGCTACAGGGGGCAAAGGGAGCAGTGATAGTACTTGATTTGCGGGGGCACTATTCCTCGCAGTATCCTCCTAGATCTGGGTCCTGGGGCACCCCCGTGCCCTCCTTCGTCGCACTCTACCACCCTGTGCCTCCTCACCTCATGGGGCCGATGGATCTGGCGGGGCCACTTGGTCTCTCCACCTCCAGGTCGGACGCCCAGCGCCCCGGGGCTCCGGTGGCAGTCATCGCCTTCTAGGCAGGGATGCCGAATATTTCCTGGTCCCCACGGCGGCAAGGCGGGTCCGGGTCTTCTCCTTATACACTGAGGCGATCGTCCTCCAGAGGTCGCCGCCGCATAAGCGCCGTACTTTGTCTTCCGGGCGTCCCCGTGTCCCAGGCGTCACGCTCCTTCCCCCGGCTCTCCCCGGCCAGCCGAGCCGCGTCTCCGCTATTCACTCGCGGCGCCGGTGCTCACCACACGTCCGGGTCCAACGTCCGATGTCTCGGGAGATGGGGGGGGGGGAGGGAACCCCAGCCTCCGGCAACGCGCCAGGCCTCACAGAAGCTCCCACAATTAGCCACGTCTCACCACGGTGTTTAGTCCAGAGGGGGAACAGAGGGTACTATTCCTCCCGGCACCATTTCCCAAGCAGCCGCTATCTCCTCGGTCCGGCGCCAGTCTCCACGTCGCTCCGGCTCCGATCAAGTCCGCCTCGGCGCCATCTTGCTCAGGGTCGCGCTCGCCAGCACAGCTTCAGGATCGGCTCTCGCTCGCCTTTGAAAGTCGTCGGGCTCTGTCCCGATGGCAGCGGAGCACTTTTCTACATTCCGCCAATAAAAAATAAGTATTCTCCGGACCTGCGGGTCACTGGATCAGGTGTCGGATATAGCTTACAGCCGGAGCTCGGCCGAAGCACGTCTCACTCGGCCATGCTGCTGGCCACGCCCCCGATATGACACCACTGTTGCCCCCTTGACAGAGCTGACTTCCAAGAAGCAGCCCTGTCAGGTGATCTGGACTGAGGCATGCCAGACTGCTTTTGAAACCCTGAAGGAGGCCATGTGCGAAGCATCTGTGCTCCTGACTTCTTCAAGGAATTTGTGGTGCAGACTGATGCCTCAGAGCATGATGTTGGAGCTGTGCTTTCACATCTAGATGAAGAGGGCCTAGATCAACCTAGCTTTCATTAGTAGAAGGTTACTTCCCAGGGAACAGAGGTGGAGCGCAATAGAAAGGGAAGCTTTTGTGGAGGTCTTGGCGCCAAAGAAATGAAGACCCTACTTGTTTGGGACTCACTTCCGGGTTCAGACAGACCACAGGCCCCTCAGATGGTTAATGCAGATGAGGGGTGAGAATCCTAAACTGTTGATGTGGTCCCTCTCCCTACAGGGAATGGACTTTACAGTGAAACACCGCCCTGGAACAGAACACGCCAACGCTGATGGTCTTTCCAGATTCTTCCGCCTTAGTGATGAGAACTCCCAAGAGGTTGGGTAGCTCTCCCCACTTTCAGCTAGGGGGAACATGTATTGGACCTGGTATCTTTTCGCATGGTTTCCCCTGTCTTTGTTTGCCTCTGACCTCCTGTTTTTGACTGTGTGCTGGATTTCGTTTTTGCTGGCTTTAGGACTCTGCTGACCAGTGCTAAAGTGCTGACCATTGCTAAAGTGCAAGTGCTCCCTATCTGAAATGTAATGGTATTTGGTTTCTCCATGATTGGCCTATTTGATTTACCAGTAAGCCCCTAGTACAGTGCACTGTGTGTGCCCAGGGCCTCTAAGTCAAATGCTACTAGTGGGCCCTGCAAACATGTTTCAGATCTGCCACTGCAGTCCCTGTGTGTGCAGTCTAACTGCCATTTCGACCTGGCAAGTGCACACATTTGCCAGGCCCAAACCTTCCCTTTTAGTACATATTAGGCACCCTTAAAGTAGGCCCAAGGTAGCCCCTTGGGCAGGGTGCAGTGTATTTAAAAGGTAGGACATGTAGTGTTGTCTTTTACATGTCCTGGTATCAAAATATGGCTAATTTCGTTTTTCACTACAGCAAGGCCTATCTCCCATAGGTTAGCATTGGAGCTGCCTTGTAACATCTTACAAGTGCATCTTCCTATTGGGAGCTGATAGAAAATTGGAGTTTGGTGTCTCTGGACTCACAACTTGAAAACACATATTTTGGTGAAGTTGTTTTTTTACATTGCAGGTCTGAAAATGCTTTTTTTTGGAAAGTTGTCATTTTCTTATTTTAACCATTCTGTGCCTCTGCCAGTCTTCTGACTACACATCTGGGTCAGGATGACAGTTTGTGCATTCACTCTAGACAGTCACACAAAGGGAGCTGAGGTGTGCCCTGCATATCCTGATGGCCCATCACCAGACTGATGGGCCTTACTGGGCTAGAATGGTGGGAGGAGTTGACACTTGCACCTGACGAGGGCTGTGCCTGCCCCAGCATAAAGCAGTCTTCACCCCCTTGCAGTGTGTCTGGAGCCGGGTCAGGGAAGAGCAGGGTCTTGTGCACTACAAAGACCTTTTTTTGAAGTTTTCCTACTTTAAAGGCTGAAACGGGTATAACTACTGGATCTCTGACACCACATACTCAGATCACTTCTGGATTGAGGACATTCTGCCAGGAAGAAGAGCTGTGTTGCTTCAGAAGGAACGGCCACTTTGCTGTTTGCTTTACTGTGTTGGCCCTCTGCTTGCTGCTTCTGTCCTGGGAGTGAAAGGACTGGACTTTGCTTTCCACATCCTGCTTTCTGAGGTTCTCCAAGGGCTTGAATTGAGCTTGCCTTCTGTGAAGAAGCCTCAGGGCCATCAAAGACGTCACCTACCAGCACCTGGGCTCCTCTTCTGAGAGTCCTGTCTTGCCAAGTGGTGTCAAATCCAGTTCCTGAGCCCTTGGAAGTAAGTTCTGGAGCAACAAGAAGAGAAATCAATGCATCGATTCCCAGCGTCATTCGGAATCTGCGCATCATCGCAAAACTCGACTCATCACCGCTGCCAGCAAACAAAGTGTGGTCCCTGCCCAACACAACGACCACGGCTTTCAACGCAAGCCCCGACTTTTCGCCACAGCGCCTCTGAAGTATCGCCACTGTGTGAGTCCCGTGCACCGCATCACCGAAGTCTGTGATGCACTGCTCCTACGCAGTGGCTGCTTCAACGCTGTGGAATCAACGCAGCGCGACTTGACTTTCGACACATCACCGATGCATCGTCTCTGGGTGCCGATTTCATCATCGACACCACACTGCAGTAAGGAACCGAGGCATTGTGCCCACAAATTATGCATCATCTCCCCTGCGCCATGCATCGTCACTGGGTGCTGGTGGCTCAACGACTCTGCACCGCCTTAAGGAACCAATGCATCACTGCCTACAGCGACGCATAACCTCATCTGCTCAACACTGTCCCAGAGCGCTAACGTGCCAATGACCTGCATAACAGTAAGGAACCGACGCATCACCTGCCTTTTTGACGCCTACCTCCCCTGCGCCACGCATCATCTTTGATTTTTAACGCATTGAAGGTACTTTGTCCTGGTCAAGCGCAAACATTGATTTCTGAGGAACTCTAACTTTATTCAACTTTGAAAAATCATATCTCGAGTTGTGTATGTTGGATTTTTGTCAATTTGGTCTTGTTTTAATCAGATAAATAGTGTGTGTGTATACGCACACACACAAATACTTTACACATTGCCTCTGGGGATAAGCCTGACTGCTCTTGCCAAGCTACCAAGGAGGTGAGCACTGGTTATCCTGATGGCCTGAGGGTGTAACTTACCCTAACTAGGCTTGTGGGTCCCTATGTGGACAGGGTGCATACCTCTGCCAACTACAGACCCAATTTCTAACTTCGTTTAAAGGGGGATTTCACATGAGAGGGACAAAACTTCAGCAAGTTGATCATTTTGACTATCTGGGAGCTAGGATTGATAAATCAACTAAATGGAAGGCCCAAATATTAAAATGAGAGCTGTCCTTCTCTATAGTGCTTCTACAGTCATGCAATGATATAAGGCTACCACCCCAAAATCAGTATCCCCAGCAATTGCGCTTTATATGGCAAAGGCACAATCAGCATCTCTCTACAGTTCAGAAATTTGGGGCACAGGGAATCTGAGTGGGTTGCTTTCCAAAGAGAAAAGTTTGATAAAATCAGTGTTTAATTTGCCTAGAAGCTTTCTGACTGTTCCGATATTCTTTGACACGGACCTCAAAAGGATAGGAGATTTGGCCAGGTTGAAGCCACTACTCTTCTGGGTTAGACTGTGATCTGCCCCGCAACTGGCCTCGTACAGATCAGCATTGGAGGAGGTCATTAATATAGGAATAAACGTCTCCACCTCCTGGTTCCATTTACATCAAACAGCAATTGGGGACGCTAGGTATGGGCAGGTACTGGTCTAACCCACCCCTGATATCTAGTAACACGAAAGTAGTTGTCAAAGAGAACTATTGGATTACCGCAACCCACAATAACAACCTAAATGCCAAGGCAGAGGGTAGGTTGAAGAGTTTGTCTTTCAAACCTACCCCTAAACTATGGATGCATATGTCCCGCCTTTACCATGTACTCTGCCCCTAAAACTCAGGGTAGGCACATTGCTAGTGAATAACTTCACCTATAAGTGGGACAGCAACCAACCTAAAATGCAAAACTGCCCAAAATGTTTTAATCATAACTTTGAAGACGCAGAGCATTTATTATTCTTTTGCCCAGCTTACAGTGAACCCAGGAGGTCTTGGCTGAGACCCATCTGCATTTCTTTGGGTGTGAAACATCACAGAGTAGCCTACAGTATCTAAGGACAGACTGCAGTACTTCAGTTGGACTAGGCTTTGGTAGATATTTACAGGCCGTTTGGCGAATAAGGAAATCAGCGGGACTCTGCTATAGCATTTTAAAAGAACTACTAATCCCCAGACGGCAGATCGACATGATTGGTGGAAACTGCGCGTATTACTTGATGCCTTTAAATCATTTATTACATTGTGCATTGATGATCGATATGGTGCTGATAAATCGTATGTACTTGTTTCAACTTTTCTATGCGTATTTTATTAGTACTGCATTCTGAGCACGGTGCATGATTTTTAAACGTGACGCTCTTTGTATTTTGGTGTTTTTAACTAAGAATATACTTGTGTTTGTTTTATTTTTCATTGCATGATGTGTTTTATGGGCTTGTGCCCGAAATAAACAATTATTACTACTACTACTACTAATTGAAACAGTAATTCATGAAATCAGTCTATAAACATACTATTCCTCATGCTGACCGTACTACTAAAAAACCAAGCGACATGATAACAAGTTCTAACATCCGACAGCATCTGTAGGTATAGTTGAGCCAGCCTAGCTAGACTGAAATTCAGATTCACAAAAATAGGCTTTAAAAACCTTGTGCTCAAACAAGAATAAAAAGGACATAAAAAAACAAAGTGCATAAAATCTTGGGCAGATACAGCATCACATGGGCATGGAACACTCTCTGCATCATAAGCCCAACCTTTAGGGACTCTTAACAGGTGATGTATTAAGTTAAACCGAAAACGAGTCAATAAAAAATAATGAGCATTTGACATCCTATATTTTAACTACGGTTTTATAGAAAAAGTGATTTACACATAGGATCTAACGGTATTCGTGGACAAGACACTGGATTCCCTTTCCTTCCTTCTCAGCGCCAGAAAAGCTTTTTTGGCCCAGGCTACATGCTCCTTAACAATAGCCTCAGTCTTGAGAAACAGTTAAGGTCGACATAGTGAGTGGAAAAAATTCTTGACATATTTAAGCCATGGGAGTTTGAGAGTGAGATCCAAAATGAAACAATATTTAATAATTGTTGTATTCGGAGAGTGCTTTATCTGGGCCAAACAAATAATCATAAAGTTAAGGGTCGAAGTTGAATTAAATCGGAGATGTAACCAATCACTAAGGGCCAGATGTATGACCTTATTTTGCATGCACAAACGGGTTTGCGACCCGTTTGCGCATGCAAAATCTAATAGGGCCATGTACAATCCCTATTTAGCGAGTCGCAATTTTTTTGTGACTCGCTAAATAGGAATTGCGAGTCACTATTAGGAAGGGGCGTCCCTTCCTAATAGCGAGTCAGAGGCCTATGTAAGAATGTTTTGCGACCGCAATTGCGCTCGCAAAACACTCGCAATTTACCGCCCTCTTCAAGAGGGTGTAAAGCACTCACAAATGGGAAGGGGTCCTCACACCTTGTGAATGCAGGGGAAAATGTTTTTTAGGGGCAGGCAGTGGTCACTACCTGCCCTTAAAAAATGAAACGAAAAGGTTTCATTTTTCTTTTTTTAAATGCATCCCGTTTTCCTTTTTGTAAGGAAAACGGGCTGCATTTAAAAAAAATTGCTTTATTTAAAAGCAGTCACAGACATGGAGGTCTGCTGAGCCCGGAAGGCCACCATACCTGGGATGGCCAGCCATTCCTAATGGGGTCGCAAATTCCGAGTGCCTCATTAATATGCATGAGGCATGCAATTTGCGACCCCATTAGGAATCGCTAACAGTGTCTCAGACACTGTTGTACATGGTATTTAGCGACTCGCAAATTGCGACTCGCAATTGAGCGTAATTTGCGAGTCGCTAAATGACATGGTCGTACATCTGGCCCTAATTCTTCGTGGATATTAATATATGTAGACACACTACAGTGCAAAAAAAAAGAAATCTCTTAAGGAAACTGTTCCCAAATGTTTGCAGGGGCGTTATATTCATGTACCCCCAGACTTCGCTGCCACAGGAAGCAATGGCAAGGCACTTGCCCTTATAAATTTTAAACAACAACAAAACACAAGTATGCCCCAACCTTGTGGCAAAATCAAGGACTGAAGCATTACTTCTTGCAAAGGCATGACATCTATCATTAACCAAAGGAGACCAATTGACCGAAAAGTCAAAGAGAATCCCAAAATATGGGAATGTCGTCAACTTTCTCAACTTATTGCCCTGTATAATAGGATCAGCTCTTGGTATTTTTAGGGCCTAGGCACTATGTTAACACAATTATAGAGATTCAAGTTGGTGCCAAGGCGCCTCTCGAGCCACTGTACAACTTTATTCTTAAGTAGAAATAGATGTTCAACCACTCCGGTTCTTATTGGGGGCACCTTGGCTAGTACAACAGTATAAGGTGTAGCAGCCGGAGGCAAATAGAGTATAACATTATAAGTCAGAGGCGCCACCACTTGCATAAATATTGGTGGATTTCCCATTATCACTGCCATCATTGGGAAGTAGCTAGCGAGTCTGATGATGGTTTGAACAAGCACATGTTTCTGTCTCTCCAGCTATTTGTGATCTTGAATTGAATCTACATTACCAAAGTGGGGATCTGCTGATCGAGTATGATTAGTATGAGAAGGCCCCGCCATAGGAAGAGTAAGTCCCTGTGGTGGCAAGGTACAGGTTATGGAGAGCTGTGTACCCCCGGGACAGGGCAAGTAGACGGGGTGGGTGGGGACATCAAATTTGGCAAGAACATCCTCCAATTTGTTGAGCCTCTTATTACAGGCTGAAAAAGATAAACTAATGACATTTTCTAATTTATAAAAATATTTGGCCAGCAAACCATCCATAGATATCAGATGTCAATGCTGTGCCTGTAGGGTTACCTGAGGATGTCGCAACATTCATGTTTTTCTATGAAGACTCTAAAGGAGAAGCCAGGTTTTCTGCTGGAGGCTGATGTACTAAAAATTCCACTCTTCGTGATTTAGCATCTGCCGCTGATGAAAGATCAGATTAATTTCTAAATACACCCCCCTCAGAAGCCATGCCATGATCCAGAATTCCACTGTTCTCCAGTACAGCAGAAGAACCTAATCCCAGTTCCTCTTCTACTGATATGATCTCGTTGGTTACAGCTCCAAACGCATTGGTCAAATAGGTTAATATGTTGGAGCCGATGCACTGGTGTTTTTGAGAACAATGCAAAAGGGATGACTTGCGCTTGCCCATACCACAGTACTAATAAAAGAGACACAAGCCACCAATTGCAGGCTGGGAGTACAATAAAGAAGGAAACGGTGGCAAACTAACAAAAAGTCCAAATGCAATGTAATGGCACAGTTAGAAAGAACCTCCAGGCAAAGTCGCTATTAAATGAAAAAAGAAAATATTTCAACTTACACTATTAGAGATCTTTTACAGCAAACACTGACATGGGTGGCCCAGCCTATGACAGGCCAGCCCTTGGCCTGGGTTTTGCGCGTCTGCATCCCATGTTGCAGGACCCTCGAGCAATTTAGAGCACAAGGAAAGGGGCGTGAGTTGCCTCCTCCAGCCCACTCCTTCACAAGTTTCTGGCACTGGCAGTCCCTGTAGATGTCTGGCTCCCCTAGAGGAGGAGAACACTGAACCAGCGGGAAACTGGTATGAGGAGATAGGGGTGGCCAGTGGCGTGAGCACCTCACAGAACTATGGCATCCTTTCCCCTCCGGGCCTTGTTCTGGAGGGAGGGACATCCTTAGCCATCATGATTTGCAGGACGGCAGAGGTCCTTGTCCTTCAGCTGCCTGCTGTTGAGGTCATAACCAACGTCTTGATGGAGGCGCTTTACCCAGAAGTTGGTTCGGCTGAACCACTGCTCACCTTTAACGAAACCCTCACCGACTTTCTCCTGGCCTAAACCTTGCACAGAGGCTCTTGTGCAGTGCATGATTGCCCAACGCCATCACCCTGCCCCACGAGACCCAGCTTTCCTCTCCCCGGAGAGCCTGGTTGTGCAGGGCTCAACATCAAAGCTCAACCCAAATGCAGTCCCTTCCACCCTACCAGTCAGGGAATCCAAAAGGATGGACACCTTTAGGAAGCAAATTTTCACTTCACCAGCTTAGCCTTGCGGTTGGTGAACACCGCAGCCTCGATAGCCGATATTCCCATACATTGTGAGACTCAGTTGCACAGCTGCTTCCCATGGAGGGCCGTGCTATCCTCAACCAAGGCTTTGTGTGTGGTTGGGATGCAGTGAAGTTCCCCATCAGGTGTGGGCTGGGTACCACAGATTTCCTAAGCAGAGCCATGGCTTCTAAAGTGGCGCTGCATCGCCACATCTGGGTGCACCCTCCATTCAGCACAGCTATTCCTTTGGCAGCAAGATCAGGCATCACCTGCCCCAATGGTCTGCCATAACCTCTGACAAGTGGGTGCTTCAGATTGTGTGGAAGAGGTACACCCTTCCATTTGTAGAAATCCCTATGCCATTGCCACCATCCCAAGAATGGCTGACGGAGGTCCGTCTCTCTTTGCTACTTCAGGATGTAGAGTCTCTTCTGGCCAAAGGAACCACGAGAGGATGACAGCACCAGAAGTAGAACATGGTTGTTATTCCTGTTACTTTCTGGTGTCCAAAAAGGATGGGGGCCTCCGACACATAGTAGATCTAAGCCCTCACAACTACTTTCTGAAACAAGCATTGGCATAGCCAATAGGTCTCGCCTTTGGGACCTTATAAGTGTTTAGCCATGCAACAGTTGATGTTGTTGCACGAAGGATATTGTGCTGGATAACTAAACACTTATAAGGTCCCAAAGGCGAGACCTATTGGCCTATTAGCATTTCCACATAGAAAAGCAAACACGTCTCCTGTTCGAGTGTGCATGCTATACAGCGGAATCAGTGCAGCGCCTTCAGCCTCTCAACATGCCAGCTCGCTGCCGTGATGGAGTGTCGCATGCCTGCAAGCCATTCCATCCTAAGGCGATAAAAACTGCTCTCCCGGGGCCCATTCGTCATATATCTCCCGTGGCATGTGATGGAAAGGAATGCAGGATGCATGGTTTTATGCCCCTACAGAACACGTCTCTTTCCGCTCACGGCTTCACCGCCTGACGCGCAGGCACATGTATGCAGCACACATCCGCAGTGACGAGCACGTCGTTGCCTTATGTTGTCGTTTGTAAGACCCGAAGCTCAAAAATGTGTCTTGATGGTTTCGTATTTGTTTGATCTTCACTTTGTCTCCGTTTACTCGTGCCTGCTGGTTGCCGTGCAACAAGGAAGAACATGGTTTTGTTGGTCCTTCCTGTTACGGACCAATTTCATGTCCATTATAGGCACCGGATTAGACGGCTGCAAAATAGCCCGGCGCCCCATTTCATTGGGGACATTTTTTTCCTTTTAAACTTGGGAAAAATAGCATCCGGAAATGAGCGAAGCATTCCACTCTCCTGGCACCACAAAAATAAAGTTGAAACCGATTCATTATCATCATATTCATTTACAATCGGTTTTTGTGGCACAAAAAGCATCTCTTAAACAATTCCTTTATCTATGCGCTGTCTAAGGCCCTTTACGAATGTATTGATCCTAAATAATTAGAACCCCATGACGACACGGTGATTAAAAAAAGTCTTCGGTTGTAATGTTCATGGCCGGGTGTCAGGCGGCTGGGGAATGGAATCAAAGAAGAAATACGGTTGACAAGGGAGGGCGAGGGTGAGACAGGCAGGGGAGCGAGAGTAGAGAAATGTCAACAAGCGCGAGCGGCCACGCTAATTGGAAACAGATGGCCCCTGCGCACCGCTGCTCGCTCCCGCAAGGTGGATGCCACCACAAGCACAAGTGTTTGAAAAGTGCAGACCGATTCCAAAAGGTCATCTCCTAGAGCATCGCATGCGCGCTGCGCTAGGCTCGACCTAAAGAAATTCAAGATGCTCACATTGGCTCAGGGTCTGTCTGCGCTGTACCCTGGAAGGTAGAGCTGGACCTGCAGGACACCTATTTCCACATCCCTGTCCTGCTAGCCCACAGACGTTACCTGCGGTTCATGGTGAGCCACGAGCATTTTCAGTTCGCTGTGCCACCTAGCGTGTTCATCAAAGTGATGGCAGTGGTTGTAGCCCATCTGCGGAGGTCTAGGGTTCTAGTCTTCCCCTACCTGGATGACTGGCTGTTGAAAGTGGGCTCACCCCAGGCAGTTGGCATCCACCTCTGGACTATGGCGAACCTCCTGCATTTGCTGGGGTTCACTATCCATTTGCCCAAGTCACACCTGACCCTCTTTTAGACACTCCCTTTCATCTGAGCCATTGTGGATTTCACGCCTATCCTCATAATCGGTGAGGTCGGGATATTCAAGCTATGATTCTGATATTTCAGCCTCTATCCTTGATTTGGGTGAGACGGTCTCTGAGGCTGCTGGGTCCCATGGCCTCCTGCATCCTGCTGGAGAAGCCTGCCTGATGGCGCATGTGGCCTCTGCAGCGGGGCCAGAAATCCCAGTAGGCACAGCATCAGGGAAATATCTCAGACCAGGTCCAGCTATTGGAGGGAACTGCATAAGATCTGCAGTTGTGGCTGACCAACCACAATTGGCCCAGCGG
Organism: Calotriton arnoldi; assembly: GCA_963921515.1. Taxonomy (NCBI): domain Eukaryota; kingdom Metazoa; phylum Chordata; class Amphibia; order Caudata; family Salamandridae; genus Calotriton; species Calotriton arnoldi. The sequence goes on along the minus strand of CAWUFW010001404.1, from coordinate 2,364,258 downwards.
CACACCCCTCTCCATTCCCCACCCAGAGCTGACAGTGGTGAATGATGTATCACTTCTGGGTTGGGGTGGCCCCCTGTGATAGGTTGGGGTCAGAGGTCTGTGAGCTCTGGCGGAGTCCCAGCTTCACATCAACCTTCTGGACCTGCGGGCAATTTGGTTGGCATGCAAAGCCTTCCTTCCATCCATCCATCCATCAAGGGAAGGCTGATTCAGGTGTTCACAGACAACACCACCACTATGTGGTATTGCTTCAAATAGGGTGGGGTGGGTTTGTGGACGCTGTGCCAGGTGGCTCTTCGCCTCTGTACTTGGCTGGAGCACCAGGACATCTTCCTGATCCTGCAACGCCTGGAGGCTCATTGAACACCTGTGTTAACTAACTAAGCCATCAATGTTGTGCAGATCATGAATAGCAAAACATCTGGGGACGGCACTAGGTCTTTTCTGCATCTGGGCGAGCATTGGCTAGATCAATTCCCCTCCGCTGAGATCGCGCAATGTCAGGACGTCAACGCATTGGAGGTTCCAAAGCTGTTCTTGCTCTGAGACACATTTCATCTTGAGTGGAATTCGGGACTCCTGTATATCTGTCCGCTGATACCACTCCTGCCCGAGTTCTCAAGAAGATCAGGACATACCTGGCTTAAGCCATTCTTGTGGCTCCAGTTTGGGCAGAGAGGGTTTGGTATCCCGACTTCCTGAGCATGAGCATCAAGTCCTCTGGTCAGGATACCTCTTTGGAAGAAATCTTCTGTCACAGCAACAGGGCAGGGTCTTGCAGCCAAACTTGCACACTCTCCACCTTCATGCATGGAGATTGAGCAGAAACAGTTGAGAATATTCGATCCTCCTCCAGAGGTCTGTGATGTCATCTTGTCAGCCAGGTATACCTCCACTAAGACTCTATACGCCTGCCGTTGGCTTAGTGTTCCTCACACCAGGTGTACTCACTTTCTGCACTGTTGTCGGAGGTGCTGCTGTTTGTTTTGTCTCTAGACCAGCAAGGCCTTGCCCTGAGCACTATTAAGGGTTACTTGTTGTCCATTTTGACTTTCCTGCAGCTGCTGGATCAACCCTCCCTTTTCAAGACACCTGCTGTGACTCGTTTTTTAAAAGGTTTGCAACACTTGTTCCCTCCTACTCCTTTTGCGATGCCCCAATAGGACCTCAATCTGGTCCTCAGGTTTCTCATGTGCTCCCCCTTTGAGCCCCTACACAGCTGTTCTCTACGGCTCTTGAGTATCAAACAGTCTTTCTGGTGGCCATTATATTGGGCAGAAGGATCAGCCAGCTTCAAGCTCTCCCAATTTACCCTCCTTACACCAGCTTTTTCCTGGTTGTTCAGAACTGTGCTTCTTCTCTGCTGAAAGTTGTCACTCCATTGCATGTCGGCGAGAGCATCAGTGTCCTACTTTTACGCTCCCCCTCATTCCTCCAAGAAGGAGGAGAGACTCCATCGCCTGGACTCAAACACAGCACTTTCATTCTACATTGATTGTACTAAAGACCTTAAGGTGGACGATCACCTCTTCATCTGGTTCACTGGAGCGAAAAAGGGCAAGGCTGTGCAGAGGTGGACCATCTCTAGATGGATTGTACTCTGCATTAAGATCCGCTACACTACACGTCGACACTTGTCTTAATATTTCAATTGTTTGGCTTCCACTAACGCATGATCCAACTGTTCTTCTCTGTTAAGGTGGTCTTTATATAACACAAATGTTCACAGAATTCAGCCACAACTTCCAGTCTCTGATGTCAGTAGGGAGCTCACATTTGATCCTATACATGGGCTGGAGAGTTTTCTCTCTCTAGAGTGAACTCATAATTTCTTTGGTGGTCATATGTCGCGCTTACATGTCCAAAACATGCCATCCGTGGCTGGTAATAGCAAATCGTACTTTGTAAAATTAGTAGAAATGACATCAGTGACATTTTCTTGTCACTTATAACTCAACCCACTGAACAGTTTTTCTCTTAAAAAAATATGTGCTGCACTTTCTTTCATCTTTAGCTTCTTTTACTTGTGGGCGTGGCACTTTGCACTTTTTGAAGAGACTGACAGAACATAACTCTGTAGAACAACTTGACCAAGATACTCTGCTTTTCCAGAAAAAAAAGTGCCTCTAGGCCCTTCACAGTGAATACCATCACCCTTGGCACCCAACCTATGCACAGCATGCCTTTGCCAAACACAAGCTTATACTCCCAGGCAGCAGAGCACTATCTTCAGAGCTACAACAGAACAAAGAGTGTAGTCAGAAAAATAAATCTCACTCCGAGACGGATCCTGAATAGCACTGAGTGAGCTAGTGAGGCGAAGTACCTTGGCGCTCGTTTTTGTTGCTTTCCTAGAGGATTTCTGAAAACAATGTGCCCTAAGGATGCCTTTCACGCATGTATGATGGAGCCACCCATGACATTACTACGCAATGCCTTTACCATGCATACCATTACAGCGAAAATTTAAGTATATATCAGGTAAGTGAAATCCTATATATATATATATATATATATATATATATATATATATATTATCTACTGGCGTTCGCCAGTAGATAGTTATAGTTAGGACCTATTTTCCATAGGAAATTCACAACATTCTATTTCCAATAACTTTGGCGCCGGTTGACGAATCTTCGCGAAATTTTCAAAACTCGTGGGGCGCTCCGGTCCGCTCCTATCCTGAAAGTTTCGGGGTGATTCAGCAAGCGGGGGCCGAGAAAAAAGGGGGGTCCCAAAACGTGTTTTCCCCATGCAATTTTCCATAGGAAACTTTAGACACGGCTACAGCCCGAACTGCTGAACGGTATTACACCAAATTTGGCAAAGAGGTAGTTCTTGGTTCAGAAAGAACCCTTTTTGTTAAATGGTGTAAATCCGTTCAGTAGTTGCTGAGAAAATCAAAAGTAAAAACACATATATATCTATGGCCGTGGAGGATCCGCGCACCCTACAGATTAGGATCCGCGCACCCTTCCGATCACGAGCTGCATTGTAATTGGTTGTGAACACTCTAAACCAGGAACTGTTGGTAGCCATCTTGTGCCTCGGTAGAAGCGAGGCACAAGATGGCAGTAAAATGAAGGCATAAAGAAGAAGAGGGGGCAGGGTTGAAACACCCTGACCCCGTAGGTCTGCTTAGGGGGTCCTAGAAGGACTTCTAGGGCTAAAAAAAGCATTTTTTTTTTAAACGCCACAATATGCGTAGGGTGCGCGGATCCAGCCGCGAAAATGAAAAAAAGGAAGCGCGGCCTCCCGCGCTTCGTTTAATTAAAGCCCCTGGGTGGGCCAGGTCCCGGGGGTATGTGGAAAAAAAAGTGTGGGGGGGGGCCCTAATCCCCCCCCACACTGCCCCGGGGACCGCCACCCCCGGGGCAAAGTATGAATATTTGCGGGGGGCACACGGGCCCCCCCGCAGCCCCGGGGACCGCCACCCCCGGGGCTTTTTAAAAAAAATTAATTTAACCTGTGTGGGGAGGCTCGAGCCCCCCTACACGCCCCGGGGACCGCCACCTCCCCGGGGCACTAAATATTCAAAATAGGGGGTCCGTTATGGACCCCCAAGCCCCGGGGACCACCACCCCCCGGGGCTTTACATTAAGTGGGAGGGGGGCCGCGCAGCCCCCCTCCTGGAGCCAATGATGGCCCTGAAGACCGCCACCCCCCAGGGCCGGCTCCTGCAGTGTCTCGGGCCCCCCGCCCCGCCATAGCAAACTTGGTTTGGATTTTGAAAGAGAGAGCAGGGAAACCTCTTTCAAAATGCAAACCAGATTGCTTTTCCACACGGGGAGCTGCATGTTAGCAGCTCCCCATGTGGAAAAGCAATGTTGGCTCCCGAAGGACGCGGGGAGCCGGCGTGACCGTGGGGGCATTGGGGCTCCCCCACGGTCTCCATCATTATGTATAAGCCCCGGGGGATGGGGTCCCCGGGGAGAATATAAATTAGTGGTAGGAGCTAAAAAAAAAATTACGGAAAAATTTGGAGTTGCGACTCCAGCGCGGCCCCCTGGTGTGAATGCGTTGGGTGTGCGACTCCAAAAAAAAAATGGAAAAAAAAAAGAAAATAATATACATTTATTAAAAAAAATATATAAAACAAAAAAAAGATTCTTTCAGTTACAATATTTTTAAAAACATTTTTTTTCCATTTATATTAAAAATATATAATGTAATTTAAAAAATAAAATATGTAAAAATAAACAGTTAAAGATCTGTAGAAAATCAGTATCAAAAAAATACATATAACTATTATTACATTTAAAAAACCTTCGAAATTTACTGAAAAAACCATAGGTTTCAGACATTTTATAGTTAGGAATTAGCATTTAAAAAACCTTAGAAATTCACTGAAAAAACCATAGGTTTCAGGGCTGTTATAGTTAGCTGGACATTTCACTCGTACAAAACCATTGAAATTCCTCTGTTATAGTTAGTTCAGCTAACTATAACTCGCGCCCCCGCAATGCACTGCTGATGACGTCACATATTACATCACTCATGACATGGTCAGTGACATCACTGATGACATCACTGATGACATCTCAAATGACATCACTGATGACATCACTGATGACATCATCCATGTGACAATCTGATGCACCTCCTCACACACTAATAGAACCTTTGATACACTTACTGTAAAATACAGACTACCATTTTCGATACCATTGACACACTAATACCAGTTACTACATACCCACTCAGTGATTCCTAGGTCTGCAGTGCATTGCGGGGGCGCGAGTTATAGTTAGCTGAACTAACTATAACGGAGGAATTTCAATGGTTTTGTACGAGTGAAATGTCCAGCTAACTATAACAGCCGGAAACCTATGGTTTTTTCAGTGAATTTCTAAGGTTTTTTAAATGCTAATTCCTAACTATAACATGTCTGAAACCTATGGTTTTTTCAGTGAATATAAATATATATATGAAACACCACAATCCCGTCACTCCAACTCCTCGGATAATCAGGTACAGACCACACCGTGCTGTAAGTTCATAAAGTGCTCTTTATTGCGTGAAGAACAGCATGACGCGTTTCGGCCGTGTTACCACGGCCTTGATCACATGACACGCTAGGACCGTTTACAACCTATATAGTGACGTCAATTAGCCCAATACCCTCTCAGCCTATTATAGTATACCATGAGACTAAACAACATACTGCATAGATCGGGAGAAATACATTTAACAGAACAGACAGACTATCTTTGATATGCAAATACATACTGCTGTGTATTGAATTAATTTACACAATCTAAACGAATCCACCGCAGTAAACAATCATTATTCAAAGAATTCTCCCAGATCGAAAAACTGAAAAAAAACTAAGATTACAGGGACTTTACAGTTAGGCTCAAATTTCACTCATACAAAACCAGTGAAATTCAGAAGTTATAGTTACCTGTGTTAGCTATAACTTATGCCCCTGCAATGCACTGCTTATGACCTCATATATTACATCACTCATGACATGGTCAGTGACATCACTGATAACATCACTGATGACATCATCAAGTGAGTGTAAGTGTTTTTAAGAGTTTATGGGTGTTAAACATATATACTACTAATGAGTGCTACTACTTCTAATATATATTAAGTGAGTGGCTGAGTGACTGTGTGTATTCTTGTGTGTATGGGTGTGTGAGTTGCTCTATGGGTGTATAAGTGGGTGTGTGAGTAGCTGTTTGGGTGAGTGAGATGGTGTGTGAGTGGCTGTATTTGTGAGTGAGTAGGTGTGCCAGGGGCTATATGGGTGAGTGAGTGGCAGTGTGAATGGCTTTATGGGTGGGTAACTGGATGTGTAGTGACTGTATGGGTGAGTGAGTGGGTGTCTGAATGGCTGTATGAGTAAGGGACTGGGTATGTAAGTGGCTGTATGGGTGAGTGGCTGTTTGAGTGGGTGTTTGGTTAAGTGAGTCAGTGTGTGAGTGGCTGTAATAGAGAGTGGGTGTCAGTGTGAATGGCTGTATGAGTGAGTGAGCAGATGTGTGAGTGCTTGCATGGATGTGTGAATGGGTATATAAGTGTGTGGGTGTGTGAGTGAGTGTGTGAATGCTTGTAAGGGTTAGTGAGTGGCTGTGTTGAGAGGCTCTATGGGTGAATGAATTGGTGTGTGAGTGACTGTAGGTGAATAAGTGGGAGTGAGAGTAGCTGTATGGCTGAGTGTGTGGCTGTGTGAGTGGCTGTATGGGTGAGTGACTGGTTGTATGAGTAGCTTTATGGGTGAGTGAATGGTTGTGTGAGTGCATGTACGAGTAAGTGGGTGTGTGAGCACGAGTATGAGTCTGTGAATGGGTATGTGAGTGGTTGTGTGGGTGTGTGAGTGGACATACAAGAGGTTGTATGGGAGTGTGAATGGCTCTGTGGACGATGTCATCATTGATGTTAATGACCAGGTCATGAGTGATGTAATATGTGAGGTCATAAGCAGTGCACTGCGGGGCGTAAGTTATAGTTAACTCAGGTAACTATAACTGCTGAATTTCACTGGTTTTGTATGAGTGAAATCTGAGCCCAACTATACAGACCCTGTAACATTTGTTTTTTTCAGTGAATTTACAAGGTTTTTTAAATTTGATTTACTCACTATAACGACCCTGTAACCTTTGGTTTTCACTTACCTGATATATACTTACATTTTCGTTGTAAAGGCATGTGTGGTAAAGGAATATGCGTGGTAAAGACTTGCATGGTAAAGGCATTGTCTGGTAATTGTATTGCGTAATAATGACTGCGTGGTAAAGATTGTTTCCTGCCTTTCACACCTCATTTCTGAATTTATTCGATCTTTCATAAATCAATCCTTCTCTCCACCTATCCTTCCTTCTTCCATCCATCTTTCTCTTCCTCCATCATTCTCTCTTTCATGCACCCTTCCCTCCATCCATTAACCCATTCGTCCATCTCCTCCTCCCTCTCTTCTTCCCTTTCATAGTCCCTTGTTTCATTTAATCTCGCACCCCACAGCTTTATCATGCTCATCTCTTGCACTGGTAGCTGTGAGCTTTTGATTGGAAACCTTGCTAAATCTGCTATGATGAGGGATCATAAAACCCCTGAACACGGCATCGGGGAATGTGCAACAACAAATGTCTAGTAAAACATATGTTGACCTGTGCAATCTCACACTGCGGCTGCAGTTAGATTTTGTTTGTTCCTTAAAGTTCTCTAAACCCAAGTCTACCAGAACATCCAGTCAGCAGTGTTGGTGACTTGAACAACAATAGTACTTGGGTTATTGTTCCTTAGCCTCGTAAGGTATTGCCGATAACACCACACTGAGTATGAAATGATGCCCTCACTCACACACAGATACCATAATATGTGACCTTAAATAGCGCACACATAGGCTCCTGGGCAGATCCCAGGAAATTTGCTGAGAAAACCTACAAACCAGTAGACAGAGACTGGGTGAGGAACACAGGTACAGAGACTCAATATCCCCATGAGAAGCAAGCTAAAAAAACTCCAGAAGGCAACAAATGGCAACTTAGGAACATGCAATGCAAAAAACACAGAACATGAACAAGGATCTTTGCACATCTAGGCATTTGTTTGGTGGAAGGTCAAAAGACCACACAATGCATAGGAACACGTATAGAGACATACTGTTATGATATCAGCATTGCTGTTTAAACAAAATAGCTTTATTGTATGATTAATTCAAATCGTTACAATTCTTATAAAATCTGGAAGTCAAGTTCATAATACTAATTAATAAGAAACAGTTTAAAAACAAAGCGGGACACTGTCAATAAAATGAGCTAATAAATACATATATTAAAATGCTGACTTGGACCAAAAAGTAACATCATTGCACTGCCGGTGGGTGCCCCCTTTCCCAGCTGGCCCGATAAAGAACTAAGGTCCTGAATATGAGTTTGGCGGTGTGGGAGTGGGGTGGCACCCCACCGCCCCTCTCCCACAATGCCAAACCTCACAGCCACCAGATTACGAGTTTTCTCGTCGTCTGGAGTGCGGTCCTGCGGTGTTCCCACGGCGATGCCTATTAAAAAGGCATTGCAAGAGGAACACCTAAGCCTGTTCCTGCATGGCAAGCATTGTGCAGTCCATGCCATGCAGGCAAGGGGGTGCAAGCAGACATGGGGGGCAAAATGTGCCCCCCTGCATGCATCCTCAGGCCATGAGGGAACAGGAGGCCCTGTAGAGCCCCCTTAGTTTCCTCACTGCCACAGGTTCCATAGCGGGCTCACCGCCATGAAATCTGTGGCGGTGAGGAAACTCCGAATATGCTTGGCGTTGCCTCAGCGGTACCGCCAAGCATATTGCGGCCCTCAGACAGCCAAGCCACCGCCAGGAATCGCATAATACCTCGGTCGGACCAATGGTGTGGCGGTCCCTGACCGCTACCATACCTCCACCGCGTGTTTGGCAGTCCTATGGCATTGACATGACAGTAGGGCAAACCATAATATGTAAGGAGAGTATGTGGGGATAGGATGTAGCCTTACGGCTAGAGCAGTCGACCTCGAAGCTGGGGAACCGGGTTCGAGTCTCGGCAACGACGCTCAACATCCTGTGATTCTGGGCAAATCACTTAATCTCCCCGTGCCTAACAAAAATGAATGTGTTCTTCTGTAATGAAACTGGTGGTATGTAAAGCGCTCTGATACCCGATTTCTCGGGTCTAGTTCGCGCTATATAAAACTCTAAAAAAAAAAGGACAATGGCCAGCCTTCAAAGTCTTGTAGAACATCATAATGTAAGAAAGTACGAAGTTCCAAACTTTTCTACATATGAAACTGCACAATTCATCCGCCTTGCATCTGGCGTTCTCTCTCATCACCGTCTACAAATAATCAAGTCCCACCGCCTTTCAATTTCCAATCGCTCTTTAGCCGCTTCGTTAACATCTCACTTAAATACCACTAATGATTTCGTCTCACTTGCTGTGCTAATTGTGTGGCCTGTAACAGCTGAACAAAGCACTTTTAATACGTTTGCCCGTCTTTTTTTCTTTCTGTAGGACTGTTCCTCATTAATTTGATTGATGGAGTTGTGTTTTTTCGTAGGTTCACCGGCACTGGCCTCACTTTTTTATCCTCACGGTTTACCAAAGGCATTCATGTTCTTTCGAAGTAGTTGCAAACCGCACTTTATGACTGCGGATTACGATATGTAGCTATCATGTTATGTTATCAGGAATTTATAAAGCGCGCAGCTACTCCCAAGAGTGTCCCGGCGCTGAGATAAAAGACCACCATAACAACCGACAGAGATCCACCCAAGCCACAGAAACGAAAAGGCCTAGAGCTGGAAAAGCCACGTCTTCAGATTCCGCCTAAAAATTAAGAGGTCCGGGATCTGTTGCAGTGGGGGAGGAAGGATGTTCCAAAGACGAGATGCTACTGCTTGAAAAGATCTTCCCCCTACCCGGGAGAGCATGACCTTCGGAGTCGAGATCAGACGCTGGGTAGAGGACCTCAAAGTACGTGGAGGGATGTAAGGCTGAAATCTTTCTCTTAGATAGGGGGCACCAATCTTATGGAAAGCTTTGAAAACCAGGACTAGAGCTTTAAAGTGAATTCTTTTTCGCACCGGAAGCCAAAGAAGTGAAGACAGGAGATGAGACGTATGCGTCCTGGGTCTGGTCAAAAAGATGGCCCTGGCTGCCATATTCTGAATAATCTGTAGTCGACGAGTAGGTACTCTGGAAGTCCCAAGTACAAAGAATTTACGTAGTCCAGTCTCGACATCACGAGGGCCTGGACAACTGTTTTCCGGTGGGAGACTGGAAGTAGGGGGAGAAAATTCTTCAGCATTCTCAACATCCCAAAACAGGTGCCTGCCACTGATTGGACTTGCACCTTCATGGAAAGTGCAGCATCCAATTTGACCCCCAGGTTTTTCATAGTAGTGACCTCAGAAGAGGGGGGGGGGACATGTCCTGCGGCCACCAGGTAAGCCATGCTTCAAATGGACGAGGGCCAAAGAAATTAATCTCTGACTTATCAGAGTTACACTTCAAGTGGTTGCGACTGAACCAAGAAAAAACCTCGGAGAGGCAGTTATTTATCCTGGTCCCATTGAATTCAAAGCCCTTCTCGCACGTGAACAACAGTTGAGTGTCGTCCGCGTATGACACTATTTTAGCGCCATGCTTCTCGGCGAGAAGGGCAAGGGGAGCCATATACAAATTAAATAAAGTGGGACTCAGAATTGATCCCTGCGGGACCCCAACGTTCAAGGGGGGGATTTCTGCGGTGAAGGGTGGTGACCAAACTGTTTGAGAGCGGTTACTTAGAAAGGAAGTAAACCATTTCAATACTGTGCCTCCGAACCCGCCCCCCTCAAGTCTTTGCAGAAGTCTCTTGTGGGGAACGGTATCGAAGGCAGCGGAGAGGTCTAACAACACCAAGACCGCGTTACCTCCTCTATCCAACGTGGCTTTAATAGTCTCGACGACTTCTAACAAGGCAGTTTCCGTGCTGAAGTTGGCTCTAAAGCCCGATTGGCTCGGGTGCAGGAGAAGGTTGGCCTCTACATATTTCGTGGTAACTTCGTTCACGTATTTCTCCAGGACCTTAGAGAAAAAGGGCAGGAGGGAGATAGGCCTATAATTGCTAGTGACCTCAGGGTCACTCCTCTTACGTTTTCACGCTTTTAATAGAAGTCTGTGATATATTTTATATAACATAAATAACATGGGCATGAGTCATCTTTTCTACAAATATATGAATAACAATGCCTTGCTTAAGAAAAGGGTAGCAAAATGAATTTCTCTAGCCCAGCGGTTCTTAACCTTTTGACTCCTGTGGAGCCTGGCGACCAATGCCTAAGTAACTTGTAGGATTTGAACCTAAAACCAATTAATCAAACTACAGGAATAAATATGCATTAAATACACAAATTATGAAATACGTTAAATCACAAACAAACAAACCAAATATTAAAAGTTTTAATTTTAATGCGAAGATTGCAGAATTTCCAATTTTGGTTTTATTTTTAAAAGACAAGCAGTAAGCTAGACCCTAACATATCATTTGCCTTTTATGCTCTCTTTTTTGTTTACACATTCTAGTTCTTCAATTGAGGCCACCAATCACACATGCTACTGTTTGCTGTATTTACACTGCTCCCACAAATCAAGCTAAGGATACCAACTTAATGATTGTAAAAGACAATCAATGACTGATTTAGAAACTATCTATGGTCCTTTCTCCGTTTTCCCTTTCTTGACTGAGATCACTTTTTGCGCCGCCTGCACAAATTTTGATCACTGCGGGTTAACACAATAAACCGAGCGCCTATTATTTATATTTTAATGAATGAATGTGTATGCTGCATATATGTACACACTGAAAATAAAAAAACGAGGCAGCAGTCTTTCTTCATCTATGCACTGGAACATCATCCCTGAATCCATCAGTACCGCCCAACACTGCTCCAATTTAGGAAATAGCTATTTACTAAATCAAATTTGAGAAAAAGCTAAAGAACACTAGATCATGGTGCAGTAACAGACCACTCCTGCTCCCACAACCCAGCAACCTCTTGAATCATTGTGTTGACTGTATTTTTGCCTTTGACCTTGTACAGCCCTCAGCTGCCTATTGGCTTGGTTCGCACTATATAAATACCACAAACATAAATACCAGAACCACAAAGACAAATGATATACACCTCTGCCATATTCGTTGATCCTCACTTAAGAGAGATCTAGTTTACAATGTGCAAATCATATGGTACATAAGTAAATACTTTTACACTCTGACAGTTTACATTTTATACTATCTTACAGTGGTAAGGAGCTGAACAGAGAAGTACAAAAAATATTTTCTTAGACGAACATTTGAAATCCCATTTTTAACAAAAATATCTGCAGATAAAACACAGGGCAAAAAAAAATATTGGGGCATATGTATCAAGCCCTTTTCCCGTTCGCAAGCGGGCCGATTCTCAGAATCGACCCGTTTGCGAACGGGAAAAAGCCTTTTGGGATGTATCATCCCAAAAGGCCATCGCAAAATAGGGAATGGCGAAATTTGCGATTCCCTATTTTGCGAATACATTTAAGGAATCGCAAATTGCGATTCCTTAAATGCAATTCTGGAAGCACCCAAGTTGTGCGAATTTGCCTTAAGAAATCGCAACTTCAAGTTGGTGGTAATTTGCGATTTCCTAGAAAAATGCACTTTTTAGCATTTTTCAAAGTGCCATGTGGCACACATACATACCCTTAGGGCATTTATGTGCACCACATGTGCACACACGCATATTTCAGGGGTGCAACAGGGTGTCCTTTTGACACCCTTGCAGCCTTGAAATTGCATTCGCAATTTGCGAGTACCTAATGGGTACTCGCAAATTGCGAATGTCTTCCCATTCATTCCTATGGGCCTCTAGGCCCATAGGAATGAATGGGAAGGTATTCCTCAATTGCGAATCGCAATTTGCGATTCGCAATTAAGGAATACGTAGGAATCGCAATTAATATTGCGAATCCTACATACATTGCCTTTTGCGAGTCCTCAATAGCGAATCGCTAAAATTCGCTATTAAGGACTCGCAAAACACTTTCTTGATACATATGCCCCATTGTGTACTCAGTGACACAGCAAAGGTGCCATGGGCTCTAATGCAGGCAATTAAATTTTCCCTCTTATCCCGTTGGATAGAAAAGTCTGTCATAATTGTGTTGCAATAAGTCCCTTTGGCTCCCTGGGCCCCGGTGCCACTGCACCTGTTGCACCATTGATAGATACCATACGTGGTGTATTAATGTGTTGATAAAGTAACAACAGTTGTACCCATGTGCGAACAGTGAAACCCACAGTATTCAGTGTACACCACTGCTGAGGGTAGTGGATTCTGGGAAAGCCAACAAATTTCCAAGCAGCAGCGCACAGCAGATGGCTCACGGTCTGTGTGAATATAAGCGGGACCTATACTCTTTTGTGCCTGTTCCGTAGTTCCTGTTCTTGTTGTGCCTGTTCCGTAGGCTGTTTCCCAATCAGACAGTGGCTACGCTTACTGATCCCTGATCATAATGACTCGTGCTAAGGAGCGAAATCCAAATTGTTTCTTTTCGTGTGCTAGTGAGTAATGGTACTAATCATGTCTTCCATCGGATCATTACTGCATCCAAAGGGCTCGGTACACTGGCAATGATAATTATGTGCTTTACCCTGAAATCTGAACTTTACCAGATCCATGCTTGAGTAGCTCATCCAGTCCAGGTTTTTCTTTGCATTTTGGGATGTGTAGTCCTTAATACATAACCGCATAAACAGGACTAAGGGCGTAAAACTGGGAACCTTTTTGTTAAGTAAACTATTTTATTGGCATTTTTAATGAACATCATAACAAAGTTCCAAAGCGACAAACATGCTTCAGGAAGTGGGAACTGTTCATACACCACAAATGGCTAAAATCATTTCAAACAAGTTAGTGACAAATTGATCGAACAGTGGGAGGTTTTAAGAGGGTGAGCTTGATACTCAATTCACATTCACTTTGTTTTCATATGTTTCTGCAAACAGCCAATGGCCTTATACACTGTTTCTTCTGGATTATGTGTCTGTCAAGCCCTGCTTTCGACTTAGTATGATTCTGGTGCTGTTGGACCTATCCTGCTGTTGGACCTATCCGCAGCGTTCGACACAGTTTCCCATAGTATTCTGATCAAAAGGTTGGAAGAGGTTGGGCTAAGAAAAACAGCCTTACAATGGATGAGGAGCTTTCTGTCTGATCGCTCCCAGATTGTCAACCTAGGCCCGTATCGTTCGGCTCCTATAGATCTGACCAAGGGAGTACCTCAGGGCTCTTGTTTGAGCCCTACATTATTTAACATCTATATTGCTCCCTTGGCCAACCTCTTGAGAACACATGGGTTCATCCCCATATCTTATGCCGACGATACCCAGCTACTCTTTCCTTTTGATAAATTCACCTCAGCGGTCCAACTGACCTTCTCTAATGGGATGAGAGCCATATCGCACTGGATGAAGAATAATTTCCTCCAGTGTAACGTGGGAAAAACGGAGATAATGCTCTTTGGAGAAGCCCCCTCCTATGGACCCCAGATTGGTGGCCGACCGACTTGGGTCCCCATCCTGTCCCCAGGTCCACTGTCAAAAATCTAGGTGTTCGTTTAGATCAAGCCCTCAGTCTGAAGGAGCATGCCGCTCAGACAGCTGGTTTCTGTTTTCATGTAATTGGCCTGCTCCGCCGAGTCTTCCCTTTGCTGCCTGACTCTACCCGGAGAACCCTGGTCCAGGCGCTGGTATTGAGTCGTCTGGACTATTGTAATGGCCTGCTGGTCTCTGCTAATGATGCTTTACTCAATAGACTGCAGGTAGTTCAGAACACGGCGGCGCGGTTGGTCCTCAATGTCCCTTCCAGGACTCCTTCTCGCCCTCTTCTCCTGAAGTTGCATTGGCTCCCCATCCGCCAACGGATTAAATTTAAAATCTGCTGCACCATCCATAAGTCTTTGCTTAACTTGGGCCCTTCCTACCTTACCGAGAAATTTACACCCTATATACCATCAAGATCCCTCCGCTCGACTGCTAAACACCTTCTGGTGGTGCCTCGAGTTAGTAAGGCAAGATCAGGAGGAAAAGCTCTATCCCATCTTGGTCCTCGTTATTGGAATGAGCTCCCCTTGCCCTTAAGGCAGTGCCTGGATCACTTGCAATTCAGGAAGTTGCTCAAGACCAATCTTTTTTACACTTGCTGATCTTATGCTGGAGATGCTCTACGCCCTCACTGTCTGCTCTAAGCGCAGAGATACCCCTTCGGGGGTCGATTCTAGCGCTATATAAGCAAATAAATAAATAAATAGTAGAGTGTGGTGCCCTCCATTTTTGGACGATATCACTTTTGGCTAGCACAGTGTTTCCTAAACTATGGGTCGAGTCGCAAGCTTATCTTTGGTGGGTCACAAAAGCCCAAGCAATACAGACGCCTTTAAATTCTGTATTTATCTTGTCACATTTGCTGCGCTTCAAAGACAGAGGTGCTTATTTTTAGGTCGAGCCTAGCGGCAGCGCGCATGCGCTGTCCGCTCCGCGAGACATGCTGTAATAGAGTATTCTGTGGAAGCCCCGCCCACTCTCCTCCCATATTTTTCATTGGCTGGTGTCATTGTCCTTGGTAAATGCTGGCTTTCGATTCATTATGAGGCTTGTTAGTCACTCCTTGTTACCGACTTGTCGCCATTTGTTACCGCCCATAAGGACTGGACCTTTTACTTGGCACGTTACACGGACTGCTTTATCTAGTGAGTGAGCGCTATTTTTGTTATTGACACTGATGGGGACAATGGCGGCTGCTTCATTTTGTTGTATTTGCATGTTGAGCGCGGCGCCCGCTTCAGGGACACTGTGCTCTGTTTTTCCCCCCCCCCCCCAAACTTTAATACTGAGCGCGGCCCCCGCTTCAGGGACACCGCGCTCAGTTTATTATTATTTTTTTTTAAATTTAATTCCGAGCGCGGCGTCCACTTTAGGGACACCGCGCTCTTTTTTTTTTTTACTTTAATGAGCGTGGTGTCCGCTTCACGGACACCGCGCTCTGGAATACAATAGGTGTTGCTTTTGGTATTGTAAATAATAAATAATAAATAAATAATCATTTATAAAGCGCCTGGCTACACCGACTGGTGTGTCCCCACGCTAAAAAAAACAGCTACATGCAGGGTAGGGCAGGTAGGCGTAGCTCACATCTAATAGAGCCAGGTATTCAAGCCTCTTCGGAAAACACTTTCAGACGTTTCAGCCCGCAACAAAGGCGGTACTGTGTTCCAATTTTTGGCTGCCAGATAGCCAAATGAGCGCGCACCCATCCTCGCCCTTTTGATTTTTGGAACTTTGAGCAGATGAGCTCCTGTAGATCTCAGATTACGAGTAGGATTATAAGGGGTCAGAAGATCGTGCAGGTAGCTGGGACCTTTTCCCTGTAGACTCCGGTGACAGAAACACAAGGCTTTAAAAAGAATTCTTTTGTAAATAGGTAGCCAGTAAAGGGTATCAAGGGCTTTCGTGGAGGAACTCTCTTGGGTAGATTAAGAACTAGGCGAGCTGCCGCATTCTGGATGCGTTGTAGCCATTGGAGGCTTTTTTTCGTTGCTCCCAAATAGAGGACATTTTCATAGTCCAGTTGCGATGTAACAAGAGTGTGGACTAGGGTTTTCCTGGTTGAGGCAGGAAGGATATCCAGAGTTTTCCTTAACATTTTAAGGATACCGAAACATCTCCCTGCAACCTTCCTAGTATGGGTCTCAAAGGATAGTTTCGAATCGAGCCACACTCCTAGATTTTTTACTTCTTCTTTAGGAGTGGGCACGGGCCCCAACCTCTGGGGCCACCTAGCCGAACACCAGATGAAGGGGGATTTCCCTATGACCATAACCTCAGTTTTACTGCCATTCAGTTTCAGGCAATTGTTTGACATCCACGAAGCTAGGTCTTTTAAGCAGGAGGACAACTGGGTTGCTGGCTCGTCTGAGTCCTGGGCTAGAGTGACAACAAGCTGCGTGTTATCTGCATATGACACTATGGTGACATTGTGTTTTTCCACAATATCTGCCAGGGGGCCAATATATAGATTAAAAAGGGTAGGGCTAAGAATTGAGCCCTGTGGGACCCCTTGTGAGAGTAGCAAGATTTTTGACATATGAGGGTGCTGTGCAAGCTGGAAGTTACGGTCCTGTAAAAAGGACCTCATCCACTTTAGATCTTCTCCATCCAGCCCGCCTGACCGTAGTCGCTGTAGGAGCAGTTTGTGGGATACCGTGTCAAAGGCTGCACTTAGGTCCAGCAGGACCAAGGCTGCCGTCTGACCGGCATCCACATGCCTACGCAGTGACTCCGTGGTGAAAAGAAGTGCTGATTCAGTAGAGTATGAGGCTCTAAAACACGATTGCGTGGGGGTGGAAAAGATTATGCTGATTAATGTGGGCCACTAATTGCTTGTTCACCACCTTCTCTGCTATTTTAGAGAAGTAAGGAAGTAATGAGCCTTAAAAGGCATTGCCATTTACAATGCCAATAGCTCAAAAACTCGCAGTTGCGAGACCTATTGCATTGTAAATGCTTGTTTAAACTTAGGGATTGGTGTATACACACTCCCTTTGCAGTCAGAGAAAGAAAAGTAACATGAATTAAGTGACAATTCTTGCTGGGGTACAGGGAGTGTGAAAGGAAAGGCTGGAGGATGTCATTTTTTGTAACAAACAAGAAAACGGAAATACCCGTAAATGAACTGTACATATTCAGAAGTTAGGAAAGCAAATTTATTTTGTAATTCTGAAGCATTGGAAACATTATTTTAATATTATCTAAACAAATCATGACACTTTACTTTGTGATGCACAAATGATAAATATTCACTGAAACCCGATTTCCACACATTATCATTTGTGTGCAATACAGTTTTATCAGAAAAACTGTATATCTGCGCAAATGTAGTGGTCATTTCAATAGGAAATGTGCTGTCTGTAAATGACAGTGCGCTACCAAGCGATGCTTAATTTACATTGAAAAATCGCACATCTCATGTCCGTTAATGCTAGGTGGGTTGCAAAGGTTTGTCATTCTAAGAATTGGGTCGTGGTTCTAAAACGTTTGAGAAGCTGCCACCTGGACCAGGCATACACTCAACCAAATCTCTTCACACCTAGGCCATCAAGTGTGTGTTTAGGAGTATATGCTAGGGGTTAATAGTGATTGGATGTCCTACTACTAGTGGCAGGTTTACTTCTACTGCTTCACAGAAACCTTTGAGAGCCCCACAACTCTGCATTGTATGAAGGAGGTCTCCTTCTCACATCTCAAACACCTTGAAGGGGACAGTTCTTAATCCATTCATCAGAGCCTCTTCCTGGTACATGGTGGAGATACTTGAATTTTATAAGTCTGTACCAGATCAAGATAGCAATTTCCCTAGGAGCCATTAGGGAGGTTGCTATTTTCCATCATCTGTGGTACCAAAGATCATGGAAGGCGTCAAGTATACACAACACTAGAGCAACATAAATCCTTGAGATTTTTCTGTCAGGCAACTTAGACATGATGAGTTTCACTTCGAGCCGTTATATCTTGGGACGTCAATTAATGTAGTTAGAGACAGTATTAGTGCCTGACGGAGTTGCCGACATCAAAAGAATTGGGATTGCAAATGATTTCATGTAATTTTATGTGCGGTTACATCCCCTAGTACTAAAATGCCCTGCCGTGACTTGAGGCAAGAGCGTCCCTGTACACAATGGTGTTTCTCTTGGGGGTCTTTTTTGTCCATTCCATCATGCATATAGAGTCCTTCCAAACTCCTAGTGTTGTCTTGGTTGCCGGTGTGTATGCAGTGATAATCGTTCCATGAAAATAGTTAGCTTGGGACCTCTGGTTGTAACCTGGAGGTAACTCTAAGACTGAAGATGAAGAACATTTGGCCATCTATAGAACTCGTCAGTGATAGCCCAAATGAGGTAGGCTGGAGAAGAAGCTGTGATGTCACCAAGCAACATGGAAACCACTAAAGCTCCCAAGTAACTGCTTGTCATCAAGCGCACCACATCCCAGTCCAGCTTTTCCATCTGCTAAGCACTGTAATTTGGTCCCTCCTGACATTGAGCTATGGTGTTCTGCTCACCATAAGAACAAGCATTGGCAAAGCCAACAGTTCTAAGCTTTGGGACTTAATGGTTTGCCAATGGTTCTAGCCTTGTGGCACGGCATCCCTGATGATGTGCCGCAAGGCTAAACAATTTTTTTAAAAACAAGGTTTTGATGTAGCTGGCCACCTCGTTTTGTAGGCATGCGCTACACAATGATGCAAATGCTTTTTTTCCTTTATTGTTACTGATCTGAGATGAATCAGTTACTAAAAAGGAAAAAGAAAAATTGCAAAAGTGTTCTTTTGGTTTTTTTAATGGTTCGGGGGGATGCAACACAGAGACGAGTGGTGAAAGCAACACAGGGCCAGGATGGGTTTTTAGAGTGGGTGGGGGAAGGGATTATGGGAGGGGGGCAGAAGCAACACGGGGAGCATTGGTCGTGGAGGGCGGAAGCAACATGGGATTGAGGAGCAGAAAAAACACAGGGATTCTGGTGGGAGAGCAAATGAGTGAAAGAGAGCAACGCTTAACTTGATAGTAAAAAGCACATGAGTGAGAAGGCAACGCGGGATTGGGGAGACGTACACAGGTGAGATATAGAGAAACACAGAGCGTGGCGAAGGGGAGAGAGAAGAACACAGGGAAACTGTGGCAAAACGTGTGCATTTATTACTCTTAAGAAGTAAATCAAGGTCCGGTATATTTTTACAGTGGTGCTTGAGACAAGTTGGACATATCTCACCAATTTAGTATGAATATATTTAAAACATAGCTGATGAATAATGCTGTTTTACCTCATATGAGCCTTCTGTAATCCACCTCACCAACTTTGGGCACGACTTAAACTCTTTTCCTGATCAGCTGACAATCCACCGAGATCCAAACAAATTACAAATTAATCCGGATGCTGTAGCAACTGTGGGTAGGGATTTGGAGGAATCATAGCACTAAACTATGTATCTTTCCACTCCCTTGACTGCTCTATAATATAATACATTTTATATAGGTTTCCTGGAGCCTCGGTATTGTTTTGCTGCCATTACCACTGTTTTGAGGTCTAACTTTTGATTGCCAGACTGAATTATACATATTTATTTATTTATAAAGCGCACAAATCATCCCTAAAGGGACATCCCGGTGCTAGAACCAATACAATGAAACTCTGTAATTCAATGCCCGTAATGCGGAAACAGACAGGTTTTCAGATGCTTATGAAACACAAAGAGGTCCTCTATAAGACACATTTCCAAGGGAAGGGAATTCCAGGGAAGTGCCACCAGATGGCCAAACGGGCACCCACTGAACTTGACTTTGACAAATTTGTCTGCTGCGAATCAAAGCTTGAAGGGAAACGTGCATCGCTCTACTGGGTTTGTAAAAAGACACTTTGCCACGCAATATAGCTTGTCCTGACTCATGAAGTGACTTTTGCACATAGCTAAGTAGTTTGAACCTGGCTCTCTTCCGCACTGGAACCCAGTGCAGCCAATTAAGGCAGGCTGATGCTGAGCTCCTTTTGGGCCTGATACAGATCAGTCTGACTGCTTCATTCTGTATGAGCTGCAGGCGGCTAAATAAGTAATCAGCCATCCCTAGATATAAGGCATTGCCATAGTCCATTCTGCTTCAGAAAAGAGCCTAGGTAACTGTCCTATGCCTGCTACGGGGATCCATCTGAGTAACTTTCTCAACATGCATAAGAGACCAAAACAACTCTCGCACATCAAGTTTACCTGGTCTCGCATAGAGAGGGAGTCGTCTAATACGACTCCCAAATTCTTGGCGGCTCTCCTGGGTAATGGTGCCACGTGAATAGAGGTGGGCCACCAGGTGTTATTCCAAACTTTGTCCGCCTCTCCAAATAGCAGAACTTCCGTTTTTTCTGAGTTCAGCTTTGGACAATGTGAGCGCATCCAGCTAGCCATGTCAGCAGGGCCGGACTGCCTGTAGCGTTCACCGGGCATTTCCCCGGTGGGCCGCCAGGGTGGGGGCCGGTTGTGGATCCCTGGGGGGACGTTTTTGTTACCGGGGGCCGGTGCAATATCGCCCCCCTGTAACAAAAGAAGGTGCAGTGTTTTCCACGCGCACCCCAGTAACACCGCCCCCTCCCCCCCCTCCACCGCGTCCAGTCCGACTCGATTGCTGGGGCTGGTTTGGGTTCCCAGTCCGGCCCTGCATGTCAGAGGCAGCCCAAAAGATTCTCGTGGGTTCGAGGCTGCCTCTCGTCAATGGAAATAATAAGCTGGGTATCATCCACATAAGAAAATGTCTTGAAGCCCGAGGACTTGACAATATTCGCCATATATATACATATTCATATATGTGCATGTAAATTGGCCTCCCTTCTTTGTAAGTTAGAGCATTTTGCTTGTGCACATAATTTACTTCTGTAGTTCCATTGAGCGCCAGTGCTCTGAGGAACAACCTATGCTATATTTTTCTTTCAGACTTTTTTACTTTTTTTTTATTTAACTTTTGTGAGGACTCAGTAGCTCCCTAAACACAGATATCAAGGCCTCGGTGCTGCTTGCAGTGCACCACAACCCACAAAAGCTGCGCTAGCCACTGGCACTGCTAGCGACAGCCACCTTTCACATTGGCTGTAGCAATCTTTGTTAATGCCAAGGCTTGCCCTGTTCCCAAAATGTTTACACCTCTCTGGTCTGTGTTCCACATAACAACTATTCTTACTAACGTTTCTTCTTTCTCTATGTTGCTTTTTTCAACAGTCAATGATGTTAATCATCAATGTTCTCTGTTGTCCTCTCTCTGTTCACAAGTGACCATAACATACCTCTGGGTTTTACCAAATCTCGCACCAAGTTCAAATGTCACAATCAGTCCTCCGAGTTCTCCCTCGTCAACATTTACCCTTTTTGTGGGTGATAATTCCATACCTCTCAGTTTTCCGCCACTGCATCACCTCTTCCAGCAAATGTCACAGTGCCCCACTGCCTATTGGTCTCTGCCTCCATCACACTTTGTTGACAAGTCACCGCCCCATAGTGTCTGGGTTGTACTTGTAGCTGGGTTTTATTTCAGGTTTCAATGCTAACTACCTACGCACTAAGGTCCTTTTTCCATAGTGTAAGCATAAACAATGGGTCTGTAGTAGTAAACAGGAGAGGATCAGAGAACTGAGTACTGGGAAGGTCACCTTTCTGGGTGTGTGAACCCGCTTTAAAGTAAATACAGTTTGAATCTTTCTGGGAGTGTGAACCCGCTTTAAAGTAAATACAGTTTGAATCTTTCTGGGAGTGTGAACCCGCTTTAAAGTAAATACAGTTTGAATCTTTCTGGGAGTGTGAACCCGCTTTAAAGTAAATACAGTTTGAATCTTTCGGGGAGTGTGAACCCGCTTTAAAGTAACTACAGTTTGAATCTTTCTGGGAGTGTGAACCCGCTTTAAAGTAAATACAGTTTGAATCTTTCTGGGAGTGTGAACCCGCTTTAAAGTAAATACCATTTGTATTTCTAGTGCCTCCACTTTGCACTACTCTCCACTCACACTCATGGAATTGGCAGCCATTCCCCTTTACAATTTATAGGGTATACAAACCACTCACAGATCATGTCCACACGTCTCACTGGATGTTCACTGCCCTAATGTTTGTGTGACTGAATTCAGGTCACTCTTAGTAGCTGTACAGGGTTGTCATTCATTAGGAGTAGTGACAAATCACTTTGTCACAACTAGACCTGAGTCTGGTAGTATCATGAAACTGGACACAGTGATTCTTGGCAGTGTAACATTCAACATTGTTTTTACTGGAGTGTAAGTCTTGTTGTTTGATAAAACAGTTTATGGGACGTGATTTCTGGAGACTTTTTGGGATTCTCAGCAAAAGGGTCTCAGACAAATTAGTGGCAGAAGTGCAGCCAGAGACCTCTGAAACCAGTGCTAGCTATGTCCCCGTAAGCCGCCTGTGTTGTATTCTTTCGTATAGCACTTCTGTCCCATTGAGTGAAGTGTGGATGCAAACATCACAGTACAACTAACTAACGAGCTGGAATGTGTCTGAGACTATTTGATCAACCTCAATAAGAGAACATTCATCATAGCTCCAGTGTTATTTAAAAATTCAGTGGGTACTCACTGCAAGATCTAGAACCATATCTCGATCCTAGAAGGAGTGTAAATACTAATTTCAAGCAGTGTTTTTACTTAACTGAGATTAAAAGCCCTATTTCCTTAGGAGATGGCAGCTGCTTCAGGTGTTGGTGAGTGGGAGGCCACCTCTGATAACTTGTACTATTTCAATAATTTTGCTAAGTGTTTGAAGAAGTTTTATTTGCCATTAAACCACATTCGAATCAACGGGCGCTTCAGTGTATATCGAAGTTTTACAAAATTGTGTTCAAGCTAAATAAGACACATTGACTCAAACTGAGTACTTCACAAACGTAGGACGCCATCACACACAGCAAGGGTGTTGTGCGCCTCTTATAAAGATCAGCTTCTGAACAACGCTTTCCTCTACAAGAGCAGTCCCTAACTAGGGGTGCGTAGACCCCCGAGGGCCTGTAACACCTAGCTAGACGATCCGCAAATGTTAAGAAAATAAATAATATTGTATTGTATTGTATTGTATTGTAATTGCATTTATATAGCGCTTACTACCCCTGACGAGGCGTCGAAGCGCTTTTTCGGCGAGTAGCACGCTACTCCGGGACCCATAGAGGATTAGTGTTGAATTAGTATAGTGAAACATGCAA
Source organism: Calotriton arnoldi (assembly GCA_963921515.1). Lineage (NCBI taxonomy): Eukaryota > Metazoa > Chordata > Amphibia > Caudata > Salamandridae > Calotriton > Calotriton arnoldi. The sequence continues at coordinate 2,340,959 of CAWUFW010001404.1, read as the reverse complement.
GTAAATTTTAAGTGGTGGATAGGTTAGTCAGTTATTTGGATGGATAGCAGAAGGATAGAAGAGGGGGGGAAAAAAGCTTTGTATTTATATAGCGCTTGTTACCCCTGATGGGGTGTTGAAGCACGCTACTCCGGAAACCCATAAAGGATTAGTGCTGAATTAGTATGGTGAAATATGAAAGTAATTTGAGTGGTGGGTATTAGTCAGTTATTTGGAGTGAGAAGGGTAGCGGAGGGATAAAAGGGAAGAAAGGTTTGCATTCATATAGCACCTGTTACCCCTGATGGGTGTTGAAGTGCTTTTCTGGCGAGTAGGACGCTACTCCGGAACACATAAAGGATTAGTGTTGAAAATTAGTATAGTGAAGTATGAAGTAATTTGAGTGGTGGATATGTTATTCAGTTATTTGGCTAGAGAAGGGTAGGTTGCGGGATAGAAGAGGGAAAGAGGTTTGTATTTATATAGCGCTTGCTACCCCTTGATGGGGTTTTGAAGCGCTTTATTGGCGAGTAGCACGCTACTCTGGAACCCATAAGGATTACTGTTGAATTAGTATGGCGAAACATGAAAGTAATTTGAGTGGTGGATATGTTAGTCAGTTATTTGGATTGAGAAGGGTTGGGGAGGGAAAAAGGTTTGTGTTTATATAGCGCTGGTAACCCTGATGGGTGTTGAAACGCTTCATTGGCGAGTAGCACGCTACTTTGGAACCCATAAAGGATTAGTGGTGAATTAGTCTAGTGGAATATGGAAATTGAGAAGTGAACGTGTTAGTCTGTTATTTTGATTGAAAAGGATAGTGGAGGGACAGAAGAGTGAGATTTTCTTTTTTTTTTTTTTTGAGGTCATAGCAGTAGGAGGAGGCTTTTGGATGAGTAAAAAGGGGTTTTTGAGGGGAAGAGTCAGAGGGGAGAGTTTATAAAGGTTTGTTTTAGGGGATCGGTATAGTAAAAGAGGTGTCAGATGATGCAAGGAGGGGTAGAGTAGGAGAGAGTCTAGAAAGGGTTATTTTGGGATCATAGTAGTGGTATGGGATAAATGAGAGAGTGGATGTAGAGGATATATTGATAGATGTATAGGGTGAGAGATAGGGTAGTGCATTGGAAAGAGTAGTAGAAAGAAGTTTGAGATGAGTCAGAAGGTTGGGCCAGAGGATATATTGAGAGAAGTATAGGCTTAGAAATAGGGTAGTGCATTTGAAATGCTAAATTAGAAGAAAGTGATAAATATATAGATCCATAAGTACATTGAAAGTATATAGATGCATAAAGGAGGTAAGTATATATAGATTAAAGATATTGATAGAGGTACAGGATGAGAAATAGGGTAGTGCATTGGATATGCTTTTTCAGGAGAAAGGTAACAGACACACAGATCCAAGTACATGGAAGGTACATAGATGCACAATGGAAGTAAGTACATGTAGACCAAAGATGATTTTTATTTATTTACAACAACATAATTATTCTACATGTTTATACAAAGCAAAACACAAAGATAGGTACATATCTATAGTGAAAATAAATGCTTATATACAGAGGAATATGCTGTAAATTTCTGTTTGCGTATGGTGCTTATGTGGGGAAGAGCCAATTCTTGAATAGTTTTCTGAAGATAAGGTGGTTGTCGGTGGATCTTATGTTGGGGGGTAATGAGTTCCATAGTTTGGCTGCTTGAACAGAGAAGGATGTGCCACCCATGGTTTTTTTCTTGTATCTTGGGATTTTGAGGCGAGATGCCCCTTTAGAGCTTAGGTTCCTTTGTTGAATGTGTTTGGTGATTTTATTCCTGATGAAGAGCGGTCCCATCCCATTTAGTGCTTTGTGGGTGATACAAAGTAGCTTGAACGTGGATCTTCTGGCAACCGGTAACCAATGCAGGGCTTTCAAGGCAGGTGAGATGTGGTCTTGCGGTTTGATATGCAAGAGTAGTCTGGCAGCCGAGTTCTGAATCCGTTGTAGTCTTTTCATGGTCGTTAAAGGTGATCCGTGGTAGAGGCTATTGGCGTAATCGAGTTTGGACAGAACAAGGGAGATGGTAGCTTGGACCTTGTGTGGAAATCCCAAATGAGGGAAAATTGGTCGCAGCGTTTTTATAGTGACAAAGCTTGATTTTGCTAGTTTGTCCACTTGGGCATTCATCGACAGTTTGGAGTCCATGGTTATTCCGAGGTTTCTTACTTCCTTCGAAAATTTAAGTGGTGATCACAGTTCATCAGGCCAGGCGGCAAGCGGGTCGTAATGTTTCCAATCGCCACACGTGAGTATTTCTGTTTTTGAAGCATTCAATTTGAGATGGCTCCAAGTCATCCACTGATCCACGGCTCTGAGACAACTGAAAATTGGGCAGTTTTCAATGTCTTTGGGGCATTCCAGTTGAAGGAGTATTTGCGTGTCATCTGCATAGTTATAGCACGTGAGGTGAAATTGATTGATCAGTACCGGTAATGACTTCATGTAGATGTTGAAAAGTATGGGCGAGATGATAGAACCTTAAGGGACCCCTGCTTTTGTGGAGTATGGTTTGGACGAGAAAGGTGGGGTTTGGATGACATTAGTTCTGTTTCGAAGGTAGGACGCGATCCAGTCTAGAGCAGTTCCCTCTATGCCGGCTTCATAGAGTCTTTGTTTCAGAGTGTCATGGTCAACCGTGTCAAAGGCAGCCGAGAGGTCCAAGAGGAGCAGCGCAGCAACCCCGCTGCGGTCAACTGTATTCTTCAGGTCATCCCAGATGGCAAGAAGGGCAGATTCAGTGCCTCTTCCCGGACGGAATCCTGTTTGGAAGTCTGAGAGTATGTCATTCTCTTCAATGAATTGTGACATCTGGGCGAACGCTGCTCTTTCTATCAGTTTGCCCAGGAAAGGTCCATTTGTAATGGGTCTGTAGTTGTCAGGGTTCAGCGGGTCCAAGTTTGTTTTCTTCAGTAAAGGGCGTATGTGTGATTTTTTGAGTTCTTCTGGAAATATTCCGCTAGTTAAGGAATCGTTGATGATTCTTCTTACTGGAGTGGCAGCAGAGGTTGTTAAAAGAATTGTCTTGAAAGTTTATGGTGGACAGGGGTCAGAAGGGCTGCCGGTAGGCCTGCTTGCTTTGACCAGGTCCATAAATTCATTGTGTGAGATGTGTTGGAAGGAACGGAGAGGCTGGGTTAGAGTATTCTTGGATTGTTGTTTTGTACAGGGGTTAGTGCTGGTACTTTGTTTCTGTTTTAAGTATGAGTCCAATGTGTCTGCTTTGTCCGTGTAATGATTTGCCAGTTTGTCTGTGAAATCTTGAGTAACAGGATGAGTTTCTTCTAGGCAATTTGGTTTGCGAAATTCATTGAGTATTTCATAGAATTCTTTATTTGCACATTTAGCATTTTGAATTCTGTCTGAATAGAACCTTTTCTTGGCTTTTTTGATAGCTGACTTGTATAATCTGTTAATTTTTTGTAGGTCAAGTTTGTCTTGTTTGGCGTTTGTTTTGAGCCAGGTACGTTGCAGCTTTCTAATTTGTTGTTTTATGTCTTTTATTTCTACGTTTCTCCAAGGCGCTTTTTTTCTTTTGTGCTGTTGTGTGGTTTTGAGTGGTATTAGGATGTCAAAAGCTTCCTGTAGCCACTCATATAGATTTTTGAACCGAAGTTATTGTTTCCAGATTTGTACTTGATGTTAGTTGTGTTTCTAAGTGTTCCAAATTGAGTTTGTTCCATGGCCGATAGGTGGATGGATGTAAGCTAGTTTTAGGTGAGTCCCTTAATGTTTTATGTTGGAAAGCAAGCAAGTGGTGGTCTGACCATGTGACTGGAGTTATAGTTTGAAAGGTAACTAGTTCAGTATTAGCAAAAATGACATCTAGGATATGTCCAGCGATGTGTGTGGGTTTGTGGACAATCTGATGCAGGTTCAGTGCCTCTAGGTCAGTGATTATTGTTTTTGGATGGGTCATATTGGGTTTGTCAAACCAAATGTTGAGGTCACCCAGAACGCATAAGTTGGAGTGTATTGTTATCAGGTTTGAAACTGTGTCTAGAAGTGCGTCTGGGAATGTCGCCTTGCTAGGTGGAGGCCTGTAAAGGAGCAGGAAATTACAGGATGAAGAAGGTGTAGTATTGCATCTTGTTAGAAGAGCCTCACAATTCTTTATGGAGATGTCATCAACTTTCGTGATATGTAGTGTTTGCCTGAACACAACAGCTAGGCCACCTCCTTTTTTGCCTATACGATTTTGGGTGATCGTTTGATAGCCTAGAAGAACGGCTTCATGCAGGACTGGAGCCATATCATCTCCCAACCATGATTCAGTTATGAATAGTATGTCTGGTTTTGCATCTGTGAGAAGGTCGTAGACGTGATGTTTGTTTTTAGAGAGGGATCGAGCATTTATTAGTAGACAGTTTAGAGAATGGCCTTTGGTGATAGTGAGACTTTGTTTTGTAGTAGAGTGAACAGTATTGTGTGTGTTTGTAGCAGGTGTATTTTTTGTGCTGGCATTAGCTGTATTAGGATAGCAATCGTGTAGCTGTTCTGTATCATGTTCCTCATCCAGCATGCTAAGAAGGCATTTTGATGGGTCTGCGTGTGTGTATGTGGTGAAGATGGTGTTTGAGAGTGAGTTGGTGTGCTATGTTGTTTTCGTGGTGTAACATTGTTGTGCAGTAGACATGGGGAAACAAAGTTGTGAGGTGTGGCACGTCGCTTATGTTGTTTGCATGTGTTTATGGCGGAAGGTGTATGAGTTAGGGGTGGTGGTGCAGCATGTGGGTCATGTAGTAAGGTTCTAAATTGTCCAATGGATGAGAGGCGGTTAGAAGAAAGTTGCTGTGTTGCTGTATCTGTGTTTGGTGTGGTGGAAGAGAGAAAGCTTGGCATTGGAGTTTGTTCCTTTGTGTGGTTTGAAAGGTGGGTGTATGTTTTGTATTTTGTGATGGTATGTATTTTGACGTGTTGCGCTTTGAAGATCTTGTTGTGCTGGTGTGTGTGATATGTTTTGTTTTGGAGGAGTAGTGAAAAGGGGTGCTGGTGTATTTGTTTCATACAATGGATTTGGTTGTATAGTATTGTTTGTGAGAGGAGGTTGTAAGGTAGAGGGGGTGGTGATGTGTTTATGAGTAGAGTGTATGTTGTGTGTAGGAGGGAATGAAGTAGAGGTGAGAGTGTTTGTCTTAGACTGGTTTGTTGCATGAGTTAAAAAGTGTGGTGGTGTGCAGTGTATGTGTTGTGCGTTAGTGTTATTATGGTAGTAGGGAGAGGAGGGTGTTTGTTGGACAAATGATGGAAGGATGAATATATGTTTGTTAGTGATAAAAGGTGGTCTGTTAGGTGTAATTAGAGCAGGGAGCGTGTGTGTGGATGGGATGCAGTTATGTATGATGTTGAATGGGGTTGTGTTAGTGATGAGTGTATTGGTTAGTGGTATAGGATAGAGTTGTGTACTGTTTGTAGGTGATGGTGGGTATGTGTGGTAGTTGGGATAGAAGGGTGTATAGATGTGGTTTGGTTGTGTTTGTAGTGCATGCTGGTACATTGGTCCGTGCATAGGGTTGTGTGTGGTGAACATTTGGTGTGAGTGTGTTACTCTGTTTGTGGATGGTGTGGGGTGGCTCTTACTGAATGTGAACATGGGCAGCATTTCTGGCTCTAGTCCCGAACAGGCTCAAACAGGTAATTGCCCTTGTCCTCTCCGCCCTTAGCTATGACGCCCTAGGCCTCGGACTTTTATAGCCCTAGTAATCAGGTGACCCCTTCAGCCAATGGGAACCCTAGCCCTAACCCTATCCAATCACAACACTAGCCCTAAAATCTAGAAACAATAGGAGACGAGAACCTTACAGCCAATCTCAGCCCTAGTCCAAGCACCCAATAACTTTCAAAAACCCTGATCTCTACGTCCAATAGAGGCCCTAGCCCTACCAGTAGTCCCAACCCAAGTCCAAGCAACCAATGGCACAGGAAGCCCTAGTCCCTACTTCCAATAGAAAGCCTAACCCTACTCCTAGTACCACACCTAGTCCAGCAACCAATCACACCAGAAGCCCTAATCGCTACTTCCAATTAAAGGCCTAACCCTAGCCATAGTTCCACCCTAGTCCCAAAAACCAATAACACAGGAAGCCCTAGTCCCTACTTCCAATAGAAATCCTAACCCTAGCCCTAGTCCCAACCCTACATTGATTGAATCACAGACCCAGAAACCAATCAGAACCCTCAAATACCCAACCAATGAGGACACTAACCCTAATCCAATAGAAACATCAGATACAACCTCCAATCAGTGTATACATGTACCTACCACTAGCAGACTATATAAGGTCCCAGCGACCTCAGACAAGGTTTGCTGGCCAGGGAGTTGGGAGCTGCTTCTCTTGTTCAGAATATTGCCAGAATAATAAAGTATATATATATCTATATATATATATGTATATATATAAGCAAATTGTAAAAATTATTTGACAGCGTATGCTAAAAATGAAGTTGTTTCATTAGCTTGATTCATTGGTGCCGTGCAAGAACAGCAAACGTAATCTAACATGGATAGTTGGTGTCCTCAATAGAAGCACTGGTATTGAAAAAAAGGGGAAAGGATTAGGAGCAAAAAAAAAGTCAAAGTGAAGTGCTAGAGCCTAGCATATTGCTTTGTCTTTTTTTTTTTTATCAAACTAAATTTTGAAAAGCTCCAACCTTTCCATTAAATTTAACATTTCATTTTTTGTATATTTTATGATTATGAATAAAATACAATAATTCATAATTTGTATATGTGTTTGTTATATATTAGTTTCTATATTTTCGTGTACTGTTTTCGGGTTCAAACTGTAGAAATTGCCTTTGGGGTGGGGTAAAGGCCTGGCTTCCAGTAGTGATTCAGAAGGGGCCCACATAAGTCAAAAGGTTAAGAACAGCTATTCTAGTAGTTAAAATAACTTTAACAGAGGCCTCTACAAGGGGACACCTACTGGTTAAATGACACAGCGCATCTCACGTGACTGAGAACACACACCACAACAATGTGTAGCCTAAACAATTGTGCCGAAAATTATCCACTAAAATAGAATTTTGGGTCATCAAAAAATCTTGATAAGTGCAAATGGTCTTGTCAAATACTGTAAAATATGTAATTATATAGTCTAAAATTTGTAATGTTCATTTGCTTTCTCTATTACATGTTGAGAATTTTTAGCAGATTTAAATTTAAACTCAACAAAAAGCGTGAACTGAACTAAAACTTGAGTTGCAGTCTCAATCTGAATGGAGCTGTTATGATGAATGTAAGGCATCTCAGTACTACAAAGTGAACCGACTGCAGAAAAATGCACATTTTGCTTTCTTTTTGTAGTCCATCTCATAACATATGTCACAACAATAATAATGTAGTAGCTCTAGTGCATGACTTAAACAACAGTCTTGGACTTAAAGGGATGAACATACGAGCAATGCCAACTTTTAAAAATCATCCACGCTATTTAGGTCGAGCCTAGAGTCAGCGTGCAAGCGCTGCTCTAGGGAAGATCTGGGGTTGTTCAGTATGGGAGAGAAGCCCCGCCCACTACCCTGCCCATATTTTTCATTAGCTTGTGTCTTTGTCCTTCTTTAATGCTGGCTTCTGATTCCTTCATAGGCTTTTAGTCCCTCCTTAGTGACGTCAATGTCGTCATTTGATTCCTTCCATGGCTACTGGCCCCTTTACTTCGGTTCTCACACTGTAAGCACTATATTCTTTATTGGGTTTGTCCTACTTGAGGTAGGACGACGTGCTTTGTTTGCTTTCAGTGCGCTGTGCACGCTTTCACTTTCGGGACAATCTTGACCGCTTGTTTAAATAGAAGTACGGTGTGGAGGTTGAAGGTCGCGCTGATGGCTGCGGGGGGAAGCTGTGGGCATCCCGCCCCGGGGCTTCTCTTCCTGCTCCTCGGCTTTGCTGTGGGTGAGTAGGTTTCTGTGTCAGTCTGTATGTCTGTGAGGTGGGTGGGGGCGGGTATAACGGGGAGTGGACAGGTGGTAGAGGGTGGGGAGTACCCCCAAATTGTCTCTATCCACTGCCTCGCGTTGCACCCATACCACCTCATGCGTACCTCTAGTGACTCTGACGGAGCTCGCTCATGGTGTTTACCACTGTTTACATAAATGTTCACCTCGTCTCAATACTCCCAGGCCAGCACTTCTAAAGGGTAACTGGGTAAGGACACTTGTGTTTATAGGAGTACCGGTACCTGTTTTTCTCATGATGAAGAGCGCACTCCTCGGGGGAGAGAGTGGGAGTACTTCTTTGCACCAAGGGGGAGCTTCGGCACTGTTTTATTCTAATTTTATTTACTTTGCATATAGCTGCATTTTACTGTGGAAGGTCTCTGTATAGCGTTCCATTGCACGGATTGTGACGTCAGAGACCTTCCACAGTAAACGTAAACAAGCAATGGAAGTGTGCGTGAACAAGCAACAGAGGTGAATGTGCAGCGGCTACACAGCTTCATTCTCCTCGAGGCACAAACTCAACTGAGTGTCGGTGGTGGATCTCTGTGCCTTCGAAATATAAAATTCAGCCATATGTGTGGTAAAAAAAATAAAGTAAAACAATGGCGAGCGTGTTCGGAAACCGGAGCCTGTGCAAGGGGAGGGATGCATTGAATGGAGAGCTGCAGGCTCTACCAGGCTGAGTTTCCCAGCCCTTCCAGTCACGTTCCACGAGGAAAAAAAGACACACTTGGGTGCTCCACGAAGAATTAGAAAGAAATCAGCAAGCACACACACAAATTTTTACTTCACGTGCTCTTCCTGTGCAAGTTAACCTACCCGCATTTGTCAATGCGCACATTTCATATGCATTAATAGGACCCTCCCAGGTGTAGCGCGGCGGGGCCTGGGGATAGCAGAGGCCTACGCAGCGCGTAAATGACAGTACGCACACACTGGTTGGCGGTACTCTGGCGGGAAGACCCCGAGCGGTCTTCCGCCGTTTATTTATCTCCTCGGGTCGAGCCCGCCCCGAGGAGTGCGTGCACAGCAGTAAACGGCAACAAAGTAGTGGAGAGCCCGGATGGCTCTCTACATCCCTCCTTTTCTTTAGACACAGCCTATCAGGATTCTTCAGAGTTACGGGGATGTGCACACAAAGTCTCTCAGCCGCTGGCTGGGTGCAGGGTTCGGCCAGAGACCATACTTCTGGCTCCGGGAGTTGGAACTGGCCGCTGCATCCGTTGGAGTGTTCGGGGGTGAAACAGTCACAAGTCCTTGGCATGACCCGCTGGCCTCAGGGACAGTCCCTCCGCTCTCTGCCTGCGGGGAACTTGGTGGAGAGACTAGCAGTCCCGGCGAGCCCATGGGGGTGAGGCTCGGGGTGTTCTCCACACTTCCTGACTCTTCCTGGTCAACACCTGTCCCACTCGTCTTCTTGAAGCTTGACACATTCCTCGTGACAACTTGTTGCCCTCGCTGAGCAGTGACCATGGTCCCTTGAATCCTAACAATTACCCATTCTTCCGGTTCATACAGTGTTCTAAACTTCCATCCTGGGTGTCCGTCCTTGACCACAACGCAGTCCCCCACTTTCAATTGCGGCCCTCTTGCTCTGCGGGCTTCACTCGCCTTTTGATTCGTTGATGTTCTCCTCGCTTGGACGGCTTCATTGTCCCGTTCCGGGGGCTTCCATGTTGGGTCAGTCGGGATGCTGTCCCTCGGGGGCCTTTTGAAAAGCAGATGAGCAGGAGAACACTTGGTCGTGCTGTGTGGCGTCTGCCTGTAGGCGTCAAGGAACTGGTCAAGTGCCGATTCCGCATCTGCACCTTGATCGACAGCAATGTGCAGGGCCCGGTTGAGTGTCCGCATAGGACGTTCCACCTCCCCGTTGGCTTGTGGCCATAGAGGGGTGATCTTTCTGTGGCGAATCGCCTTCTTCTCCAAGTATTCCTGGAACTCCCGGCACTGGAACGGAGGTCTATTGTCTGAACGGATTTCATCGGGTAACCCCATGAGTGCGAAGATCTTCTCAAGGACTCTTCGTACATGCACGAACGCTGTCGACGTCACCACCTCCACGATCGGGAACTTTGAGAAGGAGTCAACCAGCACTAGCATGGTGCGACCATCCAGAAAGCTTCCAAAGTCGATGCTGACCTTGGTCCATGGGAGTTCGCTTGGTTCTTCCGTGATTACCGGCGCCGGGTCCCCACCAGTGATGTTACAAGCGTGACATTGTCTCACCATGTCCTCCACCATGGCATCCATGGCTGGGAACCACACCTTGTTCCGCAGTCTGGCCTTTGTCTTCGCCATTCCTTGGTGGCCGATGTGTGCTAGCTGGAGGATCCGGTGTTGCAGTCTTTTTGGGATTATGATGACGTGTCCCCTCAGAACAACACCCCGTTCTCCCACACTTAGTTCATGGCGAATTTGCCAGATCTGTTGCCGAGCGTGGCTGTCTTCGGCTCGGAGGGCCTGAGCCCCGTCCAGGAAGTGTGCCCATCCGTTGCTCAGCAGGGTGGATTTCACTCTGATCAGTGTTCATCTTCGTCCGTCGCTTGGCCGATTTCCTCTAGCGTCATGGCGGTGGGCAGGCCTCCTGAGAGATCATTTTCACAAACGCTTCAGAGTACGCTACATCCACCGGTGGACTTCGCGGGACCAGGGACTCGGGGTGTCTTGAGAGGTAGTCCGCCGGATTGGGTGCACCAGGACGGAAGACAACTTTGAAATTGTATGCCTGTAGCTGCACGGCCCATCTCTCTATTCTTGGAGGGGCCAGTCTCGATGACCCAGCAAATAGCGGGAGCAGTGGCTTGTGGTGGGTTATCACTTGAAACTCCTGTCCGTAGAAGTACAGGTGAAAATGCTGGCATGCCCATTTTATTGCCAGCGCCTCTCTTTCGATTTGGGCATTCCTTGTCTCAGTGTCCGATAGTGCCCTGCTGGCGTACGCCACTGGCCTCCAGGTCTCGTGACTATGCTCCTGAAGGAGGACTGCTCCAAGGCCTACTGGGCTGGCATCGACGACCAACTCGGTGCTTCGCCCCGGGAGGAAGTAGGCCATCACCGTCTTGTCCATGAGCGCAGCCTTGATGTTGTTGAACGCAGTGTTAGCAGCTACGGTCCATTCCCACTTGTGGTCACTGCGGGTGAGGATGCGAAGTGGTTCTGACAGTGAGGCCAGATTCGGGATGAATCTGCCACAGTATGTGGTCATGCCGAGGAAACTGCGAACCTCCGTGGTGGTCTTTGGGGTGCTAGCTGCCCGTATGGCCACGGCCTTCTTGGGGTCCACTTGCAGTCCTTCCCTGGTGAAGACGTACCCGAAGAAGTCGACTGACTCCTGGTAGAACGAACACTTTGCTTTGTGAAGGGTCAGACCGCAATCTTCGAGCCGCTGAAGGGTGGCCCGGAGGTGAGTGTGGTGTTCCTCCAAAGTGTTCGAGAACACCAGGATGTCGTCGCTCAGGTTGATGACACCCTGCAAGCCGGACAGTGCTTCCCTGATGGCATTCTGGAAGACCTCGGCTGCCGACGACACCCCAAAACTCAGTCTCTTGTACCTCCTGAGGCCGACGTGTGTTGAGAACGTGGTGATATACCTGCTCTCGGGTTCGAGCTCCAACTGGTGGTACCCCGCATTTAGGTCCAGCTTTGAAAACCATTTGGCTCCGTTCAGATCCGCCACTATGTCGTCCATGGTGGGCGTGAGGTGGCGTTCCCTCTTGACCGCCAGGTTCGGGAGCCTCATGTCCACGCAGAGCCGGATGGCTCCGGGCTGCTTTGGCTTGGGAGCCACGACCAGCGGGGACACCCATGGGGTTGGCCCGGACACCTTCTCGATGACATCGAGGTCTTCCAGCTTCTTCAGCTCTTCTTCCACTTGTGGGCGGAGATTGAACGGCACTCTCCTGTGTCTCAGGGCGGTGGGCCTCACTGTGGTGTCTATGTGGAGCTTGAACCGTTTCCCTTTTAGCTTTCCGAGTCCAGTGAATAGCGCCGGGAACTCCCTCAGGATGGCTTCGGCGTGGGATTCGTGGACCCGGTTCGCAAAGAAAACCAGGCCTAGGTCTTCCGCCATGTGGCAGCTGAGTAGCGTGCCTTTTCTCCCTTCCGTGACGTGGACTCGAGCCACTGTGACATGTTTTCCGCTGGCGATCTTGGCTTGGATGACTCCTCGAAGGGGTAGCGGGTCTGTTCCTCCGTAGGTGTAGATCCGAGCCTTGGTGGGTGCAAGCGGGGGCCGTGGTGACAGACGCTCATACTGCTCCGAATCCATAACGTTGACCGACGCGCCCGTGTCGATGAGCGCCCGGACAGGGGACCCTTCAACTAGGACAGAGCACATTGGTGGCGGCCTCCGGTTATTGTCAGACCTGCTGACAAAGGACACGACGAACACCTCATCGTCATTGTCTTCTAGGGCGAGGCAGCGCTCCCGTGGCGGGTCGTCCTCTCGCGCTTGCGGGTCTTCGAGCATGACTTGGCGCAGGCGTTGTGACATACCTCGTGATCTTTGAGGGGCTTGCCGGGACCGGCTACTTCAACACACCCTTGCGAAGTGGTTCATCTTCCCGCAGTGGGAGCACGTCTTCCCCCTTGCCCCACACACTGCCGTCGTCGGGTGGTCCTCTCTGCAGTTGCCGCATGCCCCACCAGTCGTCATCCTTGGTGCCTGGCGAGCTATGGTAGGGCCCCGTTGTATCGCCTCGACTCTTTCTTCTTTGATGGGCGCATATCGTGGGGCGTGTGTCGCCGCGGCAGACTTGTGCAGAGCAGCCTCCATTTCACCAGCCCGGACGTCCGACAGTTCATGAGACCTGGCCAGGATAAGGATCTCATCTAGAGAGATCCCCGGTTGCCGAAGTATCAGTTTTCGCAACAGCGTAGAGCGGCACCCCTGGATGACTTGGCCGCGTATCTTCTCCCTTTGGTCCAGGAAGGCACACGTGCTGGCTAGCCTGCGCAGCCGTGCATAAAACATGTCCACAGACTCCGTGTCCGACTGTGACGCCTGTCTAAACTTGAACCGCTCGAAGTCGGGGTTAAGTTGAGGGTCGAAGTGCCTGTTGAGCGCGGCGACCGCCGCCTCATAGTCGTCGTCATCACCTGTGTTGGGCAGGGTTTCAAAGAGATCGTATATCTCTGCGCCGCCATAGTATATAAGCAGCGACCTCTTCACAGTGCCGTCCGTTTCTCTAGTACCCTTAAAATAATGGTTCAACCGCCCAATCCACGCTTTCCATCGTGGGGCCGCCGTGGCAGGGTCAGCGGTTTCGCTAAACGGTGGCAGTGGGGAGACGACCGTGTGGCTGTGTCCTGGGGCTGGAGCGTTGGCACCCCTGGGTGGATTGTCCTCATCGGCCTGTTGGCCCGCCGTGCCTGGCAGGGCTGGGTTGCTCATGGTGGGGGCGCGCTAGGGCGTTGTTGCAGTGGCGCAGTGTTGGCGCTAGGGATTCTGGATGCACGGTCTGTGCCGGCGTGTAGCCACGTGTGGGATGTGCCTGGTGATGCGTGATGCGTTGGGCCTGCTCCTCAGGTTGACGTGGTACTGTAGGGCTGACTGAGACTGTCCTTTCTTTCACTGGAGCCAGTGCTGGGGTCTTGGTGGCACTCTCCCTCTTGTGGGTCCCTTGGGTCTCCTCTGAGGTAGTTCTAGCAGTGGGGCAGGGTTCCCAGGCCACCCCTGGATATTTGCTGGGCGATGCTGCTTCCCCTGCAGCAGATGGGGAGACACGGGCCACGTGGAAGGCTGTTCTCACTGACTTCCTCCCATGCAGGCCTGCAATCACACTGTGCGCCACCGGGGGAGCTCACTACGGGGCCGGCTGACTCACCGCATGCAGGATCGACACGATCCTCCTCATGCATGCACCGCCGGACCGAGCACGCTCCCGACAGTCCAGGGAAGCGCCGGCGGGTGCAGGACGTCTCAGCAGCCTTACGCCAGGCCGGGGATGACGCCGGCCGGAGTCGCGGTGCCGGAGACAGGGCAGGAGACACCACAGCAGCGGCAGGGCAGGGCACAGGAGGCACAGCCCAGGCCGCGGATGGCTCCACACGGTGAGAGGTGGCAGGAAGCAGGTTCTCCGGATAGCGGAGCGTCGCGGGTGGGCTCCGCGTGCTCCTTGCCTGGCAGGGATGATGCACCGGGGTACGACCGGCCTCGTCGCCAGTGTAGCGCGGCGGGGCCTGGGGATAGCAGAGGCCTACGCAGCGCGTAAATGACAGTACGCGCACACTGGTTGGTGGTACTCTGGCGGGAATACCCCGAGCGGTCTTCCGCCGTTTATTTTCCTCCTCGGGTCGAGCCCGCCCCGAGGAGTGCGTGCACAGCAGTAAACGGCAACAAAGTAGTGGAGAGCCCGGATGGCTCTCTACACCAGGGATATGTTTATTACCGTTTAATTTGCTCACATGCTGGCAGCCCTGCCTCTCTCGGATACACATGCTGCCTGTTGTGCTCGGAAAACGTGTTCTGCAGGTTTCTGTGGGAAGTGATTCCAAATTCTAGCACAGCTTGAGGGTTGATATTTGATTTTGTGTTTTTATTAAAAATATGAAGCATGTGTGGGGAAAGTGAAGGTCTCTGTATAGCGTTCCATTGCACGAGTTATGAGGTCACAGGCCACATAAATACTTCCAACTGTATAAAGAAAAAAAAATGGGAAAATGCCCAGTGGTAAACGCATGCTCAGTTTCTTACTCCCTCTGTGTAATGTTTCAGCTCACTGGCTCTCATGCAGTACTTGCGCACACGAATCTTCTTGCACGTGTGTGTGAGGTGAAAGCTTTCACTTAAAAGTTTTGTAGTCTCGACAACCACCGGAAAACAGTTCCCAATCAGGACAGGCTCTTTCCTCGCCCATGGGTGGGGCAGGAGCGCATCGATGTCTCAATGGGTCAGGGCAGCACTTGTCAGTGCTTGCTGCTGGCGCTAACTGATAATAGTGACTATCACCTGCACGGGAACCCCACTCTCCTCTCTAGCATAGCACCAGGACGGGACCAACCCGTCTCGTAAACCTGTCTCCGCCAGTTTATATCTACGGGTCATCGTGGGTCGCTTGATGCAATCTACTTCCAGCCCTGACAGGTCGCACTCCGCTACCTGGAAATGTTAGATCTTTGGGGTTTTCCAAAAGGAAGAATTTGAGTTCTGAGTGGAAGTATATATAATCAGTCAAAACTATTGGAGCTGCGCACCTGATCAATGTCCTGCTGACAAGTGGTAATAAACTACTATGACTCATTGTGCACGAGCTGCCTGCTGATGCCTTTATTGGAGCTGCCTTTTTTTTAGAAAAATGAGAGTCTGGCCACCTTGTTTTGTTTCCTGCTATTTATTTAGGCAGAAAAAGGACCACTATGTTTCTATTTTGCTGGTCCTGGCTATTTTTCGCCAAATTCTTAACGTTCAACAACACTTATATTAAATCATAAACTGTCTGAAAAAACAATACACATAATGCTTCTTGAAAAAACAATACACATAATGCTTCTCACAATGGAAATCAATTGATACTAATTCAAAGAACAGTACTACTTTTCAATCAGTAAATCAATCAACAAAATAGCAATTTTATATTACACCATTGATTCAACAAACCATTATTCTCAAGGAACTCAAAGAAAACACAATTTCTTTGCTCTGCTGGATTGGAGCTGCAGCATTTAACAGGACAAACCACGAAAATGTTATTGGCAGGGGAAAATCTGGGTGGACTCTACCACAGAGAATGGGCCTCTTCTTTTCTTTGAACAAACATCCTTCTCAAAATAAATATTATCTAGCATACTAATGTGTTCATAATTATATTACAAAATCTTTGAGGGCGGATGGTAATTGGATGCTTGGAAGCAAAATAGACTGGGGTTTGGACCATCGGGTCAGTGTCCTAATTAGCAATGTAAATGACAATGCCTTTTATTTATGTTTTAAAAACCAAAACATAAATAAAAGGCATTGTCATTTATAATGCCAATAGCTCACACTCGCGTAAATGTTAGGTGATGAGTGAAGGTGACCTGCACTAGATAGAACGCCGCAGAGTCAAATGCTGATTTAAAGGCGGAAAACTGTAAATAACATCGCCTTTTTATGACTCATGTTTATTATACGGACTTCAGTGCCACCGTGGAGGAGGAGCAGGCTAAAGTAATACAATCTCCCCAGAACCCCCTTGGTTTGATGAGATATGGCGTCAGCTGCTTGTGTTCTTGTATTTAGTTTTATTTTAAGAGAAAGGGCAGGCATTGGCAGAACTCCCGAACACACAGCGTGAAAGTGATTATGGAGAAATGCTGTGCAAATGTCGTTTCACAAATCCCTGGTATATTCAATATGAACTTGGTCTTTCAGTCTGCCTGCTTCCTCTCTGCAGCTGCTGACTGCTCTGAATTTAGTTTATCAACAAGGGGCTGTTTCTATTTTCTGAGACTGCTTTGTGCTCACTTTAGGGCTGCATGCAATTTTTATGATGCTGTTCCTTTTCCGTCACATAACAATAAAGTGATATAAAGCAGAGTAAAGTATATCTATGCACACGGCTCGATTGGAAAAAATCTATTTAGTTCCACAGTTAAACAGGCAGCAGCTTCAAATTGCTAGAGACAGTAGAAGTGACATCATGCAGCATTTCAAGCCCGATGATATCTCAGGGCTGAGCACCGTCCTTAGCCTCTCAGTAGCCTCGTTGTTGGCACTGAAGGGCGTAGGACAGGGCACGAGGTGGAAACTACTGGAAGTAAACAGGGCATGCAGAGCACATGTAGCTCCTTTATGACTAGGGTCACCAGATGGCTCCATGTACCCACTGGGCAGCACTTTTTCCATTCCTGGTCTTTTCTTTTACATACCTTTGTTATCAGATGTTGTGATACAATTGGCTCAAATAAAATGAACCAATACTACAACCCCCATAATGCACTGATTTATTTTTATTTTTAGAGTTTTCTATAGCGCGAACAAGACCCTGAGTAGGGTATCAGAGCGCTTTACAATACAAAGCAGAGTAAGTGTACACAACAGATCAGAGTAAGTATAAAAACATTTTGGCATGGTTCGACAGATAAAGCGATAATAGAGATGAATTGTTCGGTGCAGTGGGAACAATGATATGTAGGTTACCCTACTCTTAACTCTGCAGATGTAGCAAGTGTAGAAAAAAAGTACTAGCCACGGAACTCAGCTGGCAGACCTGCTAGATCTTCAAGAGTGTGCTATTTTTGAGAAATGTGTCAACAATCAAACCTAGTAATTAATAGTTGCCAAAAGTGTGAGTTTTTGAAAATCAATCTATATTGAGTAGCCCAGGAAATTAAAATGATTTTGGACTGCGTTATAGTGATTAGAATTTTGTTGAATATACTTAAATACTGATTTTTACCTAGCAATATTTTAATCACTTATTTATGTCACCACTAGAATTAAAAAATCCAGATGGGGAGGTAGATCTTTCTCCCACTTGGTTCCAAAACTGTGGAATGCTCTTCCGCTGGACCTTAGAGGGCAGCAAAATGAACTAATATTCAGGAAAAAGCTGAAGACCTGGCTATTTCCATCTAGCCATTAAGGGGCCTTTGTCTCTCACTGCAGCTCTTATCGTCAGCGCGGGGAAGCCTCTGGGCAGCCATGCGCTATATAAATCAATTTCAATGTCCATCGAGTGGTAATCATGAAGTAACAAACTCTAAACTCTCGGGACGAGCCATAAGCAACGCTATGATTTCAGTTATGAAGATCAGGATGTGCAGTTAAGGCCTCAGAAGGTGTATATGGTGTGTCACAAGCCACTCTAGTCAGATATAACAGTGATGTCATATCACTTACTGCAGTGCTTAATTAGAGCTGGTGGTTGCAGCACCCAGCATAAAATGCTGCATGGATAAATACTTATAAGGTCCCAAAGGCGAGACCGATTACATTGCAAATGCTTGTTTTATTCATTTTGCCTATTTGACTAGTTCCAAATCCTGGATATAGCTAAAATAACGTGAAAATCCCAATGAATTTCTAAAAGAATCATCACTACAATGGCAGCAATATAGTTCCTCGTACTTAGGTAAGGTGCAAAACTTTGCTACAGTTATTGCATCTGATTTACAGTATGCTGCAAAAAAGGGGGAGTAACAGGGGCAGGCTTTTTAAACTCATTTTTGATGCGTAACTACCATTTTTTCCGTTTTGTGCTTACTGCTACTTTATCTACAAGCAGGTGATGTGAGTTTTAAAGACAAGGAAGCGCTATTTGCTCTTTACTCTAAATCGGCGCTAGTGCTACAACAGCCACAAATACCTTTAGTGCGCTGCAGGGTCCATTGGGGTCCTAATCATCAGTTGTTTCAGAGCCCTCTCACACTCATTTGCTGCACACAGAAGGCATCAGGCGTAAAACACCAGAATCCAAATTAAGGCCACATGTACAGCCATGAGGCTAATTCTGTATTGGATGCAAACTCCTATTTCCACTAAGACAAGGTTCCAAGTTAAGTGGTATTTGCACATGTGCTATTTGTCCATGCTCTATTTGTCACTATGCAGGTTACCTACCCAGCGCTATCAGTCAACAGTTTATGTCTGATACAACCTGCGAGGATCTTGTTGGCAAATAGTGTGAAATGTTGATTTGTGCATCCTGTAGTATGCATGGATGTTCCCTTTTCACAACCTGGTACACCTGCTGGCATCCCAGAGGCACAAATTGGAAACTGGCTCTATTTTCATGAAAGTATCTCACCATGGGGCATATTTACAAGCCCCTATTGCCACAAGAACGTCACTTCTAGTGACACTCCTGTGGCGATACGGGCTTCGCCTTATTTACAAGGCAGCGTTAAACCACTTAACGTGGCTTAACGATGCCTTGTAAATAAGGCCCCCTTTCACGCTATACTTAGCGTGATAGGGGCAGGCAATGGGTGTTGAGGTGGGCGTTCCACCGCAACACCCATTGATTTTGACGCTGCCCCAAATTTACAAGGATGGCGTAAATATGGGGCAGCGCCAAAATTAAGACCAGGGAAAACCTGGTTTTAAACAGGAGCAATGAGGAGAAATGTTTCCTTTCTCCTCGTTTTTACTGTTTCTATGTGTGCTGCATTGTGCAGCACACATAGAAACAGCAAAAGGCCATTGATTGTTTATGTGCAGGAAGCTGACCCTTCCTGAACATAGTCAATCAATTAAAAAATGACATTTTGCAACTTCTATGTGTGCTGCATTAAGCAGCAAACATAGAAGTTACAAAACGCCATTTAAAGATTGTTTCTGTGCAGGAAGGCATACCTTCCTGCACATAAACAATCTTACTCTACAACGCAGGCACCCTTGCACTATGTTGCAAGGGTGTCTTCGTTGGCGCTAGGCAGCTAAAATTAGTGCCAGCGCAGGGGGGAACGCAGGGCTGCACCGTATCCTTGTAAATACGGTGCAGCCCTGTTTTTTGGAAGTGGCGGAGCGTGGCGTTAAGCCAAGGTGGCTAACGCCGCACTCCGCCACTTCCTAGTAAATATGCCCCATGTTTTAAACTTGTGAGGAAATAAGGTGGATGGGAAATTTTAACATGTGCAATCAGCGCCTGGGCAAATACTGCCCAAGTTGGGAGTTTGCTCTTGGAAGGGAATTGGCACAAAGTTTTTAATCACAGCCCAACTGAGATTTGTGCATACCTTAGGCGCCAAAGATCTTGAAGAATAAATTAAACTATAAAAGAAAAATGAATGAAAAAAAAATGAAAAAAGATAGTAAAGTACCCAGGCATCAGCAGCTCTTTACACTAAGTGACAATTACCTGTGTTGTCATGCCAGACCCGCACTTTACACAGGTCTCCCAGGCTGAGCATATCCGGTAACTTGAAGGTGTCCATCTGATTCCGTTCGAACTTGTTGGAATGGTCACACTGCTTCAGAGCCAGAGTCCCTGTGTCGCCATTCTCTCCAAATATAATCAGGAACACATTGGCATCAGTTCCAGCCCCTGGACAAACAGGAAACAGGGACAGACGTGATCAGAAACTGGTTCAAATCAGCACTTTAAAGGCAATAAGGGAGCCCTTAAGTGTCACAAAACACTGTTTATTTTGATAGCATGATTCAAGACATTTGTGCCTGGCATAAGTAGCCTTCATAGGAGGTATGACCAATGTAACTAACATGTCTTTTGTCCATAAATTCCTAATTAACCCTTAAAGCCACAGCTCAGGACATAACAATGATTAACACCCTCAGAAGAGGGAGTTGACCACTAGCAATTGACCACCCAACAATTATTTGCAAGGGCAGAATGTGAGGGCCCAGAATAAGAGAAAGGGCAAATAGTGGCTGTTAATGCCCAATGACAGGTGCGCAATAGGACAAGGAAGACTCATCCCCCTAATCTCACCAAGATAGGCAGCTAAAAAAGGTAACTGCCCCTGCCTGCTCTGTGACACTGCTGCTCATACTGACTGAACTTAGAATGCTAACAAACAGCAGTAGTAATAAGTACCATCATTCTGATTGGCAAAGCAGTCACAAAATGTCATAAGAGCAATAATTAAATATAGCCTATTAATGTCAATACTGGATGCCGCAGGAAGCGGTCCAACGACCCGTGTTGGATCAATGTGCTCAACCTTGCTTCTCTCCAGGGAGAAAAGGGCAGCAGATAACTATCAACATTAGAGGTATCTGAAATGCCCTTTTAAAATGACCTGAATTAACTCACTTGGCTGTTGACATCATCTTGTAGATACAAACATCAGCAGAGAACTATCCTCTATATTCCAACCTCGACATTAAGAACGGAAGTAAAGCAAGGACCAGCAAACATGCCAATACGTACCCGTGACATCACTGGTTTTAACATTGATCGCGTAGGTGGTGCATTCCACCATTTCCTCTTCGTCCACCACGGCTGCCATCTCACACATCAAAACCTTTTTATTGCCCTTGGACTTGGACAGCCAATCAGAGTATGTAAAAAGAGTTTCTTCTTTGGTAACCATGCTCCGCATGATGATCTAGAACAAAAAGGAATATAAGATGTGGTCTATACTCTGCCTGGAACATACAAGCACGGATGTACATGACTGACGCTTAAAATATGTAAGACAATTCTTCAGATATGCAGTATGCCTGTGTTGTTTGCAAAATATAATCAGCTGGACAAATGTAAAAAGCCCATCACTTGACTGTAGTCAATGAAACAAGAAAAAGCAGTTGAAACAAAAATAAACCAAGATAAGAAACATTCATGTCATAATGTAGTTTTCTGAGAAGCTGTGTGGAGGACTGAAGGCTGATAGCAAATATAATGTGTTAGCGGAACAGGGAGAGGTAATTGAAGGTACATCGGGTCTATTTTGAAAGTATCCTTTGAAGATGGTGAGGTGGGTATCAAGATCCCCAGTGGTTAAAAGTGTGTTGGGTAGCAGCAAGCTCCCTAGCTGATAAGTCACCACTTTCCGACACCCAATGCTCTAAGTGGGCCAAGGCCTGCCAAAGCTGAGCCCTGACAATGCCTACAAATGGACATTTAACCGTGGCCCTAAGGCGCCCCTATTTCTGATCTTTCCCAGCTGAAGAAAAGAAAATACTGTACCTGCCTGTCACACACGACAGCTGCAACACATTGTCACTGGACATCCCCTGTGGAGCACGTCATTTACCATTGGTGTTCCAGGGCCTAAGATATTATTTCATTCTAATTGAATACCCATGCTATCACCTTTGAACATCTGACTCTCCAAGAGAGAGAGAGAGATAGCAAACAGTCAAGGTGCTGCTTACTTTTAAATTTACCTTGACAAGTGCCTAATTGCTTGTAACTCAGGATAATGTGATATATTAATGGGTAATAACATTTGTTGTTGCCTGCAGATTGGGTTATTCTTCGCCCAATCACACTTTATTTGTGAATTTGTCAAGCATATGTGTCCATTTCACTTGTACCCACAGTTACATAGATCACACATCTTGTGGACTGTCCTGAAATACACTTCTCAGGCCACACCTCTTTCACAGCACCCCACTTTTTTCATCCAACTTAGACTATGAGACAAGGGAAAAATGGTCAACAGTTGATATTAATTATCGCAGGCTATCCAATTGTCTTGAATCTTTATGCCCTCAAATGCACATTTAAATGATTTTTATTAAACCACTTTATACATTCTGTTTGAGACTCATTCTGGTGAAGCACAACTTATTCAGTACACACCCAAAAACACCAGACAATGAACCACAGGCGTTGTGAGTGAGCAGGAACAGAAAGAGGAAAAAATGCAGTACTTTCCAAAGAACGACTGACTAGGAAAAGTGAGAAAAAAAGATGGCAAAAACCCCATAAAGCAACAGTGTATAGCTTAATCACAAGCACTCCCTGGTTGTAGTGCTAAGTGAGTGTTAGTGATTTCCTGTGCCGATTAGGCGTTATCCTTCAGTTTCTGTAATATGAGTTGTAGAGTTGGTGTCAGTGTTTTAGCTTCGCTTTATCATATAGTTTTTAATTAGACTTATGTAATGGTTCTCCTGTTTTGCTGGTGCTACACAAATGGAAGCTGTTTCAGTTATTTAGTCCTGGAGTATGGGTTGGAATTGTATGCCTGTGGTTGTTTCAGGTGTCCATCTAGCACCAATATGCAAAGGCTACTAACATTGGTATCTTGCCTTCCACCATTATCAAGCTGCACTGCACAAGGATGAAGAAAGCAAAAGCTTCCCAATCCGATCTCTAACAATCTCCGCATTGCATTAGATAGAAAATTCTGGAAAAAGGAAAACATGAGTATTCATTAAAAGAAAATATAACCAGTGCTTAATTTGAGCCAGTGGTTTCCGGTGCACCGCAAAGGCACTTGATAGTCAGCACCGACACTTACGGCAGTCTGACACATGGTGACACTGTTTGTCTAATTTGGATATGATCACAACAACAGTTGTTTATTAATTCAGTGTACACTATAAATGACTAAAACCTGCCACCCAAGCCATTCTTATAGCTTTGGGGGCCGGGAATAGTCTGATTTGTCACACTTGTAGGGTGTGATGGTTAGTAGATGTGTTGGTACTGTCATTGGCAGCGCTGGCAGGCGCAATGGGTGGTCAAAGTGACAGTTTCTCACTGATGAGGGCCCTGGCACTTATTTCTTTTAGCACTGAATATATATCTATAAGACTCGTGGTGTCTTAAGGACTACCCCAATGGTCCATCAGGTAGAAAGACAAAAACGGAATTATCTGTGGGGAGAAGTAACCTAATATGGTAAGGTGTGTCTTAACCTTAGGAATTCAAAAAGGAAAGTAGGACTATATGGTGTCTGTCGGAGGAGATGGACACTCCTCATACAGTAATGACTGAAGCAAGGAGGTGGATGAAGAGGTCAAGCCCATGGTCTTTTCAAGGTGTAACTCTGACATCTACATTAACACAATACATAACTAAATATTTGTGAATTCTCTAGATCACACCTTTGTGTTCTGTATTTTCACATAAGTTAGAAAGAACTGGCTTTACTGTGCAGAAAGGTTAATTTGCACAATTGGATCCTGGTATACACTTGCACACGCTTGTCTCTGCACTATTGTGTGAGAAGCAGTTAAGATACACACTTGCTGGAACACTAAGGCACTCAATGCCTAATTCACAAAGAGATCTGGAGCATGTTTGCACACACACACACATCCTGCACGCTTTTGTGGTTAATCAATGTGCCCCCACAGCATGGCATTACTGTCCGTCAGCGGCGGCCGGCACAGGTTAAGGCAGTGGGACGGGGTGGGAGGAGGGGAAGTCAACAGACGACGGAATAGGTATAATTAAATAAATAAATAACACCTATTCCGTCGTCTGTCGGCTTCCCCCCCTGCCGTGCCCTGCCCCGACTCACCGCGCTTACCTGCGCCGGCCCTCCGCTGCTGTGCGTAACTGCACTTATGTATAACTGTGTAGACTTTTATTTTTAACTTTCTCTGTAAAATTGGTAGAATTGGCCCACATTGCTGTCTCTGTCTTCCCTCAGTTGGAGAGATTCATGCTGACTCCATTCCTTCCCCACGCTGTTGTAATTCAGTGAAATGCACATAGTGCGCATGTACCTGGCTCCTGCATATGTAAAATGAAACACTTGGAGACAATTTGAGTCACTGGATGCTGTGTAATGTGGGACCTTAGACACTGAACCAGAACCGTTCTACCTTCTACCTGATTCTATCTCTGATCATCCTCGAATGCCATATGGCAGGACCATAAACAAGTTATTGACACTATTTTTGTATCTAAAGATGTCAATGTCATTTTCTCAGGCTAGCTTTCTGATACATTATCCTGCTAAACTTCGACTTATAACCTAGTATCTGCTACCAGAACCTCACCAAAACTCCCATGAGCTGCATCCAGATTCAGGATCTATTAGCTCCTAGGATGCTTCTACTCAAACCTACTTCCTAGGATATTTTTCGGTACGTATTATGTTATCTACAAAATATGCTGTGGACCGCTGTCACGGGTGGGGCATGTGGGCACTCAAAATGTCCAACCCCTGTATGTTTGATTGGAGAGATGTGTGTTTCCAGTGGGTCATGTGTGGGAAGACTTGAGGGTGGTGCATGAGGGCCTGCCACGCGGTCTGGTCATAATTCGCAGCAAACATGTCGTTGCTGGCATACACTCTCATATTTAAAGGGTATGAGTGATCATGATCGTAGGGTATGTGAGAATGTGATGTAATACACAGGAGTTTGCAATCCCTGAACAAAAGCCTGCCTCTAATTTCCTTATTACATACGACGTGTGACGTACCTAGTCACCTGAAATAAAGAAATGACACTCAATGTAATAACTTATTACAGTGGAGTTCGGACATCACCATGCCTGCTGCCAGCTGCATAGGGGAAAGGCAGGCCACAGAGCAAAATTAAAGCTGCACTTTAAAAAACGAGAATGAAACATGGCTTTTCCTAATTCTGCTCAGGCTTTCGAGCTCAAGAGTGATAAGCAAAAGGAAAAATGTATGGCAACATGTTTATTTTTCCATGCTTTATATAAATTATAGGAAGGGTAGAATCACTCTGTATGTTCTTTTCACCTAAGTGCCATGTTTCCATGGCTTTCTAGAAAGTAAGGTGGTTTCCTAATCTGAACAGCGAAGGAGTTCCAGAATATACTGGCTTTAAATGAGGATGAAGGATATCCCAGTCGGGTTTTGTTTAAATAGGGCACTTTGACCTCTAAGAGTTTGTTGCATGCGGTGTCAGAGGCACCGTCTGCGTTCTTCAGTGTGATTTTTTTGTTTTAGGAATATGGTTTTGCTTCTTGCAGCTCTTTGTCTATTATGCACAGCGCTTTGAATTCGATCCAACCACACACTGGAAGCCATTGCAAAATCATAAGAGCAGGGGTTATGTCACTGCATGGCTTTAGGGTGTTTGAGTAGACTGCCTGCTGAGTTTTTCTTCTGTTTATGTAGACCTTTGAAGCTTCTGGGTATTGTCTGTTTGTGTAATGCAGGCGAGAGAGCCCTAGCTTGCTGTGGGGTAAACTCTGTGGGAGAAGCATAGGCAGGGGAATGTCCACTTCAGGATTCTGAGCATAATGGTGGAGGATTTTCCTACATCATCCTTCGGGTTATCTATGATAATTCCTAAACTGTTGGCTGTGTTTGTTGAGGTGATTGCTTGTCCTAAATCTGCTGGATAGGATGTTCTCTCGTGCTGGTGGCCAATTTCCATATCTGAGCTGATCCTTTTTTGCCTGGGTTGAGCTGAAGGTGATTAGTGGTTAAAAAAAAAAACGATGGATTTAGGCCCAGATCTCTGTACTGGGGTGAATGTATGACATTGTTCTGCATTCTGTCCATCAATTATTCTTTTTGTATTTGTCACCCCGACTGGGACGGGTATGCCCATATGTGGGTCCTGTGCTCACCATGCCACTGGAGTGAAGCTATTCCGGCTGATGAGGGTTGAAACCCCAAAACCGGTCCCAGGATGCTTGTTTCCAGTCCAGGGAGGACCTGGCCTGGCAGTTCGGGCTGGACTGTTCCCATTAGATGCAGGGTCAAGACTGATTTGCATATGGCTGGGTTCAAACTGGAATGGCATGGGGAGCAAAAAGATGGATTTAGGCCCAGACCTATGTACTGGGGTGAATGTATGACATCGTTCTGCATTCTGTCCATCAATTGTTCTTTTTGCATTTCTCACCCCAACTGGGACGGGTATGCCCAGACATGGGTCCTGTGCTCTCCATGCCACTGGAGTCAAGCTATCCTGGCTGAAGAGGGGTGAAACCCCGAAACCGGTCCTAGGATGCTTGTTTCCAGTCCAGGGAGGACCTGGCATGGCAGTGCGGGCTGGACTGTTCCCATTGGGCGCAGGGTCAAGACTGATTTGCATATGGCTGGGTTCAAACTGGAATGGCATGGGGAGCAAAAAAACGATGGATTTAAGCCCAGATCTCTGTACTGGGGTAAATGTATGACATTGTTCTGCATTCTGTCCATCAATTGTTCTCTTTGGTGATTAGTGGTTACCTAGTGTTTTTCTGTGTTTTTCTGTACCCCAGCAAGGAGCTGACCTAGAGGTCATGGTGTCACTGAGGTTCCTGGACTTGTGGATGGTCCATGTGCCATCTGCATAGTTTAAACACAGAAATAATCGAGGCAGAGGGCTAAGGCAGATGTTGAAAAGGAGGGGAGAGATGATTGAGTTCTGAGGTAGGGCGGTATCAAGGTGGTAAGGTTTGAAGGTGTATGTATGCAAGCAAATATTGTGTTTATGGATTGACAGGAAGAAACAAATGTAATCCAAGTCTCATCTAGGCAGCCCCCTTTCTGGAGTCTGGCTAGTAGTGTTGGGTGGAGGGCACTATTGAATGCAGTGGAGAGAACTAGCAGGATCAGTGTAGCGTCACCATTAGGGTTCGATCAGTTTTCTAAGCCTGCCCATCGTAGATACTGGGATACAATCTGTCCCTCTGCCAGGGCAGAACCCGACCAGTCCATACGAAATGTGCTTTTTTCAGTATAATCAAGCATCACCAAAGCTGCCTTTTTGATTAGTTTGATCAAGAACCATCCATTTGCAGTTGGAATGGTAATTTGCATCCTGACTTGGTGTCTTTAGAAGAGTTTCAACAATTGAAGATAGCTATTAGCCAGGAAGGCATTGTTTTCTATCCGTACAGCTTTCGCAATGGGATATTATAATGGCTGTGGGCCTGATTCACAAACATAAACGTACATGTTTGTGTAAGTTTACGCTTTTTCACTATTCATAAAACTGCATTTTAATAGTAAGCTTACGTGTGCATAGATTCCGCAGTCGTGGCTGGGAACTCCGCTCATAAAAAGATAGGACAGGCATTAATGCATAATCGAGGCACTATTGATGCTAAATAAATGAACATGGGATTCTCTTCCACAAAGGGACTTGTTCTAGACAGGTAACGTCTACATATCACTATGCTGCCAGGTGGCAGGTTTGAGGAATATCCTATGTACACTACACGGTGCCCGGTTCCAAACCAATGGGATCTGACTGATGCTTGAAAAACAGGAGTACAGCTGGTCTGAAAGTAAGCTTGGGGGGGCTGGGAGTCGGGAGCACAGTCTGTGCTGCAAACATCTGAGCCTGCAGCCCTTGGCAGGAAACAACGCTCTTCTCTCCCTGTACATTAAACCAAGAGCAATCCCATAAAACTTAATAAAAACAGTCTATCATAATTATGAATGTTTTCCCATTGGAAACTCAGCCAAATCACGGAATCCCTTGTACGCATCCCAGCGGTGGCTGCAGAAACAGCTCTCAGCACGTGAATGGGGACACGTGGTGATGGTTTTTAGGTCAAAATAGCTATTTCGATGCAAATTCTCCTTGCAGCATGTGCAAGCTAAATGCTTTAAACACTGGGAGCAATAAATATGACAGGCAATATCTACAATGATTTTTAGTGTGTCAGCCATTTGCATGAGACAAATACAATTCAGTAGGGATTGCTGCCGGCTATATGGGCATTTAAAAGCACATGATGCACCGTGCCCCAGGGCCCTACTCCTCATTTCAATGTTTAATTTACTTTCTAATGGTCTTTGGAATATTTGCAGAGTTTTTGTACTTCAGGATTTGTCAGGATAGTTCGAGGCATGCGAAATATTGCACTCCATTAATATCGAGCGACCTGATTGTTGTATTTTACGTTTGTATTATTTGTTGTTTACTGTGCATTACAGTATAGTTGCTGTACTTTATTTTATCTATTCTTCTTTGCGTTTTGAAGCTGTTCTTTGGCCCATATGCGCTATATAAATTAAATAATTACAAATATAAAGGAAAATAATGAACTAGCATCGTTCACAGGGTATTTGACGTCAGGGCCAGGGCTTAATTTGTAAAATATTAAGTGCCAGGGCTCTGACCAGGAGGCCACTGCAGCTTACACCACCCATCGCCCTTGTCATCGCTGCCAAAACAACCACTAACCATCTCTCTCGCATGTAAATGCGACAGTTCAGATTATTCCAGGTCCCCAAAGCTAAAGGAATGGCTGGAGAGGCAGGTATTAGCAATTTTAATGTATATTGTATTTGATGGAGCAGAGAAAATAAAAAAATTTTTAACCCCTAACAAAATTTCTAAATAATTAATAAAAATGTTCGTTTAAATGTATTAATCAACAATGTACGTGAGGGAAGGGTAACACGCAAATATATGGGCCGAATAATCTATTTACAAATGTCTGTGTGTCTAATTATAACATAAAATAATTGCGTACTAAATAATTAATAAATGCATGATTTGTGCTCCATAGAATATAAACGTGACGTTGCAAAAACAATAGTGATGGTAAGTAAGGAACAGCTTAAATGTTGCTTTCTGCTAGGTAATAACTAATTGGGGTACGTAGATGACGGGAGGGAAACGAAAAGGCTATGTTTCTCTATTTTAATTATGTTTTGTTTACTTCTAAATAGTGCTTCTAAGTCTAATCGAGTGGCGATATAAAATGGCTGCCGTTTATTAGAGTACGCATGCACTGAACTTGAAGATCGACCTGTAAGTCGACATCTGGAAATATCTGACACGAGTTCAGGATCTGATGATTCAGTTGAAAACTGTGAAGAATTTCGAAGGAGAACTTGGGGATTTAAACCAATTAGAGAAGAGAATGAACAAGAAAATGATCTAAATGAGCAACCAAGTACAAGTTATGGTGGAAATCCTTCAAAAGTAATATTAATAGACAAAGTAGGGAAAGAGACAAATAAAAGGTTAGAAAATCGAGAAGAACCCCGAGGAGCAATAGGGACAGATAGTGAAACAAAAGAACAGGGAAAATTAGAAGCAGAGAGTGAGATAAATACCAATTCGGAAGAACATCGAGGAGGGACAGTAATAAGGGAACACAAGAAGGAGAAAACAGATCCACCAGTAAAAGAAGATGAGATCATAAGTTTCAAAATAAGAGACAATTGTGAAAAAATTGAAACAGAATCTGAAGAAAGCGGAGAAGAAGAGAAAACAAGAACTGAATCAAGAAAAAGAAACTGGAAATCAGAAAGAGGAGAAAAAGAAGGTGAAGCCAAAAGGCCAAGAAAAGGAGACAATTGGCCCAGCAACTATATAAGAAAATTGAGATACAGAATAATCAGAACAGGAGAAAAAAGTGCTGAACAGGTGAATGAAATAACAAGTCAAAAGGAACAAGAAAAGCCAAGTGGAAAACGATTGCAAAAGTCTAAAAGAACAAAGAAAGTGAATTCGAAATACAAGTCACCTGAGTGGTTGTACATCGCTCTAACTGATTACAAAGAAGAAGGAAACACTCACGAGAACCCGAGACTAAGAAACCGAATGGGTAAAGGTGAGATGCAACAAACCTGAAGTGAAGACTTAAAGTGCTTCTGCCGGATGTGACAATTTTACTGGATATGACAAATCACCGGATGTGACAACGAAAGAATTCTGAAAAGAATTAAAAGAAAGTACCAAGCAAAGACTTTTTGAAAGCAGAGTGTCATCTAAGTCATTTCTGAGGTGTAGTGACACAATTTTCTGAGATTTAACAAAAGATAAAAGCAAAATGGAGAATAATAGAGATAGAAGAGATAAATGTGAGTTTGTAAAAAGATGGTGTAAAATGTGCTGCTTTTGTACAGGATTATTAATGACAGTATGGATAGTTTTAGCAATCACAATTCCTATTAGTATAGCTGTAATAGAAGCAAAGAATGATACTAAACCAGAAAAAGAAACTAATATTAAAGAACCAGTTATTTTAAGAAGTAGAGCAGAATTACATAAGGATAAGTCAGTAACAGACTTTTCTAAAAATGTTTTTACAAAATTGTTGTACGAATATGTAGAGACAATGGATGTGAGAGATTGTTATGTTTGTATGCAGTTGCCTGCATCAGTGTCAGAAGGTGTGACTTATCATCACCTACCTCTAACTTATGGAATGACATGTAGTGTTATAGCAAGTTTATTTTATAAAACAGGTAGATTAGAGTTTTATTTTACTGATATAGATAAGATTTTTGCAAATGTTCCTGTAGTTCCAGAACTTAACAAAGTAAAACAAGCAAAGGTTTTAGGAGAATTCTTTTTAGAGCATAGAATTTTAACATTAGAAGAAATAGCTAAAAACAACCTTACCTGTGAGTTAAAGAAAGAAGAAAAGGTATTTTTAGAAATGGTTGAAGAAAGGAGAATGAAATTTCAAAGAGAAGCAATAAAAGAGAAAAGAACACATCTATGGACGTTTGAGGAAGAAAATCATGAAGGAAAAAGATAAATGCAGCAATGACATTAGATTGGCCGCAAACAGGAAAGTTGTGTATTAGGAGAAATAAGACAGTCTATGACAATTATTTTGTAGGTTCCAGTATCTGCCATGACAATTATCAAATTTTGGGAGGTTGGGGATTCAAGGGTGGAAAAGATCCAATATTTCCAGGTATCTATTATATTTGTGGGAATAGAGCTTATTACAGGTTACCGGACCATTGGTATGGAACTTGTTATGTAGGCCTGGTCTTTCCAAAAATCTTTCATATGGACAGAGAAGAAAAAGGAACATACAAGATGATTAATAGCTTTACACGTAGAAAGAGGGAGAGTTTTTCAGAAATTGTAGGTGATATTTTTGGCGCATTAATACCAGCAGTGGGAATATCTTTGAATGCATTTAAAATTCGGAAATTATCCACAGTAGTAGATCGTTTGTCTACAGATACTGCGGGAGGGTTCTTGATGGTAAATACCGAAATGGTTGCCATGAGAGCTATGGTGATGCAAAATCGCTTGCCCTTGATATTCTTTTGGCAAAAGAGGATGGAGTTTGTGGAATGCTGAAAGTCCAACATTGTTGCACTTACATTCCTGATAAAAGTGAAAATATACAAAAGTATATTACAAATATTACAAATTTGCACAAAGAATTAGTTCCACTGGAGGTTGAAAGTGTCCTGGGAAAACTTGGTAGAGGATTTTCTTCAGTAGCAAATTGGTTAACAAGAATGAGTAGACTAATGATAGGGAAAGTTATAATAATAGCAACTGTAGCAATATTGTTAGCCATGGTGTTGAAAATTGTAATAACGTGTATAAAAAGAAAAGTAAGACAAAATAAGATAAAAAGAAATAACAGAATAATGAAAGAGAGAGAGAGAGAAATGGGTGAAATTGAGTTAGAGAAAATGAAAGAAAGCATGTATAAAGAGACAAGAAGACAAGATGAAATGGAAACAGACGTATAACTAACAAAAAGCAAAAGGATGAAAGACATATGCTGCCTGAAAAAGAAGTATAACTTGGTTTTATGTGGTGATTTAAAAATCACCAAAGGGGGAGTTGATGGAGCAGAGAAAATAAAAAAATGTTAACCCCTAACAAAATTTATAAATAATTAATAAAAATGTTCGTTTAAATGTATTAATCAACAATGTACGTGAGGGAAGGGTAACACGCAAATATATGGGCCGAATAATCTATTTACAAATGTCTGTGTGTCTAATTATAACATAAAATAATTGCGTACTAAATAATTAATAAATGCATGATTTGTGCTTCATAGAATATAAACGTGACGTTGCAAAAACAATAGTGATGGTAAGTAAGGAACAGCTTAAATGTTGCTTTCTGCTAGGTAATAACTAATTGGGGTACGTAGATGACGGGAGGGAAACGAAAAGGCTATGTTTCTCTATTTTAATTATGTTTTGTTTACTTCTAAATAGTGCTTCTAAGTCTAATCGAGTGGCGATATAAAATGGCTGCCGTTTATTAGAGTACGCATGCGCTGAGAAAACGCATGACAAGGGAGAAAAAGTTGGAGAAAGACCGACCACGTGATGGTGCTGAGAGGCTAGGATGCAAGAATGGTCAAGGCTGATGTGACCTAATTGAACTGATAGTGTGCCGTGGTGATCAGCAGAGAATCGTGGGAAACAGTTTTAAGAGAAAGGACAATGCCTGCAGAGTTCTCGAATGTATCGAAAGAAGTTACAAATGTACTGATCGAAGCGGATGGAAACATGTCTTGAACTGTGAGAAAGGAAATGAACATATGCATTCCAAAAGAACAAGCTGGATCCGGGAGAACTTGATTAAAAATGAATAAATGAAATGAGTGGACCAATGAAAGAAAAGCGCGTTATTAATGTTGCAACAATTTAGTTAGCAAAGTTAGAATTAGGGTATAAGAGGGCCTACTCTTAGTGGGTGTTGGAGTTGGTGTTGGAGTTGGTGGCTTCCAGTGCTTGGTGTTCCAGATCGATCCATTTTACTGAGCGGGAGATGCTGAAAGACTGTTAGATGAGACGGGTGGCGGTAGCTGATGCTGACGAGCTGAAGTTTCTGTTGCTGTCTTATTTTTCCAGTTGAGTATGAGAATCAGGTTATTTTTAAATCTTAAACTTAGGTTAGAAATCATTAGGCTAAATTAGGAAGATAGGCAGGTAATTAGGGTTTTGCTTCATGACAAAATTTCCTTTCTGCAATAAAATTGATTTTGCTTAATAAATATTTGAATTAATAATGAATGAATAATTGAGTAAAAAGTCTAAATTCTTTTCCATGCCTTTAAAATTATATAAAATTTGAGATTCTTAAATCAAACGACTCAGTGGTTATTTACTAAATGATTGTGAAATTGGTAATTGGTTATTGTGATTTAGCTGGTCTTAATCACTATGAACTGATTTCTTACTAGATGATCCATCGACTAAACAATGAGCAGGAATATCTTAAGAAATAACTAAGAAAGCGATAGGTTAAGGTAATAAGGTATCCCGGCTCCTTCCAGCGGTACATCATGATGATTTTCATTTAGTTTTTTCCTTTTCTCCTAGGAGTATAGATTTTGTAAAGGTGTAGAGGAAATCCAGGTGTGTGTGTGTGTTTGATAGGCGATGTTATGGGCCCCATCGTCATGTGGATGTGAGAAAATATAAGTCGCCCCTGGATGACCGATAAGTGACCTAGGAGGAAAATAGTTATTATTGTATCCGCTGCATCAGATTTCTTGGTAGCAGAGTTATGGTTTCTATAGATTAGTTTGGTGATTATTGATTATTGATTATTTTTGATGACTAATACTATATGTTGAGTCGCGTTATGTTATATGTGAGTTTTCACGCTTCTGGGATGTAGGAAGTGGAACACGTGTGGCAAGAGAAGTCACATGGAATTTGGTACATGGTCTGAATTCAATTTTTGGTAATAACACAGGTTGTGATATGTTAGGGATTTCTGTACGAAAGGTGTGTAACTGAGATAGCAAATCACGTCTTCTTGTGAAACTCTGGCCTTAATTCTCAGGAGCATAGTCTCCACATGTGTCTTATCCCCAGAGAAACGGGTTTACTGTTTGCTTGAAAGAAGGGTAAGGTAGAGGGAAGTGCTACTTTATCGGCGAAAGTTAATAATTCTGTGGTAGGGTAGAGGTAAGCGCTGCCTACTGGAAATACAGGATTCTTGTGTAAAAGGACAAAGCTGTCACTTTTGTTTAGCGAATCAGACTATGGAATTGTTTTAATTGTTGTAACTAACGAAGAAACAGTGAAAAGAAAAATTGCCGATAATTTTTGTAAAGGAGGGGTAAAAGAGCAGGAGTGACATCGACAGTGCCGCGCTAGGATTGGATAGTGCGCTAGTCACGTGAACACAGAGACAGGAGTGACGTAGAAAAGTGCTGCGCTAGGATTGGTTGGTCCGCGGACGAAGGGAATCGTTCTGATTGGTGTGTTGGTGTGAGTCGCGCTGTGATTGGTTGAAGTTCCGTACACGGAACAGTGCTGGTTTGAAGAGAAAAACCAATCGAAAACATGCCGTATTACGAGTATGAAAGGGAGAGAACGTCATGGACGACAAAAATTAAGAATTTCTTTAAGAAAGACAAAAAGGTTGTGACTAGAGAGGGACAAGTAATTCCTCCGCCGAAATCAGCAGCTTCACATATGATGCTGAAATATGGATATCATACATGCATATGGTTAGAAAATTGGGCAAAGTATACGAAGAATGATGGTGCATTAGCTTTCCCTGAGAATGGTTTGTTTAGTGTAGCGGTTTTGCGAAATTTGAGAGAAAAGATGACAAATTTAGAACCTAGACCTAGACCGACACAGTTTGAAGCATTGACGGAATGGGAAGATGAGATGTATGAGCGAGAGAGATTCAGAGGTTTGAGGGATCATGAGTTCATGCCTGGAAGAATGTGGGGAATAAATCATGAGGATAGAATAAAACGATGGAGATGTGCTAACATGACAGGAGGTTTGTTTCCGGCTTTTACAGTTGAGGAAGAGGCTAAGAGAAAACGTACTGAGAAAAAGAAACATATGGAGAGGGAAAAATATATGCATGAGAGTGAAACGGATGATGAATTGCTGGAAGATATTCTAAATAGAAATCCCCCTCCGTATCAGCAGAGTTCTACAGTGGTGACACCTAATGCGCCGCAAATAGAGACTGTGCGAAATAAAAGTCCGGTAAAAAGAATTGAAATAAATAGGTCACAAGATCAAATAAGAACTTCACAAAATGAAGGAGTAGAAAGTGACAATGCAACTGAATTAGCAAGAACAACAAAAGAACTGACTGAGAAAATTAGGGAATTAACGAAAAACATGGAAGCTGTGACTGTACCCGTAACAATAGGTCCAGTAATACCAGTTTTTGAGAATCAGAAAATTGATGAACGGTCTTTAGTGATTCCTATGAGTTCACAATTTCAGAGAGAAAAAGAAAGGATGGAACCAAGTGCAAGTACAAGTAATTTGGCTAGTACCTACAGACCAAGTCCACCTACAAATTTGACTGTGAATGAGTGTAATGGTAGAAAAATGCATATGGTAACAGAATCTGCAACAGAGACCCCTGAAAAGAGTGGTAATTGGATAGAACTAAATAATACACCCATAGGTCCGACTCCTGATGAGTTAAATGAATGGATGAAGGCATTTAAAATAAAAGAACCAGAAGAAAAACCATTAGATGTAATTAGATTAAAGATTGACATGGAAGAATTAATTTTAGGGACGATTGGTACAGAAAAGCTAAAAAATTACCAAGATGATGAAATCATGTTTCTGTGCAAAAGTATTACATGGAGAGCTAAAAATTTACATGACAAACTAGAAGAGATAGCAAGTGAAATTGGAGTAGATTTTGCGAAAGTGAAAACATTGCAGAAACCGTACAGAGTAGACTTTTGTGAGAAAGATATTGAAAACTTGAACACAGCAGGAAGGCTGACACAGATAAAAGAGTTAATTGTTTTACTGAGAAAATGGGGTGATGTGGACAGATGGAAAGTTAGATGGACAAAAAAGTATGAGAAAACTGCAGACAAAGCTTCTTTGGCTTTTATGATAACTGAAAAAGAACCTGTTGCAAGAGAATACCCTATGAGAGAAACTCCAGGTGGTAGTTATGTGCATGTTCCCTGGACTAGACAGGATATACTGTCATTTACAAATGAATTCCCGAAGCTGAGAGAGAAACCAGTTGAATGGTACCGACAAGTGGAGAGGTTTGTGAAGGTTTCAAAAGTGTTGTGGATAGATTTAGATGGATTGTTTGACATAGTGGTGCCAACTGATTTGTGGTCTGAGTGTAAAATTACAGTTGACTGGCCAACTACAGAATATCCAAGAGATGCTAAGACAGGAGCTCCAGGTCCTGAGGTGATGAGGAAGTACGATAAGGTGATTACCTTTTTGAAAAATAAGATTCCTCCTAAAGAAACAGATTGGGTAAAAATCGATAGAACTACACAGGAAAGTAAGGAGTCTGTACATGCCTATTATGAGAGGTTGTTGTTGGTTTTCAAGCAGTATAGTGGATATGAGGAGTTGAGTGAAAAAGATATGAGTCATTTCGTATATAGATTTGTGTTTGGACTGAAACCAGAGATTAGTGAAATGATTAAACAACATATGATTAACTGGCAAAATGGCACTGTAGATGAGGTACTAAGGTATGCTAAGCATTGTAGTGATGATATTGAGAGTAGACAGCGTAAATTGAAAGAGAAGGCAATGTGGGCACAGGTGAAAGTGGCAGAGAAGCAAGAAGCTCAATTGGATAATAATAGTGGGAATGAATCAGGACAGAATAAATCCTGACCTAACATAGGTAAAGGAAAAGGTCAAATGAGTCTAGAGGAGGCAAAGAAAAAATGGCCATGTCATAATTGCGGAAAATTAGGGCATTGGAGAAACGAGTGTAAGTTCCCACCTAAACCTAATCCGGAAAATCAATCATTAACTCCACAGGTGCAGAATGAGGTAGTTGTTCAACAAGGTCAGGTGCCACAACCACCACTTCCCAACACTGTTAACCAGCAAAGATACAGTACAGAAACAGGATTCTACGGAGGAGAGCAGGTAACACAGTTGCCGCGAGCAGCTAACATTTCTCAGTATTGGTTGCGACAGAGTGAGGATGAGACGGATGAAAGTTTCTGATGGTGCCTAGGAGAGGGAAAAGAGTGCGTACTTGGCGCAACTCTAGAGGTAGATCAGTCTGGTCCATTTGTGGATGGAGAAGTGAATGGTGCAAATGTAACATTCCTTGTCGATACTGGAGCTACCCGTTCTACTGTTAGATCAGTGGAAATTCCAAACCTTCCTCTCTCAGGTGAATACATCCAAGTAGTTGGAGTAGCGAATCAGCAGATTAAAACACCACTTACTGAATTAGTGGAAGTAAAAATTGGTTCTTTTAGCAAAATGCATAGATTCGTAGTGTGCGGTTGTAGTCCTGTAAATCATTTAGGTCGTGACCTTTGTGCAAAATGAATTGCACAATTTATTGTACGCCAGATGGAATTGGATTTCAGACCCCAGATGAAGATGTATTGTATAAAGTAACATTGATGAATCAGGAACCTGAAATGAATGGTTTGTTTCCTGCATTTGATGCAGAAAAACTTCCAAAAGAACTGAAAAATGCAGTGAAAGAAAATGTGTGGGATTTTACAGGAGAAGATATTGGATTGATGAAAGAAGTAGATCCCGTAAAAGTAACAGTAAAAGAAGGAACAACTTACCCAAATACGCCACAGTATAAATTGACTCCAGAAATAATTGAAGGAATAACTCCTGTAATAAATAAAATGATCGAACAGGGAATTCTAAAAGAAATAATGAGCAGTCCATGTAATTCACCTATTATGGGACTGAAAAAGCCAAACGGAACATATAGAATAGTACAGGATTTGAGAAAGGTCAACAAAATAGTTGTGCCTTGTTGTCCAATAGTGATACAAAAGGGGATGATGGACGGAACGTTTGAGCCAATCAAACACTCACCCCCAGTCAACTGATCTTTGAATCCGTCCATCATCCCCTTTTGTATCGCTTTGGTCGCCCTAAGTTGGCGGGGGTATGCCCAGACGTCGGTCCCTAGCTCACTTTGCCACTGGATTCAAGCAAGCCTGGCTGATGACGGCTGAAATGCCAGAAACCGGTCCTAGGATGCTTGTTTCCGGTCCAGGGAAGACATGGCTTGGCAGTTCGGGCTGGACTGTTCCCATGAGGCACAGGGTCAGACTGATTTGCATATGGCCATGTCTGAACTGGGGTGGTGGAGTGAGCTAAAGAATGATGATGGATTAAACCCAGATCAGTTGACTGGGGGTGAGTGTTTGATTGGCTCAAACGTTCCGGTCCATCATCCCCTTTTGTATCGCTTTGGTCGCCCTAAGTTGGCGGGGGTATGCCCAGACGTGGGTCCCTTGCTCACTTTGCCACTGGATTCAAGCAAGCCTGGCTGATGACGGCTGAAATGCCAGAAACCGGTCCTAGGATGCTTGTTTCCGGTCCAGGGAAGACATGGCTTGGCAGTTCGGGCTGGACTGTTCCCATGAGGCACAGGGTCAGACTGATTTGCATATGGCCATGTCTGAACTGGGGTGGTGGAGTGAGCTAAAGAATGATGATGGATTAAACCCAGATCAGTTGACTGGGGGTGAGTGTTTGATTGGCTCAAACGTTCCGTCCATCATCCCCTTTTGTATCGCTTTGATGTCCAATAGTGCCAAACACTGCAGTAATTCTATACCAAATTCCACATGAAGCTGAGTGGTACACAGTGATAGATTTGTGTCACGCATTTTTCTCTATTCCTTTACATCCAGATAGCCAGCCATTATTTGCGTTCCGGTTCGGAGAGCGTATTTTGGCATGGTGCCGAATTCCTCAGGGGTATACAGAAAGCCCCTCAATCTTTAATCAGATTTTAAAGAAGTCCCTGGAAGATTTGAAAATGCCAGAAAAGTCAGTGATGGTGCAGTATATCGATGACCTGTTGGTGGCATCCAAAACAAAAGAAGCATGTGTAAGCGATACAATTGCTTTACTGAACCATCTAGAGAAAAGAGGACATAAAGTGTCCCCTTCGAAATTGCAGTTTTGCCAAAAAGAAGTCCAATATTTAGGGCATAAAATTGAGAAAGGAGTGCGAAAGATAGCGACAGAAAGAATAAAAATGATTCAAGGAATGAGAGCACCAATGACGCAAAGAGAGGTAAGAATGTTTCTGGGAATGGTTGGATATTGCCGACAATGGATAAGTGGTTTTTCCTTGATTGCTAAACCATTACAAAAACTGACCAAGAAGGATGTAAAAGACCCTTTTGAATTGAATGACGAAGAAATGAAATCTTTCAAAGAGTTGAAAAAGAAATTGTGTGAGGCCCCTGCTTTAGGAATGCCTGACTATGAAAAGGATTTTGAATTGTACTGCAGTGAAAGAGATGGATGTGCATTTTCAGTACTGGTACAAAAACATGGAACAATGAAGAGACCAATTGATTATTTTTCAGCTGTTTTAGATCCTATAGCAAAAGCGTTGCCCGGATGTCTGAAAGCTGTTGCTGCTACTTGTGTAAGTCTGGAACAAAGTGAAGGTATAGTGATGGGGTATCCACTGAGAGTATATGTTCCCCATTCAGTAGAGATTCTTTTGACAAGAACAAAAACACAGTACATGACACATAGTCGGCTGACTAAGTACGAAAAAGTAATCTTGAGTGCAGAAAATGTGACCATAGATAGATGTATGAATGTGAATCCTTCGACATCATTGCCAGATGAAGAGAGTATAATTGAACAAGATGAAGTAGATCATGATTGTCTGAATGTGCTGGAATATTGCACAAAACCAAGAGCTGACATAAAGGATGAGCCTTTAAAAGAATCAGATTATGTCATGTTTGTGGATGGCTCATGCTTGAGAACGAAAGAAGGAGTTCTAAGCGCAGCTTACACAGTGTGCACAGTGGCAACTGGGATGGAAGCGTCTTGTCTGAAAGGAATAAGGTCTGCCCAAGTTGCAGAACTGATTGCTTTGATTCAAGCATGTAAGTTGGGAAGAAATGTACGAGTTACAATTGTGACCGATAGCCAGTACGGTTTCGGTATAGTGCACGATTTTGGTCAGATTTGGTCACAAAGAGGTTTCTTGACGTCTGCAGGAACACCTATCAGAAATGGAGATTTTGTTAAGAAACTGCTTGAGGCGATACAGCTGCCTAGGCAGATAGCTGTAGTGAAATGCAAAGCACATAAGAAAAATGAAGATTACATAGCTGTTGGTAATAATTACGCGGACGAGATAGCCAAATATTGTGCAGAGAACATGGTATCCCTAAATAAGAATCGCGAAAGGGAGCATATCTCTTCTCCTTTGCTTTTTACTAACACTGTCGAGACATGGGATGAGGTGAGACAGTTACAGGAAGTTGCAAATGATGAGGAAAAAGATTACTGGATAAAAGCAGGGTGTAGAAGACAAGAAAACAATGGTGTGTGGGTTTACAGAGATGAAAGACCAGTTATGCCTGATAGCATGATTGCAGACATGGCACGGATGTACCATGGACAAGCTCATATTGGGAGAGATGCAATGATCAGACTTTTTAGACAAACATGGTATAACCCAAAATTCAGAGCTATAGCTGAAAGTCTTTGTCAAAGATGTCTTATTTGTCAGCAGTTTAATCCAGGAAGAAAGACAATAGTGAGTCTAGGAACAATAGGACGAGAAGGAGGTCCGTTCACTAGAATGCAATTAGACTTCATCGAAATGCCCCCTTGTAACAGACTAAAATATGTTCTAGTGGTCGTCTGTTTGTTTTCTCGTTGGGTGGAGGCATACCCCACTAGAAGGAATGATGGAATAACGGTAGCAAAACTTATGCTGCGAGAGTTCATTCCAAGGTATGGTTTTCCAGTCACGGTTGAGACAGATAGAGGAACACATTTTCAAAATGAGTTGATTCAATTAATTTGTGAAGCATTAAGTATTAAACAAAAACTGCATTGTGCATACAGACCAGAGGCTTCTGGGGTAGTAGAGCAAATTAATGGAACAATTAAGAACAGGTTAGGAAAAATGTGTCAAGCTACAGGACTCAAATGGCCCGATGCACTGCCCCTTGTCCTGATGACCATCAGAAGCATTCCTGAAAAGAAAACTGGACTTAGTCCCCATGAAGTGATCATGGGACGAGCAATGAGACAAGCACAAGTACCTGTCAACAAGTTATTGACTATAACTGATGATCTAGTACTGGATTATTGCAAAGGACTGGCTGATGTGGTGCGTTCTGTGTTTCATCAGGTTGGACCGGATGCAACCACTCTTGAAAGAAAACCAGCCCACGACTTGAATCCAGGAGACTGGGTCCGCATAAAAATCCACAGGAGAAGAAACTGTCTAGTTCCTCGCTGGGACGAGCCACGACAGGTAATCCTAGTGACAACAACTGCAGTCAAGTGTGCAGGAGTGAAAAACTGGGTCCATGCCAGCCACACAATCAGAGTTCAAGAACCTGCAGATCGACATGTGAGTCGACGTCTGGAAGTGTGGGATAAGAGTTCAGCGACTGAGACAGAAAGAATAAGAGAAAGGGTGCCAGAACTTGAAGATCGACCTGAAAGTCGACATCTGGAAACCCCAACTGCAAGCACCTCTAAAGAGGAAGAGGAAGAAGAAGAAGAAGAAGGAACAATTACAGAAATTACAGAACTTGAAGATCGACCTGTAAGTCGACATCTGGAAATATCTGACACGAGTTCAGGATCTGATGATTCAGTTGAAAACTGTGAAGAATTTCGAAGGAGAACTTGGGGATTTAAACCAATTAGAGAAGAGAATGAACAAGAAAATGATCTAAATGAGCAACCAAGTACAAGTTATGGTGGAAATCCTTCAAAAGTAATATTAATAGACAAAGTAGGGAAAGAGACAAATAAAAGGTTAGAAAATCGAGAAGAACCCCGAGGAGCAATAGGGACAGATAGTGAAACAAAAGAACAGGGAAAATTAGAAGCAGAGAGTGAGATAAATACCAATTCGGAAGAACATCGAGGAGGGACAGTAATAAGGGAACACAAGAAGGAGAAAACAGATCCACCAGTAAAAGAAGATGAGATCATAAGTTTCAAAATAAGAGACAATTGTGAAAAAATTGAAACAGAATCTGAAGAAAGCGGAGAAGAAGAGAAAACAAGAACTGAATCAAGAAAAAGAAACTGGAAATCAGAAAGAGGAGAAAAAGAAGGTGAAGCCAAAAGGCCAAGAAAAGGAGACAATTGGCCCAGCAACTATATAAGAAAATTGAGATACAGAATAATCAGAACAGGAGAAAAAAGTGCTGAACAGGTGAATGAAATAACAAGTCAAAAGGAACAAGAAAAGCCAAGTGGAAAACGATTGCAAAAGTCTAAAAGAACAAAGAAAGTGAATTCGAAATACAAGTCACCTGAGTGGTTGTACATCGCTCTAACTGATTACAAAGAAGAAGGAAACACTCACGAGAACCCGAGACTAAGAAACCGAATGGGTAAAGGTGAGATGCAACAAACCTGAAGTGAAGACTTAAAGTGCTTCTGCCGGATGTGACAATTTTACTGGATATGACAAATCACCGGATGTGACAACGAAAGAATTCTGAAAAGAATTAAAAGAAAGTACCAAGCAAAGACTTTTGAAAGCAGAGTGTCATCTAAGTCATTTCTGAGGTGTAGTGACACAATTTTCTGAGATTTAACAAAAGATAAAAGCAAAATGGAGAATACTAGAGATAGAAGAGATAAATGTGAGTTTGTAAAAAGATGGTGTAAAATGTGCTGCTTTTGTACAGGATTATTAATGACAGTATGGATAGTTTTAGCAATCACAATTCCTATTAGTATAGCTGTAATAGAAGCAAAGAATGATACTAAACCAGAAAAAGAAACTAATATTAAAGAACCAGTTATTTTAAGAAGTAGTGCAGAATTACATAAGGATAAGTCAGTAACAGACTTTTCTAAAAATGTTTTTACAAAATTGTTGTACGAATATGTAGAGACAATGGATGTGAGAGATTGTTATGTTTGTATGCAGTTGCCTGCATCAGTGTCAGAAGGTGTGACTTATCATCACCTACCTCTAACTTATGGAATAACATGTAGTGTTATAGCAAGTTTATTTTATAAAACAGGTAGATTAGAGTTTTATTTTACTGATATAGATAAGATTTTTGCAAATGTTCCTGTAGTTCCAGAACTTAACAAAGTAAAACAAGCAAAGGTTTTAGGAGAATTCTTTTTAGAGCATAGAATTTTAACATTAGAAGAAATAGCTAAAAACAACCTTACCTGTGAGTTAAAGAAAGAAGAAAAGGTATTTTTAGAAATGGTTGAAGAAAGGAGAATGAAATTTCAAAGAGAAGCAATAAAAGAGAAAAGAACACATCTATGGACGTTTGAGGAAGAAAATCATGAAGGGAAAAAGATAAATGCAGCAATGACATTAGATTGGCCGCAAACAGGAAAGTTGTGTATTAGGAGAAATAAGACAGTCTATGACAATTATTTTGTAGGTTCCAGTATCTGCCATGACAATTATCAAATTTTGGGAGGTTGGGGATTCAAGGGTGGAAAAGATCCAATATTTCCAGGTATCTATTATATTTGTGGGAATAGAGCTTATTACAGGTTACCGGACCATTGGTATGGAACTTGTTATGTAGGCCTGGTCTTTCCAAAAATCTTTCATATGGACAGAGAAGAAAAAGGAACATACAAGATGATTAATAGCTTTACACGTAGAAAGAGGGAGAGTTTTTCAGAAATTGTAGGTGATATTTTTGGCGCATTAATACCAGCAGTGGGAATATCTTTGAATGCATTTAAAATTCGGAAATTATCCACAGTAGTAGATCGTTTGTCTACAGATACTGCGGGAGGGTTCTTGATGGTAAATACCGAAATGGTTGCCATGAGAGCTATGGTGATGCAAAATCGGCTTGCCCTTGATATTCTTTTGGCAAAAGAGGGTGGAGTTTGTGGAATGCTGAAAGTCCAACATTGTTGCACTTACATTCCTGATAAAAGTGAAAATATACAAAAGTATATTACAAATATTACAAATTTGCACAAAGAATTAGTTCCACTGGAGGTTGAAAGTGTCCTGGGAAAACTTGGTAGAGGATTTTCTTCAGTAGCAAATTGGTTAACAAAAATGAGTAGACTAATGATAGGGAAAGTTATAATAATAGCAACTGTAGCAATATTGTTAGCCATGGTGTTGAAAATTGTAATAACGTGTATAAAAAGAAAAGTAAGACAAAATAAAATAAAAAGAAATAACAGAATAATGAAAGAGAGAGAGAGAGAAATGGGTGAAATTGAGTTAGAGAAAATGAAAGAAAGCATGTATAAAGAGACAAGAAGACAAGATGAAATGGAAACAGACGTATAACTAACAAAAAGCAAAAGGATGAAAGACATATGCTGCCTGAAAAAGAAGTATAACTTGGGTTTTATGTGGTGATTTAAAAATCACCAAAGGGGGAGTTGATGGAGCAGAGAAAATAAAAAAATGTTAACCCCTAACAAAATTTATAAATAATTAATAAAAATGTTCGTTTAAATGTATTAATCAACAATGTACGTGAGGGAAGGGTAACACGCAAATATATGGGCCGAATAATCTATTTACAAATGTC
This sequence comes from Calotriton arnoldi, assembly GCA_963921515.1. Taxonomy (NCBI): domain Eukaryota; kingdom Metazoa; phylum Chordata; class Amphibia; order Caudata; family Salamandridae; genus Calotriton; species Calotriton arnoldi. Next base: position 2,296,531 of record CAWUFW010001404.1, on the reverse strand, counting down.
TGTGTGTCTAATTATAACATAAAATAATTGCGTACTAAATAAATAATAAATGCATGATTTGTGCTTCATAGAATATAAACGTGACGTTGCAAAAACAATAGTGATGGTAAGTAAGGAACAGCTTAAATGTTGCTTTCTGCTAGGTAATAACTAATTGGGGTACGTAGATGACGGGAGGGAAACGAAAAGGCTATGTTTCTCTATTTTAATTATGTTTTGTTTACTTCTAAATAGTGCTTCTAAGTCTAATCGAGTGGCGATATAAAATGGCTGCCGTTTATTAGAGTACGCATGCGCTGAGAAAACGCATGACAAGGGAGAAAAAGTTGGAGAAAGACCGACCACGTGATGGTGCTGAGAGGCTAGGATGCAAGAATGGTCAAGGCTGATGTGACCTAATTGAACTGATAGTGTGCCGTGGTGATCAGCAGAGAATCGTGGGAAACAGTTTTAAGAGAAAGGACAATGCCTGCAGAGTTCTCGAATGTATCGAAAGAAGTTACAAATGTACTGATCGAAGCGGATGGAAACATGTCTTGAACTGTGAGAAAGGAAATGAACATATGCATTCCAAAAGAACAAGCTGGATCCGGGAGAACTTGATTAAAAATGAATAAATGAAATGAGTGGACCAATGAAAGAAAAGCGCGTTATTAATGTTGCAACAATTTAGTTAGCAAAGTTAGAATTAGGGTATAAGAGGGCCTACTCTTAATGGGTGTTGGAGTTGGTGTTGGAGTTGGTGGCTTCCAGTGCTTGGTGTTCCAGATCGATCCATTTTACTGAGCGGGAGATGCTGAAAGACTGTTAGATGAGACGGGTGGCGGTAGCTGATGCTGACGAGCTGAAGTTTCTGTTGCTGTCTTATTTTTCCAGTTGAGTATGAGAATCAGGTTATTTTTAAATCTTAAACTTAGGTTAGAAATCATTAGGCTAAATTAGGAAGATAGGCAGGTAATTAGGGTTTTGCTTCATGACAAAATTTCCTTTCTGCAATAAAATTGATTTTGCTTAATAAATATTTGAATTAATAATGAATGAATAATTGAGTAAAAAGTCTAAATTCTTTTCCATGCCTTTAAAATTATATAAAATTTGAGATTCTTAAATCAAACGACTCAGTGGTTATTTACTAAATGATTGTGAAATTGGTAATTGGTTATTGTGATTTAGCTGGTCTTAATCACTATGAACTGATTTCTTACTAGATGATCCATCGACTAAACAATGAGCAGGAATATCTTAAGAAATAACTAAGAAAGCGATAGGTTAAGGTAATAAAGTATCCCGGCTCCTTCCAGCGGTACATCATGATGATTTTCATTTAGTTTTTTCCTTTTCTCCTAGGAGTATAGATTTCGTAAAGGTGTAGAGGAAATCCAGGTGCGTGTGTGTGTTTGATAGGCGATGTTATGGGCCCCATCGTCATGTGGATGTGAGAAAATATAAGTCGCCCCTGGATGACCGATAAGTGACCTAGGAGGAAAATAGTTTTTATTGTATCCGCTGCATCATATTCCTAAACAACCATTGTTCTGCTCATCTCTAAATTCGATGAGCAGCTCCACCATGTCGTAGACTGTTCCAAGTATGGTGTTGACAATTAGGTGCTGGTGCCGAGCATCGGAAAGCACCGGCTCAAATTAAGCACTTCGTCAGGCTGCCTATAAGATATTTCAGTTACTCCCCATAACTCTCATAACACTATAGTGCCAATGCAGTCAGAAGTTGTATTTGTTTGTCTTGCTGTGTATCATAACTCTTATGGTATTATGATTATTTTTTTATTTCTAGACAACAAAAGGCTTTATAGTACTATAAAGGACAAACAATTAGAGATGTCAAAACTAACAAGGCAAAACAGCCAGACAGAGCACACCATCTCCAAGGTTCTTCTTAAAACCAAGTAATTCTCAATTTTTCAATCTCCTCTGGATTCCACAATTCAGTGGCCAAGTGCCAAAAAGAAGAGCCTCCTGCACGGGGCCCTCCTCGCATGCGGGGCGCACAAGAGAGCTCATTTTCGTAATGCAGAGTGGAAGTGTAGGGCTACAGGATGGAACAAAGCTCAGACCCTTCTCGTCGACGTAAGGTCCTATGAGATATGTACAAGCATCTGAATAAAACCTTCTGGCCCAGAACCGGCCGGTGCAGATATTTTTGGGTCTCCGCACCGCTATGAGTTTTGTGAGCATTGAACGTATGACACAAGACTGGCAGGCAAAGTCAAGGCGTCGCAGTAACCACTTCTGGACAAGACACAAGGCCTCACTGCTGTCCTTGAGAAGAAACTGAAGAATCTTCCTCTGCAGGCCCAGCACATGGAAACAAGACCTGCCTGCGGACAGGCCTCCAGGTCGAAGAAAACCCCAGAGATGTAGGTGTATGAGAAGGTCTCCCTCATAGTAACGGGCGAAGAAGTGCTGTATCAGATCAGGACTGCTTCCCAGGACAACTATTGAGTTTGACCAAGTTGTGGATGGCTGACAAACACTCCATCCATCTCAACGCAGGCCTCGGAGCCTCCTTGTACACTGTGGTAATGAAGTGAGCATCGTTAGCATGAGACAAAGCCCTGCAACCAGTGAGTTACATCCCATAATAGCAGTCTACCCAGTTCTATCATGGAATGGAATCGCACGGCATGGCCAGCACCACATTTTGTCCACTCCAGGCATCTTCCATGTGGCACTACTGCAATATCTGGAAGAGGCTGGCAGATTAAAATATATGGTCTAAAAATGGGCTGCTTTTAGTTTTGGCTAGAGCTCTGAAAGTCTCTGCCCCAGATTTGCATCTCGAGTTTGCATGATCATGAAGTCAACAAGCCCTCCCCCCCTCCCCCCCCACCCCCCTCCCCAGGGTGCTGGACAGCTCAATCTCAAAAACTGTCTGCACGCCAATACACTGATTACAGCGACAATGCTCTCGTGTGTCCGTGTATTACAGCAAGCACGCTGCATTACAGAAAAACATAATCTTTGCAGATGATCCACTGAGTGTGGGTGGAGTAACTTCTTTGTGGGGAAGAGGGCGTGCAATCAAAACTGGCCCTAAACCTGCCCCTGCTGTTCCAGTTATTGCCGCCTTTCATGAGACAATCAATGAACGGTCTGGTCTGTAAGGCCCTTGGCCTGAGCATGAATCAAACCTCCACGGCACGGTGTGTCTGGCGGGCCTCACAGGGGGGCTTCCTGCCGACTATCTGCAAACACGTATCCTGGGGGATAAACTGCCTCGGACTGCGGAAATTAAACACATTTAATTGCCAGTTACAAAAAGAGCTAAAAGCTGCGCGGCCCGTGTGGAGGATTGCAGCAAATGGTTCATGGCGGATTAATGGCTCGGCTCAGTCCTCGTTTCGCGTTGGTAGTCTGCTCCGATGCGGGCGCCATCTGTCAGCCTGAACAATGCTTTCCAAGAAACGTGCACGCCGCTTCATTATGCAGCGCGAAGACTCTGTTTTCATGATTTGGTCTTCTAAACAACTGACAGTCGCTAATGAAAAACTCGACCTGGATTGAGGGCACCGCGCGCGCGCTTGTAGGTGATGTCACTGACCCGGCGCTGCCTCTTCCCATGGCGCATCGAACACTGGGACTGGCATCAGAGCGCTTTACATGAGCACCAGTTACATTACAGACGGACACATTCATTTTTAGGCGCGGGGAGATTGGTTTGCCCAGAATCTCAGGACGTTTGAGCCTCCCGCCAGACTCGAACCTGGTTCCCCAGCTATAAAGTCGGCCGCTCTAGCCGTTAAGCCACATCCTCTCCCTCGTGAATCTGCGAGGTGTGTCGGTGGGGCGAGAACGTGAACAAATGTTGGATCAAAAACCGGAGTTAATTTTAGGTTAAGGAGGCTCGTTCTACCCGTCATAAAGCGCTTCAACGCCGCGACGGGGGTAGTAAGCGCTATATAAATGAAATTACAATACAATACAAGCTACACCAAAGAACTCACCTTGGAGGCATGGCCTTTTCTGGGAAAATACTTCATCGCAAACTATTTTGGGGTCTTCGCACTCCCAGCTCCACTTGAGTCCAACGTGTGGGATTCGTTTAATTCTGAACTGACTGTAGTCTCCCAGATAATAGCAATAGCTCAGGCTTTCCATCTAGCGACCCCCCAAAAATACCAAATTCTTTTCCTTTTCCACACAGCCTTGATAGTCTATGACTTTGTTTATTGTTTATGTGACGCTCAACTATTCTAATACCCCCTACCTGGGTCTGCCCAAAACCCTGCTTTGGAGACTTCAGTGTATTACATTTGGGTTTTCACAGCACAACTATTGCTAACAATATAGAGTGGGCTCTGGGTCTGCCCCTTTCACACATTGTTTTTCTTCGACAAGCGCCTTTCAGTCATCGGCTAGAGACGCTGCACATCTTGGGCCATCCTATGTAGTTTGTATTTCTCACCTAATGCTATTGTCTGGGTGTATCCTTCTGCCCCCACTCCAGTGTTTGCAGTGAACTGCATGAGGAAATACTTTACAACTATAACCCTCTCTGCCTGCTCCCTCTTAATTCTTTCTTTCTAATGTGCTAACACTGGAATATGTTAGTACATTAAACCCAGACTTATTGGCTTTGCTAATGGTCATATGGAAGGGGGGGCACCCTTGTGTTAGTGAAACTGAAGTAAATGAACCCCATCATGTTGGTCCTTTCATCCCTGCATTGTCTTTTGCTTCAGTAGTTCACAAAACACAATGTGCTGTGTTTAGTCCTGTAAGAAATTAGATTATTATTTGGGGTGGTGACTACCCATCCCAGGGAATAATCACAACCCTTGTCAGGGTGAACCCTCAAAGTCACTATAATAACCCGAACCCTACCCCCTGGTAGATACGGCACAGAGCAGACATGCTTAACGTATGGCAATGTGTTTATTCAGGGCCAAAACAGTAATAAAGTCAAAAGGCAAAACAATAAAAATCCCACACCAAATTAGAAAAATAGAGTACAATTTAATAAACAAAAGGACACCATAATGACAATAATCCAATACAGGGAACCGGAGATATGACTTTTTAAATTTTCAAATCAAAATAGCACCAAAAAGCATAAACACCAATGACAGTCAACGGTCCGCTAGAGCCGGACCTTGGCACAATTTGAGGCCGTCCGCGATTGAGCGTGGGTCAGATACACCAGCCAGGTCTGCCCTGGTCAAAGATTTTGCCTTCTGATTTAGTGCCTGATTTAGAGTTTGGCAGATGGGATACTCCATCCCAAATCTGAGGAATATCCTGTTCGCCGTATTTCATGCCATGGGATATATTGCACTTGCAATATAGTGGACAGGATATCCGTCATGTTTTTAACGGAGTAACCCATCTGCCAAACTCTAAATCAGGCCCTTAGTCTTTTAAGTTTTAGTGCACTACAGAGGTACACTTCTAAACCCCTCCCCCCCCCCCCAACCCCGGGACCTCAAGGGAGGCAACAGGAGACTCACATGGTGTCAGGCTAAGGCCCACAGCATGGTTCTAGTCCAGGTCTAATTGCCACTGGTCAGCTATGTACTTCCAGGAAAAGGTCTCTTGCAGCTTTTTGTCCCCCGTGGGCCAACTGACCATTGGAGCCTCCTTGTTTGACCTGGTACAAGCAGGTCACATCCTTCAAGGCTCATCTTAGGTCACCGACAGCAAGTCCAGTCCTCGTCTGATCTTCCGCAGATCCAGAAAGTGTTCTGAAGTGGTTGCCTGGAGAGGCTACATTTATGTCAGGCACTAGCCTTTGAAGGGGGTGACTCATGTGCATGCCCCAACCAATGGGGTAAGCGTTCCTAGGGCTAACCCCACCCACTTTTTCAGTAGCCACTGTTTGCCTTATTGCAAACAGGCCCAAAATGCCATGTGTTAGGACATTCTCTTTTTTATTTTGTTATATACCCATAGAAATCCAATTACAGTACATATAACAGTCCTACATATGAAATAAAGCAATACATTAGGCTTAAAAGATATACACAGCTGGCACTTATAAATAGTATTATTAGAATAAAGGGAGGAATATCATAAATATTATAAATACTATAAATGCATAATAAAACAGTCAGATAAAAAACCAGATGGTAGCATTTCCTAATTACATACATTGAGTTGATATACGCATAGTTTAGGATACCTCCCAAAGGCCGCCACTTCTTACCCTATCGGGGCATCCCACATTCTTTCTCCACCTTACAATAGGTGACCAAATTGCCTGCCCGAGATTTCTAGCCTCCCTACCCCTACACGCATATAGTGCAGTTTCTTGATTATATATCCCCAAGAGGCGTGCTAACCATATTTGAAAGGTGGGGGGATCAGCATCCTTCCATCTAGCTGTGATTATTATCCTAAACACAGCTGTACCAATAAATACAAAATATTTCTCTGTGGTATCCAGGCCAATACCGCTATCATAGCCCATGAGCATCAGGGTGGGGGATACGTTAATCCTGCGACCTAATAGTCCCTCCCAGAAGTCCACCACCTCGTTCTTGAGAGAGAGCAGCCTGGCACAATCATATAACATATGTATTATCGTCCCGGTCCCCTCCCCACACCTTGGGCAGCTATCATCTGCTCTCTTGCCCCAGTTAAAAAGCTGGGCAGGGGTGAAATACAGGTTAAACACATTTTTGTAATGTTGTGCCTTAAAATTGGTTGATCGGAAAATTTTGGCCGCTAGTGACAATGCCATATCTACATCAACATCAGGATTATTCAGCTTCCCAGCCCAGTTGGTTTCAGTTTTCTCTAGATCTCTGGGACGCTTTTTAACAGCATACTATAAATATTTTTAATCCTGTTAACCCTCCGTGTAATTATCTCCAATAGTGGTATTTTTTTCAGAGGTATTGCCGCTCTACAAATAGCAAACAATTCTCGGATTTGTACATACTTAAAGTATTGCCTATCGGAGATCCCATAATCCTGCTGCAAGGCAGTGAAAGGGCATAGCTGGCCTGACAAGTATAGGTCCCCTATAGATATTAGGCCTAGCTGTTCCCAATGGCTTCCCATATTATCATAGAAAGGGTGCGGAAAGAAATGCGATCGCCACAGAGGGGTATAACGGCAAATTTTTGGGATCACCATAGCCTTACGCACCCTAGTCCATATTTCCCAAGCACTATGCACCACCTTAAATCATACCTTCTTGTAGCAACTTTGCTCTACCTGTCGTAGCAGCAGCTCCATAGCGTCCCTCCCTAAGGTAAGCTCATATATCGTCGGAATCCTGACATTTCTTTCCTCCTCTGTCTCTTTGCTTGTAGCCAAACAGAATAAAATAGACTCACCCAATAATAAAATTTAATATTAGGGAACGCAAGCCCGCCTTGTCCCTGTGGGAGTGTCAGGTATTTTAGGGATCGTCTCTCTTTCCCATATTGCCAAATAAAATTTGAGAACATGGATTCTAGTGCTTTTAAGATTACTGCGTCTCTCGCGAGTGGAATAAAACGAAACATATATACAATTTTTGTCAGCATTGTCATTTTTAGAACGTTTCCTCGCCCAATAACAGATAGGTGCAGCACGTTTATCCGTTTAAGATCTGTGGATATTGTTTTTATCAAAGGGTTAAAATTAGTCTTAACTCTTGTGTCTATTTTCAAGCTAATACAGACTCCCAAATATGTTGCGTTTTCTACATGCCGGGAATCATTAAAAGTTATATTGTCTGTGCATATTACCAGTGTTTTACCTTCCTTCAGAGAATAGCCTGATGCTTGCCCATACTCTTTAGCGATAGCCGCGGCTTCCCTGATTGCAGCAGTCGCATTGGTGGTTAAAATGGCAATGTCATCGGCATAAGCCAAAATCTTGGTCTCAAATCCTTTAAAAACAATCGGTTTAATCTCCTGGCTTCTTAAAAATGTACAGAGCGAACAGAATAGGGGAGCAGAGACATCCCTGTCTAGTTCCCCTCGATATTAGTATACTATCCGATTCTTTTCCCATCAGTTGTAGCCAGGCTCTAGGGTCCGAATACATTGCTTTAACGGCCCTGATGATTCATGGGCCAAAGCCCTGTAGCTCCAATAGCCCCCACAGGAACCTCCAGGCCACTCGGTCAAACGCTTTTTCGGCATCAAGGAGGATCATGGCCATCCGTCCGCCCGTTGCAGCCTGGATATCAAAGAGTGTTATAGCCCGCCTGATGTGATCGGTTGTCCCTTTCCCGGGGATGAAACCATGCTGCCAGGGCGAAACCAGTTGGCCGATGACCCTCCGTAGCCGAGTAGCCAGTATTTTAGAATATAGTTAAGTGTCCGTATTGATCAATGATATAGGCCTATATGAGGCTGGGTTGTCCAGTTGTTTGCCTTTCTTAGGAAAGATGATAATGTCTGTCTCTTTCCAAGATTCTGGTGTACGCCCACTATGTTGCACTCCCAAAAACTGATCCAGTAATATGGGGGCTATTGCCATATGTATTAATTTGTATACTTCTAGGGGAATTCTATCGGGGCCAGCAGCTTTCCCTGATGGTAACTCGTGTAATGCTGTTAAAACCTCCTTGAGTGAGAAATCCCTGTCTAGCTCGTCCTTAGCCTGACTATCAAGTAGAGGCCCTAGTTCTGCTTCTGTTATTTTTAATGAGATTTCCTGTGCTGCCCCAGCGTCTTCCATATATAGGAGCTGATAGTATTCCTGAAATACTCCCAAAATATCATTGATCTCTGTATATGTTTGACCATCCTTTTTTATTGCGGATATTAGATTCTTGAATTTTTTTTGCCTAGTGCGTAGAGCGAGCAGTTTTCGAACTAGTTCCCCGGTCTCGTATAGTTCATTTTGTTGTGTCTGATGCACTTCGGCCGATTTCTGAGTGAGCCAGCTATTTATTTCGGCCTTAAGGGAGATAATCCGAAGCTGGGTTTGTGCTGCTTCCCGTCCCTGAGTTATTAAAGTCATATGCTCTTCTTCTGCATTGGCGAGTTCAGCTAGTAGCCGCTCATTCTCTAGCCGGCACTGTTTCCCTACACGTGCGACAAAGCTGATTGTTTCACCCCTTAGGGCAGCCTTAAAGGTATCCCAGACTATATTCTGAGTAGCACTATATCTATTGATATCAAAGAATTCCTGAGCCCAAATCTTGATATGTTCAATATAGGCATTATTAACGAGAAGCTTCTTGTCAAACGTCCATTTACTCCGTGCCTTACTGGGCATGTCAACCTCAATATCTAATATCAGCGGGTTATGATCCGATATCACTTTTGGAAGCTTTCTGATCCCCACTTTGTTAACCAGATTCGTTGAGGTGAGAAAATAGTCAAGTCTAATGTACTTCTTATGAGGACAAGAGTAATAAGTATACCCCGGATTATTGGGGCTTTTAATACTCCAGATGTCGACCAGACCATGACTGCTAGTAAGGGATGTCAATGCCCTATATACTCTGGGCTTTCGCCCCTGGTACCGGTGATTGCTGCGAAACTCAGCTGATATATTAAGATCACCACAAATAACCAGTGGACAAGGCCAGGTTGCCAGTTCTACCTCGAGGTCTTCAAAGATCTCCGGGTCATCTTGGTTTGACCCATATATTGCACAGATTGTATAACCTATCTCCAGTTCGACCACTGCCCACAGCCCTAGCGTGTCTGACAATTTGCGCCTGGCCTCCCCCATAGCAATCTTTGCAAAACGCGCAACCCCCTGAATATTGGAACTCTGGGAGGTGCAGGCCAGCATATTATATCCACCAATACCCATCAGATTCCTTTTCCTCCAGGGGATATGCGTCTCCTGTACACACACGACATCAAGCGCATTCGATCTAACAAACTCGGCCAGTCTTTGCCTCTTGTTTCTGTCGTTCAAACCACCCACATTTATTGTGCATATGTTTATCCTACCCATTTAAGCCTGATTTAAACCAGCCTGGTATGCCTTCACATGTCTTGATCCATTCATAACATAACAGTTTTGGAGTAGCCTTTGTTTCATCCATGGGTATATATATTTTAGAATTTTGCACTCCCACCTCCACCCTTGCCCCCCCTCCCCCTCTCCCCCCTCCCACACCCTCTCCCCACCACCACCCTTGAGAAGCGCTCAGACCGAGGTCTGCGCGTGAGATGAGCACAGCACACATGACCAGGAGCTATATATTGAAACAGTCTTACATATGCTGCCCTGTGATAGTTCCTACCAGTTCCTATTAGTTCATTTGAACCCCCCCTTTTTTTCCCCTCCCCCCTTAGCATTATGTGATTATTTATTTGTATTTATATTTATATTAATATTTATTTATATTTTCACTTTTTTTCCCCCGTGATTATATTCTTATCTTATTTTGCTCCTAAATAGTAACATATTAATTGGGTCCGTCAAAGCAGAATTAAACGTCTCTTGTGCTTTAGGTTTTTAGGCCTTCCGGATATTCTTTCGCCTTAATTTCAGAGGAGAAAAATCGCGATTGCCCCCCCAAATCACTTTTAGCTGTGCTGGATTAATCAGGAAGACTTGTGCGTTCTTGTCTTGGAAGGGCTTGATCAACTGTCTTAGCTGCCAACGTCTTTCCACCATAGCGTGGCAAAAGTCTGGGCGTACAAAGAATGATACCCCCCCACTGGTCCTCTTTGACTCGGGCCTGGCTTTTTCAGAGATTGCCTGACGGAGCAGAAAATTCCCGAAATACACAAGGATGGCCCGTGGCTTTGCATCTTCTTTTACTGGATATCTTGGCTTGAAGGGAGTTCGGTGGGCACGCTGTATCTCATGCGGCCAATTCCAGTCGGACAATTTGGGGAAGGCAGCCCTTAATAGCTCCACTATGCAGGTTCGGGTATCTGTTCCCTCCGCTCCTTCAGGGACCCCAAGCACACGCAGGTTGTTTCGCCTCTGTCGATTCTCGTGGTCCTCCAGCTTCCACTGTATATCCTTTAGCTGGGACTCATGTGCTTCGGTTTGTGCTTGCGTTGTTGTAAGGTCCGTCTCTTCTGTAGCTATTCTAGTCTCAAGGTCTGTCCTTCGATCCCCGATAGAATTACATGTTTTGGTCAATTTCCTGACCACCCCCTGTACTTTACACAGGGCAGACTGGGCTTTCGGACTATCCTGGCGCAGTGCTTTCCAAACTGTGTGTTGCGACACGGTACTGTGTCGCCTCCCATGTGTGGGTGTGTCGTGCGACGATGACGTCTGTGGGCAGATTAGGGCGAATGCTCTCTTGGACGTTGCGTTTGCATTCAGTGACGCAGTACGCAGAGGAAGGAGAAGCGTTAGGCGAGCGTGAGCTGAGCCCGCGGCCTTGTTCCCATTGCGACGCAGTGACCACGGAGCCGCCTCTGCTCCCCATCCCAGGCGCTCGGTAAGGTTGTCGGCCTGTAACTTGGTTTTCTGTTGGGCGCTCTGTTCTCATAGCATGCCGCACTGGCGCCCAACCCAGGCGCTCAGTAAGGTTGTCGGCCTGTAACTTGGTTTTCTGTTGGGTGCTCTGTTCTCATAGCACGCCGCACTGGCGATCCAGCTCTCTCTCTTTGCATTGTAATTGCCACAGTTTGTAGTTTTCTGCCCTGGGGTTTGAGGAACGAAGCTCTTGTGTTTGCGTTGTGAGAGAAAAGGTTTGCAATTCTCGATAGCACCGCAGTGTTTATTTTCTCGCATTCCTTCATAGCTGCCAAGGTTTTAGATTGCCATGTGTGACATTCTCATAATTTCAGTGTAATTTTGAGTGCCATTTCAATGACTGAGTGACACTTTCTAGTGAGCAAAAATCAAGCAATGACGACGAGGGTAACACAAATATCAGAAATTACACCCCTTTGAGCAAGGACAAACTCTAAGTTAACTGCTGCAAAGCTTAAGAATAATTGTTAGACGGCTTTCATTTATCAGACTAGCCAAAATTGCAGAAAATAGATAAAGCGGTCTGGAAGACGTGTATAATTATAATCAGCTGAGTGCCTCGCAGACTCCCTCGATTGCCTCCGGCTACATGAGCAGTAAGCATGGCTGCATTGGAAAGCTGCGAGTGGGAGGCACTCATTTAGGTCACAGCTAGGCAGGCTTAAAGCATATTTTATTTTTTAGACAGATAAGATTACGATTTGAAAAGGTCTGTGCCACCTCAAACTGTGCGGTGGGTGTGGCATGTCTGCCCCTGAACAAGATTTATTGTGGCTTGACTGGTGTGATCAGATGTACTGGGTGTGGACTTGTGTGACCTTGTTGCTCACTCCCTCCATTTAATGACAGTTCATGTGTTGTCGAACAGGACTGGTGACATTCTCCGGCTCCCTTCCGATGATGGCGCGCCTCATCAAAGCCTTTTCTCCTCTTGTCTCTTGGGTTGTGTTGAAGTATGCCCTGTTCTTCACCTCCACTCTCTCGCCAGCCTCCTTTCTATGCCTTTATCCTCCTTTGTATGGTCACATTAGTTACCATTGCAGCTGTGAGCCATGAACCTTACGCAGTGCTTTAAATGGAAAAAGAGACGTGCCACTACTCACCACATTGCTTGGGGTGGGTCTGGAAGAGGCGTGTCTTCGAGGCTGGCATGTACAATATCAGCATTTTTGCTACTCTCACTAATGACATGCTTCAGTTCTATTCTTGTCATCATTGGAATGTTCATTCAGATATTGTCATTCTGCTGCCCAGCTGCGCCTGGCAAGGGTGTGGTGCAGGGTTTTACTCTTGTACTTGCGTTCAATCTGCTGCCATTCATCATCATTTATTTCCTTTCTGAGGACCCGTCTCTTCTCAGTTATATTGTCATGTTATTAGTAAAAATACTTCCAGCGCAGAGGGGTTTCGTTGGTCATATATGTCACACTTTTGAAAAGTTTGTTTAACAACCGTGGTCCCTGCTCTCTTCCACTGGGTCTCTGCTGCTCGCCGAATCTTACACCTTTTAAGAAGAGCACGCTTCTTTTCTGTTAAATATACATTAGGTGAGGGAGTCGCGACTTCAGCTCTGTTTTCTAGACCATGTGCCTTAAACACACAGCCACCTTTTTTCTTTGGCCAGAGAAGACATGAGAGTAATTTCAAGTTACAGGACTGATGGTTGGTTCTTCAGTTCAAGTTGCCTGTGCAGCCAATCTTTGCTATTTGTCATAGATGGAGCTCATTTTTATGGGTAGGCCTATCCATATTCCTCACATTTCAAGCGTGTCTGATCCCCATACGAGCTCATAAACATTCTCCATCCATGAGATACACGCCTTCTAATTACTGAGGGCTCGACTAACAGCTGGGGTCAAATTTACATTTGCGGAATGCAGGCATTGTTTGTGGTCTGGGAGTGTAGTCACAGAAGCAAGCTGCCTCAGTTCGGCTTCTCTAATTCTAATCTAGACATTCATTTTTAAAGCTGCGCACTTGAAACACCATGTTCAAATAACCTGAGTTACATGCTTACCATCCTATGACTGCTCAGTTACTTGTGCACTAAAGTGAGCCTTACTGTATGCTGGATTGAGATGTTTGTGAATATAACTGTAAAACTAGAGTTGTTCAGTTAGCCATCAAGATAGTTGCATGATTGTTTTACCACTCACAATTCCCCCTTCCTGAACGTATTTTTGTATAACTCATATTCAGCAAGGCAGCAGGCGGACTTTGTGCATGGTTGAAAGGGTTGGCAGTGCGTGCACCCGCCCTTTTTGTGGGGCATGTGTCAATGTGTGCATGATTATATTCTTGTTTCAGGCACAAACCTAACCTTGCTTACACTCAGTTTTGCCAGTCACTGTCTTTGTTAGAACAGATTCACAATTGCTTTATTAACCTTCCTGCTTTCTCAAATTTGCTTGGAAATGCACCATTTGCCTACTATTTTTTCAAAATTTTCTTGGGGGGACAACCCCCCGGACTCCCCTTAGGTGGTTCGGGCTAACTCGCTGCGCTCGCTCGCATTACCGTGTCGCAAAATGAATATTGTCTAAAAGGTGTGTCACCAACATGAAAAGTTTGGAAAGCTGTGCGTGTCTCGTCCCGGTGCATTAGTATCGCCTGATATATAGCCTCTAATGTTGGGGGATCTGGAGTGACTAGCCTGTGCCTGCCGCCTCCCCTGGTGGGGTGCCTGACAATTGAGTCATAGGTGTGTAGTCCCAATTGAGATCTTTGCCTCCTAAGCATTGTGTGGCAGATTTCCTTCTTGCTTTGCGAGCAGTTAGGGCTCGGGCGCCATCCCTTTCTTCAGGATCACTGTCATTGTTACTAAATTCAGAGGAGGAGCCAAGCCCATCCTCCGACCACTCAGTCCCATCTGAGACTGAAAAAAAAACAGTCACTTGGTTCTCTCTCAGGGTCGCCTTTATCGGCCTCCTCCTCCCCTTGTTGACCATCCAGTAATGCTGCCCCCAGGGAGTAAACCATAATCCCCACTCTCTTAGCCTCCTGATTGTTAGGGGCGCTGATTGGTTGTGGGGGCTTATATAGTGGCATTGAGGGGGCAGCCTTTATGGCCAAGGGTGTTACATCTCCGTTCTTAGGTATGGGCGCACCGCAACCTCCCCCTGCGCTTGTCCCACTGAGTTCCCCACATGCCATCAACCTGCCAGGGGCTACTGTCTCACTAATGTCCCTCCTACCTTGCTCAGGGTTGCCCAGGGTCAGTGTTGGTAACAGAGGGTTTGTTTCTGGCAGCCTACCTTCACCAGACGGAGGTTCAGGAATCTGTCTCGCTCCCGATGGCTCCGGGAGGCATACCAGCCCTGGAGGCTCTCCTGGCTTTTGCTCTGGGCCGGGGTTGCCAGGTCTTCTGTGATCCACCTCGGTTCGCGGCTGCGGCTCTCGTCCCCGCAGCAGATCAACTACTGACAGGCCGGCGGGACGCGGCTTGCCTGTGGCTCCGCCCCTTCCCCTCCTCTCCAGGGGCTGCTCGTTCTGCTGCGCCTGTGTCCGGCATCCATGCCTGGGCGCCGGCTCTTCCAGGCTCTCCGATCCACGCTCCACTGCCCCGGGTCCGCTCCGTATCTGGCGGGCACCTCCAGCCTTAGGGTTCGCCCCGGCTCCTGCATTCTTCGGTCCCATCGCAGCAGGGAATCTATCCGATCCGCCGCAATTAGCACAAGGTGAGTGCGCTATTGCCGTTACAGCAAGTTGCTTCAAAATGATCAGCCCAATAGCGACCCAGTTCGCCCACGAGCAACAGCAGCGGGCTTTGGCTCCGGGGAACATCAGTTTCTTTTTTTGCTTATTTGAACTTCACAGGTCACTTATAGTTCCATGCCTCAGCTCTCCTTTGGTCAGCATGCTGCTAACGGCCTCCTAAGCGTGTTAGGACATTCTCAAGATGGCGAAAGTCTTCGCCACATTAAAATTGGGCTGTGAGGGCTGAGGATGTGTGTGGGGAGTATACTATGGTAATCCTAGTGTCCACCTCTTAAACTAAAGTCCTGTTTGAGGCAAGCACTGTACCCATCACAAACCCAGAGACTCAATAGAGCTGTCGAGCAGCCTCCACACTGCATATTCTGGTGTACTCAGAGTAGTCATTACTGCCCTTTCAGGTCAGCCTATTATTTGCTCCTGGGAGACATTTCACACCTATTAAGGGCTAATCACTGTCAGAGAGAAGTTGAGAGCCAATGCAAATTTGCCTCCAGGAACATCAGGCAGGGAAATGGTAACTTTTTAAAATTTACTTTTCCTTAATATTTCTTAAAAATCCCACTTCACCACTTGAATTTAATTTTAATAACATTTACAAATAGTTGTTTAATTATTTTTCTAGCTACTTCCCGGTGATTTTTTATGGGCCAGCCAGCCTCCCTACAGCAAACAATAGCTTTTGAGTGCTACTCACATTAAGGACACGTTAACATTACATTTCTACATGTCTTACTTTTAAATACTTTGCACCCTGCCTTCTGGGCTACAAGACCTACATAGGGGTGACTTATTGATATTTTTTTTAAAAAAGGGTTTCACCTGTCAAAAGGGTTTATTGTGACAGATCGCAGAGCATGTTTGGCACTATTACAATCAAGTTACAATGGTAGGCCTGAAGCCATGTTTGCACTGTCACTGTAGTGGATGGCACCATAGGTGCTGCAGTCCAGTTGTGGCATTTAACTTCCAGGCCCTGGTTACATTTTGTACGATATACTAGGGATTTATAGGGGAATTAAGGATACCAATTAGGAGTACTCCAATTCGACCATGTTTAAAGGGGGAACATAGGCACTTTACTACTGTTTGGCAGTAGTAAAGTGCACAGAGTTCTAAAGCCAGCTAAAAGGCAAAACCTTTGGGCTGACCACACAGAAAAGGCAGATTCATAAAAATCCAGAAATGTATGTCTCTGGATTATTGAAGATTTCAACACTGTAGTATGAGAACAGGTCTCTTAAGCAGGGCATCAGTGCTTCTCCAACACAACAAAGATTGAGACGCATTCAAACAGAAGATCTCTAGAGCAAGAGATGGATTCACAAATTGATTAATTTAGCTCTGTGGGTTGCTTAACAAAATTGCAAATATGCTTCCATTTACAAGCATAAAATAACATTTGCTAGTCACTAAATGAGAATTTACAATCATAAATGGATTTACTAATATGTAAAATTAATCCAGAATGGCGTAAATACACTTAGAATACTAAGTACCAAGTTCATTGGTGTTCCAGAGGTAGACTTTAATGAAAATATGTTGCTTATCATAGAGTAGTAAGAACAGCGTATTTTTTAGCGGCAGAATGGTCAAATAGATAGGTTGCGTGTTGTTTTGAGGGAAGTGAAAGGAAAAATCTAGAAATATAGACATCTTTAGTCAAATATAGGATTGACTTTCATTACATGAGGAGGAAGTGGTTTAGTATGATTTAGTGAAGATGGAATTATCTTCATCAGACCATTAGCTCACACAGCTTTGTAGCATTTGATGCTATACAAAATGGAACATAAAGGTTGAAGAGAATATATAATTCAGATTAGCATTAGCCTCAAATGTATTACAGAAACTGTAGAGCTCACAATTTTAGTAGGGTGAAGTGAGTAACCTATTTACAAGAGATATTTTGATAATTGCCTAACGAGAAGTAACATGCCAGATACTTGAGAGAGAGATAAATTGTTAACCATGAGGATGGACACATGCCAAATAAATGTTCTGAGTGTGATATACTCGTGACAAGAGACCATTTCAGGTAAGCGATGGGCTTGATATAAAGTGTATGCAAAAGCCATTCATAATTTGTCCTAAATCGGGTTTTTGGTATTCCTTACGGAAACGTGGACCGACATTGCGGAGGGATATAAGCCGGCTGGAATGGATAGAAATGGAAAATGTGGAGGGGGAATTGTGATCATTCATCGCAACCATATTAAAGCTGTATTTACCCCTATTTCTCATTTAGAGGGAGAAGCCCTGATATTTATTTTAAAATTTAATAATGTGGCATTCAATGGTGTTTTAATCTATCGTCCACCAGGTCCTAGGAATAGTTTTATACGGTCTGTCCAGACCTTTATGGAGTCTTGCATGGAGTTTTCAAGTTTTACTTTATTGGGTTATTTTGACTTTATCTGGAATTTAAGGAAATCAAGGAAAGTGCACACTTGGTTGGCTGCCTTATCTGTTTTGATATAAGACAGATAGTTAATGCACCTACTCACATGGCTAGTCATACCCTTGACAGGATTTTTACTAACAATTCAGAAATTATTCTCGATAAAGTCCTACCCTTGATATGGACTGACCTTAGAGCAGTATTTTTCAAGCTATCTGTACCAGTGGAAGAATATCGCGTTACAAACTTGAGAAATTCCATTAAAACACGTCCCTGGCAGAAAATTAATAAACTTGAGCTATATCTTGTTTTACATAGTCACAGTCCACTTCTAGACACTGATATTGACTCCGCCGCCTACAACTTTTCAGACTGGATTGGCTCTGCGGTCACTCAGCTTGCCCCCGAAAAAACAAGAATAAGCTATAGGAACAATCCATCAGCCCCATGCTATTCTTTTGAACTAAGAACATTTCAAATTAAATTCAGAGCTCCAGAACGGAGATAGAGGAAAAACTATAGTTTACAAGAGAAGAATAAATATAAACTAGTTATTGAGGAGTATAAATCGGCAATTGTTTCAGCAAAAGCTACATTTTTTACTGAGCAAATTGGTTTGGTTAGAAATTCTACTAGAGAACTCTTCAAAACAATTACCGCTCTTTGAAATTTTAATCAGAGTAAACAGTTTGTGCCGGATGAAGAATTTTGTAATAAACTTGCAGAATTCTTTCACAGGAAAATACATTGGGGGTCATTACGATGGCGGTCGGAAAACCTCCCCGGCCGCCATGGTAGCGGGAAACGACCGCCGGTCGAATTACGATGACCTGCGCTCGAAATCCGAACGCGGCAGTCGGATCGCGGGCCTTAACATTGCGGCGGTTGCTGCTACCCGCAGCACCGCCGTGATGCCCAAATGGGCATGTCCAGCATTTCCCTGCACTACGTGGCAGGCACTGCACAGTGCCTGCCGCCTGGTACAGGGGAATGTCGGGAGGGCCATGGGTACCCCCCAAGTGCACCCCCACCAAACATCGGGGGCCCGCCACGGGCCCCCGGAAGACAATCTCCGCATGCCTTTCCATGGCGGTCTGACCGCTGCGGAAAGGCTGGCTACCGCCGGCATCATAATCGGAGCCTGCTCTGCACCGCCACCATTATCACGGTCCTTTTCCGCCCGCCAGGCAGGAGTGCGGATGGCGACCGGCGGAAAATCGGCGGTCGGAATTTTCCACCGCCGCAGTCGCCACCGCCATCCTAATCGGACCAGCGGTTTTCTGGCTTGCGGTGCGGGCGGATCTCCACCGCCGGCCGGGCGGTCGACATCCGACCGCCATCTTAATAGGCCCCATTGTGTTTATGAGGAGTTCTCTGCTAATCAGAAAATAAATCACTTGGTTTATTCTGCTAGCTACATTTTTGAAAAGCCAGATCATAACCTTAATGAATCATGGAATGGTTTCGACAATTTCCCTCCTTCAATGGAGGAAAGAGTAACAAGATTGCTGGAAACCAACAAATTGGGTTCCTCTATGGATCCGTGCCTGCCTCATGTATTACAAATGGTTCCCGCACAATTGCAGCTTATCTTGTCGTGCTTCTAAATACAGTACTTACCTCAGGACACTTTCCAACAACATAGAAAAAAACACTGGTACGCCCTAGCTTAAAAAAAAAGTCCCAAGATCCTGCAGAGTTCAAGAACTACCGGCCTATATCCTGCCTATCACTCCCTACAAAGATCTTAGAAAAAGCTGTGAATGAAGATCTGATGGCCTTTTTGGAGGCGAATGATCTTTTGGATCCATCGCAACATGGCTTTAGGCCACAGCACTGTACAGAATCAGTATTAATTGCAGCTTCTGATGAGATTCGAATGCAGGTAGATAAGGGAAGGGAAGGAGGCATGCACTCATCTAGCTGGATCTCTCAGCTGTGTTTGACACGGGCAACCATCAAGTGCTTGTCAACCGACTGGAGAAACTGGGAGATAAGGGTGCAGCTCTTACCTTACTTTGTTCTTTTTTTGTCAAATAGAGAGCAGACTGTGATGTTTGGAGGGCTTACCTCCAACTCTTTCTCTCTTCTTTGTGGGGTGCCTCAGGGATCATCATTATCCCCTACATTATTTAACATCTATGTCACCCCCTTGGCACAACTTATTCAATCTCATGGTTTTTCTGCAATATCTTATGCGGATGATACGCAGATAGTGGTATCAATTACATCTGAGGTAGACGGTATGGCCAAAGAATTTAACAACTGTCTGGCACACATCACAAGCTGGATGCAGGCAAACTGTCTCAAGTTGAATACTGAGAAAACAGAGGTGATACTCTTTGGAAACAACACCTCCTTTTGGAATGATTCGGCCGAATCAGGTCCGTGTCCATCTCCAGTTCAAAAAGTAAAAAACTTTGGAGTGATGTTCGACGACCAACTTTGTTTTTCAGAACAGCTCAATCATATTACATCTTCATGTTTTTATCTTTTGAAGATACTAAAAAAGATCTTACCATTTATTCCATCAGATATGCAAAAAATGGTAATAGTTGCCATGGTTCTGTCGAAGATAGACTATTGTAATGCTCTCTATTTGGGAACACAGAAGCGTCTGCAGTCAAAGCTTCAGTCTCTGCAGAATACTGCAGGTTGCTTACTCTTACAAATTCCAAAATTCAGTTCCATATCGAGGAGCCTTAGGGACCTCCACTGGTTGCCTGTTCAGGATAGAGTAAAGTTTAAGGCCTTATGCATTGCACATAAGGCTCTGCACAGATCTGGACCTTCTATTTTCCAGAAGTCCCTTAGGTGGCATGTCCCTCAACGTGATTTAAGATCATCTACTGCACGGTTGGTGGCTATTCCCAAGGTAAAGAAGGCAAATTGGGGTGGCAGAAGTTTCTTCCATTTGGCTCGTAAGCTGTGGAATTCCATGCCTTTCTCATTGAGGTCTCAAACAAATTGGCTACGTTTTAGAAAATCCGGGGCATGGTCAGCCAAGATGGCCGAGACGACGTGATCTTCATCGGCTCCGCTGCCACCAGGAGATAATGCGAGGAAAATAGTTGCATGCTTCGTCTTAACCTTGGCAAAAAGAGAAGGACAGAACACGGGGGTAATATTTAACAACCCCTGGCATCCCTGAGTGCTGAAAGTGCCACGATGCGCCGGGATGCGGCTGGGGCCTACGGAAATGTGAAAGAGAGGCCCCGGCGCTGAGAAGACCGAGCGCCAGAGAAAATTGCCGACCAGTGTAGGGACGCACCGGAGCAACAGAGGTTAACCCCCGGTACCGAGGAGAGGGGGAAACCTCGAGCTGTGTGCCTCGCAGCACGCGCCGGCAACGAGAAAGTCCTGCACAGACGAGGCTGGTGGCCTACGGTAAGGAAGAAGGGAGCAAGCACGGGATCCTCAGGGCTGGCAATCAAAAACCAGTGAGTCCCCACGAGGCTCTGAGCACGATCCCCCGGGGGAGGCAGGGTGGGAGAGAACTGCCCCGAAGTCAAACCAGGACACCAGCGCCATAAGCAGAGATTTCTAGGACTCGCCTGACCCTAAGATGGCGGCCAGAGGGACCGGGAGACGGCGATAAGCACCTCAGGGTGAAAATGGGCTGCAGAAGCCCCCCCGGGTGAGATGGGGCTATAGGGATGTAACACCACACGCCACTGCAAGATAAAAGCATGACAGTCCCGAAGAGGGAAATAATGGAAAGTAGATCGGTGCTGCATGACCCCAAGATGGCGGAGGGAGGATGAACTACCGATCTTGCTAAGCATGCATGGGCCTCTGCCGCATATTCCAGTCATTTAGAAAATCCTTGAAGACCTGGCTCTTTGTCCCTACTGTCAAGTAAGTCTCTTCTCGCATTGTTATCGCTAAGACGCCTCGGCATTCACGCGCTTAGAAAAATATTACTTATTTACTTACTCTACACGAAAGGAGAGAAGAGACGGCGGGCTACTGAAGATAAATGTGAAGTATGACATAGATCCTATCATGCGTTATATGTCTAATGTAAACACTGCCCATCTATGTGCTTTGCAAGAAGGAGTTGTGTCTCATCCTTGTCTCCATTGCCATGATGTGAGATTGACGGGCAAGGTTCAGAGTACAATTTCTTTGATTACACCCTAGCAGCACCCAAAGTAATCACACAGACCAGGAAGGGAAACAAACTGGTCTACGCAGAGGAAATGGAATAAAAAATTTCTTTGGACTCTCTTTAGGAAGACAGATCATAACCAGCTTCATTTGGAAACTCCAGTCATAGAAACAATCAAGATCAAAGATACAATCTTATCTTTGAATGGCAATTGAAAGGCATTTCTTTTCAAATGTTTACTTTCCTAAATGAACAAATCTACCGGATGTGTCTTACCATGAGTCTGACTGCAAATTTTGTATTCCTGAACACACAAACCGGTTCTTGGACATGAAAAAATTAGAAATGTGAAAAGACGTTGCTCACTGACATACTGTCCACATTAAATACTAATCGTTACCTTTTCCAAAAACCATTCTGGCCGGCTTCCCTTCCCGTCAATTCGGATCCTCATCTTTTTGAGCGGAGCAATGTCCGCGACCTCCATCACAAACGTGTCCTCCTGCCCCCTTTCGAATCTGGTGAAAGATAAAACTGGACCATGAGCACGTGCTAATGATAGGTTTACTACTGATGATTCAACAATATGTCTGGACTCTATAACTGAAAATGTGTATACAATTTTGTTTAAACTTTAGAGGTCGTTGTTCTGAAGTGTGCCGACCCCGACACATCTGGGGCCAAACTAGACTCCAAAGGAACACGCCTATCAACAGCTCAATTCACACAAATATATGGACACCGAGAGAGCATTCAAGCTGACAGTAATCAGGACTTGCTTTCAGAATAAAACCAACACTGTCAACTTGAATGAAGCTCCTGGTCCTTATGTGTGTTTGGAGTGGATTGTTAATGGGTCACTGATGGCATATTGGTTTCAATTTTTACCCCTTGATACCATAAAAGCCTATGATGATGAGTTAAGCACTCGCACAAGGAATTAGTGGCAGCTGAATAATGAAACTATACTAATATACAAGATATACATTGCAGTCAACCATCAGCATTGGATGGATTTGTGAGGCTCAAGGAATAATATGAATAGATGCCGCAGATGCACATTTTACGATTATAAAATGTAACAAAATACCAAACTCTAGCAGGTTGGTGGGAGATAATTTATTTCAGTTCACGTTTGGGAACAAGAAGAGGAAGGTGTTATTGCTTCGACTGCCAAAATATCAGAGGGTGATCTGTAGAGAGAGAGGACTCGGTCAATCTGTGGAAAGGGGTGAATATGTAATAAATTACTAGACAATGTCATGTCAGAGAAGTTAAAGAAAAGAAGATCTATTTGCCATATTATGGACTTTCCATTGAATCATCAAGATGTGATGGTATTTTAAATTGTGGAGAAATGCTGCTTGTACTAAATGAACTACATGGGACGATATGATCTTTTCTTCACGATGACCAACCTGACATGAAAGGCATCAAAAGAAGAATTAAAACGGCTTTTTGGTGACCAGGAATGGTTAGGCGTGTTGAAGACAGAGTTAGATTGTGCATTCACCGTGCTTAGAGTGACAAGTCTCAAAAGATGGAACAATATCCTTACAAAAAGACTGAAACTCCAAGGGGTACACAGAATAAAGAGCTTTTGATATTTCCAACCCGTAGAGAGTTTTGAGTTTGTCTCTTGAAAAGAATACTTTTTTCAGTAGTCAGAAGGAAAGTTTGTCACTCAAATAAATACTTGCCAAGGCAAACAGATTTTACAGGAATTGTTTCTGACAGAAGATTTGCCCAAGTAACTTGTTACTAATAACGTGTGCAACTAATCTCTGGTGAGATGAAATGGAATACCGCACAATTATGCTACATTGTACTCTCCTAGGAACAGACAGCCAGAGGTACATGACATTTTTACAGTTATAAACACTGTGATTTGGAACTTGCAACCACAGAAATGTTTTTTATGTACTAATCTCATTTTAGGCAGTGCTTTAAATGAGCTGGTACTGTCCGGTACTGAGTAGAGGGAAAGTACCGGCATTTATCATGAGAGACGTAATACTAGAGTACCAACACTTCTCAGAAAAAAGCAGGTGCTCTAGTACATGGTACCTGCACTTCTATTTCTCCATTTGAACCACTGATTTCTGGAGTTGGATACATTTTTACTGACTCCTTAAATGGAATTGTGACCTGCAATACCAATTAGGTATTTGAAAGGGGCATGCTGACGCATCCTTTCCAAATACTGAATTGGTATGACATGTCTCAACGTTTTTCGATCTAAATTGTATTGGAAAACATTGAAAAATTACAAACTCCTGAGTTGGGGTGGAAAGCTATTTGCAAACGAGCAGGGGTCCCCTTGGAAACCCTTCCCCTTTATGAATGTTGATAAAAGTTTGTTGAGGAGTAGGCAGTAGTCCAGGGCACCACTGCCAACTCTCAAACAAAGTTTAGAAAAAAGTAACCTTTTTTTAAACACAGCACTGTTTTCTTTAAGAAAAAGGGTACTTGGTTTAAAAAAAGTTTACTTCATTAAAAGACAATGACAGACATAGTGGTCTGCTGACCCTAGCAGGCCAACATCCCTGTGATGGCCACCATTCGGAGTGAGTTGCAATTTGCTATCTACCTTATTAATATTAATTAGATATGTTGGATGACGACCCGCTCCAAATTGGAATTTTATGAACTGACCAATTAGTACATAGGATGGTTTGTAAGATTCTATACGGGTTGCAAATTGTGACCAGTTTTTTGTGGCCAATATTTAGTACTTCTAGCCCACAGCTCTTAAAGAGGATTACAGTTTTTTGCTGTGTTAATGTGAAGATTGGGTGTGGTGTTCAACACCTCATAATGAGCATAACAAATCCCCATGCGGTAATATTTGAGAGAGAAGCCCAAGGACTGATGATTTAAACACATGTGGGGGATGGAGGGACTACGTGTAGCATGCGGAAAGATAAGTTACATGAAATGGGTGGCAGGTTCACAGTATGGGATTGGTAGGGGTGACATCAGGTCGAGGAATAAACCAAGGATTACCCAGATTTTCTGAACAATTTAAGGTGCTTAAATGTCAGAATTTGTGTGGTGGATTCGAGTGAGTAACTTGTGGAACAAAAGGAAAGAGATGCATATTCCACAATGCATCCTGAATGTGGAAAGAAACAAATATATATATATAAAATAACTGTTCCAGAAACATTGCTAATAAAGAATCTGCGATTCTCTGAAGAGAAAGATGGATGCTATGGAGAAAAGGAACAGAGAATCAGAATCCCTTTTGAAGCCATTATGAAACAGGGTCTAATGTTTATGATGGCCCCATGACAATACTGGATTAATGAAGGTGGTATTGGGTATTACATTTGATGGTTATAAACAAATGAGCTTTCTTTTTGCAGCAGGAGCATGACTTAAACTGGAAAGACATGCTTTGGGAAACCTTGGTTATCCAGTGACAATCTACGCATTCACCTGAATTATGCATCTGCTGCAGAATACAGCAACTGTAACCAGGGCGTGGAAAGGGAGTACTAAGAAATTGGGATGGGAGAGTAAACTGACAAGAGAACTTCTTTGAGGTGAGTGGTGATCTGAAGGTGTTGAGACGCTTACAAGGCTTTGCAGGATGAGATATGATAGGAATTTCCAATTTTGGGAATGTGTGTGTCTTTAATAAACACAATAGGATGAAGGCAGAGCGCTGAAACTTTTCAGACACTCACCCAGTCACTATTAGATCTGGGTAAAACCCATCATCGTTTTTCTGCTCCCCAGTTCAGACCCAGTCAAATGCAAACCAGTCTCGACCCTGTTCCTCATGGGAGCAGTATAGTCGAACTGCCAGGCCAGGTCCTCCCTGGCCCGGACACAAGCATCCTGGGACCGGTTTTGGTGTAACACCCGTCATCAGATAGGCTAGCTTGAATCTAGTGGCAAAGTGAGCAAGGGACCCACGTCTGGGAATACCCTGCCAACGACGATCTGAACTGGGGTAGCGAAATGAGCAGAAGAATGATGATGAATTTAACCCAGATCTAATAGTGACTGGGGCGAGTTTCTGAAAAGTTTCAGCGCTCAGTCCATCATCTCATTGTGTTTGCTGTGTCTTTAATAGCCAGAACTCCTTTGAACAAGATGGAATATGACTTAGTACAAACAGAAGTGTTCTGATGGCACTCCACCACAATAGAGAGTGCTTTCAGAAGCCTTACCAAGAAAGCATTCTCTTTAATATGTAAGACCCTGATTCATAATACTCTGGCCAATCTAGATAGCTTAAGGTCGTGCTGGGTATCAGATCTGAGGAATATATTGATGATAGTTAGATGGAGGAGGCTTTCCAGTATTCCCCAAGAGGTGGCTATCAGAGTAGGAATCAAATTAATATAACTTAAGCTTCTCCGTAGAATATATTATTCACAATCACTATTAATGACGTTTGGTAGGGCAAACACTCATTTATGTCATAGGGGATGTACTTAGGTTGGCGACTTTTTCACATCCAATGGCTTTCTCCAAACTTGAAGGGATTATGGGACACAGTGAGCAGTTGTCTGCCTGCGATGTCAGAGAAAACACTAATTGAGGGGGCAAAGACTATGGTGCTTGATATATGGGATGACAGAGTGCCCTCAAGACATGTTAAGTTACTTGATAGTTGATTGCCGGGATGTGGCCAGATTGCGCAGTTGCCATAATTATGACAGTAGGCGGGGAGAGGAGGGATGTGCTATGTTCTGATAATAATTTACAAGGATAGAACAGAATTTTGTGATGCAAGTGCGCCACTAGGGGATTTACTTCAGTGTTCCAATAGTGACAGATGATGATGGTTCCTCTCCTCTGTCGGACATTACTTGGTGACCTGGAACAAATATGTTAATAGCTTTACCTGGCACACTCCATCATGCCAATTACCAATCTCTGCCTCCTGGCACTACACCCCGGACACCCTTCCACTGTGAGATCTGTAATTCCAGTTCAGCATTGGCAATGGTTGTGGTACTTGGGACTGTATATTCCAGGGAACACCCACATGAAAAAGAGCTTTCATAGGCCCACCAGCAGTGACAGGTGGAGGGTGCAGCCAGCAGAAGTAGACTCCACCCATCACTATCAGGCATTATAGAATGAGAGACCATTAACACCTACAATAGGCCTACCTGCTCAATATGGGTGATCTGCTTATGTATTGTGGCACATGATTCATCTCACGAATGGACTGGGATGACAAGGGGGCAATGCACACTGTGAACTCACGCTGGGTACGAGGACCCGACAGCAGTAAGCATTGTTAGTACAGGGGCAATGCACACTGTGAACTCACACTGGGTAGGAGGATCCGACAGCAGTTAGCATGTGTTAGTACAGAAGACTGGTTGGAAATAGCTGCAGCACATGTGTAATGCACCAATAAGATTTGGAAACATGTTTATCTTTAGTGATGCAATACAAGAACACTATTTTCACGTGCAGGATGTTTAATTGGAGCCAGATATACAAAGGCAGCCATTTTGAATCTACTAAAAGATGCAACAAGACGGCCATCTTGGAAGTATATAAAAACCGTTCCAAGATGGCTTCCCACTTTAATGATGTAATAAGGAGGATTGGGTTATAAGCAGTGAAGTTTCCCTACACCAGTGGGAAGGCAGCCATAAAGTTTTACATGGAGCTGGCGGATCGGACATTAGTCCGGTTAGGTAATGGGTTATGCCATAGCCCAGCTGTCCTACTCCCACCTCCAACCTTCCACAAGTACTAAGAACCGTGTTAGGGTACCTGTCTCCATTTTTTGGCAACAGCATCTCCTCTGAGCTGCCACTAGCTCCGAAGCATGTCATGTAAACACTGGAGTCAGTGCCACCATTCTGTACATCTCCTGTGACCACCGTTATCTCATACAGGATCTGGAAATATTTGCAAAAAAGAAGCACATCAGTGAGAATATAATGTATTTTCTTAAAA
Source organism: Calotriton arnoldi (assembly GCA_963921515.1). NCBI lineage: Eukaryota > Metazoa > Chordata > Amphibia > Caudata > Salamandridae > Calotriton > Calotriton arnoldi. Next base: position 2,269,005 of record CAWUFW010001404.1, on the reverse strand, counting down.
AAGAAGGTACCACAGATGCAGCATAACAGTTCTGTTCAGACTCTCTTCACAGTTCCAGGAACGCTCATGAAGGCTCACGCATGCGTAGTGCCTCATTCAGTATGCACGTGAGCATTGTGAGCATTAGACCAAGGAGTATGCTGGTCCCCAGGCTCAAGCCATATATTCGTACTTGGAATTTATTTGCCAGCAGGTGTGGGCAACTCAGTGGCTTCACAAGGGTCCCCGGAATTTCAGTCTTCAATAGCAGCACCCAAGGGTGAAAGCCAACGGTCATTTGCATGCTGGCAGTGCTGTTTTCCACTGTGCAGTTCAGGAAATGCAAAATTGACTGATGACAACAATATAATATCCACTACATTAATTAAAAGGTGGGCCTTTGTGTGCACATACTGTTTATGAATTTTCTTAGATTGTAGCACTATAGGCACACGTTTTCAGTTTAAGCTTTATTCCTGCATCTTTCGCAGGAGCACTACACAGTACATTCCTTCTAGCACCAACAAGCATTTACTACCCATTCCTTCCCACCAGTCTTCCTCCTGAAGTCTTCCTCCTGCAGTCTTCGTCCTGTCCTTACCCCTGACCATCCCTTGAGCCACGTCTTACCTCCCTCACCTGCTTTAACACAATATACTGTATATGTATCTCCCTTGCTTATCCCCGTCCCCACTCCCACCTTTATTTGTAAAGGGCACACACTGTATGCTCCTGCTGATGAGCAGCTAGGCTACCACTGACTCCACCGACACACTTGTCACCACACTGAACACTATCCTCCTGTGGGTCTTCGTGAGTGCCCTGGCTGCCGTATTCTGCACAACCTGTCTATCCCAATGGCGACACACTACAGTAGTTTAATGGAAAAGGCAGAAGGTTTACGTCAAATGGGGGTATGAAGGACCAGAAGTGGTTTTGCTGAGTCACATGAGGATGGTAGGAATTTCAGAAGTAATGAGGTATCTAGGATGGCAGAAGGAAAGCTCATTCCGGGCCATCAGATTCCCTAAGTATGCCATGACAGTAAACATAGAGCATCTGAATCCAAGATTTACTCACCACGTATTACTATTGGAGGGTCAGCGGGCATCCTGATCGGCGTTTGAGACCCTCATGCATAAGCTTTCTATACTGGACCACATAGAATACCAAAAGGGTCATAGGCTTTACTGACGCGCTACGGTAAACGGGGCATCACGATAGAGGCTTGAGTTTCACCGGCCACAAGAGAGGCTGTGCAGCATCCATGTGAAAATGTGAGATTCCCATCAAAGATTCACAGGTTAATTCACTGCAGGATATGGATACCACAATATTAAGATCACACCAAGCACACACATATGAGAGGTTGGGACTATGTGAATGCTATTACACACGCTTGATGCAATAAGTGCCTACAATCACCCTAGAGATGGGGGAATAGAGCAAACTCCTAGCTCAAAAAACGTCCCCAAATTCAATAGGGAGCCCGTCAAATGAGGCGGGGTCAAGAGCAGAAGGTGTTTCGTCAGCATAAACAGCAGCAATTTAGTAATATCCACAAGAGAGTGTCATAGGCAGGGCCACTGGAATTATGCGATTGGGTGGTACTGGCGATTTTAGCATAATTATAGATTTGCCACATTTGCCACATAATCCATCATCTGCTGCATAATCTTCAGATTTTTAGCTCACACGGTTGAAAAGATCCTAAAACACAGCAACACGTATTGCGGCACAGTGGAAGCGACCCCTGACCTTGACTGGTAGGTCGCTCCCCCACCACACAGCTCCGTCTGTGTGCCCTGCTGCTGCCCCTGATTGTGCTCGTTTTTCCTTTCTGTGCCCCCTTGCTGCCCCTGATTGTGCTCGTTTTTCCTTTCTGTGCCCCCTTGCTGCCCCTGATTGTGCTCGTTTTTCCTTTCTGTGCCCCCTTGCTGCCCCTGATTGTGCTCGTTTTTCCTTTCTGTGCCCCCCTTGCTGCCCCTGATTGTGCTCGTTTTTCCTTTCTGTGCCCCCTTGCTGCCCCTGATTGTGCTCGTTTTTTCCTTTCTGTGCCCCCTTGCTGCCCCTGATTGTGCTCGTTTTTCCTTTCTGTGCCCCCCTTGCTGCCCCTGATTGTGCTCGTTTTTTCCTTTCTGTGCCCCCTTGCTGCCCCTGATTGTGCTCGTTTTTCCTTTCTGTGCCCCCCTTGCTGCCCCTGATTGTGCTCGTTTTTCCTTTCTGTGCCCCCTTGCTGCCCCTGATTGTGCTCGCTTTTCCTTTCTGTGCCCCCTTGCTGCCCCTGATTGTGCTCGTTTTTCCTTTCTGTGCCCCCTTGCTGCCCCTGATTGTGCTCGTTTTCTTTTCCCTTCTGTGCCCCCTTGATGCCCTGATTGTGCTCGTTTTCCCTTCTGTGCCTGTTTCCCGCCGCTGCGCCCCTGCGGCCCCGCCCCCTCACTGCCCATTTTCTGCCCCATTCCCTACTCCTCCCTCCCACCTCCCCATTTATGGCGGCCGCTGCGCGGCTGCGCCGCTGGCGCGCCGAAGGCGCGCCTAAGGCAAGCCCGTCTGCGCCCGTCCGTGCCGTGACCGCGCCCAGCGCCAGACCCCCTGGTCCGGGCATCCCCCGCCACATCAACAGACGCCGATACGACGCCAGCACCCTCCACGCACTCAACCCCGTAAAAGATCACGCCTGCTACCAGGCCACCCCGAAGCGCACCCAAGGGCCCTTCACCTGCCGGAACTGCAGCTTCGCCAGCACCCGCCCCGCCAAACCACCGCCCAGGAAAGAACCCAACTACCTCAGATGCATCCTCCTCAACACCCGCTCCGCCCGCAAACACGCCATCGAACTCTGGGACCTTCTCGACTCAACCTCCCCAGACGTCGCATTCCTGACGGAGACCTGGCTGAATCCCGCTTCAGCCCCCGACATCGCCATTGCCATCCCGGACGGATACAAGATCACCCACAGGGACCGCACCAACGGAGTCGGAGGAGGCATCGCCATCGTCCACAGGAACACCCTCAGAGTCTCAACCAACACCGACGACACCCTCAGCACCGCCGAACACATGCACTTCCAGATCCACACCGATCCCAACACCACCCTCAGAGGAACCCTCATCTACAGACCCCCGGACCCCGACCACAGTTCAGCGATTCCATCGCTGACTTCGTCAGCACACACGCCATCGCCTCCACGGACTACATCCTCCTCGGGGACCTGAACTTCCACCTCGAGAACAACAAGGACACCAACTCCACCACCCTGATCGACAACCTCGCCACCCTCGGACTCAGACAGCTCGTGACTACACCCACCCACGCTGCCGGCCACACGCTAGACTCCATCTTTTCCGCAAGCCCACACGTCTCCTTCAACCACACCTCCGAACCCCACTGGACTGACCACCACTGCATCCACTTCACCTACAGGAAGCCCACCACGCACCACCGCACCGAACAAATGCCTCGCTGCTGCTGGAGCAGAGTCACGGAAGACCAGCTAACCACAACCCTCGCCCTGAGCCCACCCGCCGAACCCTCCGCCCCCGACACCGCCGCCCGCAACCTCAGACAGTGGATCGACGACTGCGCCAACACCCTCGCCCCGCTCAAGAATCCGCCCAACAGCCACACCAGCAAGAAAGCCACCTGGTTCACCGAAGACCTCCAGGCCTCCAAACGAACATGCCGAAAACTGGAGAAGATCTGGCTCCACGAACGGACAGCGGACAGCTACGCCGCCCACAAGAGCGCCACCCGCAGTCACCATCACCTCATCAGATCCGCCAAAAGGGCCTCACTCAAAGACCGCCTAGACAACAACGCACACAACAGCAAAGAGCTCTTCAACATCGTGAAGGAACTCTCCAACCCCAGCTCCAACACCAACGACATCCAGCCGTCGCGAGACCTGTGCGACTCACTGGCCACCTTCTTCCACCGCAAAATCGCCGACATCCACGACAGCTTCAACACCACGACCGCCCCGGCAACCACCGAGACCACTGCCCACACAACCACCAACCGCCTGCTCTCCTGGACCAACATCAACGACGAGGACACCAGCGAGATCATGAACACCATCCACTCCGGTTCACCGCTAGACCCGTGCCCTCACCACATCTTCAACAAAGCCAGTACAGCCATCGCGCCCCATCTCCGGAAAATAATCAACATCTCCTTCGAGACAGCAACCTTCCCGGAAAGCTGGAAGCACGCCGAGATCACCGCCTTACTCAAGAAACCCAAGGCAGACCCCAAGGACCTCAAGAACTTCCGACCCATCTCTCTGCTCCCGTTCCCCGCGAAGGTCACCGAGAAAATCGTCAACAAACAACTGACCCGCTACCTCGAGGAGAACAACATCCTGGACCCTTCCCAGTCCGGCTTCCGCAGCAACCACAGCACCGAAACCGCCCTCATCGCCGCCACCGATGACATCAGGACCCTGCTAGACAACGGAGAAACAGCAGCCCTCATCCTCCTGGACCTATCAGCCGCCTTCGACACGGTCTGCCACCACACACTACGAACACGCCTTCACGACGCCGGGATCCAAGAGAAGGCCCTGGACTGGACCACATCCTTCCTTTCCGGCAGAACACAAAGCGTCCGCCTCGCCCCTTCCGATCCAAGGCCACCAAGATCATCTGCGGCGTACCCCAAGGCTCCTCCCTCAGCCCAACGCTGTTCAACATCTACATGGCACCCCTCGCCCACGTCGCCCGACAGCACAACCTCAACATCATCTCCTACGCCGACGACACCCAGCTGATCCTCTCCCTCACCAAAGACCCTCACACCGCCAAAGCCCACCTCCACGAAGGAATGAAGGCCGTCGCCGAATGGATGAGGACCAGCCGCCTGAAGCTGAACTCGGACAAGACGGAGGTCCTCATCCTTGGTTCCAACCCTTCAGCCTGGGACGACTCCTGGTGGCCAACATCACTGGGAACAGCCCCGCCACCCACCGACCACGTACGCAACCTAGGGGTCATCCTCGACCCCACCCTCTCCATGACTAAGCAGGTCAACGCCGTTTCCTCATCCTGCTTCAACATCCTCCGAATGCTCCGCAGGATCTTCAAGTGGATCCCCACCGAAACAAGAAAAACAGTCACCCAGGCCCTCGTCACCAGCAGGCTGGACTACGGAAACGCCCTCTACGCAGGAACGACGGCTAAGCTCCTGAGACGGCTGCAACGCATCCAGAACGCCTCTGCACGTCTTATCCTCGACATCCCCCGACGCAGCCACATCACACCCCACCTGAGAGACCTGCACTGGCTCCCTGTCAACAAGAGGATAACCTTCAAGCTCCTCACCCACGCGCACAAAGCACTCCACAACTCCGGACCAGCCTACCTCAACAGACGACTCAGCTTCTACACCCCACCCGCCAGCTCCGCTCGACCAGCCTCGCCCTCGCCACAGTCCCCCGCATCCGGAAAACGACCGCCGGCGGCAGATTTTTCTCCCACTTCGCCGCCAAGACCTGGAACACCCTCCCCACCAACCTCCGACAGACCCAAGACCTACTGGCCTTCAGAAGACTCCTCAAGACCTGGCTCTTCGATCAGTAGCAGCACCACCCCTCTCTTCCCCCAGCGCCTTGAGACCCTCGCGGGTATGTAGTGCGCTTTATAAGTGACATGATTGATTGATTGATTGATTGATTGAGTGGAAGGCAGTTTTAAAAGGTTCACTGATTGCTTATTACTATATGTGGGTGTTAAAATAAGGTGCAACCAATGTCCAGTAGCGTTAAAAAGTGTAAAAATGACAAAATAACGAAGTAATACTATCACAAAATGTACTGCATTACGATGCATAATTCAACCTTTTCTTGCGGCATAATTTACTCAATCCTGGCGCATAATTTGGCCTTGTCCTGCTGCATAATTCTAGTGGCCCTGGTCATAGGAGTCCCATATTATTGTAACATCTGTAATTTTAGCTCACATGGGTTAGGATATAGTGGAGAGGTGTGGTGCAGCGGCCAGGGCAGCTGACTTCGGAGCACAGGGTTCACAGTTCGATCCCCGGCTGCAGCTCAGCTCAGCACCATGTGACTCTGGGCAATAGCTCACTTAATTTCCACTAAGGCCCCCAGCGCCTTGAGACCCGTAAGGGTGAGTAGCTGCGCTATATAAAAACGGACTTACTTACATAGTGAGACCTACCTTATGGCCGATAGTGATGCTGCTTGCATCAAGGATGTTGAAGACACGTGCAGTGAGGCCATCACCTCTGTCTTTGGCTAACCAACATTTACAAACAAAGGTGTACATGACCCCTTTAGTAGCCACGGTGAGCTGTATCTCATCTACTAACCAGCAGCTCTCTGGAGTTGCACCATCGTGACCCATCTATGAGAAAGGGAAAAAGAAAATATGCTCAAGAAAATGTGCAGCAAATGCAAGCTGGTGTTACATATGTTCTACATATTCTTTTTCCTGAAAGCATCTTGCCGCAGAGTGGAACCTAGGAAGAATGACAGTGCCAGGTATCTCTAGAACACAGTGCTAGGGAACGAGGAGATCACATTGGTATCGCACATCAAGTGGTCTAGTGCTTGTTCTTTCTTCTTCATTGCTTTAACACGGTTGTTATATTTCAGATACACATTGATCTTCAATAAACAGATCTATGGATTTACCTCAATATCCCCCAAAAAACTACATTATTAAGTTCTATATCAGAGGCCCACTTTGTAATGTCTAGTGCATACCTTGAGCTTTGATCAACTGATATGCATGTCAACGTCCACGGGCAGGGCCTTCTAGATTTTGAGGCAGAAACAAGCATGTCCAAGGGTCTCAACAATAAGGCCTGAATTTGCCTTGGATGCTCCTCACCCACTTTGGATACTATTCTTGGAGCCTAAAAACTGCAATGATTTAGTGCCGCACTGCCTGTCTGTGAACCTAATGTAAGGTATTCACACTATGCTCAAGCATGGACCAAGGAGATACTGGCGGAAACCACATTGGTGATGAAAGTGAATCCTCCTTGAAGTTACTTCCTCATCCCCTTTACCCAGGAAGTTTGGTTACTGGCTATCCAACCAATCACCAGCAGCATCAATACCTGCAATTCAGCGCTTAAACCGTGCACCTGCCAAAATGCCCCAGCCACAGAAATTTAAACGAATCGTCAAAATATTTTTGCTGTACTGCACCAATACACACTAATAATCACTCAACAACGGTCAGGCAAGTGGACACCTGTGACCTGAAAAACACTGGAAAATAGAGTGGTCAGTCAGAGAAAATACTGTATAAAAACACTTTGAAAATAGTGGAATATATGAACAGACGGACACGGTGAGGGTATGGATGGATGGATTGATTGATGCGTTGATTGATGGAGGACAGGATGGAGGATGGATGGATGAACTGGTGTGAGCTTCTCTGGGGGGCTGGTTGAACTGGTCGATGGGATGGATGGATGGTAGGGTGATTGGACAGAAGAATGGTTGTGTGAATGGGGGGTAGTAGGAGAGAACTGAAGTGCGTAAGGATTAGCGAGCTTCAATCGATAATGCTATGGCTTGAACGTATGGTTGGGCGTGTTGGTTGATGGACAGATGGGTGGATGGAATTTGCAATATCAAGAAACGTGAAAAAACCAGTTATGATAGCAGGACAAGCAACGGAATAAAAAGTGCAAATTTAAGAGAAAAAAAATGTAGACATGGCTGTTCGACAACTAACTGACTCCCCCTTTCCCTTTCTCTTTTCTTTTTGAGCCGACCTGTCAGTTGCCCGCAAGCGCCATGAGACTTTCGAGTGATTTGTGCGCTTAAGAAATGTCCCTGATTTGATTTGATAAGTACATAGAGAAAAAAGTAAAAACGCGTTAATAATAAAACAAAGGTCACTAAAGATGTGTACCACTGTCAGCACAAAATAAAGACTGGTGAGGGACTCACAAGGCAAGTAAGACACACGGTCGAAGTTCGGCAACACAATAATCACTGTTGGCCTCATGTGCAACACTATTTTGTATTTGCAAACCATGCAATTCATGAAATCGGTGTTTGTGACCACAAGAATAGTCTTGTTTGATGTACGAAACAACTTTTACAAGTCTGAAAAGACTTTCTGGCTGGCAAAAGGAGTTCTGCAACTCATTACAAATCACAATTAGGGGAGGGTGAGAGGGGAGTTACCCGCCCTCATTGTAGGTCACAATACCATGCCTCATTGGTTTATGGCTGCAACTAGGGCTTCAAACCACTGATCAGACACTGACACCCGAGTTGGGATTGTATCTGATCGTCAAAGGGGAAGCTCTGGGACAGCTGTCTTCTTGAGGATTGTGTTGGCCAGCATCTGAGAGAGCACACAGTGGTCCAGGGGACCACTGCCTGCCACCCAATGTCTTCTCTAATGGAAAACATTTTGGGGCATATTATCAACGGAATGCGATAATTATCGCAAATCGCGCTTAGCGCGTTTTCTTTTATCGCCGTCTATCGCTGGTTGACATCGCCGTGTTAGCGGCGTATTAGCAACGCTTTGATCAAAGGCGATGTCAAATCCAGCGATAGACGGCGATAAGCCGCAATAGCGTGAGAAATCAAGCGATAATTAGCAAGCTCTAATGAAAAGCTTGCTAATAGGCAAGTGTGAACTTAACCACACCATCCACCTTCAATACAAAAGATGGTTAAGTCAACTTTTAAACAGGTGTTAAATTCCTGCGATAACCGCGGTTAGCGCAGCTTTTTCAATCGCTTCGCGGGACCGGAGCCGCATTGTTAATAGTGCGAAGTTGTGTTGGCGAATGTTTTCATGTAGTATTGGTGAGGAACGCCTACTTTGCATGTCATTAGCGATAAATATCGCTGACATGCAAAGCAAAAAAAAAAAACGGCAGCTATCTCATGAAAACAAGCGCTAACGCATGTTAGCGTGCTCTTGTTGATAGTGCCATAAAAAAATCGCCGCTTTTTCGGCGATATGTGCCGCTAAAGTGGCGAAAGATTTCTTGATAATATGCCCCACAATTTTTAAAAGCAGTGCTTTGAAATCAGCACGTGCCCCTTGTAGAGGCATGGGCTGCTTTCAGAAAAATAACTTTGTCACAAACAGCGACCTGCCTACTATTTGTTAGGCAGGTGATTTTGAAATCTTCCAAATGGGCAATTGTGATTTAACCTCTTTGTACATAAGTTGCATTGCAAATTGCATTCCTGTTTGCAAACCAGTCGGTGTGTGTCAAACCCCACTGGGGCCAAGGGGCAGACAGGAGTTGCTGGGTCATAGCCGAAGGGGCGGGGGTTGTTTGTCTCTACCGTCCCATGGCCCATCCTACTATGCCTCTGCAAAACCGTGCCATGTTCAACCCCCTTGAGCACTTGACTGTCATTGGTGGCGATGGTGAGTAGTCACAGGCTTCTTGGAGAGATTAGTTTGGCGGTACAGAAGGCTCGAACTCAACAACACACCCAGCAGCACAATACATGATTGTCCAGCCCAGTGCTTCTCTCTACAAAAGAATAGTACTTTATCCTTCAGTCATTCATAATACCACACAGAACACAAGAATGTCTCAGAAACCCGATGCAAGTCCAACATGCTTCAAGTTTGGACTCCTCTTCTTACTTCACCCCATTCTTTCTCTTGACATCTAGGGCCTGGTGGTGTTCCAGCTAGTACAGGTTCAGCACTTCCCATCTGTTAGTATATGGATCGGACAACCGAATAGTCTCTCACTCGTTGCTTTGAGTGGAGACTGGCCACAATGGTTTTTTTGCTCACAGTCTGGCTTACTGGAGTTGTGTTGGGCTGCGGTTGGGTCACATGGCAGTACTGTTCTGGTCGGGCAGGCACAGGCAGCTCTGTAGGATCATGAAGATGGCGGCTGGCTTCTTACAGTAGCCATCTTCTATGCTCCTGATAGGGTCAGTAGCAGAAGGGTCGTGCAGTCATGTCGGTCCCGATTGCTCGATCTGGTGAGTCTTAAAGTTAAGCTGGGCCTCCCTGGGATGCGGTGATATCGCAGTCCTTCTAGGGTGGGGCTGTGAAAGAGAATTAACAGCTTTAGGGTGCCTACGCCATAGGTCACAAAATTCCATCGGGTATGCAGATCTCTAGTGCCAATCAGTGCTGAAAGGCATCAGCTTTGTTCTTCAAAGTGGTGTGGTTCATTCAGTAGACGCTGAACAGTGCCTGGCTAATCACTCAGGCAGGTCAGCTGGGTACCCTGTGGTAGACACCAAAGGTTTTAAGGATTCTTCTTGCGGGAAGGGAAAGCTCCGGCACAGGCTTGTTGGTGCCACAGTCACACCGACCACAAACAGGAGCACTCAGCAGGTTCAGCATCGCAGCAATGATTTTAGTCAGGCAGACCAATTGGGCACATGTGGGCAAGTGTCATGGCTGCAACGATGGGGATGATGGCTAGAGGCCACTCTGATATGCTTTGAACTGCTGCGGTTCCTCCGAGGAGTTCATTGATCGGTTCCCAGGTTAGAGCATGCAAGTCACACTATTGCAAGTCTATGATGGGTAGACTACAGCACCAGGGTCAACCACTTCTGCCACACCAACAGTCAGTTCTTCCTGTAGGGCTGTCTCGCTCTTCCCCCTCACTCAGGCAAAACTTCCGGGACTTCTACAAAGTTCTTCCTCTGGATCAGATTCAAAGTGATGTCTCCTCACCTCCGGGAAGCTGATTGTCAGACAGACATCAGCTCTGGTTCTGCAGTAGTAGCCTATGGAACCCCCTCCTTGGTCAGAGAGAACTTGGAAATGGAACAATAAGTGGGTTAGCAGCTCTTGCTCTTATACAAAGATGGCAGACATGGGATGTGGATTCTCTGTCTGCCCTTCCAGAAGTGGTTTTGATTGATTCTCTTTTCATGTGTCCATCTCAGGCTGTCTTCCTGTTTCTTGAATGACGTTCTTCTCTTCACAGCAGGGTCATCTCCAGGCTGAAGCTCCCAAAACAGAGGCACAAAGAGGTATGAGCAGTCTTCACCTGACTATCAACAGCCTAACTAGACAGTGATAAGGAAAAGAGACAAAAGGCTGACCCGTCTCCAGCCTCTCCCTTATAAAAGGACCCTTCAGACTCTGACAACAGGAACTCTAGCCACGCCCTTCACTCCGAGTATCCGTCTCAGGAAAACTCTGTATCAGAAAGGATCAGTAGTCCTCAGTCATTTCGGAGCTTTAACTTGATGTGCTTACTGAGGTCCAGGATGGGTCCAAGACCAGTATCATGTCAATGTTAGGCCTAAACCTTCAGGCACATGCTAGATTAGCGTGAGGTTGAGGCCAAAATCCAGAAACTCGGATATCACATACTCGCAGCTGGGCAGGCAGGGCAGAGAGCCTGACAGTCCACAACGCAGGGGACATTTCTGTCCCACCAGTGTGCAATTTGCACATGCCGGTTTGTGAACAGATATCAATACAGTGGCCCCCTATGTGCAAAAACCTACACATTAAGATACGTATTCGCAGTGCTTAATTTGTAAAGAAATAAGTGCCAGGGCTCTCGTCAGGAGGCCACCACAGCTTGCACCACACATTGCCCCTTCCAGGACTGCCAATGACACTACCTACACAACTACTAATCATCTCATTCCTACAAGCGTGACAACTCAGACTATTTCAGGCTCCCAAAGCTATAAGAATGGCTCCGGCGGCACGTAATAGTCAGTTTTAATGTAGATTGAATTACTAATTAACTGTTGTTGTGGTCAACTCTACATTAGCCAGACAGTGCCACCTTTTGGCAGACTGTCAAGCGCCAGTGCTCACAATTAAGTGCTGGTGCCGAGCACCGGAAACCACAGGCTCAAATTAAGCACTGTGTATTCGGTGAAAATTGAAGCTCAGCCAAACAAAAGGCAAACGCTGATAAGGAATTGAAACAAATGAACATAAGATTATTAATCTGAGTTACTGGGTGTGAGGTGCAGGTGATGTGCGAGGCCACTCTGAATAGCTAGTTAGGTTTTTTGTGGTCTGCTCCAGACAGCAGACAGCATTGTGACCAATATTTTAACTAGTACTTAGAGTATGCTTTTGTTCTACCATTTCTTAAAATTGAATGGATTTCTTATCTATTTCAATATCCTCCCTATTCTTGTGTTTGTCCTCCTACTGGAGGGCTTAGAGACCGTTGGTGATTTGGCGCTCTACAAATATAAATTAACATAACATAACATAACATAACTGGAGCATTTCGATTTCTCCCTGCTGTTTGATTGGCTGAACGTATCCCTCCAATGCTGACGTCAATATTTTACTTTTGCCTTCTTTTGTTTTTCATTTAGGATTTAACACTTGATGGGAGTGCATGGTCTGCGTCTTTCTCTCTCTATTTTTCAGTTTTTTTTCTCACCCACTATCCCAAGGTCTTTCTGCTGCCTGGTTCTTTCTCTCTAGCTCTCCTGTCTCGCTGCCCTGATACCATCACTCGTTTCTTGGAAAGTTATTATTCTATGCTTTAAAGATTATCTTCACGTCGTTATACACTGTGGTGGCCAATTTGAAAGCATAGAAGATAACGTTCCAGGACAGCCAGCAACGGCTATTGCTTTTTCCAGTGTTTGTGGTACAATTTTGCGAGCACTGGAAAAGCCAGTAGCTATGGCCAGACATCTAAAAAGGTTACCTTCTGGGCTTTCAAGATGGCTGCCATGTTGTGTGTGAATGCAATGTTGCGGCCATCACCAAAGTATAAAAAATAATGCTTAGCAATCCTAGAATTTAATTCTGTACATTTCCAAGATGGTTGCCATGGTGCACCTTATCGCAATGTAGCAGCTATATTGATCTTGGAAGTATAGAAGATAAAAACCTAAGATGCCCGAAAACCACTACTTGTTTTGTCAATGGTAGTGCTGCACTGGCAAAGCCAACACTGGCAAACAACAAGCATTGACAACACAAAGTTGATTGGTTTTGCCAATGCTTGTATACATATAGCATCAAGAAAAATACGCTCCGTGACCTTCACTTGCTTCCAAGCTAACGGGTGCAGCTAGATTGAAAAGTAAGGGCACAAACAGGCGACAGCACAACATTACATGGTCTTGGTAAAAGAGGAGATAATATTGGGTAAGGTTATCAGATGGATCTGTATTATTAGGACACCGAAATGCTGTCCTTGATCTTCATTAGCAACCTAAATGCATTTTTTGGAGCTGCAGCCCTGGATCATCTCAATGAAAGCAATTTAACCAAATTTCTAAATAACAAAGGTCTGAAGAAGAAAATATTTAACTGGAAAGGGGTGTACCTGATGACAGAGTCATCTTCCACTTCAGTTTTAGGATATCTGCTCGCAGCATATCCGTTTTCGACCTCTAGATCTAGTGCCTTCCAAACAGCAAACTGTTTTTATCCACATTTTTATCTTTGAAATAAAATTAGAGATCACAAATATTTCCCTGAATACAAATTCCCTATTCAGAGGCGCCTCAGATTCATACCTCCCATCTTTATTACAATCTTAATGATCTGGTAGGACCATCCTCCAGGAGAACTTGAGAAAAACGTTGTGAATTTAATTTGCATATGAGCATCTTGAAGATGCTACAGTCATATCCAGGTTTTCCCTAGTGCATTTCTTTCCCACTCAGGCCTAGAGTACTACTGAATATTACATCATGATGCGGTCTGACCATAGCAATTTATGAACTATGTCCTGATGATTAAAACAAGTATGCATGTAATTTAACATGTAAGATGATGTAGACGTTCGTTTAATAACTAAGGTGTCCATTACGATGTCGGGCGGAAGCACTACCGCCGTGCTGCCGGAGGCAAAAACCGCCAGTTACCGTCCGCCAGCAACGTACCACACGCCCGCCAAATTAGGATGTGAAAAGTCAACCAAATACCGCCCGTAAGCCTGCGACACCGCCCGCCAGCAAAGTGCGCCCGTCTACGTAGCGGCACGAGCCAACGGAGACACACCGTCCGACGAAATGACATACCGCCCGGCGTACAAATTACGATGACACAACCAAACAGCCTCACCGGCAAAGAGACACCGCACGAGAAAAGGAGGCGGAAACCAGATTGCTGAGTACAGAAACACAAACCCGGCCTACTTCGACATGAATCCTGCTCTCCAGGCCATCCCAATGCTGTACCTGATGCAGCACCTAGGAGTGAACGCGCAACGGCGACGCAGGTAGGCAGACACACAACAAGGGCACGCAAACACTGCACACAATGCAAGGGCGGAAAAATTGTACATGGCCCCCCCAGACACCCCTGTGGGGACAGGACACATCCACCACTGTACCCACACATGTCCCACCTGTAAAATAAAAACAACTCGCAACATCCTGGGCACCCACTACCCGGGACCAGGAGGTGACGTCCCCGTCACGGCACCGCAGCGCAGCGGCGATGACGCAGGTACACATGCACACAACGCAGAGGCCAACGACAGCGCCACGCATGGGCCGCACACAAACACCACAGGGCCACAACTACACACCCCACACACCAGCCCCACCCTGAAGGCACATGTCACGTGGCCCTCCTGCATCAATAATGTCCCCAACCGACAACGCACAGTTGTCAACTGGATGTCACACAAGTGTCCTGAACAGGGGAGTAATGTGACGTCAAAATAGGACACACCCGTGTGCAAAACATGGAGAAGCACACAGCAGCTGCTACATAACAGCGCAGAAAATGGACATTGTCCGCAAAAGGCACGCCAGCCCCATCCAAAAATACCTATACCATCCTGCACGCAATAACAAGCCATGCAATGTACAAAAGAGAAAAACCCTGCTGCCTGAGAACAGGTGTTCCCAATTACTACACCCACACAGAAGTCTCAATGTACAGCGGAAACGGAGTGTCCCGCCCACACACGGGAGAGCAGATAGCATTGAATGGCCTTCCATTCCTACACTGAAATCACATTGCAACAAATTCTGCAGGAGAATGGAGCCATTGTACCAACAAGAAGCCAAACATAGCCATGCTGAGTAAACCTTCCACTGGCAGATAGCGCCTAACATGAAAGAAAGATAATACCACAAAATACAATTATACCACTGCTCCTTGTGGCTCAAATGCAAGTAATCAGGAAAGAGTCAGACACCACTGGCCTTGACCATTCATTGGAGCATGTGGGATGAGGGCCTGTGTCCTCCTCCCAAGCTATACCCAAAGTCCTGCCGCCGAACATCCATTCCAGAATTCCCAGCATCGTCGGAGGTTGCACTCAGCAGACTGCTCAGGCAGCCGGAGCACGCCATCACATCACCCTGTAGCAAAATGGCTGTTGCACCAGTGCTTCACAGCTACGCCGGACAGATGCAGCTGTACAGTGATAGCTTGCTACAGATAGTGGGCTGTGCAAATCTGGCTATGCTGAATGTAAGTTACCGAGTAACTTACCGCATTGAAATGTTCAGCTGCGTCATCCCCGTTTTCTACTGTCGGAGGTGCCCGTACCACTGGCCTGTGGATTTATGTCTCTCCAACCCGGCATGTCCAAATGCAGACTTGGTACACCTGTTTGCACCCCTGGACGCCCACGACAGGATCTCTTCAGTGTATGGGGGCATGGCGTTTGTGGCAGCAATCGGACACACACTGCAATGGGACCAGTGTGCCTCCGCACAACGTATGCTGGATTACAGTTTCATCGAATGTCATCCGACATGTCCCATCAGGCTTCTACAAGGGACAACTTACGATGAACACGTTGCAACCCACCATCCGCTTCATTGGATGTCATCCATGTATACCACCAATGCGAGGGATGCTCTGCTGGAAGGTATCGCATACCTGACAACTTGTCAATTCATGGGTCCCCAAATCAATACCCACAATTGAACATTCATGTTCAACACCGTACCTATGCTTGGCTTCCGCACGCAGTGGGCAGTTAGCTGTGCAACAACTATACCATGCAATCTGCAACAATCACCTTACCATCAACTCCACTGCCATGACACTTGACATTTTCGGGACATGCACTCTGTTCCTCACCATATCCCGTGTCCCTGCATGAACAGGGGGAGGCAGAGGTATGGGACTTGTGTACAGTAAACACATGGCCAATACTGCACGAACAACTATGCTATAATATGTATTCTGCGCACATGAACACATGCTCCTGTCAGTGCACACTTATCTGTCTGCTGTATTACGTGAGAACTGTCAGCTCACCTTCGTCTGTACTTCCGTGCCAGGACTCTTGCATGGACAACAAATGCAACCCCCTACAACATGGCCCCAGTCATTGTGTCATGTTCAGTAGCCACCATATCTCAACAACATGTGAGACGCTGCTGCATGCATGTAGGCTCATGCTCTGATGTCACCTCTGACGCAGGTGTGTCGGAGTCACTATTGTAGTAATCCTGTACCATGGGACTGAGATGTACTGTGCCTATGATGTCAAGCTGTCTGGTAGGCAAATTTAATACTGTCTGTGTCAAAGCCTAGAGCTCTTCAGTAATGAGCAAATGTACTTTAGCATAGCAAGGGCAGGGCATTTGTAACTCTGAAGCCTTTATTCCACAATCAACAACTAATCACATCTACCTGTACCCCCTTTTGTATGTGTAATCATGCTAAGTATATCCTCCACATGCATTTCGCTGCCAGTAGTATCCACTATACTGCATCACAGAGGAAGTAAGTTCAAATACATGCCTTGAAGCAAATATGTGACTCTGTAGAATTATTGATCGTAGACAAGTACGAATGAGAGAGGATGAGAGTGTGTGAAGTACACGAGAGTCGTGAGATGACCATGTAGTCAAGTGTCATTGGATGTCAATGCATATGAGTTGCTGCCACAGTGGACCCAGTGAAATACCAGAGGTCGTGGGCCTTGGCTTGTCAGAGTCTGACGTGGCCCAACAGATCATCACATTAACACTGACGGCCTGGTCACTACAAAGCACAGTCCTACATATGTGTACAATTACCTTCACAGTCTGACATCACACTCATCAAGCAAATATAGGAGCCACGCAAGAAGCATGCCACAGCAATGCATGACAAAACACACACACGATATCAGTGTGGGTGGGCAGGGCTGCACAGTGAGTACGAACTGCAGAAATTCACATACATGCCCAATTAAACAAGGCACAATCTTGACATTCACACACCCTGCAGACCCACAATGGCCAATACATATCAAGTAGGAGTCATCCTGAACTGCAAGGACACACCCACACACTGCACACTGTGCAACAGACAATACACACATGTGCTCACATTCACAGACCTGAACACGGATACAAACCCCCACCATGCCCCTGGGTAACACATGTGTGTAGTCGACATTGCCAGAGCGCACACACACACACCAACACTACCCTAAAGTCACACCCTTCACACCACACACACCTACACCTCCCAAATGCACACATTGAAAGTGAGCCATGTGCCCAGGCTCAATGTTCATCACAAGAATCACATACACCTACACTGCTGGCCACCCAGAGAGTAAGCTCACACATACCCGCACACTCTGCACATGCTACCTGTCATCCTGTGGCTAGACTCACACCCTGTGCTTTGCCTGCACCAAACATGACACGTATACATTTTCCCAGAAATACCACCAAATACATGCAGACAATCCGTGTCACAAAAATACGTCTTCATCGCACACACAAGTAGCAGAGTCTGAAAGCAGTGAAGTCCCAGCCACGTATAAAACACATAGGAATGTGAGACCAGACATTGCAATTGTTGATGTACCATACACGGCATGTGCCTCACTTAACTATGCACACACAGTAACAACTGCAATCAGCAACTACACAGACACAACCGACTACAGGAACAACAGCATCCAGTCACAGATTAAATAGACAGGCGGCAACATTGTACAACACCAGGGACAGTGGCCAGTCCGATGTGCAGAGTAGTGATACGAAAAGCTGTGTATGCATTGTGTGTGAGTGTACCCTGCCATGGCCAGCAACACTGCCATGGCAGTCACAATAGCCAGCACAGCCACCACTGTGTCACAGGTAGTTGTGTGAGGGTGCCTACCATTCAAAAGGATGCCAGTCCGACTCAGTGCTGTCTGTGTGCTACGGGACAGTTGGAGGTCCGCCCCTGAGAGAGAAGCACAACTGTGGAAGACACACATGTGGCATGTGAAGCGGGAGGGCTGCTTGGCCCAGGTGGGTGGGTGGCACGGGTAGGTGCACTCATGCAGTGTTGAAACAGACTGTGTGGGGAGGATCCCGGAGGGGTAGATTTCCACTGTGTTGGGTATTTGGAAAGCCTACCTGTCTGGGGATGAATGTGAAGTCGTGTGGGCACAACAGGCGGGCACACGATCAATGCTGCATCAGGTGTAGACGTTGGCCCTCCCTCTTTGGGGACATGCTGGATACTGCTGTGCGTCTGCCAGGCCCTTGCCAAGGCACCTACATCTCCTGTCCTCCAGGTGTACCCCCTACATTGTCCACCTGCACAGGCTACCCAGGGCACGGGATGGCAGTGGAGCTTGGTGGGTGGGAGCTCATGGCGCCCTGCTCCTGGTCACATCTCGCAGGCAACACATTCTCAGTGTGCAGCAGGGCACAAGTCCCAAATAAGAAGTGGGGGGACGCTGACGTCACGACAGGAAGTGATGTCACGAAAGGTGGCTTGCACCATCAGACTCATTGCCTCCCTCGCTCACCCCTTAGATGCGATTGCATCAGAGAAGCCAGCGCGTGAGCAGCAGCTCCAATCTCGCCCCAGAGAGGCCAAAGAGTGAATGTGTGGCTCCATTTGCTCCAGTTATCGAGCACACGGTAATATAAGTGGGGGGACGCCGTCCACCCGCGTGGTGCCCCGACTCGAGCCCTGGTGTGCAGGCAAAGTGTCCTATTGGCTTTGCGAAATGTGTGAGTTGCATGACACTCGTTGGCGGGGGATGGCTCGGAGGCCCGTCACCCTGAGGCCCATATCTCACTAGATGGGTCCCTTGTCAATGGCAGCGGATGTAATGACTATGCGCGCCGGGGTGTGTCTACCTTTCGTCTGGGATGGTGTTTGCGGCCTGGCCCGCTAGGGGAGCTACAGCTTCTGTGTGTTGCATGTGGTGTATCCGGACTCCGGAGACTGCCATGCATTGTCACTGTTGTCCAGGGCTCGAGTCGGGGTACCACGCGGGTGGACGGCGTCCCCCCACTTATTTTACCGTGAGCTCGATAACTGGAGCAAATGGAGCCACACATTCACTCTTTGGCCTCTCTGGGGCGAGATTGGAGCTGCTGCTCACGCGCTGGCTTCTCTGATGCAATCGCATCTAAGGGGTGAGCGAGGGGAGGCAATGAGTCTGATGGTGCAAGCCACCTTTCGCGACGTCACTTCCTGTCCTGACGTCAGCGTCCCACCACGTCTTTTGTTAGGACTCGTGCCCTGCTGTTGTCAGATGTGCCACTTTCCAGGGGGGTGGAGAAAGGGTCAGGAATGTCAGCCTGAGAGTGGCCCAGTTGAAGGCCCACCTTGACTGGGGGGGACAACCATTGGACAGTCTGGTGTAGCCCACCCACGCGTACATGTAGGCCCTCCATGAACTAGGTCACCTGCGGCAAGGTGATGTCATGGGCAATGAAGTTATTGAGGAGAGCTGTCTGCCCCACGCAGAGATGCCGCAAAAGCTCAACAGACCCGGCACTGAGGGCAGCAGGGGTCACATGTGCAGGGGCAGCTGTGCCTGGTGTGAAGGACACTCTATCCTTCATCCTTGTGCCGACACGTGTTGCACCAGTGGAAGTAGATGGGAGGGCGGGCATTGGCCTCCGCGTGGCTGCAGAGGAGCCAGAGTACACGTCCCCTGTGCTAGCAAACATGGATGCATCACCTCTGTCCTCAGATGACGCAGCAATTGCCGTCTCGGCCTGTGATTCATCCAGCACACTTCTGCCCCCTCCGAGGCGCCGGTCACATCTGTCTCACCCAGCTCCTGTGCAGCTGCTTCATCTGATGCCTTACCACTGTTGACCGTCCCCTGTCCCTCAGCACCCATGGGAGATGCTACATGAGGGAGAGCGAGGTGGCCTCACTCATTTGGCATCAATTAAACAGACATGTGCAAGGGAGGCAGCACAGAACATTCCCAAATGCACATGTTGCACGATACCTGTGCAATTGTATACAGCTACCACAATCAACACGTAATGGCTGGCATACAAGAAATGAAGCCGCTAATAAGTGGCACATGTGTTGTGCACATAGCACAACACCCGGACTGTGTCACCCTGTGGCCATAGCCACAAATCGCTGTGTGCACACCCACTGTCCTGATGGTGGCAAGGATGACCACTACGTAATTAGGCCAAGGACATACCAGCATGGAGCAGAATGGGACACCACTCACACAGACTGCAACATGACAGTCCACAATGGTCATGAGCCCATGCCATACACCTGTCTATCGCACGAGCACAACTACTGTTGCACAGTGTGCCGGATGTGTAAGTATCAGGAATATGAGGTGAGGCATCGCACACATATGTCAGAACGAAATCAGAGTAGGCACAGTGCCTCAAACATACATGGGAATTGCCACTCCAGCAGACTACAGGCTGTTCCTGAGGCCTACGACTCTGAACGCATTGACAATGCAGAGTGCTCAAATTACATCTTGACCATCAGGAATCGCATATGCTTGTCAGATGCACCCAGCACAGAGTACACTTACAACCCACTGCATCACACAACAAACATCACATTACCCAGTTTATGGGTAGGCTGTGGACACATGCTGCCTCTCACAGCAAAAGACACCATCCCACAATACTGTACACTTGCTTGCTGCTGATGCCCCTACACACGTGCATCCGGCACAGGCTGTGTGACTGTCAAGAAGCAGACCATTAGTGGTGAAATGCAGCACCGTGCTAACCTGACAATACGAGGGGGCATCCCCCGATTCGTCTCCGCCACGTAGTCGCACATCCGGCAGATGACGTCACACCCTTTGTGGAATTGGCTGCACTGTCGGTTACACATACACGGAGGCATCAACTTGGATGCAATGGCTCATCACAAGGCCTTGGGCTGGAGGACTTCCAACTGCAGGGATGGTACACAAGAGGGTTGAAATATCACTCATACACTTCTCATCATCACCCACATCCACCAATCACAGTGGCATGATGCTGACCCATCCAAAATACTCAGAGATGTGTAACAGAGCCAAGAAGGTATCGGACATGGCATAACAGCATGTGTACACCACACGTGAATGCATGCTGGTGGGAGTGTGTACACAGTACCTGTCCATCCCATTCACATGCAGGATGCCAGCACTTTGAGCAATGTGTAGTCTGCCCACATCTACTGTCCAGTGTCAGGTAGACCAACACATAGATCACAAGGCAACACATCTTTGTGGGTGGACTCACTGTGTCCAACACTGCGCAGCCCTCAACGTACTCGCCCTGTGAATGGCTCACCCCGCAATGGAGGTCACATTCAGTGCCACTATCTCTCACACACATCACTATCACAAGGCCTGGAGTGTTCAATCGACAGGGCTGAGTTTGCGCATTTCCTGACAGTTGTGAACTAATGACACATGTAACCCACTGTACAGTCAGTGTAGTTTCCTTCTAGGATTGGGCGGTCAATGTGCAGCCCAGGTCTGCCGAGACTGAGAAGGCCAGCAGGGACCCAGCCAGCCATTCACACAAGCAATAACTGCCCTGAATCATGCATTGCCAAGTGGCTGCGTCACTGGATGTCTGACATGAAAATGCCATGTACCACCACTCGGGAGGGACATGCATTGGAAAGCGCCAGAGAGCCTACATACCCCTTCCACCTGTAGTAAGCATGGTAAGCAGTGCATGTTGGAACCCCACAGGCTCTGACTCATAGTGCTGCGGATCAACGACATGTGTGTCCCCCACATGCACTCCCACACACACAGTAGTTGTCTTACACACACAACTTTTGTAAGTAATAGCCTTGGGCAGTGTGCGTGGAGCTCGGAATCCAGGAACTCCTGCTCCTCGCTGGTGAGTGGACCTGGACATATCATCAGAGTCGTCGACATGAAGGTGGACAGGTGGCAGCAGCAGCAGGTGTTGTTGAGGGATGCCAGTCAGCAGTCCCTGGAAGCTGTGGTAATGCCTGTCACCCTCCCACACTCAGATAGCCCCCTGGGGCTGTTTCAGCGTGTCCAAGCTGCTGCGATTGGTGTACCGCTCAGCCTGTGTATATTGTGTTGTTGGTGTGTGCCATACTCACCCAGCCTCGGAAGCGGTGTCAGGCACAGCAGCTAGGTATATTGCTGTGGTGTTGCCGCTTCCCACATATGCAGTCTGAAATCATCATCATACCTTTCAAGCTATTATGGCCTAAATCCCCATGTGCATGCTCATAGCAATGGTTTGTGTCAGTGGTCATTGCTATTGGTAAGTGGACCTGTGTAAGAGATAATGTAGCTGTGCTGTCCCTACTTGTCAGCTGTTCTGTGATTCTATTGCTTTGTCAGTGATCTTTGTTTTGTGTATGTGAAAATGCCATGTGGTGTGTTGCATTGACATGTGTCCACTTCCATCTGTCCTAGGAGGAGACCAAACATACATCGCCCCTACCAATTGCTGGCAGACATGGAGGATGTGGAGGTTATAAGGAAATTCCTTCTGGACCGACCCACCCTGCGTCACCTATGTGCAATGTTGGAACCCCACCTCCGTCCTCGCAGGGTGTATCCTACACCATTCACCCCCACGGCTAAGGTGATGGCTGCACTGCATTTTTTCGCTACCGGATCCTTTCAACACACGGTGGGCAGTGGAGGTGGGATGTCCCAGCCCATGTTCAGCATGGTGCTACGGGATGTCCTGTCAGCTATGATGCTCTACAGGAACCGGTACATCAGATTCCCCAGGGCTCGTGATTTGGCGGCAGTGAAGGGTGCTTTCTATGCCCTTGGACGCATCTCCCACGTTGTTGGTGCAATTGATTGCACCCATGTTGGCCTTGTTGCACCACAGGCCATGGAGCACATCTACAGGAACCGGAAACATTTCCACTCCCTGAATGTGCAAGTGGTGTGCCTGGCGGACATGATCATCACACACATGTGTGCGAAGTTTCCCGGATCCACCCATGACTCGCACATCATGCGCCACAGCATCCTCCCACGTATGATGACCAATCTGCAACCGGACCGTGCATGGATTGTTGGTGAGTATGCATACTTGCGTAGCGTGCTGGGTGTGACATGCTGTCTTGTATCCTGTTGGAAATGCAACGTTTCTCTGTGTTTCTCACACCCAGGTGACTCTGCATATCCTAACGGGCCTTGGCTGCTGAGCCCACTACGCAATCCTCGGACACCAGCTGATGTCAAATACAATGAGGCACATGGGAGGACCAGACGTGTGGTAGAGTGGACTTTTGGACTCCTGAAGTCCAGATTCAGATGCCTGGACCGCACCGGGGGTGCACTGGCATACTCCCCACAGAAGGTGTGCCAGATAGTTGTGGCATGCTGCATGCTGCACAATCTTGCGATTCGCAGGCAGATCCCCCTGATAGTGGATGACGGTGATCAGCCAAGGCCCCCGCCTGCAGGCCAAGCCGTGTCCAGTGATGAGGACAGTGGAGAGGAGGAAGCAGTGAATGAGCATCAGCAGCTCATCGCCCGCTACTTCACTTGACGGTGAGTGACCATGTACGACGGCTGATGTCGCTGTAGTTGTGTAGGTGTATGTGTGCATTGTCACGGCGGCCTATTGTTCACTGAGTGCTGTGTGGCAATTGTCCATGTCCAGGGTAGTATGCCACTGACAGTGGCTGTAGCATTGTGCCCTGTTGCTCTGTGAGATGTGTGTACATTGCTTGAACATGATGACAAGTACTGTGTGATGAGTGTGTGACACACACATTCAATGGACTCTTGTTCTGTTTTTCACCCCTAGGTCACTACAGCCTCTCCTGGCCTATCGACATACCACACTACAGATGCATTTCTGATCATGGTGACGGTTGCGCATCCTTGATTATAAACAGAGCAGATAACACAGAATGTGATACAGGTGTATTTATTTTAAAGGTGACATGTTATTGTGGGCAAGGTGATCAAGAAAGTGGTGCATGCTGTACAATGAGTTGACGGTCATGTCCGCGTGATGGTCAAGGTGTACCCATGTTGTTCTGGGTCCGCAGTCCGACAGACACATGCCATTCACCTTGCAGTGTGGGGTAGGATGGTAGTCCAAGTGAATGCAGTAGATGGCCACCGTGGCTGGCTGACTCACTGGCATTTGGAGCGTGCAAAGTCATCTCTGGACACCTGTTTCCTCTTTGGACGGCCCCTTCCACGTTTGAGAGGGGGGGGTTGTGTTTGTGGGCTGCTGGTGGTGGCTGAGGATTGCCCACTCGCTGTGGATGCAGGGGAACTGGATGTTGCACGTCCCTGCGCCCCAGCAGGTGGTGGCGGGGGTGGTGTGGTTGGCCTTCATTGGGCCCTCACCGCCACCACTAGCTGGCCCATGAGGTCCACAAGTTGGCCCATGTGGGTGTCCATGGACCTCAACACCCCATGACTTCCCGCGTGTCGGAAGCTGACCTGGCCCATTGTCCCTGGGCTGCTTCATAGGCCCCAAGGACTCTGGCGATTTGCGGCAGGGCTTGGCTCCCAGGCTCTGATGGCGTTGGCCTGACCCTGCTCCTCCCACCTGAACTGCTGCCACCGACCTGCCCACTCGCCACATTGGTCACCCGGGGCCTCGTTCTGGCTCCCAGGGTAGTTGTTGAGGTGCGTGCCACCCCTTGCGCAGGGTGAGTGGTCAGGGAGGCCATGGTGGTGGTGATGGTGGTGGTGGTTGCGGCGGTGGTGGTGGCCGCAATGACCGTGGCAGCAGGGGCCTGGGACTGGTCACCAGCCCTGGGAGATGGGTTGGTGGGTAGGAGGGGTCCTGGGGAGCTGTTGCGCCCTGCCACACCAGATGTGCCTGGTCAGGAGTCCTTGTCCGTAGAGGTGTCCAGGTTTTCCACATCTGTGAGTCCGGGTGGGGGGCTTGTGGACTGGTTGTGATGGCTGCTGTCTCCCTCCCCAGCATCATGCTGTTCGTCACCTGTGGGGCGGAGACGAAAGGTTATTGTATTGCACCTTGCAAGGTTTGTGTTAGATTTCTGACATGCACAGTTTTTGCACAGTTGTGCACTGATTTCCCAGATGCGTGTGTATGGCTCTACAATGTGTGTGCGTGATCAAGGCAATGGAATAGTGTGATGGGTGCATATGGCATGGGACGGATTTGGAATGCCAATTGGTGTGTGTTGCAGTACCCCTACATTTTGTGGCTTTGGTGGGAACGGGGTACAGCCCCATGAACGCTTTTGAGATGATATATGTTCTTGGGGTTCAAATGCAACGCTTAGAAACGCAGATGGCAAAAGGGGTACAGCCCCATGAACGCTTTTGAGATGATATATGTTCTTGGGGTTCAAATGCAACGCTTAGAAACGCAGATGGCAAAAGCGGTACAGCCCCATGAACGCTTTTAAGATGATATATGTTTTTGGGGTTCAAATGCAACGCTTAGAAACGCAGATGGCAAAAGGGGTACAGCCCCATGAACGCTTTTGAGATGATATATTATTTTGGGGTTCAAATGCAATGCTTAGACACGCAGATGGCAAAAGGGGTACAGCCCCATGAACGCTTTAGAGTTGAAATATGGTACTGTGGTACATACTGTGACATATGGGTGCAGAAGGGGACATGTGTTTTGGCCACACGACACTACAGAGACAAAGGTGTGTGTATGTCTGACATACCCAGCATATCTGCTCACTGTTGTCATTTAGGGACATTACACTGCAAGCATTGTAGTGAGTGAGTAATGGTTGTGTGCCACACAACGTATTGCAGATGGGACAATTCCTTGGTGTGCGTGCTACCCTCAGCCATGTGCAGCAATGCAGTGCTCTTGGGGTGTTGACTATATTTGGTATGTTGTAACTCACAGTGTGACGTGCGCTTCAGACACAGCAGACACATTATTGGTCATCGGCAGGAATCTTTGCTGAACTACTGTATATGGGACAACTGTTTAGATGATATACCTCTCATGACACTGGGGCTGAAAGATGTGATGGATGAGATTTTGAATGTGCATTGTGTAGCTGTGTGGTTCATGGGTCCAGTGGTGTATGTGACATTACTGGGGTTCCACTCTGTTACATTGAGACAAGATAGACTTACATGGGTGATGTTGTACAATGTCAACGGAACAAGCAGACACGACTACATGGTCAAGACTTGGATGGTGTTGCTGATGTGTTTGATGACTGGCACAGTGCACGCCATGTGGGTCAGTACTCCAGTGAGACTTGTGCATGCAGACGTGACTCCTTACATGTTACTGTATTTGAGATGGCTCATGTGGGCTATGACTCTGTAATTCATGTCCGTGTGCACATTGGTCACATGATTATGACAGGGAGCAGTGCTACCTGTTCCTCTGCTACGTGACATGTCCCAAATGTTAGTCGTAGTACAGTCCTCATGCCTACATACACCCCGCCCTGTACAGTAGTCTACCTACTTGTTGGTTTGGAGGGAGCAATGCAATGGCTACCACATGGTTATGAGAGGGAGGGGTGCTCCATCTTGCTGGTCTGTGGGAGTGGGGGCCGTGTTGTGAGTTGTGGTGATGGTTTACCATCCACAGACACCCCTCCATGTCAGGTAACATATCTACCTGTGGGATGACGGTGTGCAATGCAATGGCTGACACATGGGTGTGGGGAGTGCTCCATCTTGTTGCGCTGTGGGACTAGGGGTCTGGTGGGGGTTGTACTTCTGCAGTCCCCCCTCCGATACACGGACCTTGTGGTAAGGCTACTTACCTGTTACTTGTTGGTTAGTGCAGCTATGGCTGACACATGGGTGTGGGTGTGGGGAGCGCTCCTTCCGGCGCATCTGGGGTACAAGGGGAGCTGGTGGGAGTTGTGGTGCTGGCTGACTGTACACATGCCCCCATGGTTTTGTTTGTTGGTGCCTTTGGGCTGAGTGTGTGTGACTGTCTGTTGCATGTGTGAGGGATGTCTTGTGTATTGTGCACTGGGTATGGGGGTGTTTGGCCCTCGGAGCTATGGCATTGTGGTAGTGCGTGACTGTACATAGCGGTGTGCTGGTATACATTTGTTTGTACTTACCAGCCTCCACTCCCCCTGGTATTCCGGTGAGACTCTCCAGATGTAGAATGCCTTGCACCATCTCCTCCCACGCCTTGAAGGTCTTGAATGGCGCGGGATTTCCGCCGCCAGTCCTGTCAGCCAGCTCACGGTTCTTGGCCTCCTTCTTCCTGACCACGCTTTTCAGGTCCTGCCACCTTTTTGTGATTTCCCCCCGGTTGCGTGGCACGTTCCCAACTGCATTCACCTGGTCTACGATCCTGCTCCACATTCTGTTTCTGGTGGCTACTGGTGTCTGTTGGACCTGGTTCCCATAGATTTGTGGGTGCACCTTGATGACCTCGTCGACAATGACCGTCATCTCTGTGGCAGTGAACTTAGGCATTCGTTGTGTTGCCATGGTGCGTGGTTTGGTATTTGTGGTGCTGGTGTGGTGGTGTGTGGTGTGTGATGTGCAGGGGGTTAGTGGTGCCGGTGTTTAAGTGGTGATGGTGGTGGTGTTGTTGGTGATGAGTGTGATGTGTGCGTGCGTGTGGTATGCTGCTTTCCTTTGTGGCTCTCTGGGTTCTCTGCTGTAGTCTTGGCTTTGTAGTGGTGCAAGGGATTGTGGTCTGTGAAGGGGCTGCTTTTGTACTCACCTATGTGGGTGTGTCATGATGGGCTGTCGTTTTCAGGTGTGTTGTGCGTGGTGTTCTGGGATTTGTGGTTTTTTGGTTTAGCCAGGGAGGTTGTGTCTTTAGGATGGGTTATATGTCTGGGTATTTTGGCGTCGCTTGCTGTGTGGACTTGTTGGTCGTGTTGTGTGTATTTCTTTGGGCCGCCAATGATTTCTGCGCACGGACGTGGCCGCCAGGCCTTCCGCCTTGTCAGTTATTCATCTTTGTTGTTCGCCGTGGCGGGCAGGAAATATGTCGATTTACCGCGCTCATGTGGGGGAGATCATAATTTGACGGCCGGTGTCTAGTTCGTCTGAGCGGTCGGATGTGGGTTTTCGGGCGGTATTGCGTCCGTGGCGGACGGATTATCTTCTACTCTGACATGGACGGGCGGAATTCTGTGTGTTTTTTCCGCCGCGGGCGGTGGTTGCTTCGCGTCATCATAATTGCTCGGTGGGTATTCCCATGGTGCAGGCGGGCGGTCTTTT
This sequence comes from Calotriton arnoldi, assembly GCA_963921515.1. NCBI lineage: Eukaryota > Metazoa > Chordata > Amphibia > Caudata > Salamandridae > Calotriton > Calotriton arnoldi. The sequence continues at coordinate 2,240,760 of CAWUFW010001404.1, read as the reverse complement.
CAGGCTATGGAGGATGGCGGATTTTTTACCGCCGGTTATCGTAATCGGCCCCTTACATCCTTATTTTTAGACAAAACATGGGACCTAACTGAAACTTCAATACAAAAACAATCTTGTTTACATTTGGGAAAAAGTGCCCATCTACTGTACGTTACATGTATATAACATGTGAAAGAGAAGTCGCAATATCCCTTTAACTAGTGGCAAATAGTATTTTATTTCTCAAAGAACATAGCCTCATTAATACTGTACCCCAAAAGCTTAAATATTTGATCTTTTGCTCTTTCATATGAAAGAGATAGATAGGTAGAATTAATGCAGAATCTGTTGTGCAAAAGTGAACACAATATGCAGATAGGAATTTGTATCAAAAACATACTACGAGTCGTTTAATGTAAGTCACTTTAAAAATGGCTGTCGTTCATAATGGGTGGTCATGCAGCTTTCTTCTGTTTTATTGCACTGCTCTACTGCAGTGATAACAATAAACAAACTTGTGGGAAGCTGGCCCTCTATATAGTGTACTAAAACAAAGTACACTGTGCAGAGAGTCCAGTGGGTCCCCAATTGGTTTACAGAGGAAAAAGTAGATAATACTAACATTCTCTTTTGTGGTAGTGTGAGCGAGCTTTTAGGCTTATCAGAGGGCAGTGCTAAGCATTTGTTGTACAAAGGGAATAAATCAGACATGGACTCAAAGAATAAATCCGAGACCAAATTAGAAAAATAACACTCCTTTTTATATATGTGTTAAACTCAAAATCTTCGTGCAAAGGTAAGTACAGTTTTCGATAGAAATATTCACAGGTAAGTAAAACATTCAAACCTGTGTGCTTTTACGCACAATGCAATCCTTTGGGAGGAAAAGTCAAAGATGCATAAAGGTAGATACAGTTGGTTTCAGGGGTTCACCTTCAGGGTTCGGAGTTATAGTGGGCCAAGGTTCAAAGTACTACCAGCAGTTCTTCGGGAAACGCACATGTTCTACCATGAGTAGGATGCTGGAGAGGCTGGTAGCTGGCACACTATGCCGAAAGGGGGCCACCCAAAAACCGGCTGCACAGGAGGACTTTTTTTTAATTTTATTTTTTATTATTTTATTTTTCCCTGGTCAGTCAAAGAGTACATATTTCACTTTATAGACATACATAATTTTCAAATTGCCATACATGACAAGATTTTCATATTAGCATGTGCAAAATATTCGTTACCTCTATTTTCAGCTAGTTTACATAACCACATTACAAAGCAAAGAGAAAGGTTTGTCTTGATGCATCTCGAAAAAGACGGAAATGGAAGCATATTTTGACATTCAGTACACAGAACCCCCATAGTCCCTGTCCGCAGCAGCATAATGGGGTACAACAGCCTGGATAGTATGATAAGTGCTTACTCGCTAGTGTACACAATCAGTCCTCTGTTTGCGTGGAGCTGAGGTATTGCACCAACGGGTCCCAGAAATCCCTAGGTTGAGAGCCCGTGGTAGTTCCTCCGCATATGTTTCCAGCTTTTCTTTACAATACGTCATATCTATGATCCAGTCTTTACATTTCGGTTCACGTTTGCTACCCCATCGCATTGCTATGCGTCGCTTAGCCAACAACAACGCCACCGACAAGAATTTACGTCTGCGTGCCAATTTGATCTTATAAATACCCAGAAGACATACCAGGGGTGCATTGGGGACCCGCTCAGACAGCATATTAGTGAGAGTGTTGGTCACTTCCAGCCAGTATGGATGGAGTTTTGGGCACGACCAGGCCATGTGTAAGAAGTCTGCATTGGGGAACTACATCTGTGACACCTATCATCAGCCCTTAATCCGTATTTATGCAACTGCACAGGTGTATAATATACCTGGTGTAGAAATTTAAAGTGTATAATTTTCAGGTTGCAATTTGATGTAAGCAGTTGCAGCTGCATGCAGCTATAGTCCCAGTCCTCTTTGGCAATGGCATCGCCAATCGTTGCTTCCCAACGTACTAGGGGTCTGTCCAGGGCGCGGAACTGCTCACGTTGAGCCGTAGTGTATAATCTTGTAACTAAGCGTTGCCGCGTTGTTGATGTCAATAGGACCTGTAGCGCATTATGTGTCAGCGGTTCATCCGGGAATGATGGGTATAAAGCTTTTACCGCTAGTCGCAGTCGCAAATACGCAAAGATTTTTAAGGGGGTGCGATGTGCGCTTAAGGCTGCATCATCTTGTGATATACACTGTCCATTCGGAAATATGTCCCCCATAGTGTGGAGGCCTATCTCATTTAGCAGATTCAGCATGTTGCGTTCCTGCGTCACCGTAAGGTGTCGGTGATGATGCAAAAGCAGTGCCGGTGCATATGTTGGGAGCTTGTGCGCACGTTTCGCTAGTGTGTGCCACGCTCTCGAGGTGCAGACAGCTGGGTGTATATCAGTGCTCGGAGCGCTCTGTCTAGGTGATGAAATAAGTGTGAGTAAGGGGGTAGGGTGTATGCTCTCATACTCTACAGCTATATGCGGTATGTGCCCATGCGGGTGTAGCCAATAGTGAGCGTGTTGTGCCTGTGCACAGTAATAGTATAGTTGTAGGTCGGGTGCCCCAAAGACCCCCTGAATGTAGGTGTGTAGTCAGTTCCCTCCATCCTACCCATGCTTGTTCGCCCGCCCAAGTCAGCCGAAGCATAGCTGTGCGCAGTTTGGTGAACAATGCTTGTGTGATCCATATAGGTATATTCATAAATAAATAAAGAAATCTGGGCAATACCACCATTTTCGTAGTGCAATTCTATCAGCGAGCGATAGAGGTAGCCTGATCCATCTGTCTATTTGATCTTCTAGCTTGGATATTGCTTTACCATAGTTTTCACGTATCACTAGCTCTGGATCGCGGTGTATCCAGACACCTAAGTATTTCACTGGTTCTGTCTGCCATTGCAGTGGATAATCAAGTGTTGGTTTGGTTGTCGCCGGGGTGAGTGGAATCACCACAGATTTGTCCAAGTTAATACTAAGGCCAGAATAATATTCGAACCTGATGTATTCTCGGATGAGTTTATTTAAATTAATATCCGGATATCTAGTTATAGGACCATATCATCCGCGTACAGCGATATACTAACAGGTCGTAACTGGAATTGTAATGCTGTATCTGCATGTCTTTGTCGTATCTTACAGGCTAGTGGCTATAGTGCTAATGTAAATAAAAGCGGCGACAGTGGACAGCCCTGTTTTGTCCCTCGATATATGTTAATAGGTTCAGATGTATTGCCATTTATTCTTAGCCGTGCGCGCGGTTCGGTATATAATAATGTTATCCATCGCAGAAACGGCTCTGTGAATCCCATTCATCGCAGGACAGTGAACATATATGGCCATTCCACAGAGTCGAACGCCTTTGCTGCATCCAGCAAAGCCGCAGCAGCCGGCAGTTCCGGGTTTAAGTGGTGGAACATAGCAAAAATGGTCCTTAAATTTTGTGTTGTTGAACGCGTCAGCATAAAACCAGCCTGATCCGGCAAAACCAGATTCTGCATTAAGGGCTTTAATCTAAGTGCGATGATTTTGGCCAGTATTTTGGCGTCCATATTTATTAACGATAGAGGGCGATATGACTCACATTTAACAGGGTCTTTATCTGGTTTAGGGAGAGTGATCAATAAGGCCTCACGTAATGAAGGTGGCAGCATGCCTTCCTCCTATGCTTCCTCATACATTGCAGCTAGATGTGGGATCAATAACTCTTTATATCCTTAACAAATTCCCCGGGCAGCCCATCCATACCCGGGGCTTTGTTATTTGGAAGGGAATTTATAGCTTCTGTTATCTCTTCCTTTGTTATGTGATGGCTAAAGTATTCACGATGTTCATCAGACAACCACGCCAGGGCTATGTCATCTAAATATTGACTTATCTCGGTGGTAGATGTGGTCGCCCCTGCAGTATATAAACGGGCGTAATAGTCTGAGAAACAGTTCATAATAGAGGGGGTACCATATTTGGGTATGGCTTGTGCGTATACTATTTGAGTTATGTAAGACGTTGTATTCATGGGGCGTATCTTGCTGGAGAGCGTTCGCCCTGGTCTACCACCCTCTCCATAAGCACGCGCCGTGTATCTGCGCGAGAGGTATTTGATTTCACTCTCCGCGAACTCATGATAAGTATCAATCTTTTTCCTAATGTCAGCCAAGAGCTTGGGGTCCAGGGTATTTGTGTAGTCGGTCTCTAATCGTGTAATGTCCGCTTCAACCATGGACAGTTGTCTTTGAATATCTTTGAGGATACCCGCATGTTTGCCAATACAGAACCCACGGATCGTTACCTTAAAAGCCTCCCATAGCACCTTAGCACTGTCCACTGAGCCCACATTTTTCTCGAAGTATTCAGTAATGGCCTGTCGCAATTCAACTCTAAACACCTGATCTTGCATCGCGCTAGGCTGCAGACGCCATGTGTACTGTCGCGGGATGTGTGAAGGGATGGCAAGTTCTAAGCGAACTGGCGCATGATCTGAAAGGGTTTTGGGCATGTGTGCTATTGTAGTGGTCCACGCGCAAACATCAGCAGTGGCTATCCAGAAGTCAATTCTGGACCACGTGTTGTGGGTGGTAGAGATGCAAGTGCCCTCCTTGCGGTTAGGGTGGCGTAATCGCCATATATCTGTCATAGCATAATCGTCCATACCTTCTCTGAGTGCCTTTGCAGACTGTCTCCCATACCGATCATTGCACGTGGACCTATCCACAAGAGGGTCAATACAAGTGTTAAAGTCTCCACCCCAAAGTATTGCTGATGGTGGAAGTGTGCGCAGTTTAGCCAAGATTTGTACAAAAAAGGAGGGGTCATCTATGTTCGGACCATATGCAGTGATTATAGTTATAAGTGTTCCACCAAAATCACCCTGGGTAACTACGTATCTGCCCTGGTCGTCTTTAATCGAATGAAGCAACGTGAAAGGTACGCCTCGTTTAATAAGAAGCAATACACCCCTGGCATAGGTAGAGTAGGAGGATGCTAGTCTATATGTGGCCCACCGGGCTCCAACTCTACACATTAGTGAGGTGAGTCTCCTGAAGACAGGCTACATCTACTTTGTGACGGTCTAAGTATGCGAAGACTTTCCGAATTTTCTGTGGGTTTTTTAGACCGCGTATGTTCCATGTCATGAACGTCAACTTTCTCGTGGATCGGGGTCTGTTATCCATCCCCTTTGAAGGTGGCTGAATTTGCAAAGTAACGTCGTATGGATGCGTATGTCGAAGTGTATATAGCATCTGACTTCTCAGCACTGACCATTTTTCTGAACTTTCTGCCCCTACCATCCCCCACCCACTTCGCCATCCCAATTATAGCGAAGACAAACCCAATGAACTGATACCAATGCCCCCCGCCCCCAAAACAATCCCAGAAGGAAAAAATAATAGGTTGTGGTGCACACAAGGTGGCGGGAGCTACCAGCCGGGAACCCCAGTGACAATGTCACACGGGGGTCGCCCGTCCAATTCCATAAGAAAAAGAAAAGGATGATACAATCGACATAACCTATTAATATCAAGGGCTATCAGCATGTAGTTTAGGATACAATTCTATTTTGTGCACCTACACTGTGCAGGTATACATTATTGCCCTCTTATCTACATATTAGCCATTAAACCAAACATTCATGTCCTGCACTTATCTGTGTTCACTTAAAGCGTTGCTTGGAACAGCCGTTGATCTCTGCCTCATTATCACAAGCAGTCCAGAGGAGGCAGACCTTCATTTAACGTCAGATGCGCCCCCGTGCTCTTCTTGTTCACCCCTGGGAGATCTCCTACGTGTAGATTGTGAGTTTTTTAATTGCAAATATTTGAGCACCTCTTTGGGCTCATTGTAGACTTTGCTCTTGCCGCCATCTGTTACTCTCAAGCGGGCCGGGTAGATCATTGCGTAGGGGATGCCTTGGTCTCGTAGTGTCTTTTTTACTTCCAGAAATTTCTTTCGTGCCTCCTGGACTTGTGGTGTGAAATCCGGGTAAATGGAAATGTCCATCCCATCGTGTTTTAGACTACCCAGTTCTCCGGCCTTGCGGAGCGCCGCATCACGGTCCCTATAATTCAAAAGTTTTGCGATTATAGGGCGCGGTCTCGCCCCGGGTGGAGGTGGTGGTGCAAGAGATCTATGCTCTCTCTCTACAATGAACACTTCCGAGAAAGTTTCCCTGCCAAGAAGCGTGATCAGGAGGGTCTCAATGTAACGTTCCATGTTGCCTGTATTTGTCGACTCTGCTACGCCCATGAAGCGCAGATTGTTACGGCGTGACCTCGCTTCCAAATCCTCCGTCTTCGCCATTATTGCTGTTAAAGCCTTATCAATTTTCACTTGTTTAGTCTCCATTTGGTGCTGCGCATCTTCCGTATCTGAAATACGACGCTCCGCCATGTCTATCCTCTCTATGTCTATCTAGAGGTTCAGACATTCGGTCGACACGGTAGGTTAAGGAGTCTATTTTCCCATCAATGTTTGATAGTGTGGATTGGATCGTCGTAAACATAGAGTGGAAGTCTACGGTAGCGTCAGAGCCCACTGCCGACGTATTTGCCTGGGCGGTAGATTGATCATCCGTACTGTTTTCCACTGCCTTCTTCGACTGCTCAAAATGCAGTTTGAATTGGTTTCTGTCTGGTTTCCCCATGTTTCCAGCAGCGGGTTGTAATGGTATCGGCGCCCACGCCCCGTCACGCGGAGGTCAAATTCTCCACAATTGCAGCTATTGAGTTTATGATATATAACCAGTCGTGGTCGGGAAATTTGTACTGTCTCAGCCCTGTCTATCCTCTCACACTTACACGAAGCGCACCTACCGCTGTCTCAGGGATCTCGAACAGAGAGTCTTTGGACTTTATGGGCAGCGAAAAAAAGCACAGTCTCCTCAGCCGAGGTTTTGGTACTTCAGGGCGGTGCCGATGCAGGGCTATGCAGCAGTCAACTCCGTGGGCACGGCCCGCAACACTTCAATATCATTCAGATGGGGGATTAGTAGATAATGCAGTATGTTTGTGCCAGGTTAAGAGTTAGTGTGTAGGTGGGGCAGAAGCGGTGTCGCGGGTCCCCACACCAGTCCCCCCGGCTCTTTCGCACCGGAGGCCTTGTTCCTAGGGACTCCTACTGCAGGGCGCGAATCGCCACGGATGGGCTCCAGCTCCTGCTCGGGACGGCAGTACACTCTACGCACAAGGGCTAATATGGCACGATATCTGTTCGCAGTCTAAGCTCCGCGTATCTGTGCACTAGCATTGGCCTCTGGTAGTAGCAACCGAAATCATAGAAACGAACATCCAGGGCAGGCGGGTCAGATACAGGTGTTTCAGTCGCTCGCCACTCTCCATACACGCTAGGTGTGGTATCGCCTTACTCTGAGCCAGCAGTCAGATGTTGACACCTCGTGCATTCAGGCATTTTCTTCCGTTAGTTACCGCCACCACCTCACCCTCATGGCGCACGCAGCGTCGCAAGGCCTCACATTGGGTACCAATCACCTGCGGTATGGACGTTATCAGGGTTCCGCAGTCTCCACCTCCACACTCCACGGAGCACGGACCAGCCAGGGGCAGCGTGAGGCAGTCCAGCGGCCTCAGCAGCAGAGACGCTTCCGCGGAGGTGCGCACAGAGCAAGGCCTCCGTTCAGGCCCACTCGTCGCCCACAGCAGCGATGGCGTCGGGCTCCGCGGTCCCCTTCTCCAACCCTCCACAATACACGAGTTGACAGAGGTCGGTGCAGGACAGACCAGTGATTCCGGCGGCAGTCCCGGCCTGGCGGGGTGCACACAGTGTTATGTCCACACTTACGGCGCTTCTTCGTTTTCGCCCGCGAGACCTGTGTAGCGGACGAGCAGGGATCGCGTACTCTCTCGTGTCTCAGGCCGCGTCTCGGCCCGGAAAGCACTGCGGATTTTACCCTTTTCAGCGCAGAGTTCAACGACAAAAAGCAGGTCTGCAGGGCGCCGCCGTCTTCCAGTTCAGTTTTTTGTGGTTTTCAGTACGTTTGTCAGGTTATGTACACAGGATAATTGAAGGATTGGGACGCGACCGAAGGAGCTCGCTTACAAAGCGGCCATCTTCAGGCGTGGCTAGCTCCGCCCCCCCTGCAAAGGAGGGCTTATGGTTACGGGGGCACAGCTGGTTCGCCAGGACCCGGGTTGGGCGACTCGGGTGCAGAGGGGTTAGGTCGGCTGGGCTGGGTGTGCAAATATGCCCTTCGCGGTCAGGGACAAACAGCTGGTAGGGGCAAAATCATAGCAGCTGCGCCACTCTCGAAGTGGGTCTCAGTGATGCTGACGCCCCTCAACTGAAGCTTGGTCCTGGTGCTGTGACAATCCAGACTGGACTCTCACAGTTACGGTTTGGTGCACGGTGTCCGGTACCCCGTGGGTTGGTGCTGCACGGCTTCGGTTGATCCTATTGACTTCAAACTGTATTCCACGCAAAACCTTATTTCTGGTTTCCCACATTTGGAGTGAGGCTTGGGGACTAAAACCACTGGGCTAGCCATGGGGCTGTCAGAGGGTGCAATAACCCCTAACTCCAAAATCTTGCTGACTTCAGCTTTGATGCTCTCCTTAACATGGTCAGACTGTCAATATATCTTGTTTTCGACAGACAAGTGGTCTCCAGTGTCCACATCATAGCTACACCAGTGTGTCTGTCCAGGGGCTGTCAGCTTGCTGCTGGGCAGAGAGGGTGTCCGAGCATACCACTCCATCCACTGACCCATCGTAATGGCTGCTGGAAAGTAGGTCAGGGAGAGGCTCACTCTATGTTTCCTGATCCTCATCAGTGACCATCAGCATAGTCACATCAGCCCTGTCGTGGAAAGGTTTAAGGTAGGTAACATGGATGACCCTTTTGGGGCTCCTGCTAGTGCCAATGTTAACCAGATAGGTGACCTCACCTTTCCTTTTAAGGATAGGGCAGGGGCCACCCCATTTGTCCTGAAGGGTCCTAGGTGCCACAGGTTCCAACACCCATACCTTCTGCCCTGGTTGGAATTCCACCATGGCAGCCTGTTGTTCATACCAGTTTTTGAAGTTCTTGCCTGGCCTCGAGGTTTTTGCTTGCTTTGTCCATGTTCTCTGCCATACTGGAATGTAGGCCTACTACTTAGTCCACAATATCTTGTTTAGGCTTTTTGAGAAGTCTCTTAACCAGACAAAGTGGCCCCCTCATAGGATGGCCAAACAGAGGTTCAAAGGGAGAAAAACCTACTCTTTTCTGTGGCACTTCTCTGTAAGCAAAAAGCAGGCATGGCAAAAGGACATCCCATCTCCTTCTGAGTTTTTCAGGGAGTCCTGTGATCATGCCTTTAATGGTCTTGTTGAATCTTTCAACCAGGCCCTTAGTTTGTGGGTGATATGCGGTAGTGAACTTGTAAGTTTCTCCACATTCAGTCCATATGTGCTCCAGGTAGCCAGCCATGAAATGTGTACCTCTGTGTGACACCACGTCCTTAGGAGAACCCACCCTGGTAAAGATACCAATGACGGCCCTAGTCACTGCAGGAGCAGTGGTAGTCCTAAGGGGAATTGCCTCAGGATACCTGGTAACATGATCCACTGCTACCAGCATAAATCTGTTTCCTGATGCAGTTGGAGGGTCAAAGGGACTGACAATGTCAACCCCTTCCCTTTCAAAGAGCACCCCAGTCACTGGAAGCGGAATTAAGGGGGCCTTTGGGTGGCCACCTGCTTTGCCACTGGCTTGGCAGGTGGCACAGGAGTTGCAAAACTCCTTCACCTTCTGGGACATGTTTGGCCAGTAAAACTGGCTGAAAAGCCTGCTTCAAGTTTTGCTCTGGGCAAGGTGCCCAGCTAGGGGGGTTGTAATGTGCCAATGTGAGTAGAGACCCTCTGAACTGCTGAGGCACTACCACTCTCCTTTTGGCACCAAGTTTGGGGTCTCTGACCTAAGTAAACAGGAGTCCTTTCTCACAATAGGTCCTGTGGGAGCCACTGACATCTCCCAGTTCCTGTGCAGCAGCATGCTGTATCAGGCTTTCCAGAGTAGGACAGGTCCTCTGCCCTTGGCACAGCTCTTCCCTAGAGGGTCCCCATGGGTCTGGGAGCTCTGCAGTGTAAGACCCAAGTTCCTGGGGCTTGGTTCCCTCTGGGGCTGACAGATCTTCTCCCTGGGGAGAGGACCTGAGTTTGTGGCTGTTCTTACCTTTTCTTTTGGAGGGTTGGTCCATCATGTCAGGCTCCAACATCTTTTTCAACCTGGCCCTTGCTCTGTGCTCAGGTTTTTACACACACCCATTCAGGAATTCCCAGCATGGCTGCACTGGACTTAAGCTCAACCTCAGCTCAAGCTGAGGACTCCAGATAATTCCCTAGCAGACATTCAACTGGATTGCAGAAGAGATCACCTACCTGTTTCAGGCCAGTAACCACTCCCCATTATAAGAATACCATTGCCATGGGATGGATCTTAGTGACATTATCAGCATTGGTGACTGGGTAAGTCTGTCTAGTCAGATACTGTCCTGGAGAAACCAGTTTCTCTGACACCATGGTGACAAAAATGGCACCTGTATCTCACAGGGCTTCTACCCTAATCCCATCTATCATGGGCTGATTTTTGGATTTCTCCATATTAGCAGGCTAAACAGCTATGGTTGCAAGGTCCACCCATCCCTCAGAGACTAGTGTAGGTTCTGTGTGCACTCTGGTTCGCTCAGGGCACACTAGGAATCCCACCTGGAGACTTTCTATTCCAGTGTTAACTAGAGCAGTACTAGGAGGATTCTTTTTGGGACAGGTAGAGTATCCAGTTCGGTGTCCAGCTGTTTGACATTTGTGACACCATGCCTTTTTGGGATCTCAATTCTTATCTTGGTACTCAGTATTTGGTTGTGTAGAGTTTTGGAGCCCACCCTCCTTAGCAGGTTGATGGGGGCCTTTAGAAGACTGTTTACTTTTATCCTTAGGATGTTCACCCTCTTTGCCCTGAGGGGGCTTAGTAACCCCTATCTTTTGGTCACCCCACCAGGGGCAGTTTTGGTCACCCCAGTCTTGACCCAGTGGCCTGCCTTCTTTCCCAATTCTTAGGGAGAAGTTGGACCTAGGTCTACCAAGTATTGGTGCAACTTTTCATTAAGACAGTTACTCAACAGATGTTCTTTCACAATCAAATTATACAGCCCATCATAGTCACGCACTCGACTTCCTTCTAACCAACCACCTAGTGTCTTTACTGAAAAATCTACAAAATCAATCCAGGACTGACTTGAAGTTTTCTGAGTCCCCATGAACTTAATCCTATATTCTTCAGTGGTGAGTCCAAAGCTCTCAATCAGGGTACCCTTAATGTGGTCCTAGGACTCAGCATCTGTTCCTGTCTAAAGTGGGGGATACTTCTAAAAAGAGGAACCAGGGGGCGTGGCCAACCATCATGGCCGAACGGACGTAACTCCGCTCAGCTCTGCGCCAGGCCCGGACGATTTAGCCTGTTCGGAGGCGCTTTGTCCCCCAAAAACATTGCCACCCGGGTCCCCTACTCTTCTAGGCAAAATGGGGCCCCTGTTTGGTACTGCGAGTGCTCCAGAAGATGCCTACGGGGTGCCGATGTGGAGCACGGAGCCGCGAGACCTGATTTAAGATGGCGGCCCAGCTTGAAAGAGAGATAGGCGGAGGCACTCGCCGCGGGTGGCGGGGCTGAGCCGCGGGGCAGAGGCCTACAGGAGGCGGCATCCGGGGGCGCAACGAGCACCCGTGAAGGAGGCCCAACATGCAGGCCCGGCCGCCTGCCTTGCGCGCACTGTCACTGCCACGACTCCCCAAAGGGACATGGAATCCCCGCACGGTCCCCCACGTGAGATGCGGGGGCCCATAATTTGAGGAGTTGGGCCCCGGGGGGAGCTGACGATGTTGCACTACACCCAGGAGCACGGGAAGCCCCCGGTTTGGATATAGCTGCAGAGGAGCCCTGGAACAGAGTTGCCTGACCCTAATATGGCGTTGGTCAGGCAACTCCAAGCATTGAATACAGCCTCGTGGCTGGGCCACAGATCGGATTCCCTGCATCTCTTCGCTTGGTTCAGCCTGGGGGAGCCAGCCATAGCCCGAGAGGCGTCCAGAGCAAGTTCACTTTGCGCAATCAGGACACGGGGCGCCCCGAGTGCCATGAGATAGGTGTCCAAGCATCGGCGCTTCGGAGCAAGATCCCTGTGCCCTCTCAGTGGGGTACCACACAGCTCTTTGTCACCTCGCTACAGGGAGGCCCCGGGCTGACACCGCGCCCTGGTCCCTATGCCGCCAAAGAAAGCGCAGTCCGCCAAAGTTTCCAACTACTTCACCCCAGCCACCTCGGGCGCGGATAAAGAGGGGAGGGTCCAAACCGGCGGCGACATGGGGCTTACAAGGGAGGACCTGATGGCGTCGCTGAGAGAGTTAAAAAAGGAGCTCCTGGATGACATTAAGGCAGATATGGGGGCCTCGTTCGACGCTTTTAAAGCAGAGATGGGAGGAGAATTGGTGGCCCTACAAGCAGATGTGGATTCGATCGGGGCCCGCACCCTGGACCTGGAAGCGAGGTGCCAGGAACTGTCTGACCGTGTGCAGCCTCTTGCGGACAACTCTGTTGACCTGCGCAACCAACTTAGGGCCACGATACTTAAGTGCGAAGACCTCGAGAACCGATCCCGACGTGACAACATCTGGGTGAGAGGCCTGGAGGAAGGTTGCGGGGGCCCTGACTTGGAAACTTTCATGGTGGGGCTATTCGTGACAGTGCTGGGAGAGAGTGGCCCGGAGGTCCAGCTGGAGAGGGTCCATAGAGTGGGGCCGCGACTACCAGGAGACTCCAGGAAACCTATGGATGTGCTGGCAAAATTCAGCTCCTTCAAAATTAAAGAACTGATTCATCAGATAGCACGAGCCCTTAAGAAAGTTACATTCCAGAATGTATCCTGCTCGTTATTCCAAGACGTGGCCCAGGCTACACTTGCTCGTCGCCAGCAGTTCCGGCCGATCACAGAAGCCCTGATGGATCGCAAAATAAAATACCGCTGGACTTATCCCTTTGGCCTGGCCTTCTCGTTAGACAACAAGAGCTTTCATTGCACGGAAATAGAGGAAGCAGCAACCATCCTGGGCATTGAGGTGTACGCCCAGAAGCAGACGAAGGGAGCAGGGGGCGCAGGAACGGACATGCAAACGGAGAGACGTGGAGGAGATCCCTGGTTGCAGCAGAAAAGAGGCGGCGAGAAAACGTCGGGATGAAACGTGAAGAGACTCTTTGGTCCGTTACACTTATGAACTTTGTGCAGCCTAGTGAAGAACAGTGGCGCTCAGAGTTAAAAGGGGTTCAGCCCCATCCACAGTTGACACTGATAAACTCAGCCTCCGCGGAGGCATGGGGGAAGTGCACGTAGGAGGGGGGAAAGGTATGTCTCTTAGACTGACAACGAGCAATGGCTAATTCTAAAATCATACTACCTAGCTGGGTAGTAAGAGGGCCTTGGTGGCGGAAATGGGTCCGCCCCAGGAGATGCTCAAAGTTGAGGTTCTCTTCTGAGACAGAGTGCCTCGGAGCTCAAAGTTTTGGTTCATATATGTTTCTGTTGCACATGTTTTGGGATCACAGAACTTTTCGATCTGACTATGTGGTCTTTGTCAGGATAGGGGGTGCGTTGGAGGAGGGGGGGAGCCTACAGTTTTCACGGGCAAATTTAGAGGCGTGTGGGAGATTCCCAAATTGATTAATAGTGGTTAACTGTTTATCTTGGAATGTGAGGGGACTTAACTCCCCCAATAAGAGGCATAGCCTGTGGAAATTTATGTTGGATCATCATGTAAAAATAGCTGCCCTGCAGGAAACCCACCTTCCAAAAAGAGATGAGCAGCTGCTGAAACACAGGGCCTTCCTACAGATTTATCGTTACTCCGCACACACGAAGCACAATGGGATGGCTATTCTCTTTTACTCCTCCGTCCCATTTCTCCTTCAGGATTCCAAATCAGACAAGGCAGGGAGATTCCTGATTGTCAGGGGTGAGCTAAGAGGAAGGTCATGCACTATTGCTACGGTCTTTGTGGGGCAACAAGATTTCCTGAGCACATTTCTAACCACACTGGAGGGATTCGCCACGGGGGACATTCTGTTAATGGGAGATTTCAACTCTATATGGGATCTGTCCCTAGACACTACCCACCCACACAGGGCTACAGGGGTGGTGTTCAGCAAGACGCTTAAAACGGCACTACAAGGATTTGGTCTTTTAGACGCTTGGAGGGGTCTTCATCCCCCGACACAGGACTTCTCCTTTTTCTCTCACTCTCACAGGACCTACTCCAGAATTGATCATGCATTCATTAGCCAGTCCCTATTCCACACACTCTCAGGATGCCAGTTCCACCCGATTTGCCTCTCAGATCCCGCCTCTCTAGACTGGCCCCACGCGTGCTAAACATGACCAATGGTACTTCCCCAACGTTCTCAGCAGGGATCGTCTTCTTAGGGACGAATTGAGAAAGGCAATCCCAGAGATTTTCGACATTAACGACCCTGCTCTGACTTCTCTTGCTAATAACTGGGACGCCTTCAAGGTGGTCATAAGGGGGAAGTGCATCGAACTAGCAACCACACTTAAAAACCAACGTAAGGGGGAGAGAATGCTTCTAGAAGGGGAGTTACAAAAAGCCGAACAGGCTCATAAGGCCAACCCCTTGGTCCAGAACCTAAGGAGAGTCACACAGCTAAAAGGGAAGTTACACTAATGGGGTGGAAAAAACTATCCTGCGACTGCAAGCCCGAAGTTACGAAGGGGGAAATAAAGTTGGTGCTCTTTTAGCACGACAACTTAGAGCGAAGCAGGAAAAAGACTATATTGCACAGATAGTGGATAAAGATGGGACATCTCAGAGAAGTGAGGAAGGGAAGGCCAGAGCCTTTGGGGAGTTCTACCGCACCCTATACACCGCTGACCCATTGGTTGTCGGAGGCCAGGAGCAATACCTAGAAGCGCTCGTTCTGCCACAGATTCCAACCTCCACAAACAACGATCTAAGTGGACCTATCTCCTGTGAGGAGGTACAGAAGGCAATAGACACACTTAAATTGCAGAAGGCTCCTGGCCCAGATGGGTTAAATGCTCACTTCTATCGTACTTTTGCCCCGGAGCTGGTTCCCCGCTTGGTGACCTTATTTAATGATATAGCAGCTACGCAACAGGTGACCCCCTCCATGGGGGAAGCATTGATCTCAGTTATCCCCAAACCGGGAAAGGACCACACAAGTTGTGCCTCCTACAGGCCTATTGCGCTCTTGAACCTAGACGCCAAATTATACTCTAAAATTCTAGCCACACGCCTAGAGAATGTCATGCCGTTTCTCATTAAGGCAGATCAAGCAGGTTTCATTAAGGGGAGGCAAACGCATGATAATTTGAGGAGGGTGGTACACATCATCGAAAAAGTGCAGAACAAAGACATCCCAGCGGCCCTTCTCTCGCTAGATGCGGAGAAGGCCTTTGATCGGGTCGATTGGGCCTTCCTGACTCGAACAATGAGGAAGTTTGTGTTCAACGAGACCTTCATAGGCATGGTGCGGGCTAACTACTCAGCTCCTAGATCGCGGGTTCTGGTGAATGGGGTAGCTTCAGAACCCTTCGGACTCTCGTGGGGAACCAGACAAGGTTGCCCGCTATCTCCCCTGCTTTTTGCCCTCAGCATTGAGCCTTTAGCGGAACGAATCAGGGCCAACCCAGACATAGGGGGGGGGGGGTGGCTTTTGGGACAGACGAACACAAGATTTCTCTCTTCGCAATCCCAATCACCAGGCCTCTGTCCTCTCTCCCGGCCATCCAAACAGAGCTTACCTCTTTTGAAAAAGCCTCGGGGTTTAAAGTAAATCCATCGAAGTCCTATCTCCTCAATCTGACACTACCCAGGGAGACCATGAGGGCTATAGAAGAGTTGTCCCCCTTCCAAAGCACACATAAGAACATCACATATCTGGGTGTTAAACTTACCCCTAAGCTATCGAATCTCTACGGGGCTAACTATCCTCCCTTGCTGCGGCAACTTAAAGCGGATCTGGCCAGGTGGAGAACTTCCTATACCTCCTCGATAGGACGTATCAACGCCATCAAAATGAATGTTCTTCCTAGGTTGCTTTACCTCTTTCAAGGCTTACCGATACTGGTAGACAGGGTTATCTTTGCTGACCTGAAAAAGAGTTCATTTGGCAGGGTCAAAGGGTGCGTTTATCCTACCGTCTACTAACTAAGGCGAGAGTGGAGGGGGGATTGGCACTCCCAGACTTTTTGGGTTACTACAGGGCGGCGCAACTCCGGGTGATTACAGATTGGTCCCTTGGTGAATCTGAAAAACCCTGGCTCCATATGGACCGACAAATAGTGGGTAGGACGATTTGGGATCTCCTCTGGAAGCCAAAACAAAACCGACCATTAAATGCTTATATTAGCACCCCCACAGCTACCACCCTACAGGTTTGGGATGACCTTAACAGGTCAGCGCCCCTGACCACCTTCCCTTCTCCCTACACTCCCATTCACTTTAATCTCGAGTTCCCACCGGCTCACCAGGATGGGCCGTTTGAAGTCTGGCGGGAGGGGGGTTGCCATATGATTTCTGATCTTTTTAAAAAGGGGAAGTTAATGACATTTGAGGAATGCGCCAAAACATTCAAGCTTCAGCCCTCTGAAAAATTCCACTACATACAACTCAAACACTGGGTACAACAACCTCAGATCCGGTTAGCCGCAACTAGAGACTTACTCCCAATTGAACAATTCGCTCAATCGGGGCTTCCTAAAAGGGGACCATCTCATTCCTTTACTCACTCATACGGACTCCACCCCGAGACACCATAGATTTTGGGATTCTCTTCTTGCTACCTCTCTGGGGAAAAACAATGGGGCTCCCTATATAAGGACATATCCAAATACAACAGTTCCATGTTTTTAAGAGAGGCTCACTATAAAATTATATACGAGTGGTACCTGCACCCCCAGAAGATGCACAAAATATTCCCTAACACCTCCGATAGATGTTGGAGAGGCTGCGGGCTCCTGGGAGACTTCAGGCATATCTGGTGGGACTGTCCCTCAATTCAGCCCTTTTGGAAAGAAATCTTATCCCAAATTAAAACGACCCTGGGTTATCCAATTCCCGCTACACTGGATCACACTCTCTTGGGGATCCGGGACCCTAGCTTGAAACGTCAAGCACATGGGGACCGCTCTGTAATGTGGCTATGCTTAGGGGCCGCCCAAATGGCAATAGCTGCAGCGTGGAAGAGGGTGGAGGCCCTCTCCCTTACACAATGGCATGCCAGGCTATGGTGAGCACTGGCAATGGAACGAATGGCGGACATAGTAGAGGACACGATAACAGGGTTCGACTACACCTGGGCCGCCCTGGTAGAATACTTGTCACAAGGTTTGCCCCTATTCGCTTGTGGCTCCAGATTGAGGGCACTTCATCTCTTTCATATCTAACACTCTGGATGAATGTGACTCATGGGCTTAGAGGCTTGAGGGGATCGCTTCGGGCCCTGCCCACATTAGTCCGTCCTCATTTATGACCAACCGTGAAATTGTGCTACCGTGTTACTTCTGTTTGTTTAGTTTTATTTTTGAGCTACGTGGGAAGAGTGGATGTAGGTGGGAGACGCAAGTGTCAAAGAACATTATGACCCACAATGGGAGTAAATAATGATGTGGTATTTGTAAACCCTAAAAGCAACCAGCGGGGAACATAAAGTATGCTGCCAACTCAGGTCGAGACCTAGTACACAAGATGAATATGACATTTGAGTTTCCTGTATCTCTTGATCTGTAAGCTATGCTGGTGCCTCCCACCATTGTTTGTCTTGTATTTGTTTTAAAAACTAAAACCAATAAAAACATTTTGAAATAAAAAGAGGAACCAGGAGCTTGAGTAGGTCCAGCACACGTGCTCCTTGGGATAATACTCTAAACACTAAGGTGTGCCGTTCCTTAAAGACAAAGGAGGAAGAACAAGTTACTTACCTTCGGTAACGATATATCTGTAAGAAACATAGGTTAGTTATAGATTCCTTACCTTAGAATTACCACCAGGCGTCAGACTGGATCCGGAGAATTTTTCATCAGCAGTACCCCTGCGCGTCGAAAGGTGGCGTCGGTCGGCTCCGTGTTCGTCCTTGGCGTTGTGGTCGCCGGGATGACGTCGCTGTAGCTACTTAGACGCCGCCCTCGCGCGCTGACGTCAGTTCTTTTACATGACATTCCACGCCAGAAGCGCAGAGCCATGCAAGACACTGACCACTGGTGCACAAAACTAGGGCCCTGAAAGGGATTCCCTGACCCTAGAAATCAGTTCGCAGAACGGGGAGGATGGGTGGGGCATAAGGAATCTATAACTAACCTATGTTTCTTACAGATATATAGTTACCAAAGGTAAGTAACTTGTTCATCTGAAAGAAACAGTTAGTGATAGATTCCTTACCTTAGAATAGATACCCCAGCAATACCAACCCCGGAGGTGGGTCTGCGAACCAAATTCACACCAGAAAGTCCTGGAGAACAGAACGGCCAAAAAAGCCGTCTCTCCGGACTTGGCTGTCCAGGCAGTAGTGTCTAGTGAATGTGTGCAGAGATGCCCACGTAGCTGCCTGACAGATGTCATTGAGGGGGACTCCTCGTCCCAAAGCAGTAGTAGCTGCCGTCGCCCTGGTGGAATGGGCGTGCAGCCCCACTGGAGGCTCCTTCTTTGCCAAGGAATAACAAGCCTTAATGCACAAAATGACCCACCTAGAGATGGTCCGCTTGTGCACGGCCCGACCTTTCTTAGCGCCCACGTAGCCCACAAAGAGCTGGTCATCCACCTGGATTTGTTTGGTGTGATCCAAATAAAAGGAAATCGCCCGTTTTGGATCCAGACGGTGGAGCCTCTCTTCTTCTTTTGAAGGATGCGGAGGCGGAAAGAAGGTGGGCAAAGTGATGGTTTGGCCAATGTGGAAAGAAGTAACCACCTTGGGAAGAAAGGAAGGTCTGGTTCTTAGTACAACCTTGTCCGGATGAACAGCCAGGAAAGGAGGTTTTGAAGAAAGAGCCTGGAGCTCACTCACTGCACTGAAAATTGTCAGCCCAATTTTTTGTCTCTGAAGCATTCTTTTATGGGATATCTCGTGAACGCCAGATCCTTGATTAAACATAGGGTTGAATTCAGCGATTTTGTGTCCCTTCGCAAGCCTGATTGGGTATTCATCACCAAAGCCTGGGCCAGAGATTGCTCAGGGCCAGATCTGGTGGAGGCCATCCCCTCCGGGTATGCCCTGTCCAGACTTGATAGGGAAGGGAGGATAGGGGGGGGTTTAGGAGTACTCTATAAATACATCTATTCGTGCTTCACTGAGGCCCTCACCTCTCCCTCAGATCCCTATCAGGCCCTATATTTCTCTTTGAAGGTCCTACCCACCGAAAGTTTTGTCGGAGTAGTCACCTACCGGCCGCCTGGACCCAGAGCAATGTTCGATCAGGATTTCAGTAATCGAATAGAGCCCAATCTGGCAAGATCTAATATCACTCTTTTGGGTGATTTTAACTTTCATTTGGAGAAAACTCTGTGTATTGAAACGCAGGTTTTCTTGGAAACTATGGACTCCTGTGGTCTTCCTCAGCTGGTGAGGAGCCCCACTTATACGGCAGGGCACACTTTGGATGGGATCTTCTCTAATGATCCTAGGATAGAGGTGAATGATCCTATCCCACTCTCCTGGTCGGATCATTATGCCATCCCATTCCTTCTGTAAATTGCAGTATCTCACCTAGATACTAATTTTAAGAATAGGGTGGAGATGAAGAGAAACTTAAGCCGCATAAATAAAGAGGACCTTCTTAATAAACTTAGTAATTATTGCTGCCTCCCTTATTCGGATGTTAACTCAATCTACGACGATTTTTCCAACTGGCTTTCGGCAGCATTGGACTCTCTTGCCCCCCTTAAGGAGCATTATGTGGCCAGAAAACGCCCTTCGGCCCCCTGGTTTTCTGAAAGGCTGAGAAAGCTTAGACAGGTATGCCGACACCAGGAAAGAAAATGGCGCAGGGATCTTGCCTCAGTCGAAAGGGATCTGCACAAACTAAGATTGAGGGAATATAAGCTAGCCATTAATGAGGAAAAGGTCTCTTATTATTCTAAGATGACGGAATCCATAAAATCTCCAAGGGAACTTTTCACTGTGATTAATTCCCTCTTAGCCCCCACGGCCATTGCCAACACCGAGGTTTCCCAGGATTTGTGTGATAAAATGGCATGTTTTTTTTATGCCAAAATTAAGGACATATACTCCTCCTTGGAGAAGTCCAATGTTGGAAGCTCAAAGCCAGATCTTCCATCGGATCCTTTGGTAGTTCCTCTGAAGGATTGCCGTTTGTGCTCCTTTCCTCCTATACCTCAGGAGGAAACGGAGCGGATGTTAAGTGGAATTAGGTCTGGTTCCCCCCTGGAGCCCTGTCCCCTGAAGATCCTGAGACTGGGAATGGAGGCTATTGCTCCACCTTTGACTTCAATCCTTAATACTGTCATTACCTCTGGCCAGTATCCCACTGCATGGAAAACTGCAGTGGTTAAACCTCTTCTAAAGAAGCCTTCTCTGGACCTTGCGGAATTAAAGAACTACCGGTCTATTTCCCTGTTGCCTGTCCCAGCAAAAATCTTCGAGAAACATCTGAACCTCCATCTTAGTACTTATTTGGAGGATCATCAGCTGCTCGATGGCTCACAACATGGGTTCAGAAGTGAGCACAGTACCGAGATGGCGTTAACCGTTGTATTCAACAACATTCGACAACAGGTTGATGCTGGTCATACCACCTTACTGATCCTTCTGGACCTGACGGCAGCCTTCGATACCATCTCTCCTCTTAGATTGGCTGGGAGGCTCCGGGAAATAGGGATTGAGGGCCTTGCCCTTAACCTGCTTACATCCTTCCTCACGGAACGATCACAAAGAGTTAAGATAGGCCAATTCCTCTCCGCTCCTAAACAGCTGTTCTGTGGACTCCCCCAGGGATCCTCATTCAATCAATCAATCAATCAATCACAGAATTTGTAGAGTGCACTACTTACCCGCGAGGGTCTCAAGGCGCTGGGGAGAGGGAAAGTGGGGGGGGTGCTGCTACTGGTCGAACAGCCAGGTCTTGAGTAGCCTCCTGAAGGTCAGCAGGTCTTGGGTTTGTCGTAGGCTTAGTGGAAGGGTGTTCCAGGTCTTGGCGGCGAGGTGTGAGAAGGATCTGCTGCCGGTGGTTGTTCTTCGAATGCGAGGGACGGTGGCGAGGGAGAGGTCGGCGGAGCGGAGCTGGCGGTTGGGGACGTAGAAGAAGAGTCGTCTGTTGAGGTAGGCTGGGCCAGTTTTGTGGAGTGCCTTGTGTGCGTGGATGAGGAGTTTGAAGGTGATCCTCCTGTCGACGGGGAGCCAGTGCAGGTTCCTCAGGTGGGGGGTGATGTGGCTGTGGCGTGGTACGTCGAGGATCAGGCGTGCGGAGGCGTTTTGTATGCGTTGCAGTCGCTTGATGAGTCCTACCCTTTTTAATATCTTTGTAGCCCCGCTTGCCAATGTCGTAAGATCTTTCGGCCTAGAAGTGCTATCCTACGCTGATGACACTCAAATTATGATCACCATCACTGAGAGTGTCGAAGCGTCAGCAGCAAATTTTAAAAACTGCATGCAGGCGGTGGAGTCATGGATGGTAGAGTACTACCTAAGACTCAATGGGGATAAAACTGAGATCTAAATTTTCGGAGATAAACAGGAGATTTGGTCTGAAGCCTGGTGGCCAGTTACGCTTGGATCTTGCCCTCGCCCTGGCCTCAGTGCCAAAAATCTA
The DNA here is from genome assembly GCA_963921515.1 of Calotriton arnoldi. NCBI lineage: Eukaryota > Metazoa > Chordata > Amphibia > Caudata > Salamandridae > Calotriton > Calotriton arnoldi. The sequence goes on along the minus strand of CAWUFW010001404.1, from coordinate 2,218,916 downwards.
GGCATCATAGTGGACACCTCCCTTTCTCTGGGCCCCCAAATAAATAGAACAGTCTCTACCTGCTTCGGGATGATAAGGACTCTCAAAAAGATTTTTCAATTTCTCTCCCTCCCCGCGCGGAAACAGGCAGTGGTGGCCCTTGTGCTGTCTAGATTAGATTATTGCAATGCCCTTTATGTAGGGTTAAATAAGGGACTCCTACATCGACTTCAACTTGTGCAGAATGCCGCTGCCAGGCTGGTGAAGGGCCTTCCTAAATTCCATTCTGTATCGGCTACCATCAGAAGCCTGCACTGGCTTCCACTGGGCCGGAGAATTGTGTTTAAAGCCCTGTGCCTGGTGCTCAAGGCTTTTTACAATAGGGGTTCAGAAGGCATTAAAAAGCTGTTTCGCAGATATGTCCCCGGCAAGCAGCTAAGATCTGCCAGCAAGAATCTGGTGATAGTTCCCAGGTTCAGGAAATCCAGATGGGGGGGAGGGCCTTTTCGCTGGCTGGAGCCAAATTGTGGAAATCCCTTCCTCCTTCAATTTCGGCTCTGGAACTTCATTCTTCGTTCCGTAAGGCCTTGAAGACTTGGCTCTTCACCAGCTTGAATCTGTAAACCCTTCACCTATGGACCTCTCTGATCCTGTCCTTTTTCGCAGCGCCTTGATGCCCCTGGGCTAAGTCCACGCTTTATAAAACCTATATTCATTCATTCATTCATTCACTGTGTGAGCAGAGGTGATGGCAACCAGAAAAGCAGTCTTTAAGGTAAGAAGACGAAGAGGACAGTTATGAAGCGGCTCAAAGGGAGCGCACATAAGGTAAGACAGAACCAAGTTCAAGTCCTACTGAGGCATTACGAAGGGAATAGGAGGAAAAAGATGAGTAATACCCTTCAGGAAGCGATTTACAACAGGGGAATTGAAAAGAGAAGGCTGACCAGGAAGCCTAAGAAAGGCCGAAATGGCCGAGAGGTAGCCTTTAAGAGTGCCCAGAGCAGAGCCCTGCTGGGCCAAAGAAAGAAGGAACAAGAGAACCTCAGAAAGGGGGGCAGAAAGGGGATCCACAGCCTTTGCTGCGCACCATGCCACAAATTTGTTCCATCTACAGGCGTATACCGTCTTAGTGGGGGGACGCCTGGCAGCCAAGATAACATCACAGACTTCAGGAGGCAGGTCAAACGACGTCAACTGCTCAATCTCCACGCAAGGAGGTGGAGGCTGGACAGGTTCGGGTGGAGGACCGTCCCCTGCTGCTGCGACAGAAGATCCTCCCGAAGAGGCAGTCTGATCGGAGGATCGATGGCCATGTGTAGCAGCTCAGGATACCAGACTCTTCATGCCCAATCCAGAGCCACAAGAATGACTTGGGCCCGGTCGCGCTTGATCTTCTTCAGCAATCTGGGCAGAAGTGGTATAGGCGAAAAGGCGTATAGAAGACCGCAACTCCACTCGCGACAAAAAGCGTCGCCTAGCGAGTGCCGCCTTGGAAATTCCAATGCGCAGAATTGCTGACATTGCGCGTTCTCTTCGGTGGCGAATAGATCTAACCAAGGCTCTCCCACTGCTGAAAGAGAACTTGCGCCACCTCTGGGTGAAGACGCCATTCGTGATCCATCATGCATCTGCGGCTGAGTTCGTCCGCCCTGGCGTTTAGTGAACCTGCCAGGTGTTGAACCACCAGGGATATGCCCTGATGTTCCAGCCATGTCCAGAGACGAGAGCCTCTTGACATAGGGTCCACGACCCCACCCCGCCCTGTTTGTTGCAGTACCACATGGCGGTGGTGTTGTCTGTGAACACCTGCACTACTCTTCCCTGGACAGAGGGAAGGAATGCTTTCAGTGCAAGACGGATCACCCGAAGCTCCAGAAGGTTGATGTGGACCTGGGACTCCGCTGGAGACCAGAGGCCTCGGATCTCCGCCTCCCCCATGTGACTGCCCCATCCCAGAAGTGATGCATCGGTCACCACTGTGAACTCTGGTTGGGGAAGGGAGAGGGACCTGCCGTCGACCCAATCCTGGTTCGTTAGCTACCACTGCAATTGGTGTGCAGTGCCCTCCGAGATCTGGACGCAATCAGACAGGTTTCTCTGATGTTGAGCCCACTGGAACTTCAGGTCCCACTGCAGAGCCCGCATATGCCATCTGGCATGGTCCTCCAGCAGAATGCAGGAGGCCATCAGGCCCAGTAGCCTGAGGGGCATCCTGACCGAAACCCGGGATAGAGGCTGAAAGATGGGAATCATAGCCTGAATATCCCAGACTCGCTGTTCGGGGGGATAGACCCGAAACTGCATCGTGTCCAGAACCGCTCCGATGAAGAGGAGCTTCTGAGAGGGAGTCAGGTGCGACTTCGGCACGTTGATGGAGAACCCCAGTGAATGCAGGAGGTCAGTCGTAGTCTGGAGGTGGGAGACGACAGCCTGGGGCAAGCCCGCCTTCAACAGCCAGTCATCGAGATAGGGGAAGACTGGAACATCTGATCTGCGGAGATGAGCTGCGACCACCGCCATCACTTTCGTGAACACCCGAGGGGCGCTGGTAAGGCCAAAGGGGAGCACGGTAAACTGAAAGTGCTCGTGGCCTACCGTGAACTACAGGTAACGCCGGTGGGCCAGCAGGACGGGGATGTGAAAATAAGCGTCCTGCAAGTCCAAAGCCACCATCCAGTCTCCAGGGTCGAGGGCAGACAGGACCTGAGCTAGCATCAACATTTTGAACTTCTCCTTCTGGATGAAGCGGTTGACGTTCCTGAGATCCAAGATAGGACGCAGGCCTTTGTCCTTCTTGAGCACCAGAAAGTAGTGGGAATAGCAACCACGACCTACTTCTGGGACAGGAACTCGGTCGATGGCTCCCTTGGTCAAGAGTGCTGAAACTTCCTGTTGGAGAAGGGCCAGATGATCCTCCGACATGCGATGGTACTGAGGCGGCATGGATGGAGGGGTAGTCTTGAAGGGGAGGGAGTAGCCCCTTCGGACTATTTGCAAAACCCACCTGTCCGACGTGATAGTGGCCCTGGACGGTCGGACTAGGAGGGTTTGGAGGCTGCTGCAGGGAAGGCTGTGGTGGACTGGCCCGCCCGCTGGCCCCCAGAACCATGGCAGTGGTTCCTACGTCCCTGGCCGCGCAGGGGCTGAACAGCTTGCGCTGGCCTGTGGCTCTGGGCGGGACGTGGCGGGGCACCCCTTCCTTAGCCACGAAAGGGGCGAAAGGCAGACTGCGCGGGGCGGGTGGTGGAGAGGCCCAAGGACCTGGCCGTAGCCCGAGAGTCCTTAAAGCGCTCCAGCGCGTTGTCTGCCTTGTCGCTGACTCACTGACAAAATATCGAAGGTCAAAAAATCGACCTACAAAAATATCGCAACAAAAATATTGATGTCAATAATATCGACATCCTATCTACAACATGGTAAGTACAAAAATATCGAAAAATAAAATATCGATGTCAAAAATATCGTTATCAAAAATATCGTTTTTTTTTTGTTAAAAATAATATGTAAAATAAACTAAATAATACTTATAATTAAAATAAACATAGTTAAAAATATTTGATAATATTTAAAATTAATAAGTAACATATATAATTAAATAAAACATTAATTAAACATATACATATAAGATATAATATATATACTTACTTAATAATAATTTTGAATAATTATTGTAATAAATTTTAAATTATTAAAAAATATTATAAATTACAAATACATCTATACACATAAAACAATAACATAAATAAAAATTAAATAATTATGTATAACAAACTAAGGGGCACATTACGATGGCGGGCGGAAGCACAACCGCCGTGCTGGCGGATGCAAAAACCACCAGTTACCGCCGGCACGCAGCAGTCCACACGCCCGCCCAATTACGATGCGAAAAGTAGGCCAAACACCGCCGGCAAGCCAGCAACACCGTCCGCCATCAAAGTGCGCCCGTACATGTAGCGGCGCAGCCCAACTGACACACACCGTCCGACGAAACACGTCCCGCCCGGCGCATAAATTACGATGCCGCAAACAAACGGCTCCCACGGCCAAGAGATACCGTACGACAAACCGAAGCGGTAACACGGACGCCGAGCACGGACAACGAAGAAGCGGCTCCCCGAGCATGAATCCAGCACTGCAGGCCGTCCCCATGCTCCTGCTGATGCACCACCAAGGACGCAACGTACCGCGGAGACGCAGGTAGGCACACACACAACAAGTGCACGCAAACAGCGCACACAGTGCAAGGGCGGAAAAGCGGACAACCCCCACCAGCGCGTGTACACTACACATCCACCATCGCATCCACATATGACACACAGGCCAAATCGTAACATCGCAGAACACATGTGTACACACCACCTGGGACTAGGAACCAACCACCCCGTCACGGCCCCAAAGCGCCGATGACGCCGCCACACATGCGCACAACGCAGAGGCCAACCGCAGCGCCATGCATGCGTCGCACACAGACACAGGGACACAACCAAGCAGCACACACATCAGCCCCACCCCGAACGCACATGACACGTGACAGGCCGGCCACAGACATGTCCTCAACGCCCAATTCACGGACAACACCCAACGCCACACAACCGACGCACACATATCAGTGAAGACACGCAACAGCAGGACACACCCCAGTGTAACAAACATGGCGTAGCACACAGCGGCGGCAACACCAACTAGGAGAAGCAGGGCCCCTTCGGGAAGAGGAACGCCAGTACCACACAGAAACACCCATACCACCCTGCACATATGAACAAGACATATAAAACGGAACACCAAAGAGCCCGGGGACCGACAACAGGTGGCCCAAGAATAACATTCACACACAAGGCCCAACGCAGAGCGGAAAGGCAGCCTGCCGCCCACACAAGGGAGAGCAGACAGCACTGAATGACCTTCCATTCCAACTCCGAAACCACAGCCCTACGACAGAAGCCGGTGAATACAGCCATTGTCCAAGAATAGACCAACACAGGCATGCCGAGGAGACCGACCACAGGGCAGATAGCGCATATCACAGAAGCACACAACGGACGGGGAAGAAAGAAGAAAACACTCCCCATGTCGGCCACATGCAAGTTAATTGGAAGGAGTCACACAGCACTGACCTTGAACTGTCTGAGAAGCATGTGGGAAGAGGGCCCGTGTCCTCCAAACAAGCCAACAGAACACAAGTCCTGTCTCCCTACGACTACACAGAGCTCACAGCAACCCCGGAGCGTGCACATTGCAGACTGCACACACAGCCGGAGCACGCCACCTCAACGAACCGCTGCGAAATGGCAACCGCAACACACCTACCCAACTACGCCGAACAGCTCAAGCTGTACAAAACCAACCTGTGCCATACATTGGGATGCGATCTCCTGTCCCTGCTGAACGTAAGTTACCGACTGACTTACCGCATCACATTGTTCAGCTGCGTCATGCCCGTCTTCTACTGTCGGAGGTGTCCCTACCAGCATCCCGTCGAGATATGCCTCTCCAACCCGGCATGTCTGAAGGCGGACCTGCTACCACTACTCCTCCCTCTGGACGCACACGACAGGGCCTGCTCTGCCTATGGGGGCATGGCGTATGTGGCCAACATCGCACCCGCACTGAAATGGGACCACTGTGCCTCCACACGACGGATCATCGATAACAGCTACATCGAATGTCACCCAGCATGCCCCATCATGGTCCTCCAAGGGACAACCTACGAACAACACCTTGACAGCCACCATCCGCTTCATTGGCTGGCAAACATGTACACCACCAATGACATGGAAGCCCTGCTGGACGGCATCGCATACCTGACAACCTGTAAATACGTCGGACCACAACGCAGGTTCCCCGAGTGACCTATGATGTCCAACCCCGCACCCATGCTTAGCTTCCGCACGGACTGGCCAGTCACCACCACAACAGCCATACCAAACGACCGGCAACTGTAACCACACCATCAACGACATCGCCATGACATCGGATATGACCGGGACATGCACACTGTTCCCCATCACATCCAGGAACACCGCATGCATCGTGGGAGGCAGTGGCATGGGCTCTGTGTATCGCACCCACATGGACGGAACTGCACGAACAACCAGGACACGACATGGATCCAGCGCCCATGGACACACACACCGCTCAGTGGACATGAATAGGTCGCCTGGAGTCTGTGGGTGCTGCACCCCTCCCACCCCCGCCCCGGGAATCCCATACCAGGACCTTTGCATGGACGACAAGTGCATACAACAACAACACGACCCCAGTGACTGTGACATGTCCAGTAACCACCACAGTGCAACAACAAGTGGCACGCCGCTGCATGCACGCAAGCACATGCCCTGATGTCATCTCACATGCACGCGTGCATGAGGAACAACCGCAGCAAACCTGTCACATGGAACTGAGATGGACTGTGCCCATGATGCCAAGCGGTCTGGTAGGCTACATGTATACCGTCTGTGTCAAAGTCCGCAGCTCCGCAGCTATACGTAAATGTACATTAGCACAGCCTTGGCCAAGCAGATGTCACTCTGAAGCCCACATCCCACATGCAACAGCCAATCACATGTAACCCCACACCCTATCCCATTTGCAATCATGCTCAGTATATCCTCAACATGTATCCCGCTGCCAGTAGTGTCCACTATACTGCATCACAGAGGACAGAAGACTCAATATAATGTTTGAAACCAAAACTGTCTCCGCTGACTCATTTCACAAGTACGAATGAGAGAGGATGAGAGTATGTGAAGTACACGGCAGTCGTGACATGACCATGTAGTCCACTGGTATTGGATGTCAACGCAAATGAGTAGCACTACTGTGGAAGACACACATGTGTCGTGTGAAGTCGTATGGACGCAGTGCTCAGGTGGGTGGGTGCGACGGGTAGATGCGCACATGCCAAGTTGGAGCACGCCGTGTTGGGAGGGGTCATGAACAGTACACCACCGCTTCCCTGGGCATTGTGAGAGGACACCTGTCGGGGGGAGTGAACACGTGTGTGCACAGCAGCCGGGCACACGTACAAAGCGGTACCAGGCGCACCTCAGCCCACCCTCTGTGGACAAGCTGGATCCTGTTGTGCGCCCGCCATGCCCCTGACAAGGCACACACAGCCCCAGTCGACCAGGTGTAACCCCAACATAGTCAATCCGCACAGGCGATACAGGGCACGGGATGGCAGTGGAGCATGGTGTGTGAGAGGTCTCCTCGCGCTCCTCCTGGTCATATCACGCAGGCAATAGAACCTCAACGTCTAGCATGGCACAAGTCAGATGGAAGTGTAGGGGGACGCACCACAGCACGAGCAGCACTGACGTCACGGGAGGTGGCTCGCACCATCCCATCCATTGCCCATCATACCAACCACGCCACATGCCATTGCGACTAAGTGCAAGCGCGTGCGCCACCACCCCCGAGCCCTCCCCAGAGAGGCCAAAGAGTGAATGTGTGGGCCATCAGCCACAGACGGACGCGGCCTGGCCGCAAGGGCAGCCACAGCCACTGGGTGTCGCAGGTGGCGGATCCGGAAGGCGAAGACTGTGATGCATAGTCCATGCAGGCCGGGTCACCATTTGGGGCACCACGCAGGTGGACGGCGTCCCGCGACACATCATACCCTGAGACAGCCCACTCGTGCAACTGGACCCACACATACACTCCTTGCCCTCTCTGGTGCGAGCTTGGGGCTGCCTGTGCAAGCGCTAGCCTCGCAGGTGAGCATGCATATTGGGGGAGCGAGGGGAGGACATGAGGGCTGGGGCGAAGATGACTGTATCACTGTCAGTTAGTACAAGGGATGACCCAGATGTGGAAAGGAAGAGACGTGTCCCGTGTGTACTGCAACTAGTCGCCAATACAACTACCCCCCATGTCCGGAATGTAAGCCCGCACCTAGGCCCGCCCATCCGCCACATCGAACATACCACCAGCACGACAACCTTCCCATTCGAAACACTGACTGGGGGTGGCGACCAGTGTACAATCATGTGTAGCCTACCCACGCGTACATGTGGGCCCTCCATGATCCATGTCACCTGCGGCAAAGTCATGACATGCGCAATGAGGGAAGTGAGGAGAGCTGCCCGCCCCACGCGCAGAAGGTGCATCAGCTCCACAGACCCAGCAGCGAGTCCAGCAGGGGTCACATGTGCAGGGGCAGCTGTGCCTGGTGTGAAGGCACATGCATATAGACAGCACATCGACCAATGTGTAGTCTGCCCACATCTACAGTCCATCATCATGCGGACATAGGAATTGAACACAGGGCAACACATCTTAGTGGGTGCACCCACCGTGACCAACAATGCGCAATCATCGACGTACCCGCCCTGTGCATGGCCCCCCACCCAACGGCGGCACATCCAGTGCCACCATCCCACACACACAAGCCTTCCACGGAACATGCTGTGTCCAATGGTCAGTACAGAGTCAGCGCCCATCTGGTGGATCCTGAACAGGAGACACATGCACACACATGCCAGCTCCCACTATGTACGACTGCCACCTGGCACGTGCAATGTAACCTCTCACCTGTGACGTGTGACTGCAAGCACACAGCCGTCTTGGCATGGGGCTGTCAATGTGGACACCTGTCAATGTTTCGGGAGGTGTGATCCGTACAGTGCTGTACATAGGGTGCAGTGCTGACACCTACTACTGTCTCATATCCCCTCGTGCCACAGGTCCCACTTGTTTTGGCCGCTCAGCCTGTGCCCACATCGTCGTCGTCGTGTGCCATACTCATCCAGCCGCGGAAGCAGTTCCATGCTCAGCAGACATTCATGTTGCCGTGGCGTTGCCGCTTGACGGATATGCAGTCAGTCCCCATCAGCACGCCCCGCAAGTCATTGGGGCCTGGATCCCCATGTGCATGCACATGGCAGTGGTTTGTATCACTAGCCATTGCCATTGTTGGGAGACCTGTGTAAGTGTATTGTGGCCGTGCCGTCCCAGCTTGACAGCTGGGCTGTGGCTCCTGTGCTTACTCAGTCATGTCAGTGATGTGTATGCGAAATTGCTATGTGTCGTGTTGCTTTGACATGTGTCCTCTGCCATTGTCCCTAGGCGGAGACCGAACATTGACCGCCCATACCAATTGCTGGCGGACATGGACGATACAGAGGTTATTAGGAAGTTTCGGCTGGACAGGCCAACCCTGCATCGACTGTGTGCCATGTTAGAACCCCATCTCCGTCCCCGCAGGGTGTATCCGACTGCTGTCACCCCCACGGCTAAGGTGATGGCCGCCATGCATTTCTTCGCCACTGGGTCATTCCAGCACACAGTGGGCATTGGAGGAGGGATGTCCCAGCCCATGTTCAGCAAGGTGCTGAGGGATGTACTGGCAGCCATGATGCTGTACCGGAACAGGTACATCCGCTTCCCCAGGGCTCGTGAATTGGCGGCAGTGAAGGGTGCATTCTATGCCCTTGGCAGAATCCCACACGTCGTTGGAGCCATTGACTGCACACATGTCGGCCTTGTTCCACCACAGGCCACTGAGCACCTGTACCGCAACAGGAAGCACACGCACTCCCTGAATGTGCAAGTGGTGTGCCTTGCGGACATGGTGATCACCCACGTGTGTGCAAAGTTCCCAGGCTCGGCCCATGACGCACACATAATGCGCAACAGCATCTTGCCACGACTGATGTCCAATATGCAACAGGATCGTGCCTGTATTGTCGGTGAGTATGTGGAGTGGTGTAGCGTGCTGGCTGTGCGATGCTGTCCCCTGTCCAGTTGGATTAGCAACGGTTCTCTGTGTCCCTCACACCCAGGTGACTCTGCGTATCCGAATGGGGCATGGCTGCTCAGTCCATTGAGGAATCCTCGCACCCCAGCAGACGATCGCTACAATGAGGCACATGGGAGGACCAGACGTGTGGTCGAGCGTACCTTTGGCCTCCTCAAGTCCAGGTTCAGGTGCCTGGACCGCACCGGGGGTGCGCTGGCGTACTCCCCACAGAAGGTGTGCCGGATAGTGGTGGCGTGCTGCATGCTGCACAATCTGGCCATTCGGAAGCAGATCCCCCTCATCGTGGATGACGGAGATCAACCAGGGCCCCAGCCCGCAGACCAGGACAGCTCGAGTGAGGAGGACAGCGGAGAGGAGGAAGCTGGTAATGTGCGGCAGCAGCTCATCGCCCGCTACTTCACTTGACGGTGAGTGTCCATGTACGACGGCTGATGTGGCTGTATCTGTGCAGGTGTGTGTGTGCTGTGTCAGGGTGGCCGTTTGTTCACTGCGTGCTGTGTGTCAACGCTCCATGGCCAGGGTAGTATGCCACTGTTGGTGGCTGTGGCATTGTGCCCTATTGCTCTGTGCGATGTGTGTACATTGCTTGTAGTTGTTGACATGTACTGTGTGATGGGTGTGTGACACACTCATTGAATGTGCTCCTGTTCTGTCTCCCACCCCTAGGTCCCTACAGGCCCTCCGGATTCAAATGCCATGCCACGCATCAGGTGCCTTTCCGCCCAAGGTGGCCGTTGTATTCCGTACAAATAAGACACAGGGCACAAACAGCAGTTAGTGAAAAAGGTGCATTTATTACAAACTGTGACATGTGATTGTGTGTAAGGTGATGACAAAAGTGGTGCGTGCAGTGACAATGAGCTGTCGGTCATGGCTGCGTGATGATCAGGGTGTACCCACTGGTTCTATGTCCATAGTCCAACACACACATGCCATCCAGATGGCTGTGTGGAGTGGGATCGTAGTCCAAGTCAATGCAGTGGCTGGTCAAGGAAGGCTGGCGGAAGGCTGGCTGGCTGCCTCACTTGCGACTGGAGCGTGCGAAGTCCTCCCGGGAGATCTGTTTCCTCTTCGGACGGCCCCTTCCACGTTTGCGAGGGGGTGCCTGCTTGCGACATGCTGGTGGTTGAGGTGTGATCACTGGCTGTGGACGCAGGGGAACTGGACACTGCTGCTCCACCCTGCGCCCCGGCAGGTGGTGGCGGAGGGGGAGCTGCTGTCCCTGGCTGTGACCTCACCGCCACCACCAGCTGTCCCATGAGGTCCACGATTTGGCCCATACGGGCGTCCATGGACCTCAGCACCCCCAGCACCTCACGCGTGTCTGAGGCAGACCGGACCCATTGTCCTTGGGCCTCTTCATAGGCCCCAAGGACTCTGGCCATGTGAGGCAGGGCATGGCTCCCAGGGGAGGCTGGCGTTTCCCTGACCCTGCTCCTCCTACCAGTCCTGCTGCCACCGGCCTGCCCACTAGCCACATTGCTCACCACGGTCCTCGCTGTGGCTCCCAGGGTGGATCCAGTCGTCCGGGCCACCACCTGCGCTGGGGCTGGTGCCAGCGAAGACGTGGCGGTGGTGGCGGCGGTGGTGGTCGGTGCGGCGATGGTGGCGGTTGCGGCAGTGGTAGTGGCCACAATGACCGTGGGTGTGGCCGCAACGACAGTGGCAGCAGGGGGCTGTGAATGTTCAGCAGCCCTGGATGATGGGTTGGTGGGTAGGAGGGGTCCTGGGGAGCGGCTGGGCCCTGCCACACCAGATGGGCCTGCTTGGTTGTCCGTGTCCGAAGAGGAGGACAGATCCTCCAGATCCGTGTGTCCTCGTTGGGGGCTTGTAGGCTGGCTGTGCTGGCTGCTGGCTCCATCCCCAGCATCCAGCAGTTCGTCACCTGTGGAGAGAATGAGATTTGTTATTGTGTTGCACCTGGCGAAGTATGTATTTGTCGTCTGACATTGACAGTTCGTGCAATCTCGTACATGGGTTTCCCGGAGGCGTGTGTGTGGCTGTAGCATCTGTAGTTGTGTGTGCTTGGCAATGGGACTGTGTGCTGTGCACATGTGGCATGGGACGGATTGGCCATGCCGATGGGTGTGTTGCTGTGCCCCTACTTATTGTGACTCTGGTGTATGCGGGCTCCTGGCCCATCCTGGGTCTGGTTTGTACTTTGCTTTTGGGGTTCAAATGGAACGCTTAGGAACGCATATGGCAACATGGGGGCCATGCCCCAGATTCGCATTTGGGATGGAATATGCTTTTGGGGTTCAAATGGAACGCTTAGGAACGCATATGGCAACATGGGGGCCATGCCCCAGATTCGCATTTGGGATGGAATATGCTTTTGGGGTTCAAATGGAACGCTTAGGAACGCATATGGCAACATGGGGGCCATGCCCCAGATTCGCATTTGGGATGGAATATGCTTTTGGGGTTCAAATGGAACGCTTAGGAACGCATATGGCAACATGGGGGCCATGCCCCAGATTCGCATTTGGGAGGGAATATGCTTTTGGGGTTCAAATGGAACGCTTAGGAACGCATATGGCAACATGGGGGCCATGCCCCAGATTCGCATTTGGGAGGGAATATGCTTTTGGGGTTCAAATGGAACGCTTAGGAACGCATATGGCAACATGGGGGCCATGCCCCAGATTCGCATTTGGGATGGAATATGCTTTTGGGGTTCAAATGGAACGCTTAGGAACGCATATGGCAACATGGGGGCCATGCCCCAGATTCGCATTTGGGAGGGAATATGCTTTTGGGGTACATGCTGTGAGCCATGGGTGCCGAACGTGACATGTGTTGTGGCAGCATGACAGTGCATGGTTTGAGGTGTGTGCATGCTTGACATGGCCTGCATATTTGCTGTCTGTTGTGATTACTGGACATGGCATTGGACGCATCGTTATGAGTGAGTGATGGTTGTGTGCCAGCCAACGTATTGCAGTTGTCCCATCTCCTTGGTGTGCGTGCTGCCCTGTGCCATGTGCATCACTGCAGTGCTCGGGGGGGTGTGGCCCATGTTGTGTGTTGTTGCTCACAGTGTGTCGTGCACTTCATTGACTTCTGGCACATGGTTGGTCATGGGCATGTATCTTAGCGTGACTGCTGTATGTGTGGCAGCTGTGCGGATGACATGCCTTTCATGAGACTGGGGCTGACGGATGGGATGGATGGTATGTTGTTTGTGCATGGTGTGTCTGTGTGTTTGATGGGTTCAGTGGTGTTCGTGTGCATTTATGTTGTTCCGCTCTGTTGCGTCTAGTGTTGTTTGTCTTACATAGGCGTAGTTGTGGGGTGTGTGGTTGACAGGCAGTTGGGGCTACATGGACAGGACTTCAATGGTGTTTCGGTTGTGTGTGATGAGTTGCACAGTGGCTGCCGTGTGGTACTATATTCAGTGTGGCTTGTGCATGCAGACGTGGCTCCTTGGGTGTTGCTATGTCTGTGATGGGTCATGTGGGGTGTGAGTCTGTTGTTCATGTCCGTGTGCACATTGTTCACTTGTTCGTGACGGTGGGCGGTGCTGCGTGTTCGTCTGCTACGTGACATGTCCCATGTGTTGGTCGTGTTATGGTCCTCATGCCTCCAGTAATCCAGCCCTGTCCAGTTTCCCACCTGCAAGTTGTTCGTGCGTGCACTGTACTGGATGCCACATGGCTCTAAGCGGGGGTGCTCCATGTTGCAGGTCTGTGGGGGTGGGAGGGTGTTGTGGGTCGTGGGGGTGGCTGGATACCCACTGACACCGATTGCTGTGGACCGTGATGTCTGCCTTTCGGCTGTCGTTGTGCACTGCGGTGGCTGACACGTGGCTGTGGGGTGTGGGGGATGCTCCTCCTTGCTGTGCTGTGGGACTGGGGCCTGGTGTGTGTTGTACTTGGGCTGTCCACCGTCCCACCCACTGCACTTTGTGTTCCTGCCACTTACCTGTTACTTGTCGGTTAGTGCAGCTGTGGCGGACACATGGGTGTGGTGGGTGCTCGTTGTGGCGCTTCTGGCATATTTGGGGACCTGTTGGTGGTTACGTGGCTGGCTTAGTGTACACATGTCCCCACGCATCTTACAGTTGTTCTGTTTGGGCTGTGTGTGGTAGTGTCTGTTGCATGTGTGTGTGATGTGTTGTGTATTGTGTGCTGGACATGGGGGTGTTTGTCCCTGGGAGCTGTGGCATGGTGGTAGTGCATGTGAGTACATAGCGGTGTGCTGGTATACATTAGTTTGTACTTACCAGCCTCCACTCCCCTGCTAATCCGGCGAGGATCTCCGGATGGATTACGACTCGCACCTTCTCCTCCCACGCTTTGAAGGTCTTAAAGAGCGCGGGATTCCCTCCGCCAGTGACGGCAGCCAGCTCTCTGTTTTTGCCCTCCTTCTTCTTGACCAGGCTCTTTACGTCATTCCAACGTTTGTTGATCTCGACTCTGTTCCTGGGCAGGGTCCCGACTGCATTGACCTGGTCTACGATCCGGTTCCACATTCTGTTTCTGGTGGCTAGTGGTGTGTGCTGGACCATGTTCCCATAGATTTGTGGGTACACCTTGATGATCTCGTCGACCATGACCGTCAGCTCCATGGGCGTGAACTTGGGCATTCTTTGTGGTGCCATGATGTTTGTGGTGCTGGTGCGGTGTGTGTTGTGTAATGTGCAGGGGGTTTGTGGTGCCGGTGTTTGGTGGTGGTGGTGGTGGTGGTGGTGGTGTTTGGTGGTGGTGGTGGTGGTAGTGGTGGTAGTGATGTGTGCGTTTCTGTGGTGTGCTGCTGTCCTTGCTGTGTCACTGTGTCCTCTCCTCTCCTCTCTGGTTTGCAATGTAGCAAGGGGTTGTGGTCTGTGGGAGTGCTGCTTTTGTACTCACCTATGTGGGTGTGTCCTCATGGTCTGTTGTTTTCAGGTGTGTTGTGTCTGGGGTTCTGGCCTTTGTATTTTTTGTTTGTCCGGGGGGTGTTTTCGGGATGTGTACTGTGCTTGTGTATTTGTGCGTGCCTTGCTGTGTGGACTTGTTGGCCATGTTGTGTGCTATTGGTTTTGTGTGCGGATGGTTTCTGTGCAGGTACGTTGGCGCCATGGCTTCTGCCGTGTCGATTCTCATCGGCGTTGTTTGCGCTGGCGGGCGGTATATTTGTGGTTTTTCCGCGCTCATGTCGGTGCGATCGTAATTTCACGTGCGGTGTGTCGGCCGTGAGGGCGGGCGGTTTTGTGTTGTCGTGCGTGTTTCCGTCCGTGGCGGGCGGTTTGTCTCCGACTCGGACGTTGGCGGGCGGTATTTTGTGTGCTTTTTCCGCCGATGGCGGTATTCGGTTTGTGTAATCGTAATGGCGTGGTCGGTGTTCAGGCGGTGTGTGCGGGCGGATTTTTGCCGCTTCCATGCCTGGCGGAATTATTTACGCCGGGTATCGTAATGTGCCCCTTAATAATAATTTTGAATAATTATTGTAATACATTTTAAATTATTAAAAAATATTATAAATTACAAATACATCTATATACATAAAACAATAACATAAATAAAAATTAAATAATTATGTATAACAAATTAAAAAAATTACATTTACTTTTAATATTTTTAAAATTAATTATATACTATATTAACTAAAATAATACAAAAAATATTAAATAACGTAGGGAATAAAACTACTATTACAAAGCCCAAAAAAACAACACTAAGAAAAATGTTGGATAGCGTAGGGGTAAAAATTACTATTCCCACTCCAGCGAGTGTAACAGTAGGGAAAATGTTGGATAGCGTAGGGGTAAAAATTACTATTCTAACTCCAGTGAGTGCAACAGTAGGGAAAGTGTTGGATAGCGTAAGGGTAAAAATTACTATTCTAACTCCAGTGAGTGCAACAGTAGGGAAAGTGTTGGATAGCGTAGGGGTAGAAATTACTATTCCCACTCCAGGGAGTGCAACAGTAGGGAAAGTGTTGGATAGCGTAGGGGTAAAAATTACTATTCCCACTCCAGGGAGTGCAACAGTAGGGAAAGTGTTGGATAGCGTAGGGGTAAAAATTACTATTCCCACTCCAGAGAGTGCAACAGTAGGGAAAATGTTGGATAGCGTAGAAGTGACAAATAACATACTTATAAATAAATTAATTTTTAGAACCAAAAATTTGTAATTTAAAAAAATTACCTATTAATAATTAATATCCAATAAATGAATTATCAATACCCAAAAATAAATTTAATAATTACTTAATTAGATTTCAATTACTTCCAAAAGTATTCCCCTATAAACGCACAACACACTTAATCAATTAATAAAAATTAACTAATTAATAAAATTAATTACCAATTAATAATTGATTACCAATTATCAATTAATTAACAATAATATAATTATCAATACCAATTAATTAAAATAAATTATAAATTAATTGCATTTAAATTACATGATTAATTAATCAATTAATAAAAATTAATCACCAATTAATTAAAATTAATTACCAATTATTGATTAATTAACAATTATATAATTATCAATAACAATTAATTAAAATAAATTATAACTTAATTACATTTAAATTACACGATAATCAATTAATAAAAATTAATAACCAATTAATAAAAATTAATTACCAATTATTAATTAATTAACAATAATATAATTATCAATACCAATTAATTAAAATAAATTATAACTTAATTACAATTAAATTACTTCCCACCCTATTCCCCTATAAACCCACAACCCGCTACAGAACTTAAACGCAAAAAATAATTAAAATTAATTTATAATTCATAAAAATAAATAATTAATTTAGTATAATTAAATTACTTCCCACCCTATTCCCCTATAAACCCACAACCCGCTACAGTACAAAAAAAAAAAAAAAACTTAAAAAAATTAATTTATTAACATATAAAAATTGTATACATATATTTTTAAACAATTAAAACACGTAACAAAAACACATATAACACATACATATTAAAAACATAACAAAATACATAACAATAATACAAATATCGATATTAGTAACATCGATATTAGTAACATCGATATATTTGATTTCGATATTACTAACTTCGATATTATTGACATCGATATTAAGTAATTCGATATTACTTACCTTAGGGTCGATATTCTGTCCATCGATATTCTGTCCCATCGATATTCTGTCCCTTCGATATTTAAACTTCGATATTATGGTATATCGAAATTTTATTTTCGATATTTTGACTGCCCACCCTTGTCGCTGAATAGGCGACGGCCATCAAAGGGAATGTCCATAAGGGTGGATTGGACATCCCCTGAAAAACCAGTTGACCTCAACCAGGTGTAGCGTCGAAGGGCTACCGACGTGGAAATTATCCTGCCTAGTGAGTCGGCGGTATCCAGCCCACAGCGGATGGTAAACTTTGCTGCGTATCTCCCTTTGGCAACTGCACGGGAGAGTACGGCACGGGCCTCCTCCGGGCACTGAGGCAGCACTTGCGCCACCGTATCCCACACAGAGTGGGTGTAACGGCCCAACAGACATGCGGGGTTTACTGACCACAGTCCCAAGCTGGAGGAAGAAAACATCTTCTTCCCAAGATGGTCCAGCTTTTTGGATTCCCTATCAGGTGGTGCATTAGGGAATGCACCTTTGGAGGTGGAGGCTTGGACCACAAGCTCTCAGGGGTGGGGTGTTGGAAGAGGAAAGTGGGGTCGCCCGGAGCCGGGCTGTGGCGTCGGGCAATCATCCTATCCACAGGAGCCCCAGTGTTGGGCCTGGACCAGGTGCCCAAAAGGATGTCGGTGAGGGCTTCATTAAACGGTAGCAGGGGCTCCGAAGAGCTCGCTGCCGGTTGAAGCACCTCTGTCAGGAGGTTAGTCCTGACTGCCACCATAGGTAGCTCGAGGTTGAGAGCCTCGGCCGCCCTACGCAACACCACGGCATAAGACGCTCCCTCCTCCATAGCCACGGTAGGAGGAGACAACATGCCAAGGTCTGGTGAGGTATCCAGACCACTGGCTTCCCCCAGTTCCTCTCTCCAGTCCGGTTCATAGCCCAACTGGTCAGTTAAATGGTCTCCAGACCCCTCCCAGTCCTTCTCACCCTCCTCTGGCTGCCAATCTGGTCTAAAAGAGCCAGGGTAGAACAAGGGCACAAAAGTACCCGCCGGCGCCGGATCCGGCGTCGGTCGATGCTGGTCCGGCTCCGTGTCTACATCGGGATGGAGGCCGGGGTCGACGCCGACTGGGGACACAACCGGCATCGGCTGCGGACGTGGTGCTGGTGGAATCAGTGCCGGGAGAGGTGTAATGAGGTTGACCGGCGCCGATCCGGATCCAGGCCTGGATCCAAGGGGACCCTGCGGTGCTGGGGCCGGAGCCGCCGGCGTCGAGGACCCAGGGCCCCCAGCAGAGTCCGCGGGACCCAAAGGCGCGCCAGCAGAGTCGGACTGCCCAAAAATGGCATGCATCGCTTCGTAAAATTGTCGAAGCTGGGCAGGGGTCGCTCCGGGTCCCGGGAAGGGAGGGAAGCCTGGAGTCCACCCTTCGGGCTCCGCACGCGGAGCTGCGGGAGGGGCACCACCTGCATCCCTCGTCGCGTCGGCCGGAGAAGTCGAAGAGCGACGATGCTTCGACTTCTTTTTGTGCTTCGACTTACCTGACCCCGAGTGCGAAGACTTGGAAGAAGAATGATGATGAGGACTCCGCGACCGGTCCCTCGACCTCCCATGCGACCAGGACCTCGAACGGCGCGGAGCCGACTGCTGGGCCTCGAGAAGCTTTCGGGACCGCTCCCGCAAAGACTTCGGATTCATGGTCCGGCAGACGGAGCACGACTTGGGTTCATGGTCACGCTCCAGGCAGAACAGGCACAAGCGGTGCGGATCAGTCACCGATATCAGTCGGCTACAGGAACCGCAAGCCTTGAAGCCGGGCATCCCTGACGTGCACCAGAAGTCGAAGACTCAAAAATGGTGTCAACAAAAGTCGGCAAAAAGTCAGTCAAAAAATGACTGGAGGTACTGCTCTCTCCGGATCTGCGCTGGCTGGTGCGGAAAAAGAAAGAACTGACGTCAGCGCGCGAGGGCAATGTCTAAGTAGCTACTGCGACGTCATCCCGGCGACCACGACGCCAACAACGAACACGGAGCTGACCGACGCCACCTTTCGACGCGCAGAGGTACTGCTGACGAAAAATTCTCCGGATCCAGTCTGACGCCCGGGGTAATTCTA
Organism: Calotriton arnoldi; assembly: GCA_963921515.1. Classification (NCBI taxonomy): domain Eukaryota; kingdom Metazoa; phylum Chordata; class Amphibia; order Caudata; family Salamandridae; genus Calotriton; species Calotriton arnoldi. The sequence continues at coordinate 2,200,004 of CAWUFW010001404.1, read as the reverse complement.
AGGTAAGGAATCTATAGCTAACTGTTTCTTTCAGATAGAGAGTTTGTAGGGTTCCAGGTTAGAGGAGTAGGCTCCAATAGGAGCAAGTGCCCGCGCACTTCACCTATGTTAATTCACCTCCTATCACCACACTACACACACAATACTACCCACACACTCACACCTCATCATACGGCAAAGAAAAGATCTACGGCAAAGATCCCCGTCGGGCATTGCAGTGCCGGCCCGATGAGGAGCAAGCCCAAATGATGAAGCATGACACTTTTCGGGGTGTTCAAGGGCACTTGCCCCTATTGGAACCTACTCCTCTGACCTGGAACCCTACAACATCTCTTTCCACCTTTGTCTATAAGGAACGGCACACCCCAGTATTTAAAGTGGGGGGTAACCATGTCAAAAGGGGCACTTTCCTACAACACTTCCAAGTATTGTCTCTGCTAATGACTGTTTTAAGGTAAACTAGTTCAGAAAAGCTCAGAAACAGTTTTCCATTTTACTGTTTAACCAGCAGATGCAATTATATTGCTGACCATCCTGTCAAGCTGTCTGCTAACTCTGGGGCAGGCATAGTGACAATACACCGGAAATGTAAAAAGTTATTACAATAGAGTATCTTCTTCATTTTGTAACTAGAGGTGACCGGTGATACTACAATTAGACTACATTAAGTTGTGACAGCAGAGCTTTGAGGTCATAATGCCCCTTACCGGACCCAGGACAACGTGTCTGAGGCAGGTAACTGATCAAACTTACTACTGTTCTTTAAATTATAAAATGGATGACGAGCTTTTCAGTCTCGGAGCTATTTTATCCTTAGAATGTAAACATGTTAGCTAATAAGATATCTGTAGTCCAATGCTTATTAATAGCACTGCTGGAGTTCATTACAAGAAAGCACGAATGTATCTGCAGGTTATCATCATTCTAAATTACACCCACCTTTGAAAGTGACATAATATTTGCTTCAAATTTGTTTTGTAGCCAATTTCAAGCTCCATAGTGGTCTTTGGTTTTTTCAAAATCCAAGTTCAATATTTATTCTACAGCTCTGCAACTATTGTATCTTGTTTATACGAAAGGCCAAGAAACCATGGATTTTAAAAGGGGGGTTGGGAGAGGGTGATGGCCGGACCGTGTATTGTGAAAAATAAAATGCCCCCTACTGGAGGTACATCATATGGGTAATGCAAGTCACCTTGGAATGTCATGTTTTATAAATGAACTCTATCAGTTGGCCTCATTTCTCTAAATTGTCACACACTCCTCTGTTAGTTTAAATATCCTTATAGTGTTTGGTCGGGGGTATAATATCTCATGTTGTGGCATGATAATTTCACAGCACTGGACTGTTGTTAAGATTGATGAAACATAATTAGGTAAGACTAGTGGAGAATAGAGCAGAGGAACCTGGAACCATGGGACCTAAGAGTAACATATTGAGTGATGACAGCCCCCAATTTTCATAAGAAGAAAAGTACTTTTTAAATCTGCCTCTACGACATGTGAACCTGGCTAGCGGGCTTGGAAGCCGACCTCTGTTCCGTAGTCACATCGCCGTAGACTGCCAGGGATCTGAGCTCAGTAGTACAGAAGGATTGAAGTGGGCGTTCAGAGAGCCCTTTTCATGGCTTAAGGCATGCTGAAGGGAAAGTCATTCATCATCTGAGGACCTCAGAGGGAGGAAGGTCGTTTGAGTGTGCATTAATGCTGCTGTGATTTCCTTTCAAAATGAAGTGTGGTACCGACTGTGCCCAAGTCATCACTCTGGCTAATGGATGCGCCACAATAGATGCTCTATTAGAAGTGACTGCCACGGATCCGGGTCAGAAGATCTTGTCATGAATGTGTATCAGCCGAAGAGCTTTGCTTTATTGAGCAATTTATCCTAAGCGATTGCTTTATGTTAGACATGCACTTATTAACTGTTTTCCTGTTACTAGGGCTTGCTGCCACCTTCAATTTATTCAACAATAACAATATCATAATATAATGAATATGTGACTTTATCAACTAACACAATGCTGGTGGACGTGGATACTCAAGATGGAAAATTTTGTAGGAATTACAATTGTAGAGTACATCTAGTGTTACGTTCTTTGCATAACTACTAACATGGAAACGGTGTCAATTGTACGGTGATGTCTGCACCACCAGAATGTATTGGCCGACAACATGCCTATACCTGACTTTCTTCTCAAAGGAAAAGTTTTAACTTTAGCCCTAAATCTGGGATTACTGTTGTTACTGGAATGAGTGAAATTAAACGAACATGATGGGGATTCCCTTAAATATATGGCTTGCTTGTAATAGAGCAAACGTTGTGGTTGAATGACACCAGTAGGAGGCGGTCTATTTTGGTGTTGCCTAACCATTAGGAACTATACTTTATTTGTGTTGCAGGGGGGCGCTAAAGGGTATGTACTATGATGTGAAATTCGGTGAAATGGCTAAAGAGTCAGCATGTGTGGTGCTGATGGTATACATCTGAGCAGAACACTAATTCGAACGGACAAAGTGCTGCCAAGGTCTTGAACGCAGCATCTCAGCGCTGGAAAACCTTCAGCACTGGGAAGCCTTCGGGTAGCTACGGGCTTTATAAATCTGCATAGCATAGCATCCATTTTCAGTTTCCTGTTTCTAAATCGCCCCCTAATCTTTAATGTTTGTCAAGCATTTCATAGTTTCCAAGCTAGGCCTGTGCTCTGTAAAGCTCTACAAATCCAAAGCTGCATATAACAAGAACCTTTGAAAATATCTACGGGGCTAAATTCTCTTTTTTGGTACACCACGGATTCTCACTAAAGGACACTGTCCAGTCTCCCCACCAATGTTAATGGTAATGGTGCCCTGTTCTAGGAGTCCATTATGTTTTGATCGGGCACATCAGGGGCACCCTGTTCTGAGGTACTGAACCTCACCAATACAAAGCTCGACTTCCCAAGTGCCCTCTACTCATGAGCTTTGACTCTCAAAATGGGAAATGGAAGAACGGCATACCACAAACCTTTCGCAATGTAAACCTAGCAGTTGGTGCACCACATCAGTGGCATCATTGTACCTGGGAAGTAAATACATGACAACACGCAAAAACTCAGCACAATACAAACAACACAGATAGATATAACGTGAAGTTCCAAATTTCATGAGAAATGGAATGATGACCCCGACTAAATCAAGGCACACAGCCAGGAACAGCGCAATATAGTCATGCAACCCAGTGGAGCCGTAACCACCCAAGACTTTTACATTTACAACTGGTCAAGATCAACCAGTATTCTGAATCACAAATCTTACATCCAATCCGCTGGAGTGTCAAAGTATTTATTGTCCTTCAGCTAAAGCATCTTCATCACAAGCATCAACTGGAGGATGAAGAGCAACCACTATGGCCTACCTAGGGATGGTGCAAGCTGCTTCGGCCACTGAGAGCCCCTGCTCTCATCCTCTAGAATTTCTTCTCAACAGAAGTCCTTTTCTGCAAACATCAGCTGAGCACATCTCAACGCGCCCTGTCTTCATGACCACCAGTCCAGCTTTAATGAATTTCACTCTGCAAGAACGACTAAGTGCAAACTGACTTTGGCTGGCACAATGTCTATCATATAGTTAGTTATCTCTTTTCAGCCCCTGAGCATGGTTCATTTCTTCTCCTCTATGGACATTTCTCTGCCATCATAGCCTTTAAAGGGCCCCTAGAATAAGGCTACATTGCACAGCCTGAACACTAAACACGACCAGGGAGTGAAAGCTCTTTTTAGCCTGGTTTTGGATGTATTTCCTCCGACCAGACTTTAAGCCGTTTATTTTTTGGACAGTATGCATTGTGTGTTTTTAATTTCTTGCACTTCCATTACCCTTTAGAGGTTTGAATCCTGTACTTGACTAGGGTACCAAAGTGAAAGGTAGTGGCACCTTGGAAAATGTTTAGCTGCCCACCATTACTACCTCATCTGTATTCCTCGTTCCAGTCCTTACATCGTGAGTTTGACCTTGTTATATATTATTACTTAAAAATAAATACTTGCTCAGTTCCTAAATTAGGCTGCACCTTCTGGCTGGGATTCATAAACAAGGACTTCTACCACACTACCTGAACTACGAAGCACCTCTAAAGTCCTGTGGTCAAAGTCAACTGGGCAGCGAGGGCAGGTATCTAGGACTGTGACGTGGAAGACTAGGACTCAGAGTAATAATGATTACTTTGGGGGGAGAGGATGTGGCCTAATGACTAGAGCGGTCGACCTTGAAGCTGGGGAACTGGGGTTGAGTCCCGGCAGGGGCGCACAACATCCTGTGACTCTGGGCAAATCACCTAATCTCCCCGTGCCTAACGAAAATGAATGTGTCCGTCTGTAACGCAACTGGTGCTTATGTACAGCGCTCTGAAACCTTCGGGTCGAGTTCACACTATATAAAACTCCAAATTACTTTAAGTAATCAGGCATCTACCAACAACTGGATTTAGGCACTTTGGAACCTTTCATATAATGCATAGATCTGTATGCTCTCCTACACACATCTGTCTAGTCAGTGTCACCTTCGTTAGGAGGATCACTCTTGGTAGAGTGACGCCTTGTGATGGGTCAATGGCTCATGGCCACGCACAGAAGAAGTGGATGACGATAATAGATTAAGTGAGCCGAGAGTGTCTGGCTAAATCCTAAACGAACATACGCCGTCTGACTGTCTCGCTGCATTGACTTGAGCAGCGGCCAAGAAAGACTTCAGAGCGGGTTTGTTAAAAGCTCTGTCAACTGAGTCTTGCTGTGAACTGTAAAGTAAGGGTCCGAGTCAACAGACCTACAGGCCAGACACATCATGTGGCAGAGGGGGGGTGCAGTGCTGTGTCTGTACAGCATCTGCACAGTGACCCAGCCAGGCATTTACTCTGTACTCGATACACCAATCCACAGAAGCCCAAAGACTGCTGCGCTCATTTGAATACATTCCGCATCGTTTATACTTATGAGGTGGAATTTGGATCCGCCCCTCGTGAATGACTGCAAATGCAGACATGGAGACTTTAATGTGCAGCAGACATCTTTCACAATGTGCAAAAATTGCATACACTGTGCCTTAATGGTAAATTGCGAAAGGGTCCTGGGGGACCAGGCAGGGGCCCATCAGGGTGCAGAATATTCACCAAGATGTCGCCGGATGTCCCACACACCATGGAGTCAATCAATCAATCAGGTGTCTTGTAAAGCGCGACTACTCACCCGTAAGGGTCTCAAGGCACTCCATGTGGATAGTTACTGACTGCTCTTGACTGTCAGTAGCCCCTCAATGCTGTGCGACTGCAGGAGAAGTATGGAAGCACCCATACTTCTGTTTATGAACTGCAAGCAGTATGGAAGGCCCCTCTGGCTCACCTTCTTCCCTTGATATTTGAAATCGCTTGCAATGAAGATAAATACGACGTAACACATGTTGGCTGTTCTGTTCTTGGCTGCATTTTCCTTGTATCTACGTTTGATAAATCACGGATGAAAATGGAATAACAAAAACTTGAATTTCATATACTTCAGAAATTTGATGACTGACATTTTGAGTGCTCAGGACTCTTCTTTTGTTCATGATCACATTTACCCCTAAGTTGGAGTTATGTTTTGAGGTTGTACGGTAGCCAACCTTTGTTCTAGAGCACCACCAGATTATATTAGTAGCATATTACCTGTCCCCGACAATCGGTGAGCGCCCCTCATAGCCTGGCTACCCTCTCTTCTGTTTTGAGTGCATTGCAAGTTTACATTTTGCGTGCACAAAGCCTGCCACATAGTCCAGCACAGATTTTGCACACGGAAAATCCCTTTGTACATCTGGCCCCTTGTTCTGATCGAAAACACATCAGCAATTCAGAACTGTGCTTGGGGAGAGACAGCCACCAGGTAGTGTTAGACACATGAACAAGGGTGACCCGAACAGCTGTATATAACTGCTGGCCGTTGTCATGGAAGCCACTGTGGGGGCAATCTGAGTGTCATTGACATGGGATTATGGATAAGATTTGCTGGGGGCACGTGGCATTGAAATGTAGAAAATAGAAACCACGGCGCACCCTAAAGGTTTATTCCCTTTATTTACATAAATGTTTATTTAGCGCGGATCACATCATATTATTATGAAAGACTTTAAATAGAAATCATTGTGAAGCAGATATCCTGTATTACAGAGTTCAACGGTAAAGTAACTTAAAAGGGGAGATACCGGAAGCGGAAGTTCAGAACTGTTGATGGTGCCAGGCCATGTAACAACAGGGTGTGTTCGTCCTAAAATGGTTTAAAATTGCGTGATGAGCCTAATAAAAAGTGTTCTGAAGCATCAGACATCAGGCCATGCACTCCCGAAATGAATCCGTATCAGCTCTTACTTGAAGTGTTCTGTTGGTGTTTTGGGTGTGTTAGTACTTTTCCTGCAGCCTCGATTTCTAATATTTTGACAACGAATCTGGCTCTAGTTACTTCGGTAAAAGTATCTACAAATTAGAAGGGGCGATTTATGCTTAAATTAAACTGGATTCTTCTGTTTTGTCAGGCAGGTGTTGATCACTGAAATGAGGGCGGGGCCAGAGTCGTCACGTGTTGTTTCAGGATGAGTGGCAGATGTGATGATTGGATCCAAGGAGGTTTGTCAGATAAGGGGTGAATGCTACTGAGGATCCTTGGCAGGCATGGGAGGATTTCAATCAATCAATCAATCAATCAATCACGGCATTTATAGAGCGCGCTACTCACCCGGGAGGGTCTCAAGGCGCTGGGGGAGGGGGTAAGTTACTGCTCGAACAGCCAGGTCTTGAGCTGCTTCCTGAAGGCGAGATGGTCCTGGGTTCGCCGAAGGTGAGTGGGGAGGGAGTTCCAGGTCTTGGCCGCCAGGTAGGAGAAGGATCTTCCTCCGGCGGTGGTTCTGCGGATGCGTGGTACGGTGGCGAGGGCGTGGCTGGTTGATCGTAGCTGGCGTGTGGGCGTGTAGAAGGACATGCGGTCGTTGAGGTACTTTGGGCCCAGGTCGTGGAGGGCCTTGTGTGCGTGGGTGAGGAGTCTGAACGTGATTCTCTTGCTGACGGGGAGCCAGTGCAGGTCTTTCAGGTGTACGGTGATGTGGCTGTGTCGGGGGATGTCCAGGATGAGTCGTGCGGAGGCGTTCTGGATGCGCTGGAGTCTCTTTTGAAGTTTGGCTGTGGTTCCGGCGTAGAGGGTGTTCCCATAGTCCAGTCGGCTGGTGACGAGTGCCTGGGTGACGGTCTTCCTGGTTTCAGTGGGGATCCATCTGAAGATCTTGCGGAGCATGCGCAGGGTGTTGAAGCATGAAGATGAGACGGCGTTGACTTGTCTGGTCATCGATAGGGAGGAGTCCAGGATAAAGCCCAGGTTGCGTGCGTGGTCCGTTGGCTTGGGTGCGGTGCCCAGGGCCGGGGGCCACCAGGAGTCGTCCCAGGCGGAGGGTGATGAGCCCAGGATGAGGACTTCCGTCTTGTCTGAGTTCAGTTTAAGGCGGCTGTTCCTCATCCAGTCAGCGACGTCTCTCATCCCGTCGTGCAGGTTGGCTCTGGCGGTGGTGGGGTCGTTGGTGAGGGAGAGGATCAGCTGGGTGTCGTCGGCGTAGGAGATGATGTTGAGGTTGTGTCGGCGTGCGATGGCTGCGAGGGGGCTCATGTAGACGTTGAAGAGGGTCGGGCTCTGAGTGGAGGAAGCTTGCAAAGCATATATATGACAGTGAACTATTCTTTATTGCTTGATTAATTAAAATCATTACAATGTACATAATTACAAGTGTAAAAAACTACAGTAGGGGGAAATCACAGTCCAATCCAAAGCGTAAAGTGCTGTAGCATAAAATATGTGCAAGGCATATGACAATCGTGGCCAGGACGCTTGTCAGATATGGGAGTAGTGGAGATGAGGACATCTTCATAGTGGGCTATCTTCTCGGAGACCTCTGGTAGATACTTATTGAGTGTCAGGGGGTTGGAGCCTGCGCCTTGGGCTGATCAGGGATTGGGTGAAATAGGGAAATATCCATTAAATGGTATCTTGTCTTGTAAGTAGTGGACTGGAAGGAGGTAAGAGGATTTTTAAGCAGGTCTTCTGAAGGGTTTAAGGTTCTTGGATCTGCAAGCCAGTCGGACGTTTTACAAGAGCTCATATCTTTTGTGATCTGCTTCTGAGATCATGGTGATTTTAAAACTGTTTTATAGCACAAGTTGATAAGCTATCTAAAAACCCATTTCGTATCTTAGCAAAACATATCTGTCCAGCCTGTCCCAACATGACTAATTTGTAGACAACTGCCTTCATATCTTGCTGTGATGCATGGGTGCATGTGATGGATGTATTGATGAATTAGATGGATGAATGAAACTGCAATAAGATGCAGAGACTTTACGGCGGTACTCCATTACCTTCTCAAAAACAATAAAAGTAGATTAACTATGAAAACTAGTAGGGTTCTTTTGCTGTCAATTTTGAAAAAGAGACAAGCATATCCACCATGTGCATGGTGTCACAAATCTTACATGCACTGCTCTGGCAGCAATTAACTTTTAATTTCACTTGGAGACCGCCTATTCGTTCGGCCCCAGGCATTGCCATCAAGTTTACCTCCATTTTTTTAATCTCTCCTACATCGAGTCCAGCCACCGTGAACCTTTCCACGGATCCAGGCATAAATCCCTTCTTTCCAGGCGGGAGATCCAGCCACAGCCTGGCTGTCTGTATTTTCTGAGGGCCCATGATGATGACGTAGGCCCGACTCTCCGTTCCGCCATCTCGATCCAGTCCAGTAGTGATGGTGATGTGGTAAGGAATCACTGAAAAGAGACAGGAATCCAATAGTAACACAAAATTAAACCGATGGCCCAATTAACAGCCTTCTCATTTCATCGTTCAGTCTCGTTTGTTGTTCAGTGACTCACCAGCAAGAGACGCTTATTAATTATTAACAGAGAACACATCATTCCATTGTGGTACACGGAAGTGAGGCACCTTTGGATGGAAACCATTGGGATGCACGGGGTTATACAGCTATTTTTGTACATCACAACTGTGGAACCACATCTCAGGGCCCTTTACACAGACAGAACACACGTAACCGTGCAGGGGATTTAAAATGGATATGCAGAGAGCGAAAGCTTTTTGAAACAGCAAGATGCATTCAAAGGCATAAATGTATTGAGAGAGTGAAGAACCCCAATACTGAGCGGCGCCACGTTCCTAGGTTAGGTACAAGAAACGTTCCTGTAGCTATCTTGCTAAGTCGGTACACTACAAAACTGGTAATGCCAGAAGATGGCACAGGCCACCCGTGGACAGGTCTGTCGGGACAGTGGCAGTGTCCATGACTGGCTTAGGGATTGGGAGCAGCATACGTTTATAAATATTGCTATTTTAGCATCTTTGAAAGCAGCCGAGATGTGATCGAGCAGTGCTTGTTTGGGCCCTACAGAATATCTGCACAACTGGAGTCTGAGCACGCTGAACACCATCAGCTAATACTTGAAGGCACTGTTTCTCCGAGCAAGCATCATTCTCCCACATGTCAGTCCAGATGACAGTGTGGGGCCTGCAACATATTGACCAATCACCATGCTGCCTTCAGTAAGCTGCAAGATGATTGGCCAATAAGTTGTAGTCTCTGGCTGTAACTGTCACTGTGGGGCCTGTCTTAAAGGAGGAAGACGCAGCTAGTCCTGCTTTGGGGGTGTTGCTGGAATATCCCTAGTCTTTGGACTCTCGCTGACACCACTAGGAGAGAAGTAAAAACAAAAGGTAACATTATTACAAAGGGGAGTGGGCTGTGACGAAGGAAGAAGAGGCAGTACTAACCAAACAGTAAGATTCTTTTGACTGGTTGATTGATTTGCCATATTTATAATGCGCTCACTAGAATTAAGTCGCTATGCAATTAGTAATTTTGAGGGCAAGGTTTCAGTCTATATGTGTGGTCGTGTACGCTTGTCTTTGTGGGTGTGAGCATGTTTGCGCGCCTGGTGGCCATCACTGGAGTCAAAACACATCGGGTAGTTATCACCCTTGGTATCTGGTTTGAACCCCCAGCCCCCCAAAAAACAGATCCTCTGTTTTGAGGTGATTATCCATTCCATTTTGTGGGCCAGATGGGTATTATGGTGGCCATCACATTTGCTCACCTTTATTGGCTTAATGTGGGCCTTCTAGGCATTACATTGGACATGGCATTGATTGCCCCAGGAGTGGCATATTGTGGCAAACTAGGCATTATTGTATGGTGGTTTGAGGAGGTCAGTCTTGGTTGATTTGCTTGCTCTATAAAACTTTAGTCCACTATTTAAGGCATGCCATTTTAAAAGTTCATCAGCAGCCAATAACGTTTTTTTGGATTAGACTTATTACAGCACGAACACAATGTGATATTTCATTAGTGTCCTTTCAGAACTGCCTGTAAAATGTATTACTTTTGACCCAATATGTTTGGAAAATTGTACATTGAAATGTTATGCTATAATATATTTATTTATAGAGAGTGACGTACGTCAAAGCTTATTTGCGCTAGAAGCATAATTAGTGGTAACTGCTGATGGCTTGAGGTAATTATAGATTTAAAAGCCAAGTTTTTGATAGATGAGTGAATGAAACAATATTCTGTTCAAAGTGAAGAGCCATAAGAAGGCTATTGCACTGTCTAGAGGCTGGAATAGTAAAAGCGCGATTTCCAAAGGAAATAGTACTTGTTTTAGGGACAACAAGTACAAAACAACTAGCAAATCTCAGGTCACGAAATGGAGGATTTAAAGTGATTCTTTTGGCTAGGAAAGCAGGGGTATTGGAAAAAACAGACTTACGTAGAATCGTCATGGATTTAAAGATGACCTTGGATTTGACAGGAGGCCAGTGCAAAGATGTCAACAATAGAGTAATATGGGCACATTTAGCAGCACTGGACACCAGGCGGGCTGCTGAGTTCTGGACATGCTGGCGCAGATGAAGTTTCAGGGGATGCTAGATAGACTCCACTGGCATAGTCCAACCTCAATTGAGCCAGAACATTTATTACCAGAATGTGGCGGCTAGGTGGTATGTATGGCAAAATTATTTTTCTGAGCTGACGAGCTGGGCGAGTCTCGCGATTTGAGGTTCTAGAGAAAGTGAATTAAATTGCAAACTAAGCTGCAACTACTTTGGCAAGATTGGGAGAGGGACCAATAGTGTCAGGCCAAGCAGTCAGCTGCCATTGGTAGGGGGAAGGAGGGACGAACATAATCTCCTATTTCGCTGGATTCAGCCACAAGAAATTGACTGACCTCTGCCTATGGAATGCGGACAGAACCCTAGTCACAACAGCGCAATTATGTCCAGATTAATATTGTCCTCTAACACGAGGAAGGAAAATCAGCTGGTTGTGTTGTGCATAAAAACAGAACCTAGCATCCAGCTGGTGCAAGAGGGATGCCAGGGGACGTAGGCACATACTGAACAAACAAGCATTGGCATAGCCAATAGGTCTCGCCTTTGGGACCTTATAAGTGGTTATTTATGCAGCACATTATAAACAGGCTATGCGCCATGGGTGGGACAAAGAGATGCTAGATGCTGGACAGCCTAAAATAAATAAAGCCAGCAAACAGAAAGCAAGCAACTGTGATTTACAAAACATGAAGCCAACTGTAAGTAATGGGCTGAATGCATTCCCAAGGAGGTTTTAATGCCCTGTGTATGTTTGTGTGCATGTGTATATACTGTATGTGTGATCATACCGGTGTGATATGTGGGTGTTTGTGTGTATATGTGTGCATGTGTACATATGTTGCATGTGTGTTTGAGTGTGTGCACGTATTTGTGTCTCTATGTATCTGAGTGTAGGGGTATATGCTTTGTACGAGTCCGGAGCCTGTTCGTGCATTGTGCCACAGTGTTTGCGTGTGCGTGTACAGGCCTATATGGGTGTGCGCATGCGTTAGTGTGTGTATATCTATGTAAGCGTATATGGCCGGACTGGGATGTAAGTGGGTATGTGTGTGCACGTGTATATGGCCAGACTGGGATGTAATTGGGTATGTGTGTGCACGTGTATATGACCGGACTGGGATGTAAGTGGGTATGTGTGTGCACGTGTATATGGCAGGACTGGGACATTACATTGTAAGCTGCACATTTGATAAAGATGTATCTTAAAACATTTTTTCTCATGTAGCCCTTTTATTTATATTACGGAGAATATGTGCACCGCATGCTGTAAAATACCATTTTTGTACTTGATAATGTTGGACTTCACATTGTTGGCTAATAATGAAACACTTATGTGCCAGCATAACAGCCTGTTGCCTTGCCCGTTAATTCTGGTCCGTTGCCATAGGAACGTCCGGGATACATTTGTGCACAATTAATATTTTAGCACTCATTCATTAGGTAATGGACACTATCACAGTCAGTGGAAACACGACACAAGGGAAGCGGAGCCTGTTCACTACTGCTGTACACTGCTTTCACTTATCGTGCACTGTGAGAGCACCTCGTCGGGGGCTCCCCTGGTGAAAACCCTGCAACTGTATCTATCCATGGGACCAGACTGCAGGGATGGAGAAAACATTCCATGTACCTAGCAACTCCTCTGATTAGCCGGTGGCTTACCTTCACACTTGTTGGGCAACCTCTCCTCCTCCTCTTCTTTATCGCCTTGGCTCCGATTCCAGAGCAGACAAAGCAGTGCCAGCACCAACGGCCACTCCCCCTTCATTATGTCCCTGTGTTTCCCTTGACAGGCTCGCCCCCTGAGATGACACAGAAGAGGTTGCCACCTGGGCAGGTTCCTTTAACAAATTCAAGACATGCGCACTGGTAGAGATTTATCCGCATGCGCATTGCAGCCGGCTGGCGACTGTGGAAGGCATGACTACAAAACGTGTAGGCATAGACGAAATACTTCAAATATGGGCTGTTCTCGGTTTGTGGCAATGTTTTTCAAAATGAGACGTCCATCTTGAAAATGTGTCGTAGTGACATAAACTGCCCGTTAAGATACAACAAACGTCTCATACACCGTGCTGAAATAAAATCTTTTCTAGCCAAGAAGTATAGAATGCCGCCTACAGTGATTCTACCGAAAACCAATTTGCGCCAACTATTTAAAAATGTGATCGATTTTGTAGAACATTCAGGAATGATCTGTGTTATTACGCGTAAACCATTGGGTGATTCCAGATTACAACTGGCACAATTCAGGACGTCACAGTAATGTTTACATGCTAATCCCATCTGCTTTCCACCGCCCCCTTGACAGGTCCTGGCAGCTACATTGAGTTATCACATCTACTGGGCGCATCGCGGTTATCGGAAGAATGGGTTGAGCAAGTGAGCAGAGTTAGACTGAGAGAGCCGGGCTCAGCCGGCGCCGTGGAAGAGACTTCTTCGGGTACGACAGATTCGCTGCACGACCTCTGCGTATGCAGCTTCCGGGACTGCGGGCAGCAGGCCAAACTGCAAGATGGCGGCGACACGGGAGCGCGAACCCGAGTGTAGGAGACGGCAGTGAGCGGGCAACTGTTGGGGTGAGAGGATCTTCAGCAGGACAGGCTATGGGAAGGGGAGTGTGGCAAGCATAGGAGGTGGTTAGTTAAATCTTCGTAGACTTGGGAACATCCTATACAACTAAGTGGTACATGAAAGGGGATATTTATTGTTACTATGAACTATGTGATACAAGAGGGTGTAGTAAACGGGTGATGGCATCACTAGGTATGTTTAGATACATACCATTTAAGGGGGGTCGCGTGGGTGAGATACGGTCATAGTGTTGATCAGAGTAGTCCTCCGCCTCGGAAAGCACATGAAGAATGAACAGCCCAAATCTGGGAAGTTTGCTTTGGGATGGGGGGATGGGGAGGGAGGAGCGGGTAGCATTGCCAATTAGGAGCCAGTAAACAAGCTAGGAGCACACCCTCCTCCGTCACAGGAATCCAAGATGGCGTCGGCCTGTCCACATGGGCCGTCCTAAAAGTGGACAAGGCGGTAACCTAAAAGCCGGATTTTCAATCACGCGCCAGCGTTTAACATAAACGCTGACGCAAGCCAATTGAAAACAAGGGCGTGGCTTAAAGTTTGCTTCCAAACTGTATCGATTCCAAAAGGCCCTCGCAGAGCGAGCAGCGCATGCGCGCTGCAACGCCAGGCGAGACCTAAAAAGGGGACATGGCATACCCACGGGAACGCTGAATGGGAGAGGTTTTAAACTTGAATGGAATGGTGGCAACACCGCCTGTTAATTTCTGTAGGAAAATACTTAACACATTGAAGAACAGTGTCTCTATAGCCGGTTCTTCCAGGATGGTATATGGTACATAGTATAGTATGTTATGGTCAATGATATCAAATGCTGCCGAAAGATCTAATAGAGTCAGCATTCCAACACTGCGTAGTCTATGAGCTTTCGTAGATCACCTACGATAGAGAGAACAACTAGTTCTGTACTGTGCCCAAGACGAAAACCTTCTTGGAAATTGTCATACAATGAATTATCATAGACAAATGGTTGTAGTTGATGCAGAACAGAACTAGTTTGTCTAAGTGACTGCTTATGTAAGGAATGAAAGAAATCAGGTGGAAGTTGTCCTGATCAGAAGGATCTAAGGGCTCTTTTTCATTAGGGGTTTAACTAACAATTGTCGGTTTCCAGAGAGAAGGGATAATACTCTGGGTAAGAGAGCAGTTGTAGAGGTTTAAACATTCTTGCTGGAATATTCTCAGGAGGAGAGCCAATAGGGTGATTGCTTTTGATCACTTCTAAAATTTGCTTGAGTATAATGGCCATAAGATATACCATGGAGATTTGTCGTGTAGCCTGTTGAGGAAAAGCAAAAGTAAAATCATGCCTCTGGATTTTCTCCTTGATAATTGCCTCTCTAATTGAGAGGATTTTGTATTTATGAAAGCAAGCCACACCCTCGCCCAGTTGGTGGAAGGGAGATACATTATATTTTGGGGCTTAAGGCCTTGATGTGATATGAAAAAGCTCTTTAGCTAAATTAGGGGCGAGGTATGGCGTACCGATATCAAGGTTCATTTGGCTGTATTTATTTCTCTGCCTGCAGGCAGAGGCTGTTTTTTTAGGCCATTCTAAGGCTGAGTCATAATTTTGCTGCCAGTGCCCTCTCTGCTTTACAACCATCAAGTTTAAGTTCTGAAGAAAACCTTGAATTCTTTTTTCTTTTATGAGTAGCATGAAAGTGTGTCTGGAGAGATCTAGTTCCGAGATGAGCCCAAAGATAATGTCTGCAAGTAGCTCACTCGGGTTCAAAGTTTGGGATGAGAAATCCTACTTGATAAGCAGACTCATTTGGCAAAGAGGTTCTCAAGCTTGCAGTTCTTCAAATCTCGTTTCAGAACCTCTAAATGAGTAACATGAGATTTTAAATTGACTTACCAGAATAGTGAAAGTTATTGCTAGATGGTCAGTCCAAAGGAGGGAAATAGGAGATTGAGCTTCAGTGAGATCAGGTGTAGAAAAAATACACCAAATAAAGATCGGAGAGGTGACCAGCTATAAGGATTGGGTCAGAATTCTAGAGTTCCAGGTTAAGAACAGCCAGATCACTGAGCAAAACGGGGGAGGACCCATAAGGAGAATTAAACCTTAAATTAAAGTCCCACCAAAAAAATCAGGTAAACATTTCAATTTCCTCTGTCACTAAGGAAAGGTATGCAGGGAGTCAGGGGGTCAGTAGAGTAAAATAAAAACCTAACTTATTTGGACTGACCATTAGCCCTACCGTTAAGGCTAGCAGGGCATTCCTACATTAAAATATCAAGACTATGCAATAATTGCAATTCCTCCACCTTTCCTATCTGATCTGGCATGTCAATAATTTTGAGGCAGTCTGGTACTAACTCATGGATGAGCGAAGCACTGTCCCTGGACAATCAAGTCTCCGTCAAAAACAGGCATTGAATATCAAGGAGTGAAACAGACTGACAATCTCAAAATGGTGTTTGGACACTCAAAGCGCATTACACAGCACAGCTCTTAAGATTTTGGTTTGAGAGTATTTACTGCATTACTGAACCCCATTTCTCCCAACATTTTCTATTGGGGTGAACCTGCCTGAACCCCCATTGACCAGTCCTCGCCCTCTAAAACCTTGGTTTGATAGAGGGCGGGCATACACCTGACGACAGGGATGCACTTCTAAACTAAGTGGGGGCCCATAAACAAAAAGTGTGGTTAAAAAACATTATAGTTATCTTAATCGTGTTTTTAATGTTAAAGGTAACTATATGATATTAAAATCAAGTGACGGTATGTGGGGGAATTAATGTCCCCTATCCGTTATGTGAGAGATCAACATGTTTCTGCCTTAATGGCCCGCTTGGGTCCAGGGCATTCGTCAGGACCTAAAAAGAACATAGAGGGCTCTGTTCTTACCAGCTAGTGGTAAGAGTAAACCACTGTGTGGGCGTGAGCACTGCCACACTCCACAACTTGATGGCCTCTAATTTCAAGCCATAGATACCAAAGCTACTTGCCCCATGGGAGGAGGGGAGGGGAAACCCCTGTAGTCAAACCTGCATCAAGGGAAATTTCCCATGTGGATCCTAGGCGACTGCTCCCGGTCCTCCCTGATGACACCAGGTGGTGTGTGAGACCAGTCCGTTACTTTTTGTGAGATGCCTTCACTTACAAATACATCCCAAACCTCGTAGTGGCAATTCAGTTAGGAGCAGCTTTTTGTGGTTAGACTGTTAGTGTTGGAGGCTGCTAGCTCCTAAGACCCCGTGCCTCTCGTTCCCTTCTCCACACAACGTGGGGCTTTTGTGGTTATTGTGAACCCCCATTGAGACAACTGACAAAGGTTCGCTTGCTGTGCTTGATCATGAAGGGCAATTTGCCACAGCTTTTAAAACAACATTTTGAAGAGCTATTTTTGAGTTCCCGTTCAGCCAGGGCAAGGATCATAGAGGCTGCAAAAATAAAACGTGAGAGCACTGAGGGAGCCTAAATAAGCCATGCTAGTAGGGATTTCCTGCTTGGAAATATGTACATCAACTGTACACAAACTCCCAATCCCAGGCCACCTTTGGCTAAAAATGAGCTAAATAAAAATGTGGTGCTGAAGCTCAAAGCCCCACTAGGTGAGCAATCACGTCCATGTATGCTGTTACAGTTCTTGCTCCACACATAGGTAGCATGTTTCCAATGACACATGCTTGGCTATTGACCACTGCGCACACCTGCAAGAGATGCTCTGAGAAGAGAATTAGAGGCGATGGCTCAACTGCCCTTTCATAGCTGGTTTAAAGCTCTAAGTGATTTATCAAGGTTGGGCCAAGGTTTGGCAGATTGTGCCTCTGGCAATACACACGTGTGTCCAGTGTTGGTTGTGGGTAGACACCCATGCCATGAATACCCCGATCATATAATAAGACTCGTGGTGCGGCTAGACCGACGGTATCTTTTCATATACTATGGTGAATGCCCCTGCATTGCTGTGCCTACATGGCAGGAGATTCCCTAATGCCCGAGGGATGTGCACAATGTATAGGTTCTGCTTGGCAGCCCTACGGGCTGGTTACAATGCAAATGGAAAGCATTTGGATGGTGAGGTGTGTCCTGCCTGAGTGCCTGAGCTGGGGAAAGGTGGTGATACTGTTGACTGGGAGGCCATGCATAATTGTGTGTGACAAGTGGCAGTGGAAGCTTAGCACTGAGCATATATTCCCATCCAAGTAGAATTATATGCAGTGTAGTAGGTTTTACAATGTGTGGATATCGATATACATAAAGGTCGCACCCATTCAAAATGGCCCTTCTACTGATTACATCAATTTCCCACATACGCTGGAACCTAACTGTGTTCTGTTATTTCCCAGGACCATTTGTCCTTCCCTTGTACCGTCTGTTCTCACTTTCCACCTGACTCTTTCATTTCCATTGAGTGTTCTCGCTCATATCATCTTTTTCATCGCCTCTTAATTCAAGGATCACCAACGTAGGCTGAGGAGTGTAGGATCCTGGCAGATTGTCAGGATAGGCACTTGCCAGGGAAATTCATTCCATTTAGATTTAATGTATATATTTCATATTACGTGGTATCCTGAAAGTCTGGCTTGGCTCATGTTATTCTGAACCCATACTGAACACGCCCAGTATAAGTCAAAGTTCATTGTCATCATCTCTATCTCTTGAACCAACATCACATAGTAGTTTCTCTAATGAAACTGTTTCTTTTCCTTAACTTCACTTCTCTTTCACACTAATTAATCCTTGCATTTTCCTCCTTACCCCAACATGCAAGGGAACAGTTAATGGAGATTCTTACATCATTCTTTTGGAGGGCTGCTAGTACATGGGTGAGTGACTACATGGATGGGTCACTGGATTGGTTGAATGGGTGCATGGTAGGATGGAAGATAATTTGGTGAGTGCATAGATGGATGATTGGGTGAGATCATGAGTGAGTGCATGTATGGTGGAGGCCAGACTGCTGGAGGTTGGTGTGGTCATGATGAGGCAGGTTGCTGCTCTCTCTCTTCCAAGTGCTGGTCGTCATTCATCCATCCATTTGCCCAGTCACACAGTCAGGCTGTGCCGCAAGCATCCGAAGAGGAGATGCAATGAAAGGAATACTGTAATAGAAATCTTTACCAATTATTCAAAATCTTATAGTTGGAAAATGTAAGATGTCCATCTCTGCGGTATTCATCAATCGCATGGAGTAAGCAAGACCACTCCTCATTAAACATGTCAAGTTGTAATGTGTGTTGCCAAATGTGTTTGGAGTGAATTAGGAATAGTGCTGAAAACAGATTATCCATGAGTACCACGTATAGATCTCAGACCACCCCGCTGAAGTTCTCCCAGGTCACAAGGTGCTTCACTATTGGAGATTCTTGCAGCACAACAGGATCAAGGCCTAATGTGCATCAATGCATTGTGCTTACTGTCTATATTGCCACAAGTATTATCCAAACCACTTTCGGCACAAATCATGTGGAAGGGTTTGAGAGTGCCTCTATCCAGTAGCTGATCTAAGGATCACTTCAGAAGCTCGAATGTATTGCCTTACCAACGATTCAGGTGCCAGCATTATTCCACAGAGTAGCAGACGAGAGAATCAGTGAGCCAAGGAGGAGCAGTTCACATGCATCTTTCCATGTATGATAAATGACTCCAAGTACAGGCTTGTCTGGGGCTATAGACGTACGGCTATACAAAGGGGTCAGGCCCTTGCAGTTATGAAGCAAATTCCTCTGACGCTGCACAAAGTGTGGAGGGGGTACTATGCATGGGAGGAAATACATCAATTGTGATAGATGGTGCACCAGTTACTAAGAGTCTGTGTGCGGTAATCATAGCCCACCCGCTGCTATGGGTGCCTATTATTAGCAGGCTTTCAATACTGGTCTTGTCCCCACCATCCCCAATACGACTAGTTTAGTATCATTGTTTTTAACAACATATTTTGCATTGATTTTACACCCTTAGTGCCATGGGCGTAAGGTGTACACTAATAATAAACTGACAATAATAAGTACAGGGGATACAAATAACCATTTTGTGTTTCCCCCTTTCCTCAAACCACCAGTGGACCCTGTTTGTTACCCAAAGTAAAGAGACATGTCACCACAGAGGTCCTTGCCAATCAGGCAACACATGTCCCCGGCACACTCATAAGGGGTCATGTCCTCTAAACAGCGGTGTTAATTTTGAGCATATCTGGGGATTATTAAGGATAGCATATATAAGCATTATTTATATCTTGGGGCTATCTTCACTATTTCTATCCTGGCCCACACTGTGAGAGAAATGCACGTCATTTGTTTTCAACAGTAGGGGAAAAAAGATTACTGTCAATCATACCTCCAAGGCTTCTTTTGACAAGAATATCAAGATACTTCAAGCCACTGGGCATACATTTCATATCATACTAACTCTAGTGGTGGTGATGATATAGGCAGGGCCTCACAATTCTCCTAGGATATTTTGCACCCAGAGAACTCCTGAGAGGTGCATCGGGGTCATTAGTGACTTTAAAGAGCAGTCAATATCATATAGCTGAATATCATCAGCATACAGGAAAGCTTTCATTGAGCCTACCAATGTACGAATGACAAATCTATTTTCAGTTTGATGGATTGCAGCTCATAGGGTTTCAATGCAAGCAAAAGAGAAGCTAGGTGTGTGGGGCTGGGACAGCCATGGCATATCCTTCGCCATATCTGAATCAGCCATGAAAGGAAGAAGAAGACCCAACAACTGACTTGGGCTGATGGGTTATCGTAAAACCAGACGATATTAAATGAATCCTTGGCCATAATCCTCAAGGATTTGGAAGTGATATCCCCACTCGACACAAGGGTTTCGAAGAGAAATCCCCACTCGACACAGTCAAATGACTCCTTTGCATCAAGCGAGATCGCCAAGATGTTCTCTGGCACATCCCTGACAGCCAATAATAGGTGTGCTACATTCCTCAGATGGTTATGGGAGGAGCAGCCCTGTACGAAGTCCACTTGTGGATCATGACCTATGGATGATATTACTCTGCACAAGCTACTGGTGTTTGGTAGAATTTTTTTATCTACATTAATTAACTATTGCAATTGTAATTTAGGAGGTCTTTCCCTTCTTTAGAGATAAGGGAGATGGAAATAGAACCCAGCAATCCATGTTTCACACTTATTTAAACATTGTGTTGATCATAGGTACTATTAGTGCTTAGCTGGTTTTATAGCACTTACAAAGGAAGCAATCTGATCTGCAAAGAGGAAGGACAAGATGGTCTCAGAGATTTCCTTCATATTAATTTCATCATTGAACTTAGCACAGCCTTCTTGCGACAAAGACGGCAACATCAGAATGTTTACAAAATATTCCTTGGAGGTTGTAGTTGCTGGCACCTCAGATTTGTATAGTGCTTCCTAGAACGAAGCAAATGCCCCAGGAATCTCAATGGGGTTGGTCATTAGGTGGCCCACAACCAGTACAGCTATGTTGACTTCCCTTTGTTGTAGCAGTGCTGCTAAAAGCCTTACCTCCTCTCTCCCATACTCCTAAGGTCTCAATCTAAGCTTCACCTAAGCTTTCTCAGCCTTGGCTGAATAAAGGGAGTTAAATGAGAATTCTGAATTTCTAGTTGTAACCATAGGACGTTCTAGGGCCGAGTTTTATAGCCAGCAGTGAGTGATCTAACTATTTGTTTAAGTCATATCTGTTTTGCAAGTATTGGGGGTAAACAATCCCTATTACCATTAGAGAACTCAGGATTTTTAGCTTGACAAACACATATATACCCTAGCAATCCATCCATGTTTGAAGAAGGCCATTGGACAGGTCTTTCTGTCGAAGTATCGTTACAATATGTTTTTTTAAGCTACCGGGTAAGGGATCCTCAGCACCCAGTCTTGTTTAAGCTTTTCCAGTTCAGATTCAGAAATGTAGGTCTCTTCAATGAGGGTAATTTTAGGGTTTTTCTTGCCAACAAAGTGTAAGATCTTCGTCTTAATATAATGGGGCAAATCATTTACGATCATGGATATGATATTCTGTGAAAAGTTGTTTTGTATGACCATAGGTGCAGCGTGTTTGGATAACATATGTGAATTTGACGGTAACACAGATAATATAATAATATGGTTTATCATACATGTCTGTGTCTAATCTGGACAGCCATCAGCAGAGGTGTGTATGCTTACTGGTAACTAGATAAATTCAAGGGTAGAAAGTCGAAAAGGGGGAAATAAAGAAGTGGAGTGTATCGGTCATCAGACACTGTAGTTATACTACCAAAGATATGGAAAACAAGTGGCATACTGGGGTATTCCACGAAGGGGACAATCTCCCTGTAAAGTTGCTATCTGCGAGCCTATCTAAGGCAGCATTGAAATGTTACTCCAATTGCAACAGTAGCAATGTGGTATATACCATCACATGTAAATGCCACTTGAGGTCTATTGGAATGACAATACGGAAGGTGAAATTACGAATGAATGAACACCGCAGTACATTCCGCTGCGGAAAGACAATCACAAAAATGATGCGCCATTTTCAGGAAGCAGGCCACAATGAAAACGACTTCACCTGGACGGTAATTGAAAAACTACCGACCACAGTCAATGGTAAACAGCTATTAAAATTGGAACAGAGGTGGATTTACCGCCTGTCTAGTTCTACACAGGGACTGAACGAGGATATACCTTGGACAATGTTGTCCTGATTTCAATGGACATGTAACAGATTGTGACACACAAACATTATGTAAACACGAACATTGAGGGTAATTGAAAGAGACCAACTGACAAAAAAAACCTTATTATGAAGGCCCCAAGAACACCCCTATAACTACTTGGGACAATAATTGTTGAAAAATATCACCCCAATTAGTATCTATAATGAGACATGGCAACCATAGACCCCATCTTTAAACAATAGCCCGCTTGAACACTCTCAAGAAAAAATGTAAATGACATAAGGTAGCATTTTCAGAGAAGTTTTTCGATGCCATCCTTCCCCAAAAAAACTTCTGGTCGCTTTGAAGGCTAAATCTTTATTGTACATCAGGCAACTCTACGGACACCCGGAGCAGTGCACCCGTAATTATTCTAAGGGAGAAAAGAGGACAAAGAAATGTCCTTTGCTTGTATAAGGGGTACCAATGTCCATTATAAGTTAATCACAGAATGGCACACAATGTAAACCAATGGGAATCATGAGAGGCAAGGACGCGCATAAGAAATAACAGACGCGGGTTTTCTTAAATAAATAAAAACTCAACTTCCCAGCATGCCCTGCCCCACGGGCGCCCGCGCCTCTTTGATGACGATCGATGCATACGTTGCATCGCGAGTATTTACCAACCTGCCCAACAAACACCGGCATTCAGCGGCGGACAGAGCGAGGCATGTAGGCATACAAATGGTGCTAGCACTTTGACGAAGTAAGTGGAAGGGGAGTATGCATGCGTGTGAAAGGAAAGAAAGATTCGGCACGAAGGGGGTGAAATAAGGTAATCGTAACCTCAGCATGAGAGAGAGAGCCTGATTTTTTTTAAAAAGCACGATTTCTACAGGCACGTTTCTGTACACGAAGTAAATCGAGGGTTACTTTGTATGCTAACCAGGAACTTTGAGAATGCAAGCGGGGGGCAGAGAGGTGCATGTACAACTAAATACTGAGGGGTTAATTGAGGTTACCTACACCATGTCATGAAAAAGAGAACCTCATTTAACCAAAAATGTGTGTCACGTACGTTTATTTTACTTCATTTGTTTGAGAACACTTCCGGGGCAAACTGTGTGTCACGGACGTTCACTGGGTTTGCTTGAAAAACACTCACGTGGCAAACTATACGCAATTTCGAAACGGAGAATAGCGAAAATAAACACATAGGGGATTAGCATTCCCATAGCAATAAGCACTGAACAATGCGGGCTGACCGACACGTCCCCGCAGGGGACCCTCATAAGAGGGCGGCCCCTTTAGTGCCACAGGATGGCACACTGGACAGCCTAGTGTCCGGTGACCCCTTCGGGGTCCCGTGCGTCACTTCCGGCCGAGGTGAGGGGAGGGGTATATATGCCTCCTCCGCCCACCTGGCGGCCTCTTTGTCCCTCACCCTGACGCCGTTTCCCTCCCTACCGCTTACCCGGCGTATTCAGGGTGGGGGGGAAGGTTCTTCTAATCCTCTTTATTTGTGTTGCAGGCGGAGTTACAGGGCGATCCGGAGGCGGAAAGGTACTCAGGGGTACCCTCTTCAGGGGCACAAAGGGTGCTGAGGCCTAATATCCCCAGGAAGTCTGTGCGGTGGACCCTGGGGTGCGAAGGCACCCCGTCTGTCCTACGGGCGGTTGGAAACCTGTACAACCGGGGGTCGCTTGAACGCTCCGCCCCTCGCAGGGGGGAGGCGTGAATAATAGGGTGGACCGATGGTTCACCGGAAGTGGGAGGGGCTATCCACTCACCACAACCGCTAAGCACCGATTGGCTAAGGCCACGATGCAAGTTGGCCCATCAGGTGGTAGGCCGCGAGGGGCGGCTGGCCTTTGGATCGTCTGTAAGATAACCCACCATGTTGGCATATTTGGTATGCTAATAAACCTGCAGCAATTTTTCCCACCAAAAAGTTGTCTTGTCTGCTTATTTTGTTACATGTATGTTGCTGCGGGAGGGCTGGTGAGTGTTGCCGATATTGGCACTATACCTGTTAAACACTGGGCTAAATTCAACGACATACATGAGGATCGTATCACATAGAGTGGGGTCGTCTACCCCAGAAAACCACAATAAATATAAGAACAATAATAATTATGAATATGAATACATCATGTAAATTGTAGTAATTAGTGACAATGCTACGAGAGCACTCATTACCCAATATACTGGCCCCACAATGAATTACTAAGCGTGCATTGTTTCCAAACATTTTTTCTCGCAGAGTGTGACTATAACGCAGCACCAACCGCCTGATCCGCAGGTTACCTAAAACAAACATCTAGTAGGTAAGCATTGGAAGTCCTACACTAAGGCTTAAGTGCCTTTAACACTGTGTCTCATATGTATATATCAATCTTGTTATCAATCTTGTTATCATTATATCTGAGTTAGATCACTGGGCCTAGTTTAGCCTGCACAAATATTAAAGTTGAAGATAGGGGGGGCGTGGCGAGGAGCGTCAAGATGGCGGTCGTACTTTGAGAGTGCTCTGGACCCCTCCGTCATCCGCTCTGCAATCCGTCGCCATCACTGCCCATCCTCTCCTCTAATCCGCTGTCTGCGCCTACACAACATCCCCTGCGACCCGCCGGGGTCGGAGAAACACCATAGAACTCGCCGTGGTGGCGGAATTGGCGTTGATCCCTGAATAGCACTGAGCCAAAATGGCGACACCCATCGGGCTGTAGCCTAGCCCTGGACGCTGGCGCCTGCTGCCCACCGGCCTCCCTGCCGGAAAGCATCCCATCACAGCTGAACCCGGCGGTCGTGCTGGAGGCTCGGCTGCTGTATTGAGGCGGGGGACGACTATTGGACTAAGGCCAGGAGAGGCTGACGTCCGGTGCTGCGGGCCCACGCGGTGGCCCATGCGCTCTGTGGCCTGAGGGAAGAGGACCCGGGTCTGGTGCGTAAGCCCGGACCTGCGCCGACCATACTGAGCACCCCGCTGGTAGCGGACCCTGGAGAGACGGCTGCGGTCCTGAGCAGCGGGGACCCCTGGTGGGGCCTCTTCCCGCGCTCCGACATTGAGACCCTGTGCGCCCTTCTGACCCGGACTGCTGCTACGGGAGGCCTGGGTGTGAGGCCGACCCCTACAGACACTCACCGGCCTGAGCGGGAGAATCCGACTTTGCTGGCGCGACGGGCTGGATGCGCCCGCCAACCGAGCCCCCGGAGACGCGATGAATCGGACGAACAGCATCACACGGAGGTGAGGAGGCCCTTCCCCCCTTGGGGCTGCTAATCCTGCTGCGGGCGCGGCCGAGGTCCCCACAACCCCGAGACAACCTACTGTGCCCCCTGCGGGGGTGATCGGCTGTTGAGATCGAGCAGCGGAGACCCCACGCGGGGTCCCCCCCCACTATCCTAGCGCCTGGATTGCTGCCCTGAGACATCGCGGACCCAGCGAGGGAGTCGGCCCTAAGGTGCACGCTGTTCTGCGCATCCATAACCCGGCTGGCATTGGACCAGTGCTGCGACGGCTCATATTCCGGGCCTCAAACCCCCCGGCTCCCACTAGCAAGAGACATTCATTCAGCCACCTGCAGGGGCGACGGCGCCTGAGCGGCTGTGGTGGGGGGCACCGGCTGCAGGATCGCGTGGTGGTTTGGAGGAGCCCCCCCCGCCCCCTCCTGCCCTGTTGGACCCCCCGCTCTCCAGGCACCAACTGAGAGATCCTAAGCCTTAGCGAGGCCCTGGGGAAGACCAGAGACGTACGTCTGCCGGATCCAGGGCAGGCCATTGCTGTGCAGCCCCCCCTTGACCCGCTTGTTGTTGCCGGCCTCCCTCACAGGAAATCTACGCAGGCCAAACCCGACCAGGAGCCGCCAGGTGCCGACCAGACCTGGGACCAAGAGCACCGGTCCGGTGGGAGGGCGAGCCGGGCCCCCGAGGTGGAGAGAGAGGTGGTGGTGCCTTACAGCATCCCCTACGGACGTGGAACTCGCAACTGGTTCTCGGGAGCCCTTCCTGGATCCGGGGTCGTGAGGCGCCCGAGGCCTCAGTTGCTGGCCAGCCTACTGGGCCCTACCTGACGCAATAACTCTCTTGGGTGAGAGCAATAACCTCCATTTGAACCCCAGCCTGAATCCCGTGTTGCATCACGCCATCACCAGCCCAGTGGACGTCCAAAATGGGAAGAGACCGGGCTCCCAAGGCATCCACCAACCAAACCCAGACCAAAATGGACCAATATACTATGAACGAACCAGGCCCGGTTGAGGGGGCGACTGGAGGCCCGCCCCTCCCGGGCGCCAACCTCGCCACCATCCTACAGGCTATCAGCGCGTCCCAGACCTCGGTGGAGAACAAAATTGGGAGGTTCGGGTGGACATGGCTCTGAATCGCCAGGACCTACGCAATGCTACAGCTCGCATCTCGGAGGCGGAGGCCCGCGTCTCTGCCGCTGAAGACGACATCCGCCACATGAAGGAGCAAGTAACCCAATTACGAGCTCATACTACTGAATTACACAAAAGGGCTGAAGACGCCGAAAATCGGTCGTGGCGCAACAATCTCCGCATGGTGGGATTCCCGGAGGGGGCCGAGAGAGACCAAACGGCAGCCTTCCTTGAGAGCTGGCTAACTTCATGGATGCCCAAGAATATACTGTCGCCATGGTTTGCTATTGAGCAGACCCATCGCTCCCTTGCACCTAAACCTCCACCCGGGGCCCCACACCGCCCTATCATTGCCCGCATTCTGAACTTTAAAGATAGAGACGCTATCCTGAACGCAGCCCGGGCCCAAGGCTCCCTAAAGTTCCAAAACCAGACAATTATGATTTTCCCAGATTACACTAGAGAGGTTCAAGCCCAGCGACGCTCTTATACAGAGGTTAAACAGAAACTCCGTACCTTGGGCCTCCAGTATAGACTCCTCTTTCCAGCTCGACTTCGTGTTGTGTTCCAAAGCAAAACGCACTTCTTTGAATCACCACAATCTGCCTGGACCTGGCTAACGGAGGAACGATCCCTCTGGACCGTTCCACATCCTCACCTGGATCGTCCAAATCACACACAGCTGGTCCGCTACCCCCCAAACAACACAGGAGGCGTACACAGTCACACAGAGGCCGAGGACCCCAAAAGGGGACTTCCGTATCGCCCGATGGGGCAGCCCGGACACCTGAAGACACCACCGGAACGGCGAGCCCCCCTCCCCACCACCAAGATGGATCGACAGCCAGCCTGCCCCCGCATGGAGTCCTTCCAAGATTATAGACCCAACATCAGCAGACTCTGACCTTTCTAGAAGCCCTATGATTTGAGGCTCCATGCCACCACCGAGAGGCGAAACCGGAGGGTCCAATGAGGAAGAGACAAAAGTAGCACTTCCCGTGGCAGTGAAGAACATAGAGCCCACTGTCAAAACTAATACGTACATCCGACAACATGGAGGGGTCCACCACGCAATCCTCATCTAAACGTTATAGTTTAGTCTAACCAGTTATGTTTTCCTTTGCAGGGCGAAAGATGCTTCCGTTTCAGAAGTATAGGGTGGAGGGAGGCGGGGGGGGGGAGGGTTGGGTCCGTTGTCCTTCGTTTAATTTTATGTTGGGATTTGCCACTGTTCCCCTTTTTCACTGTTTGCAGCACCTCAACACTTAACTATCACTCAAGCGCCACAATCACGCGCCCCACTGGGTGAAGAACGCAATCGCATTCCCGCACAGAACCACACAATTCCCTCGGGGTCTCAACATCCGGTCTTCCCTTCGCCCCATACTCCGGGCATGACACGAACACTCACTAGGGGTAAACCCCTCCAGATTTTGTCTTGGAACGTAAATGGGTTGCTAGACTGCATTAAACAAACTGCAGTCCTCAAATATGCCCAGAGACACGCCCCAGATATACTTCTGCTCCAGGAGACCCACTTCCTGGGGACCAAGTGCCCCTTCCTGGCAAGATATGGCTTTGACAGGGTGTGGCACTCCGGGTTTGAGAGGGGGTCCCGAGGGGTTGCGATCCTGCTGCGCCGAGGCCTTCCATACATGCCCCAGCACATCACTACAGATCCCCAGGGCCGATTCATTAGCCTGTCCGGGACGTTAGAAGGGGCCACCCTTAACTTAGTATCCATATACATTCCACCAGCTACGCTCGCTTCCTCTCTACGTCACCTCACCGACATTATTACAGCTTTGCCCATGGGCCAGACGGTGATAGGAGGGGACTTTAATGCAGTCATGGCACCCCAGTTCGACACGACTGGCACACCCACTCCCACTAGAATAACCAATGCAAAGAAGCTGGTCGACTGGGCAGCTGCCCTAGGCCTATGTGATGTCTGCAGAATCTGGAACCCCCGTAGTTCTCAATATACTCATACTTCGGCGGCACATCACACGCACTCACCAATCAACATGGTCCTCATGCCTGCCTCTGACTGCCAAAGGGTATCAGGAGTTGCTATCCTACCTTGGGGAATCTCGGATCACTCAGCACTGCTTTTACACCTAGGTTAAACCCCTGACGCACCCCGCCCACTATGGCGACTAAACGCCTGGTTCTTACAGGATAAGGAGGTCAAGAAAGCGATAGGGGTGGAACTGCGTCAATACTTCCTTACTAATCTGGGATCGGTCCCCTCCCCATGCACTCTCTGGGAGGTGATGGAGCAGAGAAAATAATTTTTTTTAACCCCTAACAAATTTTATAAATAATTATTAAAATGTTCGTTTAAATGTATTAATCAACACTGTACGTGTGGGAAGGGTAATACGCAAGTGTATGTGCTGAATAATCTATTAACGAATGTCTGTGTGTCAAATTATAACATAAAAATAAATGCGTACTAATTTATAATAAATGCATGATTTGTGCTTCATAGAAAATAAACGTGTCGTTGCAAAAACAATAGTGATGGTAAGTAAGGAACAGCTTAAATGTTGCTTTCTGCTAGGTAATAACTAATTGGGGTACGTAGATGACGGGAGGGAAACGAAAAGGCTATGTTTCTCTATTTTAATTATGTTTTGTTTATTTCAAAATAGTGCTTCTAAGTATAAACGAGTGGCGATATAAAATGGCTGCCAGTTAATGAAGTGCGCAAGTGCGGAGAAACACGTGACAAGGGAGAAAAGTTGGAGAAAAGCTAACCTCGTGATGTTGCTGAGAGGCTAGGATGCGAGAATGGTCAAGGCTGATGTGACCTAATTGAACTGATAGTGTGCCGTGGTGATCAGCAAGGAACCGTGGGAAACCATTTTAAGAGAAAGGACAATGCCTGCAGAGTTCTCGAATGTATCGAAAGAAGTTACAAATGTACTGATCGAAGCGGATGGAAACATGTCTTGAACTGTGAGAAAGGAAATGATCCAAGGACCCGTTGGATCCAAGAGAACTTGATTAAAAGAATGAATAAGATGACATGCATGGACCAATGAAAGAAAAGCGTGTTATTAATGTTGCAACAATTAGTTAGCAAAGTTAGAATTAGGGTATAAGAGGGCCTACTCTTAGTGGGAGGGGGTTCACAGTCACGAGCGGAGTTGGAGAGTCGTGTTGGTGTTGGTGGCTTCCTGTGCTTGGTGATCCTGATCGATCCATTACTGAGCGGGAGATGCTGAATGACTGTTAGATGAGACGGGTTGCAGGTAGCTGATGCTGACGAGCTGAAGTTTCTGTTGCTGTCTTAATTTTCCAGTTGAGTATGAGAATCAGGTTATTTTTAATTCTTAAACTTAGGTTAGAAATCATTAGGCTAAATTAGGAAGGTAGGCAGGTAATTAGGGTTTGCTTCATGACAAAAATTTCCTTTCTGCAATAAAATTGATTATGCTTAATAAATATTTGAATTAATAATGAATGATTAATTGAATAAAAGTTTAAATTCTTTCTCATGCTTTTAAAATTATATAAAATTTAAGATTCTTTAAATCAAACGACTCAGTGGTTATTTTACTAAATGATTGTGACACCAGTAATTGGTTATTGTGATTTAGCTGGTCTTAATCACTATGAACTAATTTCTTACATGAATGATTCATCGACAAAACAATGAGCAGGAATATCTTAAGAAATAACTGAAAAGAAAACGATAGTTTTAGGTAATAAGATATTCCGGCTCCTTCCAGCGGTACATAAATGGTGTTTTCCATTTAGTTCTCATGCTTCTCCTAGGAGTACAGATTTTTGTAAAAGTGTAAAGGAAATCCAAGTGTGTGCGTGTGTGATAGGCGATGTTTATGGGCCCCATCGTCATGTGGATGTGAGAAAATATAGTTTGCTCCTGGATTTACCAATAAGTGACCTAGGAGGAGAATAGTTTTATTGTACGCGCTGCATCAGAGGCAAGTAAGGCTACTATCCGAGGCGTTGCTAGAGGCCAGGTTCAAGCACGCCGGCTGGCCCAGACCAGTCGTCTAATCCTTCTTGAGGCACAGGCGACACGACTGGAAACAGTCCCAAACAAGCCCCCAGGCGACCAAACGGACAGGCAACTCGTGGCCATACGCGAAGAAATTAAACACATCTCCCTAGAATCAGCCAAGATGCTGTGGTGCTCCTCGGTAGCCCGAGTGTACGGATAGGGCGACAAAAACGGGAGGCTGCGCCACAGCCTAGTCTCCTACCACTTGGCCAATCGAATCATCCCCAAAGTCCAGGATCTTTCGGGGGTCACTAAACGCACGTCACCTGCAATCGCACAGGCCTTTGCAGACTACTACGCCTGTCTATACTCCGCTCGCACACCTGAAGCTCGCCTCCCGGAAATACTCCATCGGGCAGGCATCCAACTCCCCTGCCTCATGGAGGCCGAGGCTACTGACATCGATCTCCCCTTCACCTCGGAAGAAATACACAACGCAATCTCCCCATTAAAAGCCGGGAAAACGCCAGGGCCAGACGGTCTCCCGCAGGAGTACTACGCCGCCTATTGGGACCTGCTAGTTCCCCACCTTGTTGAATTGTACCGGCATGTTGCAGAGACCGGGTCCTTTCCCCCAGAAACTGATGTGGCAACCATAGTGGTGATCCCTAAAACCCAACCGCCCTCCACCTCCTGTGCGGATTACCGCCCCATCTCCTTGATCAACACCGAGGTGAAGATCTACGCCACGATACTAGTCCAGTGCTTGCGTCCACTTCTGAGCAAACTAATTCACCCAGACCAATGTGGCTTCATGCCAACACGTAGCAGTAGACACTGCCTGCGACGCCTCCACCTGGCTCTGGCACATCATCTTGTCGACTTTGAAAAAGCCTTTGATACCATGGACTGGCTTTACCTGGAGGAAGTCCTAAAGATGTTGGGCTTGGGGCAGCAATTTAGACGCTTCATACAAGTCCTCTATTCCAACCCCAAAGCCAAGGTACTCACCAACGGAGCCCTGTCAGAGGCATTCGCCATCCAGAGAGGCACGAGACAAGGGTGTCCCCTCTCACCCCTCCTATTTGCACTCGCGATGGAACCTCTAGCATGCCTCATTCGGTCGGACGACCTGATTAAAGGATGGGCTTGGGAGAGCCACCACATCGACAAAATCGCCCTATATGCGGACGATGTCCTGCTTTTCCTGGCGGACCCGGCCACCTCTGGCCCCCGATGCCTCCAGACCCTCCAAGCCTTTGAGGGAGTCTCTGGACTCCGGCTCAACCCTGCAAAGTCGACCCTAGTACGACTTCATCCCTCCACGGAATGCTTCGACTGGCAAGCATCCATCCCTATCAGGAGACAATCCTTCAAATATCTAGGGATATGGTTTGCCCTGCTCCCCGAACTGGAATGGGCGCTCAATATTACCCCACTGGTTAAAAGAACCAAAGAAGACCTTAAATGCTGGCAGACCCTGCCGCTCAACCCTTTAGGGCGGGTGGCCCTGTTCAAAATGATGATCCTTCCCCGCTTCCTTTATATTATCCAAAATACTTCCTTTCACCTCCCGCGCAGCTGGTTCAGGGAGATGGACAGTATGGCCACGAGATTCCTGTGGGGGGGGGGCGAGACCACGCATCGCCCTTGCCCGATGTCGGATCCCGCCCTTTGACGGCGGCATGGGTATGACTGACCTACACCTATACTATATAGCTACCCGACTTCTGGTCCTGCATGACTGGTTTACCGGGGGGTGGTCTGACCCGACCTACAAAATAGAACTTAGAGACATGGACTTCACCCCAAATTCAAGCATTCCTATATGGAAGCCCAATACCCACAGCAATACCGGCGATCACTAGAGCGGTCCTTGTGGCCTGGCGTACGGCTCTCCGACACACACGTTGGAACCAGAAACTGAGCCAACAGACGCCTCTCTGGCAGGGTAGGTGGCTAGGAGAGGTAGCGTCACTCACGGGATTTACACGGTGGGACCACATTGGCATATCACTGTTGGGAGATATTTGGGTGGGAGACCACATCAGATCATTCCAAGACCTGCAAAAGCGCCACAATCTCCATACCTCTCAATTTTATAAATATCTGCAGCTACGTCATGCCCTGGGCCCGCACATCTCCTCAGGTACGACGCTCCCGAATTCAGCCCACTGGAAGCTCAGGTCATGATGGGTGACCTGGGGAAAGGCAGGGTGTCCCGGATATACCGTACCCTGATCAACAATGGCCCGGCATCACTCACCCCGCTCCGGACCCGATGGGAGGGATGGTTGGGCCCCCTGGAGGATGAAGACTGGCGCGACGCCCTCATGGCCCCCAAAACCATTGCAACCTCGGCCAGACTCCGCCTAATTCAACTATACTACTTACACGTTGCCTATCTTAGCCCAGAACGCCTCCATAAAGCGGGCCTACGCCCCTCTCCGAGCTGCACATGTAGCCACGAACCGGCAGACTTCTATCACATGACCTGGACCTGCCCACTCCTGGCCTCATACTGGGCTGAGATAGAGTCCGAACTCACACACATCCTGGGATGGCAAATACCCCACGATCCCATACGACTTCTACTAGGGGTCATGGACAGCCTAGATGGGTCCCGATCAGATAAGGTATTCCAGGGAACAGCCATCACGGTAGCCAAACGTGATATCGCTGCCACATGGGCACAACCCAAACCCCCAAGTGTAGCCAGGTGGCGTCGGGGAGTGGACTGGTGTGCCGCACAATAGAAGCCCCTATTCGAGGCCCGGGGTTGCCCTGCCAAGTACCACAGGGTATGGGGTAAATGGACGGATCAAATTGACTGATTATTATTGATCCCGTTTGTGTACATGAATATATATTTTGTAAGTGGAGGTGGTGGGTTGAAATGCGTACCTGCTTCTCATTTACTGCAAAAGTGGCTTGCGTTGCCAATAATAATGTGGTCACAGGTGTCCAGCCTTCTGTACATTTTAAAAGCCAATAAAGTTGTTTATCAAAAAAAAAAGTTGAAGATAAGGGCATCATTAATATCAACATTGTTAACGAAGTACATCTAGATCTAAGTTGCACAGGATCACCATTGTTTTTTTAATAGAGTAGGAGGGTATTGTGCCTACTGGAACACATCACATAGTATAGTTGATAAGGTAATAAAAACATGGTCCAATACATAGGAATGGAGGAATCACGGTGGAATTAGTCTATATGAAAATTTTTATGTTTGACTACCACTAGTTTTTGGTTTGTTTCTTTTTCTCTCCTCTCCCTAGAAATTCTTCTGAGGACACAGTGAAGACAGGTGAGCGCATTAGGCCTCACCATAGTGCATGGAATGCGTGCATTTTGTCAGAAGCAGGGACATTAAGTAGTAGATGAACAGCCCTGACGAAGGCCCCAGACCCACGTGGGCTCCCAGCGCGGGCCGAAACATGTTGGCACTTTGAAAGGGGTACACCTGAACAATTATATTCAGAGAAACCCCGAACTTTGCACTTTTGTATCCATGCCCCAGGTACCCTCTGAATAAACACATTGTTGGGGTATACCTGAAGGCATTTTTATTATCACTCCTCTGGTTCCCTGCATGACTAGCATTTGCTTTATATAAGAACTCCCATTACATCTTTGGTTGAGTCCGCCCAGGTAGTACCATCTTACCTGGGTGTGGATAGACGCCTATGATGAAACATGTCACGATAAGTGAGTGAGGTGTCTACTCCAATATCTTTGGATACCCCACCGCCAAAGGTTGAGCAGAGAGAGAGTAATACACTCTCTCTCACGTATGCACTTTTCTTCGTTTTTTCTCCTCCTCTAGGAAAAGCCGGATGTCCTAACGGAACTTCAGGCGACAGCAGTTGCTCATATGTGATACGAGCATTGAAGGGCAGCCAGTGGCCTACACAGTTAGCACAAACTGGGTTTGGGGAGGGGGAGGGAGCTCGTCAGTAGTGAGGCAACAGGGTGGTCCCTAGCTGTTAACCATGTGGAGGTAAGATCTGGGGTCGTACCCCAAGACAGTAGTGCAAAAATGCCAAGAACATGTAACCGTATAAAAGTCATGAGAGGTCATCAGGCCAGGGTTCATGGTTTGACTCAATCATGGGAATGGAAAAGACACAGGTGCCTCAACACGAGTAGAAGAATATTCAGTTGTTGAAGCTGCAGGTGCCTATGATAGTATGTGTTAACACTGGGCATAGTGTAAACAGTGGAACTATCCAGTGAGTTGAGATACCAGGAGTCAAGACAACGATCATCATAGCAGTGGATACTGTTATATGTACTTGGGTGGTGTTCAGAGTGTCCAGGCATCACAGAAGTGGGTTGCAGACAAGAATGTGACTTGTCTCTGTGATTTGTCTTAGTTTCAATGACATGATGATGTCTTACCTGTCAGAACACCTAGTCGGCAATGCACCTCCTGCTGCACCTCCAGCTGCTATTCTAAAGTAGCGCGGATGCTAAGTCAGTTGTGAGCACTGTGGGGGATCATTTCACTGTTCTAGTGTGATGACTCCCATTTCCACTGTCATTGTTTCTAGTGTGTCTCAGAAGTCCTCCAGATTGTCTGGTTTGGTGTACTCCACCATTCTGCCATCCATAGTAATTATCATGACCCGGATTAAGAAAATCATATTTTACGTGCTGTTGTTTCAGCTTGGTGTGTATGGCCAAGAACGTCTTCTGTTTGAAATATATACCAAAACAGTAATCTGCAGCTCCACAAATGGATTGGTCTTCGAATCGAAATAGCCCCCCTTTCTTCTTTGCTCCTTGGAGAATAATCCTGGTATGTTGTGTCAGAGGAGGCATGAGTTTATGGGACAAGGTATGTTGGAGTTGGATTGGCTGTAAAGTCTTATAAAAATTGATCCCTTTGGAATGCCGGGGGTTCTGGGAACTGCATATCAAGTAAGAGAGGGAAGGGTTCTTGAAGAAAGAATACCATACAGTCCTTTACAACCTTTCTGCGATCCGCATAAAGCCTAACATTTTTCCGAAATTACTATTCATCCACTACGTTCTGTTTCAGAGACCATATCTGCTGGCCCTAGTCGGGTCCCCTACTGAGTTTGTTTTCAGCCATTTCCATCAATTAACTAAAATTGGTACATAAAAATACAAGATTGATAAAATCATCAACAATCTCATTGCATGAGATAGTTAATACCTCAATAAAACATATATTGAAATGCCCAGAATTTCACATAGTGCAGGTAAGAGGTCTTTAAAAGCAAATAAAAAACATAAAAGAAGTGTGAGATACTCAGAGTGGCGGCATCCTTGATCAAGATGTGACTGCGGCCTGTGCTCGTCAATTGATGGTGATGGAAATTAAATCCATAAACTTGCCAAAGCAGGCCAAGTTCATCGGAATGTCAGTTGTCAAACAAAAGCGTCCTTACAAGTGGAAATCCCAACTTTTAAGAACACTGGCTTCAGTAAAGTGCGTCGTGCATGAAGAAATTCTGGACAGCAGCAAAGTAGGTGAAGCATAGACTCTCTCTTATAATTACAAACTCAACAAGGACCAATCTTAAAATCTGATCCCAGCATGAGTTAAATTCATTGATTGGTAAGACCATCCATCAGTCTTGCACTGAGAATTTCAAGTCGTATCCCCTGCTGAGTGCAGCTTACAAATAGGATTGCATTCGCATTCCTTCATAAGATTTTGCGATTGTTGAGGCGTAGCTTCAAGTCCGGACAGAGTTGAGGTCTGCTAGCCACGAGTGAGATCGGGCCTGTTTATATGTTCATATGTCTTCCTTTCAGGAGCTCGAACAGATGTACTCCTTGTCTGGCACACAATTCCACAAATACCTACAAGTACGGCATGCACTGCGAGTACACATCTCTCTAAACACCTCACTCCCGAAGTTTAGCCCGGTGGAGGCGAAGGTCATGATGGGGACATTGGGTAGGGGAGGAGTCTCCCAAATTTATCGAATGTTAATCATTAATGACCCTGACACAATGACGGCACTCAAGACATGTTGGGGGTGATGGCTAGGCAAGTTAGATGACTCAGACTGGCGAGATGTGTTGATAGCCCCCAAGGTACTCACCATATCCTTGCGATTACGCCTAGTGCAAATATATTACCTACATAATGCCTATCTTTCCCCAGACAGGCTACACAGAGCTGGGTTACTTCCCAACCCATCATGTTTCCACTGCTCCCGCTGATTTTTTTCACCAGCTACTGGGAAAGGGTGGTATCTGATCTCTCTGATGTTCTAAACCTTGATTCCCCTCTGTTAATCCTATTGGAAGTACTTGAGGGTGCGGGAGGGACCCGTGCCGATCGAGCATTTTTGGGGACTGCACTGCTGGTAGTCAAACGTGATGTTGCCGCCTCTGGAAGAACTCTAGGCCCCCGACATTGGCGCAGTGGAGACATTGGGAGGACTGGTGTGCTCCACAGGAGAAACCAATCTATGAGACACGTGGATGACCACACCAACCACCCCCGACACCTTGAAGCCAACGATTGACAGCTGGACAGCCCTCACCACCGAGGACACACTGAAGACATTGAAGTCAATCCACTCTGGGGCCCCCACGGACCCCTGCCCCACCACATCTTCAACAGAGCCGCCGACACCATCGCCCCCATGCTTCGCCACACCATCAACCGCTCCCTCGCGAACGCCTCCTTCCCCTACGACTGGAAGCACGCTGAGATCAACCCCCTCCTGAAGAAACCCTCGGCGGACCCCACCAACCTCAAAAACTACAAACCCATCTCCCTGCTCCCGTTCCCAGCGAAAGTCATCGGGAAAGCCATCAACAGCCAACTCGCCACCTTCATCGAAGAGCACAACATCCTTGACTCCTCCCAATCCGGCTTCAGAAAGAACCACAGCACGGAAACCGCCCTCCTCGCCGCAACAGACAACATCCGCTCCCTCCTGGACAGAGGAGAGAGAGTAGCCCTCATCCTCCTCGACCTTTCAGCGGCCTTCGACACAGTCTCTCACCGCATCCTAACACGCAGACTTCACGACGCAGGGATCCGGGACAAGGCCCTCGACTGGACCCGCTTATTCCTCTCCGGCAGAACGCAGCGGGTCAGACTCCCTCCCTCTCGGACCCCACACCGACCACCTGTGGAGTCCCCCAAGGATCCTCCCTCAGCCCCACGTTGTTCAACATCTACATGGCTCCACTCACCCCCATCGTCAGAACCCACGGACTTAACATTGTTTCATACGCAGACGACAACCAACTCATCCTCTCCCTATCCAACGAACCCAACGCAACCAAACACAACTTTCAAGAAGGCATGGAAGCAGTCACCAAATGGATGAAGAGCAGCTGTCTACAACTCAACACGGACAAACCAGAAGTACTCATCATGGGCCCACACCCCGACGCCTGGATTGACACCTGGTGGCCCCCCGCCCTCGGAAGCCCGCCCACCCCCACGGACCACGCACGCAACCTCGGAATCATCCTGGACTCCGAACTCAAAATGGACCGCCAGATCAACTCCATCGCATCCTCCTGCTTCCACACCCTCCGCCTCGTACGCAAGACCTTCAAATGGATCCCCCTCGAACACAGAAAGACCGTCACACACGCCCTCGTCACCAGCAGACTTGACTACGGCAACACACTCTACGCCGGAATAAACAAAAACCTCACACGCAAACTTCAAAATATCCAGAACGCCGCTGCCAGACAAGTCCTCAACCTGCCACGACACTGCCACATCACCCAGCACCTGCGCACACTCCACTGGCTCCCCATCGAGGCAAGAATCACCTTCAAGATCCTCACCCACACACACAAAGCCCTCCACAACACCAGACCAGCATACCTGAATAGCCGACTCACATTCCACGCACCCCAAAGGACCCTACGATTAGCCCAGCTCTCCTACGCCGTGGTCCCTCGCACCAGGAAGTCCAGATCGATAGGCCGCTCTTTCTCCTTCCTTGCGGCCAGAGCCTGGAACGCCTTCCCGCTCCACCTCAGACAGACAACATCACTCCCCAACTTCACGAGGGACCTCAAAACATGGCTCTTCGATAGACCTCCTCCTTGATGGACAGGACCCTGCGCCTCTCCCCCGCCCCCTAGCGCCTTGAGACCCTTACGGGTGAGTAGTCGCGCTTAACAAACCCATGATTGATTGATTGATACAGTCAATAGCAGCGCTAGCAGGGGAAATGGGCAATGCAAGCTGCTTTGGCTTCCTGACGAGGGCCCTGGAACTTCATTTTTTACAAATTAAGCACTGATTTCATCAAATGTAACTTACAAATTCCTTAGCTCTGTTTTATCATGTTAATCTGGTAAATGATGTATCCAGGGTGAGTGGAGCAAAGTCAGCATCTGATTATTTTCTAGGGGGGAGATTTATTGATTTATAGTCCAATGCAGTGCAAATAGGAGAGAGTAGGACAGTGCCACATTTATTAAGATATGGCGCTGCTGCTCTCTTCCCCAGCGCTGGCATTCTTTCATGCTACCTAGTGCCACTCACAAACCTTTGCAGCACAGTGCAGCACACATGCAATGTGTGAAAACTTAGGAGAAATAAAAACATTTCTCCTAGTTAGCGCCTGCCTCGGGGAGGCATCATTTTTTGCCGCAAAGCCCTGCCTACCATTGTTAGAAGATAAGGCTTTGGAGCAAAAGCCATGGGAAGTACAGTGGTAACACCCACATTCCACCCATTGAACATCTTAGCACAAACTAAGACCAAGTAGAAACAAGCATTTTCAATGCAATAGGTCTCGCATTTGCGAGCATTTAAGCTATTGGCATTGAAAATGACAATGCCTTTTATTTATGTGTTTTTAAAAAATTCTTTTTATTAAACAGATAAACAGCCCATCATTACAGTCAACAATTAAACTTCAATACAGTCGACAGTTCTCAGAGCAAGGGTACAATATTGCTTGCGTTGATTCCGGGCTGTCAGCCCGACAGGTGCATTATTGTAGGGCAGTTACATTTCGTCTCCCCTGGGTTTGCGTTACTACCCATCTAAGATCTGTACTTTACCCACGGTCCCCAGACTTTATCGCACTTCTTGGGGCATCCTCTGTTTTGGTATATAGCTTTTTCTGCTAGACAGCACCAGTCCATATCTTGTTTATTTATGTGTTTTTAAAAGGTAAACATATAAAAGGCATTGTTGTTTTTAATGCCAAGAGCTCAAACTCTCGCAAATGTGCGACCACTATAATGGTGGCTACGCCCCTTTTTTTAGACGCTGCTCGCATATTCAAGTTACCGTGAGCAGCGTCTAAACAAAGGGGCGTAGCCACCATTATAGTGAAAGCGTGTACGGTGCTTTCACCCAAAGTTTTAAAAAAAAGTAATTTCAAAAGCTCTGTAGCGCGGCCACTAAAATGAAAGCGGCACTCGCTGGTAATTAAATATTTAAATAGACGCGACCGCTAAAGTGAATGCGGACCGCGCCGTATAGAAAATAATTAAATAAGCGCGGCCGCTATAAAGCGGACTGCGCTGTAATTTGAATAAAGATATATTACTATTTAAAACAAAGCGGGCGGGTGCTCTGATGCTGTGGGTGGAATAGGGGAAGAGCATTAAAGAAAATAGTGCTCTCCAACTTATAAAGCGTACCATGTAACAACCGAAGTAAATGGGCCAGTACTCGTGGGAGGTTACAAGTGAAGACAAGGTGGTACTAAGGAGGGACTAACAAGCCTATGTACCAATCAGAGGCCAGCATTTACGAAGAGCAATGACATAAGCCAATTAAAAATATGGGCGAAGAGTGGGCGAGGCATCAAGAGCATACTCCAATACAGCATGCCTCGCCCAGCGAGCAGCACATGCGCGCTGCCCTTAGGCTCGAACTAAAAATAAATCTCAACTGGATGAGTTTTCATGCATGGACCTGGATGTCTATGGGCTGGGGTGTGAGAAGTGCATTTGCCGGCTTTGCAATTGGTTGAGCTTCCAGTGTCATGCTTCAGAAATGGTTTTTTGATCATTTGCTTTATATTTGATAACATTTTCTATTTTCAACGTTTTGACATAATTGGAAACAAATTCTAGTCTTCACCTAAATTATCCATGACATGCCGTGGATAATCAGGCTCAAGAAGGGCTTATCTGTTTTTTCACTTGTGCCATTATAGAGGTTGTGAAACTGCGCCTGGAGGGAAAACGTTTCAGAGGAGCACAGTAAATGAAAATGCTTGAAAATGTTATGTTAGACAGATTCCTTTATTCAGACTGTGAAATGCTGATTCTAGGTTTTTACAAAAAGAACAATTGATGGACAGAATGTTGAACAATGTCAAACATTCACCCCAGTACAGAGATCTGGGCCTAAATCCATTGTTTTTTTGCTCACCATGCCATTCCAGTTTGGACCCAACCATATGCAAATCAGTCTTGACCCTGCGCCCAATGGGAACAGTCCAGCCCGAACTGCCAGGCCAGGTCCTCCCTGGACCGGAAACAAGCATCCTAGGACTGATTTTGGGGTTTCACCCCTTATCAGTCACGCTAGCTTGACTCCAGTGGCATGGAGAGCACGGGACCCAGTACATGGTCTGATCCAGGGAGGACCTGGCTTGGCAGTTCGGGCTGGACTGTTCCCGCGAGGAACAGGGTCAAGGCTCATTTGCATATGGCTGGGTCTAAACTGGGGTGGCATGGTGAGCAAAAGAACGATGGATTTAACCCAGATGTCTTGACTGGGGGTGAATGTTTGATTTGCTCTGCATTCCATCAGTCATTTGTGTGTATTTTGCTTTTTTGCCCTAAGTGTGCCAAGTATACCCAGACGTGGGTCCCGGGCTCACTGTGTCACTGGATTCAAGCTAGCCTGGCTGATGAGGGATGATGCCCTGAAATGGTCCTAGGATGCTTGTTTCTGATCCAGAGAGCCCCTGGTTTGGCAGTTCAGGCTGGACTGTTCCCATGAGGAACAAGATCAAGACTGATTTGCATATGGATGGATCTAAACTGGAGTGGCACAGTGAGCAAAAAAGATGGATTTAACCCTGATCTCTTGACTGGGTGTGAATGTACGATTTGCTCTGCATTCTGTCCATCATCTATGTGTCTTTTGATTCTCGGTTTTTAGCCAACAAAACTGGGACTTGTAGTTTTGCTTTGCCCATTATTAGTCTAGGCTTGAAAGTCCTAGCTTGCAAAAAGCTGCTGGGCAAAATTCCGAGAACTGGTTGTAGGTGTCACACATAAAATGGGGCACACTGACATGCCCATCCGTTGCCTCCATTGTTTATTAACCTCTTTGTTCTTCAAATCACCCGCTACCTGTATAATGTGCCCAGACCTGTGCTCCTGAACTGAACATCATCCAGTGTTCTGCTGATGCACATCACTTGGTGTGCCTTAGAGGCACCTTTCCCCTTGCTCCCCCGAGTCACATCACTCAGTACTTCTATGACATGCCTCACTGGTACTTTGCAGTACACAACACCTTGTGCGCCCTTTATGGTGCACCGTACTAGCTCCCATGGTGCACATAACCCATGCTCCTCTGCTGTACTTGACCTAAAGCCCTTTGCTGTAAATCATCGTGGGCTTTGCTGATGAACATCTACCTTAGCCCCTCTCTTAAGATTCCCAATTCCGGTAGAACCCAATACCCGGGCACAT
This sequence comes from Calotriton arnoldi, assembly GCA_963921515.1. NCBI lineage: Eukaryota > Metazoa > Chordata > Amphibia > Caudata > Salamandridae > Calotriton > Calotriton arnoldi. The sequence goes on along the minus strand of CAWUFW010001404.1, from coordinate 2,157,878 downwards.
TTAGCATGACGTTGACACGCATGGCACTCTCTTGAGCATGTAGCTTTGGAGAAAGGGCTAACCTCTCTTTCCTGCATCCACATTACTAATGACGGAGATTTTGTTTTGTTATCTGCTGCTTGTGTCACGCAGAAGCCGCTATTATGGCACTCTAGCTTTGCGGAGCAATTTACAGGCGGGCCTGTATATTTGCTTGCAGGGGTGTGTAACTTTACCAAGACCCATATGGGACGTGTTGGGTGAAGGGCACGATGTCCCGCAGAGAGACCACGTAATTGGAGACACTTTTCCTGCGCATTATGTTTAAAATGCAAATTCGTTTTTGTGAAAAAAGTTTAGAGCACCTTTAATAGTGGAATGGTTTCTAAAGAAGGGAGAGTCTTAATTTCCGAAATATCAGGAGAGACTGGGGTGGGGTGGGCGGGGTTGGGAGAGTGAGCAAGTGCGAGGGTGCTTCATGGAGTCCAGCCGGGATTTTTCCGCACATGCATGAAGTAGCTGGCGTGCAACCAGAGCGAATGACGGTCTGGCCTTCTCTCCCGCCCCGTGCACTCTTTCCAGATTCCACGGGGAATGGATGCAGTCATGCCCGCGGGCTTGTGCATAGCTATTATCTGACACCGCAACTCATTTATTCCGTTGACTGGGCCTCTGTCGGCTTATCGGGCCACACACTGGCCTGTTTTAGGGCTATTGTCAAGCTGGTAGTATTCACGACACTGGCTTCTGGCAGCCTCTGGCCTTCAAGGAAGGGGGGGGGGCAGGGGGTGTTGCAGCACAAGTGCGTGTGCTTAAGTGGAGATCAATTGGACCAGAGACCGCCCATTTTATAATAACATGTAAGGTCGTCATTTAGCTTCCCCCTTCAGCGATCTAACCCCCTCCACCGCACCCCCCTCCCCCGAGTTTTCAGACATTTAAGGCCTGACATCACTGCTCGTGAAAAGTTATTCGCAGACTGTTACCTCGTAAAGTGGCTACGTTCACACTGCTTCGTACGGCGTGTTTTTAGGAAGAAGATGGAACCAGTGGTGCGCGTGCACCACAGAGGAGCGGGGGGGCGAGGGAGCCTGTCGTCTGTGCCGCGCGCTGATGCGCGTCCTAGACACGGACGGGAATGGGCGGAGCAAAGGCGGGACATGCGCCCGCCTTTGCCCAAATGCGTGCCGTTTTTTTTTTTTTAAAAAGCACGCTACAGCCAATGCCAGCCTGCGAAAGCAAAACCACACGCACGAGCGTGTGGTTAGCTTTCTGAAGCCCATACAAGCGGTCTCGCGCTGCGCGAGCAGGGCTGCGCACTGCAACGCTAGGCGCGAGACCTAAAAAGCGGTATTTTGCATTACCTTTAGGACTACTTTCCAGAACAAAAAAGGTTTTGCGCTGGAAAGTTAAAACTTCATCAACTCTTTGTGATTGTTTGCGTCACTTTTTGTGACTTTGTCCAGGCGCTAAGTGTTAATAAATCAGCCCCTATGAATAACATATTGGGTGGTGTGCGAAGCTGGCCTGGTATATGATGCCCACAAATGTAAGTGGGCACCTTGCACCAGTCCAGACAACCCTTGTGGTGATTTAAGAGGTCTTAGACAACCTTAGAAAGCTCTCTAAGTGGTAGCTGTGGAGAGCAGCCTTCAGGCTTAGTCCAGAAGGAGTGTAAAGAGGCTTGTTTTACCAATGCAATCTTATAGTACAGGTTAAGTGGAAAAAACCACACCAAGTATTTATAAAAATATGTATTTATTATATAATACTCTCTAGTACGTTCAAATATCTCCTACACGGAGATAAACACAATGCACACAGTACTTTAACAAGGAAACACAGTAAATAGCACGAAATACACAGTGGACCCCAGGGGGGAGACCAAACCATATACTAAGAAAGTGGTATAAGAACCACGACTCGGATCAAGACAGGGTCGAGAGGACGTAGAAGTGCTGAGGACCCAAGGAACCACCCAAGGTTAGTAGATAGTGACCCCACGGAGAGCGTGTGCAGTGTGGAAATACGACCGCGTGCTCCGTACAACTCTATGAGTAAGCCGCGGTTGGATTTTTAAAGATTAAGGACCCTTCCCAATGGACCCTGAAGAAACCCTGTGGAAGACAGAAGGTTGGAGAGCCACCCACCGTGGATACCCTAGAACCCACGTTACCTACACCAGGGAAGCCGGGTGTATACGTGTGAAGTGGTGTCGGAAACCGCTGTCGAACCCAATGGAGGACTTCAGGAAAGTGCCGCTGTTGCAGAAGGAGAAAGTGTCCGGTGGAATCCAAAGGTGGATTCTAGATGAGAGGTACCTGTAAGCAGAGAGGACAGAGTCTATGTCACTCAGGAGTGACCAGAAGACTGGGAAGACGAATGTCCTCCGATGTCGGGTGTTGCAGGATGGATGATGATGACCTTGACTCTGCAGCTGTGAGGACCAGGTGACGCTGAGGAGGACCAGGAGCCATGCACGAGTTGTCCCACGAAGGATGTCGAGTGCTGAGGGGTCGGTGTCTGGCGAGAGCACCAACAAGCCTTGGCAAATGCAACCAACGCAGGAATTGAAGAAGGAGCAACGTCGGGACCAGCAAGATCCAGGGGACTCACCAAAAGCAGGGGAGTGAGGGCAGGCACCGAGCAATCAGGGAACCCAAAAGAAACAAGTGTGACCCTCAAGTGGACCCACAGGCCAGGGGCACTGGAGTCGCGAGAGGACCTCAAGCAGCTCACCAAAAGATGTAGGCCACAATGCACACAATGCGGTGTGGCTGAAGATTCTGGTCGCTGGAGGTGCTCGAGGTTGGGGCTAACGGAGCCCTAAGACCTCCTTGGAAAGAGGTCAACAAGCCTTTGCAACTGCAAGTTGACATGGTGCACAGGGGTTCGGTTATTGCAACCCCCACGAGGGATACTGGCCTCAAACTTGGTGAGAGGGCAGCTGTGGAAAACTACCACCTGTGTTGCAGAACCTTACGGAGTCCGGAGGAGCTCAGGAACAGCTGACCGGTCGACTTAGTTGCGGAGCCTGCGAATGCGAGGGAGTGACTCCTTTACTCCAAGGGAGATTCCTTCAAGTGTCATTGATGCTTCACAGGCCTTGGAAGGTTCCTGTATGATGCACAGGCACAGACGATGTAGCAGACTGGAAGGGACAAAATCAACACAAAACCTCTCCCTATTACAAAATACAATTGGTCTAAATCCTACAATGTGAACAAAATCATTGTCCCAATATTTATAACAAAATTATTCTCTTATTCCATATGTATCAAAAAATATTTTCTTTATTTTTTTATATATTTTTCATATAGTTCATTTATATAAAATAATTTATCTGAACAAAATTGAAATGGAACATAGCCCCACAAAGAAAGAGAACACACATGAACCCTGGAAGGGAGACAGAGTCAGGCCCAAATGAAGTCCAGCAAAGTCCAGAGTGCCCAGACGGTAGAAGTAGAAGTGGTGTCTGATCTGAATCTTATCCCACGACAAATCTAGGGACCTACACCCAGGTAAGCCCTTAAGTACCCTAGGGAAAGGGTTGGGAAGATTCAGGGGACCTCCCAGAGAGGGTCTGGACAGAGGGAGGTTACTCCTGTCCTTTGTCCAGTTTCCACCACAGCGGGAGCCAACACCTCCCAGGACTGGTTTGAACTGGACTATGCACAGGACACCAAATGTGCCCCTCATGCAGACTGAGTGGCGCTGGCAAGGGCACCCACCCCAATACACTAAATCCTGTCTGGTCCCACCTCCCTGTGACAGGATGCCTATTGTTCTGCCTTCCCCTGCTCGAGCTTGGCTCAGCAGCAAGAGGGCAGAATCGTGTCTCTGGTTGGCTGCAACCATTTTGTGCTGTCCGGGCCAAAAAGACTGGTACCGGGAACGCTGAGAGCCTAGGGGAGGGCTCTTCCAGTGCTTGGAATCATACCTCCCACACCGTTTTTGGTGTGGGGGTATGATTCCAACATGTTTGATACCAAACATGATAGGATTCGTTGCAGCCAGTTTCGAGATGGTCATCGCGTAATTACGTGGTGCCCCTCTATTTAGTATATGGCTGCTTCACTGACAACCCAGGAGAATGGACACCGTAGGCTTCAGGGGTGTCCTGCTCATGCAGGGGCACCCTCTCACTTAGGACCAAGCACCCTGCCTTCAGGAATGCAAAAGCCTGCTAGAGGGGTGACTTATAAGTTTTAAGTGCAGTGACCCTTGGATATAGTAAACCTATATCTTTAGTAAGTGGTGCAAGCACCAACTAACACATGCTGCAATAGCAGGCCTGTAGTTCCATTTTGAATGGTCTCTCATGGGTGGCATAATATATGCTTCACCCCATGGGAGACCTCTGGGGTACCTATGCTCTGGGTACATGAGTACCATATACTAGAGACTTATAAGGGTAGCCCATGATCCAATCTTGGGTGTACCTAAGTACTGAACATAACAATTTAGGAAGCAAGCAGATAGACTGGGGTCCTGATTAGCAGGATCCCAGTCAGACTAGTCAAAATACAGCTTAGCACCAGGCAAAAAGTGGGGGTAACCATAGAAGCAGATCCTCCTTTCCTACAGGTGGGCACATTTCCTTCAGCTGCACTCGAAAACCAATGTCATGCTGTCCTATGTTTAGCCACAGAAGTATTGGCCTGAGGGGATGCTGAGCCCTGGTCTGTCATTTGGTTCCCTTGCATTGTCCTTGCTGCCCCTGGTTTCAAAAAGTGATGGAAAGAACAGCAACAGGAAATTAACAGGGGCTGCAGGTAAGATGGTGCGCTGTTACCACATCCAGTACAAAGCTCTTCTTTCTGCCCAAATCAGAATGAAGAGGTGCTAATTACAAAATATTTTGTCCTCTCCTTGATCCTGTAGCTCATGAACCGCAAACGGGAGGCTGCTGAGGGGCTAATGTTGGGTCAAGTCATCAACTCCATTTGGATAAAGGGCTTCTCCTGACATTTTGTTAAATGTAATTTAATTAGACAGAAATACTTAACAAAATCCTTCACCAGTGCTAAGTCAGATATCGTAGACGTCCCTGCCTCTTTGACTGCTGAATACTGACTGGCTAGCAAAAATCAAATAGAGGGGTTAAATCTAGGTAGAAAATTATCGTGTTACACAAAAGTGCCTTTAAGTTAGACATATACAAATAACTCTTTGAACAACACATATAAATAATCCCTGCGCCAGCCGACACTAAAGGATTTACTGCTTGAGCTCCATCAGTCCGGTATGAAGCACGTGATCTGCTGCCCAGTGAGCAGCCGCGACAAGCCTCTCAGTGTTGCATTCATTCTGCACTGTTTTCTTTTCCACAGCTTAATTGGTAAAATATGGGTACAGCAAATTTACTTGATATACGTTTCTTGCAGCTGTTGTTGGCTGCGTGACTTCAGGGAATAAGGGACTGCCTTGGTCCAGAGGCGGCTCCTCTGCTAAGGCGGAGGAACGTCGCCCCACTGCCAGTGGCAGCTGCAGGCTGAATACAAAAAACAAAATGATAATAACGTTTGTTATTATCATATTGTTTTTTGTATTCAGCTTTCAGCTGAAGCCAGGCGGGCGGGGCTGGGCTACTCGCATCACAGGGGGAGGAGTGGTGGCAGCACCTAAAGTGCGCATGGCGCTTTGGCGGCCGTCTCGGGACGGGCAAAGCGTCATGCGCACTCTGCATGTTCTCCACACATGCTGTATTACAGCCTGGGTGGAGAACATGCACAGCCTTCCAGCCCGTGTCTGAGTGCCGAACCACGGCGCTCAGACCAATCAAAACGCTGCCCTCCTGAGGCAGCGTTGTGATTTGTTTAGGGGAATCTGGGAGGCTGTGTGCTTCCTGCTGAGAGGAGGACGGAGAAAGAAGAGGCGGCGGCCAACGGTAAAGAGTTAAGTGCTTTTGTTTTTATTCCCCCCTCCCTCGTTTCCTCTACCCCCGCCCCACTACCCCTGGTCGGTAGCAGCCGCTACTGTGCCTTACTCCATTTCTCCAACATGCTTTCCACCACCAGGTGACTTCGATCATCTGTCTTAGATGTCTACCACCCCCAGGTGCTGTTCAGCACCACCAGGCACCTTCTGCTACCTCTCCAGGGTGCTTTCCACCACGAAGTCCCTTCTACACCTCTCCCAGTTGTCATCCAACCACCAGGTGCTTTCTATTACCATGTGCTTTCTACCACCTCTCGCAGGTGTCTACCACCACCGGATAACCTTCCAGTACCTCTCGAATGTACCTTCCACCTTTGGGTGTCTTCTACCACCTCTCCTAGCTGTCTACCACCACCAAGTGCCTTCCACCACCTCTCCTAGGTGCCTACCACCACCTGGTACCCTTCACTATCTCTCTAAGGTCTCTGCCACCACCCCACCAGGTGCCTCTACTACCTCTCCAACATGCCCTCCACCAACAGGTGCTTTCTACCACCTCTCTCAGTTGTCTACAACCACCAGATACTTTCCACCACCACCACTAGGTACCTTTCACCACCTCTCCCAGGTGCCTACCACCACCAGGTCCCTTGCACTACCTTTTCAATGTGCTGTCCACCGCCATGTGCTTTCCACCACTTCTCCCAGGTTCCACAGCCGTGAGAGAAGTGGACGAAAGTCTGTTTCGGCCAGCTTCTTTACCGGATTCCTGGACCCTGACAACCCTTTGCCTGAAAGTAGGACCTGCTGAAAGCCCTATCAGATCTACTGGTTTGGACATAAGGGCACCTGTCCAACATGGAGTACCTCTTGCCATTTATTCATTTGAGTTTTGCTTGATTCCACTGTTGTTGCACCACACCCTCAATTATTATCATAGTACAGTCAGACAAAGGGACAAACAGTAATACTCACACACACATTATTTAGAAATGTCCATCCTCCACTGTATCGGAGTTTGTCTTAAAATTACAAGTTACCTACGGGCACTTCTCCAATGTAGATGGCACCAGGTGACCACACGTGATCTTTATGAGTCAAACCACCCTCGAGGCCCTAGGTACAGTTCTCTGGACACAAATGTCAGAACTAATTCGTAACCATAAGTTTACGGCTCTTCTGTAGTCCACCTCTCTAGGGGTACATTTATACTTTTGTGTATCCAGGCATCCACTGGGGGGTCTGCGTCATTTCACATCTTTTAGTGTATGATTACATTTTTGGGCATATGCTTTGGTGAATTATGTAACTTAGGTCATTTTTTTCCTGTGCTGTTTGTTTACAGAAATGGCTGTATATAACTGGACTCTAACTGCCGCCTTGGAAGGGCAATCTCCGAAAAGCACTAGTCTGGGCCAAAGGGGAATGTTTTTAAGCACCATGGCATAATGTGATCCTGAGGGGTGAGGCTTGCTAAAGCGTTTTGGGGAACATCTGACCATGAGGAAAGGTTTGTGGAGCTTTGGACTGGATTGCTTGCCTTGTAGGGATGGGCTGCGCGGCCTCCTCATTAGTTTAAGGAATGGGATGAGTCCCATATGTAGTTCCCTATAATAACACATATTACACCTGCAACTCCAAGAAGAAGAAAGAGAGGGCGCCGAGAAGTGTTCAGTTCCCCTAGAATTATGTAGAGAACAGATGATGCTAATGAACCAACGCACATACAATGGTAGCAGCTGATGAATCCCTGACGCACAGTTTATTCTGAATACCGAAGCTGCTTTCTGTGAATTAAGAATGGAGCCTGGCTGCCGCCCGCTCGATGCTTTTTCATTCACCGGAAGCAGCCCTCCTCTCCTCAGCATCGGCGGGGGCCTTGTTCCGAACCAGCCGCTGCCTCCCACAAGTGACAACAGACGCCGCGTCGTGCACGCGAGGCCGGCCCACGCGCCTTAAAAATAGCGCAAATGCATGATTATCAGCTGCTGGCGGGCCACCGAGCCGCAGGCAGCCTTGAAGGCACATCCGGGATCCATCCGAAACTGGGCGCCCAGGACGAGCACCGCTCTTCTGTGCTGATAGAAAAAGCCGAAACCAACCCAACATGGCGTCCTCGCACGTATTATTTATTTATTGTATTATTTATTTATTTATGTATTTATTTATTTATTTTAGTTTTCTTTTGTGTAACTGCATGCGTGGGGTGACCAGGTGGCTCCATGTCACCGGGGCACCACGTTTCCATTACTGGACCTTTCTTTTACACATCAGTGCAGATTGGGGTTTGTATGTAGCCTTGGTTCATTTTAATTGAGTCCATGCGACCAACTCAACATCTGATGACAATGATAAGTAAAAGCAAAGTCCAGGAGGTGAAGAGTGGTGCTCTGGAGCCATCTGGTCACCCTAATGATATTATGATAATAACAACTTGTTTTTAATACATAGCGGTTCATCATGCTATTACCGATCCCAAGCGCTGCAAATGACACGTGATGTTATTGACCAATGTAATGCTGCTTAGTTAATCGACTGTGGAAGGATGATAGGTGGGGTGGCAGCAGCTCATGAACGAGATGCTCTTGAAGCTGAGTTTCCGACTCAGACACTGCCAGATCTCAATATCATATCAGCGTTTGCTACAGCAATAGGTATCCAAGGAAAGGTACATTTTCAGTGCTTTCCTAAATCGCAAGATATAATCTTAGGGGAAGCTGAAGGGAGATCAACAGTGTTCAGTCCCGCGCGTAGTCTAGTGTGGTACATGTGGTAAATATGAGATTGCAAGGGAGACCCAAAGGATGGACATTGGATTAAGAGCCGACACGAGCTGCAATTCTCGATCTGGTATTAACACGTAAATGCCAACAGACCCGATTCAGGCGGGAGACCCCAATTTTTTTAAGCTCAAAATGGCTTTATTTTAGATGTCTCACGCATAAAATCTCCTCAGCTTCAATGCAAGTTAATGGAGAAAATAAATTCATCCCATTTTGTTTCTCAAAATGTCCCTCTTTCCAGGTTCAAAATTGTGGGATGTTGGTAACATGACGATATTATACCTTTGTAGACACTGAAAAGGGGGAAACATTGGGGCCCACCAGGAAACATGCACAGCAGGGCTCATCATTGGGGCAAACATTTTACACAACATTCCACCCAAGACATGGGTTCAACAAACGCACACAAGATAATGTTCAGACTGGTGAGGAGAAGTGGCCCAATGGCAAGATCAGTCAACTTTGGAACAGGGGAACCAGGTTCAAGTCCCTAAGATTCTGGGCAAATCATTTAATCTGCCTGTGCCTAAAAAACAAAATCTGCCCTTGTGTAATGTAATCTGGTGCTAAAATTAAGAACGCCAATGCCCTTGGCCTGACATTGCGCTACATAAAACTGAAAAGAATGACAAATCTATTGTAGGGCTAGTCAACATCACTTCAGCCGAGGCAGTTTGAGGAAAGTCTGAGCAGCTTTGTTACCTTGTCGTCCATGCACACACGGTAGAATAGGATGGCGAAAGGCAGGTTTCAGGTGCTGGGTTGAGGGGCCTCACAGGACCTGCGGGGAAGCTGGCTCACTGGGCGAGGAGATGCTCTGCAACGGGCCTCACAGGATTGGCAGGCAAGCTGAAGGGGGAAAGCTGGCTCACTGGGCGAGGAGATGCTCTGCAACGGGCCTCACAGGATTGGCAGGAAAAGCTGAAAGGGGAAAGCTGGCTCACTGGCAGAGCAGCTCTGACTTGGCCCGCTAGTGGTAAGTTTGTTAAACTGAGAGATATCTTCTTTTGCACCCTTTTCAATCAGAATTTCAACGAAATGTAAGCATGGAAACTACTCGTGAAGCCACTAATGCCATCCATATCATACGAGATGCTGGGGGTGCAACAACATTAATTTTGCGCAGTCTATCTACTGCATTTGACACCATGTTCCATGACTTTTTTTTAAAATCAGCTGTGGGACCTCAGTACTAGAGGTTAAGTTGTCAACTGGTTTTCCTCATAAATCGTGCACAGGCTGTGTCTATTGTTAACTTCGGTTGCTCCTTCAAATCCATCGAGGCAGGGGTTCCGCAAGGGTCTGCACTGAGCCCTACTCTTTTAAATCTTGATGCATATCTTTGGTTGACCTCACTGACTCCTTTGGGAATAGGTTTTTTTGGATAATAAGATGAGACTCATATCAGTCTTAGATTGGATGGTCATCTGTTGTTGTTAGAAAAACTGTTCAAGGCCTGCCTTGGTGCTGTTGCCAACTGGATGACAATAAATTAATTAATTTTGAATGCGGATAAGACAGAACTGTTTGTTTCTGGCAGACCACCTTGTGGACCTCAGACTGGTGGCCTGATCTATCTTGCTGCTATAGGAAGATATGCAGGTAACCATGTTACACAGCATTCCCCATGTTATCCTATGGGCAAGATAGCCTTTCAATAGTGAAAAACGAAATTGGCAGTATTTCACTATCAGGACATGTTACCCACACTAGTACATGTCCTACCTTTCACATACACTGCACCCTGCCCAGGGGGGTACCTTGGGCCTACCATAGGGGTGTCCAATGTGTAAGAAAAGGGAAGGGTTAGGCCTGGCAAGTGTGTACACTGGCCAGGACAACATGGCAGTTCACCAACTGCGCACAGGCACTGCAGTGGCAGGCGTGAGACACCATCTTAGGGCTACTCATGTGGGTGGCACAATTAGTGCTGCAGGCCCACTAGTAGCATTTGAATCACCAGCCCTGGCACACTCAGTGCACTTTACTAGGGACCTACTGGTAAAACAAATATGCCAATCATGGATAGCCAATAACAATTTAACCAGAGAGCATATGCACTTTAGCACTGATCGGCAGTGGTAAAGTGCCCAGAGGCCTATAGCCAACAACCACAGGTCAGGAAAAACAAAGGAGGAAGAAGCAAAAAGTTTTGGGATAACCCTGCAAAAAGGGCCATTTCCAACAGCGGATAAGACAGAACTGTTTGTTTCTGGCAGACCACTTTGTGGACCTCAGACTGATGGCCTGATAGTTTAGGCTCTTTTCCAATACTGGCCTTATGCATTCCTAATCTGGGCATCATCTTCTATAAACAATTGTCCTTTGAGGTTTGTATTAATAGACTGATATCTACCAGCTTCTTATGGTGAATATCATTTGGAAAATGTTGCCATTGTTGCCTACTTCTGCTACGAAAATTCTGGTGCATGCCCCAATAACATTGAGGCTAGATTATTGTAACTTCCTGTTGTTTGGCTTTCCAGTAATTTGGTTCACGGACTTCAGATGGTGCAGAATGTCGCTGGCCTGTTTGGTTCTGAGCTTAAACCAGCGCTCACATATCTCCTATCACCTTGTTAAGCTTCAATGGCTGCCAGTACAACAATATGACCTTTTTAAAGATGTTTGTCTTTGTCAGAAAGGCATTTATGATGTTCCTTAAAGCAATTGCAGGTATTCTCTATTTTTCATTAACAACCCATCTAGGAACCTTAGCTGGGGCACTTAAGTCACAGCCTCAATTTAGGTGGTCTTGGCTACATTGCCGCTTCACTGCTATGGTTACAGCTAAGGCCTGGAATGCCCTTCCTCCTAGCCTTCCAGCTGAAAAGTGTTAACCAAATTTAAATTTCAGAAAGTGCTAAAACTCCCCTAATTGCTAGTGTATTTGTAAGATTCTCTTCTGTTTTCCATCGTTCAGTTTAGCTCTAGGACAGTCTTTTTTGGGGTAATTGCATGAATCATAAAAATCAAATCACATCATATAAGGATGCCATTTCATGAGGTCACAGTCCATTGGCATGGTTCAAGAGGGGACCTGAATTTACTCCTGGGCTGCCAGCCTTGCACAAGACCAGGATCACCCTTGAAGAAGCCACTATCCTTTGCTCTCTGCCTGTTGCTTACCCATGTGTTTTTCTAGTGACATATTTGTGCTTATGCAGCCGCGGCCCGAGCAGGTAAGAGTGGTGGGGCCGGGTTGGGGTGGGGGGGTGGGGGGGAGGTTCGACAGACAACCAGGAGGGAAAATTAAATAAATAATTAATTTCCCCTCGTCGTCGCCTGTCGAAATAGCCCCCCCCCCCCCCCGGCCCCACCGCTCTTACCTGCAGCGGCTGCGGCTGCGGCTGCTGCTATGACTTCTGGCACTGATTCAGCCCTGTAGACTCACACAGGATGCAACCAGCAACTTATTCTCCCACCTTCCAGTCAATATTGGAAACCATAACTTCAGTTGTATATACATCTTGGTTTTCACTGCATTCACCAGCTCCAGGATGTGGGTAAAAGTGTAGTGGAAACACCAATGCATCCCCCTCTAAGGAGGGCTCACTCCGTCGTTAGCAAATGTTCACTCTGCTTTTTGTGTTGTGCTTGTAAGATTTTTAGGTCTCGCCTGAGCCAGCGCATGCGCTGCTCTGCGAGACATTTAGTAAGTGGCTTTTAAAACTGCTGCCACACGCTTTTCCTGGCCTAGCGCTTGCGGTTACGCGCGCGGTTACGCGCGCAGCCGGCAGCTTTCAGCGCCCGATCATGCGTTATCTGGCTTTCCTTTATGGCTTTCCTTTGCCGCGCGCACCACTCGCAGGCTCACCTCCTGCTCCCCCTCTCAGTTAACAGCCCCTCCCCGCCACAGAGCGCGTCTCGCAGCCGCGCGTGCCTTGTTTTTTTTTTTACAGTTACGAGCCGTCATGGCTCATTAAGTGCTTTCGCGCCACCACTGCGTTGAACAAAACAAACCGCACTCTCAATTTGCTTGTGCCTCGGAGCCCTGACAACCGTATTCACAGCCACATGTGAACTTGAATTCACTAGGCTTCATAGAGCTGTCCCGCAGAAGTAACTGCAGGCGATTGATGTCAGTGAAATTCAATACCTTTATATAAGCGCTACATAGAGTACATTCCAGTGGCGCACTATTAAAGTAAACACTGCGTAAACAGAATCAAACAAGTCGTACATTCCTGTCAGCTCCAAGCTGCCAGAAGCGCCCGGCATGCTTTTAAGATACGTGCCTGTGGCGTGCCTGGGAAGCCCAGAATGGAAGCTCCTTGAACTCGTTCAGCGCATGGTGAGGCGCTCACGCGGCAACAGGCAAGGCAGGGTTCTAGATCTTAATCTAGGCGCGCATGGGGCATCGCAAAGCACAGCAAAACACCGCATAAACAAACTTAATCGGCTTGAGTCGCCCTCCCCCCACACCCCTGATAAAAAGGAAAACCCCCACTTATTATTGTGGCAGGCTCCTGTGGGCTTGGCTGTCTCACTGCTTCTTTGTTATGCGGAGTCCGTTCTTATGTTGTGATGCTTTTCTTCAAAGTGTTTTACTGTATTTTCATGGAGCAGTTTACCGATGTTGAGTCCCAGCGTCCCTCAGCCTTCGCTCGTGTTTTTTCCAAAGACCTTCACACTTGAGCGAACAAGAACGCATTGGAAGTTTTGATGGGCAAGCCAACCTGCTGCCTTATTAACCCAGATCCTCCGCTGATGTGACGTTCTGCCATTTCCCTGGCCTCCCAGTTTGTATTTCAGTGCAGGCATAATCCAAAGGTTCTCACTAAGTATTAGTATTCCGTGTTTGTCTCTTGTACACAAAATCGGCCTTGATGCAAGTATTTTTGACTCCGAAGCTGCATTGCTTTTTTGAAAATGCTAGTTTGCTTGCGTAAACAGCAGTTACATTAGCCTGTTCTAGTATGCGGAGCATAACTTCATTTTAAATGCCAGTTTTGCCGTTAACAATTCAGTTTTAGTGGATAGCTTGAGGTGGCCTTTTGCCTACAGGACTGATTTTGATTCCCGAATTTAATGCATTGTTTTTCTCTGTTTGTGGCCAGATTAAGCGCAGCTGTAAATAACTTGTTTTGAGACTTAGTAACATACTATAAAATTATATAACGTAAGAATGATAGGAGCAGTTTGACGAAAAATAATACAGTAGGTAGAAATGTGTGTTTTTCTATGCATTTACAGTTTAATGTCTGGTCATCTTTTTCTCTTGTGAAAATGTTAGTTGGTAACACAACATAGGAGGTAGTACGGATCTTTTTACATGTTCGCTCTCTCTCTCTCTCTCTCTCTCCTCTCGCTTTCTCTCTCCTCTCGCTTTCTCTCTCTCTCTTTCTCTGTCTCTCCCGCTCTCTCTTTCTCTCCCGCTCTCTTTCTCTCTCTCGCTCTCTCTCTCCCCCTCTCTCGCTCTCTCTCTCTCCCCGCTCTCTCTTTCTCACTCTTTCCCTTTCTCTCTCTCGCTCTCTCTCTCCCTCCCGCCCCCAGCGCAATCCTTGACAACAGCTGAGAGCTCAGTACCGGGGCTTTAGGTGTCTCGGCAGATATAAGATCAAGACATCAGAGTATCGGGCCACTGATGTAAATATAGTCGTCATGGTCTGATGCAGGATAGCCATAGAGAACTAGCACACCTGGCTCACTTTCTACATGTTACTCTACAGTGTAACAGTCTCCTTTCAGTGATCATGGCTTTTGTACAGACGCTCTTGCCGTAGCACCATAGAGTTTCATGACACATAAGAGGCACCAAGAAAATGTTGAGGTTGGCATCATTTAGTTATCAGGAAAAGATGCAACCTCAGTAAGGTGAGTTACAGTAGTAAGAAGTTTTAGGTTTGTAATTGCATCGTCAACAGTGGGAAAAGTAAATATCAAAATGGAGATTTCATCAAAGTGCAGTAGCTCGATTTTTGCTTGTTGTAATAGAAACCTGGTTTTCAAATGACCCCAAACCGATGTGCGTTTTATTGAATAATATTTGAGACACAGAACGTTTTACAGAACGTCAGCAAAAGTGTAGCGGAAAGCCTTTAGCAACCAACTGCTGCACACACCTGCCTGGTAATATTGTATGTGAAGCGATAATCCATAGCTGTATAATCCTCAGGCCCACGCCGTCTCGCACGCATAAACGTGTTGTTGATCCAGCAAAAACCTGGTCTTAAAGTCTGATTTGCTGATCGCTTAAAAGCCCAGTTGACATACATGATGATGATAAATACAAACCCAATAATTCTCATAGATAGGAGTATCTGTTCTGATCAGCCTGACCATCCTGCTATTTAGAAGTTTCTTTCCAATTGAAGAGAGGTACATCCATCTTTGTTCAAAAATATCCAATTAAACCACTCTTGGCAAACTGTTTGTTTCATTCTAGATTTAAACAAGCATTGGCATAGCCAATAGGTCTAGCCTTTGGGACCTTATAAGTGTTTAACCATGCAACAGTTAATGTTGTTGCACCAAGGATATTGTGCTGCATAACTAAATACTTATAAGGTCCCAAACGCGAGACCTATTGGCTATGCCAATGCTTGTTTTTCTTCCACTTTGGGCGGCAACTAGCACTGAAGCACATTCCAACATCCATTGTGACAGCCCTTCACTGTGGTCAGTCATTTGTCACCTATATTCCAAGCTGTGTTTAATCTACAATGATCTTGATGTACTCATGTTTCGGTTGCCTAGTGGCAACTCGAGGATGGCATGAGAGGTAGTCTGTAGGGTTGCTGGTGCTGCATTTGCTAATAAGCTGAAATGCGTACTCCTGCAATTGTAGGATCCATTTCTCTATGTGATCAAGAGGTTTTCATGCTTAGCGCTGAAGGGGCGGGGGAAATCAATGGCTTTTTATCAGCGCATACATTGAAATGTCTTCATGACTGCAATGGCCTCTTTTTTAGTGCTCCATGGGAGTGACAGCATGATCGGCATAGGCAACTGCTCATAGGTTTTTTGAGCATGCATCGTCAGCCAGTACAGTAGGCTGTATAATTTCATGGAAATGTCTGGATATAGTCTTTGGTGTTCCTAAATGATGCAATTCATTCCTCTTACCATTCCCAAAAGGCATCTGCTCTCATGAGGTATTTGAAGGAATTAATTTTTTTTAATGCACCACTTCAAATATGTCACTAGGCCAAAGAAACCACAGATGTCTGAGACCAACTTAGGATAGGCTGCCACATCAATCAATCAAGTCATACAGGTAGAGCGTGGCTTGTCACCCTAGAGGGTATCTAGGCACTTTCTACAGGTCTTAGCCGAAGAGCCAGGTCGTGGGTCAGCGAGGGTGCGGTGCAGAGGTGGAGGGCGTACAAGGCTTTGGTGTCAAGATGGGAAAAGAAGCATCCTCCGGGGCGGCAGCGGCATATGCAAAGTGTCTGTGCTAGGGTGGGGTGTGCGGAGCAAAGGTTCCTGGGAGGACTGTGGAAATAAAGGCAGTGGTTCATGTAGGCAGGTCCTTGGTCATGGAGGGCTTTGTAGGCGTGGGTCAAGAGCTTGAAAAGGCATCTCTTCTGGATCAGGAGCTAATGGAGGTCTTTCAGGTGCTAGGTGATGGGGGTTCTCTTGGGCAGGTTGAGGATCAGTGTGGCGGCTGCGTTCTGGATCGTCTGGAGCCTTTTCATGAACTTGGTGGTGGTGCCTGCATAGAGTGCCCTGCCGTAGTCCAGACGGCTGAAGATTATCAGGTACCGTACAAATGCAAATGGTGATAACTTGAGCTGGGGTAAAGTTTGGAAAACCAGCAGGAGCAATTAACTTCAACAACCAGCTAGTGGACTGTTAGAGTTATGTGGTTTTCCCATTTGATGGTCTTACTAGGTATTCACATATCAACAAATACTTGACTTCTCCAGGCTGCTTAGATCTCTAAGCGATCAAAATGCAAGAGACCAAAGGAGTGAGTCCACCCAATTTCTCAATATTTACAAGATAGCAGCACATTACATTAGTAGAAGTATTACAAACCTGGGAGAGGCCACAGGTAAGGTAGCCATATTCTACAATTTTACGTATACAGAATTGGTGTTTCCACAATATATACACCTCTGAGTTTATTATTGATGCTGAGCACCTGACATTTTGTCCTTTCTGCTTGTACACTTTCATGGCTGAACTGGTTCCTAATTATCGTGAATGATGAAAGTTGATGTTGGTGTCGGCACATTGTTGTTGGAGTACATATTATAAAAGTTTACAAATGAGTGAAATTGCCTACTCTCATTTTAGGAAGTTTGGAAGTGATGTTCTTGTCAATTGTTGTATCAAACAGTGTTTGTGTAGGTCTGGTTGTTTGAAAAACATTAGGATGTAAAGTGATAGTCTATTGTAGGCTCACGCTTGAGTGAAGTAAATTGAGGTAGTAACTTACATGAAGTTTACCACTAACTGGGACAACAAAGGATCTTACAGCACAATAATTTAAGTTAAGGCAACCGCAAGATGCAGCCAAAGATCACACAAAAAAGCCAGTGTGAACAGCATACGTAGTCCGTGCCTACAATGCCACTAAAATGCTACTCCACCCCAGTTTTGCCTCTACAACTTTTCAACATGATGTCAGTACAATTTTCCGTTTGCCCAAAATGGAAAATCTGAAGATGGCAATTTAAAAAGTTAGTTCATGGCTGTAAAGAAAAGCAACAGGGATACAAAACTGCTTCATTTATTTATTTATTTATTTATTTATAGAGCGCAGCATTCATCCAATAGGATATCACGGCGCTGAGCTAAGAACTCGTGGTAGAGATGATATTAGGGTGTTATTGGGTTG
Source organism: Calotriton arnoldi (assembly GCA_963921515.1). Taxonomy (NCBI): domain Eukaryota; kingdom Metazoa; phylum Chordata; class Amphibia; order Caudata; family Salamandridae; genus Calotriton; species Calotriton arnoldi. Next base: position 2,140,445 of record CAWUFW010001404.1, on the reverse strand, counting down.
TCCAGTATTATGTCTTAGGGAACAAGTGGGTTTTGAGTTTCTTTCTGAATGCTAGGTAGTCAGCACTGAGGCGAAGATCTTGTGGTAGTTCATTCCAATGCTTAGCCGACAGATATGAGAAGGTACGACCTCCTGCCTTTACTTTCTTTATGCGTTTTGTCCTGGCTTGCGCTTGATAGCGTGACCTTAAGCACCTCGTGGGTACATAAAATTCAATTTTGTTCTGTAGGATTAAAGGCCCGCGTTGGTGCAGGGCCTTGTGTGTGTGACTGAGCAGCTTAAATTTTGCTCTTTGGCGCATTGGCAGCCTATGGAGCTGTTTCATGCACTCAGACGCTGAGCTGAATCTGCTTTTATTACACACCAGCTTGGCGGCAGCATTTTGTACCACCTGCAGGCGTGTAAAGAGGTAGTCTGCCATGCCTACAAACAGTGCATTACCATAATCTAACCTACTAATGAGCAGAGCTTGCGTAATTGTTCTTCTGCATTCCAATGGGATCCAGGGAAATAGCCTTTTTAAGAGCTTCAAAATCGCGAAGCTTCTTCCACATAGGACCCGCACATGGTCCTGCATGGATAGGGTATTATCAATAAGGACCCCCAGATTCTTGCACATTGCTTGGGTGCTGGGGCATCTCCCAGTGTCTGGGGCCACACAGTAGCATCCGAGATTAGGCTGGCTCCTCCAAAAAGCAGAATTTCAGATTTTTCTGCGTTTGCCATCCAGGTTGCCATCTCCGAGAGACAGTTTTTCAATTTTAACCTAGTGTCCTCGTACCTTTCTTCAATGGCTATCAACAGGTGAGTGTCATCCGCATAGGAGCAAATGCTGAAACCCCATTTCTTACTGATTTTTGCCAAAGATGACACATAGGCATTAAAGAGCGTGGGGCTCAGAGATGCTCCCTGTGGGACACCATAGCTGATGGATCTTGGTTTAGATAAGAACTCGCCCATTTGTACACTTTGTGTTCTATTACTTAAGAAAGAACTCAGCCACTGAAGGGCTTTAGCATAAATTCCTTTCTCACGAAGGATCTCCAGCAGAAGGTTGTGTGAGACCGTGTCGAACACTGCCGACAGGTCCAACAAGATCAAGGCAGCGGCCTTCCCTTGATCAATCAGAGATCTTATGTTATCTAGTACAGCTAGGAGAGTTGCCTCTGTACTGTTGGTAGCTCTAAAGCCAGTTTGAGAGGGATCTAATAGTTCGTTAGACTCGGGATAGTTGTCTGTTAACCAACTTCTCCATGACCTTAGAGAGATACGGGAGTTGAGAGATAGGCCGATAATTTGCTGGATTGTGCACATCTGTTCCTGCTTTCTTCAACAAGGGGTCACTATAGCCTGTTTCCATATTTCTGGAAATACTGCGGTATCTAGTGATTTATTGAATAGCTGAGTGACATATGGACATATTATAGACGTGATCCGAGCAAAAATAAAATGAGGGCAAGGATCAAGGGGGGACCCTGACTTAACTTCCCCCACTGCTTTTGCGACCTCTTTCTCTGTGAAGGGGGGAAACTACCCATACAGGCTGATGCATCTGGGAGGGAAGTTGGAAGTTCCCAGTTGGTTGTGACTGACGGGGTGTTGGTACTAAATGAGGAATACATTTTGCTGATTTTGTCAGAGAAGAACTTGCTGATTTTTTCGCAGCATTCGTCTGAGGGAGGCAGAGTTTGGGACATGCTCGCTGGTTTGCAAAGCTCCCTTACTATTTTATACAGCTCCTTTGCCGAGTTACAACTCTCATTAATTCTCATTGCAAAATAGGTCTTCTTGGCCTTCTTAATAGCATTATTGTAATTCCTCAGTTCTGTCTTGTATCTCAGTCTATCTGTTTCTAGTTTGGATAGTCTCCAGTAGTGTTCCGTTGTTTTGCACTTTCTTTTCAGTACCTTAAGTTCAGGTGAGTACCACTTTTCAGATTGAGAACTTTTTATCTTTTTAGGTAATAACATAGGTGCACACAGATCTAGTGTGTTAGTGATTTCTTTTTCGAGGCTAATTGCTTCCATATTAGCCGGGAGGGCACTCAGAGTCTCTGGATTCCTGGGGAGAAAGTGGGACTGAAAAGAGTCTTCAGTAACCAGCCTCCAGGCTCTGTTTGCCACTTGTGAGCGCTTTGGGGGCATCATTCTCCTCGGGAGCTAGACTACAAGTTGTAACAATTCCCCAGAACTCTGGTACTGCAGATGACTCATTGCGGCACTAGCTGCACTCAATAGACTGTTTGGGGCACAATCACACCTGGATTATGAGGGCTTTTTCTTCAGGCAAGCCAAAAGAGCACACAAGAAGCCACATTCTTCAAATAAGGCTGTGTGATCTTTTTAGAACATGCACTTTCATGAAGTCTATGTAGAGATTGACATCCAAATCATCAAAGGTTGACCCTCCACCAAGCTGTGGACTTAGTCAGCAAAAATTATATACAACCCACAGACTTTGCACTTTCTAAATTGTCTGATAAGACAAGGGTACAAGAGGATGCCGGAAGGTACAGTTGGTCTCATGAGCACAGGATGTTTTGATCTAGAGTTTGTTTTTGCGATAGTGCTGTAGTTGATATTTCTGCAGTAGCTCTAAACACACTCATTAACATTTGCAAGACTGCCCTTGAATAAGCTGGCATACAGCAACAGCATCAGATGCTGCCAAAGTTAGAGAAACGGCGGGTCCGTTGACCTGATGCCGCTCAGCATCATGGGAAATTTAAAAGGTACTTGTCATACTAACACAATGCCAAACAACTTATTTGCTATGACTTTTGTTGTGAAAATTAAAAAAAAACTAGTTAAAGTAGAGCAATAAATGTGCATTACTACATCTTTTGTTCATGGATTTTTGCGGGTATAAAAATTACTCCAATTGTCAGTGTGAGGCAGATACTGCACTATGAACAAGCATTGACAATGCCAATAGGTTTGGCATAGGAATGAAAGTGCCTTGTTTATCACTGATGGGTTTAGGCACTGAGTAAGTTATCATACATGCACTCTGTCACTCATCATTGCACTCATGCATCCATTCATCCATTCACTGGTTCATTTTTGCATGACTGGAGCTTTTCTAAATACAATAGAGACCACCCATCGTCTGTACTATATATCCTGTTTGATGCACTTGCACTGCTTCCAAAAACCAATCTGAGGAAACCAACTTATTTTTTAGCCTCCAAGCTCAAATTCCTTCATATTTACGGAATGTTTGAAAAAGTTCAGTTTTACATTTTGCTTCTTTATTTATATACACCATATTAATCTATTAATATTATTTAATTCTCTTAGCTGTCGCAGAGACCCTGAGTAGGAGTCACGGACCCCCAGTGGTCCTCGGACCACATGTTAAGAACCACTGCTATAGAATACATAACAATAATGCTGGAGCACTTTTTGCTGTTTATGCTATTCATAAATTTCCGTACTGCCCTAATGTTTATCTTCATTGTGGTAACAACTCATATTGTGTAAACTAGATCACGTTTTTAGTTTTAAAATAAATATTTTAAAAATGTACATTTCGTTTTTTACTGATCCTTGAATGTGTTATTCATTAATTAAAATTTGTTTTGGCACTAACTGTCCCTGCCATGTTTAATGGGGCTGAACATTATTTGAAACCCATCTTACGCAAACACTGCTCAGTTGGTTGTGTACGGTTTGCAGTCCAACTGGTTTTTTGATTAGGTTTGGCACAATGACTGAGTCCTTGGTGACAGGGCGGTCAGAAATCCGAACCCTGCGACTCCAGAATATTCTAGAGAACATAACACTTTGAAAGGCCTACCGGCTTTAACACATATTTTGCACAGTAAATAAATCAGGCCTACTGCCTTTGTTGTAACGTTTCATAACAGAGCAGACTTATGGCATCTGAAATACCTTTCCCTAGTCTACCAATCAGGCATATAGCTTTTAAGAATGGTTTGCCACCATAACCAACTCAGTCCTACTGCATTGAGTTTAAACTTTGCCACAAGGCAACCAGCAGGATTACAGTCATAAAATTACAAAACTTTACAAAATTACAATTATCAAGGCAAAATACAATCTCGTCTAAGTGGGCTAACAAGATTGTCACAGTGCAAATCTTATATTCCTCATGGTTTGTCATGGGGGTAACCAACCAAAAACCTTACCTATTATGGTAATTTGTGAAATTCCATGAAACAAAACACATATCTGTAGGCTTTAATACAAATTAGAACATTGGAATGTTGGGAGCTCCATTGAAGACAATGGAGTGCTCCCTGCTTCTACGGGCCGGTAAAGGCCCGCAGAGCAACATTCCAATGTTTTACAAAGGCCTCTCGGAGCTCGAGGGGATTAAAATCCCCTCGCGCTTCGAGACGCCTTTGTTTTATTTGTTAGAACATTCTGCCCTCTAGTGGCAGAATGTTCTAATAGCCTTATAGCCCTTCGTAGCAGGGCTATACCGGCTATTAAAGTCTCATCCCTTGTTAAAGTCCCTCGCCTTCGGCTCGGGCCTTTAACGCGGGAGCGGGCCTTTAATAGCCGTATAGCCCGCTACGGCGGGCTATAAGGCTATATTAGAACATTGGAATGTTGGGCGGTCCGTTGAAAACAATGGAGTAGCTCCGGGCTTATAATGGCTGGTATAAGCCCGGAGCTCCAACATTCCAATGCTTCTTTGTTCACAGCTTTGGCTGTGAACAAAGGCTTCAGGGAGCCTGAGGGGATTTCAATCCCCTCGCGCTCCCTGAAGCCTTTGTTTTATTTGTTAGAACATTCTGCCCTCTAGTGGCAGAATGTTCTAATAGCCTTATAGCCCTTCGTTGCTGGGCTATACCGGCTATTAAAGTCCCGCTCCCTTGTGAAACGCTGGAGCATGCCTTTAATAGCCGGTATAGCCGCTACGGCGAGTAAATAAAGCTATAGTAATAACAATCCTCCCTTAAACGCCTAGTGACTCTAAAATAAGCTTTTCACAATCCATATGTCAGGCCTACTACCTTTATTGTACTTTTCATATTAAATAATCAGGCCTCTAACATTTATCATTGGCTTGTCACCATAAATAACTCCAGTCTATTGTGTTGGGCATACTCTTTCCCTCAAGACAATCATCAGGTATACCGTACTAAAGTTACAAATATGTACAAAATTACAGTTACAGATAAAATCCCTCCTTAAGAGAGCCCAAAAAAGGATTATCATAGTGCCCATCTTCTGGCCCCGTGGTTTGTTCAGGTGGGTCACCAATACCAAAACCCTTGCTTACTATGGTAATCTGTGAGATTCTATGTGCAAAAATAGACTTTAGCATAGTGCAATCACAATCCAGATTTTCACAACAAGTAAGTCAGGCCTACTGGCTTTCTAATAACTTTTTATAATAAACAGAGCAAACCTATGGAATCTGGCATAACTCTTCCCTATGAACCAATAACACCTATTGCCTTTACCATTGGCTTGACACCATAACCAACAGGCGTGTTCACGTGCACATAAACTGGCAACCATAATGCATACAGTTCTTAAATGCTAAATACTTAAAAAATTACAGTTCGTAAATCAGCATACGACCCCTTTCAATAGGGTCTTACAAGAATCATCACAGTGAAAACCCCCAGAGTTTGTCAGTGTCGGCGGACAGCTCCAAAATCCCAGGAGACTCCATGTAGGGAAATATCTGTTGATAGCCTGCAATACAATGTGATAACAACCCACAGTTAAAGGCCTACCGGCTTTAACAAATGCTTTTCACTATAAATGAGCTAGACTTACAGCCACTGTCATACCTTTTTATAAGATGCAGATCAGACCTATTGCTTCGGACGTAATCTTTTTCCAGTGCACAAATCAGGCCTATAGCTTGTCACCACAACCAACACAGGCCTCCTGGTCTGAGCATAAGCTTTAAGACCAGGCAATCACCAGGCTCAACGTCTTAAAATTACAAAGATATCCAAAAAGACAGTTGGTTAAACAAAATACTATCCTAAGAGGGCCTAACAAGAATTCTTCAGAGCAAATCTTCAATATAGCCACGGTTTGTCACGGGGCAACCAATACCAAAACCCTTAGCTACTGCAGTAATAACATGTAACCAAGTCCTTCTCAACAGGCTTTCATACAAAATAATGACAATCCAACTTTAAATGGAGAGATGTTAACGTATGCTTTTCAGAATAAATTTGTCATACCTGCTGTCTTTATCATATTATTTCATAAAAAGCAGATCCGGGCTATAACCATAATCATCAGCTTGCCATCATAAACAACTCAATCCTGACATATTGAGTGTATCTGTACCACAAGCCAAAAATTGCAATACAAGCACTATTTTCTGTGGAAGTACCCAATTTTAGCCCAATCGAATCCTGTACTGAAGGTAACCAACATGTGGATGGAGCCTAGGCCCCTCTATCAGTAGTACTCTTAAAGCTCGATTTAGTTGATCACGTAGCAGCTGCAATGTCAAACCTGACCTGAAAAGGAACAATAGAACATGTGACCGATTTTATGTCGGGGGGAAATGTGACGCTTTTCGAGAAATAGAACCTATGCATAGGACCAAAATGCTTTATGCTGCAGCTACAATAGCACACCATGGCGGTGTTTGACAATATGAAGAACTGGATTGTGTGTGTTAGACTCTAGAGTGGCGTACACTTTCAGCAGTCTCACTCTCACATGGTGGTCGTTTTAGTTAACAGATTTATTAATATTAGCCTGTCCCAGTGATTCATAATAGTAACCAGCCTGCAGTAGAAAAAGTGATGTTATGCACCTTTCCCCCCCTGTGACATCACAGATTGACAAACAGGAACTGAACCATGGTTTCTTTCTGCTTCTGCTGCACCTCTTTACCTCAGAATACAGGTGTAGCAAGGACACTGCCAGGTGTACCAAAGGCAAGCAAGAGGTTGTAGCTGCTACCGGCGATTACCACCAACTGATGTCCAGGGAAAGCACTTGGAGCAATGTGGTGGCAGTGTGAGAGCTTCCAGCCATGTGGATATTTCCTGAAAAGAAGAATTAGTGCTACAGGAGGCCAGCAAGAGCTGTGGTTAGGTACTGATGGAGTAGTTGTGAAGGTACTACTGGACATAGATTTATCATACTGAGCCAGTCCTACAGTAAGGTTAGTAATTTCCTTAAAGATGTTTTGAGAGGGAACGGCCGTAACAATGCGGGCAGAGCCACATGTGCCAAAACAATACAAGCGTAAACACGCTTGCCTGAACAACGCCTCTGCCTTAACCACGCATGTGCATGGTTAAGGCAGATAGCGGCCTAGTGTTCAGGATGGGTGGGGAGAAGAAGAGGAAGCATCGAAACAGGAAGATCTGGACGCGGGCAGGTAAGTGGGGCTGGGACCGGGTTAGGGGTAGTTTTTAGGGGTGGAGTCGCTTTTAGGGCTCAGGGTACTTTTGGGAAGGGAGCAGGTTTTTAAGGCTCAGGGTGGTGGGAGGGGGTCGGGGTAGTTTTAAGGGCTGGGTTTGGGGGGAGATTTTATGAGTGTGGTGGTTTTAGGGCTTAGGGCGGGAAGAGGGGTCTGGGTAGTTTTTTTAAATTGGGGCAGGATTTTAGTCCTCAGGGCAGGGGAAGAGGTTGAGGTAGTTTTATGGACAGCACGGGGTACGTTTTATGGCTCAGGGTGGGGTAGTTTATGGTAGGGACAGGGTTTTAGGCCTCAGGGAAGGGAGAGGGGAAGGGATAGTTTTAAGGGGAAGGCAGGATTTAGGCCTTAGCGCGGGGAGCGAGGTAGGAGGTTAGAATTTTAGGGCTTATGGCGAGGGGTCGGGGTAGTGGCGATCTTAACCACGCATACCCCCTTACCATTCATGCCTTTCAATGAAATTGCGTGGTAAAGGCATGCGTGGTAAAGGAATGTGTGGTTAAGACGCATTCGTGGTTCGGGCTGCGTGGATTAGGCACGCATGGTTTAGCCATGCGTGCCTCTGTCCTACAACCATTTTGAGACATCATCAGTTGACACAGCAGCAAGTACATGTGTGTACATTGGCAAGAGATTCAGGCATGGCATTTTACATTGTTGTTTGAACCTTGTATCTCAACTTGCAGAACAAGTGGTTCAGATGGGCAGGATTGGTTTGCTCCTTACATATATTCTGGCACATTTATGGTTTTGCAAGATGGTTTCCTTACTTGATCCTTCTTCCGCAGACTCGTCCAGTTTGCCTTTGCTCTTACTCTTCAGATTGCCATTGTTGTCTTGACTCTTCAGGCTGAGAGTGGATCCCAACAACCCCCTGGAGGAGCTGCCCATGCTTATCCGTGCCCCGTCATACTCCTAGTTATGAGACAATCAGAAGAAGAAGCAGCATTAGAACTAAATAACTTCTAATCATCTCTGCAGAATTTGTCAGATGGAAAGTATGCTCTTATTGCAGGCACTCTCTTATGTGTCTGTGCCACTAGGTGCCTTTATCACGTGTCATCTATTTCATCACTGCAGTACTTCACCACAACCAGTTACCTACAGCCTCCATCAACACCAGAATCACTTGTGTAGTCACCACACTACTCAGTAACATCTCACAGCCCCTCCAAAGACCACTTAGCAACACCCTTTCACTACCACCTGCTTTCTGCTCTGCGTAGCGTCTCCCATTGCCACTTCTTCACAACCAACAACAGCACCACTCCCTCATTAACTTCCAGTAAAAATGCAATCATCACCATCAATCCTTGAGAAAAACTCAGTGCGAGTATCGCTCTACCACTGTGATAGCCCTTCAACACTCAACAGGATACTTGAGCAACTGCAAACCAACAACCCTCGCTATTTCCTACCATCCCCACGACTACAAACGCAAAGTCTATTAAGCATCCTTCTCAATACCGGATCATTACAATCTCTTTATTTTGCCTACCATTCCCAACACATACAAAGTGTATTACGCACCCTTTTCAATATCGGATCATTAAAATCTTTCCATTCTGCCTACCATCCCCAATGACTACAAATACAAAGTCTATTACTCACTCTTATTGGATCATTAGCATCTCTCCATTCTGATAAGGAGTAGACTATTTCATAGTGGACGCAGGCCAAGGTTTCTATTGAGATCGCCCATTCAAATAGTTTTCATTTTTCCCCCATTAAACTAATTATTGACTTACTTGGGGACCTCACTAATCTTAATGGAAATCCCCATGTGAATGCATCCTAAAATGGGCCATGAAGCCTGGCTTGGTGAATTGACACTTAATTAGTTAAATAACATAACATAAAACAGCACAAAACAACACAACACTACATACTGGAAACCAAATGCATGCTTATCTATGCTACGACTAATAATCATTTTGCCTCCCTTGATATAAACACCAGTAGATTAACAAAACTTGGCAGCATCAATGTACGGGCTAACTTACACTAGACACTGTGCCCTCTTCACATAGGAAGAGTTACAAAGCCCACCTACTGACTGACCACTGTGCTATTCCTGCGACGATCACTCGCTAATCGTCATCCCTGCAATAACCACACACAGGCCAAGATAATTAAAGAAACTATACTACACCACAATATTTAACTCCCCATAAATCCCTATCATAGTTGATACCCTAACACATGGCCGATGCTTTCAAAGCAATCAACAACAAGAAAAACAAAGGCTGACTGATTCAACACTGCAAAAACCTGCACTAAATAAAGCCACATGGCAATCTTCAGGCCATAGAAACCACACCTCAACTCAACAATCCCCAATTCAAAAAAGAAACCCCTCGACCTAACTATAAACGGTAACTGCCCATTTATCGGGGTGATTTTAAGTGCATACGTTCAATTCAAACAGTAGCATACTCAGAACAGTGTAATACAAAATATCATAGTAGCCCATCAATCACTATCACTGTCTCTGTCGATCTCATCCACATATCTGCGGGTACTTTTATTCGTCCCTACATCCATCTGTCATACCTATCTATCTGTCTGTTTTTAATAAATATGCATTGACTAATTATAGCTTGATTGGGAAGCCATATCTGTTCCCGCCATATGCTGAGTGGCTGATTCTCAGTTCACATCTTTAATGGGAAGAAGCCTCATGTCTAATTCATAGCTCTGCTGCATAATTTATAGCTGTTTCCTATAGAGCGTTGTGCAGGCCTGAGCTTGATAGAGTCCAAAGACAGCCAGATCATAAATTCCCATAATTTTCACTACACTGCATCAGCTTGTGTCTACGGGGAGAGACAGACAGTGATGGAATCTGAAAGATTTGGGAATAATGCGATATTGTTTCTAAGTAAACCCCGGGATCGATGAGGGTTTCAACAAGAGGATGTCTGAGTCATCAGAAAGGGCGCCAGACAGTATCACGTTGAAAGAAAAGCATGGGATGGAAGTGGCATAGGAGGGACAGTGAGCGGAACAGTTATGGCAGTCTCAAGGAAGCGGGGGAAGGGGCAGGGATCTACCTGTATCAAAACAAAAGAAAAAGGATCTGCCTGAGTCCAACTTTATGTTGAAAAACAGCTAGAAGAATTCCCTCACCATTGTATCACAAATGTGCTGCATCGACATGGAAGACAGCGGTCCGCCACATCAGCTTCACCAAGATTTGTTTCCAGTGGACCCTACCTTTTCATAGAGGATGCGCTCAATCTGCTTGTCCTCTTTTTTCTTGGAAAGCCAGCGCTCACACACAAACAGGTATGCCTCCTCCGTATCCTCGTCGAGGATCTCGACCTTATCCAGGTACCAGTCGGCGTTCAGCAAGGTGTTGTCATGGCGAATCTTGATCTTGTATATAACGCCCAGGTCTACCGCTTCGATTGTGAAGCGATCCATCTGCCATGATAACAATAAAGTCATACAGTCCTTAACAGTCTCCAGTGCTGTTCAGTACATCTCACAAAACTGAATATACACAGCCTTTTCTTAAATTAAGTTACCCATATTTTTTTTAAACATCTTATAAACATTAACTCTATTAAACCTACTGCTATGAAAATCGTTTTGGTTTCATGGTATATACTACACCGAGGCTGATTGTGAAAATAATTTGTTCATGTACAAGTTGCAGGGGCAAACTTACAATTTCCTTGAATTCGCAAACTTTTGTGATTATCCAAACTCCCCAGTAGTACACTCAGAAATGTACATAATCAGAGATTTAGGTGTGCTGCTATTTACTTACACTTTAGCAGGTGATTCAGAGGCAAACAATCCATAGGTTTAGGATTATGGTAAATGTGCACTTTACCTATTTTTTCTGCATATGGTAAACATTTTTCCACCTACAGAAATCTTTTTCCTAATACCTCCTGAAAATATTTGGACCAGATATATTAACATTTTGTGCTGACATTCGTGAAATGCTCAACAACGCAAAGCATTACAAAGCATCACAAAAAGCACTGGCGGATCAACTGTCATACACAAAAGGTATTTTGAATTGAAAGTTGACCCTGGCTGGCACTGTGCCGCAACCCATTTGCGGCCTGGGGCAAGCCAGCGTAAAAACCCTAGGTGTTGGTGCATAGCCATATTTACTAAGAGCATGATCTGGCTTTGCTGCAAAATCTAGCATGAATGCAAAGAATGTGCAAGGAGTCAAGCATTTTATTTGATATACTTGTGGGTAACACGTGTGCATTACCCTAAAGCATTAAATTGATTGCAAACTTTGGGCAATTGCTGTAGGAGTATCCTTTGGAAATGTATATTGATGTAATACCATGCGTCATGTAATAATTTGCTTGGTTTTAGTAATGAATCTTTGTGAACCACTGTTCTCACAATTCTTTACCCTAATGCACAATCCTACCCCTAAGGGTATGAATTTGTACTGTAGGGTTCTTGGGGGTCTGTCTTCCAGTTCTGTTGTCACTGATGTATACCTATAGAATGTTGGGTCTGTCTGTGGAGATTCCAGAGTTGGCAGTTGCCTATGAGTGATGTGCTGGTGGTCGATGCGTTGAGCTTAGGCGCAAATAAAAGTCACTATCAAACCCACCTCTTACTGGATTTCAGTCTTCTTTCTCTTCACTAGCAGCAAGGATGACCCAGACGACCACCGGCTTTTCACCCAGATAGTTGTTGCCATACTTGATTCCTGAGTTTTTTGGGTGCAGAGGCCTGTGCCCTTGGGCTTTTCTTCGGCTCCTCTGGCTTGTCAGCATTTTCCTGTCTCTGGCATTTCTTGGGCTGCCTACCATCCAGTCTCCATGGGGTCAGACTCCAATGAGGGCTGGCGCCAGTGATGCCCATCCTGATGACATCTGGCCAGGCACCGATTGTGGTACAGACACATGCGTAACTTATAATGCCACATTGCGTCCTTGGTGGCTGCCATTTTGGAGTAGGAACATTCTCGTTTAACTTTTTGGCATCACAGACACAACACAGAAAACTCAGTGACACTCGCTATATGCTGTGGCTTTTACTGAGACACTGTTGTAGGTGAACATTCTCTTTTCAGGATGTTTGCCTAAACTATAAAAGAAGAAAGGGTTACTTACATTTTCACCTTGTTGGTACCACAGTTATGGAAAGCATCACGACTCTGCCTCCATTTTTAGTTATAGCTAGTATATCTCCTTTAAGTTAGCTAAGATGGAAGGAGACGTTTGAGGCCTATTCACAGGCTATTGATAACAACACCTTTACTAACAAAAATAAAAAAGCGAGAATTGTCCATCACTTAGACCATGAAGATAGGACAGTTTTAAAAATATTACCAGTACAAGAAGTAAAGGTACAACTAAATGAGGAAGGGCCAGGCAGTTGAAGTTCTTGATGGATATGTCAGTGTTGAAAACGTTGAATAAAATATTCTTTCCAAGCATAAATGTCTTTCCTGAAAGACATACATTTTTATAAAGAGCCCAGCAACCAGGAGTACCCTGCAATGATTTTGGGTCCTCTCTGTGAACCTTAGCAACTACGTGCACTTATCATGATCTCAAGGATAAAATCCTCCTATATCAGCTGACTGAGAGAACCTGTAAAACGATAATTCAGAAAGTCTATTTTTCACAAAGGACCCAGGTCTAGAAACTGCTTTGAGCATCGCTACGGATGTAGAGAACTCAGGGGCAAACTTGAAGGAAATGTCCATCCATTGGATGCATTATTTTGTTAGGAAATCAGGAGTAAATCCAACAAAGAAGGTCACAGGGAAACAGCTAAAAAGGTCCACAGAAGTAGACTTGATAATTGCGCAGTGGGCAAGAGAGATAGCGACTCTTATGTCTTGTTTCAGGTGCAGTGGTCGCAATCACATTGGCTCTGCAAAAATTGCACTACAGTATTTCAGACGTTTTTGATGCACTCGCAAGGGACATTTTGCTACAGTGCGTCATTCCAGCGGTGTGCAAAAGTCTATGGTGTCAGATGAGGTGGAGCCGGGGAAAGATGGCGTGCTGACCATGTGACTTTTGTGGGTGCAAGAAAAAGGAAGCCTTCATGTTGCAATGTTCGCATTAATGGAACTGAAGTGCAGGTTATGGCAGACTTGAGGGTCACCACTTACATTAATTGGTGCTGATACGTTCAAGAGATTTTGGCCGTTGGAGTTGATAGACCACGACAAAGATTTTTGCGAATGAAAGGGCGAATCAATAGGGTGTTGGAGTTCGAAGGTAAGACCCCTCTGGGTGTGGTTTATATTGCGAAAGAGGAATACAATTTATTGGGATGGGACTATCAGGGAGAGCTAGACATCATTTTGGATCCCCACCACACTGATCAGGCAATGTCCAATTGTACAGAAAAATGTATGAACATTTCTGCTGTGAATCAGTGGGCAAGTTTCCAGAAGGAAAGTGCTGTACCTGTGGACATAAGGTGTGGAAAGTACTGATAAGTCCTAGGGAAGAATTGTGTAAAGAATTAGAGTCATTATTTGAGTTTGACATCATAGAACCTAATAAGGGGTCAGAATGGCTGGCCCTAGTAGCTCTGCCATGCAAGGGGTACAAGTTGTTGAGATGGTGTGCTCACCTGCGGAATCTCAACATTTGGATCAACAGAGAACCACTACTTAAATGTTGTTTTGAGAGGTTATGTACACTGAAAGGGGCAGTTGTGTTTACCACACTCAATATGTCCACTGCTTACCACCATGTATTACTTAAGGAGTATTCAAAGCATCTCACTTCATTTGGGACACCGGAGGGTGTGTTCCTCTACAACAGCATGTCTTTCTGTTTCACGTCAGCATCTTCGGTGTTTCAAAGGCCTATGAGTGTGAAGCTTAAGGATTGCAAAGAAGTGGTGTCCTTCCAAGATGACATCATGGTGTATAAGATGCGATGGAACATGATGCTATATTAAAAGAAGTGTTGCCGGTCTTCGGGACCTGGCTCTAATTCTCTGTTACGATAATTGCAAGTTTGGTGAGGAAGAGGGTGTGCACTACTTACAGCATCATATCTCCAAGAAAGATATAGAACACAAAATGAAAATCATAACAATTGATGAGGCACCTGCTACATTGAATAAGGCACAATTTAAGACCTTACTTGGGTTGATTGAGTTTTCCTCGACGTTTATACCACATTTTGCTGAAAAGACTACACCCTTGAGTAACTGAAACTGAATTTTTTATTGTTTATTAATTAAAACCAAAACAATGTTCCAAAACAGCAGATACATTGTACCGTTAAAAGCACGCGGACATATAGACATGTTAAAACTTATAGTTACATCGGTTTCCTTTGACATTTGATTTGGAAGTATGAAATTGGTATGAACGGGTGACACACCACCTTTTTTATACAATTCATTAAAATGAATTGATATTTCTTTTTACAGTACAATTGATGTTAAAAAGACAGACAATGACCACTAAGCGACTCTGTGACCAGCTTCATTGTGTCATGACTTTCTTATAACTGATTAAAAATTTTGTTAAGTGGCAAATAAATTGCGGGTCATTCGAGTAAAGACATTTTAATATAGCAGTTCTGCAGGAGCGGATGCCCCTTTCGTTGAACTGTCTCTTCAACAGTTGATGGCGTTGTGGAACTAAGGCTGGGCAAATGCTTATTAGATGTATGAAATCCTGTGTGGGTGACCCACAAAGAGTGCATGCTTTTGAGCCCTGGTACTTCCAGGGTGGCAGGTCTGCATTGGAGGGCAACTTTCCCATACACAACTCTAAAAACTTGGGGGCATATTAGCAAGACTGGCGATAAAATTATCGCCGTTTTAGCGGCAGGAAACTGCCGCTAAAACGGCGATAATGGGCTTGCTAATATGCGTTATAGAATTCCAATAGAAGCCCAGGTTAGATGTCCTGCACATCTAACCTGGGCTTCTATTGAATTCCATAACGCATATTAGCAAGCCCATTATCGCCGTTTTAGCGGCAGTTTCCTGCCGCTAAAACGGCGATAATTTTATCGCCGGTCTTGCTAATATGCCCCTTGGTTTTTAAGTAGGGGGACCCAGGTATGCGGCTGGCTCTGATTTGGTGTAAGAATGCAATGCGGCTGGCTCTGATTTTGTGTAAGAATGCAATACCATCCATGCGTGGGCTCGCCGACTGAACGTTGCTTTATCTTCTAGTAGCGAGTGCTTTTTTACCGCCTTCTTCGTGATAAGCTGAAACGAGGCCAGAGGTAATTTCTGCTGCCAGAGGTCAGCCATCCTGGTGATTTGTAGCGAAATTACTTAGGAAGGGTGAAATGTATGAGTGGAACAGCGACTATCAGTGTATATTTAATGAAGTTCCTGCGGATAGCATGAATGCAGGACTGGTAAAAACCTTTTGATACTAAAGATTCCAGTAATGTTGGTTTAGGAGCTGTGTGGTCATTCAAAAGAGGGATGATGGAAGGCAAGAAGTAGTGGCTTATGATTCTAGGGCACTTGAGATAGAGGCATTGGCATTATGGTGGGGGCATAGCATTCTAGAACATACATTTGGGGCATCCTGCTTAACCTTTGTACAGACCACAAAAATATGGTGACGCACGCAGGGGTGTGGAAAGCCACAACCAGAGTAGTCAAATGAATATTCCGTCTACAAAAGTACATTCAGAGCACAATATTGTAGATAATTTTCTCTCAAGAATGCCTCTGAGTGACTCATTTGATAGTGGAACGTGGAGGAAATGGTCTGCATGGCTACTCATTTTCAGGTGGCGTTGGGCGGAGCTTTGTGTGAAGAAGAGTGGAGGAGTGGTCTGGATACAGGCCTTACGTTGAGGCGGATCAGTTCATGTGGTGTACATGGGTGGCCCAATGTGAGGACACTGAGCCTCAAACTGGCATTCTATGCACAGTTTGCGCATTAACTGGCACGCGATGAAGCTTTGCTCCGATGAATTGGACGGTTAGTTGTTCAAGTAAACTTAAGGGACAAGTTGCTTACCTTCGGTAATGCTTTAACTGGTAGAGACTATCTAGCTGCAGATTCCTTACCTTAGAATTATCCCCAGGCATCAGACTGGATCGGGAATATGTTTGTGAGCAGCACCCTGTGTGCCAGTAGGTGGTGTTGATCGGCTGCCCGTGGCGTCGTCCGCACCAGAAGTGACGTGTGCAGAGCCTATATAGGCGCCATCCCAGCATGCTGAGTTCAGTTACTTTTCGTGACTTTCCACGCCAGGAGCACGGAGTCACGAAGTACACTGACCACTGGTGTGGAAAACTAGGGCCCTCAATGAGGGAAATCCTGTCCCTAGAAATCCATTCGCAGAGCAGGGAGGATGGGTAGGTCGGTAAGGAATCTGCGGCTATATAGAGTCTCTACCAGATAAGGCGTTCCAGAAGGTAAGCAACTTGTCCTTTTGATAGAGACTTCTAGCCTCAGATTCCTAACTTTACAATAGATACCCAAACAATACCTCCCCGGAGGTGGGTCTGCAAAACAATTTCAAACCAAAACGTTCCGCAGGACCAAACGGGCAAAGTACCCATCCCAACGGATCTGACTGTTCAGTCAGTAGTGTTTTGTGAACGTGTGCAAGGAAGTCCACGTTGCTGCCTGGCAGATGTCCAAGACCGAGACTCCTGGTGCTAACGCACTGGTTGTAGCCTTGGCTCTGGTGGAATGAGCACGCAAACCCTCAGGGAGTTGCTTCTTGGCCAGTGTGTAGCAGATTTTAATGCAGAGCACGATCCATCGGGAGATGGTCCATTTCTGCACAGCCTTTCCCTTCTTCGCTCCAACATACCCCACAAAGAGTTAGTAGTCCACCCAGAACTCTTTCGTGCGGTCAAGGTAGACCAACAACACTCTTTTTGGGTTCAGACGGTAAAGCCGCTCCTCTTCCTTAGAGGGATGTGGAGGAGCATAAAAAGTAGGCAGAATGATGACTTTCGGCAGAAAGAAAGATCTAGTTCATAGAACCAGCTTGTCTGGGTAGATGTTCAGGTATGGAGGCTTGGATGACAAAGTCTGCAGCTCACTGACCCTTCGGGCAGAAGTTATTGCCATAAGGAAGGCTGTCTTGAAGGTAAGGAGCCCTGATGGGACAGTTGTGCAAAAGTTCCAAGGGAGCGAGCATCAGGAAACTCAGGACGAGATTATGGTCCCACTGAGGCATGATAAAGGAAGAAGGAGAAAACATATGTTGTAAACCCTTCAAGAACCTATTGTCAATGAGGGATCTGAAGAGGGATGGCTGATCAGGCAACCGCAGAAAGGCTGAGACAGCAGAAAGATAACCCCTCAAGGTGCCCAGAGCAGAGCCCTGCTGGGCAAGGGAAAGAATAAAGAGAAGAACCTGAGAAGGGGAAGCAGAGAGGGGGTCATCCTGCTTTTCTGCACACCATGCCACAAACTTGCCCCAACTGTAGGCGTATACAGTTTTGGTGGAGGGACACCTGGCTGCCAGAATAACATAGCAGACTTCGGGCAGAAGGTGGAATGATGTCAACTGCCGCTGCTCAATCTCCACACAAGAAGGCGGAGTGTTGACAGGTTCAGGTGGAGAACCCTCCCCAGGCTGCTGTGACAGAAATCCTCCCGAATGGGCAGCCTTATTGAAGGACCAATACGGCCTTGCTCAACTGCTCGGGATACCAAACTCTCTGAGCCCAGGCGGGAGCCACAAGAATGACTTGAGCCCGATCGTTCCTGATCTTCTTGAGAACTCTGGGCAGGAGTGGTGTGGCATACCACTCCTGGTAAGGTAATCAGGAGGCCTGAGCTCCACTCGGGACGGAAAGCATCTCCAAGTGAGAGCCGCCTTGGAAACTCCTGTGCGCAGAACTGCTGACATTGCGTGTTCTCAATGGTGGCGAGCAGATCTAACCAAGGTTCTCCCCACTGTAGACCTTGCGCAACTTCTGGATCGAGACGCCATTCGTGATCCGCTAGGCATCATCGGCTGAGTTTATCTGCCACAGCATTCAGAGATCCCGCCAGGTGTTGAACCACCTACCCTGATGTTTCAGCCATGTCCAGAGATGCAGCGCCTCTTGATAAAGGGTCCACAAACCCACTCTGCCTTCCTTGTTGCAGTACTACATGGCGGTGGTGTTGTTCATGAAAACCTGCAGTAAACCTTCCCTTAATAGAAGGTAGAAAGGCTTTTAATGCCAGCCGGATTGCCCGGAGCTTCAGCAGGTTGATGTGGAGTCCAGATTCCGCCAGAGACCAGAAGCCTCAGATCTCCACCTCTCCCATAAGGCCGCCCCATCCCATGAGTGACGCATCTGTCACCACTGTCAGATCTGGTTGGGGAGTGAGAGGGGTCTGCCGCTGTCCCAATCGTGGTTCGTTAACCACCACTGCAGATCTCTTGCAGTTCCCTTAGAGATCTGGACCAAGTCGGAGAGATTCCCCAGTTGCTGCGCCCACTGGAACATCAGGTCCCACTGCAGAGCCTGCATATGCCACCTGGCATGAGACACCAGCAGGAAGCAGACGGCCATGAAGCCAAACAACCTCAGAGTCAGTCTCACCGAAATCCAGGATAGAGGCTGAAACATCACTATCATAGCCTGAATATCCAGGACACACCTTTCAGGAGGGTAGGCCCGAAACTGCACTGTGTCCAAAACACCTTCGATGAAAGGGAGTGTCTGAGAGGGAGTCAGATGTGACTTCGGCACGTCGATACTGAACCCCAGCTAGTGAAGGAGGTCCGCCGTAGTCTAGAGGTGGGAGACGACATCCTGAGGCGAGCCCTCCTTCAATATCCTGTCGTCAAGATAGGGGAAAACTGGCACCCCTGATCTCCTCAGATAAGCTGCAACCACTGCCATCACCTTGGTGAACACCCAATGTGCACTGGTCCAAAGGGAGCACAGCGAACTGAAAGTGCTCCTGGCCCACCGTGAACAACAGGTAATGCCTGTGGGCAGGCAGGACGGGAATGTGGGCATATGCATCCTGCAAGTCCAGCACCACCATCCAGTCTCCCGGGTCCAGGGCAGACAAGACCTGAGCGAGTATGAGCATTTTGAACTTCTTCCTGAGGAAGAAATTCAGAGGGTGCAGGTCTAGTATAGGACGAAGGCCTCCATCATTCTATAGCACCAGAAAGTAGCAGGAGTAGCAACCAAGACCTACTTCTGGTGTCGGCAACCTTGCGATATCTCCCTTGGCCAAAAAAAGGGGGTGGCGGGTAGTGGACTGGCCCGATCTCTGGCTGTATGACCCACGCAGTGTGTGGGTACTGCGTCCTTGGCCACGCATAGGCTGGGAAGCTTGCGCACCACAGTGGCTAGGCAGGTACAGACATGGCTGGAAGCAATTTCCATAACAACGAAAGGAGCGAAAGGCGAATTGGGGGTGGTGCGGGCAATGGAATGCCCCAGAGACCTGGTCGTAGCCCTGCTGTCCTTAAAGTGCTCCAGCGCTGAATCT
Source organism: Calotriton arnoldi (assembly GCA_963921515.1). Taxonomy (NCBI): domain Eukaryota; kingdom Metazoa; phylum Chordata; class Amphibia; order Caudata; family Salamandridae; genus Calotriton; species Calotriton arnoldi. The sequence continues at coordinate 2,120,662 of CAWUFW010001404.1, read as the reverse complement.
GCCTTGTATCCAAAAAGACGGTAGCCATCAAAGGGCATGCCCATAAGCAATGCTTGGCCATCCCCAGAAAAGCTAGTTGTCCTCAGCCAGGCGTGGTGCCGTAAGGCCACTGTCAACGAAACTGCTCTGCCCAGCGAGTTGGTAGTATCCAGGCCACAATGTATGGTGAACTTGGTGGCATCTCTCCCGTAAGCAATAGCGTCGGAGAGGACGGCCCAGGCCTCATCCGAGACTGTCGGCAGCATCTGCGAATCTGTGTCCCACAGAGCATGGGAGTAGCGGCCCAAAACGCACGTGGTGTTCAATGACCGCAGTGCTAAGCTGGTGGAACAAAACATCTTCTTCTCCAAGGTGTCCAGCCTCTTGGATTCCCTATCCGGGTTGCGGAAGGGAAAGTGCCATGGGAGGTGGAGGCTTGGACCACCAAGCTCTCCGGGGTAAGGTGTTGCGTGAGGAAGTTGTGGTTCCCTGGAGCAGAGCTGTGGCAGTGGGCAATCATCCTGTTCATAGGAGCCCCTGTGCTGGACTTGGGCCAGGTCCCAAGCAGGACATCTATAAAGGCTTCATTAAAGGGGAGAAGCAGTTCTCAGGGCGACATTCCTGGCTGAAGTACCCCCATCAAGATGCTAGCCTTGACTGCCACAGAGTGCAGGTTATGGTCGAGGACCTCGGCTGCCCTCCTCTCCACCATTGCAAAAGACGTACCCTCCTCTATGGCTATGGTAGGGGGAGAAAGCATGCCAGTATCTGGAGAGGTGTCCAGTCCGTGGCTTCCGCCAAATCCTCACACCAGTCCACATTGGGGTCAAATGGCTAGTATTCTTCAAGGTCCAGCGACCCCTCCCAATCTTCCCCGAGTCCTAGCCCATAAGAAGGCATGGCTCCAAAGAGCGCCGGAGTCAGCGTTTGGCGACGCCCATCCGGCTCCGTGTTGGAATGGGGGATCCGAATGGGGATGGCGCCGCCAGTGGGCCCCTGCGCCGCCTGAAGCGCTGGCATCGGGGAAGGTAGAGGTGACACGACCGGCGCCAGTCCTGATCAATCTGTGGATTCAAGGGGCCAGACTGGCGTGGGGCTGGAGCAGACCGCATGGATCTAGCAGGGGCCCCTCCCGAACCCACAGGGCCCAAAGGCGCGTCAGTGGGAGCAGGCTGCTCAAATATGAGGCACTTGGCCTCACAAAACTCCTGGAGTTGTGGCCGTGGGGGGGTCGCTCCGGCTCCCGGAAACTCAAGAAGCGTGCTGGCTCAACTGCGGAGCCATTCCTCGAAATCCGACGCTCCCTCGTCGGCCAAGAGACGAGGTGAGGTCGAAGACTTCTTGCTCTTCTTCTTACAATGGGACTTACCTGAGTGGCTTGAAATTTCGCGTGTGACAAAGATTTAGGCTCCGCGACCGCTCCCTTCTTTTCGGCCATGATTGAGAACGTCGCATGTCGAGCCGCCAGGGTTGTTCCCTCAAGGCCTTCGGTTCATGGCGCGGCAATCCATAGCAGGCACCTTTGGATCGTAGTCGCACTAGAGGCACCAAAGGCATACAAGATGTGGGTGTAGAAAAGTGCCCCTTTTTGACATGGCTACCCCCACTTTTTGCCCTAGAACTGATGCTTTTCGACTGAAAGTGCACTGGGTCCCTGCTAGACAGCTCTATTTTCTAATACTACAAAAATCTATAACTCCGAAAGTATTTACCTGATTCCAATGATCTAGGTGTACAAAATTATATTAAAATCTGTGGTATTTTTCTAAATTGGTCTCAAGTTTCTTCTTGAGTGTGTGTCTCATTTAGTGACTCTGTGTACAACAAATGCTTAACACTACCCTCTGATAAGCCTAAGCCGCTCGACCACACTACCACAAATAGAGCACTTGGGATTATTAATTTAAGCCCAGTAAACCAATAAATGTCGTCTGTGCTTTATGCATGGTGTGCTCTTACATTGGCACAACCATACATAAAGCCAGCTTCCTACGGCGGGTCCGTCACCGACGGTCGGGGAAAGGCCCCGCAGGGCTTGAAGCCAGCCTCCTGGGATGACATCCCTGCCACACCAGGAGAAGATCTCAAAAAACGCTTTGACAAAAGTCGAAAAAAGTTTAGTAAGAAAATGTCTAAGTGGTAGCCTTCTCCAGGTCTGCGCTGACAGGCGCGGAAAGAAAAGAACTGACGTCAGCACACTGGGGTGGTGCCTACATAGGCACCATGCAGGTCACTCTCAGTGCGGACGGAGCTGATCCCACGCCACCTACCGGCGTGCGGGGATACCGCTCATGAAAATTTTCTGGATCCAATCTGATGCTTGGGGATAATTCTAAGGTGAAGAATTTGCAGCTAGAAGTCTCTATCAGATAAGGAAGGATACTGAATTTATCCCACGAAGGCCATATGGGGATCTAAACAAAGAAACGCAGGATGTGAGAAGACTTTGAGTGGCTTGGTGTGGATAACGCTCTGGAGTGTTACTTGAGGGAATGTGATGTGTGCATTTTGAGCGATAAGTCACATGTGACCAAGCCTTCTCCTGTAGCACTAGTCAAGATACCTATGGTGCCCTGGTCTGTGTTGACCCTTGATATTTCTGGCCTTTAAATATGCTATTGTACTTATTGAATATTTGACTTAGTAGCCAGAGGTTACCTTTATGAATAGCATGAACCCTTCAAAGAGTCATCCAGTTTTGGCAGGATGTGTTCAGCAGAGAAGGTTGTCCCAGTGAACCAGTTACAGACAATTGCACGCAGTTGGCAGCAGAAAGCACAAGAGCATATTTGGATATGCATTGTCTCAAACATGAGAAGACAGCCTTATACCATCTCAGAAGTCTTGCTGAATGCTAGAACTGAACATTGAAGGTTCAGCTTCAGTTGGCTTCAGATCAACTGGAAGTGTGTGATTGATGATATGCTGTGGGCAAACAGGACAACTCCCAATGTGTCACCATTTACGTTGTTGAGAGGGCGTGTCCCTGGATCAAAGTTCAATAGAGTGTGTATGGGACGATTACTGATTTATTCTCCTCTGTGTGTAGTGGTGGATGTAAGGAAGCATGTGCAGAACAAGTATGAGGGTAGCATCAAAATTGCAAAAGACACACAACTAAATGTTGGAAGTTGGGTCAGAATTAAAAAAACAAGTTTTGTCCTGAAAGGGGGGGTCTAAGTTCTTGGCCCCCATCCAGGTAGTCCAATTGCAACCGAACACTGTCTGGACGAGTGACGGTTGAGTATGGAACAAAGAAAGAGAGGCTCTCATGACATCTGACAAAGCTGACAATGTGCGCCATCATATGGTTAGCAATGGCAAGAGAGTGACTGACACTGATGCGCACCCTGAGCAGACAGTCAGAACTTGGCACATTCCGAATCATCTCAAGGACTATGTGTGACGCTAAGTTTCATGATATGGGATGATGTTGCCATACCTTGCACTGTTCAGGCTTGTTCGTATTTGCCGATGTGTTCACCTGTTTTTCACCTGTCTATCTAATTCCCAGTTATTTCTATTCTCTTATCATTGACCCTTGTGTTGTTTTTTTGTCTTCCTAAACTTACCCCATTTTTATTGTCTGTTCTTTTGTTATTTGTTAAAGGGGGAAGGTGGGTGGGGGCCTGTCTTCCAGTTCTGTTGTCACTGATGTATACCTACAGAATGATGGGTTTGCCTCTAGAGATTCCAGAGTTGGCAGTTGTCCTTAGGGGAGGTACTGGTGATCGCTGTACTGAGGTTGTGCACAAATACAAGGCACTATTTTACCCACCTTTATGGGACTCTGGTCTTCTTTCTCTTCAAGTGCGTCCCTTCAGCTCAAAGTCTACACTAGAAAGTGGACACTTGCCTTTTGGCCACAGCACATGCATTTTCTCATGCCGCGCCCCTTTGCGTGAATAATAGAAAATCTGGTCCGTGGTACTATCCGCATTTGTAAATGCCACCAGTGACAACAAATATCGGTTGATTCCAAATCAGTGAATCAGGATCTGTCATTTGACACTTTTTTGTACACTTAAGAGAACGTTCTTTGAAGAAGACGCACAGACAAAAGAGCCTATTGGTATTACACTGCCCAAAACTCCCCTTTGCTTTCAGAAACCCCTAGTTGAACATTAGAGGACATTTCTTTATATGGGATAGTAAAATTGATACTTAAAATTTCCAAAAAGGCACTCGATCTTCTAGCAGTTAACTCTCTGGCGTATTAGTCTCGGGCATAGCTAAGGAGCGATAAAAGGCATGTACAGGGCTTCTTATTTCTAATTTAATAAAATCTAATTTGACACAGAATTCATGCATGCATTTGTACAGAAAGCTAGAAAACATGAATGCCTTCTGACTTTTTCCATTTGAATCTTTTTTCCTCTTGTCTCCTTCTTCCAATCGGTTTCTCCCCTCCTTCCACAGCAGCTTTTCCATGTCCTGACTCCCTCCCTCTACCGCCCTTCTGCCACTCTCATCTTGTGCCATGGGTGGGATCTTTGACCCTTCACTCTCCTCATTTAATATTTATCTTATTTGCTATATTTCCTGCTAGCAGATTTAATTTCTGCAACAGCAGTAAGATTTATTTCATTTTTGACTTTCCATGCTAAGATCCCGTCTTCACACTTGGACTTTTTGATTTACAATGCTGCTCCTCTCTCTTTATTTGGCGTTTGCCTCTGCTATGGACCTCAGCAGTCTAATTTTAACTTATCAATTTGTCTGCTCTTTCGCTTATCTCCTACAACACACATTTCTCCATCTCCTGTCTCTTCTCACTGACTAGCATTCTACTCTGAACTTCTTTTCTGCTGTCTCAGTGTCACTTTCAAATGTATTCATAGACTGACCTTGACTGGTAGGTCGCTCCCCCACCACACAGCTCCGTCTGTGTGCCCTGCTGCTGCCCCTGATTGTGCTCGTTTTTTTTTCCTTCTGTGCCCCCTTGCTGCCCTGATTGTGCTCGTTTTTTTTCCTTTCTGTACCCCCTTGCTGCCCTGATTGTGCTCGTTTTTTCCTTTCTGTACCCCCTTGCTGCCCTGATTGTGCTCGTTTTTTTCCTTTCTGTGCCCCCTTGCTGCCCTGATTGTGCTCGTTTTTTCCTTTCTGTGCCCCCTTGCTGCCCTGATTGTGCTCTGTTTTTTCCTTTCTGTGCCCCCTTGCTGCCCTGATTGTGCTCGTTTTTTCCTTTCTGTGCCCCCTTGCTGCCCTGATTGTGCTCGTTTTTTCCTTTCTGTGCCCCCTTGCTGCCCTGATTGTGCTCGTTTTTTCCTTTCTGTGCCCCCTTGCTGCCCTGATTGTGCTCGTTTTTCCTTTCTGTGCCCCCTTGCTCCCCTGATTGTGCTCGTTTTTTCCTTTCTGTGCCCCCTTGCTGCCCTGATTGTGCTCGTTTTTCCTTTCCGTGCCTGTTTCCCGCCGCTGCGCCCTGCGGCCCCGCCCCCTCACTGCCCATTCGCTGCCCCATTCCCTGCTCCTCCCTCCCACCTCCCCATTTATGGCGGCCGCTGTGCGGCCGCGCAGCGGACGTGCGCAGCGGGCGCGCTGCTGGCGTGCGGGAGGCGCGCCTAAGGCAAGCCCGTCTGCGCCCGTCCGCGCCGGGACCGCGCCCAGCGCCAGAACCCCTGGTCCGGGCATCCCCCGTGCCCGCCACATCAACAGACGCCGATACGATGCCAGCACCCTCCACGCACTCAACCCCGGAAAAGATCACGCCTGCTACCGGGCCACCCCGAAGCGCACCCAAGGGCCCTTCACCTGCCGGAACTGCAGCTTCGCCAGCACCCGCCCCGCCAAACCACCGCCCAGGAAAGAACCCAACTACCTCAGATGCATCCTCCTCAACACCCGCTCCGCCCGCAAACACGCCATCGAACTCTGGGACCTTCTCGACTCAACCTCCCCAGACGTCGCATTCCTGACGGAGACCTGGCTGAATCCCGCTTCAGCCCCCGACATCGCCATTGCCATCCCGGACGGCTACAAGATCACCCGCAGGGACCGCACCAACGGAGTCGGAGGAGGCATCGCCATCGTCCACAGGAACACCCTCAGAGTCTCAACCAACACCGACGACACCCTCAGCACCGCCGAACACATGCACTTCCAGATCCACACCGATCCCAACACCACCCTCAGAGGAACCCTCATCTACAGACCCCCGGACCCCGACCACAGTTCAGCGATTCTATCGCTGACTTCGTCAGCACACACGCCATCGCCTCCACGGACTACATCCTCCTCGGGGACCTGAACTTCCACCTCGAGAACAACAAGGACACCAACTCCACCACCCTGATCGACAACCTCGCCACCCTCGGACTCAGACAGCTCGTGACTACACCCACCCACGCCGCCGGCCACACGCTAGACTCCATCTTTTCCACAAGCCCACACGTCTCCTTCAACCACACCTCCGAACCCCACTGGACTGACCACCACTGCATCCACTTCACCTACAGGAAGCCCACCACGCACCACCGCACCGAACAAATGCCTCGCCGCTGCTGGAGCAGAGTCACCGAAGACCAGCTAACCACAACCCTCGCCCTGAGCCCACCCGCCGAACCCTCCGACCCCGACACCGCCGCCCGCAACCTCAGACAGTGGATCGACGACTGCGCCAACACCCTCGCCCCGCTCAAGAATCCGCCCAACAGCCACACCAGCAAGAAAGCCACCTGGTTCACCGAAGACCTCCAGGCCTCCAAACGAACATGCCGAAAACTGGAGAAGATCTGGCTCCACGAACGGACAGCGGACAGCTACGCCGCCCACAAGAGCGCCACCCGCAGTCACCATCACCTCATCAGATCCGCCAAAAGGGCCTCACTCAAAGACCGCCTAGACAACAACGCACACAACAGCAAAGAGCTCTTCAACATCGTGAAGGAACTCTCCAACCCCAGCTCCAACACCAACGACATCCCGCCGTCGCGAGACCTAGTGCGACTCACTGGCCACCTTCTTCCACCGCAAAATCGCCGACATCCACGACAGCTTCAACACCACGACCGCCCCGGCAACCACCGAGACCACTGCCCCCACAACCACCAACCGCCTGCTCTCCTGGACCAACATCAACGACGAGGACACCAGCGAGATCATGAACACCATCCACTCCGGCTCACCGCTAGACCCGTGCCCTCACCACGTCTTCAACAAAGCCAGTACAGCCATCGCGCCCCATCTCCGGAAAATAATCAACATCTCCTTCGAGACAGCAACCTTCCCGGAAAGCTGGAAGCACGCCGAGATCACCGCCTTACTCAAGAAACCCAAGGCAGACCCCAAGGACCTCAAGAACTTCCGACCCATCTCTCTGCTCCCGTTCCCCGCGAAGGTCACCGAGAAAATCGTCAACAAACAACTGACCCGCTACCTCGAGGAGAACAACATCCTGGACCCTTCCCAGTCCGGCTTCCGCAGCAACCACAGCACCGAAACCGCCCTCATCGCCGCCACCGATGACATCAGGACCCTGCTAGACAACGGAGAAACAGCAGCCCTCATCCTCCTGGACCTATCAGCCGCCTTCGACACGGTCTGCCACCACACACTACGAACACGCCTTCACGACGCCGGGATCCAAGAGAAGGCCCTGGACTGGACCACATCCTTCCTCTCCGGCACAACACAAAGCGTCCGCCTCGCCCCCTTCCGATCCAAGGCCACCAAGATCATCTGCGGCGTACCCCAAGGCTCCTCCCTCAGCCCAACGCTGTTCAACATCTACATGGCACCCCTCGCCCACGTCGCCCGACAGCACAACCTCAACATCATCTCCTACGCCGACGACACCCAGCTGATCCTCTCCCTCACCAAAGACCCTCACACCGCCAAAGCCCACCTCCACGAAGGAATGAAGGCCGTCGCCGAATGGATGAGGACCAGCCGCCTGAAGCTGAACTCAGACAAGACGGAGGTCCTCATCCTTGGTTCCAACCCTTCAGCCTGGGACGACTCCTGGTGGCCGACATCACTGGGAACAGCCCCGACACCCACCGACCACGCACGCAACCTAGGGGTCATCCTCGACCCCACCCTCTCCATGACTAAGCAGGTCAACGCCGTTTCCTCATCCTGCTTCAACACCCTCCGAATGCTCCGCAGGATCTTCAAGTGGATCCCCACCGAAACAAGAAAAACAGTCACCCAGGCCCTCGTCACCAGCAGGCTGGACTACGGAAACGCCCTCTATGCAGGAACGACGGCTAAGCTCCTGAGACGGCTGCAACGCATCCAGAACGCCTCTGCACGTCTTATCCTCGACATCCCCCGACGCAGCCACATCACACCCCACCTGAGAGACCTGCACTGGCTCCCTGTCAACAAGAGGATAACCTTCAAGCTCCTCACCCACGCACACAAAGCACTCCACAACTCCGGACCAGCCTACCTCAACAGACGACTCAGCTTCTACACCCCCACCCGCCAGCTCCGCTCCACCACCCTCGCCCTCGCCACAGTCCCCCGCATCCGGAAAACGACCGCCGGCGGCAGATCCTTCTCCCACCTCGCCGCCAAGACCTGGAACACCCTCCCCACCAACCTTCGGCAGACCCAAGACCTACTGGCCTTCAGAAGACTCCTCAAGACCTGGCTCTTCGATCAGTAGCAGCACCACCCCCCTCCTCCCCCCAGCGCCTTGAGACCCTCGCGGGTATGTAGTGCGCTTTATAAGTGACATGATTGATTGATTGATTGATTGATTGATCTTCTCTAGTCTTGGTTTACTCTACTGGCTACAACCTGTGTTTTGCTGGCCTTCCTGGATTTTTTTCTCATCATCTTCCTTGCGCTACTACTCAGTTTTGCTCTTTCTCACTCCAAACCTCCATTCCCACCCTTGCTGCTCTAAATTTACATTCCGTTTGTTGCCTTCTTTATCAGCACCTTCTCTTTACTACCTAGTACCACTAGTTGATGGAAGGATACTCTCCCTTATATTTATATCCTCGTTTTGAATGGTATCATATTGTTCTGCGCGTTGACAAAAATGCTTGACACAATAAAAAGTAATGGAATTCGTAGCATTCGTAGCATTTTTATAGCAATTTAAATGGATAGATGTGTAATATCTGTGTATAAATATGTGTGGCAGATAAGGGCCTATTTGCATGAATGATCTAACACTGTAGACCAGGGATCTCCAACTTGGCTCAAAGACAGTTGGATTAATGTCAGACTCTACTCAGCCTCCACCTTCTTCTTTGATCTTGGGCTATGATCACCCCCTGTATCTGCCCCATGACTTTAATGATTTTGCCTACCAACCCGTCTAGATGGTGCTGCTATCCAGGCAAAGGCAAGTGACAAAGAACTTCTTTGTATTGCACCCAAGATCCCTTGCCAACGTGTTATCTCATGAATCCTTTTATCCAGAGAACCTCACCTAGGCTGGAATATGTTCCCTTGCTCTTATCTAACACCTGACTCTTCTCTCCTTCAGGCTATAAAGAATGACATCTATGTGCTCCTTATTCATAATATTACTCAGGAAGTTGCATTTTACAGCAGCTTCAGGGTGCAGCAAAATAAGAACAAACATCATAAATACATTAAAAAGTTAACAAAATTGCAAAACAGTACAGAACAGTAAAAACTCTCAAAATGAAAAAGAAATTCAGAAATGAAGCCCAGCCAGAGCCACAGCAACCTTTCCCGACCATGTTGAAAACAGAACATATTTCAGCTGTTGTTGTGACATACAAAGATATCTCTCAATTTTGTGGTATTGGTGTATCATAAATGTGCATCTGAAACTGTGTGTGTTTCACAGCCACATCTTTTCTACAGCTACATCTTTTCCATGAAAGGGTGGAGTAACCAGTTTAGGCTAATTATTTAATCAGTTATATCTGACTGGAGCATCCACCTGAATTACTTCAACCAGAAAAGAAAGAGATAGGTCGTTGATCAATTTTCCACAATAAACAGATAACTTTGGCCTAAATTTAGGCCACATTGGTTCATGTGTCTTACAATTTAGTCAAAGATTGTTATATTATTTTAGAACACAAATAAGCCTAACAACTCTATTCTAGAGTACCTAAAGAAGGTTTTACTGATGGTAATATAGTAAACAGGTATACACTATTGGGTCTGAGAAAACATTCCAGCTTGGACCACTGTCAGATCATTCATCTGCATGGCAATCTTATTTTGTCTCAATATACACTGCACCTTAACTTTTAGCACTTTTGCTTGTTGCACGCTGTTTTTCCAAAATGTGTCCTCTAATCTATATTGTTTTTTTTCTTTATTTTGTCTCACTTTTGTCCTCCGAACGACACTGTTCTGAATTGTGTCACCGGGCCCACATTGCTGTTAGTTTTCTCTGATTTAGCTCCCCCAAAATAAATTACTATTCTAACTTTTGACTACTAATCCACCTTGATCTTCATTTTCTCATTTGTCCCCTGAACCACACTATTTTTCAGTTTCCTGAATTTTATACCATGATCCACACTGTTCTTCACTGTCCATATTTCTATACTCTATACATTATCAGCACAGTTAGACTGTATTTCATACTTTATTACTTTTGTTCCACGCTCCTATAGACACTACGAGGACCTGCATTTGGCATAAAATGACAACAGAGTCCCATGGCCCGAATCTTGAAAAACTACTGCCCTTCCATCTAAGTTAGAAGTCTGCCCGAATTCTATGATTTACTACATTTTCTAAATGGCCATCTCAGCATGCCCCTGAAAACTATCATTGCCTCCATTCGAGAGATGTTAAACAAATGTTTTTCACCAGGACTGGCAGCTCCCATCAAAAGCACATCATATTGAAAGGGCCTTGAAGTGAAATGTTGAAGCAGCATGCGTCATCTGGAAGGCTACAGGAAAATTATAATTTTACATGACAAAGGGGGAATTAAGATCAATAATGAACTTAGAACTATGGGGCCCATTAGGACCGCCATCCTCGCAGTGCTGGGACCGGCCGCCAGACGTGCGGCGGTCCCGCACCGCTAATTAGGATGCAACCGCCACCCTGGCGGTCGCATTCCGCATTTCCAACATTGCGGCGGGTGCTGCTTACAGCAGCACCCGCCGCAATGGTGAAAAGGCATGTTGTGCATTGCCATGCACAACGTGGCAGGCACCGCGCGGTGCCTGCCAACTTGTGCATGGCAATGTAGGGGGGTACCATAGGTACCCCCAAGTGCAGCCCACCTCCCCACCCTCCCGGGGGCCCGCAACGGGCCCCCAAAGTGAATCCCCGCCAGCCTATGCCGCCATGGAAAGGCCTTGATTCACACCCATCCTAATATGGATGGCGGTGCCTGCTAGGCACCGCCACCATATTGAGGCCCAATTCCGCACGGCCGGCAATGGGAACGATTGCCGACCGGCGAAAAAGCGGCGGACGCAAAGTGCGCTACCCCCGCCATAATAATATGGCGGGGGGTAAGTCAGGTTGAGATGGCGGGCGGATCGCCACCGCCGGCCCAGCGGTGGCAATCCGCCCGCCATCATAATCACCCCCTATGTTAGGTCTTAGTAAACCAGTCACACTTTCAGCTGAACTTTGAGAAGTTTAGAGCTTTTTTGTATTACAGATGACAAGAATTATCCTGATTTTTTACTCAAGAACTTTTAAAACTCCTCCTCTTCTTTGGAAGGGTGAAGAGATGCATAGAAAGTGGGCAGAGTAATGGACTGTCCCAGATGGAAGGGAGTAACAACCATGGGCAGAAAAAATGCCCTAGTTCTTAGTACCACTTTGTCGGGAAAGACAGTCAGGTAAGGAGGCTGTGATGACAGTGCCCGCAGTTCGTTCACCCACCTGGCAGAGGTAATTGCCACCAAAAAGGCTGTTTTAATAGTGAGCAAACGTAGAGGGCAGTTATGCAGTGGCTCAAACGGTGCGCACATCAAGAAAGTAAGGACCACCATGTGAACAATGAAGGGATGTACATATTCCTATTCCAGATATTTGGTTGAAATGTCTCTGATATTGCTTGTACTGTGTCATTAACTTGTGCTGTAATCAATAAAAAGAGTTTAAAAAAAAAAGAAAGTAAGGACCAAATTAAGGTCCCATTGTGGCATAAGAAAAAGGGGAAACAAGTGGGTTAACCCCTTCAAAAATCTGTGCACCAGAGGGGACTTAAAAAGTGAAGGCTGATCTGGCAGCCGAAGAAAAGCCAAGAGAACCGAAAGGTAGCCCTTCAAAGTGCCCAAAGCAGAGCCCTGCTGGGCCAAGGAAAGGATAAACAGGAGAATATCTGCCAGAGAAGCAGATAAGGGGTCAATAGACCGTTCTGTACAATATTTACAAAATTTGTTCCATCTGCAGGTGTATACCGATTTCATGGAGGGATGCCTGGCTGCCAGAATAACTTTGCAGACTTCGGGAGTAAGGTCAAAAGCTATCAACTCTCGCTGCTCAATCTCCATGTAAGGAGGTGGAGAGTGGACAGGTTCGGGTGGAAAACCCTCCCCTGCTGCTGCGACAGAAAATCCTCCCGAAGGGGCAGCCTGATCGGAGGATCGATGCTCATAGCCAGAAGCTCGGGATATCAAACTCTCCGTGCCCAATCGGGAGTCGCAAGATCGACTTGTGCCCGGTCGCTCCTGATCTTGTTGAGCATTCTGGGCAGGAGTGGTATAGGCGGAAAGGCATACAGGAGGGCTGAGCTCCACTTGCGACGAAAAGGGTCGCCGAGTGAGAGCCACTTTGAAAACTTCAACGCGCAAAACTACTGACATTGCATTCTCTTCAGAGGCGAACAGACCTAACCAAGGCTGTCCCCACCGCTGAAAGAGACCTTGTGCTACCTCCGGATGGAGACGCAACTCGTGATCCGCAAGGCTCCTTCGGCTGAGTTCATCTACACTGGCGCTCAGAGAACCGGCCAGATGTTGAACCACCAGAGAAATGCCCTGCTGTTCCAGCCAAGTCCAGAGATGCAGGGCCTCTTGACAGAGAGTCCACGACCCCACTCCACCCTGTTTATTGCAGTACCACATGGCGGTAGTGTTGCCTGTGAACACTTGAACAAGCCTTCCCTTGAGGGATGGTAAGAAGGCTTTAAGTGCCAATAGGATCACATGAAGCTCCAACAATTTTATATGGAGCCTGGCTTCTGCCGAAGACCAGAGTCCTCTGATCTCCACCTCTCCCAGATGACCGCCCCTTCCCAGAAGGGACGCATCCATCACTACTGTGAGATCTGGGTGGGTGTTAGACCTGGCATCATTGGCGCGGGTCTCCCTTCCTCTTTTCGCTTCTTACCTTTTATGTTGGCTGGATTTAGATGCTCTGGGCGCTGTGCCACTGCCAATCAGTGACACAGCGCGAATGCTCCCTGTGTAAAGATAACTGTATGAATTGGGATAATCATAATTGGCTCGTTTGGTTTACCTGTCAGTCCCTAGTATCAGTGCACTGTGTGTGCCCAGGGCTGGTAGACCAAATACTGCTGGTGGGCTGGCAGCACTGATTTGCGCTACCCACCGAAGCAGCTTTTAAAGTATGTCCGTGTAGCATGTTCTAATAGCGAGTTACCCTCCATTTCACTGTTTATTATTGTGAGGCTATCCGTTCTCATAGGCCAGAATGGGCAGACTGAGTATTACATGCCCTAATCCGACCTGCCCCTAGGAACCTGATAGGAACGTTGAATTTGATATGTTTAAGCTCAGGACATTGAGATACATCTTTTAGTAAGGATTATTTGCGTAGCCCGTGTTCGAAAATACCTCTGCTAGAAACGAGGAATTTTCTGGCCTCAGCTTTCCTGTAGGCTTTGCTAGCGTGTGTATTGGCCGTCTGGTTTTGGAGCAGCAGGGCCAGCTGGGTCAGACCTGGCTGGAGAGAGAGATCGGCATTTAGAGTATGGAGAGGGGTGACTCTTTGATCTGAGCAGGGCCGTGCCTGGCAAGGTGAATGATAGCTCCACCTCCCACTGGGCGTCTGATAGCAGACCCCCAGATTCTCAAAGGGCAGGATGTCACCTCGTAAACCAAGTGCTCCCCGACCCCACCGAACTGGTTCTGGCTGGATGCAGTGATTTGTGACTGCAGAGAACAAAGACTTTTTAGGTATAAAACGCTGCGTTGAAACCTGTTTCGAGTGTGTTCCTTCTGGATGTCAAGACGAAACTCTGTCCGAGTGAACAGAGGAAAGGACGTTGAAACTTTCACCAAGCTTGCCGAAGAAACTACCAGAGGGCCTGAATTGAGAGCGCCTCCTGCTGAAGTCTCAGGGACATTAGACTTCACCCCGTCAGCCGTCTGAATTCCTGTGCTAGGGATTCTACTTGCAGGTGAGGCCTCCGTCGAGTAATCCGGAACCTCTAGTTCTACTGTGAGGAACGCGGACTGGTAACCCTTGTTAACTCTGTGTGTGGGCCGCCGCTGAGCGCCCGCCTTAATTTGAATCTCCGGAACCTCTGCTGACTCTGTGTGTGGGCCGCCGCAGTTAAGAGAGAGCTGCCGCCGCTGAGCACCCGCCTTAATTTGAATCTCCGGAACCTTCGCTGAATCTGTGTGGGCCGCCGCAGCTAAGAGAGAGCTGCCGCCGCTGAGCCCCCGCCTTAATTTGAACCTTCTCTGAATCAGTGTGGGCCGCCGCAGCTAAGAGAGAGCTGCAGCCGCTGAGTGCCCGCCGTTGTGCCAGCCTGGTCGAGATCATCGCGATTTGTCCTGTGGGCAGCCGTAGCTAAGAGAGAGCTGCTGCCGCTGAGTGCCCGCACCTTTGCCAACCTGGCCTCATCGTGATTTGTCCTGTGGGCCGCCGCAGCTAAGAGAGAGCTGCTGCTGCTGAGTGCCCGCACCTTTGCCAAACTCCGCATCATCGTGATTTCTCCTGTGAGCCGCCGCAGCTAAGAGAGAGCTGCTGCCGCTGAGTGCTCGCACCTTTGCCAACTTTGCATCATTGTGATTTGTCCTGTGGGCCGCCGCAGCTAAGAGAGACCTGCTGCCGCTGAGTGCTCGCACCTTTGCCAACTTTGCCTTATCGTGATTTGTCCTGTGGGCCGCCGCAGCTAAGAGAGAGCTGCTGCCGCTGAGTGCTCGCACCTTTGCCAACTTTGCCTCATCGTGATTTGTCCTGTGAGCCGCCGCAGCTAAGAGAGAGCTGCTGCCGCTGAGTGCTCGCACCTTTGCCAACTTTGCATCATTGTGATTTGTCCTGTGGGCCGCCGCAGCTAAGAGAGAGCTGCTGCCGCTGAGTGCCCGCACCTTTGCTAACTTTGCATCATCGTGAATCGTCCTGTGGGCCGCCGCAGCTAGGAGAGAGCTGCTGCCGCTGTGAGGCCACCACGGAGCTGCACGACGAGAGTCATCGCCACCACCAGCCCGGGCCGCCGCAGCCGCGTGCTGCTGCCGCTGAGGGCCCGCCTGTCCCCGAGTGCCCGAATCATTGTGAGTGCACGTTGCGGACCACTGCAGTCGAGAACTGTGGTCTCTGGGAGTCCGCCTGTCACTGTCTCCGCTTCTTCGAGAAGCTACGTGCTGTGTCCCCATCCAACGGCAGGTATCTGGTGCGCAACGGGTCGCGTAGACCCAGGCCTTGAACTCAGTCAGTGCCACGTTCTGGTGAACAAGTTATTGCCTTTTTAAGTCCCTACTGATTTACGTGCATTGTGACTGGTTAAAACGCTTTTGAGAGTCTCATACTAAACCTTAGATAAAGATATTATTTTTCTATACCTACTTGAGTTGTGTCCTTTTGTGGTGTTGTTACTGCCTTATTGTGCATGGTTATAAATGCTTCACACACTGCCTCTGAGATAGGCCTAACTGCTCGTGCTACATTGCCACAGGGTTGAGCAGGGGTTATCAAAGGGGGTAGCCCACTTGCCGTGACTTAGGAAGAAGGGTCCCTATTTGGACATTGGCCAACTAGAGACCCCCATTTCTAACATTGGCGGTCAGCGGTGAGGATCAGGACTTGCATTTATGATCCACGTACAATAACTGGTAGACACCACTAGTGAGTACAGACCAAAGCGCAGACACGCGCGGATTTTTTTTCCCTCTTCGAATTTTTTTTGGTTGGTTGTTTTAGTATTGAATTGTTGATCGCAGCCATGAGTACTGCTAATATGGGAAAGCCAACATCCAATGCTTCGGAGGATCTCGCCTTTGAGGAGGAAAGATTAGATACCTATACTGCCAAACAGCTGAAGTCATTTTGTAAGCAATTCGCAGTCCCCGTGACAGGTCCCTCTAGGAAGGAGGAGTACCACAAGGCGCTGAAGGCCTGGTGGGAAGCGAGAGAGTTCGCTGGGGATGAGGAAGAGAATGCTGGAGGGCAGCAGGATGATGCAGTAGAGGGGGGAGATAGAACACCTTCCAATCCAGGTACTAGTGTATCCCAAAGGAGCCTGACCCCAGAAGAGCTGGAGGACAGGGAGAGAGATAGGAGGCATAGTTTGGAGATGGCTAAATTGGAAGATCAGAAGGACCTTGAGAGTAAATAGTTAGACACTGAGGAGAATCGATTGTCAATTGAACTTGAGAAAATGAGAATGGAGCATGAGAGAATGTTGAGGGAGATAGAGATCAGGGCGAGGAGTGTCCCGGTCTCCCCCTCTGGTGGCAGCATACCTTTAGTAACTCCTGAGAGTAGAGTTTATATTCCTAAGGATGTCATTAAGGATTTTCACAAGAGTGAGGATATTGGGCAATGGTTTGCCGCATATGAGATAGCAATGGTGTCCCACCGGGTCCCTGAGCAGGATTGGGGAGCAGGATTGTGGGGGCGCTTTGTGAGTGATGGTAGGGATACCATGTTGGACCTGCCTGAGGAGAGCAGGATGGAGTATGCCCATATGAAAGAAGCTTTGATGACCCATTATGGTTTGACCCCAGAGATGTACAGGCAGAGGTTTAGGACCTGTAAGAAGTTAGAGGGTACCACGTGGGTTGAATATGTGTCTTTTTTCTGCAGAGCAATGGATCGCTGGGTAAAGGGTAGCAAAGTGGAAACTTTCGAGCAATTGTATGATTTGTTTGTGTGGGAGCATTTTTCTAGTAACTGTTTTCCAGAGCTACGCCAGCACCTGATTGATAGCAAACTGACTAACCCTAGGAAGCTTGCTGAGGAGGCGGACCGCTGGGTGAACACCCGGGTCCGCAAAGGTTTTGTGGGAGACTTCGCCAGAGGTGGGCAGGGTACCCAGCAGAGAAGTGGGGGGACAAGGGTAAGCCGAGGGAGTTCCAGAGAGGGCCCCAAAGTAATTCCCAAGGGAACCAAGCAGTGGTGTCCCAGCCTCCCCTGAGAAGAAGCCAGTGTCCCAGACAGGTAGGCCTGTTCAGAGGGGGCCACTCACTTGTTTCAAGTGTGGTCAAGTGGGCCACCGGTATTATGATCCCCAGTGTCCCCAGAGGGACCCCAATGCATCCCTCGTGCACCACCCCGTGCACCATCCCGCCAGATTGCCAGTGTAGCCCTGGGGGGAGGAGGTAGAGGTCCAAGGTGGGTGGGATCCCGTAGAGTTAACCCTTGTCTCGCTAGGAGACTTTGAGAAGGTCCCTAACCCCACACTGCCGAATAACACTCAGAAGTACCGGCAGTGGGTGACCATCAATGGCCATAGGGTGGAGGCTCTCAGGGACACCGGAGCTAGTGTGACTGCTGTCAGCTCCCGGTTGGTGTCCAAAGAGCAGGTTGTCCCCCATGCATTCTGCCCCGTAGTGTCAGCAGACAACTCAGAGAGCCAGTGTGAAGTGGCTCAGGTTCCCTTCGAGTGGGGGGTCTCAGGAACTCTTCAAGTGGCTGTGAGGCCCGCCATGCCTGTAGACTGTCTGTTGGGCAATGATCTAGAGAACTCCCCGTGGGCTACGGTGGAGAGAAAGTCTCATTTGGAAATGTTGGGTCTGCCTGAGTGGGCATGTGTGACCACTCGGTCCATGACAGCTCAGAAGGATGTTCAGGAGGGTCTGGAGCCTGAAAGTATGGCCCAGGCCCCTGCCTTAAAGAGAAGGGGTAGGGGGCGCGGGAAACCGGCCCCCGCGGTTCCCACGGTCCCGGAGGGAGCAGACCTTGAGGGGGATGCCCTGGAACCTACAGGGGAACAAGTGGCCGAACTGGGGGACCTACCGGAGCTGACCCAGTGGCAGCAGGAAGGGGGGCCCTCCAGGGAGGAATTTTGCGAGCAACAGAGAACCTGCCCTTCTCTTGAGGGGGTGCGGCGACAGGCCGCCGCCCAGGCAGCAGGTGATCAGACAGGGTCACATTGGATCTATTGGGAGAACGACCTCCTTTACAGCGAGCCTAAGGTTGCTGAGCCTGGGTCAGCTCGTGTGCTGGTGGTACCCCAGTGCTTCAGGACCTTCCTACTGGGGTTGGCTCATGATGTGCCACTGGCCGGACATCTGGGGCAGACCAAGATCTTTGAGAGGCTGGTCACCCACTTCTATTGGCCCCAGATGCGCAGGAGTTCAGATGCTCACTGCAGGACTTGTGAGACTTGCCAGGCAAGTGGGAAGAGTGGGGGGAAGATTAAGGCCCCAATACAGCCCTTTCCCGTTGTGAGCACCCCATTCGAGAGAGTGGGCATTGATATTGTGGGGCCTCTGGATCCCAAGACAGCCATGGGCAACAGGTTCATCCTGGTCTTGGTGGACCATGCCACCCGGTACCCTGAGGCCATCCCGCTCAGGACAGTGACAGCCCCCGTGGTGGGACGGGCACTGATGGGGATTTTCTCCCGTGTAGGATTCCCCAGAGAGGTGGTGTCCGATAGGGGAACTAACTTAATCTCCAAGTACATGAAGTCTCTGTGGGAGGAGTGTGGGGTAACATATAAGTTCACCACTCCTTACCACCCCCAGGATAATGGGCTGGTTGAGAGATTCAACCGGACCCTCAAGGGCATGATTATGGGCCTAGGTGAGCCCATGAGGCGTAAGTGGGACGTCCTCTTGCCATGCCTGTTGTTTGCTTACCATGAGGTGCCACAGAAGTCCCTTTGAGCTGCTCTATGGTCACCCGGTAAGAGGGCCTCTGGGTCTGGTCAAGGAAGGCTGGGAGCAATCCCCCAGGAAACCTCCCCAGGATGTGTTTAGTTACATGCTGGCCTTCAGAAACCAGACTCTGCGCTTCAGGAAACTTGCTGAGGCAAACCTGGAAGCCAGCCAGGAAGAGATGAAACGCTGGCATGATCAGAATGCCACTCTGACCGAGTTTCAGCCTGGACAGAAGGTTTGGGTCATGGCCCCGGTGGAGCCCTGTGGTCTCCAGGATAAGTGGACTGGCCCCTTTGAGGTGGTGGAGCGCAAGAGTCCTGTTACCTACGTGGTGGACTTGCAGTCTCCCAGGAACCCCTTGCGGGTCCTGCATGTTAACCGCCTGAAGCCCCACTTTGAGAGGTCTGAAGTGGGCATGCTTCTGGCCACAGATGCTGGGATGGAGGAGGAGAGCGAGCCCCTTCCTGACCTCCTGTGTGCAGGGGAGCGAGATGGGTCAGTGGAGGGTGTGGTCCTCTCCACCACACTGACCCCGGAGCAGCAGGGTGATTGTCGCCAACTATTGGGGCAATTCAGTGATCTGTTCTCCCTAGTACCTAATGTCACTGATTGGTGTGTCCATGACGTGGACACCGGGGACAGTCCTCCCATTAAGCACAAGGCTTACCGAGTGACTGACCGGGTAAGGGCCTACATTAAGGATGAGGTTACCAAAATGTTTGCCCTTGGGGTGATTGAGTCCTCTAGCAGCCCGTGGTCCAGCCCAGTGGTCCTGGTACCAAAAGCTGCAGCGCCTGGTACCACCCCAGAACTTCGGTTCTGCGTGGACTATCGGGGCCTCAATTCAGTCACGAAGACTAACGCGCAGCCCAGCCCCAGAGCTGATGAGCTCATAGATCTGTTAGGGGCTGCAAAATACCTCAGAACATTTGATTTGACGTCTAGGTATTGGCAGATCGCCTTGACCGAGGGAGCAAAGGAGAGGTCAGCCTTCTCCACACCCGATGGGTACTACCAGTTCCGGGTGATGCCCTTTGGAATGAAGAATGCCCCTGCCACCTTTCAGAGGCTGGTCAACAGGGTGTTGGTTGGGCTGGAAGACTTCAGTGCCGCCTACCTGGATGACATTGCGGTGTTTAGATCCTCTTGGGAGGACCACCTGCGCCACCTCTGGGAGGTATTGATGGCACTGCGGAAGGCAGGCCTCACAATCAAAGCCAGTAAGTGCCAGATTGGGCAGGGTTCTGTAGTGTATTTGGGGCACCAGGTGGGGAGCGGCCAGGTGGCGCCCCTTCAGCCCAAAATTGAAACTATCCTGGCGTGGGAACCCCCAAGACTCAGACGCAGGTGAGAGCCTTCTTAGGACTCACGGGGTACTACAGGAGGTTTGTCAAGGGATATGGCAACATTGTTGCACCCTTGACTGAGCTGACTTCTAAGAAGCAGCCAAAGAAGGTAAACTGGACTGACACCTGTCAGAACGCTTTGACGCCCTGAAGACCCCCATGTGCACCGCACCCGTGCTTCAGGCGCCCGACTTTTCAAAGGAATTTTTGTCCAGACAGACGCCTCAGAGCATGGTATAGGGGCTGTTCTGTCACAGATCAATGAGGAGGGTCTAGACCAACCGGTAGCCTTCCTAAGCAGGAGGTTACTTCCCCGGGAACAGAGGTGGAGTGCAATTGAGCGTGAGGCATTTGCTGTGGTCTGGGCGCTGAAGAAGCTGAGACCATATCTGTTTGGGACTCACTTCCGGGTTCAGACAGACCACAGGCCCCTTAGATGGTTGATGCATATGAGGGGTGAGAATCCCAAGTTGTTGAGGTGGTCCATTTCCCTACAGGGTATGGATTTCACGGTGGAACACCGCCCTGGTACAGAACACGCCAATGCTGACGGTCTGTCCAGGTTTTTCCGCCTTAGTGATGAGAACTCCCAAGGGAATGGTTAGTTCTCCCCACATTTCAGCTGGAGGGGACGCATGTTAGGCCTGGCATCATTGGCGCGGGTCTCCCTTCCTCTTTTCGCTTCTTACCTTTTATGTTGGCTGGATTTAGATGCTCTGGGCGCTGTGCCACTGCCAATCAGTGACACAACGCGAATGCTCCCTGTGTAAAGATAACTGTATGAATTGGGATAATCATAATTGGCTCGTTTGGTTTAC
Organism: Calotriton arnoldi; assembly: GCA_963921515.1. Classification (NCBI taxonomy): domain Eukaryota; kingdom Metazoa; phylum Chordata; class Amphibia; order Caudata; family Salamandridae; genus Calotriton; species Calotriton arnoldi. Next base: position 2,099,587 of record CAWUFW010001404.1, on the reverse strand, counting down.
CTGTCAGTCCCTAGTATCAGTGCACTGTGTGTGCCCAGGGCTGGTAGACCAAATACTGCTGGTGGGCCGGCAGCGCTGATTTGCGCTACCCACCGAAGCAGCTTTTAAAGTATGTCCGTGTAGCATGTTCTAATAGCGAGTTACCCTCCATTTCACTGTTTACTATTGTGAGGCTATCCGTTCTCATAGGCCAGAATGGGCAGGCTGAGTATTACATGCCCTAATCCGACCTGCCCCTAGGAACCTGATAGGAACGTTGAATTTGATATGTTTAAGCTCAGGACATTGAGATACATCTTTTAGTAAGGATTATTTGCGTAGCCCGTGTTCGAAAATACCTCTGTTAGAAACGAGTATTTTCTGGCCTCAGCTTTCCTGTAGGCTTTGCTAGCGTGTGTATTGGCCGTCTGGTTTTGGAGCAGCAGGGCCAGCTGGGTCAGACCTGGCTGGAGAGAGAGATCGGCATTTAGAGTATGGAGAGGGGTGACTCTTTGATCTGAGCAGGGCCGTGCCTGGCAAGGTGAATGATGGCTCCACCTCCCACTGGGCGTCTGATAGCAGACCCCCAGATTCTCAAAGGGCAGGATGTCGCCTCGTAAACCAAGTGCTCCCCGACCCCACCGAACTGGTTCTGGCTGGGTGCAGTAATTTGTGACTGCAGAGAACAAAGACTTTTTAGGTATAAAACGCTGCGCTGAAACCTGTTTCGAGTGTGTTCCTTCTGGATGTCAAGACGAAACTCTGTCATAGTGAACAGAGGAAAGGACTTTGAAACTTTCACCAAGCTTGCCGAAGAAACTACCCGAGGGCCTGAACTGAGAGCGCCTCCTGCTGAAGTCTCAGGGACATTAGACTTCACCCCGTCAGCCGTCTGAATTCCTGTGCTAGGGATTCTACTTGCAGGTGAGGCCTCCGTCGAGTAATCCGGAACCTCTAGTTCTACTGTGAGGAACGCGGACTGGTAGCCCTTGTTAACTCTGTGTGTGGGCCGCCGCAGCTAAGAGAGAGCTGCCGCCGCTGAGCGCCCGCCTTAATTTGAATCTCTGGAACCTCCACTGACTCTGTGTGTGGGCCGCCGCAGCTAAGAGAGAGCTGCCGCCGCTGAGCGCCCGCCTTAATTTGAACCTTCGCTGAATCAGTGTGGGCCGCCGCAGCTAAGAGAGAGCTGCAGCCGCTGAGTGCCCGCCGTTGTGCCAGCCTGGTCGAGATCATCGTGATTTGTCCTGCGGGCAGCCGCAGCTAAGAGAGAGCTGCTGCCGCTGAGTGCCCGCACCTTTGCCAACCTGGCCTCATCGTGATTTGTCCTGTGGGCCGCCGCAGCTAAGAGAGAGCTGCTGCTGCTGAGTGCCCGCACCTTTTCCAAACTCTGCATCATCGTGATTTGTCCTGTGAGCCGCCGCAGCTAAGAGAGAGCTGCTGCCGCTGAGTGCTTGCACCTTTGCCAACTTTGCATCATTGTGATTTGTTCTGTGGGCCGCCGCAGCTAAGAGAGAGCTGCTGCCGCTGAGTGCTCGCACCTTTGCCAACTTTGCCTCATCGTGATTTGTCCTGTGGGCCGCCGCAGCTAAGAGAGAGCTGCTGCCGCTGAGTGCTCGCACCTTTGCCAACTTTGCCTCATCGTCATTTGTCCTGTGAGCCGCCGCAGCTAAGAGAGAGCTGCTGCCGCTGAGTGCTCGCACCTTTGCCAACTTTGCATCATTGTGATTTGTCCTGTGGGCCGCTGCAGCTAAGAGAGAGCTGCTGCCGCTGAGTGCCCGCACCGTTGCTAACTTTGCATCATCGTGAATCGTCCTGTGGGCCGCCGCAGCTAGGAGAGAGCTGCTGCCGCTGTGAGCCCACCACGGAGCTGCACGACGAGAGTCATCGCCACCACCAGCCCGGGCCGCCGCAGCCGCGTGCTGCTGCGGGCCCGCCTGTCCCCGAGTGCCCGAATCATTGTGAGTGCACGTTGCGGACCACTGCAGTCGAGAACTGTGGTCGCTGGGAGTCCGCCTGTCACCATCTCCGCTTCTTCGAGAAGCTACGTGGTGTGTCCCCGTCCAACGGCAGGTATCTGGTGCGCAACGCGTCGCGTAGACCCAGGCCTTGAACTCAGTCAGTGCCACGTTATGGTGAACAAGTTATTGCCTTTTTAAGTCCCTACTGATTTACGTGCATTGTGACTGGTTAAAACGCTTTTGAGAGTCTCGTACTAAACCTTAGATAAAGATATTATTTTTCTATACCTACTTGAGTTGTGTCCTTTTGTGGTGTCGTTACTGCCTTATTGTGCATGGTCATAAATGCTTCACACACTGCCTCTGAGATAGGCCTAACTACTCGTGCTACGTTACCACAGGGTTGAGCAGGGGTTATCAAAGGTGGTAGCCCACTTGCCCTGTCTTAGGAAGAAGGGTCCCTATTTGGACATTGGCGCCAGCCATGGCCAACTAGAGACCCCCATTTCTAACAGTGGGGAAGGGAGAGGGGTCTGCCTCTGATCCAATCGTGGTTTGTCAGCCACCATTGCAGGTCTTGCACAGTGCCCTCTGATATCTGAGCCAGGTCGGTGAGATTTCCTCGGTGCGGTGCCCATTGTAACTTCAGGTCCCACTGCAGAGCCCGCATGTGACACCTTGCATGGTGCACCAGCGGGAAGCAGGAGGGCATGAGGCTCAACAGCCTCAGAGTCATTCTCACCGAAATCCAGGATAGAGGCTGAAACATCCGTATTGTAGCCTGAATATCTTGAACTCGCCGTTCCGGAGGACAGGCCCGAAACTGCACTGTATCAAGAACCGCTCCAATGAAAGGGAGCGTCTGAGAGAGAATCAGGTGAAACTTCGGCACGTTGATAGTGAACCCCAACGAAAGCTGGAGGTTCACCGTAGTCTGGAGGTGGGAGACGAATGCTTGGGACGAGCCCGCCTTCAAAAACTAGTCTTCGAGATAGGGGAAGACTGGAACCCCTGATCTCTGCAGATAGGCTGCGACCTCCAGCATCACCTTTGTGAACACCTGAAGGGCAGTGGTGAGGCCAAAGGGGAGCACAGCAAACTGAAAGTTCTCATGGCCCACCGTAAACCGCAGGAAGCGACGATGGGCAGGCAGGACGGGAATATGAAAATAGACATCCTGCAAGTCCATCGCTACCATCCAGTCTCCCGGGTCCAGGGCAGACAGGACCTGAGCTAGGGTGAGCATCTTGAACTTCTCCTTCTTGAAAAAGTAGTTGAGGGCTCTGAGGTTGAGGATAGGACGAAGGCCTCCATCCTTATTTGGGACCAGAAAATAGCGGGAGCAACAACCAAAACCTATTTCTAGCCCAGGAACCCTCTCTATTGTTCCCTTGGCCAAGAGAGTTTTGACTTCCTCACGGAGTACGGCCAGGTGATCCTCTGTCAGCCGATCCTACACTGTAGGCATGGATGGAGGAATAGTCTTTAACGGGAGGGAGTAGCCCCTTTGGACTATCTACAACACCCACCTGTCCGAGGTGATGACTCGCCAGTGGTGGAGATTATGGCGTATTCTGCCACCAACTGGTCGTGAATAATCCTGAAGGATCAGAATAGGAGGGTTTTGCGGTGGAGGCGTGGATCATGGCCTGGCTCAACTTCTGGCCTCCCGACCCTCGGGGTCGGATTAAACCATGTCCACGGCCTGCAGAGGTTGCTGAACTTGCAGGGTTCTCTGGCCGGAATAGTGTTTAGCGCGGTTGGTAACCCCTTCCGTAGCCACGAAAGGAGCAAAAAGCAGGCCGGGATGTTGTGGTGAGGCCCAAGGACTTGGCCGTAGCCCGTGAGACCTTGAAACGCTCAAGTGTGGCATGTCCATAAGATTAGCCTGGGCATCCCCTTGAAAAACCAGACGTCCTCAGCCAGGCGTGGCGACGTATGGCCACAGTCGTGGAAATCGCCCTGCCCAGCGAGTCTGTTGTGTCCAAGCCACATCGGATGGTGAACTTTACTGCATCTCTCCAGTCTGAAATGGCCCAGGAGAATAGAATCCAGTCCTCCTCTGAGACTCTGGGCAGCACCTGCCTAACCGTGTCCCATATCGAATGGGAGTACCGGCCCAAAAGGCATGCGGTGTTCACCGACCGCAATGCTAGACTGGTGGAAGAGAACATTTTATTCCCAAAGCTTTCCAGTCACTGGGATTCCCTGTCCGGGGGTGCGGAAGCGAACATGCCACGGGAAGTGGAAGCTTGAACCACCAAGCTTTGTGGGGTGGAGTGGGTGGTGAGGAAAACTGGGTCGCCCGGTGTAGGGCGATGGCGGCAGGCAATCGTTCTGTTCACAGGAGCCCCTGTGCTGGGCTTGGACAAGGTGCCCAGAAGAACATCCATCAAGGCCTCACTGAAAGGCAGCAAGGGTTCCGAGCTGGAGACACCAGACTGCAGGACCTCTGTCAAGACGTTAGCCTTGACTGCCACTGTAGGGAGCAGCAGGTCCAAGACCTCCGTAGCCCTACACACCACCATAGCGAATGCCGACCCAGGCACCCGCTCCGCAGAGCAGGGCCTTCAAATGCCGAGGTTCCTCCATCTCGTCACAGGACGGACGTGGTGACTTGCTTCGACTTCTTGTGCTTTTTGTGATGCCTCTTACCTGACGACTGTAGATTGTCCTCCATTCACCCCATAGTATTGGGTGTTGCATCCTATAGGGCACAACACTCAGCCCTATGCTTTTTAATATATGAATGGCCCCTTTCGAAAAATGATCAGGGCTATGAGCTGAGTTTGATGTCCTATGGGGGCGACACCCAGAATATGGAGGCATCTGGGAGGAATTTCTTGGCCTGCTTTCCAGAACTAGCAACCTGGAATATGTCCTCAAATTTAATAGAGAAAAAACAGAGGGACTTTTGCTTGGCAAGCAGGTCCCGCTCTTGGTGTCCGGAACAGCTAGGTAATCCACCTACACACCTGTGACAAGAACAAGGAATCTGAGGATCCTTCTAGACAATCAGCTAACCTGTTTTGTGAATATAAAAAAAGATCTCACACTGCTTTAATAGCTTGCACGTTATATAAGATATTTCCGTTGCTGCCTACCACCTCGAGGAAGACGGTTGACCAAGCACTGATTGGCTCGAGATTGGATTATGAGAATGCACTGTATCAGGGTCTTCTGCAGTACCTGCTATAAAGGCTTCAGATTGTTGAGAATGTGGCAGCAAGATTAATCTTGGGTCGCCCTGAATCCACATTGGCTGCAAATAAGGGAAATAATCTGGTTGAAGACCCAGTGTCTTGTGTATAAAGCCTATCACGGTTAAGGGCCCTCCTACCTCAGTAGCAAAATGCAGAGATATGTCCCATTAGATGCCTATGTTTGGCAGAAAAAGGTCTAGTAGTGGTACCAAAAACTAAACTTACTAGATACAGAGGTAGAGCTTTATATAGTATGGACCCGATCCTTTGGAACAAACGTCCACAGGAGATGAGATTAAGTAACAACCTTTTATCCTTTTGGAAGCTTTTGAAGACATTGCTCTTTTCCAAATGATCCTCTCCTTGGCCTGGTGTTTGGAGCCTTCATTGAGTCACTATGGGTATTTTAGCACTGGGGCACTCTTTTGAAGCGACTGCGCTTTAGAAATCCCAGTCAATCAGAAATTCAAAATATGGGTACATTCTGAGCTCAACCATCTCAACCCTTCAGTTTAATCATTATTTACAACTTCAGGCAGTCCTGCTTAATTCTTTTGAGGTCATGTATGATTACAACATTCATATTCTTCTGAATGTCAAGAGGGTGAAAGTAGGTTATGACCTAGCATCCACTGTAAATCAGACAGCTGCACGCTACTTTTATTGCTTTCTAGCAGGTCGAGATCTAGGTGATAATTGTGCTCAACAAACTCTCTCACAAGGACAAATACAGTTCATATGTTCTCACTTTTGTCCCCTCATACACAGTGGACTTCAGCTACCGTACTTTCATTTACTCATCTGTTGCATATCTATTGAAATATCTCATGTTTCAATTACCCCAGGCACTTGGAAGTGATTCTAGGGCCAAATTCTTCAACCTGATTACTGAATCCCAATCGCCTTCTCCTAGTAAAACATGCAACATTTGATTTGACAGCTGTCCTGTGAGATTCACTGCAATATTCTCTATCATTTTGCAGTCATTGAGCATTGCTCAAACTCTCTTCATAATTAGAAAAACAAAAAACACATGCAATTTTATAACTCAACATCAAAGCCTTTGTTCTGTACCTGTCCTCTTTCAAACTTATTGGAGTTCGCTTCAGACTTGCTGAGTTTTCTCTCTCCTGTGTCACCCAAGTCACCATATATTGTAATGAAAACATTTGCATCAGTTCCAGCACCATAAATATCCCCGGTGAACACTGATACTTTGTAAGTATGAGCTGCGATTTGAGTGAAAAAGAAAGAGATGCCCCCGTTAGCGCCCAAATTAACAGTAAATAGACAATAGACACAAATTCATCCTCAGTCCTTCCTTCATGATACAGAGCTTCTGCCCCCTCCTCCCCCAAGGTTCTGCCCCCTCCCCCCAGCGTGAGTGGCCGTTATCATGTCTTCTTGGGGCTCTGGTCTCGGCAGTCATCCGTGGCTTTTGAGCTGCAAGTCTCTGACAGTGGGCAGCTAGTTTTGGTTACTGGAATGATCAGCCTATTGTGCCAAATGTCTGTCGGCAGTTAATAAGGTCAGTTTTCACCGGCTGCCCAAAGGAGATGACCCTACCATGTTCCTTCCGGCTCGCTAGAGCCATGATCGGGATTACTGTTCCATGTAAGGAAATGCTGCTCTCTTACCTCCCCAACCCAAAGTGTTGCCCCTCCTCAAAATAAGGTCAGCTGAATGAGGCCTTGCCAACACATGATGGGCCTGATTCACAAAGGCAAGCGTATACGTTTGTGTAAGTTTATAACTGCTATGGACAAAGGTATTTTACTAGTAGTATCTTTACGACTGTGGAGTCTCTGCACATGAAAAGATAGAGCAGTTCTATCTTTTTATGTGCGGAGACCCCGCAGTCGTACAGCGACATGTTCAGAATCGTTATTACAATCCCGGTGAGTAATGATTTTCTAGAGGGCCTTAAAAACATTTTCCCTCTTTTTTGACATGTTGCTTTCCTTTTAGAGGTGTATATATTATTTTCCAAAGTGATAGGACCTCCATTAGAACCTACAGCTCGTCTCATGGAAGGTAACTTTTCTAGTAGATATAACACTGCCAAAGTGGGTGAGTGAAGTATAGGTCCAATGGTAAATGTAAGAAGTTATTACTGAGAACTCATCCCTTCTAAACTTTAGTTCACATATTTAGATCAATCGGACAATTTTATTGCCATTTCCTTTCCTAATCCATCCTCCCCAACAAAGTGATTTCTTCATTACAGAGATTTAATAGAGCGCTGAGGTATTAGTATGTGGACATAACACATGCACAAATCAATTCAATAAATTCTAAAATATCTGCATCATGTTGACTTCTTCGAAGCAAACCATTGAAAGGTGGAGAGTATCTTGAATAACCATGCTACTAGAAACCTATCAGCTCCCTTCCTGGCTAGCCAAGAGCTCATTCTAAAAGGGGAACTGCAGTCAATGACACTTTTATAAGAAGCATCTCTATCGCAGAGATATATATGAGGCAGCTACCTGGAAGTCAATTTGTACCTTTGGCAGGCAACATGAAATTGATTCTGATGCTAGAGCAGTTGTGGTAGCAAATCAAGCATCTATGTGCAACTTGATGTCTGAGTTTATAATGATGATTTAGTTTCTCCTAGTTTTTCCCTCCACCAGTATTCGAGATGAGATTCCACATCTATTCTGCTGTTTTTGAATATCCCTTCAACAGTATATAAGAAAAGCAAGGTTTGATAGCAGTTTGATTAGAAAGAGCATTTTGTCAGGTCTAATGCATATTCTTGAATTAATGCAGCTTAGGCTGTCGAAACCATTCAAGGACTTCGTGTTCTAGGCTACAAACAGGAAACATCAATTAAACAGGGGAAAAAAGACAGTAGGAAGGCACAAAAGACACCTCATCTTTTAGAAACAGTTGGGTATAAAAATGTGGCCTCATGATGGGAGCACACATATAAAAACTGAACTTCATCTAAAAGGATTTGATTGAGTATTTCTACACCAGAGGTAGTGTTGTGCTTCACAAATAACTAAAAAGGACATTTTTAAAATTAGCTGGAGCCAGAACACTGATTCAAGAAAGCAAAGGTAATTAAGAAGACTCCATTTAAACAAAGATTTCCCTAACAAGTGTGTCTTTCAAGCCTTGAGAAAGGTGAGGAGACTTAAGGAATTTCCAGCATATACAGCACCTCCTGTTACGGTGTATTGTCATGGAGGTATGCAGTTTAATAGAGGTGAATGGTCTTGATGCAAGTATTTTGAGAGAGAATTATGCTTTTATGAATAGCAAGTCTAGGTCTATCAGGAGAGGCAAAATGTTATTAACTGTGTTCACTAAATCTATCAGGTGTGCTGACAAGTGGAATTCCTTTGACAGGGTCAGGAGTGGCCTTGGGTCGACCATCAAACAGAACGTTGCTGCTGTCTTGGGATGAGTTGCTTGATATTTCTCATTAAATGTAGCTCAGGCAAGTCACTTTGATGAAACTGCCTAGATAGCCTTGCATGGACAGGTTGGCATACATTGCTTTGCCAAGAGATTTGGCAGATAATATGCCCAGTCACTTTCAGTTCTCTTATTCACAGTGGATGCCCAGTAGTGATTTTCTGAACAAAGCAAAATAACTTTTTTTAAAGTAGGGTTGAGTGTGAAGGAAGAGTTGGCCATCCAGCTATCTTGCTTGGGAAAAAGTTTACAAATGTAGTTTACAAATACAACATTGTGGTAAAACTGGTCATCATCTGCATACTGAGGACAGATATCCAAGGGTCACTTCTGATGAGTGTAGCCAGGGAGTTTCACATAAAGATAAAAATAGGGGGAAGTGTCAACAAACCTTGTAGTTCTCCAACTAGAGAGGGTATGGGATTTTTAAAGGCTCTATCTCAATGTATTGTGATTTTTCCTTCAGGAAGAAAGAGAACCGACCTTGGATGTAGCCATCCAACCCTATCTAGCCACCCAAGCCCATATGTTATAAGAGTGTCTAGGAGAATTCCATGATCAACTATATAAAATGCTACCCAATTAGGGGAATTCGTGTATCCTTTTTTACCCAAATAAACTGTGGTCAATCTATAGACTTCAGTACCCTATAAGGGGTGATCATTTTTCTACTGTTTGTGTTGTCTCATCCCTCCAAACTCCACTGTTGGTCTTGTAGGCCACATATTTTCAACATGTGGCAAGCAGGCCAATACCAAAGACTAATCTTTCAGACAGGATTAGCAAACCTGGATTCCAGGCTACAATCAACATTGTTCTCAGCAACATGGGAAATTGAAACGAAAGACATGTTGGTGATGATAAAGAGTCAAACATCTCTTCCTGGTGATTTAAATTATATACAATGCAAAATGAGGGTACGTAAAGTTTTCCTGTGGCCAAGAAGTGTGAGGCCAAGATGTATCCAGATTTGCGCTGTATGAAATTGCCTCTTTTTGCATGATCATCCCCATTTTTTGGAGTGATGCAGTGATTTTTAGACTCTATATACTGGGACTCTACTAACGAGGCCCAAGTATTTGTGTCCTGATCCCCAAAAAGTATCAAATTGGCTAACCTTAATTGGCACATTTAACTTACCTATAAGCCCGGATACCCAAGGCCTGTAAGTTAATGTCACTATTGGCCTGCAGCACATATTGTTCCACCTATAAAATGACAATGCAAAGCATGTCTTCAGGCCTGCTCATGCAGCCTGGACGGGCAGTTATAAAAACTGCATTTTTGATCTGGCAAAGTAAATCTTTTGTCAGGCCTAATCCTTCCTTTTTAATACATATAAGTCACCCCCAAAGAAGGTCCTAAATGCCCATAGGGCAAGGTGCATGGTATTTAAAAAGCAGGACATGTGTACTTAACTTTCACATGTCCTGGCAGTGAAAAATCTCCAAAGTTGTCCTTAAGTGTGGCCAGGGTGGTTCTCCTGTGGAAAAGCACTGGGTTACATTATAACACCTTTTAATGTATAAGTTCAGTTTGGACATAGCTAGAACAGTGATTCAAAGACTAAAATTAATTGTAACTTAAAATCCAATCTAATGGTGAAGTTGGATTTCAAATTACTATTTTTAAATGCTACTTTTAGAAAGTTTTTCTGCCTAAAGCCTCTAGTAGCCTTTTCAGAATTAATCTCCAACTATCACCTGGCAGTTTTGTGACCACCGGCAAGGTTGTGTGAATGATTCCCATGGAAGGGAACAAAGGGTCTTGGCTGAGAGGATGTGCAACCTTCTGCTGACAGGATGGCCTGGGGGGGGGGGGAGAATGTGCCCACCAACTGCACTAGGTTCAAAGGGGCATCCCCTGTCACATGTGGATATAGCTCAATTCCCAGGCCTGCCCATTCCTTTGCCTAGGGTTGAGAGCGACACCAATCTCAGTGGGGGGGGGGGGGGAACCTATTCCAGATCTGGATTAAAGGGGTAATTTCTCATTTCCCTAGACGATACAGCTCAGGGGTGTGCCCAGAGCTCTGATCAGGAGAAGAAAGGTTCTGCCATGTTGGATTCTGGCAAAGCAAGACACTAAGGGATTGCTTAGGGCCAACCACCTAGGAAATGTGCCAAAGTTGATAGGGTTACCCCATGGAACATTTTTCCTAATGGCCAGGGAGTTTCCCCCACCTGCAAGCTAGTGCCAGGTATAGAAAGTGGAACCCCTGGGCGCCTTTTTCAGAACACATCTGGACCTGTGGTAGACAGAAGAAGGACCACATCTGCTGTTTATCCGGTGGAGAGACAACCCAAGGACTGCACCTGCTCCCCACTTGTATCCAGGACAAAAGAATGTACTCCAAGGGCTAGCTGGCTAGCCTCCTGTTCAGCTCCAGGAACACAAAAGCTGCTAGAAGCTGAAATCTATACTGAGCCCAGCTGACCAGTTCCAACTAGATTTGCTCTAGACCCTGCTGGTAGCTTCTGGGAGATTGAGTCCTAATCCCCAAGTGGTGCCCTGAAGGTCCTGGACCCTTGGCTGGTATCAGAGTGTACTCTTCCCCCTCCACAATTTCAACAGTGGACACTTAGAAACTTTTTCTGAACTTTTTTCCAAAAGAATCAGTGACTACCACCGGACTGCCCCAGAGCTGCTGATATCAATCTCTCAGTTGGACTCAACTTGCTGGTTTGCCTCACTGAAAGGAAAATGACTTGCAGAAAGGGTTTCAAGTTCAAAAGTAGAGGACTTCACCGGGACCAATGCGGAGCAGCACCACGAAGACAATGACGCCTTCCTGCGCCCTGACTTCGGCCGCTTGGAGTTTTCTCACTGGAGCCAAGGCTCCCACCTTTGCCCTACACTGCAGTGGACACTGTTGACGAGCCCCTCTTCAAATCCACCCTGCAGCGTGATCCACCAATGACCTTGTCGACAAGGACTTTTCTCGAGAAAGACGACCAAGTCCGATGGTAAACTGCCCACCTGGATGAACCTGCTCCTTCTATCCAACTCATGCTCCATAGTGGCCGGCCTTAACTATTGACTTTGACCTGATTTAACATGACCAGATAACCGTGATTGGCGCTTTGTGCTTTTTGGCGCTAGAATTAGTTAAAACTTGTAAAAATCATATCTCTGGTTCCGTACATCTGATTTTTGACGCTTTTGGCATCTATTTGTTCACTAAAGGTTTTTCTATTTTTATAAATTGGAGTGGTATTTTTATTGTGTTGTCTTTCCTACTTTTTAACTGTTTTCCTACTAATACATGCCTTTACATATTTCTCCTAGGTTAGGCCAGTTTTCTCTGTGCTACAACTAACAATGGTTGAGCTCAGGTTTAAGCTATTGAGTCCTACCTGAACCTGGTAAAGAATAGTGCCAATACTACTTGAAGAGGACCACCATCCACTTAAACTAATAAGCCACGTTCTCACAAGTGCAATGAAATGCTCTGCGGAAATCTGTGGGCAGCATTGCACAAATGGCAAACAATTATGCAGCTTTGTATTTACCTTGAGTTGTGCCCCATTAAAAACGCTCACCCAAAAAAGTCAGAGAGAATTTACCATTGATTCAGCATTGTGAAATGGAGCATAAGTGAGCCAGTAGAATAATGCATGAGACCAGTACATGAGGCACACACTTGAGTACAAATGTCTCTGCACAGACGATCGTCCAGATGTTACTTGCATAATATTTTCACTTCATGTAAATTAATACACATGCTACACGTGGGAAAAAGACACAGTTTTGCCTCCTGAATTGCAATCAAACAATGCACACTGGAACTGAATACACCCTTCCCTGCTTGTTTGTTAATTCCCTGCTGGGCCTTTAGTGTAAATACGTAAGTAGAGCAGAAAGGAGGTTTTATTTTAAAGCCTTTCTGTGAGGGTAGATTTACTTACTTTCCAAGGGGTCCTCCACCTCGGTCTCTATTTGTTTTAAGGTGCCATCCTTCATGAGTTTTTCTGTGAATACGTCAGACGGCACAAGCTCGCGCACGGTCTCCCCGTCGTCCTCTGATCTCGCGAGCCATCTCTCGCAAGGGAAGGTCACTGTTTCCGATCCCTGCACACACGATAAGAAGAGAGAACCAGCCAACATCAGCTCTTACTTCGTATACCGTAAATCATCTGACGTTTTCTGATTTGTGATCCTCGTCGCAAGTGCATAGAATTACATTGCCCAGCTTTGAAAAACATAGTTAACCCCTTGAATGCAGCAGCCTCTTTGTTGAAAATTAAGGTGCGGTGAACAATACAGTTTTACTGCTGCTTTTTAGGTCGAGCCTGTTCAGCGCATGTGCTGCCCTGCGAGGCATGCTGTATTCGAGTATGGACTTGAAACCCCGCCCACTCTACGCCCATATTTGTCATTGACTTGTGTTATTGTCCTTCGTAAATGCTGGCTTCTGATTCGTTAATAGGCTTGTTAGTCCCTCCTTAGAACCGCCTTGTCTTCATTTGTAACCTCCCATGAGGACTGGCCCTTTTACTTCTGTTGTTACACGGTATGTCTTATTTAGTCTGTAAGCACTATTTTCTTTAATGAGTTTCTCCTACTGCAGGCATGACATGCTTTCCTGCAACATTCAGCGCGCCATGTGCGCTTTCACTTTCCAAGCAGCCGGACAATGGAGTTTGAGCCATTGGCATTGTAAATGACAATGCCTTTTATTTACGTGTTAATTATCAAAACAGATAAATAAAAGGCATTGTCATTTACAACGCCATAGCTTAAACTCTCGCAAATGCAAGACCTGTTGCATTGCAAATGCTTGTTTTTTCAGGAAGTAGTGTTCCAAATTTTGAAATTTCATTATACTGGTCATAGTTTTGTTATTGATAGTTGTGTTGAAAACAGCTGCGAAACTGGGCTTTTTATGTATCTGCACGTTTTTTATGCACCGTAATGTGGAAGAATATTTTTCTACAACATTTAACATTTGAGTAGCTTCATCTACGTTTCTTTGGATTGCACCAGCACACAATTAAGTAGGAGAATAATTGTCTGCAAAGATTAGGTTCAGTGTAGTTTTCCGGTACATTCAAACGCATAAAGGAGATTGTGCCGCTGAAATCACTTGAAGAGCAAAACTTCACCACTGGGGTTATTGCGCATGAATTTCAATAAATGTGTAACCCTCTGTTACGCAGAATTACATAGCAGTAATTCCAAATTCGCATAGTTGTGGTCAAAACAATTTTTTATTGTTTATTTCTTTAAATATACCTGTTTTTTTTAAACAGCCAAAACATCAGCAGGCGCGTCTTGTACACATCAGATTTGACATTATTGCCATCAATAGTTACTTTCAGGGATACAGAGATTACACTATGGGAGTTCATTCTCCAGTACTCCTCCCCCCCTCCCTCTCTCTGGATTAGGCATGGCCCACCCTGGTTACACATTATTAGAAAATGAGGTAGTCCACCAAATATTTATGGATCCTGCGTGTTGGGGTGTGCATTATCAATCCCATCCCCCTCCATCTCTAAATTATAATATCTTAGCCACGGCTGGCAAATTTCCTAAACTTTTTGGAACACCCTCTGGCCGTGTATTTTGTTTTCTCAGCCCCCATATACAAGTCCATACTGGCACGCTATTCCGCCATAGTAGGCAGGTCTTCCCCTCCCCAGTGTCTGGGGATGTCTCTTTTTGCAACTATGAGTCCCAGGTTGCACAATAGGAGTTTGTATCTAGGGAGATCAACATCTGTAGGGATGCCCAGGATGATATATTTGGGGTCCATAGCTATCTGTGTTTCTAATATGTCATTTAGTTCCTTCACTATTCGTGACCAGTATCTTTGTACATGCTGGCATTCCCATAGCGTGTGTATGTAGGTGCCTTGATTGGTTTTACACCGTAAACAGTTGGGCGTTTCTGACCTACCCATTGCGTGAAGTTGCGCCCTGTCATAGTACACCCTGTGCAGGACTTTAAATTGTATTAGCCTTAAACAGAGATTGATCGCCACCTCTCTTGGATGCCTCAATGCTCCCTCCCAATCAATGTCCTCTAGCGGGCCCATGGTTTCCTCCCATTTACACCTGAGGGATAACAGTCTGTCGGGGATGTTATTTATAAGGGTTTTATATGTCCAGGAAACTGCCTTTGAGAGTATCTCCTCTTGTAGCAGTCTACTTTCTAGTGGTGCATATTCGGGGATATCTGTAATGTCAGGTTTTTGTGTCTTCCAAGCATGTTGTAATTGTAAATATTTGTATTGTTGCATGTGCGACAATTGATATTCGGCTTGGAGATCCGCAAGGGTAATTAAGTCCCCACCTTTGATTATGTCACCTAGTGTCGTAATCCCGACTGTGTCCCAGCCCTTGAAGCCCTGTAGTTTCACCAGCTCAGGCAATCGCCTACCCTCCCATAGTGGTGTGGCTTTAGTTTCTTGCCCCATTTCATCTGGCATTCTGCCCCTTTCCAGGCCTTGATCGTCCTATGTGTGGCGGGTAGTAAGTCTCGTACTCCTGTGCCCCCATAAAGATAGTGAAGGGAAGTATGTTTCCAGAATTGGAGCCTCTCCAGGGCATATGTAAGGTGATCTCCCAGGGCATGACACCTTTCATTGATAACTGTTAGATGCGCAGCCCGATAATAAGCTTGGATATCTGGCAGGGCAATTCCCCCATTGTATTGGCTGAGCTGCTGCGTTTGCAACACCACTCTAGGGTGGCCCCCATCCCATAGGAATATGCGAAGTTCGTCGTTAGTTGTCTTAAAAATAGTCTCTGGGATCCTATGGTACGTATTATGTATAGTAGTTTAGGGAGCATTATCATTTTATACATGGCCCGCTCTCCCTAGCAGCGTCAGGGGGAGCCGTCTCCATCTAGCAACATCTTCCTGGAATTCTGCCAGAACTCGCTTAATGTTGTGAGTAAGGCAGTCAGCCTCATTCATGGAAATGTATAGCTCCAAATATTGAAGCTCTCTTCGGTAATATGTAGATGTCCTGGTATTAGGAGTGTGTCTATGGAACCTCCTACAGGGTATAGACTCTGCTTTTCCCAGTTGATGTTGTATCCTGCGTATTTGCCATATTCCTTAACTAGTTGTAATATCAGAGGGAGTGTAGTGTCAGGGTTGGTGATGTAGAGCAGAATATCATCTACATAGAGGGATATCCGCTCATCTGTAAGATGACCTCCGGTGTCCTGGAAACCTCTAGAGTTCTGGGAGGGCCCTGATCAGGCAAGCCAATGGCTCTAGGACCAGCGCGAAAAGTAGGGGACATAGAGGGCAGCCCTGTCTGGTTCCTCTCTGAATGGGGAAGTCAGCCGATTTTACCCCATTGACCCTAACACTAGCTCTGGGGTTGGTATACAGCAGCTCCACCCAAGTCCTAAATTCTCGTCCAAACCCAAACTTTACAAGGACTTGTCTCATGAAAGGCCAGTGGACAGTGTCGAAGGCCTTCTCTGCATCCAGTGAAAGGAGCATCTGCAGGGTAGACCTGTCCTTCACCGTGTCTAGCCAGTTGGCAAGTCGACGGAGACTGAAACGCGTAGCTCTGCCCGGTATAAAGCCTGATTGGTCACGGTGGACCAATGATGTGATCACCATTAAGAGTCGTGCCGCTAGAATAGAGGCCAAGGTCTTTGTTTCAATATTTACTAATTATATTGGGTGGTAGGATCCGCAGTTCTCTGGGGGTTTACCCGGCTTTGGTATAACCACCACTGTGGCCGACGAAGATCTGATGGCAGCAACCCCTCTTCCTGTGCTGCCTGAAACATGTTTAGGAGGTGAGGGGCTAACCAACTAGCATTTTGCTTGAAGAATTCCACTGGCAGCCTGTTTGGTCCTGGAGTATTCCCTGATTTTTGTCTATTTATGGCATCCTGTACTTCAGTTAGGGTGATTTCTGTCTCCAGGACTTCCCCATCTTCTCGCTGCAGGGTGGGGGTATCTATACTACTAAGATATTCTATTATCTGTGTTTCATCTGCTAGTGGCCTAGCCTCATATAGTTCCGTATAGAAGCGTGCGAATGCTCCCGCTATCGTGTGTGCGGTTACATGTCGGTCTTCCGACTCCTGGATCTAGGCCACCCAGCTCGCTTCTCTTTCCCTCCTGCCCAGCCCAGCCAGGAGTCTCCCTGCTCTATCTCCCGACTCGTAGAGTCTGTGATGTGTGGCCTGAATTTGGGTCTACACCTCCCGTTCTGTTAGGGCACAAAGTTCCCTGCGTGTGACTGCTATTTGTCATGTTAGGGTGGCCTCAATATCTGGGGTAATGCTTCTCTCAAGTTCCCGGAATTTACTTTCTAGGGTTTCTATTTGGCGAGTTTCCACCCTACGCTTTTGTGCTATAACATCTTGCACCCTGCCTCGAATCACCGTCTTATAGGCCTCCCAGAGGGTGGTAGTTGAGGCCACTGAGCCCTCATTCTCTTGAAAGTATAGCTCAGTCTCCTTCCTTATCGCTCCAGTTACTTTTTTGACGCGGAGCTCCCAGGCATTCAGTCTCCAGTCTGATCGTTGTCTGCTACCTCTACCTCCTACCGTCAACCACAGTGGTGAGTGGTCTGAAATGCCCCTTGCAGGGTATTCCACCTTGTCCACTGCTCGTATCTCTCCTGCTGGGGCAAAAAAGTAATCGAGTGTAGAGAAGACTCTATGTGCCCCAGAGAAGTAGGAATAAGTGCGGTCTAATGGATGTTGTTGCCGCCAAAGATCAGTCAGCCCCAGTGACTTCACGAAGTCCGCCAGTGGAGTGGGAACACTAGTTTCTGTGGCTATGCGTGTGTGGTCAAGACTTGGGTCGGTTACATCAATAAAGTCACCTCAATGATGTGTGTGGAGGGGCCTGATTCTAATAGTATCCTAGCGATTGCATCTAGGGTTTGGGGTCGCAGTCGTGGTGGGGCTTAGACACTGATTAGCGTGAGATCTCGTCGTCCCCAGGTCCCCTGGATGGCAACAAAGGTCCCACTGGGATCTGTCCAAGTTTTAATTGTGTGGAAGGGGGGGTTTCCTAATTAGTATGGCGACTCCTCGCTCGCCCAGGGAAAACCGTGCGTGGGCGAGCGTTGTGTATGGCCCCCTCCCAATAAAGGCACAATTTGTACCCAGCAGGTGGGTTTCCTGCAAAAAGACAATGTCAAGCTTAAGCTTCTTAATATAGCTTGTTACCAGTCCCCTCTTGATCTTACTACCTAACCCATTGACATTCCATGTCAGTGCTGTGTATGTCTCGTCACTCATTGTGTCTATATCTCATATTTGTCCTTGTGTGCGCGGGCAGGCCTGCTGGTCTCTTTCCCTCTGTCCCTGTCCATAAAACTCCAACGCTCCTGCTTCTGGCTGTATGGGGAACAGATTTACACACTTGACTGTAAGGCTTTTGGTCCCTTAACCTATCCTCCCCACCCCACTCTCTCCCACTTCCTACGCCTATCCCCTGAACTGTCAACATGACAACCTGACGCAAGTATAGCTTGAGAGGTCTGTAGTCCCACCCCTTCCCCAAACCCACTAAATTCTAGTCAAATCAATAAAGGATATATACTTCAAGTGAAGTGCTCCGCTCAGAAACGTTGAGCACAGTAACGTCTGGGGGTGCTCTGTAGCAGTTCTACAGTTTGTCTGTCATCGGCGTAGCCCATATTCCTCGCCACTCTTGTCCTGCTGCTGCTGTGTGTTATCTAGGCTTCTTGTCTAGGTGCCTTAATTTTCCAAACGGTTAATGTTCTTGAGGAGTGGATGCTCACTGTCTGTGTCCGCAAGATACTCCTTGTCCGAGGGTTCTGTGTGGGTGCTATCTCGCAGGCTGGGATTTTTTTTGCTGGCTTGGGCCTGTATTGAGTCTTCATCAGATTCTGAGCGCATCTGCGTCTCCTGCATGTGTGGGGTTCCCCTCCGGGGGGTCCCCGTCTGCATTCTGCGCCCTCCCATGAGCAGACGCCTCTTTTTTATCCTCTGCGGTTTGGGTTCCGGTCGTGTTGTTGCGCCTCTGGGTTGCGACTCACTGATCCTTGCTTCCCGTCGTATCGGGGGGCGCTCCTCTATCCAGGCCCATGCTTCTTCTGGAGTTTGAAAAAATTGTGAGGTGCCTTGGAAGATGACTTTTAGCTTGGCAGGGAAGAGGAGCATGTATTGGACCTGCATGGCTCTCAGTTTGACCTTCACCGAGTCGAATGCTCACCTCATCTTCTGCACTTCTCTTGAGTAGTCGGGGAAGATCATTATCTTGGCGTTGGCAAGCTTAAGTTCCCCTGTGCGCTGTGACTCTCTGAGAATTGTGTCTCGATCTTGGAAATTTAAGAACCTTACAATTAGTGGTCGCAGGGGGCACCAGGTGGTGGTCTTGCATTGGGCATCCTATGGGCCCTTTCGATGATAAAGCAGGGGGAAAACTCTGCCATTGGAAGTGAGTCACGCAACCACAACATCAAGAAGTCACTGGGTCTGAGCCCTCCGTTCCCTCTGGGAACCGGATGAAGTGCAGGTTGTTTCTGCGTGCTCTGTTTTCCGAGTCACCTGCCTTCCATGCTACCTCTCCCATGGTTGCCTTCAGGTCATTGACGTCTGAGTGTAGCTTGTGTGTCGTGTCTTCCACCTCTGAGATGCGAGTTTCAGTTTGACTCACCCTTTCGGCGATATTGCGCATATCTTGGTGCAGGAGACTTGACTTTCGACCTTATTTCTGCCATTTTTCCCTCAATGGCGTCTCTTGAGGTTTGGATTGCTTGGAAGATGGCTGTATTATCCGGTGGTCCTGAGGGTTCTCCCTCTGTTTCTGTTGGCAGGGGGAGCACTTTTGTATACTTGTCCATTTTGCCCTGCTTTTGGGTTTTGGGTCACTTATCCCTTGGCAATGTTCGGTTGAAGGGGTTGGATCTTCTGGCAGGCTTCTAGTCTCTTCTGTGTTGGGCCTGAAGAGTAGGTATTATATGGCTAGTCCAAGAAGCGTTTGAGCAATTAGTCTCTGGTGTCAGGGGAGGAGGTTCTCGTATTTCGTTGGTGGTGAGCAATGTTAGGCCCAATCCGTGTCTGCCCAGTGTCAGCTCCCCTCTTTCATCCGTGTCCACTTGCCACTGCTACTGTCCCTATCGCCTCTGTCGTCTCCTTCTCAGGTGTCAATTTGTCCCCCACTTCCAGAAGCGTACGGTGAGTCTTCTAACGGGGAGCGTGGACCCCCTGAGCATTGGGCGTCACTCTGTAGTCTAGGGGCACTCTTGCATACCATCAGAACGGGGGTTCTGCATCATCTAAGGGGTCGGGTCTCTCCGCGGTTGTGTGTGTCTCATTTTCTGGACTGAATGCAGCATCTCCTCTGCATTGGTGGCCAGACCAGGAGGAGGGAGAAGGCCACCCATCCACAGCCTCTCTTCGCCTGCAGATAAACTGTGGCCCTTTGGCGCTGTTTCTCAGGGTTTCAATGTCTTTTCCCTTCTACTGCTATGGTCAGAGGCGGAGGGTCCTCTATTCCTCCATATTCTGTTCCTTATCCCACTTGGCCCCAGGGAGATCATCAGCAGAGTCATCTTCGCTGTTTTCGTGGCATGGGCTGACATTTGGGGTCACCTTCCAAGGTCCTCTTTGTGCCGACATTGCCTCACACCGTGTCTGCTAGGCTACGGGGTTGCGTCTCCAACGTGTCGATCCAGAGTCTTCTTCAGTTCCCAGGGTTCCCCGTGGGGCCCCTCGCTCTTCACCTCCACTTCGGGGGGTGGATGAAACCCGTGCGCAGCCCCTCTCGCCTGCACACTGGCTCAACGCTCTGTTTGCTGTGAGAAACAGTCCAGTCACCTCACCGCATCGACTCAGTGGGCGGCGGGGTCACCTCACCCACTCGCTGTGACCGTGCTGTAATCCTGGGTGTCCCCCGGTCAATTGCTCCTCTCGGTGGTCTGTCTGCACAGCCTGCTCTTCAGCGCCCTCAGCATTGGCAGGTACCCTGGTCTGTATCCTGCTGCTCTCCCAAGGCCTATATTGTTGCTTCCTTATGCTCGTATGTCTCCTCAGGGTGTGGGCCGGCGTCCGGGTCTGTCTGGCACGGCTCTCACTGGGCCAGTATTGCTGCTCTGTCTCACACGTAGGGCTACGGGGTCGCGCCTCCCGCAAGCCGACCCAGAGCTGTTGCAATTTCCCCGAGGAGGTCCCAGATGGGTCTTCCATTCCCTGCACTCACCTCCAGCTGGTGTATAGAACCCTGCGCTCGCCTCTCTTCTTGGGGTGTGGGCCTGCGTCTGGGTCTGTCCTTTGCGGCCCTCACAATGCCAGTACAGCTGCTGTGCCTCACTCGTTGGGTCACGCCTCCCATACACCGACCCCAAGCCATTGGACTGTAACTGAGGAGGTCTCCTATGGGTCCTCTGCTCTCCGCCTCACCTCTAGCCAGTGCAAGGACGCAGCCCGACCCGCTCGGTCCTGTCTCCACGCAGCCCCTCTCGCCTGCGCACAGACCTGGGCCTAGGGCTGCGTCCGGCGCTGGAGACAACTCAGTCGCCCCCTTGCGCCAACCCGGCCAACAGTGGGGTTGCCCCTCGCCTCTGGTCCAGCTCTCACTGAGATCTCTGGGGGGCAGCCGCCCACTCCGGGGTTCCGTCTCTAACCCAGCGGGGGGATGTGGCCCAGTCTACTCCCGCTCTCCCGTGCGCAGTCCCTCTCACCTGCGCACGGGTTAGGCCTGGGTTCTCGTGTCTCTTCGGGTGCCGGTCGAGTCCTCGGTTTCCTGCTCCCGCCGCCTCTCGGTGTGCCTCAAGCAGGTTCATGGGGCACAGCTGGGGGGTCGGCACTCGCGCTCCTCTCCCGGCATGAGACGGTTCTCTTGGTTAGCGCGTCCCGTACGCCATCTTGGGTGGCCGCGCCTCGCCACGCTTTCTTGTACCGTTTCTTTGCTGCTGTTCGCCTCTCAGCTCAGCGGGGACAGCGTTTATGGTGCTCGCATGCCGTGGGTAACATGCGGCACCTCTACTAAACAGCGGATGGTGGCTTGAAGGACAGGATTTTAGTCAGGATACATTTCGGGCTGCCGGACAGGGCCGGACTGGCCGTAGCGGGCACCAGGCGTTTCCCCAGTGGGTCGCCAGGGTGGGGGCTGGTCTTGGGCCCCTGGGGGGCTGTATTTGTTACCGGGGGCCTGCAATATTGGCCCCCTGTAACAAAATCGGCCGAAACCGACCCTTGCACACAGCTCGGCTGCATCCGCTCTCCACCCCCCCCAGGGGCCGGCCGAGCAGTTTGCCAGGGCTGGTTTCGGTTTCCAGTCCGGCCCTGCTGCTGGAGCTCCGGCATACAGTGCTAGTCAGCCATTTCCTGGCCATGCCCCCAATATACCTGCTTTTTAACAATAATAATCTTAAAATTAAGAAAGACAAACAACATTTAGCAGAATTAATCAGGCCGCATACTAAAAATCTTTTTTTTAAAAGCTTGATAAGCCACTTTCTTGCGTACAGTCTGTATGCAAAAGTAACAATGCAATAATCACCATCAACATATTACAAATGAACAATGTTTAAAGTTATTGTGTTTGTGCAGCGCACTCTGAATGACTATTGATTCTAGGCGCATTTACAAGCAGTGATTTGGAGTCTGGCCGCTCAGTATGTTGGATCTATTGCCTCATTGAACTAATACACCCACTCCTAGATTCTGTATTAGACCTCATGGTCACAGGTTCGAATCCATGCGGATCGACTTATCCTGATCAATAAAATAGGTACCTTTAGGTCGGGAAACACTAAACTTCTGTTAATCAGTGCCAACATGCCCTGTCAGGTGCTGAACAAACAAGTTATGACAGAAAGGGAAATAGTTGTAAGTGGGAGTGATCTACAAGGATCTCTGTAAATTTAACCATTTCATCACAACTGGTCTGCGTTGCACCAGCCATGCTTTTCATGTTCCCTAGGGCCAACATTGATGGATAACAACGCAGCACATCACATCAACATTATTGAGAGAAATATTGTTTAGGGCATATCTGAATCATTATCTAAGTGCGGAGACTGTGGGAGAGTTTTAAGTTTTGTCTTGAAGATCATAAGGCTGACATTGCGGGAATCTAGATGGAGACCATTCCATAGTGATGGGCTGGCAACAGAGACGCACCTACCTCCTCTGCTCTTAGAAACCTCTAGGAGGCTGGGTTGGTCGAAATGCATTGGACATAAAGACTGGGAGAAACTGTTGAAAGAGTTAGCAAAATAGAAGTAAACATTTCTTTTTTTATACATAGTTGCACTTTTGGCTACTTTCCATCTTAATTAATTAGGCGTATGGCATCAATTAACACATATTCTGCTGTGAATTGTGATAGCCATATGCAGTATGTTACACTGCATATATTAATTTCAAACACAAAGAAACAAATTAACAGTGACAACTACTATAGACGAAAGTATGTATTTAAAGTTACTAATAGTACTGAAAAATATGAAAGGCATTTTTGAAGTAGAAATGAAGACTTTACTCATGATAATTAAAATAATACAAACTCACAAAAATAAAAGTGAAATTATAGATATGAGGTTGGTGTTGCAGACCCTTCACACCAAGATGAAGGCTCTCAAGGTCTATGCAGGGGTGTGGAAATACCCACATAGGAATGCCCACCTTTCTTCTAGCTAAGGTCAAAATTCTTAATGATTAAAACAGTCATGCTTTATGGCAGTACCATGCTTAGGCCAGCTTTTTTGTTACCCAGAGATGTACACCAAAGATTTTCAGCAACTACATATGTAGTTCATTCTGGTTCCTCAATCAATGTGATGTAGCTTCCATGGGATTTGTTTTAGCCTGGGGGAAGCAAAGGATGTTTGCAATCTGTGTCTGCGCCTCCTGGATCGTTCCATAGTACAGAAGGGACTGCAGGTACCTGTGTGGCGTCTTCTACATTTTGCACCTGCACAATTTGAATGTGGATGTATTTCCTCATTTGCATGGGGTTCTGGTCTCATGCAAATGAGGAATGCTTTTGTCCTATAACTACCGAGGGCAAATAAGCCCATGAGGGGCACACTAAAGCCCGCATTACGAGCAACCCGGCTAATTGTGTCATGTGCTGTAACTGCTGTAACACCACAAATTGGAATTATTAAGTTTTGTGATAAATATCAGCTTATCAGCAGGTCGAACCTGCCGACCTTTACTGGGGCATTAATATCCAGCATTTACTGGACCATGTGGATTTTGATTCAGTAAGTACCAAAAACTAATCTAATTCAGAACAGCATCAGATCAGAACAGCTGAAACTGAGCGCTCTCCACAGTAGCAAACAGGTCCACATGAAGCATGTCCCTTTTGGCTAAGATTATGCAAGCTACCTTCAGATGGAAACCCAGTTGTGTCTGGCTGAGATAACAATTATTCATCCATCTTCTGTTAAGATGAGAGAGTGTGCGAGACGACTCAATGAATGAAATATTCTGTGCCCTTGCCCCGTACCACAACCTTGTTGCCTACAGACAGCGGGAACGAGAATCCGCACTGCTGTGTTTGTTGGCATACCACATTGAGGTTGTGTAGTTGGGGGGGATTTTAACAACGTTACTACAGACTGAGGGAGGAAAGCCTTAATAGCCACTGAATCTCCTGGAGTCGAGACGATTCATGTGACACCTCCATTCTGTCTGGGGGCAGGCATTCTAAATCTCTGTCTCATCCAGGTGAGGCCACAGGCCCAGGAGGAAGTGTCAGCCATAATTCTGATGACTGCTAGAAGAGGAAAAATAGTTTTCTGCTGGTCAGATGGCCCTGCACCAGCTCCCACTCCAGATTTTTGGAGGCCTTGTGGGCGATCTGAATCTTGTCTGAGAGGCTCCTATATTTCTTAGTCCACTGTAAATGGGGACATTGAATCATTTGCATGTGCATCATGTGTGCCATACAAGCAGAATAAGAAAGCAAGAAAGCCCAACCCTCATAAAACCTTCAGAGCTGGAAGACAGATCTGACACCATCTGAAACAATGGATCATATCCTAAATGTAAAAAAAGGTGCTCCACAAGGAGAATGGCTTTCAGAGCCCAGGTGTCCAAATTCATCTTGCTGAAAGGCAGACATTGCGTGGTGTGGCTCTGGGACTGGGGCTAACTGATAAAAAAAACACCAGGTTGAACAGCAGAGAAATTGTTTAAAGAAGGTTATCTGATACCAACTGTGAAGAGTCCACCTTCAAAAGCCAATCATCAAAGGATGATAATGCATGTATCTCCGACCTGTGGAGCTACATGCATGCCTGCATGCACGCATGCAGGCATGATCTTTTTAAAGATCCAAGGGACCTATGTAACTCTAAAAGGAAACACCTCAGATTGGTGGTGAGAGGAGCCTAAACACAGAAACCTCCTGTGTGACTGCAGGACTGGAACGTGAAAATATGTATCCTGGAATTCCAGCGACATCATTAAGTCCTCTGATTCGAAGTCCAGCAAGACCTGAGTAAGACAGCATTATGAACTTTTCCTTGAAGAGGAAGGTATTCAGCATTCAAAGATTAAGGTCTTAATTCAATGAAAATGAAGGCTCTAAAAATGAAGGAACAGTGTGTAGTATCTGTCAGGAAGTAAGCCTCAGACCAGAAGAGGACATTACAGCCTTTTGGTGCCCTTGCAGGTCACCACACTAAATTAACCTCCTATGTAGACGGGCTGGAAGAACACTCCAGTTTAAGCTCAGAGGATGTGTAGTGTGGAGGAAGAAGATAATCAGCTTTACTAGCGTTATCCTTAGTGTGGAGCATCACAGAGGGCATCTGGATGGCGTCAGAGTCTCAGCCAAAGATAGCCAGTAAAAGGGTAAACTTTTGAACATGAGGTGTGGGCATGCACAGAGGAGCATCCTCGAAAGACTGAGCCAACAGGTGGTGGGGGGTGGTGGGGCCAGATTCAAAGATCTGAAGCATGGCCTGAGTAAAAGCTGCCACTTGCCCTGAGTTAGCTAATGACACCAGAAATTCATGGTGAAGCTTCTTAAATTCAACCATGGGCTTCGAGGACAACGTAGACGGTACAATCGGGAAATGTATTTGGCGACTTTTGGATCTATTCCTGGAATGAGAGCAACACCAGGAAGAGGAGGCAACCCATTTGTGATAACTTTTTATGGGGTGGATTTTCCTTATACCGCTTCGTCTTACTTACCTGATGAAGAAGACCAGAATTGAGAACAATCCAACCTTTTACAGGCCTGAGCCAAGCAGAGCTTGGTTTCCCTCTCCTTGATCAACTTTGGAGTATATGAGGCCACATTTCTCAAAGGAACCAGGATCATGCCTGAGGCCTAGACACCAAAGGCAGACGTATTAAGGATCCAAGATTGACATCTGCGTGAGGCAAGTACGGCCTCGCCTGTAGCCTGACATTCAGAAGTGGTGACATGACCCTAAAGAAGTATACTACCAAGGAAGAATTTTGAAATTGTTCTCACTAAAAATACCAGAGGAGCTTGAAATCTGTATTGAAAAGTGTGGAAAGTAGAAAATGGCCATCAGTGCAGAAGGCGGAGCCTTAAATGCCTCTGTGTCGTCTTGTCTAGGGATGGACCAATACAGTTAACAAGAGCTGAGCGGCAGCACCTGGGAAAACCAGGGAGTTATTTCATAGGTTTCTGGAGCCTGTTGGGCAACTGCAGGTGATTCAAGAAGTTAGAAATTTGCAGATAAAAGCATCGATGAGCACGAAGAGTTCCATCTAACGATTATATGACTGGAACAGATACATTTTCTAGATCAGTCTTAAATAGCACTGACTCAAGGACTCAATGACAAGATTGTTCATGTAAAATGGGGTGGCATGTACCTGTGTTTGAGTAGATCAGAGAGTTAATCACAGAGATTTTTCATGAATTCACCTAATTTGTTTTACAGTGGACTGAAGTGCAATCAGATTACGTTGCATAAGTACTCATGATGAGTATAGAAATATATGTTAGGAAAGAATGGGTATTGATAATAATCCGTAGGTAAGCAGGTAGGGTGTTTTAAGAAATTTTAAACAAGGCATCATCAAATATTAGCACATTTTCAATAATAACACCCACCTTTCCATTTGGCAAAAGTCTTCTGATCTCCACTCTGTCCAAGTGCCACCCTGCTTGCAATCCTTTGTCATTGTGTCCAATGCGAATCTTTTCAATTGTGTCTCCAACATCTTCCAGCTGAAAATGGAAAAGAAAGACCAATTTCCATTTGCAAGTGTTGGGAAAATGTTGGATGTCTTCTCTGTTGGATGTCTTCTCTGATGGTCTAGTCTGGCGAGGCTCTAGGCACATTCAGCATAGGACCTTCATTGCTCAACATCCATGACTTCCTATCATTGAATACCCTGCTTCTCTGACGTTTTGTTTGTCTTTTAGCATGGGAGGGATACACCCTTGATATCACCCGCCCCCTGCTTGCCAGCTCCTATAATATGTTCCTACCCCTCAGTGTACCTTTTATTTCTGTTTCTTCGACACCACTTGCTTACTGCCCTTGTGCGCTCATGTTGCTGTTGGCTACAGTATTGCTTCTTTGCTCGATCATGGTCCACCTCCCTTATGGGTCCTTGTGCAAGTCATGTGGGCCTTCTGATCTTAACTTGTGCCCACACAGTGAATAAGTCAAGAGCAGCAAGTTTTGTCTTCTAGTCAGCCATGAATAGGGATCACTCAACGAGACTCCCCAACACTTCACAAAGACCCTGTCTGAGCAACCCTTACTCAGTCATACCATTCTGCTTCAAGCTTTGCCACTTACGTCGCATCAAAATCTCTACAAACTAGTCCATGTTCACCATGCTACCCTCTGGTTACCTTCGCTTTCTTACACTTTCCAAAAATCCCTGCTGCTTTGCCCACATCTAATTCTTCTGCCTTATAACCACTGCAGAGTTTATTCACATACTTGGGACCTCCAACCCGTTCTGTGCACAATCGAGCCGTTGAGTCCCATAATTATAGTTTATCCGGCATTTACTTCCTGAGGCCTCTCCTGCTGCAGCGCTCTGTTTAATCACTCACTTCTCTTCAGTGTATAAGCACCTTAAGTTAACAATGCTGCTATTGGCTACTTGTGAAGAAATCTACAGAGGACCGTCCCTCTCGCCTGCTTCCTTCAGGCTAGGTTTACTCCATACCAATACCACATATATGCTTACGTACACAATGCCCGTCGCCCAACTTCCATAGACCTTGAGCACTTGGTGCTCAATCATCTCATGTGCTCTTGATGCACAATGTAATGAACCCTCTACAGACCAGCTTCTGAGTGCTTTAATAAACAAAACGTAACCTTCTCACTTGTCAAGCGTCTTCACCGCTACACCATAACCATCTAGCTTCCATTCTGATTCTGCTTGCCTCAACCTGCATAACTGACAGTGCATTACACTGCTTATTCGCTATTAGTCTTAGTAATGATAATGCATGCTTACTGTAAAGAAATTCAACTAGACAGCATGAAGATTTTACACATTTACCACATCGGCTATACGTGAATGGATACAAAAGTCTGATACTTGGGACTAAACCAGTTTATTAATTTAGTCCTCGCTGTAAACAAATCGACAAAGTAAACCTGGCATGCGCTCCACTTGGAGATATCTTTATTGGATATCGTAAGCAATATGATCCTGTTGGAAGAGGCCATCAATGCTTTGTTGTGAAGTTCCACTTAAGAGGAATCTCACCTCCACAATGAACTGGTCCACTGAGTTCCTCTCGAAGTACAGCCTCCGCTCCCTCTTGTTTACACACAGGGACTTCTGCTGGCTGCAGAGCCCATCTCTTCCATAGAGGACAATAAACACATCAGCGTCTGTTCCAGCTCCAAATTTATCACTGGTGTAGACTGTGATTTCATAAGGCACAACTGGGAAGAAAAAAACACAGATGAAATGCACTGCTAAAACAAATTGCTATCTGGGCAATATTGACCACGTGCACATACGTGTGACATTCTAGACACCAGCATGTTATGAGAAGTGTACCAAAACTCACCTCTTCAAGCACCAACTTGATGCTGCTCCTGGTCCCAACCAATGAGACACCTCTTATCTCTCAAATACTCTTGCTGCTGCACAGTCTCCAGCTCTTTACCTATTCAACCCTTTGCCCATCCCTCCTTACGTTTCCTAAGCTGTCTCCCTACTCTGCAGCCTTTCCCTGTCCTCGATTGTAATCCTCGATCAACTGCAGCACCCTTCGTTATTCGTATTGTAATCCCCTCCTCTGTACCTTCTACTGCATAACCCCCAGATCACCTGGACTCTCCTACCTCATAAACACTTTTGTGTTGCTCGGTTGCTTTGCAGCTAAGTTTCCTCTGTATAAATCACACAGATCCACACACACATGGATGCATGTGCCTTAAACCATGGCCTTTGGTTCAGATCTGGAAGTGTGGAGGTCCAAGGCAAATAGCCAGACTCAGGGTGTAGCAGAGTCGAGACTTGACAAGACTACGGAAGTCAGCCTCCAGACCCAGCTGGCATGCTGCCTTTGGCTTTCAGACAATGGCATGCCAGAGTGCCAGTGCTTAGAGTTCTTCTGATTTGGTTAGTCAGTTTATAAGAGATGACTTGAGTAACTAGGTTAGAATTTGTGGACAAGGTCCCAAGCTTAGTTCCAGCATTTGTGAGTTTTGAGAAGAGAACTGAGGTTAGTAGGGAAAGAGTAACTAAAGGGGGTTTTTAAGTGCCACATGAAGATGTGGATGGGTAGGTTTTTAAGAATCTCCCACCTCTGCAGTAGGATCACAGACCTACCAGGGCACAGATGGCTATAAGGTCTTTGAGATTCACGTGGGCATTCCTAGTAAGACCCTGTTAGACAAGTGCCATAATACTGACATGACCATAAATGTAATGGAAGAAACTGGTTAAGGGTCAAAATATGCTTTCAACCTGGACCCAGATGCTGCTGTGCACCTAGTAAGGATACATTTTAATTGTTGTGACTCAACCGTATTCAGTGGAGGATTCTCACTTCAAATGACACCCTAGTCAGCCACTGGCATTTTTGATGCACTCCTCGTTAAAATATAGGCACGTGTTCCATTGCAGGTGGGTGTCATAAGTATTTTTTTAACACACTTTATTAGTCGCCAGAACAACATTTCACTGACATCATTGTATTATACACTGCATTTTCTTTTGTGGGTGTCATAAGTATAAATGAAAATTCAAGTGGGGGTGGTGGCGACGACATCACATAAACCAGGAAGCTTATACTAGGACTAGGCTAATCCAGTCACTGAAAAGTCACTGAAGTGAGGAACATATCAATAGTTTCATTTACAGATTTGCAGCACAGATATTTCTTCTATTATTATTATTATTAGGAAGTTTGTAAAGCGCAATGGTTACTCCCAACGGAGTGTCCCCGCGCTAGGACAACTGAGAGCCCCATACCCATGCCACACTAATCGACTACCTACATAACCTCTCAGCAAGGAAGGCAGCAGAGTTATTGACGACCGCCCCCTGAGTCACGGAAGAGCCAGGTTTTCAATTTCTTACGGAACCAAGGTTCTGACTCAGATATCCTCAAATCCACAGGAAGCTTATTCCAGGCCTTAGCTGCCAGGAACCAAAAGATCTTCCGCCAACCCTGGCCCTCCGCACCTTAGGCACAGTCATTCTCATACTGCCAAGAGATCTCAAATTCCGAGAAGGTTGGTAAACCGCCAGAAGGGGGTCAGAAAGCACGGCCCCCTTTTCCTAAGGATCCTATGGCTGATACAGAGAGCCTTAAATGTAACTCTAGCCTGTATTGGGAGCCAGTGTAGTTTTTTAGAGCTTCTCCTACCGGGGCCCTCCTGGGAATATTCAGGATAAGCCTAGCAGCTGCATTTTGGACCTTCTGCAGGATGTTCAGATTTTTTGCAGTCACCCCTAGATACAGAACATTGCAATAGTCAAGGCGAGACGTGACCAAAGCCTGTACAATAGTTCTTTTAGCATCCAGGGGGAGAAGGTCCAGAATCTTCCGCAGCATTTTCAAAAAGCCAAAGCAGGTTCCGGCCACAGCAGAGATTTGCTGAGTAAAGGAGAGTGCTTCGTCGAACCACACCCCCAAATTTTTCACCTTGGCTTTCGGCACCGGGCAAGGTCCCAGTTCCTCAGGCCACCAGTGCTGTGACCAGAAAGAGGGCTGTTTTCCTACGACCAACACCTCTGTCTTCCCTGCATTCAACTGGAGGCAACTCAGTCTCATCCAGTCCATAAGCTCTCTCAGACATGTTTTAAAATCAGCAGCCCTTCCTGATTCTTGTTGTTCTAGGGTCACAACTAGCTGAGTGTCGTCAGCGTAAGATACCAACTTAATTCCATGTCTCATCACAATATCTGCCGGCGGGCGCATATATATATTGAACAGGGTGGGGCTCAGAGCAGATCCCTGCGGCACCCCCTGGTTTAAAGGACAAACTCTGGACTTAAATGGATGTTGAAGAACCTGAAAGGTTCTGTTCTCCAAAAAGTTCTTCAGCCACATCCACGTGACACCTCCGACCCCGACCTCCCCTAGCCTCTCCAGCAGGAGGCCGTGGGACACCATGTCAAACGCGGCACTCAAGTCCAGCAAAACCAGAGCAGTTGTTCTGCCTTCATCAGCTACAGTCCTCAGCACTTCAGCTGCTAGGAGAAGGGCAGACTCCGTGCCATGCAATGGCCTAAAACCGGCCTGGGTGTCATGAAGAACCTGCCTCTCTTCTATAAACCTTGACAGTTGGCTATTCAGATGTTTCTCTGCAATTTTTGCCACATAAGGAAGTAGAGATATGGGTCTTAAATTTTCAGGGATGGCGGGGTCCAGTGAGGGTTTCTTCAGCAGAGGGACCACCATGGCGTGTTTCCATCTGCTAGGAACCAGTCCTGTGCTAAAGGACAGGTTCATAAGTGAGGTGAGAACAGGGGCAATTATTTTTTTCCCTAATTGGAGAAATTTAGGAGGGACCGGGTCCAGAGGTGATCCCGATTTCACAGCCTCCATCAGCCCCAGAACCTCGTTTTCCACCAGAGGACAGAGGATAAACTTATCCTCGGTAAAAGGTGCCTCCATAATAAACACAGGAACATAGCTCCTACTACTATCTGGGAAGGAGGCAGATATCCTGTCGATCTTATCAATAAAATAGTTGGCGACCTTATCACAGTACTCCGTAGAAGCAGGGAGTGCAGCAGTCACCCGTTCTAGAGAGGATAGTTGTTTCACTACCTGAAAGATGGTTTTGGAAGAGTGTTTGGCTAGCTCAATTTGCCCTGTATAATATTCCCTCCGCACTCTCCTAATTTGACGATGGTAGAGCTTCAAAGCATCTAGATATTTCTGTCTATCTACATCCTGATAGCTCTTCCTCCACTGGCGCTCAAGATGCTTACATCTGGTTTTCATTAGCGCCAACTCTTCCGAAAACCACTTCGCCGAAGCAGATGTACGGGCATTTTTACATTGTTTGAGCGGTATCAAGGAGTCTACCCATTTAAATGATAATAATTTATCGGTCACAGAAGAATGAAAGAGTGAGTAGACCCTGACGGACTTGAACCCGTGATCTGCAGTTTGCGCAGCTGTGAGCAGCAAGTACTAACTAGGCCAACAGTAAAGGTCACTCACAGTGAACATGTAGGAGTCAAACGACACTCCTTGGCCCTGGAAGTAGCCATTACAGCTACAAGCGGATTGCTGAGACTAGACCTCTGTGTTTGCGCTGGCGATGAGTGAACATTCTTAAGTGATCCCTAAAAATGCAAACAATTGGCATCTTTCGACTTGCTTCTCTAAACGTTTTGAACCGTTTATGTAAAATGTATTAGGATTTCGCTGATAATTACGTATAACTCAAAACAGTATCGTACAAGTCAATAGACCATCACTTTTTTCCACTGAAATAAATCGATTTCAGGGCAAGTCATTGGAAAAATGGTGACATCTTTCTCTGCCACAAAACCTCACTGTCACTGGAAAATCACGTTTCGCTATTTTCCCCCACAGAACGGAAGAGTGCAGTGCCAAATATAAGGCCGCCTCTGACTGAAAGAAATGGACTGAAACCCTTAACTTCAGTTTTTGTTTTATGTTAGAAAATGATTAATATTAGTGCGGATCAGAAAAATGATTACTGTTAATTATAAAGCCCAGACAAAACCCCCTCTCTATCAGAGGACCGGTAGACAGGAAATGACGCATACAGAGGGGGCAGACCGGAGGAAGCCTTGTTAAGCTGCACCACTTGACAAAACAAGCCGCCATTTTCTGCTCAGGTCGATGGTTCTCCACCTCATCGCTGATCACGTGACTCTGCAGGTATATTTCCCCTAACCAGTCTCCGCCTAGGGCTCCTCGTCCAGGCAAAGGTCTAAGAGGACGAGAACAACTCCTGTTTGGACCTGTTAAAACCCGAAAGCGCCTAGAGCCTGAAACTACGCCCAAACCATGTCTTCACTTCCAGCAAACATGAGTAATGTTGGCGCTCATACCCAAACCCCTCCCAAGGGCGAGTCACCCTCCTCACCCCATTGCCCAATCCACTGCGTCCCTTTACCTCCAAATACACCATTGACAACGTGATTTGGTGCCTTAAAAGGTCGCAGTTTATTAAACATATATAACATGGCTGTACATTTCGCAATTACTTGGTCATTCATAAGCATCCACGTTATTACATCCTTTATTGTCTTTGTACCACCCTAATTGTGGTCAAGTGTTTCCAGGCAGTGTCTTTTTTGCGGGGTGCCCATTTGTCCAGTCCTCTGTGATAGCGGTTCCAGGCTTCAACTTGCTACCGAGATTTGGTGGGTGTCCGTCCGGACGTGCCCGGGCTGCAAGTGCCGTTCCGCTTGCCCTGGATCCTTTGTTGGCCCCTCGCCTGCTCCTCAGGGGCCCTGCCGTGTGGCATCCCCAAGGCCCCTTCTGTGAGCATTTCATCTACCTGCCTGTGGCCGTTTCCTGTCATTTTGCTCCCTCAGTAACCCCTGCCGTGAGGCATCCCAAGGGCCCTGGGGGAGTGTCACATCTACTCTGCCTGTGGCTGTGTGCCGTCCTTGACTCCCTCAGTGCCCCTGCCGTGAGGCATCCCAAGGACACTGTGTGAGCCTTCCATCTACCTCTAGTAATTTTATCTCTTTAGTCTATCTTTCCTGAGTTTCTTCCGCCACGCTACCTACGGTTCCACGATCGTAGGGAGCTCCCCCTGCTATTCATCTCCTTACTTCCTCACGAGAAACCCATTTGCTCTAGAACCCCTCCGATGTTTAACAGGAACATGTCCATTCCGACCCCTGTTAGGTGTATGCCGTCTTCTAAATGGTACCCTGGGGACCTAAGGTTGATAAACCTGTGCCTCACGAACCCCCAACCGTTGGCCCTACATACGTTGGCCATGGTGATGTTCAGCTTGCGTCTGGACTTCTCCACCGCCCCCAGGTCAATGGCCCCTCTCCACGCTTTTCGCACTATTATTTTTGAAAATATCACCTCGGCTGGGCGTACTAGCCTTGCAAATGCTGTAAGGCCTGCCTGCATCTTTTCCAGAAGCCCCCTTCTTCCTATCTGTGCCAGGTCTTTCCCTCCTAGGTGGACCACCACTGCATCCGGTCTACCACCTTGCCCTAGTGCTTCCCGCACCGCGGGGAGCAATTGGTCCCATTTCATCCCCGATCGCCCAAGCCAGATTACTTCTGTGTCCCGCAGCCATATGCCGCCAAACTCGCATCGGGCTGCCGCCCACTGTTGTGCACGAGTTATGTACGAGTGGCCCACCATCCAGACCTTCTTGCGCCGCTCCGCTGGACCTAAACGGTGGGGGGGGGGAAGGCCAGACTCAGTATATCGTGGGACGAATGTATCGCTTGTTGGCGCTTGATGCCCAACGCCCTATCCCTTTGATTTGGTCAGTTCCCAACCCCAGCTCTGCCGCCGTGGTGGCTGCCCCGATCCGGAAAGAGTGGAACCCATACTCCTTTGCCGGTAGCCCTGCCTTTTCTAATGCCGTCCTCATTACTGTAATAAATTGGAAACGGCTCAAGTATGATCCATCATTATGTGTTAGCAGCGGCGCCCCCTTCTGGGGTCCCTGTCGTAAGTACGTGCGCGCTAAGCACTCCCGGCAGCACGACTTGTCCCTGATGCAGTTGATTCTGGTCCACTTACCCCTGCCTGCCTGGTCCGTCTTTGACCGCCGCAGGAGGATGTTCATATAGCCTGCCCCCAGTTCTACATTGGCCCAGCGTATACAAGCTGTTCCTGTATTGTTCACCGAGGGGGCCACTAGCTCACTGACCCTATAGGCCCCAAAGAATGCCAACGAGAATGCTGCCCGGAAGAGTGTAGCCTCACCAACCGTGGTGCACAACTCCCCTAGGGCCCCTATTATCTGCTGTAGTACTGCGAAATTGATGGGACGCCTGCTATCCCTCTCTGTCTGCTGCAATCTACCCCAGCCTTTCAAAGCCATTCTACACTGGAAGGACCTTGTTGGGTCCTTCCCACCCGCTAACTTTGAGTAGTATGCCACTGCGCTGAGGTGTGCCTGAGCCCATGATTTTGCCTTCCCCGTTATGAATGCCCATTCCAGGAAAGCCCATACCTCTTCCTGTCCTATAGGCCGGCCCCCTGTGACCCCCGTAATGTTGGAAAAGCTTGCCCAGCACTTACGGTATCTGCTCTCCGTCTTAGGGGCCAGCGCATTGTCCAGCATCATTCGTAGCCCTGGTCCACCCATGCCCATGCCTCTTCCGGCACCGGGGTCATCCCTTGTTCCACCTCCGGGGCGAGCTCTCGGAATCTGCCCCACTGAAAACGAGAAATGGCATCCGCAACTGAGTGATCTACCCCTGGGATGTGTTGCGCCCTAAGTGCGATGTTTGCCTTAAGTTGGCAGTCTGTGAGCTTTCTTAGCAGGTTTACCACCGCTGGACATTTAGCTGTTCCTGTGTTGATTGCCTGTACCACTGCATTGTGGTCTGACCATAGAATTATCTGCTTGTTGGCCAGCTGCTGGTCCCAAATGTGGAATGCCACCACGATGGGGAATAACTCCAGTAGCAAGATGTTGGCCGTAATACCTGACCTTCGCCAGCTATCCGGCCATGCTCCTGCCGTCCAAGTTTTACCTAGGATGACCCCGAAGCCGTAGCCTCCAGCCGAGTCTGTGTAAAGCTCGAGTTGACTGGCCTGCACCCATGGCGTCCGCCACATGAGGGTGCCATTAAAGTTGGCCAGGAAGGTCTCCCACTGCCCCATATCCTCTTTTACCCCTTGCGTCAAGCGCACCCTGTGGTGCTTTTGTGTCAAGCCCTTGGTTATCCAGGCTAGGTGTCTGGCGAAGGGGCGCCCTGCGGGGATTACTCTAGTGGCAAAATTCAGCTTTCCCAGCAGCTGCTGTATTTCGCCTAGGGTCGCTTTCTTCTGCTGTCTCAGTCTGGTAATGATCTGCCTCAGTTCTGTCACTTTCTCGGGTGGCAGTTTGCATGTCCCTGCCACCGAGTCTAATTCAATTCCCAGGAAGGATAATTTAGTGGTGGGGCCCTCTGTCTTGTCCTGAGCTATGGGGACCCCCAGCTCCTTTGCCAGCTCTATGAATAGGCGGAGGAGGGTTGCGCATTCCGCTATGTCTGCTGCACCGATG
This sequence comes from Calotriton arnoldi, assembly GCA_963921515.1. Lineage (NCBI taxonomy): Eukaryota > Metazoa > Chordata > Amphibia > Caudata > Salamandridae > Calotriton > Calotriton arnoldi. Next base: position 2,063,435 of record CAWUFW010001404.1, on the reverse strand, counting down.
AAAAGGAAATCGTCCAAGTAGTGGACCCTCCCCCCGGCCGGGGAGCGATTCCCTAGCTCCCATTCCAAGAACCCACTGAAAGCCTCAAAATATGCGCATGCTATGGAGCAGCCCATGGGGAGGCATTTGTCGTAATAGTATCGGCCATCCAGCTGAAAACCTAGCAACCGGTAGCTGTCTGGGTGTACCGGCAGGAGGCGGAATGCAGATTCTATGTCTGTTTTTGCTAACTGCTTCACTGCACCCCTGTCACAAAATCCATTACAACTCCCAACCATGTACTACAGGGCAAGACATCTGGAGCATGCCTTCTCAGTTTTGCCACTACAGCAGCAATGGGACTCATCTCCATCAATTTTCACCTTGAGACAGTCCCCGACCTCACTCACCATTTTCCAGCCCTTTTTACTGGTCTTGGCAGACTGAAAGAAACCTGTGTTCGCTTTCACATAGATCAGAGTGTCCTCCAGTAGCACAGTGACATAGGAAAGTCTTTGTTTTATCTACAGGAAGTGTTTGAGAAGGAAATTGACAAAGTCTCAACATCATTAAACTATCTGAAGGGCCCACATGGTGGGTGTCTCCCATTGTGGTTGTCCCGAAGAAGGACAATCCAGAGGCTGTCTGCATATCTGTAGACATGCGACAGCCAAACAAAGCAATACAGCGGGCATGATTACTCAACTTAATGGCTCCAAGCTCTTCTCCAAACTAGAACTCAATAAGGGTTACCATCAGATTGAACTGGAGAAACGCTGCTGATATATCACAACATTCACAACGCACATGGGTTTGTTCCACTATAAAAGATTGAATTTTGACGTCTCGTCAGCAGCTGAAATATTCCAAGAAGCAATCTGCAAGACCATCCAGCCCGTATCCAATGCGTTCAACTACAGCGATGAATACTCGTCTTTGGGGCCACCGCAAGGTGCATGATGGTGTGCTAGACAAGGTCTGTCATCTCCTCTTTGAAGCTGGCCTCATTCATACCTCCAGCAAGTGTGAGTTCCATAAGACCAAGTAAATGTCCTTTGGACACCTTTTCTAAGAAGAAGGCATGATACCCGACCTGGACAAGGTCGCTGCCCTTACGTCCTCCAACCCACCTGACGGTGGTCTCATACTCCACTCCTTCCATAGGCAGACATCTAAAATTATGCCACCATCAGTGCCCCTCTTTGACATCTCACGAGACAAGGGGTGGTTTCCAGTGGTCGCTGGATTGTGAAAGGAGTTTTCAACAAATAAAAACTGCCCAAACCAAAGTCACCATCATGGCCTACTTCAACCCCAAGTTGCATACTGAAGTGACGATAATGCGACCCTGTGGATCTTGGCGCCATCCTAGCTCAGAGCTCCGGAACCCTCATCTCATAGTTGCTCATCATCACATAGTTGCGTATTCCATCAGAAGCTTGTCTAACACCGAAAAGGCTTACAACCTGAGAAAGAAATTCTAGCAGTGGTATGGGTCTGTGAGCACTTCCATATTTTCTTGTACGGCTTGAAATTCACCATCATCACAGACGATCAGGCTCTCGTGACCATCTTTAGGAACCCCAAGCCAAGATGCCCCCTAGAATCGAACGGTGAGGAATCCGTCTCCAAGAATGCCACTACCTGATCATCCACAAACCTGGCAAGGAGCACAATCCAGCTGACTACTTCTTCAGGCAACCTCAAGCCTCGCCAAAGAGACACATCATCCAAGGCTGAGGAATACTTACAATTCATAATCAGTAAAAGCATACCTGATGCTATCTCCATCCCCCAGATAGCTGAAGCCGCGAGGAATGACGGCACACTGGCTCTTGTAATACGTCTTATCGAACAAAACAAGTGGAAACACAGTTCGGAGTGGAGTGACGGCTCTAAGGAAATCAGGGCATTACACAACATCCAGGATGAGGTGACGGTCACCTGGGAAGGACTAGTCCTGAGAGGGTCACAGATAGTGATGCCTAAAACACTTCTCAAACAAGCCATCGATATAGCCCTCGAAAGACACTGAGGGATATTTGCCACCAAGAGGGCTCTCAGGACAGACTTTGTTTTCCTGGGCTAGATGCCATGTTAGAGACAGAACTGTGAAAATGCCATTTATGCGACTGTCTAGTGCAAGTCTCGTGACCCTTGCCGTTGGAGATGTCGGATTTGCCTGCAGGTGTGTGGGAGAGTTTAGCCATCAACCTCTTTGGCTCTCTTGAATCTAGCAAATACCTGCTACTGCTGATAGATGAATACTCCAGGTTCCCGCTAGTCAAAGTGGTCTCCTCCGCCAGCGCAGCCAAGGTCTTCAAGGTCCTGAATGACATTTTCACAACCTGGAGATCTGCCATAATTTTAAAGTCTGACAATGGACCACCATTCACCAGTGGAGACTTCAGAAACTTTCTTAGAGGATTTGAAGTCAGACACCAACGCATAACACCTCTATGGCCTCAGGCCAATGGCATCGTAGAACGATTCATGGGAACACACAAACAAATTGTGCAAAGAACCAATGAAGAATGACTTGTGCTGGATGATGCCCTCAGTCAGGTCCTGCGAGCATACTGGACCACACCACACCCAACAACCGGACAAAGCCCAGCCACTCTAATTTTTGGGACAAACTGTGTGCATCAAGGTACCACAGTGGATGCCTGACCACCCTGTGAGCCCTGATGTGATCCGAGCCATGGACAAAGAGAAGAAAAAGAAAATGAAAGCACATGCCGATGTCAGACAGCGGGCACAAGATATTCCTTTTCAACCAGGTAACTGTATGGTAGCTAAGCAACAACAACAGAAGAAGGTAGATACCCCTTTCAACACTCAACCACTGCAAGTCACCTCAGTTAAAGGAAATATGGTCACAGCGTCATGCCCAGGGAAATCAATAACCCAGAATGCATCACACTTCTGAACCACCGAAAACATTCCGGACCCGGATGACAACTCATCTTGGCAGCACTACCTGATGTGGCAACTCCTATCCTTCCAGATCAAAAGGATGCCGAACTGACAATCCCTCCACTGACCACTCGGTCTGGCAGAGTGGTGACCAGACCTCGTAGACTCATTGAAGACATCTGATTCATAATGCTTAGTGGGCTGTGTTTGAACGGGGGGAGGTGTAGAATCGGGTCTGTAGGACCCTGACTCTGCCTCAGGTCAGCTGTGTCATCACAGCCTCAGCAGGAGGCGGGGGTCCCCGGAACGGATCAGGCATCAAGGCATACACAGCTCAGGCAACCGACAGCATGCTCGCACTGAGTGCATAGTAAAATAAAGCAGGTTTTTCCAGCACTCACCTCATGTCGAGGACAATTATTGAGGATGCGACAATGACCAACAATGAACGGTTGCACTTCGCCTCTGTCAGTGGTCTGTGCAATCGTCAGTCAGTACTGTAGCCATTTTTTCGAACTCAGCAGGTTGCTTTGGTGGCAAATGAAAAGATAACTGAAGTTTATTGTTATCCAGCTCAAGGGCACGCATTTTACCTATCTCTGGAGGATGGAAGGCAGAGTGGAGGCACTGAGATTCGAACCCGTGACCTTGCGGTTAAGTACAGACTGTTGACTGCTGAGAAAAATGCTCTGGGGCCCGTCAACAGCGGGAAACCAGTTTTTTCAATACCGTTAAAATGTATCTTAGGGAGAATAAAAGTTCATTCTGTCCCTCGAAAAAAAATAAGAGCATCTCCTGACGGACATGTCCATCTTTTTGTGGAGACCTGCCATGTTTGCTAAAACATACCTATTGCACTGTACCAACCTTGCTTCACGTCGATGGAAGAATCTCGATTTTCCATTTAGGAGCAGATGTACAAACAATATTTAGTCTGAGAATCAATGCACTATTCAACAAAACAATACCTGATTTATAGATGAACAGTCTGCGAGATTGCAGTTTACAAACAGCCCAAGCACTGATGCAATGCACAGATAAACACTGTTTTTCTAATCAATCATTTATTGAAGTTCTGTCATAGAAAAAGACAATGGTTAAAAGGGATTAATGCATTAAAAGTGAATATTCCTAAGGAGCAATTTTTTGTCATACCTTGAAATAATTAAACAGAGCCCAATATGACACAGCTAAAAAACACTGTGGAGAGGGCAGACAAAAATTCGTGGGGGCAACCCACCCAAATAGATGTTATGTTATTTATACTTGATATAGCGCTTGAATCACCAATAGGCAGGGCTTTAAGTGGGGGGGGGGGCTCTGTGGGGGTCTGAGCACCCCCAGTTTTTTTGGGGGGGCCTCGAAAGGGGTCTCTATGGGGCTCTATTTTCGGGCCTCAAAGGTCAAAGGTAGATTTGGGAGTAATGTGTGATGCACTTCTGGAGCTCAAAGACTTATCACTCTCCTTACAGAGGAGGGACATTACAATTGTTAATGCCCACAGACATTTGGTTAGTCAAGTACGTATATTTAGAGCAATGAAGGACTCACCAGGGAGTTTGCTTCTGCGGCTCAGAGAGCAGTTGACGAGGGCAAATTCAAGAATGTTCCTCTTTTCCATGGTAGAAGTAACTCTGTTGCCCTTAATCAAAATCAGTTTTACCAAAGTCTGTCTGTAAATATCAATAAACGATGTGCCCCGGATTCTGAGAAAGAACTTATAGCCAGCTTCAGTGTGCTAGATGCAGGCAACTTGCCTTCTGGTGATGAATGCATTCTTTATGGTGAAACAGATATCCAGAAACTGTGTTCAGAGTTTCAGCTGCCAGCAAGAGATACTATCCAAGCTTTTAGACTTTTCAAAGATTTTGGTGGAAAGAAAACCCCTGAAGCATTAAAAAAGTTAGTAGTTTGCATGGAAACCCTGCCAGCAAGTAATGCGGATTGCGAGAGAGGTTTCAGCGCAATGAACTTAATTGCTTGTCCAACAAGGGCCTCTCTTCTTGTAGAGACCATTTCTTCATGCTTATGGGTAAAACTCAATGGTCCTCCATTTGAAACATTTGACGCAAAGCTGTATGTAAAGAGTTGGCTGGCAAAAGGTTGAAGGTCTGCTGAAGAAAATTGTTGTGAGAAACCCCAACAAAATAGACACAGTGAATATCTTCAAGGGTTTTGGGAAATCCTGCAATAGATTTCTAAGTAATGTAAATAATTTTTACATGTTTTTTAAAGTGTTTGGTATTTTATGGCTTATACTTAATAAATATACCCTTTTGCCTATTTTATTATCCTTTGCTGGATGCGACTTCAGATTTTCTTAAGCACACAATACTAGTTATCTTGATTTAGACCACGCCCCTACTCGGATAGGCCACACCCCTTTACGAAATGTGTCACGCCCCTTTTAGAGCACCCCCAGTTTTTTTTCCCCACTTAAAGCCCTGCCAATAGGCATCTCGGCTCTACAAGACAGTAACAGACAGCATCTACCAACGGAGGTCACCATTAGAAGAGGGAAGCTTTCAATAATTTCCTAAATTGGCAGTAGTTCGGACAGATGCGGATGTGCACAGGAAGGCCGTTCCAATACAAGTTGCAAATTCACTCAAGATTACATATTAAGTAAGGTAGAAGCGATTCGAGTTGGGCATATATCACATATTTCCACAGCATGATCTTCTCGTCATTGCTGGGGTTCTTTCTTTCAGCCTGGCCTTCAGGGTGTTGTTGTACTCACGGGGATTGATCTTGGGCCTGGAGCGATCCCCGAGCTGGTGATGGCCAGATGTCCTCCACGCTTGCTACATCTTCAGCTGGCACTTCCCGGCCTCCTGGCCGCTCACCTGGCCTGTGTCCAATGACGTGGGGGGAGAAGAAAGAAATCAGGGCACACCGGTGCACCTTTCAATTCGGCTGCTCTAGGCCTCCTCGCCACCTCCGGTGGTCCCCGCCATGCCAGTTCGGGCCACTACCGGCATTCTCCACCACTCCGATCCATAGGGGGCCCCCTACCGCAGCAGCCACTTGTCTGCATCGCCGCGATCACGGCTGGTCTGTGGCGCTGCACTCGGGGCCTCTGCCTCTCTCACAGCTGCTCTGCCTCACACATGCCTTTCGGGCACTTTGCCCCAGGCCGACGCCTCCCTTGCTACTTTGCCGCCGATGTGGCATCAGGCCCTGGACTTATATTAATTTTTCATGGGCCTAGAAAAAAGGAGGAAAGTACATCTCTGGTTGATGTAAACAGTAGAATTGCCTTTTGATTAGTAGGTATTCTACTGGTTCCCCTAGATCACATTGTAGTCTCTGGCTACGGTGCAATGCCTTGCTCAGACCAGGGTTGGTTGCAACATTGGTATCTAGGTTGCTTCATAGCGATATCTGAAACAACAATAAGCTCATCTGATAAAGCATCTTTCAACCAGCTGAAACTTTTGAGACAAATTCTTGTTTTCCTCCTTTCTCACCGTGTTACAGCCATTGATGCTTATGTGTCAGCATGCCTGGATTATGGAAATATACTCTATGTAGGTCTGGCCAATTTCACAGTTCCAGATAGTATATAGTGCTGCACCAAGAATGTTGCATAAAATCCACAAATTCAGTCACACAGTTTTCCAGATTGTGTAGTTCATCTCTCTAGCATGCGCTTTGTCCATGTTCTCAGATTATGTTCTAGACCTGATCTGTGCCTACTGTATCAAACAGGGTAAAGCCATTAATAGAACAGGCAGATACTGGACCTGAATGAGATAGCAAGAGATCTCGCTCAGCACCATTAACCAATAAAATCGCTGTAAGTCCCTCTGACCCATAGGCAGACTTGCCAACGTACACGGTGCCACCATATGACACACGATATCGGCTTCCATCACACGGTCATCTGATGAGGAGCTGATATCACACGGTGGCAGGGAAAAGGAGCCAAAAACCACTGTAAGTAGTGGTTTTGCAGCTCATTTTCCAAGGCTTTGAACTGCCGACGTGCATTAAGGGGTGTGAAAACACCCCAGGACATCGGCACCCGCCTCAGCAAGCTTTTTGTTTTCTTTTTAGAGGAGGGGGCTTGAGGGCAGGGTGGAGGCAAAAGTGCCTTAAAGATACTTCTTGGCACGAGGACCCGCCCCCTTCTCACACGGTGGGAATTTTGTTCAAGTTGACAGGTATGCAAAGGTGCATCGCCTAGGGTAAACAACTGCACATGGCTTGGGTGTGCCCTTGGAATCTTCTTCCCATTGATGTTAAAATGTCTCAAGTGTGTCGACTTTTCAAGAAAGGACTTTATAATCAGTGGGACCTGATATGAGTACGGGCAGGATACGGTTTCCTGGTATGGCGCATTATAAATGCTTTACCCTGAACAAAAAAGAAGCAAATGGAGGGGAACAAAACAGGCAGGGTGAAATAGAGAAGGAGAGATAATGGGGGAGAGAAATCCACAGTGAAATGGACAGACGAAGAGAGAGACAAATACAGAGGAAAAGGAGAAGGGAAGACTCTGAAGCAGGATCAATCACATCCCTTCTGGGAATTTAGTAGCTACCAATACATTTCCTGATCATGTAACATTGTTGCCAGGCATAAAACATACCAGAAGCCGTCCTGCCTTAACCGTCATAATGGCCCTTTAGATACCTAGTTTCTTTTTTATGAGTATTTTTAAAGTTTATAGCAAGCAGTAACATAGCTTGCAATCATGAAGGCTTCAATAAAGCTCAGTGCAGAACAACAGCAATCCAGTTTTATTTGCAGTAATCCTGTTTGCCCCAAGACACCCCATAAAAACCTGGGCCGCAGGGACCTCGCTACCTAAGTAGATCAAAGGCTTGCAATGAATAAATATCAAGAGGGGTCTTCACAAAAAAAGAAGAATTTGCAATTCAATGGCTCCCGCCTACGAGCTTCACAGAGTTACTACAACTGATCTTAAAAAGGCAGATTGCCTGTCCGCGGTATATCCACCGGCTCCTGGTTAGGGCTAGGAAGCAGCTGTCCCTTAATTTTGTTTTTAGTTTTTGTTCACATGGAATTATTTGCCTATGAAGGGAAAGATCATCCCTTACACCCCTGAAAACATGGCGGTGTTAGAGGAGCTTTAAATACTAACATTGACCATTAACCTACTTACAGCTCATCATAACCATTCACACACATTGGCTATTGGCAAGACATTATGTGAACTCACACTACAGTTGCATGTCACAATATCGAGGTCGGCAATATCGACTTGTAATAATACTGCATGCACAATAATATTAGCTACCATTACTTCAAAAACAAAGCACAAATAGGTATGCTTAGATTTACTGTTCTTAACTCTACATCTACTTAACATGACTGAAGGGCACCAAGGCCATCCACGTTGGGTTACGTACACTGAGTTACACTCGTCAACAAATTACCATTTATTCTCACACTGACATGGAGCTTGAATAGACATTTGAGGTATTATACAGTGTGAGTAATTCTGTCTCCACAGAACTGATGCAACTGCACCCACCCAAGCAAATTTAAAAGGGTCTCCTCAGTGCACCGAACAGTACTGCCAGTAATGCTGAGCAGCCGGGCAAAGTCGTGTGTGATGTAGGAGGAGCTGACACCGCTCTCTTCCACGTTTGATGCTCAACTGGACAAGTGGTCCTCAGTTCACTGACTTGGAACTGTCATCTGCACTTGCCAGTGCAGGTCAATGGATGGCATCAGGTACCAGAAGTAAGTTGCCACCTGCACCCTTTCTTAGAAACACACGTTGGAACCACCACGCTGCACCCACATACTGTCTCACGGAAATATGGTCGATTTGCGGTCCCCAAGCACTTGTGCTACACTTCACAGATGATGGCAAAGGGATTAAGGATGAGCAAAGTTTTTTTTATTTGCCAATGAAGTTGGGCACAGATGGGAAGCTTTGCCTTGGCCATGCAACTCACTACAGATCTGCATTTTTCCGTCCACAGGATGTCCCATGGGTGGAACATCTGCGGCAGAAAGTCAAGTGCACGGTCACAATATGCATGGAGGGGAGGTGAGCAGTGAACAGACAGTGGGGCAATAATGGAGGAGATGGGGGCACTATGACAAGGAACACTTCTAGTGGAGGCGGTAGCTGCTGCCCTGAGCTGTGCTTCGCAGCAGCATAAACTGGTTGAAAGGCAACTGATGATGCCACTTTTTAAAAACTTTGCAATTCTTACATTTCAGGAGATTCTTTTATGCAAGTAGTTTTTTGTGGTGCGAATGTTGACTAAATCACAAAAGTCCAGCTTAGTCAGGACCAGAATTCTTGTAAACTCTATTTTATGGATTAGGAATAGTAAAGAAAAAGCTTTCTTGGCTTCATGAGCTGCAAGTTAGTGTTTTTTGACGCTGCTGTGATTTACTGGCTGCACTAGGGCTCAGAGTCGCACCACACTCCCAAGGTTGTTTTACAAATTTCACTGGTGGTGCTGTCCCTCCCAAAACCTTATGCCAATTGAATAGTAAGCCAGAAATACTTGCATTTCCTGTAATTGCAGCCTCTGTTTTGAACCCATACAGGCATAGGACACGTTCAATCAAAAATAAGTATAGATAAACCTTGGGTTGTTTGAGAGCTCAACAAGTTGATCTTGATTATTTTCGAAATATAAATGTATTTTAGTGTCCTTGCCATACAAGTGCAAATGGAACCGATGGTGGAAGATCCCTTCGGCTAGAGGCTGCATGTAAATGTTGAACAATAGCAGGATAGGAAGGAACTCTGAGGAACACCACATGGGATGAGCTTGGTTAATGGAGTGATATTGCACATTAAAATGTATTGGCTTTGATCAAACAGAACTGACTTGCTCCATTGACGTACTTGGCTCATTACACTGGCGCAGTCTTGTAGGTTGTAAGCTGGTCTTCTCTGACATCAGTGCCCCTTCCATGTATGAACCCTGATTGATGGCTGTGAAAGATACTGCATATTACAAAAATTTCCTGAGCTGTGAAGGAATTTCACCTTCCAAGATATTCATAGGAACGGGAGATTAGAAATGAGCTAAGAATTGGCAGATTTGTGGGGATCAGCGTTCCATTTTTTTAAGCAGGTTAACACTTGCATCCTTAAAAACATTAGGGAAAGGTAATTTCCTAATAGAATAGTATATGAGTCCGACTTCTGAGCTGGGAATCCAGGTTTGAATCTCAGCTTAGGCTCAACATCCTTTGATTATGGGCAAATCGCTTAGGGCCTTATTACGAGCTTGGCGGTCCTCCTGTTGGCCCGCCCCTGCTGCGCCGACAGGAGGACCTCCAAGCCCATCGAGCGCCTGCCGGATTACAACTGTAATCCATGGTGGGCGGGCGGTACTGCGACGGTCTCATGGCGGCTGCTGTATAAGGCTCATAGGTGAGCCTTAACTGCAGACTCCGCAGTGACAGTGCCTGCTGCACGTTCCTGCACGGTGCAGGAACTGGGGAGCAATTCCAGGGGAGCCCATCATGTGCCTCCCCACCCGCATGCACCCGCATGCACCCCCAGGCCGAGGAGTGGCATGGGGCCCTGTTAGGGCCCCCCTTAGTTGCCTCTCTGCCACCCTTTTCATGGCGGGCTCACCGCTATGAAAGGGGCGGTGGACAGGCAACTCGTAAAATGCACGGCGATGCCACAGCGGCACCACTAGCATATTGCTGCCCCCTTCCGCTGCATGACTGCTGCAGGATCCTAGATCCCCGGCAGTCGCAGCAGTCCTAGCGCCACACTCTGAATACTGCAGGACCGCCAACGCGAGTACAGCGGTCCAGTGGAACACCGGACTTGTAATAAAGCCCTAAATCTCCCCGTGCCTATGAACAGCACCTGGATACCCTCATAGGTGATAAATTGCCCTCTACAAATCTGAGTATTTATTTATTTATGCTGCACTGAAAAGAGGTCACTAAGAGGGGCATGAGAGGTTAAGAAGAAGCGAAGAGATGTCTGATGAGAGCATAGCTTTCTTAGATGTTGTTGAGCGAGTGATCCAGTAGAGAATCATTCACAATAGCTGTGAAGGGAATTAACAATAGATATTCTGAAAGGCTATTTCTGGTGGTTAACCTACTAATCTGTGCTTTCATTTTGAGGTTATTGTCTAAAACTCCCAGGGAAATGCTGACCAAGATTCCCGCTGAGGCGATCAAGGAACCAACTACTAAATGAAATAACTTAGAACGGGACTACATGTTATTAGGCAAAATACCACAAATTCTGGTCTAAATAAAACTCTGTCAAGCATTAGTTGTTTCCTGGCTTCGGCGTCGTGTGACATTCCCTTAAACCTAAGTTTGGAGTTGGACTCATGGAACATATCATAGGAGATGCTTTTAGGACGTCTGGAGGGATCTGAGATATAGCCTTAGGGCTTTGGAGTTGGAGGTGAGAGTTAGCCAACGTTAAGTGGAATGTAATCAGAGGGTGATCTGTCATTGAGGATAAATTGGAAGCGCTGTGACATGCAAGCCATAGAAAAACACTATATCAAGGGTACGGCTGGTGATTTGAGTTTGAATGTTGACCAGCTGGTTGAACCCTAAGGTTTCTGAAGCTTGTTTGTTGTCTTCTGTATCAGTCCATATGCTGAGATTTCCCGTTAGAAAGGATATATGGGACAGGGATTAAATTTGTAGGTCTACGACATATTCAGTATTATTGCAAAGGGCTCTGATGAAAGGACTCTTAGACTTTTTTACGAAACACAAAGAGTTAACTATGTATGTGAGATGTCATAGCCAGTAACCGTAGTATCACTAGTAGTTGTCGCCTCACTTTTACCAGCAGTAGCATGAATGAATGGATGACTGAGTGAATACGTTTATTGTTCAGTCAATTAAAACTTACAATATGACACAATGAAAACCCATCATACATAAATATCATTTTAAAAGGAGCATCTTGAAATACAGTTAAAAAACTTCATAATGTATTCAAAGCTTCAAAGTGGAGACTGATTTTAAAGACACCGATCTACAGTAATTTCATTTAATAGACCTTTTTGCGCTTTTTAGGCCCCTTACGCCTTAGGTATCCTATTTAGACTGTTATTGGTTAAACCATTGGTCATTTTGGGCAAAATAGTCAACAAAGTGCAACGTGCCCTGCTGGATTCCTCTATTGTCCGAATACTATTTAATGGTCATGAATTAAACCAACGTAATTAGTGTATGCTGTTGTACTTATTTTGAGGGCAGCAATCTGCAGTTGTTGCATTTCATTAGCCTTGTTGCCCCTGGTTTAATACCATTGCACCTAGAGTTAGGTAATGACCCTGGTAATAACTGAACAAGGATTTAATTTATCCAGAAAATTAAAGTGCAGCGTGTCTTTTATAAAATAATTTTTCATATTAATACTAAATGTTGGTCAAAAACCATCCCATTTATTCGTATGTCAGAAATGCCCATTGGATTAAATAAAACTAAGAAATCACTCATTATAGTTGTGCCGCATACAATCTACTAGCGTCCCTGTCTGTGGACATTACTGTTCGCACTTTGCATGTTTCCCCTCAGCTATGGACATTTATTTTAAAAATGTACCAGAAAAAATCAGGTCCTCTCTCTGAAGACCAGCTATAACTGCTTGCCGACATGTACATATAGTGTTCTGGTTAAAATACTGTCTCAACAAACTTTTGCGTTCATCTTCTAGGGCCGGGCAACAGCAGACAATATGACAGCTGTCTTCTCCACAATAATTACAAAGACAGCATGACATTTCTTTGCTCAGCCTTTTCCAAGCTGGTAAATTACAGCGGAATTGGAAGTTTCCAAGCCGGAGCCGCCAAGCTTTAATTTTGTGTTTAATCCTTTCAGGTCACCCAGGTAATTCTGGGATTTTAATGGGCCATACGTGTCGATAACCATCCATGCATGGGCTCTTTTTGCTAACACCTCTCTGTCCATCAAAGATGAGACCATTATGCTGATACCGTCAATGATTCTATTAGATGCAGTTTGTGAAAGGGATAAAGCCCAGAGTTCCTCTGCCTTAAAAGTGGATACAGCCAGTTTACAGTATTCATGTGCTGCAGTATTTCTAGGGTCATTTATTGCCTCCCATGCTGTTGTGCTTGTCTTGTGACATTTTTTATTTAATGACAAAACTTCAAATTTGCTCCAAGACTACTTATGTTTTGTATCCTAAGGCCAAACTCTAATCGGATTTGGGCTGGCGAGGCCTGCCGAGGTAGATTGAACAGGCGACGATAAGTTCCTACCATGAGGTTATCCACAATTTCATCGGCTTTCTCTCTTAATATCTCCGCACCATACGTCAAGGAAGGAGCATGTTTAGCTGCCATTATTTGTTGAAGCGGCTTAAGGGACAAGCCTTTTAAGGTGTTCTGTAGTGAGGCAAATGCAACAACTAATGAATTGTTCCTTCTTGAAATTGCAGCACACTGATTTTTAAATGAACCTCTAGAGTCGAATATCATCCCCCCAAAGATCTGTACTCTGGTACCGATTCTAACGCTGTCCCTTCTATACACAATGTTGGGCGAGAAGCTATACCCCTTGAGACTAGCATGGTTTTTGTTTTACTTAAGTTGACTTTTAACCCATGATCCGCAGCACACTGCGCAGTAATATTAATTTAGCGCTGAAGCCCCACTTATGCATAGCTAGTCAAGACAATATTGTCAGCATAAAGTAGATGGGAGACATTAAAACCTGCCACAGTCGGGGAGTGCGAGTTAATACTGCTAAAAGCAGGGGTAATTTCTGCAAGGTAAAGTTAAACAAAAGGGGAGCCATTACACTGCCTTGTTTTAAACCGTTCCATGTAAGGATTTTTCTTACTACAATAAAGGGAGTCACTGTTCCTTGTAAAGGGAAATCAAAGAATGAAGTTTTGTCCTGTGCTACTCTATGTGTGGGGATAGTGTGTCCTCATCATGATGCCCTCACACACCCCGAAGGATGTCATGCTTCATCATAGGGCTTGTTGCTCCTCGTCGGGCCGGCGCTGCAATGCCCTACGGGTCCCCGAAGGGTCTCTTTATCGGAGATCTTTTGATGAAGTAGCCGTATGGGTGCGTGCGTGTGAGTGGTAGTGAGGTCTCAAGTAGTGTTTTTTTAAAAATGACTGGAGGGGAGTGAATATTATTTATTAAGGTGATCCCTCTGTCATTGTTAAAAGGTGTGTGGTGCTGCTCTGGGGGATATTATGTCCCTAGGTAGCTAGATATACGTCTCTAATGGGCGTATAAGGTGGTCGACAGGTTTCACGCTGTCTGTGGCCTCAGGAGGAGATCCAAAGCGTTTCTTCAGGACCAAGGTAAGTTTAGGTATCACTAGCGGCCTGGATTTGACCTGTGCTGCTAGGTTAGTGAGAGGGAGTAGCGTCTCTGAAAAGAGAAGAGGGTAGGACAGAAGATATGTTGGTATTTCTCTATAATGAGTATTGTCCGGGTCTACCATTGGAGGGCCCGGTGCGCATTATCGTTAGCGTGAGTCTTATCTCTACGGTTTAGGCATTGGTGCATGTTTAAAAAGAGATTATATTTTACGTGTTTTACATATTATTTACAGTGAAGTGAAAAGTGAAAGAAAGAATGATAAGCAATAATCAGCGGAGTTTCAACATTCTGACATGTGGGCTTATGAAGAAGAGACATATAATAAAGAGATCAATGATTGGTATATGTCAGGGTCACTCTTTTGTCATTTGATTCCATGCAGTGCCACTAGTAGTGGTATCCTGTTGTGAATAATCTAAGATGACTCATATTGGGCGTATGATAAATCCGGTGAGTCAGCGCTGTCTGGGTAGGATGTGAAAGAGATATATATATATATACATAAACAATAAGTAAGTGTCACTGAGTGGGCCCCACCATTGATGGCAAACCTTTAGACTCTGTTTTGGTCACTACATAGTGAAAAACATATTTCTCACCCCTTATTTTTACAATTATTGCCTCATGAGATTGGTGAGGGCAGTCGGGAGCTGTAAGGAAAACGAGAAGAAGGAAGCGTGGCCTATTCATTAAGAATATAACAATAACAATATAGTTTCAATTGTTCAAATAAAGGTGCAGTTATCACAGTGGTCCCTGCATGTTGATACATCCTGTATATTGAGAAGGAATCAAATCTTTTATTTATCGCAGCATTTTCTGCAAAATGTAAACAGGCTCTAAGAATATTAGGAAGCTAGATTGGCGTTTTGGCTTCCTGTTTCATAAAATGCCAGGGCTACAAGTGAGGCAGATATTTGTTCTAAAGTGCTTTTTTTGGCTTCCAATTATAAGAGTGCAGAGTGGTGGAGAAAGGGGGCGTGGCCTGTGTCCTCCTCTCTGCAATCGAGCTCTGTGGCGCTTACTGGAGGTACCTGGCGGGCAAGTTGGCCCCCAGGGACCCTCAGTATTCAAGGGGACTTAATCCCCCAACTTAGAACGCGCCAGGGGGCGCATTTGCAGAGTGGTGGAGAAAGGGGGCGTGGCCTGTGTCCACCTCTCTGCAATCCAGCTGTGTGGCGCTTACTGGAGGTACCTGGTGTGCTAGTTGGCCCCCAGGGACCCTCAGTGTTCAAGGGGACTTAATCCCCCAACTTAGAACGCGCCAGGGGGCGCGTTTGCAGAGTGGTGGAGAAAGGGGGCGTGGCCTCCGGCATCTCGCTGGCTTTTTTATTTTTACTTTTTTTAACTAGGGGGGCTGTGTGGCCCCCCTTCTTTTACATTTTTGGGGCCCTGGGGACTCCATCCCCCAGGGCCTGACCCCTTTTTACAATTTTTTTTTAATAAAAACAGGAAGGGGGCCGCCTGGCCCCCCCCCCTCCCAAGGCCAATTTGGGCCCCGGGGACCCCATCCCCCGGGGCATGGCCAGACTTTTTTTTTAATTTAATTTTTTTTAAATTATTTGGAGGGGGGCCGCGTGGCCCCCCTCCTCAGGCCAATTATGGCCCCGGGGACCCCATCCCCCGGGGCCCGCCTTTCTGTGTTTTTTTTTTTTTTTAAATAAATTTTACTTTTTGGGGAGGGGGGCCGCGTGGCCCCCCTCCCAGGCCACTTCTGGCCCCAGGGCCCCCATCCCCCGGGGCATGGCCTCTCCGTTGGGGACCGTGGGGGAGCCCTGATGCCCCCACGGTGCCGCCGGCTCCCCGCCTCCTGCGGGAGCCGGCATTGCTTTGCACAAGGGAGCTGCTGACATGCAGCTCCCCTTGTGCAAAAGCAATCCTGCTTTGCTTCATTGAAGTGAGAGCAGGATTTCCTGCTCTCGCTTCAATGAAGCAAAGCAGAGTTTGCTATGGCAGGGCGGGAGCAAGGTCATAGCAAACGGCAATGTCCCGGGGGTGGGCACCCCGGGACATTGCAGGAGCCGGCCCTGGGGGGTGGTGGTCCCTAGGGCCATCAAGGGCTCCCAGACGGGGGCCGCGCGGCCCCCCTCCCTCAATTTACATAGCCCCGGGGAGGTGGTGGTCCCCGGGGCCCGCTACGGACCCCCGCATTGAAATAAGTCTGTGCCCCGGGGAGGTGGTGGTCCCCGGGGTGTGTGGGGGGGCTCTTGCCCCTCCCCCTCCCTCCCCCCACACATCTTTAAAAAAAAAAAAAAAAAATAGAGCCCCGGGGAGGTGGTGGTCCTTGGGGCTGCGGGGGGCCATGTGCCCCCCGCATCCAATTAAAAAAGCCCCGGGAAGGTGCCGGGCCCCGGGGCAGCGTGGGGGGGTTGGGACCCCCCCACACATTCATTTTAAAGAAGCCCCGGGAGGTGGCGGTCCCGGGGCTGCGGGGGGCCGCGTGCCCCCGCACATAATTAGCATAGCCCCGGGAGGTGGCGGTCCCGGGGCTGCGGGGGCCCCCATGGGCCCCCGCTATTTCATTTTGACATTGCCCCCGGGACCTGGCCCACCCGGGGGCCTCATTAAAATGAAGCTTCATCTTTTTTTTTTTTTGGGCAGGATTCGCGCACCCAGTGTGAATTCTGCCGATTTTATTTTTAAAAAATGCTTTTTGGCCCTGGGGGTCCCTGTGGGACCCCTGAGCAGGCCCAGGGGGTCAGGGTGTTTCTACCCTGCCCCTTTTCTTGTTTTTCAACCTTTTTTCCCCTTTTTCTTGTGACTCGGTTACCGAGTCACAAGAGGGCTGCCAGCACTTCCTGGTTTGGAATGTTGGCAGCCAATCAGAATTGACCTCGTGCCCGGAAGGGTTCGTGAACCCTCCTCGGTGCTCAGATATCGATATTTTTTCTTTTTTAAATTTCTCAGGAACTACTGAACGGATTTACACCATTTAACAAAAAGGTCTCTTTCTGAACCAAGGGCTACCTGTTTGCCAAATTTGGTGTAATTCCGTACAGCAGTTCGGGCTGTAGCCTGTTCCAATTTTTCCTATGGAAATTAACATGGGGAAAACACGTTTTGGGACCCCCCTTTTTTCTCGGCCCCCGCTTCACGAATCACCCCGAAACTTTCAAGAGTTTTGAAAATTTCGCGAAGATTCGGCAAACGGCGCCAAAGATATTGGCAAAAGAAAAAACGCTATTTGAATAGAAACAAGGTCCTAACTATAACTACCTACTGGCGACCGCCAGTAGGTAATATATATATATATACACTAATACATTTTATACACTAAAGTCAACAGTCTAAGAGTGCAGCGTTGCCACTGGGTGTGTCGCAATGCGAAACTGTGTTCTTGTGGGTTAAAGTAATCAGCATATAAAGGGAGTAGCAGCACAGTAGCAATGAGCCAGAGTAAATCAGCTAATGCAATGTGCTGTTTTTTATGATAATATATACTGGATGCATCTCTAAGCTGGCAAGTGGCAGCTTAGGATGTCTTAACATGTCTCCTGGTGTTCCGAGGCTGCACAATGTGGTATGTCAGGGGCGACGAAGATTGGCAGCTGGTTCTGGACATGTCGCTGAGCTTGGAGTGCAGGGGACCAGGACATCTGTGCAGCGGGGCATGAAGTACAAGCTGCCTGCAAAGATGCCAGGCATGACCTGCAGCTTTATACCCTTTACAGCAGGACTCTGGCAAGTATGCCTGATATGACAGTAATCCTTTATGCTAAACGTTACACAATATGTTTGACTAAGAATCTCATTCTAAGGTCCTCATTGGAGGACCTGCGGTAATACCAGGAGGAAGCAGCACCTCTGGAAATACTGATACGGCAGGGTTCGCCTTTTCCCTACTGTGGTATTACCTCTCCATTCTGAGTTCTCTGGTCAGAATGGAAATAAAAGCAGTAGTAATGCACGTTTTCTCCCATTTCAAGCAAAAAATTTGAAATAATATCTGTTTGCCTGCACAAAATGTTTATTTTCAATATTTTGAGGGAATAAACTGCTGCATCACAACCTTTTTATCAATGCTTATGATACCGTTTCGGGCGCAAACACCGTTTTTAACCGTGGGTCCTGTAATGAGGGCCTAAGAAGGACTGGAGTACTGTGCAGTCGAGAGGCGAATCCATTACGTACACCTTACATCCAACTCTAAGGCCCACATTTAATTAGATTTTCTGTCAGGGTTGCACGGCACAGCCCCGTCTCAAAATCCATGTTGGGATTTACCAAAACCAGCAATTCAAGATTTTTCAGGATTTTACACATAGAACTATCTTACGTTACCTTGTGTCTGGAAAGCATTACATCTTACGTTACCTTGTGTCTGGAAAGCATTACATGCGTGGAGCGGCGTTCCTGTGCATCCAGCCATGTGTTATGGTGCAAACCCATATTACTAAAGTCAATAAACATGGGTTTATGCCAAAATGGTGCGCCTACCCGAGGCTGGAGTACTGAGGAGAAATTTCTTTATTTCTCCCTGTTACTTCCTCTATGCATGTGTGCTACATTCTTCAGCACACATATAAAGAGTAAAAAGACTCAAAGGATAGTTTTTTAATGCAGGAAGGTACTCCTTTCTGCGCAAAAACTATCCGGACCTTAACGCATGCAGCCTTGCAAGATGTGCCATAGCGCCAGGGTGCCTGCATTGGCGCTAGGCAGCCCAAAGTACACCAGCGCAAGGAGTTGAACGGCGCCATATCTTTCTAAATATGGTGCAGTCTTGCTCTCTCCCTTTCACACAACGCAGCGCAACTTCCCTTACTGTGTTTCATGAAATCTTGGTAAATCTGTGCCTAAGGGGCTCATTACAATGGCGGGCGGATCGCCACCGCCGGGCAGGCGGTGGCAATCCGCCCGCCATCAAAAGGTGATTTACCCACCGCCATATTAGGATGGTGGTGGGAATCACTATTGTTCCGCGGCGGTCGGAAACACCGGCCGCCACGTTTCCGCAAGGCAGTCCTTTTCCGCCTGCCTTGCGGAACCCGGAATCAGGCAATCATTGCGGCAGTGCCGTGCAGGCACCGCCGTAGTGATTACAATGGCCCTCTCTGCCGCAAAAAGGCAGGCGGAGACTGGCTTTGGGGGCCCGTTGCGGGCCCCCTTGGTGGGGGGTCAGCTGTGCACTGGCCCCTCCATTTCCTTGCACAAGGTGGCAGGCACCGCGTGGTGCCTGCCACGTTGTGCAGGGAAATGCACAACATGGCCATTTCACATTGTGGCGGGTGCTGCAGCCAGCAGCACCCGCCGCAGTGTTAAATCGCCAGATGCGACAGCCGCGGTGGCGGTCGCATCATAATCAGGGTGGCGGGACCGCCGCATGGCAGGCGGGCGGTCCCGTTACCGCTAGGATGGCGGGCGGACTAATGTCCGCCCGCCATCCTAATCAGCCTCTAAGTTTTTAAGGTTGGAATGGGGAGGGGTTTCAAGACATGGTAAAATATATCATGTGTTCATGAGAATAGCATACCTGGGAGCAGGGATGTCAAAGACAAACAAATGGTACTTTCTCATAGACTCCACCAGATGAACTACAGAGAACAAGGTAAGTAGGTATGGAAACCATTCTGCTCTTCTATGCTGCTATCTCGTATTCCTAGCAGGCATAACAGGTAAAGATCCTAGATACCCCCTAGACACATTGTAAACTTATATGTGTATTGTAGCTTTTGGTTTGTGTTTGATACCAATAGTGTTACCCCAAATCACAGTTTGGTACCGTTGGGTAACAAATTCAAATTAGTCTTTATTTCGATATTTTCAATCATTAAAGACACAATAAAAACAATACATTACAAAACATTGTTTTTCACTAATACATACTGTAATATTACAAATGGTAAAAAAATTGTGTTAAAAAATTCATAAAATGTTAAAAAATTAAAAAAGTTTTTTAGCATTTGATAATATTGCACATATAATCCCTGATGTAAATATAACGGCCTTAGATATGCAGTTTTTCCTGATCTCAACTACTAGTTAGTGTAAAAATGGGACACAACCAGTACAAATCTAAGACTCCCCAATTGGCAATATGTAGGAACACTTAAAAATTATTGGAAACAGGGTTGACATTCATTACACCTAACTTCTTCATATTATTCCTTTGAATGCCCCACATCCAGCTCAAAAACCTTGCCATTGCTATTACTATATCTTCGTGCAAATTTGTCAAAGTGCAATTTTACTTGATCTAGTACCAAGATTAGAACAAATCGGCTTTAGCCATTTATCTCTGGCGCACTTATATGCTGGGCATACGAACAATATATGCATGATAGACTCATCCATCGTTTGGCAAGAGGGGCATTTAATATCCATTTTATTTTGCCATTTTAACGTAAACGATTTTATAGGGAGTGAGCCTACTCTAAATTGGTGAAACAGTTTCCTATCACATGGTCTAGAAATGTAATTCCAATAAACTTCAAACCTTGTTTCATACTTACCGTTGGGTAACAGCCTACTCAGTTTGCTATGTATGGTTATAACAAAATGTGAGAAAGATAGATTGCAGTAGTTGGTGCCCAGAATGGAGTGTATGGTTGGGATAATGTCCCCTCTATGAACACACATCTCAGAAAGTGTTGGGTAGCGTGATGATGGTCAGACACCTACTTCAGCCATATTGCTGCAAGTTTGTTGTTGCACTCAGGCATCTCAGTGATGCATAAGAGTAAGATAAATAGTGTTGCATTTATCTACACACATCATCTCCCATTGACCTCCATCGTTGGTGGGGTTTACGTCAGTTTACTTGTGAGGCCTATTTCACTGGGTAGCCTAAGTGAGTGAAAGACTCAAACAATTGGAACTTAAATTGATTGGGAAGGTTTTGGTGCATTGCCGAGAGAAAGTTACACTGTATGTGTGGCAAACATTTTTTAAGAACCCATCACCACCATACTAATTTTATTTGCATGTGTGTACTTGCACACACCCACGCAGATCTCCATGTGTCTCAGAATGGTTCCTTTACTCATGATGTAAGGAGTGCATACATTTGCCTCTATGTTTCAGAAAATAAGCTGAGCCCTGAAGCAGTAAAAGGAAGAAATTTGTCTAACACCCAGTTGGTTGTTAATATTTTATTTGCAAGGCTTGCAGCAGGATTGGAGCTTCTTTCTTTCGATTTCCGTTCTGTTGACTGAGAAGGTGCATGCAGTGAGAATGTGATTGTCTTGTTCAGCCTCACTCTTCAACTCCTCTGACATCAACGGGGACCTCCACTGTGAAAGGTGGGTGCCCTGATGCCCACCCAGGGCACCCACCATACCCCCCGCTGCCCCAGCCGGCTCCCTACATTCAGCCGGAGCCGCAGAGAGCAACTCCTAATGCTGCTCCCTCCGGGTGGGAGCAATATTTGATCTGTTTCCCTGCCCGCTTCAGTGCGGGCAGGGAAACAGATCAAAAGTCTGCTCTCAGTAGGTAAGAATATTTTCAAAGCTTCTGCCCACTGGAAGCAGACTTGGTGTTTTCCCCCTTTGCCAGAAATTCAAAAATACTCCCGCCAAGTGAGAGCAATCACAGGTTTCCCTTACCATGATGCTCCGGGTAGTGAAACCGCTATGTCCTAGGGGTAGACTCCCTGGGACATAGTATGCGAGCCAGCTCTGGGAGATGGGGTCCCCGGGGCCATCAGTGGCTTAGGGAGGGGGCATGTAGCCTCCATCTCTTAAAGCAGAGGTCTTCAAACTTTTGTAGGCTGAGCCCCCCAGCTGAATTTTTTAAATGTTGGGCCCCCTCTCCACCTGACAGAAATTTCTGGAATCTCGTACACCACATAATCGTCCGCCACCCACATATCCCGGGCCATATCCGGCAAATAATGTTCAACACAGTAAGTGTGTTTAGTTAACTGCAGTTTTGGGAGTGGGTGTGGTTAAATGACAGGCTTATTACACAGCTCAAAACTCAATTTTCCCGCCGGTACATTAGTCACCAGACACTGGTGAACCACACCTGAATATAAGTGATGACGCTTTTATTGTTGCCTAAAAACTGCTGGATATACAAGGTACTTTGCAGTGTCAGCCCCCAGTAACAAAACCAACCCCACCTTTCCAGCCTCCCAGGGAAACGCCTGATACCTGGAGCGCCCAGTCCGGCCTTGCTACCACCCAATGGTGCCCCTCATCTTCGCATAGACTGCTTCTCATGTGTATTTGATTTCTTTTATAGTGCTACTCGTCCCAAGAGTGTATGGCAGAGTGTCGGAGTGCGTTACATCACACACATATTATATAAAGACAATGACTCATATAAATGTGAAAGTCAATGTACTTAAGATAATGGGGGCTACAAGGTGTAATCAGTCTTTCATCCATCATTCAGTCTTTCACCATTCATTCATTTCACCATGTCCTTCCATCTGTGTGCCCAACCATAGCCACACATATTCAACCATTTGCAAACCTATCCATCATATATCCTTCAATCCATCATTTCACTCATCCATCCACCCTTTCACTCATCCATCCCTCCATCCACCCTTTCACCCTATCCATCCATACACTTGTCCATCCATACAGCCATTTACCCTTACACCCATCCAGCCATTCTTTAACTTACTCATCCATCCACCCAGTCACTCACTCTTCCACCCATTCACCCTTTTAGTCATCCATCCATCCTCCCTTTCTCTCTCCATTCCCCTTTCTCTTAGCCATCCATCCTTCCATCCACCCACCCATCTACTCATCCACTCATGAATCCAACCATTGACCCCATCACTCATCCATCCTTTCACTCATCCATCCACCCCTTCACTCATCTACCCATCCTTTTGTCCATCTACCCTCCCTTTCACTCACTCATCCATCCTTACATCCACCCTTTCATTCATCTGTCCATCCACCCTTTCACTTATCAATCCATCCATCCATCATTTTACTCACCAATCCACCCATTCACTCGCACATCATCCACCCTTTCACTCATCCATCCACCCTTCCACTCATACATTCATCTATTTACCTTTTCTCTCACCCATCCTCCCACTCACCCATCCATCCTTTCTCTCATTATCCATCCATTCACCCAAATAATATATACAAACAGCAGATCTCCAAGTGACAGCAACAGGATTTTCCAGATGTAGACTTAGAATATCCCCTAAGCATGAATGGTGTTCGAACTTTCATATTCACTATTCTATGTCAGAATGACAGTTGAAATAAACAAAATTGAATGTAGTTATTAGCTTTGTGCATTTTTTCCATGTAGGCATACACGTGTTAACAGCCCAGTGGATGAGAAGGCAGAGGTAGCTAATCAGATACATTTGCCAGCATCTCACTGCTAATGGGTTCACATGTGTGAAAAACAAAAGACATTATTCACCAAACCAATGCGAGAAGTTGCAGGTAGATGTGACTGGAGACACGGAGAATGATAAAAGAATAACCTGTCACCCCTCTTTTCAAGCACACCCTCAGCCGAGAAGTTGCTGCAGTTTAGTTAGAGAATGTACAAAAACACTGCAGGTGCTGCCCACGAGGACCGCCAGCGCATGCCCTGTTATGTCACAGCCTACAGCGGACGTTCATTCCTAAACTCTGAGGAATAAATTTTGTGTTCCTGCGACCGGTGTCTGTGCTGTGGGTATGGTGTAAGTTCCAGGCAGGCAAGGGGGGGGGGAGGGGGCGGGGGGTGAAAAAGATTTCGGGGGTGGGGGCCTAATTCTTCCGGCCATAGGCAGAGCGGCTCTAAAGAAGGGGTGAAAACAGAACAAAAGCCTAATTAACAAGTAAATGGTCTTTTAAAGACCTTTGAAGTACTCGGGTGCGGCTGCAATTAGACGTCGCCAGCCCTCGAAGCTGTCTCACACGACGGCGGGAGGGGGTGAGCCCAATGGGTGTTGCGCGCCTGGTAAGTGCATAATTGCGGGAAATTCACCAGAACAAGAACAACTCGAAATTAGTGAGATTGTGCAGAGTTTAGGATGGAGTGCGCGCCCCCCTTGAGAGGGTGTTGCGCCCCCCCAGGGGGGCGCGCCCCACAGATTGAAGAACTCTGTCTTAAAGTAATTGGCCTGTGGGTGGGATCCTGGGGCCTTTTGAGGTTCGGGGAGAGGGGCCGGGACACCCGACTCCCCATATAAAGTAATTTTGGCCCCAGGGGTGGGCTTCCCGGAGCCTCTAGAGGCTCTGGGAGGGGGGCCAAGCAGTCCCCCTCCCCTTTATGAACACAGCCCTGGGCATGAGCTCCCCAGGGCATAAGGTTATTAAATGCGGCTACCATTTTGGTTTTTAATTTTTTTTTTATCCCACCGCGGGATTGTGGCATTTTATGCCAATCTCTTTTTGACTCTGGGGTGTCCCTCTGGGTCCCCCTCATGGGGCCTAGGGTGTAAGGGTATCCTTATCCGTCCCCCTTATATTATTATTTTTTTTTAACTTCATGATGGGGACTAAATCCCTTAGTCCTGTAATGCTACCAGCAACATTTTTCTCAAGTTGCTGGCAGCCAAATCAGAGTGCTCGTTTCCGCGGGAGCCTGACTCCCACAGGAGCGAGATGGCCCAAGGGAAATAAAGCAGCCTGGGCCAATCAGAACACTCCATTTTTAAACTGGCGCACCCGCAAGAGCCTCTCAAGACTCTCGGGGACCCAACTGTTCATATATACAAATATTTTTGTCCCTTAATTTTCCCAAAACTACTGAACTGATATACACCAAATCATAAAAAGCACAATCTGCAGACCAAGATCTAGCTTCCTGCCAAATTTGGTGTAATTCCGTTCAGCATTTTTTGCTGTAGCCTTGTCTAAAGAAGTCTATGGAAAATGCATGGGAATTTTGTTGTTTGGGACCCCCCCTTTTTTCCTTGCCCCTGCTTAACGGATCACCCTGAAACTTTACAGGAAGGAGCTCTGAAGTGGATGGACTTTTCATTTGCAAAGGTTTGTTAAGATTCGTCAAATGGGGCCAAAGTTATTAGCATACCAAAGAATCGCTCTTTCTATGATGAAAAATCAGACCTAACTATAACTACTTAGAGCTGACCGCCATTAGTTAATAAATATATATATATATATATATATATATATATATATATATATATATATATATATATATATATATATATATATATATATATATATATATATATATATATATATATATATATATATATATATATATACACATTTGAATTAAGTTTATTTGACATTTCCAATGGGGTGTTATTTTCAGTCCCTGCCTTCATAGTTGTCTATGTGAAGGTGATGCAGTACCTGTAAATGGCCACTTGTGGTGCTTGACCCAACTCCAAGGTTGAGTTGGAATACATTTACTATTGTTTTGCCACCTATAGGGCTGTAGTCATTTTAAAAGTGTAGTTTGTGAATAGTAATGAGCTTACTCTTTAGTGGGAGGGTGCTTGTAGTAGCCTGTAGCCTGTTCCCTCCTAAAACCCTCCTCACTTTTGACTAAAGCCTCCCATTTTGTAGTAAATATTCCCTATTTTCCCAACACTTCCACATGTCCCTCCTGCATTTACTACTAAGTAGTAAGTTTACATGTGCAGCGATTTCCCCATAGAACACAGATGCAAGGTGGACATGGAGATTTCCACCAGTAGGTTTGTGAATTGTATTTTGTAGTCGGCAAGTAGTACTACTGTAGAAATACTTTACGCACAACAAAATGCAGTTTGTGAATCAGGCCCGTTGTGTCCTAACAATATCTAATGTCAACCCATTAGAGTTTATCATAAAAAAATAAAACCCAATGAAGAGATACTTTTGTAAATGGTGGTTAGATCACACTTTTTATGTCAGACAAGATCTTTGTTATTAATATTCTTGTACACCCGCGGCCATGTCTGCCAAAAAAAGTGATAAACCCTGCAACTAATTCCACCATATTGCATCCATTCTTTTGCTCGGGTATGTAAAGGTTAAAACAAAAATAGAAGGAAAGGGAGTTAGAGTCAGGATTCAAACCCCCCAAAAATAAGGCCCGGGACAAACTCATAGTACGAAGTGTACCATGACACTGTTGAAAAGTGTTTCTGCTATGGTGCACGTATAAAAGTGATGGGCTCAAACTGTAAATGTATTGAGTTACTAAATAAACAAAGGAATAGTGAGCACCCAATACCTGTATGTGGCAGCTGTTCAAAGAGATACTGTTGTGTGGAAAGAAACAGGGGGTGACTTTGCTAATTTCCAACTTATTTTAAAGAGGTGTAGCTGCTGTGTTTTACTATGAGATGAGCTTAAGGAAAAAAAGCAGTGGGTTACCAGGTTGACTGGTGCATGAAGTGTGCACTCACAGAACGATGTACCTAGGGACTGGAACAATTTTAAACCAGTCTCCTTCTGACATTTCTGTGCAAGATCCTAGAAAAGCAGAGCTTAGGCCAACAGGAGGTCAACTCCAAGTAGGGTTTAGGCTAGAGAGCAGTACTGAGCTCATGGTACTATCAGTGTTGGATGATCTGATAAGTCTTGTGGACAATGGTAAAACTGACATCCTTGTCTTGTTGGACATGTCGACAGCCTTCAATATCATAGATCACTCCATATTGCTTACGAGACTTAGTGAAGTAGGCAATTAGGGCAAGGTTCTAAAATGGATTAAGTCCTTCCTGACAGACCAAGAGCAGACAATCACTCTGTCTCTATTTAACTCTCAGTTCAAATAAGGATCATCTTTGGGTTCTTCAGAGATCAGAGAGATTTTTCAAATCCAGCAACCAAAGGAGACAGGTTACCTGCCTGATGGGCTTACAGAGCTTTGTGAGATGATGGATTCTAGTGATTTTCTTGAAGACAAACAAATTAAAATTGGAGCTGTTAGTTGTCCAAAGCATCTTGGAAATGTAATTCGTCTTCCTGGCCAGAAGTTATGATCCTTCCACCCAAACTCTCAAAGTTGGCTAAGAACCTCAGGATATACACTTGTGCTGCTCAATACCTAGAGTCTCAGGTGGTAAACGTGTCGAGCTTATGCTTTTGCCGAATTAAAGTACTTAGAAACATTTTACTTTGTGTTAACCAGCATTTTCCCATTTTAGTGGTAAATGCTTTGGTGCAGTCCACGCTGGAAAGTGTCAGTTCAATCTCTTTGGAACTGCACAACAAGTCATCAGCTCCAATGAGTCCAAAACACAGCTTTCCACCTTATTACTGGAACAAGAAAGAAAGAACATATTTCTCCAGTCCTGTGCTCGCTACATTGAACCCCATTACAGTGAAGACTCTGTGCAAGCCTCTGATAATTGTACATAGATCTATATATGATCGCTCTTCTTAATTCATGGCCTCAAAGCTTCACCTTCATGTATCTCAGCCTGACCTTCGATCGGATAGCCTAACATTATTAAAAATTCACAAAACCAGAACAATCTCCTATGGACCTCATTAGTTTTTGTTGCTTCTGCAAGTTATGTGTTTATTTCTTACTGTGTCAAATGCTCCAGTGAACTTGAGATATTTAAATTATAAATAATAACATATCTGTGCTATATAAATTCGGGAAATAAAAACCTCAATGCTTTGCCCTGTGTCCTCTATGCACATAGTAGTCAAAATCCGTAAAAAACTCACAGGCACTATGAACTCTTTCTTCAGTGGTAAGAAATATCTTCATAATGCACACGCAAAGCCTAGGGTAAGTTAAAGGTCACCAGGGCTTGTAAAATAGACCCAAAGTCTATAGTATCTACAGTCCCAAAGGTCAAGCATAGGAGCCAACTAACTGCGTTTATTGTATAAGTTTATGTTATCTCTGTTAGAGTGTGTGTGTATATATATATATATATATATATATATGTATATATTTATATAAGAGATGAGGGTACATTGGTTTCCTGTGTGGGTGATCTGGTCAGTGACCTTCCAATTCCCAATACATTTGCCATTCTGTTTTGATAACCTCTTGAGTATATAAAGAAAATGCTAGCCATCCTACTCAACAAATATTTGGTAAAATTCCTATGGTGTGATTGATACAAATTTCCATATAACACCTTCAAACCATTCATCACCCACTATAGCACCTGCCAGGGCCTAAGAAACACTACCTATAGATTGATCCATGAACTGCTACCTATTGATTAGTCTATGTAATCCTGCTTTCCTTGTTGTATAGATTCATAATGTTATCAATCTTCACTGAGGTTAAGATGTATACTTATATTAAGAGATCCCAAAGCTTTCTTACAGGGATCTTGAGCTACCGGGGAAGGTGTTGGTGATAACCTAGAACTGCCTATCCATCTATCAGTGCTATGAAGTAGAACTAAGTAAATAAACACATAATTAAATAATAATATGTGCTTATATTGCACTGTTACTGCAGGTACGCCTATATTCCATCACAGAAGTACTTGTTCCTTAGACGTCCAAAGGATAAGAAGCTATACTGGTATATTGGGATTCAAACCCGTGATGTTAACTCCCATTAGTCACATTAGAAGATTGCATATTTTATTGTAACACATTTCAGATTAATATTTTCAGTGCTCTGCTAATAGTTTGGTTTTGGACACAACAAAAAAGTATAGTAGGAAACTGTACATAAACATAAGAATTTTGGTTGGTCATTAGGATTTTAAAAGCAGAATTATATTGACCTAGGAGGCAATTTTGCTGTACGTAAAGATCTGTTAAAAAGAAACAGAAAAAAATTGTTATCTGAGTTTCTTAGTAAATTGGTGGGGTATTTCTCCTTGGTAAGAAATGCCCTTATATTTCTGAAATGCTGTGCATAATTAAAGACTGAACTTAAGGAATGAAGGCATATATAAGCCAAAAAGCAAGGCATATGTTTTTTGCGTACCTCTAGTACATGGCATCATTGGCTTAGGAAATTGATATTAATGTTAATTTTATGCTTTGCAATAGGATGATGATATTAAGACAAAGTGAGTAATACATACATGGAACATATTCCTCTTTTTGAAGTTCTGAAGGAAAAAGAAACCTCTCTATGGCACCGTCATCCTCTTTCTTGTCCAGCCAGCGACCACATGGAAACTTCATGCGTTGTCCAAGAGACGGAGCATCTATTTCCACCCAGTCCAGGAACCAGCCTGCCGAGCTACCTGCATCAGAACATGAAACACCATTGGCTTTTCATCTCATGTCAGAACACATGATCAGTCTTTAGTATTTTGGTTAGACGGTTTTCAGAAAACATGGGTAAATCTGAGCGGCTTTGTTGTGCATTTATAGATAACATTAGAGACTACACTGCATACACAACTAGTTAAAAATGGAACAGAATATTATTTACAAGCATCTGGAAGCTTAAATGCCAAACCTGCCAACTTCCAATCGACCTAGGTTTTTAACACTGGTGCTTGTTAAAAACAGATGCAGGACAGATGCCAGAACTGAATATAGCTGGTTAACTGCATGCTCAGAGAGGTGCTGGCTGCATGGGGGGTTGGATCCATTCTAGATAAGGCCCCATTACAGTTACTCATTATGTATCCTTAATCGATATGTTTATTAAATACAGTTCTCATTTTTTAAACACTAATGCCTGGCCCTGCCTGCATTATTTCTAAATGTGTTTATGGCAAATATTATGATTACTTGACCATTATTGCACATGCAATACATATCCCTGCCAGGCTTGCAATAGCACTAGAGGTCACTTGAATTCAGATGAATGTTAATTTCATACACTTATGATACTGTGTAGAATTTACACGTTTTCGTGAATGCGCTTCATACTTATTTTTTAATTGTTATCCGCTCATCTTCATTTCCTTATGGCTTTTCTATTTATTATTCCAAAAAAGGACAATCTAAATGGGTAATACGTGCTTTGCATCTCGGGTACGTAATAATCCCTTTATTGGGAGCCAACTTGTATTTTGCACAAAAAGAGCCTTACAAGTGTGTTGGGTCCTTATGGCATTGTGATGCTCTCTTGATGCAAAATACAAGTAGTCTGCTGATGAAGGGATTATGGCTTCCCTGAAATGTTTAGAGAGCTTTAACCATTTTGGATCATCCTATAGTGGAATAATAAATAGAAAAGCCAAATGGAATATTTATTAGTAGATAAACCATTAAAAAATAAACCTGAAGTGCATTTGCAAGTTTGCACGCCCTCTTTAAAAAGCGTTGCTGCACGTGTGGCATACCCCGAGAGTGGACTGGGACAGGAGAGTACCCATAAGGGGTTCAGGTGTTTTGTAAATCTGCTTGTGTGCAATGGGAATTGACATAACTGTGTAGAGGTTACTGTTACTCAAGTACTGTTGGAAGCCAAGTCGACCTAGCCTCTGGAGGCCGAGTCACCAATATAGCATCAAACACAGCACAAAAGGAGTAGCTTCCAAAACTGCAGAGCAAGGAGTAAAGATGTAAGGGGGTGCTGCATTAGAGCCAGAGGTTTTGGGTGATAAATTATCTTACCTTTACTTTAGCCTTGAATGTAATTACAGCTCCCTGATCTAGAATATCTAGCTTATATTCAGCCTTAAGGAACATATATATTTATCTAGAAATGTTATTTATTAAAGGCATTCCAACTATATAGTCTCACTTTATCTTCTTTTTATTTCAGATGCTGTTTTTATTGTAGGGCCCTTTCATTCAGTTACATCCATTGATTCTCTTGAAAGCGTCAAATTGAGAATTCCATTTTACCAGGCGGACACCGGTCTTTGCCTCACAAGGTATAGGTCCAATAATATAGCCTATACATTAGTGAAATAAACTTCCAAGACAAACTAGCCTGTAAACATAATGAGACACTTTAAACCTTTCCAAAAGCAGTTGTAAGAACTTTACCTAACACAATAACTCTCTTTTAAACGATTATGGATGAAAGGTGGAGTTGGCTTTCAGTTGACACAAAGGTTTCATCAGTAGGCACATCATCTAAACATGCAGATTGAATAAAGTCAATCGCACTCCCAAGCGCCCTCATACTAACACTATTCTTTTTCCATCAGTGAACCTGATTTTCATCAATTGTTCCTTGAAGCCTTTGGCCTTTTGCTGATTTCTCTCAAGACATGAGAAACATTAGCTAGGAGGCAATGGTAAAGCCTTGAGGACCGAAGGCATTTTTGTTCGGGAGGCAATCTTGCCTGATGGTGAAGGTGCAGCATTAAACAAAACCTTTGAGTCAAACTCCATTGAATCCTGTAATAACATATGCTCAGCTTTTACTCAAATTTGCCATAAGTGCCAGACTGTCGTAGCACCCGGCAATCCAGAAAATCCATCAAGAAGTCAGTTCACCCCTGATGATGGGTAGAATATATACAGCATTTCGAGTTACTGAAAACACCAGTCCTGGTGACAACTTAAACTTAAGCACTAAGGTGGATCTAAATATAACAAAATATAAGGATAATACTTAAAAAGGTGGAACTTAACATCTCAGATTTGCAGGAACAAGCACATTGACACACATTTTAACTCATTGATTTCACTGCCATTCAAGGCCGCAATACATGTTCGATAACTTTATTAAGAAGTTTCTGTGCAGTCAGGCGTTGCTGTAGAAACACAAATCTAGCAATCTTTCTTACCTT
The DNA here is from genome assembly GCA_963921515.1 of Calotriton arnoldi. NCBI lineage: Eukaryota > Metazoa > Chordata > Amphibia > Caudata > Salamandridae > Calotriton > Calotriton arnoldi. Next base: position 2,031,713 of record CAWUFW010001404.1, on the reverse strand, counting down.
TGTTATCATGTCCTATTTTTATTTTCTTCAGATCCCCAATATCAACAGCTTCCACAGTGAAGACGTCTATTTTCCCGCGCTCGAATTTGTTTTTGTTTGTTTTGGATGCTTTCAGATTCATGAATCCTATTTTTTTATCAAGAAAAGAATGTGTGCAGAAAGTAAAATATAAATTAAAGACTTTTTTTTGCATCAAAAACATATCACAATCGCAGAGTATGGTGCTAAATTAGAGACAGTAGTCATGACTGACAAAGAAAAGTTAACATCTATGTTTAATTAGATGCGCAAATAGGTAAAGTTATGAGTGGAAATTCACTACTGATATTCATAAAATGTGGAATGCCACTAGAAAATGGATTTACTCCTGATCACGATTATGCTAATAAGGTGTATTTTAAGCATGAATAAATCTACTGCCATAGATGGTTAGTGGATGTTTCTGGGGAGTGATACCATAATATCGTTGTCAGAATATTGTCTGACTTAGATGGTGTGTCCTACATATCTTCAACTAAATTATATCCCCACTGGAGTTAATCGAAATTCTACACCCCATTAGATGATATTCATTTAAAGGATATTTAGGACAGAGTATTTATGACTAACAATATTTCGGTATCTCATATTCTGACATGCAACCATTTTTGGGAGGGAACACCTGCAAAAGTAGATGAACACCCACAAATTGCTAAACTTTTGCAGGCAGTCTCTCACCTCAAATACATTCTAAATTTATGTCAGTCAAGGGCAAGAGTAAATGTGTATGCATTGAAAGCAAGAAAGTGGCAGGAACATCCCCAAAAATGGTAGGGCTGTAACGGAATGGGGTTTTTCCACAGTGCAAAATATTTTCTTAGTAAAGGAAATAAAACAGTTTTCGCATTCACAAGTCACTCAATGGCATTCGTCTAGAAAGATATTAATAAACAATTAAACCTAAAGATAGATTGTACAGGGGACATGGTCAGGATGTTGAAGATGGCGGGCGCTATCTAATTCGGCTCCGCGTCACCCGCCCAACTTCCTGTCTCATCCTTCCTTAAACCGTCAACTACTGAGCCATCCGAGAGGGGTGCATCGAAGTCCTCCCTCAGTGGCAACTGACAACCCCGAAACTGGTCCAAGGATGATGAGCGGAGAACCGTGCGAGGCTAGTAGATCCCGGTGTGGCCTTCCTGCACCTGATGCGAGTTTCTCGGCCCTGGTGAAGCGGCCGGCAGGTGTCGCTACTGGAGGAGTGAGCACCATGCAGTCGCACAGACAGGCACAACATCTGGCTCCCCCCTTCTCCCCAGGGTGTGTAAACGACATGGGAGCACCCGGTAGAACGAATGCCAGAGAGCGCTGGGGTTCAGCCAGCGCGGCCTCTGCCTTGGGGTGGCCCAAGCCATGAGAGACAGCCGGCTCTGGAATGGAGCCATGTGGGGGTGCCAAGGCTGTTGGGGAAGAGAAAAGAGGTCCCTCCCCCCCACGACTGAAACCATGACTCCCTGGGGCCCTATCCCGGGGCTGTCCCGCGGTGAGAGGACATGCAACGATCACCTCTGCAGGGCCCTGGGGATTGCTGGGTGCTGCTGCAGGCTTATAGGACATGCATACCTCCTGCCCCTGGGATTGCGATAGGGGAGGGGGGTGCGACATGGGACTGGAACACCTATGCTAGTGGGCCCTGAAATCAATGCAGACTACACAGGGTGCTGAATGCCTGTGAAATGGACTTGCTCTGCGGGTATGTCGCTAGGGCCCCTGTGGGACTGCTCGTGCCTCACTGAGCTTCCCCAGGGGCTGGAAGGTGCGGTCGGCCATAAACGACGATCCCAGCTAGCCAGCATCGATGACCTTGACATGGCCAAAGACAAGATTCCACCACAGGGCAAGCAAGGAAACTTGGACAAATATGCAAAATTGATTGCAAAGCCTGTGGAGACTCCGGGATCAGGGAAGCGTAGCACATAGTGGCGTGGCTGACATGACCACGATCCTCGCTGCCATTACCCACTCGTGGGAAGCCCTCGAGGCCAAGATTGGGGCTGTGAGCTCAGATGTCATGCTTCTCTGCCAAGACCTGTGCCGAGATGTGGGCAGAATAACAGATGCCCAAAATTGTCTGTCCTATAGCTGTCTGTCTCCAAACTCTCCACCATCTCTAAAGAATTGGCAGAATGGGTCGAACACGCAGAGGGAAGAGACAGACGAAATAACATTTGCCTTATTGGTTTTCAAGAGGGCTGTAAAGGGCCCTCCCCTGACGCCTTTATGGATTGATGGACGAGGCGCAGGCCATATGGCTCGCCTCCCAATCCCGCATATACCAATGGGGGAAAGGGAGAGTAAACTACTTCACCATCTGTGCTTCAACTTGCAGTACCTTGACCCGATCCTATATCTCACTGACCAAAATGGCACAAATATTACAGGAGACATGGAGGTGCCCACACATTTACACAATTCTATGGCAGTTTGTACTCTGGGCGAGACATGCTTTCTGAATCATTGATGGCTGACTTTGTGTATGACGTTCCTCTATGGACCCTCACGGATGCACAACAACACTCCCTGTAGGGTGGGTTGACAAATTATTGAAAGCCTTGGGCCGCCTCAACACCCGGAATGAATGGCTTTCCGAAGGAGTTCCACAAACGTTTCATGTATAAACCGGGAAACCCACAGGAGGCTCTCCTCAAGGAGGCAATGGAGACTAAGTGGCTACCCCCACCTTCCCGAGAACCGAAATTGTGATGAGCCGAATTCAAAGCCTGTGTGAGTATTAAATGACCATCAGCACTGGTATTTTTTCTTGTTCGTAGGGCCTAGCCTTGCTGACCGATACAGGCCAAAACCCTTCTTTCTTTGTTAAACACTTTCTAAAAGTGGCATTTCTAAAACAGTAATGTTAAATCCAACTTCACCAGTAAGGAGGATTTATCATTACCATTCCAAACATATCAAACATGAAAAAGTTACTCCTCTCTGATCAGGAATTACAGCTTAAAAGTATATTAAGGAATTCCCAATACTGGCCTAGGAGAGGGGTAGGCCTCACGGTAGTGAAAAATTAAATAGGATGTTTGTCACTACCAGGACATGCAAAACATAAAGGTACATGTCCTACCTTATAATTACATGGCACCCTGCCCTTAGAGTTACTTAGGGCCTACCTTAGTGGTGACTTATATGTAATAAAAGGGGGAGTTTAAGGCTTGGCAAGTAGTTTTAAATACCAAGTCGAAGTGGCAGTAAGCTGCACACAGGCACTGAAGTGGCAAGCCTGAGACAGGTTTGAAAGGCTACTTCTGTGGGTGGCACAAGCAGAGCTGCAGCCCTCTAGTAGTATTTGAGGTACAGGCCCTGGATATATGGTATACCACTTTACAGGGGACTTACAGTACAACAAACATGCCAATCAGGTATACACCAATGTCATCATGTTTAGGAGAGAAGCACATGCACTTTAGCAGTGGTTCGCAGTAGTAAAGTGCTCCGAGTCCTAAGGCCAACAAAAGGAATCAGCAAAAATGAGAGGCAAAAGGCAAAAAGTTGGGGGAAAGACCACCCTAGAGAGGAGAGGTCTAACAGTGTCAAATCAAGTATATTTGTGAAGCTCCAAAGAAAGACTGCAACCTTTACAGAGGAAAGAAAACCTGTTTGGTGTCTCTAGCCCCTCCGCACTGAGTTAGGCTTGTATGTGTAGGAGTGTTTTGAGTCAGACAAAATCTGCCAGAGAATCTCCTATGTTCAGGTAATATAACAGAGTCACAACCCAATCCCAGGAATCAGTACACACACATGCCACACCATGATTGTAAATAATGTGAACAACTCAGCAAGCACAATAAAGCAAAGCCCGAATCATATTTAATCACAAATCCCTACTTAATTAGCCTAAACCCTACTTGATTTATAACTAGCTGTCTAAAACTGTAGTTGTATTAGTTTATTTGCATATGCCAAGTCATGTAAAGCTTTCCTGCATGCCTTATGTTGCTGTTAGGCCTGAAACTTCATATTTCAGCATCCCTCCATTAACTGGAAAGTGGTCCTAATTATGCCTCATACACCAGAGGGGGGGGGGGGGTCAGCTGGTGCTCGCCTCCTGTATGCTACATAGGACAGTGAACACTACTCTTTGTCCAGTTATAGGATGTACATGCATGCCTATTGCTCCAGTAACTCATCTCCTTCCTTCATTGGTGTAAAGTCTTTATTTATTCATCATTTCTACTCAAAGAACACCTGTGTGCAGTTAAGGGCCTCTACCTGAAATTCTACCACAATTTGCAACAGGGTTTTAAAGAGCTCCATCCTATCACCTGCAGTCTTTAGTCTCCATATAGAGATGGATGTCCCTAGCAATGAAATAGCAAATTGAATCCAACTCTATTTTACGGTTTCCACATGGAAGATACCAACTAGCTCACGGATTACCTAGCCACCAATGGTGGTTGCATATTTTTGCCAACTATTTAAAATTAACCCGCTCTAAAATGGATCTCTTCTTAGTGCTCGAAACATCCCAATCCTGTGGTTCAGATACGACTGTCACATGTGGAACCTACTCACTCCCAAACTCCCCATATTTAAAAAAAAATATCCATGTCCATATGCTTTACAGGCTGAACTGTGGAAATTCCCTAATTGATATACTTTCAACATCTCTTTACTCCACTGCAGATTTCGGCATCCCATGTAAGGACAGAGAGAAGCGCACCATTAACATAGAGGGACAGAAGAACCACCAGAATCAAAGAGAATCCAAGAAGTCCCACTTTTTTAGCATGTGCTAGTTCTAAAACTCCAAGCACTTCACAGCAGCTTTCAAGCATTCCAGAGACATCAGATGGAAAATTAATATTGGTCAACAAATCTCTATGGTTCCACAATTCGTATGCTGATCAGTCTGAAAGAATCATGATAGTTTTGCTGGTTTTCACACAGGTAACTGTTGGCCATTTGCCATTCCGTTTTGACCATGTTACCTGAACCATCATAATCCTGAATGTTATATTCAGCTTAGAGTGTCACTCATGACACTAAAACATGTCCAACACATTAAAGGTTAAACATATTGGCACTCAAGACAACCATGGGTCACAGAAGACCAGACCGTGAAGTACTGCCAGCACTCGCTCTCCACTGCTGTCATCCCCACTGACTTCAATAGTACATTAAAGCTCTCACAAAGAAATAAGCATTTCTCAAAGCCAATAGTTTTCGCCTAGGCAAGCCTGCAATATATATATATATATATATTTTTTTTTTTCCCCGCAAACATCTACAATAGAAATTAAAAGTGCAAAAGTAATAAAAAGTAAATTTACCACTGTCTAAAAGTGGCATGTTTGCTAAAAAGGTACGTTCAAAATGACACGTCACAAAAATAGAAAAAACACATGAAAAAAACAGAAATTAAAGCACTAAGTGGCCTACCATCGCTGCCTCTGAAGTAGAGTGGGCAGATGGGCAACTGTGCAAGAGCATAAAGCCATCCCTCTGAATGCAGAGAGCCAAATGCTGAAATGGGTTGAACCACTGCATGTGCACCGGCTGTAGACTGTGGTGGGCGGAAGAAACACATGATTGACCCAAATAGGACACTGGAAGACGGCTGACCAAATTCTCTACTTGTATATATTTGTATATTTGTAAACTGTTATTATGATTCTTTTTGGACAACATGAGTCCGCTAAATGTGTCTCTAGGCCAGACCTAAGAAAAAAACCATCCTGAACTAATAAAGGAAACACATTTACTTCGAGCAAAAAATTCATAACAAGGAAGGAAACTCCTGTACATTAAAAATAGTTTTCAAAGACTTGTTATTAAATCAATCAAATATTTACAGTGGCCACAGTTTTATATAACTCGGGGTGTCAGATCTGACCACCCAAGTGACATTAACGTGCGTAAATCACAGCCTTAGGGCCAGATGTACGACCCTATTTTGCATGCGCAAACAGATTTGCGACCCGTTTGCGCATGCAAAATGTCACAAGGCCATGTACAATTCCAAAATATTTAGGAATTGCGAGTCGCTATTAAGAAGGGGCGTTCTGTTCCTAATAGCGACCCCAAAGCCATGTATGAATGTTTTGCAAAACACTTGCAAGTTACCACCCTCTTCAAGAGGGTGGTAACGCACTCGCAAAAGGGAAGGGGTCCCCAGGGGACCCCTTCCCCTTTGCAAATGCAGGGGGAAATATTTTTTAGGGGCAGGCAGTGGTCCCAGGGACCACTGCCTGCCCTTAAAAAATTAAACAAAAACGTTTCATTTTTTTAATTTAAATGCATAGCTGCATTTAAAAAAAAGAAAACCTGCTTTATTGAAAAGCAGTCCCAGACATGGTGGTCTGCTGAGCCCAGCAGGCCACCATCCCTGGGAGGGCCAGCCATTCCCAATGGGGTCGCAAATTGCGAGAGGCTCTATAATATTTATGAGCCTCGCATTTTGCGACCCCATTGGGAATCGCAGTGTCTCTGACACTGTAGTACATTGTAAAAAGCGCCTCGCAATTTGCGACTTGCAAATTGCGAGGCGCAATTTACAAGGGTCGTACATCTGGCCCTAGATTTGTTATACACAAAACGTGAATTTGCATTCGCAAATGGATTAGCTGTCATGTGAAATATTGACATTTTACATTTGGTTTATGGGTATTTCAGCCACCCTTCCCTGGATAAAGATGGTGAAGCAGCTGATTATTTAGTCATATCAAAGGGCATGGAACACCCCTGAATAATATTGGGTTTAACGGTAGAGGCTTCACCTAAGAGAAACATGTTTTCCTCATGGAGAATACCAAAGAGAGCAAGTTGTTACTCAGACTTTCTTTCTGAATAAAGCCTTGTATTCTCACACTCCCCTCCGCACACAAAAGCCCATCTTGCTAAGTTTGTACAATGTACATTGTGTTTGTCCACTCTGTATCACACAATGGCCATCTGCGTCTTTCTTACCGGTGTCATCCTTCTCTCCATACAGAATGAGGTACACGTTAGCATCGGTCCCAGAGTTCTTCTTATCTCCTGTCTTCACTTTCACGGTGTAGGTGGTGGACTTAGCTGTGAAAGACCAGAACCCAGTCTGAGTACTTCCTTGAATGAGTTAGACAGATCAAGAGCAATTTTACCCGCAAAAATATTGATCATTGTTTACCACTCACACTTTACCTAAATTGACTACATCTATTATTTACCACTCTAGTCTGCATTCAATACTTCCAGGGAGCACACCTCAATTATCTAAGAAGATATGGATACAAGTAATGCTACTGATGAAGATGATACACAGGTGTAGTAGTGGGGTAGGTAGGGTGTGTATAGTTCCCTTTGAGTGTAATGAGTAGAACAGGTAGAATGTAGTGAGGATCCAATATACATGTGATGTCATGGAATTTTATACCCCAGTAAGATATGGAGCAGAACTGAGAAGGCTGTGTACATCCTTGTGCAGAGATACATGAAATAAACTACATGGAACCAATACATTCGTCTACGTCATTACTAAAATGGGATTCTGTAATCCCTGTCTAAATGCCAGTCATTAATTTCTTCAAATCGGCGACTTGTGACGCACCTAGTCGCCAATTATGATGAAAATATGTCAGAACTCGACTATTATAAGTTATTACAGTCAAGTTCTGACGTCACAATGCCTGCTGCCAGCAGGCGAGGTTAAAGGCAGTTTATGTTATGTTATTGATTTTGTAAAGCGCATGGCTGCCCCAGCACAGGGGCGTCCCAGCGCTGATCTCAAACAGACAGAGAAGCAGGGAGGGTTGGCGAGAAGGGAAGCAGATTACTTGGGAAAGAGATATGTCTTTATAGCCTTTTGGAATGACACATGATTTTGGATGCTTCTGATGCTCACAGGGAGGGAATTCCAAAGTTTAGAAGCAAGAAGGCGAAAAGTGGGCCCTCCTGCCCTTGCTCTCTTTACCCGAGGAACAACCGCCAGGTGCTGACCAGTAGAGCGCAGCTGGCGGGTGGGTGTGTAGGGCGTGAGAAATCGGCTAAAATATCGGGGGATTGGGCATTCAGAATTCTATGGGAAATACAGAGGGCTTTGAAGTTGATACGTTTCTCCACCGGAAGCCAGTGTAATCTGCTGATGAAGATCGAAATAGAGCATGTTCTCGGCAGGCCGAGGAGCATCCGGACGGCAGCATTTTGTGCCCTTCGTTGGCGATGTATCTCTGCTCTATTGACACCTAGGTACAAAGAGCTTGCATAGTCCAGCCTGGATAGTACAGTGGCCTGGATAATAATCTGATGGGTGTTAGCATTGGAAAAACCCAACAGAGGTTTAAAACTGCGTAGGAGCCCAAAGCAGACTCCAGCTACCGCCTTTGTTTGAGCCTGGTAGGTCGATGCAGAGTCGACCCATACGCCCAGGTTTTTAACCGTCTGCTTGGGGGCAGGCGGGAGGCCTAGGGTGGACGGCCACCAGTGCTCACTCCACAGATGAGTGTTTTTACCCACCAACAGGATCTCAGATTTGATGGCATTCAATTGAAGACAGTTAGATGTCATCCAGTCTGCAATAGCTGTTAAATCAACTTTAAATTTGAGCTCGTCCTGTGCGGAGTTGCCAGATAACGGGACCACTAACTGTGTGTCATCCGCATAGGATCCTTAGTGACTGCTACCAGGGGTTGAATGTAGATATTAAATAAAGTAGGGCTCAAAGCAGAGCTTAGAGGAACCCCTTGGCGCACAGCATGCCTCTGAGAACAGAAGGGGGGGACAAACACTTGGAAGGATCTCTCAGATAGAAAGGAGGAGAGCCAGCCCAGGTCCGAGCCACCAATACCAATATCTTCCAAGCGCTGCAGAAGGATCTGATGGGACACCATATCAAATGCAGTGCTTAGGTCCAGAAGGATCAGTGCCGAGGCTGGTCCTACAGCTAGTGAGCTCCGCAGGTTTTCCGTAACAGCCAGAAGGGCAGTTTCAGTGCTGTGTCGTGGACGGAAGCCATTTTGGGAGGGTCCAGCAGATTGTTGGCTTCTATGAAAGTGGTGAGAATGGAGTTGATATATGCTTCGGTGACCTTAGATACTAGAGGGAGGAGAGAGATAGGGTGGAAATTCTCCCCTTGGAATAATCCAGAGTGGGTTTTTTAAGTAATGGAACCACCTTGGCGTGTTTCCAGGCGATGGGGATATAAGCAGAGGACATAGACAGATTTATGAGATCGCAGAAGGGGGAGAGGAGCTGAGGTAGGAATTTCGGAAACTGATCAGGTTTGAGGGGATCCGCTGGGACAGGTCAGGTCACGAAGCATAAATGGAGCAGCTGTTTAAAGCAACTGAAAAAACTTTTCTTTTCTTTCTTCTGCTCTATATTAATAGCTTACAATGTCAAGCAGAGAGAATGGGTTTATTTTTGTATTCCTTAGATAGAGAAAAGCTAGATTCTTTCTGCATGTTTCTACACATTCATAGCTACTGCAGCTTCTATGTTTTTTTAATCTGACTTGTATTTAACTGTTTCTAATATCTATTTGCAACAAGTATACGACAAGTTGTTTGATGTGTTAATTTTTCACTAGAGGTTTTATTTTTTAATCTTCATGTTTGCAAACATGCTCGCTCTTTCATATGAAAGAGCTACGCACCAAGGTTTTAAGTGGTTTATGAGAAAGGTGATGGTGTGACCATGTATTATATGGGATAAAGTACACCCGGGCGTATATAATAAGGATATTGAAAGTCACTTCGGAGTTCTAAAACCTTATAAAGGAACTCAGCCTCATTCCAATATATGGTTATGGAGCTCCTCAGTGACTTGCAATCAGTACAGTAGCAGCCCGCATTGCTCACGGGTGGGGGGGCGGGTGCGGGGTCACGCGGGGAGTGGGGGGGTCAATAATAATAAACAAAATAATGTAAACCTACCTTTCCGACTGCCCGGGTCCCGCGTCTTCACTGCTCCTGTTCTCCTGCCTCAAACAGGAACAGGAAGCAGGCAGTCTCCCTCCCCTCCCCTAAGCCAATCACAACGCTCCAGTGGAGCGTTGTGATTGGTCGGGACGCCGCCCAGCCAGGGGCTGTAGGGGATGGCATGTTCTCCATGTACGCTGCAATGCAGCCTGCATGGAGAAGTGCAGAGTGCACTTGACTGTTTTGGGCGGCCCAAGAGGTAGCGGTAGACCAAACAGTCTTTGCGCACTCAGGAGTGGGCAAACTACTCCTGCCCTGCCCGGGCAGCTCCGCCCGCCGGCAATGCGTAAAGAAACATAAAATGGTAATAACCAAAAGTTATTACCATTTTATGTTTTGGCTTTCTCGCACTGCGAGAAAGCAGTGGGTCGACGCTCCTCCGCCCTAGTGGAAGAGCCGCCCCTGCTTGCAACATCCTTATAATGTACGGCAGGGGGGGTACTTTATCCATAATAAAAATTATGATAATGATGATGATTGTGATAATAATATTAATAACAATAATATTGATAATAACAATAATAATAAAACTTTGAGCCGCTACGTTCTCCCTTGGACTCCTGGTTTCCTGGACTCAGTCCAAATAGCCTAACTGCTAGGTAATCTTCCCTCTGAAGAGCAACACAATAAAAGAGGGATGCACTTCAGCCTCACAGTAAAGCACAGCTAGGTGTGGTTTAGTGTTCTACAGCAATTTTGAGTTTTTAATATCGACCTGCAACATTATCAAGTGCAGGATATTGACTGCCAATATATTGTTGAGATAAGTAGCTTAAGGCAAGTACGGATTTACTTTTCTTAACTCCATATCCATTGGATATGATGATTTATAAATGTATATATATATACATGTATATACCTATGGTTTTTTCCAGTGAATTTCTAAGGTTTTTTAAATGCTAATTTCTAACTATGCCTACAGAGGTAGGACATGTGCAGAAAGAGGAAGAAAAGCGCAGAAAGAAGCAAGATAAATGCAGAAAGAGGCAACAGAAGTCCAGAAAGACGAAGAAAGGTACAGAAAGAAGCAAGAGATATGCAGAAAGAACCAACAGAGGTGCAGAAAGAGGCCTTGTTGCAAAGTCATCCTGTGCCCCCAACTTTTTGCTGACTGGTACTGGTGGTAACTGACTCTGACTAACCAGGCCCGGAGCCAGTGCTATCCTGAAAGACACTTAGAATACAGTGAAAACACCTACATACACTAGGGTACACTATGGGGTGATTGGCTGACCTCCCCTGTAAGGCCCTAGTACATAATAGCGATACCAAAGGGGATGATGGACGGAGCATTAGAGCAAATCAAACACTCACCCCCAGTCAACTGATCTGGGTTTAATCCATCATCATTCTTTAGATCTCTCCACCACCCCAGTTCAGACATGGCCATATGCAAATCAGTCTGACCCTGTGCCTCATGGGAACAGTCCAACCCGAACTGCCAAGCCATGTCTTCCCTGGACCGGAAACAAGCATCCTGGGACCGGTTTCGGGTTCAAAACCCTCATCAGCCAGGCTATCTTGAATCCAGTGGCAAAGTGAGCAAGGGACCCACGCCTGGGCATACCCTGCCAACTTAGGGCGAACAAAGCGATACCACTGTGCCACTGGAATCAAGCTATCCTGGCTGAAGAGGGGTGAAACCCTGACACCGGTCCTAGGATGCTTGTTTCCGGTCCAGGGAGGACCTGGCTTGTCAGTTCGGGCTGGACTGTTCCCATGAGGCACAGGGTCAAGACTGATTTGCATATGGCCAGGTCTAAACTGGGGTGGCATGGTGAGCAAAAGAATGATGGATTTAACCCAGATCTCTTGACTGGGGGTGAATGTTTTGATTTGTTCTGCATTCCGTCCATCAATTGTGTGTCTTTTGCTTTCTCGCCCTAAGTGCGCCAGGTATGCCCAGACGTGGGTCCTGGGCTCACTGTGCCACTGGAATCAAGCTATCCTGGCTGAAGAAGGGTGAAACCCTGAAACCGGTCCTAGGATGCTTGTTTCCGGTCCAGGGAGGACCTGGCTTGGCAGTTCGGGCTGGACTGTTCCCATGAGGCACAGGGTCAAGACTGATTTGCATATGGCCAGGTCTAAACTGGGGTGGCATGGTGAGCAAAAGAATGATGGATTTAACCCAGATCTCTTGACTGGGGGTGAATGTTTTGATTTGTTCTGCATTCCGTCCATCAATTGTGTGTCTTTTGCTTTCTCGCCTAAGTGCGCCAGGTATGCCCAGACGTGGGTCCTGGGCTCACTGTGCCACTGGAATCAAGCTATCCTGCCTGAAGAGGGGTGAAACCCTGAAACCGGTCCTAGGATGCTTGTTTCCGGTCCAGGGAGGACCTGGCTTAGCAGTTCGGGCTGGACTGTTCCCATGAGGCACAGGGTCAAGACTGATTTGCATATGGCCAGGTCTAAACTGGGGTGGCATGGTGAGCAAAAGAATGATGGATTTAACCCAGATCTCTTGACTGGGGTGAATGTTTTGATTTGCTCTGCATTCCGTCCATCAATTGTGTGTCTTTTGCTTTCTCGCCCTAAGTGCGCCAGATATGCCCAGACGTGGGTCCTGGGCTCACTGTGCCACTGGAATCAAGCTATCCTGGCTGAAGAGGGGTGAAACCCTGAAACCGGTCCTAGGATGCTTGTTTCCGGTCCAGGGAGGACCTGGCTTGGCAGTTCGGGCTGGACTGTTCCCATGAGGCACAGGGTCAAGACTGATTTGCATATGGCCAGGTCTAAACTGGGGTGGCATGGTGAGCAAAAGAATGATGGATTTAACCCAGATCTCTTGACTGGGGGTGAATGTTTTGATTTGTTCTGCATTCCGTCCATCAATTGTGTGTCTTTTGCTTTCTCGCCCTAAGTGCGCCAGGTATGCCCAGACGTGGGTCCTGGGCTCACTGTGCCACTGGAATCAAGCTATCCTGGCTGAAGAGGGGTGAAACCCTGAAACCGGTCCTAGAATGCTTTTTTCCGGTCCAGGGAGGACCTGGCTTGGCAGTTCGGGCTGGACTGTTCCCATGAGGCACAGGGTCAAGACTGATTTGCATATGGCCAGGTCTAAACTGGGGTGGCATGGTGAGCAAAAGAATGATGGATTTAACCCAGATCTCTTGACTGGGGGTGAATGTTTTGATTTGTTCTGCATTCCGTCCATCAATTGTGTGTCTTTGCTTTCTCGCCCTAAGTGCGCCAGGTATGCCCAGACGTGGGTCCTGGGCTCACTGTGCCACTGGAATCAAGCTATCCTGGCTGAAGAGGGGTGAAACCCTGAAACCGGTCCTAGGATGCTTGTTTCCGGTCCAGGGAGGACCTGGCTTGGCAGTTCGGGCTGGACTGTTCCCATGAGGCACAGGGTCAAGACTGATTTGCATATGGCCAGGTCTAAACTGGGGTGGCATGGTGAGCAAAAGAATGATGGATTTTACCCAGATCTCTTGACTGGGGGTGAATGTTTTGATTTGTTCTGCATTCCGTCCATCAATTTTGTGTCTTTTGCTTTCTCGCCCTAAGTGCGCCAGGTATGCCCAGACGTGGGTCCTGGGCTCACTGTGCCACTGGAATCAAACTATCCTGGCTGAAGAGGGGTGAAACCCTGAAACCGGTCCTAGGATGCTTGTTTCCGGTCCAGGGAGGACCTGGCTTGGCAGTTCGGGCTGGACTGTTCCCATGAGGCACAGGGTCAAGACTGATTTGCATATGGCCAGGTCTAAACTGGGGTGGCATGGTGAGCAAAAGAATGATGGATTTAACCCAGATCTCTTGACTGGGGGTGAATGTTTTGATTTGTTCTGCATTCCGTCCATCAATTGTGTGTCTTTTGCTTTCTCGCCCTAAGTGCGCCAGGTATGCCCAGACGTGGGTCCTGGGCTCACTGTGCCACTGGAATCAAGCTATCCTGGCTGAAGAGGGGTGAAACCCTGAAACCGGTCCTAGGATGCTTGTTTCCGGTCCAGGGAGGACCTGGCTTGGCAGTTCCCATGAGGCACAGGGTCAAGACTGATTTGCATATGGCCAGGTCTAAACTGGGGTGGCATGGTGAGCAAAAGAATGATGGATTTAACCCAGATCTCTTGACTGGGGGTGAATGTTTTGATTTGTTCTGCATTCCTTCCATCAATTGTGTGTCTTTTGCTTTCTCGCCCTAAGTGCGCCAGGTATGCCCAGACGTGGGTCCTGGGCTCACTGTACCACTGGAATCAAGCTATCCTGGCTGAAGAGGGGTGAAACCCTGAAACCGGTCCTAGGATGCTTGTTTCCGGTCCAGGGAGGACCTGGCTTGGCAGTTCGGGCTGGACTGTTCCCATGAGGCACAGGGTCAAGACTGATTTGCATATGGCCAGGTCTAAACTGGGGTGGCATGGTGAGCAAAAGAATGATGGATTTAACCCAGATCTCTTGACTGGGGGTGAATGTTTTGATTTGTTCTGCATTCCGTCCATCAATTGTGTGTCTTTTGCTTTCTCGCCCTAAGTGCGCCAGGTATGCCCAGACGTGGGTCCTGGGCTCACTGTGCCACTGGAATCAAGCTATCCTGGCTGAAGAGGGTGAAACCCTGAAACCGGTCCTAGGATGCTTGTTTCCGGTCCAGGGAGGACCTGGCTTGGCAGTTCCCATGAGGCACAGGGTCAAGACTGATTTGCATATGGCCAGGTCTAAACTGGGGTGGCATGGTGAGCAAAAGAATGATGGATTTAACCCAGATCTCTTGACTGGGGGTGAATGTTTTGATTTGTTCTGCATTCCTTCCATCAATTGTGTGTCTTTTGCTTTCTCGCCCTAAGTGCGCCAGGTATGCCCAGACGTGGGTCCTGGGCTCACTGTACCACTGGAATCAAGCTATCCTGGCTGAAGAGGGGTGAAACCCTGAAACCGGTCCTAGGATGCTTGTTTCCGGTCCAGGGAGGACCTGGCTTGGCAGTTCGGGCTGGACTGTTCCCATGAGGCACAGGGTCAAGACTGATTTGCATATGGCCAGGTCTAAACTGGGGTGGCATGGTGAGCAAAAGAATGATGGATTTAACCCAGATCTCTTGACTGGGGGTGAATGTTTTGATTTGTTCTGCATTCCGTCCATCAATTGTGTGTCTTTTGCTTTCTCGCCCTAAGTGCGCCAGGTATGCCCAGACGTGGGTCCTGGGCTCACTGTGCCACTGGAATCAAGCTATCCTGGCTGAAGAGGGGTGAAACCCTGAAACCGGTCCTAGGATGCTTGTTTCCGGTCCAGGGAGGACCTGGCTTGGCAGTTCCCATGAGGCACAGGGTCAAGACTGATTTGCATATGGCCAGGTCTAAACTGGGGTGGCATGGTGAGCAAAAGAATGATGGATTTAACCCAGATCTCTTGACTGGGGGTGAATGTTTTGATTTGTTCTGCATTCCTTCCATCAATTGTGTGTCTTTTGCTTTCTCGCCCTAAGTGCGCCAGGTATGCCCAGACGTGGGTCCTGGGCTCACTGTACCACTGGAATCAAGCTATCCTGGCTGAAGAGGGGTGAAACCCTGAAACCGGTCCTAGGATGCTTGTTTCCGGTCCAGGGAGGACCTGGCTTGGCAGTTCGGGCTGGACTGTTCCCATGAGGCACAGGGTCAAGACTGATTTGCATATGGCCAGGTCTAAACTGGGGTGGCATGGTGAGCAAAAGAATGATGGATTTAACCCAGATCTCTTGACTGGGGGTGAATGTTTTGATTTGTTCTGCATTCCGTCCATCAATTGTGTGTCTTTTGCTAGTACATAATAGGGCAGGGGGATTAAAACTACCTCTAAGTCAGAGGTGCAGAAACATGCTTCTTTAACTAGTAGTCGCGTTTGCAGAGTGGTAGAGAAAGGGTGCTCGGCCTCCGACCAGCGCTCAGGAATTCTGCTGCGTAGGACTTACAGGAGGTACCAGGAGAGCTTCTTGGCCCCCAAAGTCCCTCAGGAGTAAAGTGGACTTCATCCCCCATCCCATAGTCTGCCAGGAGGCGCGTTTGCAGAGTGGTGGAGAAAGGGGCATGGCCTAAGAAGATGTCTTAGCAATCCTACTGTGTGGGACTTACTGGAAGTAACAAGAGGGGTACTTGGCCCCCAAGGACATCCTTGGGGGCCAGCTACCCCTCCTATTACCTCCAGTAAGTACCACACAGCAAGATTGCTAAGTTCTCATAACAGGCCACGCCCCCTTTGCCCACCACTCTGCAAACACGCTCCCTGGCGCGCTCTAGGATGGGGATTGAAGTCCCCTTCGCTGTTGGGGGTCCTTTAGGGACCAACTAGCCTATCTCTTACCTCCAGTAAGCCCCACACAGTGGGATTGCTGAGAGGTGGACACAGGCCACGCCCCCTTTCTCCACCACTCTGCAAACGCACCCCTTGCGCGTTCTAAGTTGGGGGATTAAGTCCGCTTGAATACTGAGGGTCCCTGAGGGCCAACTAGCCCACCAGGTACCTCCAAGAAGCGCCACACATCTGGATTGCAGAGAAATGGTCCGAGGCCACGCCCCCTTTTTACACCACTCTGCAAACGTGCCTCTTGGCGCACTGCTGCTCGGGGGATGAAGCCCACTTGTGTCCTGAGGTCCTCAGGACACAAGAGGACCTCATCGCCCCAACAGCAGTGCGCCAAGAGGCGCGTTTGCAGAGTGGTGTAAAAAGGGGCGTGGCATCGGACCACCTCCCTGCAATCCAGCTGTGTGGCGCTTACTGGAGGTACCTGGTGGGATAGTTGGCCCCCAGGGACCCTCAGTATTCAAGGGGACTTAGTTCCCCAACTTAGAACGTGCCAGGGGGTGCGTTTGCAAAGTCATGCAGGGAGGGGGCGGGGCCTCCGGCGAGTTGCCAGTTTCTTTTTTCTTTTTCTTAAATTTGTTATTTTATGGGAGGGGGATGCCTGGCCCCCCTTCCCTGGGCCACTTTTGGCCCCGGGGACCCCATACATACATGGAAAATGCTATTTACACTGTAGGCATCTGTATGTAGTGTTGTAGATTTACATGCTTAGTATATTGCTACATCTAGTGTTGGGCTTGGGTGTTCAAAAGGTTTTTTTTCTCTGAAGATGTCCTCTCAGTGTACATTGAGCATGGGCACCGACTCCATGGTAGACTGTTTTCCGCACAGTGGGTGAGAGACTATAAGGAGTGTGAACCAAAGTATGATGCGTTAGCACAATGTTGAGTAAATATGATGATTATGAAATTATCTGCCAAATGCACATTCATCCAGGCATCCAGGGAGGAAGCTGGGTGCATGTGAATCTACAGCACTACATGCTATAAACAGATGCCTACAGGGTGGGTAGCATTTTCTGTACATAGCTTGTGTGGTTGTAGATACACATGCTTAGCATAGATTGTATAGCAGTATCCTCCAAGCCACAGTGGCTAGCGTGTGGATGAAGCAGAAGTGTGGAATAATGTCCTTAACACTGCTTGGCCAACTAAAGATTGCTGGCGGGCCAAGAGGTCCACACAATAATGCTCAGTAAAAGTGTGTGAGATTGACCAGGTAGTGCTTTGCAGATATTGGCTAAGAGGATCTTGCCTAGAAAGGCGATAGTAGCCCCTTCTTGCACGTAGTGTGCCCTCGGACAGACGTGGAGGGCTTTCTTCTCCTTGAGGTAACACATTTGAATGCATTTGCAGTCCACCTGGCTATACCAGCCTTGGAAATAAACTGCCCCTGGTGAGATTTAGCAAAGGAAACAAAGAGCTGGTCTTACTTGCAGAATGATTTGAATCTATCTAAGTAGTATATAAAGGACCTCTTAACATATAAGTACACAGTGTTCTTTCTGTCACAGAATCGAGCTGTGGGTAGAAGACCGGCAGTTCTATGGTTTGGTTAAGAGGGAAGGGTGACAGTACCTTAGAGAGGAACATGGGGTGGGCTCAAACAACCACCCTATCTCTGTGCACCTATCTGTATGAAAGGCTTGTGAATGGTAAGGGCTTGCGGCTCGCTAATGTGCATAATCAAGGTGATAGCCATCAGGATGGCTACCTTCCAGGAAAAGGACTGCAGAGGGCATGACTGCATAGGCTCAAATGTTGTCTCCATAAGCCTGTTAAAGACTATCTTGAGGTTCCAGACTGAAGCAGGAGGTACTCTGGGGGTATGACCGTATTTTAGACTCTCCATAAATCCTTTAATCACTGGAATCCTGAAAAAGGATGTGTGTTGTCTGTTCAGCATGTAAGATTCGACTACAGTTAGTTGGAGGGGAATGGTTGTGTAGATCAAGCTCGCCTTCTGCAGGTGCAGAAGGTAGGAGACAGTTTCTGCACTGTAGGATTTAAAGGATCATATTTGCTGGAAATACAGTAATGGATGAAATGCCTCCATTTAGTTGCATGGCAGCATGCGTTGTATGCCACCTGGCCTACTTCAGGATGGACATACATTCTTGGGGGAAGGTGGAGGTAACCAAAATCTAGGACCTCAAGTGCCAAATCGCAAGATTGAGTTGGGATGGATCCGGATGACTGACCTGACCTTGTTTCAGGCTAATTGATAGCTCCAGAAGAGCAGTAAACCAAGGTAGTCTAGCAGTCACTATGATTAAAGTTAGAGATGTTCATATGAGCTTCATGACCACGAATGGAAGCAGTGGGAGAGGTGAAAAACATAGGCAAATATCCCTGACCAGTTCATCCATATTGCATTGCCCATGAACTGTAGGTGAGGCTATCTGGCGGCAAAGCTTGGGCATTTTGCATTTTCTGGCCTGGCAAAGAGGTCAATTCGTGGAGTGTCCCAACGCTCAAAGTATCTGTCGAGGACCTGGAGGTGAAGTTCCCAATCTTTGACTCGATGCATTCTGCTGAGCAGGTTGGCAAATTTGTTCGCTACTGCTGGCAGATGGTCTATCAGAAGGTGAATGTTGTAGCTGGGCTCCCAATGCCAGATGCTCTATGTGCTGCCCTGTTTCTGGATGTATTACATGGCTGTCATGTTGTCCATGCTGATCAGGACTACCCTTTCACAAATTAGTTGGGAAAAGGCTTTGAGAGCCAGCTGAATGTCTAGTAGTTCCAAGAAATTGATGTGGTGGTCCTGGTATTGAAACGGCCACTGTCCCTGAACTGTTCTGTTACTGTGATAGATGTGTGCCCCAGCCTGTGAGAGAGCCATCTGTGCTAATGGTAACCTTCGAAACTGGGTCTGTGAAAGGCCTGCCTTGCACCAGTTGACCACCATTGAAGACAGCGATGCACCTTGGCCTGTGACAATACTAGATCTTCCCATTGACCTTGGGCTTATGATCATTAGACTGCCAGACACACTTGCAGGAGCTGCATGTGCAACCTTACACAGGGAACTATTGCAATGCAAGATGCCATTGTTCCCAAAAGATGCATAACTGTGTTGATGCTTGGGTTGAAAAAAGGCAGCAGGTGCTAAAAAGCTTAGATTCTTTGCTCATTGGTGCATTTTTTCCTGTGACAGTATTTAAAATGGAGCAGAGGAAGGGCTGTATCTGAAGGGGTTGGAGGTGGATTTTGGTGGCGTTGATGGTAAAGCCCAATGCTTGAATAAAGGATATCGTCACTTGCGTGTGTGCCAGACACTACCGCCTACTGCTACTCTTGGATTCCCTAACGGCAGAGATGGGCTGCCACCACTGCCATTTTGTGAACACTCATGGGGCCGTGGTAACCCTAAAGAGAAGGTACTTCCAGTGGGCAGGGCAGATGGGAATATGAAAGTAGGGGTCCTTAAGATCAGGCACCGCTATGAAATCACCTGGTTAGAGGAGGGGGATAACCTGCAGAGGTGCCATCTGGAAGTATTCTGATATTATGTAGTGGGTGTGGGGTCTGAGATCAAGAATATGTCTTTTGGAGTCATCCTTTTTGAAAGTGAGGCAGTACAACGAGTATATCCCTGTCTCTTTATGTTGCGGGGTATGGATTCTATGGTCTCCTTTTGCAGGAGTGCATGCACATCTTCCTTGAGAAAAGAGAGATGCTCCTTGCTGAGCCTGTGTGATCACAGTAGGATGTTGCGGGGACAAGTGCAATGCAGTTTGAGGCTAGATTTGTCTCAATGATAGGTAGCACCCATTTGTCTGTTGTGATTTCCTGCCACGGGTGCAGGAAATTGCGTACTCTCCCCCGAAAGATAATGTGTGATCAGAGAGGATGCAGTGCATGTCACTGTTTGATAGAAGCAGGCCCCTTGCTGGAGCCTCCCATACCTCTACCCCCCATTCTATCCTTTGTAGGATCTGCTACTGTATTCACTGTCGGCTTCATGGTGGTTAGCCTACTGCCTCTTATAAGAGTGGGGCTATTCAGGAGAGAGGGTTTTGGCTCCGCCTCTGGGTTGGTCACTCCAAATGGAGCCCCTAAATCTTGCAGGATGGAGAGCCCACATGGACTTGGTGGTTTCCGTATATTTTTCTTTTTAAAAAAAAATCTTTTTAAGCATCTCATCAGTCTGGCCTGAAAAGGTGTTCCCCATCAAATGGGAGGTTGAGGAGATGCTGCTGCATCTTGAGTTTTAAGCCCATAGATATTGAGCCAGGTGTGGCATCCATCGCAGAATGGATGTTGGCGTTGGAGATGATTTGGCCCTCGGCAGAGTCTCTTCCCCTCTCTTCTGGAACTCTCCAGGGAGGTGTTAATGGAGGTCCTCCATCATCGACCATTGTCCCCTATTGCATATCTTTAAGAGAGTAACCAAATTTGCATTCTGCCAGTGGGTAGCTGCTCACATCACCACCTTCTTGTCCACAGCATCTACCTTTTTGATTTCCTTATCTTGAAGTGGAGCATTGCCAGTGGTGTGTTCTTGCAGGGAGTGTGGACCACTAGGGAATCTAGTGGGGCCTGCCCCTTAATTTTACCCAGGATTACTTGGGGAGGGTTTGAATTTTTTTTCCACCCTCTAGTCTTGAGGGGCTCTCTGAAATTTTGACGAGCAGACTTTAGCAAAGGGAGTAAGTGGACCGAGCGCTCTGATTTGAAGAGGGTCTCCATGAGGAAATCTTTTTCCTCCTGTATCATGAGCATGTCCACTTGTGGTAAGTGGCTGCCCCCCGAATAACTTTGTGGTATGCAGATGTATCATCAGGTGGGAGAAGCTCTGAAGGGGTTATGGTCTAGGCCAGGGTCCCACGGTGAGACTAGTTATAATCGTACCATGGGTCATCAGTAGGACCCTCCCCTATTGGCTGGTGATGGGGATAGGGTCAAATGGCCCATAAGGGCTGCCAGGAGTAGAAGCTGAATAAGGAGATCTCTCCGGAGAGCCTGGAGCAGGCAGTGGTGGAGGGAAGGATGGAAGGTGTGGGTGGTGGAAAGGAATGTGTGGAATAGAAACAGGACTGCTGACTATGTCTCTGTGCCTTTTAGGTGAAAGTTCCTGTGAAAAAAGGCATTGTGGAGGCTCCTCCCTAAGGGTAAGCTTCGTTTTGCGAGGGATTGGCTCCAGCGGCAGAGGGATCCTGGTGAAGATCTTGCCAGTGAGTGGGTCAATATATAGCATTCAACTGTTGTTTGTAGTCGGAAGATGCTTCAGGAGTCTTGCATGAATCTTCCTCCAAGGGGCCTCAATGAGGTTCAGAGAGAATTGCTGCTTCAGTGCTGAACTGAGTTTTGGTGTCGAGGGCCACTTCAACGCTGTAGGCAGCTTGGGTGTCGATGAAGGCCTTGGAGCAGTCGTGGCCTTTGGCACTGACCGAGGCATCAGTGGAGGGCTTTGGAGTCGATGTAGCCTTCGCCATCAATGCTGGTGTGTGGGTGTCAATGACCTTTCTTGAAGGCTTGCTGCCCTCTGCATGCATCTGTGGGTGCCAACCATAGCCAGAAGGCAGCGGTGGCCAGTGTGTGGCTTTGTTTCAACCACCATGCTTGAGGCTCGATGCCCTACTCATGTGGAAGCAGTGTTGTGCCTCAGCGCGAGGTAATGTCATGTATTTCCTGAGTCGCTGGAATACTCACAGCTCAGCATGGTATTGACCAGAGGCCCAGTCTTCGGCACGTGGCTTGCATTCTTTGGACTCGCAGAGCAAGAGCAGGTTGGGGATGGGCAACTGTTGCAAGAGGTGAGCCTCAAGGGGCCACTGCTGCATGTTGCTGTGCGCCCAATGGAGTTCCCACCTGTAACGGAGCATCTTCTATGACCAGAAGGCAAGAAACGAGGGACTGGTGGCGTCGTTTTGCTCAAGGGACTGGTAAATGTTGCACACCTCATGTTGATCAGTCTACAGGTATTTTGTGTGACGTTGAGGACAGTATTGGAATGGTGTCCGTTCCATTTCTCGTGCTGCATTCTTGAGCAATGAAGAGACTGAAAGTGTGCTGGGGCCCCGACTATGAGAACGGTCCTTGAGGTTTGAGTGGTTTCCGATGGATACTTGTATGATAACAGAGCTCCAAAGTGCCCAGTGAAAGAGCTCAATAAGGACATTGGCAGGACCCGCCGGGCACGTGGAAACACAGTGAACTTGGCACCCACTCAGTGCACGTCTGAGCCCGATGGTGGAAAAAAACAATCTAACATGGAGTCGGTGCCCATGCGCAATGTACACTGAGAGGAGGAGTCACACCACATCTCGTAACTCATGAGATTTCTTTTAAGAAAAACAACTTGCAAATGTTCGATCCCAAAACTAGATGGCAGGAGTATGCTAAGCATGTGTAAATGCATCAACACATGCTAGAAACACACACACAGACATATATATATATATGTATATATATATAAATATATATATACATATATATATGTATAATCAGGGCACATAGATGTAGATTTAAGTATAGTAAATCTTTATGCTTTTCTATACTTTGATGAGATAGTGGTTATCTACATTCTGCACTCAATATTGTTGCAGGTCGATATTTTATTATTTTATCATTTGATGTTTCGACATTCAACTGGTCGTGCAATACAGACACTTTATAAACAGAACCATGACTGCTTTCCACTCATTGTGATTCATGAATTCTTAAGTAAGCATTACAATTTTGTGCAGAAATATAAACTGGGTGCAGACCTTTCTGCTCCAGGCCAAGTGTGGCAATAGGTTGCTCGTCATCATCATCGTCACTGTCATCGCCCTTCTTCATGAAGGCTTCATCCACTGGCACCAACTGTCTGGCAATTTGGCCATCATCTTCATCAACCGCTAGCCAGCGCTGGCATGGAAAAAAGTACCTGTAAGACAGAATATGTGAAGAGGGAATTACACATGTGGAGTTTAACATGTGGTAACACAAACTAAGCACCCTGGTAGATTTACACTGTATCTACAAGGGATAGGCAATCTGTAAATCCTTCTATATGGATATATTTATTTGTCATTTGTGACCCTTTTAGGCATGTGAAAAGGAGGGCGCGACCAAGATGGGCAAAAGGGGTGTGTGGATCCAGCAGGAAACAAAAGGAATTCATATCTTTAAAAAAGTAAAATTGAAGTTTTTTCTAAATCCGCAAAGGTGTGTTCCTCACGAAGGGCTTTAAGTAGGGAATTACGTAATATTGGAACCAAGAATGTATGAATGTATGTATGTGGTATTTCTACAGCACAAACCTAGCCTAAGGGCAGCAGAGAGCTTTACCAGATTAAAAGGAGAACACACAGTAAACGTGATACAATGGGCAGGTGATTTCTAAGAGCGACAGTGGACTGCTACTGTCCACTGATGTATGTTCATGTATGTGCATGTTCAGCTCTTTCCCAGATTGGAGTACAAAGAGGCAGTCCTATGGAGACTTGTGCAGAAAGAAAGGCTTCAACAACACTATGCAGGTGGAATTTTGGCACTTCCAGGAGTAGTCTTTGAAGACCCGAGCTGTTTTACGAGTGTGTGTGTTCGTCTGGTGACCTCAGCCTTATGGTATACAGGGTCTTTGCCATGCAGGGCTCTGTGTGTGAGCTCTTATCAGTGAATTTGTTCTTATTTCATTTATTCTTATTTAGTTATCTGATTGTGCTAGCCTGTGAACTGAAATTATGATAATATCCAGGGTTTCTTTAGAGGGAGGGCATAAGCATAAAGGATGGCTTTGGTTCTGAGCACAGCTTCTTGATTGGTGAGAAGGTTGGAGAAGTTGAAGAAAGCTCCTGTAATTCTTTATTAAGGATTGATGAAGTATTACATTTGTTTTATCTCCTCATACGTCTGGCTATCTTTAAGTAAAGGTGAGAAGAAAATGAGGACACCAAAGGATCTGGGTTGTCACGAGGAGGCTGGGGTCTAAATGAAGAGCAACAAGTGACCACAATTGCATGTAAAGCCAGTTATGGGAAAGCAGAGGTACTGGGGTTTGAAGGAACCGAGACCGCAGGGGTGGAGGGGTTCTGGTGGCTGCTGGTCTAGACACCATTGTGGGCATCAATTCTGTGAACGAATTTTACTGATTGTATCTAAAGCAGAGTGACTGCCGAGTGGTTGGTAAATGACGTCTCCGATGATGGGTAAGTTTATGTCTAGTATGCTTTCGCTGAGACATGCCCAAAGATAGAAAAGCTCTCGGAGTGGAAATTACAAGACTGGGAGTCATTCAGAGCAAGGAAAGCTTGCCCCACCCCTCCCCCCCCCCCACGTTTTACAATTTAATTGTTGATAACAATATAAAGCCAAGCAGAACAAGATTCTCCAAGGCGCTGCATTTGAGTGAGAGGAAGAATTCTGAGTTTATGGCAGCAGATGGCATCTGCCGCAGGTGAGACCTTCCTGGCAATTGATCTGGCCCTAGTGAGGCCATCACAAGTCTCATGCACGACTCCGAGTTTGTTGTACTTCTATCTTCAGTCCTGCTAATTGAAACCATGAGTAGATGGCTTACCTAGTATCATCCTTCAGATCTACTATCTCCACTCGGTCAAGGAACCAGGCGGCATTTCCGCCGGAGTTATCATGACGGATACGAAGCTTCTTCAGTGCTCCAAGTTCAATTGCCTTGATAAGGAACACATCTTCCTGCGGGCATCAAGTAATAGAAATGCACAGTGTTCATGACAGGGTTTGGAAGACACCAAGCTCAGCATCACCAGACTCAACGTAAAAGGGTTACAACTGGGCATGATCATATGTGTTGGACTTTCTTTAAATTGAAGAAAAATCCCCAGTTGGTATACAATTTTTGTATAGATTTTTTCCATTCCTGCAGCTCTAAAAGTAGTTACATTCATTACATGAAACACACTCGCTAAGTGCGAAAACAGCAGCTCTAAAGTCATATGCAAGCTGCAACTACAATGGCTCCTCAAGCTCTGGGCATGACTACTTCTCCCTTGCAAACCACAATTTTGGAAAAATAAAGTTCCACAGTAGTAACTCTACCAACCAACCACAGATGCACATCTCAAGCAGACGTGCTATTCTCCTTATGGACCTGCCCCCCCTCCCAGTAGCAAGAAATTAAACAGGGTGCTGTCAGGGTGCATGTACAGTCCTGGCATTCTCCTTACAACAATCACCAGTCCCATGATTCATGCTGAGAGATTCTCTTTATACTAATAAAAGAGGGTCCATAAAAAAGTCTATACATATGTATAATCTACTGTAGTTTGTGGTGCATTCAATTGTAGCAGAAAAAGACAAGGTTTTCGAGGAAAAAGAGTTAAAAAACCAGACAATACGAGATTATGATAAATTGAGAAATAATGAATCAAACTACATAAAGCAATGATTGGGGACAATATTCAGTGCTCCAGGAAACTTCAGTACGTCCTGAAATGCCTCCATGAAAATGCCATGGCATTGTTGTGTGCCACAAAGACCGGGATCAGGTAAGGAATTCTTTTTATTGCTGCAAACAATCAAAATTCCTGTATGGCACTACCTACAATCAAGATTACACCAAGTTAGGCACTAAACAAACAGAAACAAACACTAGCAAAGCCAATAGGTCTAGCGTTTTTGTCCTATTGAATTTGCCAAGATATTTTTTTGCTCATGCTGTGCAGCATCAGCAAAATGTAATGATTTTTTGATAATGTCGTGCAGCTTTAGCAATAATTTTTAAAATAAGAAAAAAAAAAGCCCAATGACGAGGATAAGCATATGTATTGGGTACAAGTCACGGTATACTGGCAGCCCAGTGTGATGACCTGTACGTGTGCATATGGTATGACACAACTGCAATTTTAATTACTTTAGTATTTACCGTTAAAAAATGTAAAGGTGTGCGAAAGAGCTTGTGAAAAACAGTGTAAAAATAGGAGCTGGCGGGCCCGCTAAACTAAAAAAATTATATATTTTTTTAATTCCCCATGGTAGAGTGGTGGGAAGCAAGGGAGGAGCAGTTAGGGGGGAAGTGAATGCGCGGGGGCAGGGAGTGTGTAGGGGGCGTGGGCATGGCAGCAATGGAGAGGTTTGAGGTGGGGGAATAAATAAAAAAAACAGGGTGTGGGAAAGAATGGGAAGCAAGCAAAGGACGAGCTGTGGGTTGAAGGAGGGAGCAACATGCAGCCTGCTGAGCAGGCCAATACCTGCGGGGGAAAGCAGCATGCAAGAGAGAGAGCAAAATAACACATCCACAGGCACATGCATCAACGGTTTTTGCGAGCGCAAATGGTGCGATTCGCAAAAATCGGCCGTTTGCGCCCGCAAAAAGGCCTTTGCGATGCATCAAAGTGAAAGGCACTCGCAATTTAAGATATCGCAATTTATTGCGATTTCTTAAATGCAATGCATGTACCCCTTAAAAATAGCGAATTCGCTATTTGGGGCCGCAAAATACAGAGGAATTACTCTGGTCTGTATTTTGCAAAAACCTTAAAAAATGCACTAATGTGCATTTTTCAAGGTTTCAGGTTACACACACACATGCCCTTGGGGCATGTGTGTGCGCAACATGGGTGCACATCACAATTTCAGGGGTGCAACAGGGTGTCACTTTGACACCTTTGCACCCTTGAAATTGCATGCGCAATTTGCGAGTACCTATTGGTACTCGCAAATTGCACATGCAATTTCCCATTCATTCCTATGGGCCTGCAGGCCCATAGGAATGAATGGGAAGCCATTCCTTAATTGCGATTCGCAATTTGCGAGTCGCAATTAAGGAATGTTTAGAAATCGCTATTTTAATAGCGATTTCTACATGCATAGGCTTTTGAGAGTCCCTAATTGCGATTCCTTAATAATCACAATTAAGGACTCGCAAAAGCATTTCTTGATGCATGTGCCCCCCAGTCTCTTGGAGTGCTAAAAGAAAAAAAGTAGTTGTCTGTATATGAGCAGTGCATGGATATAAATCATCCAATCAAAATAATTGGGGATAAAAGTAGGCTCCAGGGTAGGGACAAACACAAGAGGAAGGAAAGCCAATTAATAATCAAGTAAACGAGAGTGACAAGAAAGCCGGCCAATGGTAATCAATGGGCTGGCTCTAAGCCCACTGCAAGTTTAGGTATCTCCACCAGAGGTCTCTCAACAACAGACAGCTAAAAGTTGTCCTAGTACTAAAAAGCAATAGCTGTTCTGTAAGCATGCAAAGATGCATGCAGAAAAGTTTCCACCGAGCAGACACTCATCACTCCTTCATATACGGAAAAAAGCCACAAATGTCTGGATACATCTCGGGAATTGCACCAACGAGTCAAGCCTTCTGATGGTAGTGCCCAGAAAATAAAGCAATACCATACCTGACCCTTCTCAAACTTGTTCAGGTGGTTGGACTTCTTGAGCTGGCGCTCCCCCGTGTCTCCAATCTCTCCATAAATGTTGACATAAACATTGGCATCTGTCCCAGCACCCCATACACTCCCAGTGTAGACATGAACCTCATACGCATTTTCTGCAAAACAAGAGGTGCACAAACTCTGTATATGGAACACACATGCAAAGCATCTTGAGCTGTCCTAATCCCCCTTTTACAAAGGTGATACATATATAAAGCATAATAAAGTGCACCAGATTCATTACATCAATGTACCAATGTGTGTCTTTTATAATAGATACGGAAAAGGAAAAACGGGTACGCTTTAGAGTCTACAAATTAAAAGAGGACAACAAAGTAACAATTTGCAGTAACATCTGCAGTTCGATACATCTGGAAATCCGGATTGTGGTGTGATTTTCGAAAAAGCCTCATATTTTGAGTGCCCTCTAAAATGTGCTCTCTCAATATTCCATATTCATAGTAATGCATCTTCCCAGCCTTTTCTTTGGGGCTCTGGCGGGCCAATAGTTTCAGCATTCTCCACCCGCGCCAGGTGTACTGGATGGAGCAGTGCCCATCATGTGTAAATCTGCCCTTGCTGGAGTAAGAGAGCTTGAAAACGTATGGTAAGGTCTTCAAAAATAGTACATTTTTAAATGTGCCTGAGAAGGCAGAATTCAAGACTGAGGTGGATGGATATCAGTTCCAATTGCATGAGGATAACCTTCAAGAGAGTGTGCTGCTCCATGCATGAAAGGCTGTGTTTATATTTTTATTCAGATGTTTGTCTTTTCATACCTTTGAAAAATATTTTATTTTATCCTACTTGCGCGGTACCTGTATTTCACCACATTGTAAATCATTTGCTATGTGCCTTTAAGTCTGGTTAGATTGGGGCATGTTTTCATGAGTCTTAGGTAGTATGACCTTATTGATCACTGCACTATTAAGAAATCTTGTATTTTTAGAGAAGTAGGTTCTTGGGGCACCCTTTAGGCACTATACAATGCAAATACCAAATAATGAAGGTTCTAAAAGGTTCTCACGGCCCATGTGAAGGTCACTCTGAAAGCAACATGAGGACCTTAAAAGTGGCCTGAGCTTACACAGAAATGTTATACTGTAAATCAGCAAAACATCAATACCTTAAATCCTGACTGTAAGAAACAGCATCAGTATTCCTACTACTTATGGGTAGTTTGCAGTCAGAGTTGCCTCGCCTCTTCTACAAGGGTCCTCTGAATCCTTCATATGTACCAAGTTAATTTTGGGAGCCTGAATGGTCCACCTATCTGCAGTGGTGCTGGAATAGAAGTTTTCAGAGTGGGGGTGCTGCAATCAATGTTACATCACTTGAGTCATGGGGATTGTGTAAAATCCAAGCATCACACTAAAAACAAGTGAAGCAAATGTATTCAGCAAGAGAGTGATGTGTGAAATATGTTGCTGATGGTGCATTTTGTAGCGCCCTGTTGCAAATGTATTACTAAAGCTGGTGTGGTAGTGCATTGTCATTTACAGACAGCACACGCTCCATTAATATAGCCATTATTATAGTAACTACATTTGAACAAAGATACAGTGTTACTGATAAAACAATATAGCGCACAAATGAAAAGTGTGAAAATTGAGTTTCAGTGAATGTTTATCATTTGCACATCACTAAATAAGGTATCTTGATTTGATCCAATTAAAATCTTTGTTTCTATCACAGTTCAGAAATACAAAAAAGTGTGCTTCATTTTGCTTTTCTGACTGCTAGTATATTCTAAAATATTTGTACAGTTAATATATAGGTATTTAGATTTTGTTATGCATTAGAAAATAATGATATTCTACAGCCTTCTTTTTCACACTCCCTGTACCCCAGCAAGAGTGTCACATAGTTCCCTTTAGAAAATTCCCCGACGGGGCGTGGCCAGGGAAGCCAAGATGGCGGACGCATTCTAATTACATTCTGGACCTCCTCTGCCATATGGACCCCCAGCTGCCCACTGTGGTCATCCTCAGTCAGGGCCTGGCACCTGTGCTCCTTAGGTGCTTGTCGGCAGCCCGACTGTCCTCCGCGGATTAGGCACACTGTGAATCCGCGGTGACCGCAGAGGCAAGCAAGGGCCCCTCAAGATGGCGGCTGCCCTGTGAAGGAAGCTCATGGTGGCCGGGGGTGGAGCTGGCACCTGTGCGGCACGGTGTCCTTGTTCAAAACAGGGGCCTCATAAGGTGAGGATCACTCAGGCAGCACTCTGTAGCAGTCTCCCGTGATGAGGAAGCACCCTAGGCTGCACGGTGCGGTGTCCCGCACTGAATATGGCCTGACTCCTCTGATCCCTCCTCAACTAGGCCTTGGCTTGCTTGGAAGCCCCTCCTGCTTCCTGCCTCTCTGCATCTTCTCCTGTGCCCCCTCCCCGTGAAGGGCCTGGGCTTCTGCCCCTGGACCCTGAAAGGCCGGGCTGAGTGAGGAGCTCCATGGGGGTACCTGTGACTGCCCTCCCCCCACTCACCTGCAGTTAATCCCTGACTGGCCTCCGCCCCAACTTCAAGCCTTGGGAGGCCCTGGCTGCTCGTGTTACCCCGACATGTCTGGGGGAAAAGCGGGTCGGGTTGCCCCCGTAGTGCAATTGACTTCCTTGTTGGGGTGGTGTCGATGGTTGGTCCCCCTGCGGACTTCTCTGGGACAGTTGCTGGTGCTGCAGTGTCACGTAGAGACTGGGGGATGATCCTCTTTCCTTGCTTTTTCTGGCCTCCGCACCTGAGCCTAAGACTTTGCTTACCCTAGTCTGGTGGTCCTCGGTTTCTTAGATGATGAGATCTCCCCTGGTGAGGGGCAGAACCAGTGCAGGTTGAGCCCTCCCCCATTTTGGACTGGGTGCCTGACTGGAGTCTTTGGAATACTAGCAGCAGGGGGCCGTGCTGCTTTTTTGCCACCATGGTGAAGGACAAGGGCATGCCTCCGCACACTCAGTCGTGTATTAACAAGCTCGCAATGCTGGTGGCGCACCATCCCAGACTCCCTTCTAACTCTACTGGTGAGTGCCACCTGGATACCGCTGATGTGCCAGCCATCCTTCAGGCCATCCAGACATCCTGGAAGGCGGTGGAAGGCTAATTCGGGGAGGTGGGGATAAAGTGGGGGAGGTTGGGATGGATGTGGTGCTCTTGCACCAGGGGGTGGATCTCTTAACTTGAAGATGATGTCGCTGATCTCAAAAACTCAGTGGCCAAGCTGACTACCACCTCCCAGACCCTTGAAGCCAGGGCTGAGGATGCAGAGAACAGATCACACTGCAACAATCTTTACTTTGTGGGATTTCCTAAGGGGGTTGAAGCTTCGGACCCTGAGCACTTTCTTGATGCTTGGCTCAAATCCTGGATGACGCCCTCTCCCCATGTATTGTCATAGAGAGAGCTCATAGGGCCCTGGGCTAGCGTCTGCCTCCTGGAGCTCCCCCCGACCTTTGATTGCACAGATCTTGAACCACCGGGACCGAGATGTGAAAGTGATTTGTGATTCTCGCACCCATTTATTTATGAGCCCCAAGGAGGCCTGGGAGCGGGCTGCTGAGCACCGCCAGCTCAGCCAGCGTGATTCACTGCCCATTCGCCAGGAGGACCAGAGACTTCCACTGCCCCGGCGGCCCTGACTATCAGTGGCAAGAAGAGCCCTGATGTCCTGGAGGGGCCAGAAACACAGGGACTCTCCTGATTCCTCTGGAACTGAAGGGGGGGGCCTCGGGCTCCCCCACCCTCACCCAGGGCCTGGGCTTTCTCATTGTTGCTATGGCTAGTTTCCAAGTGTTGATGTGGAATGTCAATGGTCTGCTGGCCCAGATCATGCGTGCGGTGGTCCTTCGCTTGCTAAGAGAAAGTGTCCAGCGGTCTTGATGCAACCGGAGACTCATCTTCTGGGCACCAACTGTTCATTCCTGTATAGGTTCGATCATGACCAGACCTACCACGAGGGGTACCTCAGGAGTTCCAAGGGTTGGCTTCATTCCTCCAAAGGTCATTCCCCTTGGTGGTGTCTCAGACAGCCTTGGATCCACAGGGTCGCTATGTAACTTATTAAGTGTATATGTACCGACTCATTTGCTGACACAGACCCTGATGACGCTCACAGGGATTGTTTTAGGGCTTCTCCCAGGGAGCCACTATTCTGGGAGGGGACTTCAGCTCAATGCCCAGACCCAACTAGATGCTTGGCCCTTCGGCAGGTCATTGAAAGCAAGGTGTGTGGCATTTGAGGATTCCCTGAATCCCTGCGGTGGCTGACAAGCCTGGCACGCTACTGACAGGGAGTGCATTCACATGGCAGCCTCGACTAAGACCCTTTTGAGGATTGATCTCCCCTTCTCCCGGCTGCCGATATACTCCACATGATGACAACACGTATACTCCACCAAGGCATATCCGACCACTCTCTGGTGCTCTTCTGTCTCAAGGCTCCGACCAGCTCTAGACACCCAATGTGGCCGCTTAACACCTGGTGTCTTAAGGACGAGCAGTTCAGAAAGTACCTTTGGACGGAGCTTGACTTCTACTGTGAGACCAATACGGGCTCAGTGGCCCCTTGTGGCTCTACAGGCGGCTAGCAAGGCCACGATTCAGGGGGATTGATAGATCTTACCTCTGCAGGGCAGAGAAGCTTAAGCTGGAGGAGCTTGCATGCTTGGAATTCCGCATTCTTGCCCTTGAAAAGTGCTGCCATGCTGGGGCCTCTGAGGGGACCCATCGGAAGCTTGAGGTCGACCGGACCTCACTGCACCAACTGGCGCATGATGAGGCTCGATTGTGCAGGCGGTTGACCACTCAGAGAGCGTACTAGCAAAGTGATAAGAATGGGAAGCTCCTTTACTGGCTCACCATCGGCGAGATGAGATTGCGTATAATTCCTGGCTTCGAAGATGCAGCGGGTCGAGATCTCACCAGTGCTGAGAACATGGCAGTGGCGTTCGCTTCGCCTTGTACATTCACCATCCCGACCCAAGCGAGACCGGGCTAGCGCGCTTCTACATGACGTAGTCCTGACCAGGCTTACTGCGCTTGAGAGTACAGACCTTGAGTCTGCCATCCCGACGGACGAGTTGGAGGCGGCCATGTGAGACCTAAACACCCTACTGACCCTGGGATGGATGGGTGCCCTGCAGCGTACTATTGGTGCTTCAGTTTTGTACTTACGCCTCATTTGGCAAATTTATATTCTGAATCTAAGCAGCTGGCCTCCTTTATCCCGGAGCTAGATGTGGCCACCATAGTCGTCCTTCCTAAAAAGAGGCAAGCAAATGACACCTGTGCCTCCTACCAGCCCATTTAGCTGATTAACGCGGAGCTTACGATTTTTGCCAAAGTTCTGGCAACTAGGTAGCTGCGGGTGCTGCCCCCCCTTATTCATGCTGATCAGTGCAGCTTTATGCCTCGCCTGTTACTGAATTCATCGGGTCCACATTGTTCTTGCCCGCCATCACAAAATTATCGACCCCAGTGTGCTACTCCTAGCTGATTTCGAGAAGGCTTTTGACATGGTGGACTGAATCTATCTTGACCAGGCTTTGCTCCGCATGGGCTCTGGCCCAAAGTACCGTAGACTGGTCTGTCTCCTTTATGGCGAACCCTTCGCTCAGGTCCTTAATGTAGCGTTCCCATGCCTTTTCCCATTCGCAGAGGTACTAGGTATGAGTGCCCTCTCTCCTCCCTCCTGTTTACCCTGGCTATTGAACCATTGGCTACAATTATCCAGCATGATGCTCAGGGTAGTGGATGGTGGTGGAGAGAGAGGGCACAGAGGATAAGATAGCCTTATTCGCGATAGACGTGCTCCTCTCCTTGACCCAACCACAGCTGTCAGGCCCTCGAGTCCTCCACATTTTAGGCATATTTGAAGAGGTCTCTGGGTGTTGTGACGAAAGTCTCTCCTGGTCCCACTGCAGGTCGACACAGCGATAGTAAGTTGGCTGAGTACCATCCCTGTTCAGCGCCTGAGTTTCAAATAGCTTGGGCCCTATATATCGCTCTTACCAGACCTGGTTCATACTCTCAATCTGACTCCTCTGTTCACGGATACAAAGTGAGGGATACAGTCCTGGTACAGTCTCTCACTAAATACACTGGGTAGGGTGGCCCTGTTCAAAATGCAGCTGCTCCCTAGGTACCTCTACACCCTCCAGAATTTCCCTTTCGCCTCTCCATCACATGGTTTAAACAACTCAATGCTCTCATTTGGTCCTTCATTTGGAGGGGCAATCCACGTGTATTGCGTGGGCTAAGTGCTGTTGTTTGACGTTTGATGGAGTACTGAGGCTGGCTGATGTTAAGCTCTAATACTGGACATCGCACCTTTTGACCATCAACGATTGGATGACGGGGGGTTGGAGTGATACCACTTATAGAGCAGAATTGGCCCCGTTGAGCCTGGATAGGGTCCTGGGATATCTCTATGGTTGCCCCATTCCCGCCACCACGCTGGAACCCATGAAAGTGGTCCAATTATACTGGTGCGTGGCGCTCAGCTTCATAGATTATGATCTTACACTCAGGCAGCAGACTCCTCTGTGGAGTGGGCACTGGCTACATCATACAGCCCAGCTTTTTTTTATTATTTATTTATTTTTTTACAGAGTTTTATATAGCGCGAACTTGACCTGAATCGGGTATCAGAGCACTTTACATAGAACCAGTTGCATTACATGAGGACACATTCATTTTTGTTAGGCACGGGGAGATTGAGTGATTTGCCCAGAATCACAGGATGTTCAGCGCCATTGCCGAGACTCGAACCCAGTTCCCCAGATTCGAGGTCGACCGCCCTAGCCGTTAGGCCAACTCCTCTCTCCTCTTGAAGGGTTTAGTCAGTGTGATAAGACCAGCATTACATTCTTGAGCAATGTGTGGAGCGGTGCCCACATGCTGGCCTTTGCTGAGCTACAGACCCTTTTCCAGCTTAGCCGTACACAATTTCCCAAATACCTACAGGTTCGCCATGCACTGGCCGCTCATTTCTCTGACCTTACAGCTCTTCCCAACTACAGTCCGCTGGAGGCGCGCTTGCTGATGGGTAGCATCGGCAGCAGTGGTGTATCTAAGATATATCGCTCCTTTGTACACCATGCCCCACTTACAACTGGGTCCCTGAAACTGAAATAGGAGGCCTGGTTCGGGGAGCTTGATGATGCTGACTGTTGAGATGCGCTTATGGCCTGTAGGGAAACTGTCATACCGACCCGATTGCGTTTTGCCCAAATGAACTTCCTACATGCGACCTATTTGACTCCCCCTGAGACCTCTGGCAGGCAGAGCGACTCCACAAACCATAATGCTTCCTCTGCTCCCACCCTGATGTGGATTTTTATCATGTGGTCTGGCTGTGCCCGGACGTTGTGCCCTTTTGGGAGCGTATAGGCTCCGGCTACAATTGTGGAATGGCTGAGGGCAATGGATTGGTGCTCCAAATTGGCGGAGGCAGTGTACAGAGATTGGGGATGTCCATGGAAGCATGCTCGGGTATGGGGCAAATGGTGGGACTACTATGGACTTAGAGGTGATGCCAAATTGTAGAACTGACACAGGTCTTTCCACAGATTCTGCTGTACTGGTGGTGGGTGGCAAGCGGGGGGGGGGGAGTAGATGAGGTGTGCAATTTTGTGTTGTTCAAAATGCCATTAAAGAGTGGTTATAAAAAAAACCTCTTGACTTTACAGTCATACACAGTAAACACCAATCTTAATGCAGTGGCGTAACGAAGGTTTAAGGGGCCCCCCTGCAATATACACGGAGGGGCCCCGCTCCGGATTTAATACGGAGCGCTCAGCCCTAAGTACTGTACTGAGGGGGCCCCTGGCAGCTCGGGCCCCCCCGCACCGCGGGGGATGCGGGGGCCTGTGTTACGCCCCTGTCTTAATGTTTAAAGAATAAACAGTAACTTGTCATAAGAGATAGCCTTACATTTGACCTCTGTCTTCAAAGCACAGCGAATTGGACAAAATTAAAAATAAATAAAGGCACCTTTATTGCTCATCCAGCTTGGTTATTTTAGGGGTGCTGCAGCACTCCCCACATCCTCACTTCCAGTGCCTCTGCCTATCTCTTCATAGACATTTTCTTAAGCCAGGGTGACATCTTCTTTTGTATGTATTATTAATGTACTACATGTAAATGAATATTATAGAATAAGCTGGTATCATGCAGCAGTGTGCTCATGGTTTTTCATGATTTTAACAAACCTTCCAGTCCCGTTGATTCTTCGGGCAGCAGCTCCACAACTATTTCATTATCACCTTCCCCTTTCGCCAACCACCGCTGGCACAAGAAATTATACACTTCCACCACTTCGTCAATTGTTGGCTCTTCATCCTCCTCACTAGACTTCTTCTTTTTTTTCTTTTTTTTCTTATCCACCTCCACCATTTTCACCTCTAATCGCTTAACCATGACGTTTTCCAGGTACCAGCCGTCACCGATGCCTCTACCGTCATGGCCAATCCGAAGCTTGAGGATCTTTCCAACATCAGCAGCTTCCACCTAAGACAAAAATGGAA
Source organism: Calotriton arnoldi (assembly GCA_963921515.1). Classification (NCBI taxonomy): domain Eukaryota; kingdom Metazoa; phylum Chordata; class Amphibia; order Caudata; family Salamandridae; genus Calotriton; species Calotriton arnoldi. Next base: position 1,995,639 of record CAWUFW010001404.1, on the reverse strand, counting down.
ATATGTTATTAAATGAACTATTTTTTCCTTGTCTGAGAACCAAACCTCAAAGCTTACAGCAGGTATACCTTCATGGGGTCACAGATCAACACATTGTTTACTTGTTATGTAAATCTTTGGGGATGTCTGATTTGGAACTAAAGGTTTAAAAAAATCATACCTCATCAAACGCATTGAAAAAATGAATATAAATAAATTATATTATGTCCTACCTAAGTTAGAAAACCTATTACCAAAATAGTACAGTATATCCGTAAGTTGCGTTAGATCAAATGTAAACAAACAAAAGATTGCCCGTAATGTGACATACTCCTAGGGTCATGATAACATTGAATTAGCAAACAAATAGTAAGAGATATAGATGAGCAAGCATAGATGACAGACTTAGTCTGTCTGATCAAGTAAGGTAAACAAATTGAATCTGAACATCCATACATAAACATGGGAAGAGGCTACATATAAAAAACAATTTTTAACTGTAGTATTGGTTAGAATTATCTGCAAGCCTGGAACTTGAAGAAATGTTGCCTTCTAGCACCGGTGATCAGAAGAATGAATAGGGAATAACATAACCCAATGTTTTTTAATTTTATGAGAAAAGGGTTGTGTTTGTCAGCAGTGTTAGGCTAGAACTGTCATTGATATCAACATGTAGTTGATGGTCAACTGAGGAGGTGCTGGTAGCCTGACCGAGAGTAACTCCCCTGCCCAGTATTATCTACGACATCACGGTGTCTGTGGTGTCTCTGTTGTTAATATACTAAACCAGAACCATATATGTTGATAAAACGTGAATGTATTAACCAAACAAGAATTATTTTTTTTCTGTACCCAACAGAATTTGTGCTCTATGCAGTTGACACGTGTTTCCCTCTGGTTGAGTAATAACATAAAGCTTTATTAAGCATCTTTTGTTAAAGTAATATGTTTTCTATTGGCCTCATGTACTTAGTTGGGATTATAGGTGTAGCACTGTATACTCAGGGTCAGTTTCTTCAGTCAACAAATCTTGCTGACAATCAGGACTGAATACATCACACTAACGAACCAGACATATACATAAAGAGAGCATAACTTATTTCATTTGAGTGAATACCCAGTAAGGTAACTCATTATACATTGTGTAAATACATGTTTTGAATTGGGAAAGGGAGTGGTCGCTCCCAATTTTAGTTGGAATGTGGCGAAAGGAGATTTTCTATGAGAAAACACATTTTCTCTTTCGGTAAGAAGAAATAAAATGGAATGTGTAAATGTAATTGGCTAACAATTTACATATGTATAAATGTGCAGCATGTATATTTGAAGCATGTGACAATGCTTATGAACGTGAGCACTCCTGGAAATCTGCAACTGTTGAAGCTTCCCAGGAGCACTCTTGGAATTGTTTCAAAGAATTTGTATATCTACAGTTGATGGAGCAGGGAAAATAAAAAATTAACCCCTAACAAATTTTATAATTAATTAAATAAAATGTTCGTTTAAATGTATTAATCAACACTGTATGTGTGGGAATGGTAATATGCCAATGTATGTGCTAAATAATCTATTAATGGATGTCCGTGTGTCTAATTATAACGTAAAAATAAATGCGTACTAATTAAAAATAAATGCATGTTTGTGCTTCATAGAAATAAAACGTGTCGTTGCAAAAACAATAGTGATGGTAAGTAAGGAACAGTTTAAATGTTGCTTTCTGCTAGGTAACAACTAATTGGGGTACGTAGACGACGGGAGGGAAACGAAAGGGATATTTTTCTCTATTTTAATTATGTTTTGTTTGCCTCAAATTAGTGCTTCTAAAAGTATAACCGAGTGGCGATATAAAATGGCCGCCAGTGGGAAGATGTGCGCAGGCGCAAGGGGACACGTGATATGGGATGAAAACGGAGAAAAAGCTAAAACCTCGTGAGGTTACTGAGACGCTTGGATGCAAGAAATGGTCAAGGCTGGTGTGACCTAATTGAACTGATAGTGTGCCATGATGATCAGCAGAAGGCCCGTGGGAAACAAGTTTAAGAGAAAGGACAATGACTGCGGAGTTCTCGAATGTGTCGAAAGAAGTTACAAATGTACTGATCGAAACGGATGAAAATGTTTAAGCGTATGGGAAAGGAAATGATCCAAGGACCCTTGAATCCAAGAGAACTTGATTAAAAGAATGAATAAGCTGACATGCATGGACCAATGAAAGAAAAGCGTGATATTAATGTTGCAACAGTTAGTTAGCAAAGTTAGAATTAGGGTATAAGAGGGCCTACTCTTAGTGGGAGGGGGTCAGTCGCGGTTGCAGTCACAGTCAGGAGAGGAGTTGAAGAGTCGTGTTGGTGGCTTCCAGTGCTGGGTGGTCCTGATCGATCCCTTACTGAGCGGGAGATGCTGAAAGACTGTTAGATGAGACGGGTTGCAGGTAGCTGATGCTGACGAGCTGAAGTTGCTGTTGCTGTCTTAATTTTCCAGTTGAGTATGAGAATCAGGCTATTTCTAATTCCTAACTTAGGTTAGAAATCATTAGGCTAAATTAGGAAGCTAGGCAGGTAATTAGGGTTTTGGCTTCATGACAAAAATTTCCTTTCTGCAATAAAATGATTATGCTTAATAAATATTTGAATTTAAGAATGAATAATTGAATAAAGTATTAAATTCTTTTTCATGCTTTTAAAAATTATATAAAATTTAAGATTCTTTAAACCCAAAATGACTCAGTGGTTATTTTCCTAAATGATTGTGACATCAGTAATTGGTTATTGTGATTCAGCTGGTCTTAATCACTATGAACTAATTTCTTAAATGAATGATTCATCGACAAACAATGAGCAGGAATATCTTAAGAAATAACTAAAAGAAAGTGACAAATTAAGGTAATAAGATATCCTGGCTCTTCCAGCGGTACATAAAATGGTGTTCTCCATTTAGTTCTCATGCTTCTCCTAGGAGTACAGAATTTCATAAAGGTGTAAAGGAAATCCAGGAGTGTGTGTGTGTGTTAGGCGATGTTTATGGGCCCCATCGTCATGTGGATATGAGAAATATAGTTTGCCCCTGGATGACCTATAAGTAACCTGGGAGGAGAATAGTTTTTATTGTACGCGCTGCATCACTCCAAATATAGGTGTAAACATTTGGGTGCAATTTAAGGTGTTTTGGGGAATTGGATCCTATGTTAGGAAGATCATTTTGAAATAACTTAAACCGATAGGGCACTGAGTCTTTCCCAAGGCATCTTGTGGTCAGATATGGTACCAACAGAAGCTGTGAGTTGAGCTTAAAAGCAGGTTCACGAGAAAAAAGACTATGTTTATATGTTTCATCAACTAAATGCTTCCTTCAGACACAGATGTTAAGGCAGATTATCATAGCCCATGTGTCCATTTCCCTGCCTGCTCTACAGCCATAGTCTTTGCCTCTGCCTTTGCTGTTTTGTTTTGATTACTCCTGTGTTAGTTTCAGGCTTCAACATAGTCACATTATTCCATACCTTTACCACCCTTTCCTAAACAAGTATCTCCTTGTTATCATTGATTTTAGGCCTTGTGAATAGCCTCCTTGACTTGGAACACCCTGTAGATGCATCTCTATTCATGGGAGAGTCACATTGCACCCAGGATGACAAAGAATAAGGACTTGTTTCTTACATAAAGTGAAGCTGCTGGGTTCGTTCTTGACAAGGGTGTGGACAAAAGTAGCATTACAAAAACTACCAAAAGAGAGAACCGCTTAATGTCTCTGTCTTACCTTAAATATATCCACTGCCCTTCTTTCAAAGTCATTGGACCTGCTCTTTAAGAAAATCTCATCTGTTTTACCTCTGTCACCATAGAGCTGCATGAAAACGCGGGCATTGGTGCCGGCTCCTCTGACGCTCCCCGTGGTTACGACCACTTCGTAATTGACCACTAGTAGGAAAACAAGTAGAATTGTGGTAAAGAAAAGCTTCTACGTCAGAAGTCAAGATATGCATTGGTTACAAGCTCTCCTAGACATACATGCTGAAACTTGATTTCTTGCTTGAGGTCAGTAGATGCTTGTGTTGAAATAAAGTGTGTAAGAATAAGAAAGAATTCTAGTGCCGGATCATCCTAAACACTTCTGAGGGACCTATAGAGGCAAACAACTTTGGTTTGAATTTAAGTAAGTTGCATACAGCAAAATAAACTGTTTCATCTGTTCTAGAAAGTTAAGGGTTTTAGATTCATCCTGAAAGAAATTAGTGGATAAAATCTAATTTCAAAGGGATGTGCATGTCATAGTTAAGAAGTCTATCATTAGAATGTATAGTCTTTGCTCTTTTTGTGCTTGGACTTAACAATAAGAAAAAACTGCTACCTTCATGAGCTCAAGGTACAGTTTGGGATATAAGATGTACTAACATTGGGAATAATGATTTCCAAATTACTGTTTTCTCTGAATCGCCAAAAGGAAATTGCTTTTCCTTATGTATTAAACCTTTATTTTTAAATTCACGATTTCTAGTGGGTCGCAAATCGGCTTACTGCATGAATAATAATGAGATAGGTCACTGTTTGCTATCCATTAGGAGTGATAGCCATAACAGGGATGATGGCCTGTAGGGGTCAGCACACCACCATGTCTTTGACTGCTCTTAAATAAAGTAATCTTTTTTTTTTTAAATATGCATTTTTCTTTAAAACAACGGGACGCATTAAAAAAACAGAAGGAAACATTTAACTTATTTTTCAAGAGTAGACACTGGTCTACTGCCTGCGCTTAAATGTATTCATTTTTAGGTCGAGCCCGGGCAGCGCATGCGGTGCTCTGAGAGCCATGCTGTATTCGAGTATGGACTTGAAGCTCCGCCCACTCTCTGCCCATATTTTTCATTGGCTTGTGTCATTGTCCTTTGTAAATGCTGGCTTCTGATTCGTTAATCGGCTTGTTAGTCCCTCCTTAGTAACACCTTGTCTTCATTTGTAACCTCCCATGAGGACTGGCCCTTTTACTTCTGTTGTTACACGACATGTCTTATTTAGTCTGTAAGCCCTATTTTCTTTAATGAGTTTCTTACACTTCAGGCAGGACATGCTTTCCTGCAACATTCAGCGCGCCATGCGTGCTTTCACTTTTCAAGCAGCCCAGGACAATGGCGGCCGCTTCTTTGAAATGAAATAGGTCTTGCACTTACAAGAGTTTGTGCTATTGGCATTGTAAATGACAATGCCTTTTATTTATGTGCTAATTATCAAAACAACTAAAATAAAGGCATTGTCATTTACAATGCCAATAGCAAACTCTAGCAAATGCGAGACCTATTGCATTGCAGATGCTTGTTTAACATTTCTCAAAGGCGAATGGGTTGGTTACCACCAGTTTTGAATTGCTAGTAAAATATTAATGTTTTGCAACCGGAATTCGGTTGCAAAACATTAATACATACCACTGCGATTCAGTAATTGTAAGGGATGCCCAAACCACGCCACTTCCAAATACTGAATTGATATTTGGTCGCAAACCCAAATTGTGATTTGGTAACGTGTTACTGAATCGCTATTTGGGCTTGATACATCAGAAAAAGCTTTTTTGTGGTCACAATTCGGGCCGTTTACTATCACACATAGGCTTCAATCATCTGCCCAAAGTTCCTTAAGATACAAAGGAACACACCATTGTAACACTTGAAGACAAGGCATAAAAGCTTGAATGTCACTTCCTTTGTCCCAGTTGGAGACAGATACCTTGTCAGATTAGGTCAAACTTGTGACCTTCAGGCCTATGTTCAATACATTTACAAAGGGATTCCTGATCAAGAGCTGGTATCACTCAACCAATACGTATCCGTTTGTTTAAATAAGTCTGTTGGCAGAAAGATTGCCAGTTTTGTCACACTACCCTCTTGCAATCAAATCTCATAAGTAGCCGAAAAACGTGTAAGGATAGCCCTTCCCATTCAATCAGTGCAGTGACTAAGGAAAAAGAGGTTGCTGCTTGGCATGGCATCATACTGGGTGCAGTGCCACTGCACTTGAAGCATGAGAAGACCTTCAAGGATCATTTAAAAGAAACTTTCCTCCAGTACAAAAGAAGACGAATCCACGTTGCACTATTTTTCTACTTGTGTAATGCGGGATGGAACTAAAACATTTTGCTCCTGTCTGTAGGAGAGTACTTGATATTTTTTCACCAGGGTAAAATAGAGGGAAAGGATGGATCTTTGAGTTCATTACAGGCTTTAAAAAACATATTTTGGCCCATCCATGAATGTATTAAAATAGTGTATATAATATTTACTGGTTATATATCTAAAATGGATTTTGCTTAAAATGTCGTCCTTTGCCCAGCTGAAAAATGTAGAATACTTATAAAAACACCAAAACAACGACAACATTTGGTGCCCTGTTTTTCACTCATACAAAATTTTATTTAGGACCAAATATTCTTTGCTACATTCCCTAACACACAAGCAGTAATAAAATGGCTTTATTGGATATGCTATGCTATTTGCCCCAGACCTCTTGATTGAAATGGTGTTTCAAAATACCAGAGATAATGGTATATATAATTCATGGGATTCTGTAATCCCCGTATAAATGCCGGACTCTAATTTCGTTATAATCGGCAACTTGTGGCGCACCCAGTCGCAGATTATAAAGAAAAGACGTCAGAACCTATTACAGCCGAGTTCTGATGTCACAATGCCTGCCGCCAGAGCCAGCGACAGAGGTGAAAGGCAGGTCAGGTCACAGAGCATAGCTGAAGCAGCTGTTTAAAGCAACGAAAGCAAAACGTTGCTTTTCTTTCTTCTGTTCTATTTTTCTAGTTTACAATGACAAGCAGAAAGAACGTTTATTTTTTGCACTCCTTAGATAATTAGAGAAAATCTAGAATCTTTCTGCATGGTTCTACACATTCCGAGCTACTGCAACTTTTTTTTTAAACTGACTTGTACTGAACTGTTTCTAATATCTGTTTGCAACAAATATCTAACAGGTTTTTGATGTGTTTAATTTTGCACTAGAGGTTTTATGTTTATTCTTCATGTTTGCAAACATGCTTGCTCTTTCAGGTTTTAACTGGTTTGTGGGAAAGATGATGGTATGACCATGTATTATATGGGATAAAGTTCCCTCTGGTGTACATTATAAGCATACTTCAAGTCACCTCGGAGTCCCATACCCTTATAAAGGCCTCGTTCCTCAATATGGTTATGGAACTCCTCAGCGACTTCCAATATCCTTATAATGTACGATAGGGGTACTTTATCCTATATATAATAATCATAGAGTGCACTTATAAATGTAGAAATGTAACAAGTATGCTGCATAACAAGTTTAGAGTTAAGGGTGGCATTCTATGTTTTTCTGGGTGGATTTGATGGCAAAGGTAGCTGAACACTCACAAACAGGTATGCGTTCACAATCCTTTTGCATATTGTTCCCCACAAGTATGTTCCTGTCAAAGGCAAATTGTATGGGATTGGGCAGAATGACATTTCTGTATGGGGAAAACTATTTTATTCACGAAAAAACAAACGTTACAGATGCACAAGTGGTATTTTACATAATACTTCAAGTTCATTAAAAACCCTCAAGCATAAATATTTCACACTGGAGTACTCAGCGAATCTATGGCTTACAAAATTTCCTGGAGTCTACTAGATCGGTTGTGAATCCTCAAAAGTTATACATTTACTCCAACCGCAGGAGTAATTCTCGGATGGTAACATTTCTACCTCTTTTGGTCTCATATCGGAAGTGCAACATATACTCAAGCATACCCACTCATGGATTTAACCCCTCTCTTCCAGTCTTGTTCACATCCAACTGCCCAGGGCTTGCTCTGTATTATTATCTTGCTAATGACTGACTATACTCTGTCTGTGGGGGTGGGAGGATTTGGCTTTCAAGCCTGGAGACTATAAGCTTGATGTGACCGAAAAGGTGTCCCATAAAAACACAATGACAAGCGCTGGTTATACAAGATATCCCCTAGCATTCATTTGTAAATGTATATCCTCATCACAAAAGCATGACACAAAACTGACTCACATTGTCGCAGAGCATTTGCCACTTACCTCTAAACAGAATAGAGCTCTTTCTCTGTTTGTTGCCATGTACAAACTTCCATTGGAATCGACCCAGTTTTTAGCAGGGATGTGTGAAATTATAGCATTAGTGAAGTTCTGTGAATGTAACAAACTTTGCAACTTTACCAAGTTGTGAAATTTGCTACTGATTCACAACTTTGCCTACGTGGGAAATTCCCTTTAAAATGTTTTTGTAGTAGACATTCCAGGAAATATTGTTTTCTCCCATAAACGTACTCTTATGCTGATTATTTTTCCTGAAATTGTTTTTAAAACATTGATGAAGTTGACAGCATTTTTTTTCATGCAATTGGCGAAGTCCGCCTTCAGCACATTTACACATCCCTAACTTTATGTTCATGGGTAAGCCCTAATTGTCCATTGTTTTTACCTGGTCAGACATGAATCACCTTGGTTTACCACTGTCTAGCATGATACTTTTGACCAGGGTCTGGAAATGAGCAATATGGCTAGAAAATTATGGAATTATATTTTAGAACTGCCCTGTCCTTCTTGTTGTACTGACACCTAATGGGCAGCTGTCTGTCCTCTATCGAATATAACCAAATATTGTTTTACTAACTTGAACGTCGAGCACACTGGGTACCTAGGTGTCCAGAAAACAACATGCTTAACCTTATATTGCATTTTAGATATTAATATTACAAACATGTCATATAAAGGAAGACCACTGTGTCTGAATGCCTTCCTGGTTCATGAAATAAGGTGGCAAGATTTTGTGAATAACATCTTTCACATCCCGTGCGTACACTGGTCACTCATGCAGTCCAGAAGGAGCTAATGACCCATCACCTTATCAACCAGTTTATGTTAATACCTATATCTATAGCGCTCAATCACTAAACCGTTCCCTGGCACCTTGATAAATTACCTCCCAGATTCACTGCCCACTAGCCCTAAAGAACCTGTTTTCTCCTCTTTTCAAGGTTGCACATGATCTCACACCATTCCATTATGCCTCTCAACATAGTTGCTCCATTTTCTTAATTCCATGTTTAGTGCCCTATTACTCCCTAGACAGGAATGTTCAACAGAAATGACCAACACATAGATTCAATACATAACTGTGGACGTGAGGAGTAACTGGTATATCAAGAAAATTAGTTATGTGGTTGGGAGTGCGGTGAGAGACCCTCAGTGTGTTTCTACCTGACTTGCTATCTTCTCATTACAATGATTCTTTCTTACATTTTTCAGTGTCCAGGATTTCACTTGGGTACAGCTCAACCTCCACCTTGCCATCACACTCGTCCTTGCAGAGCCAACGGTTGCAGGGAAACATGTACTGCTTTCCGTGAGCGTGCACCTGAACGACGACGTTGGCCAAGAACCAGCCAGCTCGAATGCCGACATTGTCATGTCCAATCAAGAGTTTTGTGATCTGCAAAGGATGGTTTATCAGTTAACTGTATCACTCATTTCAAAAACATTTAAAAGAAATTTTAAAACAGGAATAAAAACTTTAAATCTTTTACCTTGACACTTCAATACTTCTAGCATGTTTTCTTACATAAAAGATTGCTTTATGCACGCTAACCAAATGTCCAGATAGACCAATGATACAAGATACAATAACTCAAGTTTCTAAATTTATGAAGAATGCTCATACTTTCTTTACTTGATATGATATAGTAGAAATCCCAATTCAACAAATAGGGTGTTAATATCAGGCAGCCATTCACAATATAGAGTCTTTAGGGCTCATTACATTATTGCAGCAAACTACCAATGCTAGTCGTACAATGCATTATCCTGTCCGCCCAACTCTAAACAAGGCCCTTGGTTTTATAAATCATCCTGGACTACGGTTAATATCATCCTTTCCCTATTGTAGTTCTGCAGTGCTGAATGCATTTTATTTCTCTGATGTGCCATGCCATTACTCTTACTCAGTATATATGGAGCAGACTTCACCTTTAATCCACATGAAACAGACTTCCAAGTCAACCTTCCGTGGCAGGATTTCCCTTCCATCCATGCAGGTGGCAGATTTCCTTCACTCTAAATATGTATGCGGCAGCTGTCACCTTATATTTCTGCATGTTAAGCTTTTGCTTTTGGGAGCCCTCCTCTGTTCGATACTTGGGGATTCGGGTGTACCACACGAGCCCAGACCTTCTTGATGGTAACGGGGTGGCAGCTGTCACCTCGATTCGCTCGTCAATCCCATTCTGGGCGTCGCTTCCCTTATCGGTGGCAGGCCTGGCAGCGATCTCCAAGATGAATATTTAGCCCGCCTCCTCCATTATTTTGTAAACCTCCTTTTCCTGCTTCGTTCCTTTTTTCAGGGTCTTCATGCCCTTCCGGGGACCTCTCATGCCATGGGACACGGAGATGGGGGGGACGCTTGTAAAACTTCAGCTCCCCCGGAGCGGGGTGGCCTCGGGGCATCCAACTTCAAACACTATTACTTGGCAGCCCAGTGGGTCTCCTCCTGGTTGGTGGGCCACAACTTGGAGGACACCAGGAGGATCAGTCTCCCCTTTCGAAGACACTCCTTCTTCACCACCTCCATGCCTGAGTGCGAGCCCCCCAGGGTTTGCCTCTTCTCCCACAGGTGGCCCTCACATGCCTGAAGTGCGTGCTTTACCTCTCCAGGCAAATTCCCCATATGCCCCAGTGATTCCACTGCTTTGGTTCCCTGCACCGGGGAGGGATGCCTCACCGGTGGCTGCTTCTGCCGGTGGGAAGAACCTGTCATCTCCTGTATGGGTGATCTTTATGCGGATGGACATCTGCTACAGTTCGAGGCCCTGTTGGAACAATATGTGCTCCTCGAGGGCCAGTTTCTCCTTTATGCTTCTCTGAGGGGGGTGCTAAAGTACACCTGGGGAGCGCAGGGTCTTGAACCAGTCATGCACCGATGCTCCTGCAAACACTCTACACTATGAGTACTGGTCATAGGTTAATCACCTGGCTTACTAAGGCCATCCTAGCACAAACACAGATATCTCTCCATTCCTTGTGGAAGGTTTGGGAGGAGGAGTTTGACAGATAACTTGATGACAGGGAGTTGGAGAAGGCGTTGGCGTACCCATGGAGGTTGTCTCACAATGCCCGCCTCAAACTTATCCAGTTTTATATTCTTCACCGAGCATATTTCTCCCCAAAACAGATTGCACAGGTCTTTCCCGGTGTTTCCGACACTTGTCCCAGATGCAGCGCTCAGGGGGCTGATCTGTAACATATCCTATGGGACTGGACACATTTACACACAAATTGGCCCTCTGTTCTTACACAACTGGAGCAGCTCATTAGCATTCCGAATCCTTCTACTTGGGAGGTGGGTGCCTTGGGCATTTACTCTAAACCATGCAACCGCAGGGTGGCCCATTTCCTTGACTTGGCTCTCATATTGGCAAAGACGACAATCACATTTCGCTGGAAGTTTCCCATCCCTCCGACCTCTGCTCAGTGGTTAAAGCAGAGGCTGCAGCATTCCACAGGGAGGGCGCAAGAGGTCTTCGTCGGCGCCTATTGGCCCCTGGCTGGGAGACCCTGCTCTCCAAATTGATTGACCCACAGTCGGCGTCTTCCTCAGGCTCTGCTATTCTGTCCTCCTGAGGATTGTTGCTCATTCTTGATGTTCCTCGTTCTCCCATAGAGTCCCTTGCCCATGGACACCGGATCTTCATCATCCGGGGTGGGGGGCCCTTAAGAGTCTGTTCTCTGATATGTGTTAGTCTTTCACTTCAATCTATTTGTGAAAGGTTACGCCTTAAATATATAGGTGAAAGGATGCCCCTTCGTTCTCTATGCTACAGCTTTCACTTTACATTTATAAATGGTTTCAGTCTAAACATGGGACCGCCTTGTCCTAGCTCTATAAATTGTAGGTTCTCCTTCAATACATACAAGGTAGGTTTCACCTTAAGTATATAAGAGGTAGGCTTCATTGTCAATCATATGGGACGAGATCTACCTGTAATCCATTTGTGGCAGACTTTGGTAGGGGGATTTGCATTCTTCTCCTCCTGTACTTTAGCTACAAGACAGATCATACAGGTACTTATACCTGGAAATTCAATCCTTCTCTGGTTAAGAAATAGGTACATGATCAGTTCCCATGGACTCGCACTGACTGCATTAGAGCTCACCTTCTAAAGACTTTGCCTTATAGGAAGAAGCACTGCCAATTTCAGTGGAGATTTGATGTAGTAGAAGAATATCTGTTCTGAGACTGGGTTTGAAACGTACAAGACAAGGAGACCCCTAATGCAAAAAAAATGACCTCGCATAGAAGAGGGCTGAGGGCATTTGTGGAGGGGAAGAGCACCCCCAGCTGGGAAGGCACTGACAGTAAATCTGTGTGATACATTTTAAGTGAAGCCCCAAACTTGGACCTTCATCATCATGTGGCCACCGTGACTATCTAATCTAGCACAGGTTCTAAGAAATTAGATGGATAAGACAACTTTCTTCACTATTATCAAAGAACTGTACTGTGCCTTCTTAAGGCTTAACCCACAGACTTAAAGTCCTTCACAAACCAGAAAATTGTTGTTTTGTTTAGGTTGGGTTTACCTGAGGGTATTAATGAAATCCTGGTCAAAATAACCGAAGGGCATCTACTGGTGTCTGGAAGGCTATGATGTAATTATGTACTGGTTCATATTGGGAGCTTCTATATAAAGTATTTGCATTTTTCAGTTTATGAACAATGTTACTGCATTGATTCCACACCTGAACAAAATGGAAGAGGTGTGGTTTATTGGCTTAAATGGCTTCTAATCCTAGCCTTGGATGTAAATCATGTAATTGTGAGTAAATGACCTAATGTCCCCGGACTTGAAAATATAAATATGCGAAGTAAAATCGGTAATTCAAAAGTTTAAATCTTCACTTGGATCAACAGAGCTCTGTTGCTCCCCAGCTAGAGTGTCTCTACATAAATGTCAGTACATACCTACAAACTGTTTACAATACATTTTCAGAGATCTGGCTTAATGACATTATTTTCAATATCTATCCATAAAACTGAATATTTTAGACACCTAAGAAATTTCTCTATCCTATTTTGAACTCCCATATCGATAATTATATTGTTAAGATATGATGACAGTCAATACAAACTTCATGTTTTACAGAACATCAAACTTTGTAAATTGCATACAGTAAAGGGGACAGAAAAGGCATAGCGTCTCATCATATGTAGCGCCGTGTACAGAACACATTCTAGTTCTAAAGACTGAAACTGTTACCCAACTGAGCGGTGAGTACTCGTTCAGCAGCACTTGAAGAATGAACACAGATGTCTACAGAAACTCTCAACCCTCTGACCAGAAAGAATGGAAATAAGGGGCCTGCTGAGGCTATGTCCATGAGCAGCATCCAAACAGCATCTAGAGCTGTAGAAATAGGACTATAAGAAAAGTGCTACTTGAGAAGCATATAAGGACAATTGTCCCTCCTATCAATTATTATTTAATGCCAAAAGGACCAGGATTGTGATATTGCAGGGAAGTATTGTGCATAACATACTGCTGGCAGGCAGACCACCGGTATCTTTTTTCCAAATGCCTCCTCTTACTCGTCTTAATCTAGGACTCAGTCGTCAGGATGTTCAGCATGTACAATGCTGCTTATTAGGACTACATGACTATGGGCATCTTTAAATTTGGTAAAGAGGGAGAAGGTAAAACAAAGTGGTCAATGGATTAACTATTGTATGGCAGCAGAGTGATTTCAAGTAATAAGGACTTTCAGTCAAGTGTGGTCAGACCCAAGATTAACCCATACAGACAGACCTGGTCTGAGGTCTACAGAGTAATAATAGTGCACATGTTTTCAAAGGTCTGCTCAAATGACTGTTCAGGAATTTTTTTAATACAGGATCGGAAGTAGCTGCAATATTTAATTCTTCAGAATCCTTATTGATTCAAGTATCTCAATTTATTTCAGCTTCAACTAAAAAGGGACCGAGAGTAACCTATAGTCGACCATGCAGAAACCATGATTAATTAATTAACCAAATGCCAGGAGTAATGAAAATGACATCACTAATTCCTTGACCCTTGATAAATTCAAACTGTTCCTGCTGACCCCGCGCTAAGTCCCTCAGGGGCAAGAGTAAGGGCAATTAGTAAAAACACCTGAAAGCAAAAAGTTAAAATCCTTGTTTGATTTCTGCTTCTGCAGTCAAGAACTCTTGAGACCAGGGGGACCAACATAAGTGCCACGGCTACCAAACGACAAGCGAAGGGTCGCAACTTCTACCTCGGGCCAACCTTAATTGACATCGATGGATTTGCCTATAGGTATAAAACCTGCATAAAGACTATGGCTTGACGTAATGACGATGACCAGTTAGTAACACTAGCAGCAAATCCAGTAATAAATATATGGTTGTTAAACCGCACGAACTAAGCAGTAGACTCTTGCTCCATTGACTGCAGAGGTTATGTGGGAATGGCAAGTGATTTTGGCAAGTGATTTTCTTTCTTTGCTTAATTTAAAAAAAAAAAAAAAATAGAAATAAGCATTAGCTTGTGTGTGGTGCTATTAAGAATTATCACTGCCAGTTGAGTTCACCAAAACTTATAACAAGCGTAAATACAAACCACGACTGGCTACTGCTGCCATTACTTCTTCTAACTGATGTGTTTGGCAATGGCAGGTGATCACTGTCCACAGATTCCAATGGCAGCAGCTGACTTTGGTCTCAGGCCAACATCCATTCACGTTATTATTGGTGTTAATTCTTATTAAATGGGGAAAAGAGGTGGTATTCTGCCAGCTGTTGGTGGTAATGTGCTTAATGCCACCTGGTGATGTAACAATTGATGCAAAAGATGTTACCTCTGGATAATATTTGCCCTGAGCGCTGCATCAAGTAATTTCCCAGGCCCAGAAGACACATATGTGCAATTGTGTTATATTAACAGGCTACTGATGAAGCTCACATGCACCCATTAGCATTTCTGGACAACAGAACGCATTGAGACTGCAGCCTATCACTAAGCGTAGGCGTATGTAAACAGCCAAATATAGATAACCTTCTGAAACTTTCTCTAGCCAGAGATATGTCTAAAAGAGGGCAGCAGTGAGATCCAGAGGCTCGGAAACAGTACTGACAAGTTCACGCCTTCTAACCTGGGAGATCTTGAATAGAGCCATACTGGTGCACTGTAACCAGTGCGTAATGACCAGAGTGTGTGCACTGAAATGGTCATTGTTTTAAGAAATACTCTGGTTTCACAGAAAGAAAGTCACCATGCCATAAATATACAAGTCAAATGTCCGCAAATATATTGACTGAATGACACAGGTCTGCAGGTATGTTGACTGAATGACACAAAGTGCAAGATAACCTTTAGATTGAAGACTGAGCTTTTAGGCATAGTACTTTGAGTAAAATATATGTTCAGACCCATTTCAGAAAACACTATTACTCTTAAAGGACAAACAAATGCCTATCTGAGACAAAAGATGCAACATTGAATTGGCTCAATCCTAAAATTTGCTTCTGCTAAATCCACCTTGCTGATTTGGCCTAACAAATATTTAATCCACAAAATAATGTCCATTGATTTCTGAGGAGAAAGCAAGAAGGAACATTGCTGTCAAGCGACATGGTTTCTTCCCGACTACACCGGCTCTACTGCAGCGCGTACCATGCCCTGCTTTAGATAAGTCAGTTAAGTGTAAAGGTTATTTTATTGAAGAATAGTGTATAACAAATTAATTTAAATAAAGTAGAAGTAAACAAAAGAGGATTGGGGGTCTCCAACCCCTGAAACGATGTATTCCCACACCATGTAGTGGAGGCGATCTAGTGGCCATGCAATAAAGTAACGTACAACCGCGCCTTGGACAGTGGCGTAGCAAGGGGGTCACAAGCCATAAAGTAATCAAGTGTAATCGGCTCTGCTGCAGTGGCGTAACACAAAATAATTATGGGACCCCCATGCAGAATGGTATGTGGGGCCCCTCAATCTCACATGTATCACATATATTCATTGGCCTTGGGCTGAATGAGGCCCCCTGAAGGTTTGAGGACCGCTTGAAAAGTTGGGGTGCCTCCTGCACCATAAGGGCCTTTGCATGTCCCCGCTCTACTGGCCTGGATAGGAAGTAAAAAGCTGACAATAATTGAGATGTTCAGGACTCCTTACAGCCTGGGCCCCCAGTGGGGTTGCACTTGCTGCACTAAGGATAGCTCCAACAAGCACTACGATTCCTCACCTTCCCAATGTCCAGAGTGTCCACAGTATACTCGTCCACTCTTCCTCTTTCAAAGTTATCACCAAGGTCATTGTCAGACACTAAAAGAAACTGCTTGTTTGTGTCCCCCTTTTCACCATAAAGTTTGACGAAGACTTTAGAATCGGAGCTGGCGCCACTGACATCCCCCGTCTTGATCTGGAAGTGGTATCGGATGCCTGTGGGAAAAAGATGATATTACTTAGGGGAAACTGAGCATGTGGTACACTAAAATATCCCTGAGGGCAAGCACTGAGCTCAAAGAGACTCAGAACAAACAACCATCGGCAGGTCTCACCATCTATTGGCTTTGCCAATTGTTTTAACGATGCCATTTAGCACCCCCAATATTGTGCTGCATGGCTAAAGAGTAAACAAAAAAAAAAGGCACCATGAAACGTCTGTCCACCTAAATGTGTAAGCACAGGCAACACGCATGCACGCGCGTACAAAATGACACAGCGCCTTTTTTATATTTATTTACTGATCCAAGTTAGATCGGTAAATAAAGCAGTTTTCCCCCTTTTTTTGATGTGCGGATGGGGAAAGCAACACTGAGACCACAGTTGGGGAAGAAAGCAATAAGGGCTAAAGGCAAACTGGGCGGCAGAAGCAAGACAGAGGGCTGAAGAGTAGAAGCAACACAGAGGGTGCAGGTGGGGGAAGCAATACAGAAGGCGAGTAAGCAACAAGGACGAGAGAGAGGAACCTGGAGCGCGAGGGTGAAAGAGAAGCACAGGGGTTAGAGAGAGCAATGTGGAGCTGCTGGGGGAGAAAACAACGCAGAGGGAAGAAGAACACGAAGGAGACCACAACAAGGAGGGGACGGGTATAAGCACACAGGCCAGTGAGAGAAGCATGGCGTAAGGCAGAGGAGGGAAAGAGCAGTACACCAGGGAGATAGCTGGAAAACACATGCACTCTCATGGAGTGTTTAAACAAAAAGAAAAGAATTGTGCTTCAAAAGTGAGCAGTGGAGGAGCATAAGTAATGCGTCCATGCTCCAAGAGAAGGAGAACACAAGATTACT
The DNA here is from genome assembly GCA_963921515.1 of Calotriton arnoldi. NCBI lineage: Eukaryota > Metazoa > Chordata > Amphibia > Caudata > Salamandridae > Calotriton > Calotriton arnoldi. The sequence continues at coordinate 1,978,345 of CAWUFW010001404.1, read as the reverse complement.
CTACCCTTACTCTAGCTGCCCATCCGTATGTAGTTCTTGAAATATGGATCATACTCGCCAGTAGCATTTACAGACTCATATGTTTTCTATTCTGGCTACATACGGTTTCTATGTTCTTTCTAACCCACCTTGCCCATGCATCTTCCATCCATTGTGTATCTTACATGTTAGATTATTATACCCCAACCAGTCCATCAAAGTAGGATAACAAATTTAGACAAACGAAAAATTACAGAAAGACCATTTCTATATTCTGAATTTTATAGGATTCAAAAGAAAAGTAAGTATCAAGTAAGTAGCTGATGGATTCTTCACAAAATTTAACAATGGAAAAGAAAAGGAAAACCTCAGCCTGCCCTACAAATAAAGCCATAATAAAATCGAGACTATGTTTAGATCATCGCCTGTTATATATTTTAACAGAGAAAGGTTAAATAACAGCAGTCCTACCACTAAACCTCAAAAATGTTTTGTTTTTATAAATGCTCAATACTGGTTTCAAACTCACTCACAAAATGTTTTCTAGGAGGAGGAAAAACGGGGAATGGAGAGAAACGTGTAAATGAAAATGCTCTTTTGCACTAACTCTGTGGATTACCCACTAGCAAATTAATTTGAGGAGAACGATTTGGAAAATAGACATATGCTTGAAAATATCTGATTTCGTGGAATTGCCCAACGTTAGTAATTCTACAACAATCGTAGACTTAATCATTCATTTACTGATCTATTTCTTTTTCTGAGCCCAAAATTCTTAATTTTAAAATGACTCTCATAACCTTAGTAAATAGCACGAAAAATATAGAAAATGTAGTATTTAATTACATAACTTAATAATTTAAATGACAACCAGGGACAATTAATGTAAAATTAGTACAAACAGAAAGGAGTGTGCCCTCTTTGACTTTCACTAATCGGGAGTTGGACGTTGCGGGCCCGATTCACAAAAGAAAGAAGAATATATCAAAGATTACTCCTGCAGTACTCTTTCACGTAATGTTACTTGCCTCTGAGAATCAGGCACAAAGCCACTAAAAAGGGAATAAAATATCAACATACGGGTTATATTAATTCACAATTGGTACAAATAGAACGGCCTGTGGCCTCTTTGCACTTTTACTAATAAGGATGTGGGCGCTTCGGGAAGGATTCACCACGACATGTAAGAGTACTTCTGTAATGTTACTTCCAGCAGTAATAAATGCTTTTGTGAAGTGGCCCCCATATGTTAAATAGCTATGTGTGCCAGATTTGATTAATCCTAATCACTGTTACATTTATATGGTTGTTGCCCTCAAGAATCCTTTTCCTACCACACATTTTTTAAGTCAGTACCATCAGACACTGGAGAGGGTGGGGGTCCGTGGAGGGTGCTAATATAGTCGAGATCTGTAGTAAGTGGATCTTGTATAAAACTGGCCCTCTATGTCTACTACTACATCGTTCTTAAGGCGTGAACTGCATTGAGGGGTCTGGAAGGTCACAGATAGGATCCAGTGTTTGTTATGTTCTTGAGACCAGAACTGCCTTCACATAAGCTGCCTCTTGAGGCTCTTTTGCCCTAGAGAGGGAAGAAGCGAGCACCAGCAGGGAACTAGAAGCCATACATTTGTGGCATCATAACTGTATGGTAGGAGTATCAACTATGGGCCAACAAGAACTGAACTCTCACCCACGACCCCTTGTGACTCCCGCACCTGTTTTCTGTCTGCTTCTGTAAGGTTGTATACTTATATTGTAAAAATGGAGGCCCACTGCTAATAGGGTAAGGTTCCTTAAGGCAGGGCTTGTTAATCTAATGTATAAGCTTAAGGCAACAATGATATAAACAACACAAAAAATTGGACTAACTTTATAGAAAACAAAGGGAGAACCAACAATATCTGTTTTGCTATACAAAAATACTTTTTATTGATACACAATAGCAAAAGGATATAAAAATACTTTTATAATTTCATTTAAAAAAAAAATTTTTTTTAAATGAAATTATAAAAGTATTTTTATATCCTTTTTGCTATTGTGTATCAATAAAAAGTATTTTTGTATAGCAAAACAGATATTGTTGGTTCTCCCTTTGTTTTCTATAAAGTTTGTCCAATTTTTTGTGTTGTTTATATCATTGTTGCCTTAAGCTTATACATTAGGTTGTATACTTATGCCAGGACCATCCAGCATCGCGGCAGGAGCCGCGTCAATAGCTCGCGCCAGCCGGCGCTATAAAATCCTGACCTGCCTCCCGCAGCGCGGGACGCGCGCGGGCCAAGGGCGGGCCCGTCTGAGCCCGTCAGAGACTGAAGGAGGCCGGGCTGGGCAACCCCTCTGAGACCTGTTAATTCCTACCTTCGGTGACTCCTACGTGGTAAGCAATATAAAGTTAGATAAACATTGTCACGGTTAATATCGATGATGTCCAAACGCAATGCCCCGCCTAGTTCGCGCACTACTACTACTATTGATAGCATGCTGGAGAGAGCTGTCAGTATTGTCAGCACCAAAATAGAACTGACAGAGAGACGTTTGTCCCTGGGCTTATCAAGTTCGCAAATTTCCCCACTAGTTGCAAACAGGGATCTCCTTAGCCCTACCCAGCCGCCGTATCCATCATCTGAGCTCAATATGCATTTGCCAGCTCAAGGAAATAGGCTGGCTGTTGAGGGAAGTAACAGCATTGGGGTCGAGGATCCTGTTGTCTCAACACACAGCAGGGATTTTGCCGATTTTGAGAACATTTCTCCGAACCCAGAAATATCCGGGGCTAAGAGAAAAAGGAAACTAACCAAACCAGCCTGTCCTAAGAGGAAACAACCCCCACGTTCGAAGATGCAGCGCACTGCTTTAAGCGCATGGATCCAGGGCCCGGCAGCTATAGTTGATACAGTCGACACAGACTCTGTCAGCGCCCATATTGACTTAACCCCTTTTGAGTCGTCAAATCGCTCAATCTCCACTCAGACTGAGTCTTTACCAGCAATTTTTAATAATTTTACACTTGGGGACACAGCAATTTACATTATTATAGACACCGTCAAAGAGAATGTTAGGGAGCTTGTTGACAGGAATTTTACCATACTCTGGAAACGTCTGGATCGTTTAGAATCTTTGTTCAATAAATTAAGTGTGCCTGGTAGTATTTTTAGGCCAGTATCTCAACAGGGAGGGGCCCCTAACCAGCAACCAGCAAGTAGAATAGAACCTGGGTTGACACAGGAAATTGTAATACATGATCAGCGTCCTATGTTAGATTCGTGTAGGACCTGCCATCAAGCAAAAGGATGTTCTGTTCCTAAGCACCCAAACCACCATGTCACACTTTTAAAATCCAGCGACCCTTTTAGTCTACACGTATCGAACCAACAAGTTAATAACGCTTCTCCTTTAATCTCTGCACATAATGCTCATCCTGCACACGACATCAAGACCGCTGCCACTAAGCCCAAAGCAAGCGAGTATACTGAGGGTAGAAATGATGTGTTAAATCTACCTCCGGCATCCTGCCCTTATGTTTTGATCCTTGCAGGAGTCCCACCAATAGGGAAAAACTAGCCTGAATCTTGGGACCAATTACGAAATAAATGCACTGACTGGTTGATCAAACATAAAGGGTTTAGTGCCGGTAACATCAATGACATCATAATGGTGCGCAGGGTGGGCTGGGTTGGATTATCAGATAAAATTATAGAGGGCGACTGTGTCGTCATTAATTTTCGGCGACCGGCTTCTGTAAGATTCATATTATCATCAAAAGAGTGCACCAATGGTATATCCACTGATATTTGGTCACTACCTCTTGGTTATTTTTACAAGCCAAATCCTAGACAAAACATACCGGATACCAATTTGCCCTTGACGCAAAATAGATTCACGGCCCTTTCTGGCCTGGACAGTTTAGATTGACTGCAGCCCATAATAACATCTATTGAGCCATCCCTTTCTATAGCCACATTGGTCCCCACTATAACTGACAGCCCAGAGACACACGATCTGCGGGTGCTAAGTTGGAACATTGCCGGGCTGGCATCCAAAATAGCCATTGAGGATTGGGTAAAGATGGTAAACACATTTGATGTACTGCTATTCCAAGAGACCTGGGCAACAAAAGAACTGTATCTTGAAGGGTTCGAATGTTTTAATGTTATGGCAAACACCTCGATATATGGGAGACCGTCAGGCGGCCTCTCTATCTGGGTTAACATTTCTTCAGGAGGCACTGTTAAAATTATTCCTACACATAGAACTAGTTTTCAGGCCCTGATATATACACGTGGGGTCTCAATCTGTTTTATTAATTTTTATAATAATGATTTTCTATCTGAACCTAATTTGAATTTTGTGAATCTTTTTAACTTTGTCTCAGAGATTCAAGAACCAATGTGGTCACATAAGTTAGTTGGAATCTGTTTGGGTGGTGATTTTAATGCCAAAATCTCAGGGGTAAACTGGGTAGGTGCTGCTTATACATTGCAAGCACCCCCATGCAGAAGGGGGACTGAGTTACTGGGCTATTTACCAAAATATAATCTACTCAATGTGATGGATATCGCTGATATAAACCACCGCAACAGTCGCCCATTACCAACTTATAGAGGACGTGGCTGTGCCTCAGTAATAGATTACGTCTTTATATCAGACGTACTGGAAGATCTCTTGGTTAAAGCAGAGGTTATACCTACCATGTATGGGGACCATAACCCTAACTTTGTTACACTTAGGGTAGCCCCCAAACCCGGCCTCCCCAAGGAACCAGGGGCCTGTAACTTAGTGCCCTCGACAGACAATTTAAGAATTATATGGAAAGGTATAGATAACCATAAAGTATTTTTAAAAATGCTGTCAACATATCATCTATCCGTTAATAGCTGCCTGTCATTAATTGCCCCTAACCCTGAGGTAGTTACTGCTTTTACCGACTTATGCGCAGGTGTCAAACAAATAATCTCAAGACCAGTGTCAAACAGTAACAAAAAATGGTTTAACACCACATGCTCACAGGCAAATAGAGAGCTTCGGGCAGCTATGAAAGCGGCACCAAGGGATGTTAACCTTATTAGATCATTGAGGGGCGAATATAAAAAGGTGGTCAAGGAGAGAAAAGAAGAAATCTTGAAAGAACAGTGGGACAACTTGGCAGGCGCTGCAAGGCTCAATAATATAAATGGCTTTTGGGCTTTGGTTAAAAACATGAGAACCAGGGGCCTTTCAATTACCCCGATAAGCTGTAACATATCTGCTGAAGCCTGGGAAGCGCATTTTTCTAAAATATATACAGCTTTGCTTGACAATGGGGACTATAGTGACATCTACCCTGTGTCAAGAATACATATAACGCTAACTGAAGTCGAGGATGCCATTGATCAGAGTTTAGGGAACAAGGCCCCCGGCCTGGATGGTCTTCCGATTGATCTTATAAAGTATAACACAGAGTTTTGGGCACCCCTTCTTCTGAACGTTTTTAATAACTTAACAAACTCTCATATTCCTGAAACATGGGCCTCTAGTATAATCGTCCCAATATTTAAAAAGGGGGATTGATCCAACCCGAGCTGCTACAGACCGATCTCCCTGATCGATAATACTCTTAAAATACTTGGTAGGGTATTATTTAACAAAATCAGGTCTTGGGCGGAGGAGGGAAGCATTTTAAATAAATGCCAGTTAGGCTTCAGAAGTAACTTGGGGACCGTGGAACAATGCCTTAATCTCAATCTAGTTATAGGTAAATATACAATAGCCCGGCAATCCCCAATCTACCTGGCTTTTATGGATCTGTCCTCCGCCTTTGATTTTGTTAATAGATCGCGTCTGTGGGCATGCCTTTTAAGATACGGGCTGGACGAAGATTTAGTTCATTTTTTATCGTATCTGCATAGGGATTTAAGGGCAAGGGTTAGGATTAGTATGGCTGGGGAAGTATCAGGGGACATATCCATTGGTAGAGGGGTCAGGCAGGGGTGTGTACTGGCCCCTCTCTTATTTATTTTATATATCAATGAGCTGCATAATACATTATCAACTCTGAATACAGACGTCCCAATGATCAATGGTAATAAACTCCCTGCCCTGTTGTATGCGGATGACGCGGTTATAATGGGTCGCACCCCGAACTCTCTCCGCATTTTAGTTAGAGGGTTTGATGATTTTATGAATGGATTAGATCTTTGTACTAATTTAAAAAAATCTTTTTTAATGTGTTGTGGCCCCAAAAATATCCTATTAAAGTTATTAATTTAGGTTCAGAAAAACTGATAAGCACTTGCACTTTCCCCTATTTGGGCTTAGTATTCTCTGATAACGGTTCTTGGGCGGCCCATTCTGCATATGGCCGGAGTAAATTCTCAAAATCGGTTAACTCAGTTTTGAGTCTTCCCCAGCCTAGAAGATCTGAGGTAGTGCTATCTTTACTGAAAATATATAAAATTCAGTGTCTACCCATAGCAACATATGGGGCAGAGATATGGGGACACACAAACAGTAACAGCACCCAGATCGAGGAAAATAGATTTTGCCGGAGAGTATTGGGGGCACCGATCTCTTCATCATCCTATATTTGTCACAGAGAATTGAATTTGCTATATGTGGAAGATTATATCAGGTCCCGCCCCGCCGTATTTTGGTTGAAAGTATGGCAAAACCCAGCGGCAGCACTGACCAGAGAAATTATAACTGACTGCCTTAAATGTGATAAGGGCATTGACATACCATGGTTGGCTGCTGTCAGGGCTAGTTTGACTAGTATAAATCTTGCACATATTTTTATAAACCCAAACCACTTGGAAGGCATCAATAAAAAGATTATTCAGAAGGCCCTGTATAAACATTATGAAGGTATTAGGTATGAACGAGAATTCCCGAAATCTACAGTATTTCGCTACATATCCACGGTAGAGGGTGATGTCCCCCGCCCATACCTGCCAGCTGGTTATCTTCTAGAAGCTATTAACCGTTGGGATCGTAGTTTGCTCTTCCGCCTTAGATCAGGCACCCTAAAATACTCATTGTGCTTCCCCTTAGGCTTCAACATCAAGCTTGAGCAAATGCCATGTTATTGTGGCAACCGTGGAAATCAATCTATGTTACACTTTATATTCTTTTGTAACTATTACCGAAAATACAGTATGCAATTATTGATCCCTTATTTTAAAGCCCTGGGTATTGATGATTTCAGGGCAGCTTATAGTGTTATTCTTAAACTTGATGGGGAAAATTTAATTTTTCGTGTTTGCACATTCTTGAAAATGGCTGTCCCCTCACGCGCCTCTATGGACATTATTTAAGCAAAACTTGAGTGTACTTTTATTACTGTTCTCCCCTTCGGATTAGCATTTAAATTTGGACTCTGGTTGTCGTAGAACGCATTTTAATGACTGATACCTGTCATAATACATGCATTTTACTTATTATGCTGCTATATTTTTATGTAATATCCTATTTTTGCTGTGTCGTCTTTTTTAACAATGTATATGATATTATCGCATTTATTGTATTAAATTAGGTATTTATTGTATGTTTTAAATTAGAATATATTAATGTATTTTTTGCTGGTACTTTGCTCTGTACTTTTATGGATATTTTGTATATCCGAATAAAGGAGATTGACCTGACCTGACTTATGCTTTTTAAATTTACTCAGGGTCAAGGGGCTGTGTGATTTCACCTCTGGTGATGTCACCAGGATTCTGCAAGGTTCTGTACTTATGCTTTTTTCATTTACTCAGGGTCAGTGGCTGTGTGAGGTCACTTCTGGTGATATCACCAGGCTTCTGCAAGTTTCTGTACTTTTGCTTTTTTGTATTTACTCTGGGTCAAGGGCTATATGATGTCACTTCTGGTGATGTCAACAGGGACAAAAGTCATATAAGGATTTGTTTGTGATACTATCTGAGGGTCAAAGAGTGCAATAACAGCAGTTTCACTAACACTTAGATGAGATATCACCAGTAATAACAGGTAAAGGTAGATGCAAAGTAGGGCTGGGTTCACTCTGCAAAATTCCACGGAGTTACATAAAAACTCAGTCAGATTCCACGGAGTTCTGCCAAAAGGCGGAAAATATGCATGTTGAGCTGCTCGTGCTGCAGTTAAGCAAGAGTGCTTGCCATTCGAGTTGATTTTGCTGCCGTTCGAGTAGAAAATCTACTTGAGCTGCAGCACACCTACTAGAAAAGCAGCCCTCTGACCGCAACTGCTCGCGTTAGAAAATCTCAGTAAGGGATGCCAAATCTTGCACACGCGCGCCAGCTCACAATTCTGGAGCCTTGCAGGAAAAAAAATCCTCCACGCGGTGATTGGAGGAATTTGGCCGGAACTCCACATTACAAGAGTAATGCAAAGTCTCCAAATTCTGCAAGAAGAAAGCAGCATTCAGCTCACCTCTAGTGCAAACACTGGTGATTGAAGGGGCAACATATTCTTACAGACGTTCAAGGAGAAACAGAGCCCTTCATTATTACATGTGCAGTTGATGTGCTTCATGCACAAAGCCAGGCATTGTTGGTAGGTCATTGGCTAATAACAGGATGGCTTTGCCCTTAGTATATAAACCAAGTTCCTTAGAAGGGACGTTTCTGAATCCTTGTTCGGAGATGATGATAGTGATTCCATTTACTTTTCTGATTGCTTCAGTGAAGTGCCTGTGGTGGTGCTCCATAGTGCGTTCCCTTGCATTCCTATACATTTTGTACACAATCTTACAACAATGCCACACAAGTCTGCTTTAGTTTCACAATGACTAACGAACCTTCCGTACAAACAGGGCATATTTGTACTAATTATATATGATTATTCACATTTTACATGTTTTGGACAAATTCACAAAGGCGTGGAAGGATATGTAAAAGAGAACTACAGGAGTACTATTTTACAAACTTCAACATACCTTTGTGACCTATCATCTATGCGTTGAACAGTGGCATAGCTAGACCTTTTACTGCCTGTGCGCATGTAAGAGCGGGGGAAGGGGTGCTGGCGATATCTATGTTTGCCGCCCCAAGACTGCCGCAGGTAAGAGCTGGCCCCAAAACCCGTGCCGCCCGGGGCGGACCACCCCGCACCCTTTGCTATGTCACTGGCGTTGTGCTGCTTTTCAAAGTGACGAAATGAGGGAGTCATAGAACTGAATAAAAATCTTACTTTTCAGAATTGGTGAATCCCCGGCTGGAACCAGCTCACGAACGATGTGACCGTCGTCTTCGTTCCTGTCAAACCACCTATGGCACGAATGGATAAACAAAACAATTAGCATTTCACGTGCCTGTGACACACAAATCAACTTACCTTTGTACTTGCCCAAATGTCACGCTTATGTGTATACTATTTTCATAGAATTTTGTTTTTCTGTTTTTGTTTATATGTGGGAAATTATTTTGGAGGAATCCTCTCCCTTTCTTATCATTTAAAGCGATTTTCTCCATTAGAGGAGGAAATCTGCAACTGTTTCTGCGTGAGAACAGCAGGACTTTGGGGGCTAAATGTACGTAGCGCTCGTCGCAAAATACTGATCGCCATTTACAAGCAGTGTGGTAAATTTGAAAACGACCTATATCCTAATAGGTCGGTTCGAATTTTTTTGGGGGGGTTTCAATGCCATTTATGTTGAACAACAATACAGGATAACTTACACTTTTTCCCAAACATGAAAAACACATCACTGTAGGTAGTTACACATATGCAATAAGACATTAGCATCGAGGGAGCTCTACCTGTTCCCACCCTTACCTCTGTGCACAGATTAAATGTGGAGTCAAGCGAGACATCTGCTGAATTGTATCATTTCAATGCTCTGATAAATCCCCTTTCATTTTCATAGGACTTTGTATGACATCCCTTGGGGCAGTGGTTTTTGGAAATGCAGGGGGGTCATCAACCAGTACCGCATTGTCAGGTCAACATATTTATTAGCCTCTGACTATAGCTTGAAAGCTTTTTCATTTGAAAAATGTAGATACCCATTTAATAATAGTGTGTGATTGTTAGAAGAAATCTTTCACATTTGAATATATATCGCTTTAAAAGCCAACAGATTAAGGATATCTCACCAACACCTAGAAGGACCAATCCCCACAGAGCAGTAGCAAGAAACATCCCCCAGAGCAAGCCATTTGTCAAATTCTTCGCATTCACAGATGTACACTCACTCATGAATTTAAGGTAGGCCTGTGGATTTTTTAATTTGCACCAGAGGTTGTTGGCCTTATTCAACAATATTTTTACTGGCGCAGATCTGGAGATTCATCTTGTAAATATATTTGCTCATTTCCAAAAACGCATATCATACACTGTCATTGTGGCAGTGCAGTGAGTTGGGTTCCAGCTGTGGAGATCTGTGTCTAAACTGTAAGGCACCGTTTCAAATTCCAACCGCGCCAACTCAGAGGTCTATCCGCCTGAAGTCGATAAAGTGAGCAACATTCGTCTAGGTTATAGTGACATATATCATTTATCTTCAGAATAACAAAGTCAGTTGTGAATTTTCTTTGAACTTTGACCTTTTCCAACTGTAAAAGACAGAGACCTCTGAAATGTTGTTTTTCGTGTTTGGATCATGTTTTTAACATTCATTTGTGAAAGTATTATTCTCAAAAGTTTTGAGAATTCAGTAACAAATGACTAAAAATTCAATGCATCATTTTTAATATTAGTCATTTTAACATTATACAAAACGTGTTTTTTCTACACTCTCTCTCTGATTAAAACAGTTTGTACTTTTTTTAAACATTTTTAAATGTTTGTGCTTTTTCTGTGTATTCAAGATATGTTTAAATAATACTGGTTCCTAAACAATCTTTCAGCCCAACTCTCATAAGTTAGAGTTTTGGTGTAAATATGCATCACTCCAAAAATCTAGTCACATTATATGCCACTATACCAATCACTGTAAAGTCAAACTCAGAGCATGGTGAAAGTGAAGTGAATAACTGGAGTAATATTCCTTTATCCCACAACTATAAATCAAGACTTTGGTCTAAATTACAGTTGTTTAGGAATTTGCAAAAACAAAAATAACCCAAAATGTTGGAAAATAAAATTAAAATGAATATTTGCAATTATGTCAACCCAAAATAAAGCCAGGGGCGGCTCCTCCGTTGGAGAGGAGGAGCGTCGCCCCACTTACAACCCCCCCAAACCCTTGAAAAAGAAAATGGTAACTTATTACCATTTTATTTTTCTTCCCCGTCCCGAATAGAGCATCAGGAGGGGGGCGGGGCCATTGCTGAGTGACAGCAGCATGTCACTCAGCTGGGTTAGAGCAAGCCAAAGCCTCCAAAGCGCTGTGTGCTGCATGAACACAGCGCTGACCTTGTGAACCCACCTCAACTGTGACAAAGTGTCACACATCGATAAGAAAACCGAAACAGCAACTAAAAAACTCAAAATGAATGTGGAGTAATGAGGCTATTGCCTCGGTATCCAAAAACTCATCACTGTCAGAAGGCATCTGACAGACGAAGACAAAGAACAACAGCGTGCTGCATGAGAGCAGCGCCCTGATTGGTAAAGGGAGTTGCTGCTTCCAGCTCCGGTGGTGAGAAGAGGACCGGAGTGGAGGACGTTGCGTTCAAGTAAGTTTTAATTTTTTTATTTTATTTTGCGCGCATTCGCCCCCGCCATCCCCGTAGATGCCAGCCGCCACTGTATAAAGCATTAATCTATGTAAGTAGGTGGACTCAAGGCATGAAAATAAATAGTTAGAAAGCCATCTACAGAGTCAAGCAGGAAGGATACCGGATCGGGTACACAAGGGTGAGGAGGAAGGAGGCACTTTATTGCTGCTCTTGAGCCCACAGAGATGGGAGTTTTCCTATTGGTGGCAGTGAGATGATTCCTGGAGAGGAGAGTTTTATCTTCCTTCCAGAATTGACTGAGTGATACAAAAGCTTGGTATAGATAGGATGTAGTTCAAGATACTCATTTGGTGAAAAGTGTTGTTTTGAATTCTCATGTGTCTTTGTGGTTTAGGTCAGTTTGAAATGACCGATTCCTAGTGGGGTAGCAGTTTGACCTACCTCATGAATATTAGTGAGGCAGGTAGCAAATTGCCTCCCACTATGAATCGCAGCCATCACAGTGATGGTGAACCGCTTAGGTAAGCAGAATACCTTGTCTGTTACTGCTTTTAAAGAAAGTTATTTTTTTAAACACAACCCGTTTTACTAAAGGAAAATGGGTTGTGTTAAAAAAAAAAATGAAAAGTATGTTTCATTTTTTTAGAGCAAGCAGTGGTCCCTGTAAACACTGCCTACTATTCAAAAATGTTTCTGTCAACATTCACAAAGGGTAAGGGGTCCCTTGGGGACACCTTCCCATTTGCGAATGGCTAACCACCTACTTTGAGGAGGTGGTACAAAGTTCATGTTTTGCGACTGGAATTTGGTGGCAAAACATTAATACAATCCAATGGAAGAGATGAACACCCCTCCCATATACCGATTCAGACTTTGGTCACAAACCCAAATTATGATTCGGTAACGTTATCGAATTGCACTTTGGGGTTTGTACATATAGAAAAGTCCTTTTGCGGTCGCAAACGACTCGATTCTGCGAATAAGACCCTGTGCGACCACAAAAAGGCTAATTACATAGAGCTCAATTTGTCAGTGTAAATATCGCTATTTGCCCAACTAAGTTGGACAGCGGTGTACGAATATGTTTGCGACTGAGGCCTATATGTCTGTCCGGAATCCACTGGCTTTTACTCCTTACCAAAAAGATTTTAGATATTTCTGCAGTGTTTTATTTGAAAGTGCTCATATCAGACTTTTAGTTAGCAGCTTCAAATCTCCTACATTAACCTAGCTCATCCAAGCTAAAAAATTGGTGGGTGTCTATCACTGATGAGCAGAATATAGTTGTATTTTTTTATTTCTGGTTATAAACTGTATGTTAACCCCTTCTGTCCCTATGCCACGCTCAGAGAATAATCCTGTGTGCTTCTGTTGGGTGCCTCACATGCAGACATGTACCGCCCTTCTGCATCTGTTCCAAAGTTCTTGCCCTCTGTAACTCAGGGGCAGCTCCTCCGCAATGGCTGAAGAGCGTTGCTCCACTGGTTCAGAGCCAGCAGCTAAAAAATAAAACGATATTTCATTATCGTTTTATTTTTAAGCAGCTGGCTCAGTCACCGGATGCAAGGAGGGGCCGGGCCGGGGCATGGGAGGGGGGAGGAGGAGTGCTATGTGCACTCTGTAAGTGCCCATGTGTGTTTGGCCAGCCAGCCAAACACACATGCGCACTTAGGTTTCTGTTACCCGGCTGTATTGAACAGTAAGCTGGAGAAACCCCACAGACTCGCTGACCCGAGCGGAGCGTCTTTTCAGCCTACTCAGGCCAATCCCCAGGCAGCTCTCGAGCAGCACAGAGATTGGACAGGGAGTCTGTGACGTGATCCCAGTGTCTGCTGGGACAAGGAAGAACCAACATGGAGGCACGACGCGGGAGGCGGCCGGCAGCAGGTAAGTTAAATTGTTTTTTAAAATTATTATTAAACTTCCCCCCACGCTCACTCTCTTGTGCTTCCTCCCGCACCCTCTCCCCCCACCCCACCACTTTGCCTATGTGGCTGCTGCTGCTGCTGTAACTGGAACATTAACTCAAGAGTACACACCCAGATGAAGAAGGGAGCAAGAATTTTCCGCTCTCAGACTAAATTGCATTTTGCAGTTGAGTGCTCCCCATAAACAAAGAAGTAGGTACCTTTCTGCCCTTTCCTTTTAGCAGTGTCACCTAGTGGTGGCTGCATAGTGTGGCTACCTTACCTAGCCTTTGGGTAGTGCCAGCTCTAGCTGGGGTGATAGCAATGAAATATTCACAGACTTCCAAAAGACACAAAACCAAACTACTCACTTCTGAGAAAGCTCATTCAGTTGGAATGAAGCACCCCACCACCTCAGGGAGCTGGCTTGCTTCCGAGAGCAGAAAGGATAAACCTGGATAAACAAGCCTTCATTAGATCAGCCAGGAAGATTGACTTGGAAGCTCACAAGTGGGTTGGTGAGTAGCGCCTTTTTGTACTGCTTCTCTGAGCCACATAGATTGATCTTGTTATAAATTTCCTGATTCAACTTTAGAGGCTTGAAGACTGCACCAATAATTAGAAGGGCCTCCAACCGCACCACCGAATTACAGAAAGGTTGAGTAGTCTCTTCTTGGACTCGGCTAGGGATCTACTTACTGCATGCTGCAAACAAGAGACATCCACTTTTTCAAAGGCAACGTGTGCCTGTCTTCAAGCCTGCTCCACTTGGTTATCTGAGACACAACCTGCATCTCCTGTGTCTGTAACTGGCTCTTCTTCGCCATAGAGGAACCCCCTGTCAGGAATAAATGAGCAGGTGTATTCTTTTGAAGAGTGCCCTGTTGGTTTGTCGTGCTGCCTGCTTGTGGCAGGGCAGTCCAAATCATTGAAGCCAGCGTGGCCAAAGAAACTTGGAGGAGCATCTCTTGTGTCAGCTGGGTGACTGACCAAGACCAGTTCCAGGAGTTAGGCTCAGTCACAGTCAAGCAAGTCCTTGCTTCCTGTGGTAGGGAGAGTGCAGTGCTCATGGCCACGGCTAGCACATCTCTAGTGTCCTGTGGTCCTCTCGGTGCCCGTGCCAAAGGTGAGGCTCAGGATTTTCAAGCCAGCTTCTAAATATCAGTCACCAGGAGTTGAATGTAAATGTGGAATTTAAGGCCAGGGGCACTGACTCATTTTAAAAATTGGGTTTCTTACACTGATTTTATGGATTTTCCACTTATTGGGACATCACAAATAGCCCCAGGAGTAGGGTTAGCAATCTAGGCACGCAGTGGATTGCAATGCAGGCTTCCATATCTTCTCAACGTATACCTGCAGAGGGCCTGCGAATGGACGCTCCACAGGAGCAAGAAATGGCAGGAATATGCAATAGTGCATCAAACTTTTTCATAATCAGTATCTCAGTGCCAGCTATTTAGGCACCTACTGTACATGTCTAAACCAGGTTTGAAAAAACACTCTCAAGGTTTGTAAATCCCCACACAGCTGTGCTTTGTGGGTGGTCACCACATTCACAACACCCACCACCTACGACAAGTATTCCTCCCCCTAAACTTAGTAGTGTACAAAAGCTGTGACAGTGGTGGATAGCTTGTGGTGCTGTGTATCCTCTGCCGGCTTAAATGTCCAAACCAGTGAATCTGGATTTTTCTATTGTGACTGCAGATGAATTTTTGCACTCCTAAATTAGGCTTAGGTGCACAAACATGTTGTGAACTGCTCCCCTGGTTGTAAGAGTATGCACCCTGTACAAGCATGAACCACCACTCTAGTCAGGGTAAGCTAGATACACACTAAGAGATAACCTGTGCTCACCCTCTGGTAGCCTGGCACAGAGCAGTCAGGCTTATCTAAAGAGGCAATGTGTAAAGTCTTTGTGCAACACACACAAACACAGTAAAACAATGAAAACACCACAAAAATACTCCACACAGTGTTAGACAAATAGGTTATATTTTTTATGAGTAAAACAAGACCAAAACAACAAAAATCCAATAAGTAAAACAAGAGATATGAATTGTTAAAGATTAGATCAAAATCAAGCGTGTAGAGTCAAATAGCACTTAGTGGCTACTTGAGGTCCCCCTGGACCGGGGTAAATCCCAATTTCAGGCCGACCGCGGTGGAGGGCAGGCTGGCAGTACCTTAGATAGAGGAAGCATCGGCTTTGAAGATTTGATGCGTCAGTTCCGATCCACACAGACGATGAAGGCTTCGTTGGCGAACACCTTTACCATGCAGGCACTGTGTCGTTGTCAAGCCACGTTGTCGTCGAGCCGCAGAGTCCGTCGAAGCGATGATGTCGATGGGTTCCTGCTTTGGCATCAAAGGGCAATGCCTCGGCTCTGATCACTGCAAAGTCATCACTGCGTCGATTTTGATGGTTCTATATAGCATAAATCACCTTTCAAGGGCCCAGGACTGGATTGGCGCCACATGGCAGGGCAGGACTCACAGATGGCAGAGTCCAGGTGCCGTTGCAGGGTTGAAGGATGTCTTTGATGGCCCGAGACTTCAGAACTAGGGGCCGGCCAGCAAGCCCTTGGAGTTACTTTGAGTTTAAGTGAGATGGGTCTAGTCCTTGTTCTCAGCAGGGCAGAGATCATCAGGCAGCAGGGCAGCAAAGCAGAAAAGCAGTTCTTACAGAGCAGCAGTCAAGCAGAGTGACAATCCTTGTAGCACAGCAGTTACTACTCCTGGCAGAGTTCTTCACAGGTTCAGTAGTGTACTGTCTTGGTAGGGTCAAAGCCCCGCTGCTTATACCCAGTTGTGCCTTTGAAGTGGGGATGACTTCAACGCAGGCCCTCGAAGTGCACAGGTACCCCTTTCATTCCAGCCCTGGCTCCAGACTACCAGTAGGGGGTAATCAGCCCTTTATGTGGGAAACAGGACACTGCCTATTCAGGTGTAAGTATCAGCTCCCCCTCTCTCTCTCTTCCTGCCCAGGAAGAGCTGTTATAATGCAGATGAATGCAGATGAGTTCTCTGTCACACCCACCCTTCCTGTGTTTGTGGCTGTCAAGAGGGAATGCACAAAATGTAGCTGTCACCTACCCCAGACATGTATTGGAGACAGACTGCAAGGCACACAAAGCAGTAAAAGCACAGAAATGTCCACTTTCTGAAAGTGGCATTTCTAAAACAGTAATATTAAAACCAACTTTACCAGTAAAGAGGATTTATTATTACCATTCCAAAGATATGAAACGTGATGCAGCTACTCCCTTCCAATCAGGAATTACATCTTAAAAGTGTATTAAGGAATTCCCAATGCTAGCCTAGGAGAGACGTAGGCCTCACAGTAGTGAAAAATGAATGTAGCTGTTTGTCACTACTAGGACATGTAACACTTAAAAGTACTTGCCCTACCTTTTAGTTACAGAGCACCCTGCCCTTGGGGATACCAATGGCTTACCTTGGGGTGACGTGTAATAAAAGGAGAGTTTACGGTTTGGAAAGTGGTTTTAAATGCCAAGTCGAAGTGGCAGTAAACTGCACACACAGGCCTTGCAATGGCAAGCCTGAGACAGGTTTGAAAGGCTACTTGTGTGGGAGGCACAACCAGTGCTACAGACCCTCTAGTAGCATTTAGATTTCAGGCCCTGGGTATATGGTATACCACTTTACAAGGGAGTTATATGTAAACTAAATATGCCAATCATTTATATGCCAATCATGTATACACCAACGTCACCATATTTAGGGGAAAAGCGCATACACTTAAGCACTGGTCAACAGTGGTAAAGTGCTGTGAGTCCTAAGGCCAACAAAAAGAAGGTCAGAAAAATAGGAGGACGAAGGCAAAAAGTTTGAGGTGACCCCCCCCCCCCAGTGAGGGCCCTTTTCTAACACCCCTATAGTCAATTAACCATATATGTGCTAATAGAGACAGCCATGCACACTTCTCCCTTTAATAATGTTGCAGACCCCATTCCTTCTCCAGGATCACTCTTGTTTTTCTGTGGCTATTGCTCTTAGACGACATGTAACTGCCATTTTCAATTCAAGTAAAGGCCTTCATTCTCAAATGGGTGCTTATCTCAATTCTAGGCAAAGATTATAACCTGGACACAAATTGTGCATGTTTTCCCAACTCAGAATGGAGAATAACATGCTTTTAGCAGGTTATCTCCCATGCTAACATGCATAAAGTGTCATATGATGCAAAACTGTGCACGTGGTAAATATGGTACCCTGTGGCATCAGTATTTACCAGGTGCACAATTTACATGGTGACTGACTTAGAATGATGCCAAAGTGGTAAAAAGTAAATTCTGCGATTTTTCTCAGTGGTAATCTGTGTTAATTTGCCTTCCACTAATAAAAACATACTTTTTGAACTGATATTTGATTTCAGAATGAACATGTCCTGATTGGGGTAAGTTGGTTATGATAACCTTTCTGATAGTGGGTAGGCAAACATCAGAATTTCTGTAATTGTGGTACCCTTTTTGATCAAACAAGATTTAAGAGGTATTTTACCTGTCACATGGGAATTCCACTGCCTGGGTTTCTGGTTGTCCATCTTCCCGAACTACCACCTTGTTAAGATACCAGCCACAGCCGCCACCTTTGCCGTCGTGCCCAATACTCACCCTCCTCACCTGCTGCAGACTGACAGCTTCAATGATAAATTCATCCACCTTTAGAGAGAAGAAAAGTGAATAGAGAAGTGCAAACAGCTTCAGTTTCAACATTCCCTCTCAAGAAGTGGTAGGCTACCCTGTGGACAAATTTATTGCAGTTTTCTGGTATATACTTATATCTTGTTTTATGTTTGACCGCTGTCTTTTATACATTTGTTTAGTATTGCATTTTGCATAATTGGGCGCAGAGCTGTTGAACAAGTTGCTTTCCTTTGTTCATGCTCTTGCTGGTAAAGACTCTATTTGCAGATCCCTCACCTTTCAAATATTCCCTAGGTGTCAGACTGGATCCAGTAACTTTTACATAGTATGTCTGCGTGCTGAAAGGTGGCACTGTGTGGCTCTGCACTGATCCTGTTACGCTGCAGAAATGACGAGTGGTGTCTATTTAGGCACCACTTCTGCACGTTGACATCAATTGCTTTTGAGACTGTCCGCACTCCCAGAAGTGGAGCTCCAAAAGCAAATTGATAGACCAGTTTGCAGATTGCTAGACTTGGGATTTTATTGATCGGTCAAGTTCAATTACAGAATGGGAAGGATGGGAGGGTAGGTGAGGAATCTGTGGCTAGACAGAGTCTCTACCAGAAATAGGGTTACCGAAAGTAAGTAACTTGTTCTTCTGATTGAGACTTCCTCATCTTTTGAATAGATACCGAAGCCATACCTAATTGGAGGTGGACTGTGAATGGACTCAAACCAGAAAATCCTCCAGGGCAGAGTGATCAATGTGCCCTTTTCGGCAGATTTGGCTGTCCAAGCAGTAGTGCTTTGTGAACATATGGAGGGACACCCACGTAGCAGCCTGGCATATGTCTAGAAATAGGGACTCCGCGTGCTAGTGCAGTAGCAGCAGCCTTGGCCCTGTTAGAATATGTGCGCAGTCCTTACCGAGCCTGCTTTTTGGCCACTGCGTATCAGACCTTAAAGTAGAGAACGATCCAGCGCAAGAATACATGCTACTGTACAGCCTTGCTGTTTTCGCTCCTGTGAACATCACAAAGAGCTGATTGTCCACCCTGTGGTCTTTGGTGCGATCAATGTAGAAACTGAGCACACTTCTAGGGGTCCAAGAGATGGAGGGGCAGATTTACAAGAAAGTGACGCTACTGTATAGATGCGTCACTTTCCCTGCGCCACCCTTAGAAACCCTTGCGCCACCATAGATGCGCCGTATTAACAATACGGCGCACTATGGCGCAAGGATTGACAGATGCGTCAGAAATTCTGACGCATCTGTTGGGGCAAAAGTCACGCATTGCTGGAGTCGTGTCGCAAGCACGACGCAACTCAAGCAATGCTTTTTGAGGCCTATTCCCACTACACTGCGTCACTCCTTACGCCTACTTCAAGCAGGCGTAAGGTTTTGACGCAGTGGCGTCCTAGAAGTGACGCAGTGAAATCTTGTAGATTTCACTGAGTCACTTTTATGAGGCCTTCCTGCGTGGGAACGCCCACCCTGCATACATTATACCTGACGCAGGTATAATGTGACGCAGGGCTTTACAACGTGACGCATCTCCCTAGATGCGTCACGTTGTAAATAGGCCGCATTGTTTGCGCCGCTGTTGCGTCAAAAAAGTGACGCAACTGCAACGCAAAAGTCACGCAAGGGGCTTGTAAATCTGCCCCGGAGTCTTTACTCCACCTTTGAGGAGTGAGGCAGAGCACAGAACGCCGGCAGGGTGATGGTTTGTCTGACGTGGAACAGCATCACAACTTTCGGTAGAAAGGAAGTCCCTGTTCCCAGAACCAGCTTATCGGGGGAAGAAGGTGGTATATGGTGGATGAACACACAAAGCCTGAAGCCCACTCACATGCTGCACTGAGGTAATGGCAACCAGGAACACAGTTTTCATGGTGAGGAGCCGTAGGGAACAGCTGTGGAGAGGCTTGAATGGCTTGCACATCAAATAAGTAAGGACGAGATTGAGGTCCCATTAGGGCATCACAAAACAAGAAGTGGTAAACAAGCTGCTGCAACCTTTTCAAAAACCTCATTACCTGTGATTTAAACAAGGAAGGTTGATTGGGCAGTCGCAGGAAGGCAGAAAGGGCTGAAGAATAACCTTTAACCGACTCCAAAGCAAGGTCTTGCTGGGTGAGGGACAGAACAAACAGCAGACATTTGGACTTGGAGGCCGTCAATTTGGCGTGCGCCGCACCAAACCACAAACTTTTCACAGCGACAGGGGTATACAGTCTTTGTCGAGGGACACCTGGCTGCCAAGATTACATCAACTGCCTTTGCAGGGAGATCAAAGGGCGCCGCTCAGTCTCCATGCATGAAGGTGTAGATTGTGAAGGCCAGTGTGGAAAACCCGGCCATTCTGCTGCGACAGCAGATGCTCCTCGAGGGGCAGCCTGATCGGCGGGCAGATGCTTAAGCCAGGAGTTCTGGATACCATACTCTCCATGCCTAGTCTGGAGCCATTAGGATGACTTGGGCCCAGTCGATTCTGATCTTCTTCAGAACTCGGAGCAGAAGTGGTAGCAGCGGAAAGGCGTACAGGAGTCCCACTCCGAGCAAGATATGCCATGGAAACGTCAATGGGCAGAAATGCAGACATTGTGCATTCTCAGCGTTGGTGAATAGATCGAGCCAAGGCTCTCCCCATTCGAAGAAGAGACCTTGCACCACCTCCAGGTGTAAACTGCACTTGTGGTTCGCCAGGCCCTTATGACCAGGAAGATCCCTTAGCGGTCCAGCCATTTCCAGGCTCGCAAGGCCTCCTGGCACAGGAGTCATGACTCTACCCTGCCCTGTTTGTTACAGTACCACATGGCGGTGGTGTTGTCCATGTACCAGCCTCACCTTGATGGATGGCAGGAAGGCTTTCAGCACCAAGTGCATGGCCCTGAGCTCCAAAAGGTTGATATGGAGCCGGGACTCTGCTGGAGACCAGAGGCCTCTGATCTTCACTTCTCTCGCGCCGCCCGAGCCCAAAAGTGGCGCACCCATCACCACGGTCAGCTCTGCGTTGGGAAGGGAGAGGCGTCTGCTGCTGACCCAATTGTGGTCCAGTAACCACCACTACAGATTATTCACAATCTCCTCTGAAATCTGAACTTGATCAGAGAAGTTGCCTTGACATTGGGCCCACTGGGATTCCACTGCAGAGCCTACATGTGCCATCTGGCGTCTCGACCAGCAGGATGCAAGAGGCCATCAGTCCCAGCAGCCTCAGAGTCGACCTCACTCAGATCCAAGACTGAGGATGAAAGATCGGGATCATAGCCTGAACGTCCTGGACTCTTCTTCCTGGGGAAAGGCACAGAACCGAAATGTGTCCAGAATGGCTCAGATGGAGGGGAGCATCTGAGAAGGAATCAGATGTGATTTCCGCACGTTGATAGTGAACCCCAAAGATGACAGGACATTCGCCGTAATCTTGAGGTGGTTGACGACTGCCTGGGGTAAGCCTATCTTCAACAGCCAGTCATCAAATGGCACCTCTGAGCTTCGAAGGTGTGCTGTCACCACCGGCATCACTTTGGTGATGGATCACTGGTGAGACCAAACGGGAGTGAACTGAAAGTGCTTTTGTCCCATCACGAACCACAGGTAACACTGATGGCCTGGCAGGATGGGTATGTGGAAACAGGCATCCTGCAGGTCCAACGCCACCATCCAGTCTCCAGGGTGGAGGGCAGAAAAGACCTGGCAGAGGGTGAGCACTTTGAATTTCTCCTTTCAGTGTTGAGAGGTCACAGATCTAGAATAAGCTGAAGACCTTTGTCTTTCTTTGGCACCAGAAAGTAGTGGGGATAACAACCACGCCCTGCTTCTGCCGCAGGCACCTTCCAGACAGCCCCTTTGGCCGAAAGGATGGGCACTTCCTGCTGCAAATTGGAGAGATGGTTCTCCGTCAATTGCTAGGTGGATGGTTTAAGGTGCAGTGGGGACGAAAGAAAGGGTAAAGCATAACCTTTGTAGACAATCTGCAAGACCCACCTGTTCAACGTGATTGCTTGCCACCTGGATAGAATCAGTGGAGGGCACCTTAGCCTCTACTGCAAAACTGCTGGGTTCCCTGCTTGGGGGGGGGGGGACTGGCTGGCAGTAAGGGATGCCTCGGCCCAAGCCACGAAAGGGACAGTGGAATTATTGCAGCTGGCGAGTCTGGGAAGAGAGCCCAGAGAGCGAGCAGGAGCCCTATTCTCATTGAAGCATTCAAGGGCAGAGTCAGCCTTGTCCCCAAACATGCAATTCCCATTGAACGGCCTGCCCTCAAGGAAAACTGGACGTCACCCAAGAACCCAGTCGATCACAGCCACGCATGGCAACAAATGGCAATGCTGGTGCCTATAGATCGCCCAGCGGAGTGGGTGGTGTTCAAGTCACAACGATTTGTGACTGTGGCTACATCACAACCATCTTGGATCACCTGCAAAAGGACAGGGCAAAGTCCCTCCAATACACCAGGAAGGGCTTGTGCCAATGAGTCCTAAAGGGCATGAGTGTAACGGCCCAACATATAGGAGGCATTGATCGATCGCAGGGTCAAGCTGGCTGATGAGAAGAGGCGTTTACCAAAGATCTCCTTTTGTTTTGATTCTCTGTCAGAAGGAGTGGTAGGAAAGTTGTTGGGGTTGGTCTTGCTGGTGGAAGCCTGCACCATGTTGCTCTCTGAAAAGGGTGCTGTGACAGAAAGGCCGGGTTCCATGGAGCATGGCGATGGTGCCTGGCAATCTGCCTGTTAACTGGAAGTCCAGTACAAGGCGTGGCTCAAGCCACTAGGAGGGTATTAGTCAGGGCCTCTTGAAAGGGAGGAGGCGCTCAGAGGTAGTCTGGACCGGTTGCAGTACCTCAGTTAGCACGGTTTTGTTTTCACCTCCATGGTGGGAAGCTGGAGGTTAAGGATTTCCGCTGCCTTACGCATAACCATTGCATAAGAGGCAGATTCTTATGTGGCGGGGCAAGGGGAAAAGACAAGAGTGGTCTCTCTGGAGGTATATAGCCCACTAACCTCCTGCTAGTCCTCATACCAGTTGTTCTTGGCATAGGGCCAAGTGAATTCATTACCTGGTCATAGTCACTCTCAGAATCAGTACCGAAGAGAGAATGCAATGAATGTTGCCTGTCATGTGGAAGTTCAATTTCAGTGGCTGGTGCTTTATTCGGATTGGAGCGCGGCATCGGTCGGAGTTGGACTGGTGTCAATGTGGCGTAAGTAAGAACAATCAAAACCACCTCTTTGGGAGGTGAGGTCCTCATTCGCATCGAAGTCCCCAGGCCCGACGTGGGTTTGGGTTCTGAGGGCTTCATCGGAAGTGGCTCAGAGGGTCCAACTGGCTCCGAAGATGAACCTGCTTGTGGTAGTCCAGGTGGAGGGCCTCTCAGCTCTGTGGGACCCAAAGGCACGTCTGAAGGAGGTGGTAGAGATCAGAATAGTTGGAGCATAGCTGCATGAAACTCTTTATCTGGTGAGGCTAAAGGTCCCGGAAACTTGGGTTGTGCCGGAACCAGCTGTGGAATTGGCTCCGAAGCCAGCTGACTTAGAGAGTAGAAGTGAGATGGTTGGTGCCTCCCACAAGCTTTGTCAGAGGAGTAGGAATGGCACGAAAGAGCGGAACTTCACTTTAATTTCTTGTTTTTTTTATGCTTACTGCTTTGGAGTGCGACAAAGACCGGCCTCTAGAGCGACTCCGCTGACTTAGGGAACACGAGCGGGACTTGGAGTGGTCCCAACACATGATGACATACATTTTCGTCTCACGTTCCATGAACACATTTGGGTTCATCAAAAAGCAGTCTCTCTGGCCTTGGGGTCATGGGCCGACCCCAGACACTACTAGCATACATGGTGAGGATCTGCCACAGACATCTGTTTGTGACAGTCCTTACAAGGTTTAAAACCTTTTGACTTAGGGGGGGTGACATCCTTTGCACACTTAAAAAAATTGTGAGAGAAAAGAAATCAAGGTAAGGGTTTCTAAGGGACGTGAAGAAGCTGCGGATCCGCATCTGGTGGCGGGGAAAGAAAGGAACTGAAATCAGCGGGCAGGAGTGGTGCCTATATAGGCTCCGAACGTCATGTCTGAAGTGGAACAGCGATAGTGCAGAGCCACACGGTGCCACCTTCCAGCGCGCAGAGCTACTGTGCAAAAGGATACGGAACCAGTCTGATGCCTGGGGAATATTCAAAAGGCGAGGAATCTGCAGCTAGAAGTCTCTATCAGAATGTAGCACTAAATTGAAAGATACTACGAGATACCTTGTTTATTTTAGTTCCTTAGTGCATTGTGGGTAGGAGCAGAATAGGAACAGGTCTAAATGTTCTGTAGCTGGATGAACACTGAAGAGGGCAGTGCTATCAGTTTTAATGTTAGAACCTGCAAAGACGGGGATGGCTTTCAAACTTTCACCCACTCACTTCATGACAAGAAACTATTCTACACGACTCATACTGACATTAGATTACATCATATATGCATAGCTCTGACACTGACTAGAGTTTTTTAAAAAAAAATACTGTTTATTGATTTTCATAAGTTTGAACACAGAACCTTGACAATATAAGATGTGCATATTTACTTCCATTCAATTACAAATAGAGCATAGATAGAGGAAAAGATATAGACAACATTATGTATACAATATCACAGTGATGCAATGTTAGTATCACTTCGGCATCTTACTGTTACATTAATTGTGCAAGTTAGGGACATTTGCCTTCGTGGAAGAACAAAATTCAGTTCCTTAAAACGTTTGCATTTTTGGCTGTAATGAATTTCTGCATGGGACACTTTATTTGTTCCCGCCTTTTTGCCTCAGAACATCCACATTTTCCTGGAAATTCCTGAGTCAGCTGAAACACTGACAGAAGGATTAAGACGTCTATTTGTGTCAAAAAAGGCCTGAAAATATTTTTTGCCAATCAGTCATTTTGTCAAAATACCTGCAGTTTACTTTAGACATAAAAGAGTGTCAAACAACTCTTGTATTACCACTGTAGAGACTGCTCAGGCCTTCTCGTCAGAGTAAGATTCTGCTAAGCCTGACTGTGGTTAACTAGATTTGTTTATTAGATTAAGAGTTGTGTACTCTTTCCCCACTGCATGTGAAGTGATAGGTCAGAGAAGGGACCTTCAGTGTGTTCAACAGAAAAAAGTAATTTTTCTGAGTTATGACAGATTCAATAATTTAAATAAGTCAATAATTTCCATCCAAACATGCCAAGCGACAGTTTGCTCTTGCCATTAATTTGATCATTTATGTTAGATCATTTTATATATTTTTTTAAAGATGAAATAAAGGAAAACACTCTACTCACATTTAATATTGTGCATGCATAAATTCGATAGACATTTACAAGTAAAATCTTATGTCACACCCATAATAAAAAAATATAACGAATATTTTTGGGAAGAAACAAATAGGCAAAATCTAAAATGAGAACTGTATGGAAACCTAAAAAACGAAAATACATAGAGCCTTATTATGAGTTTGGTGGTGCAGGATCGCCCTGCTCTCGCACCGCCAAACCCATGTAAGAACCGCCCGCTAGATCAGGAGTTTTCTCCTGTCTGCCGGGCTTTTTTTTTGGTTTTCCCACAGCAGCGCCTATGAAACAGGCACCGCAATGGGAATGTCAAAATCATTACCTGCACGGCATGGACTGCTAAAGTCCATGCCGTGCAGATACTGGTGTGCATGCACACAGGGGGACTCATGTTGTGCCCCCCTGTGTGCATCCACATGGCGTGA
This sequence comes from Calotriton arnoldi, assembly GCA_963921515.1. Taxonomy (NCBI): domain Eukaryota; kingdom Metazoa; phylum Chordata; class Amphibia; order Caudata; family Salamandridae; genus Calotriton; species Calotriton arnoldi. Next base: position 1,952,478 of record CAWUFW010001404.1, on the reverse strand, counting down.
GGCACCAGGGGGCCCTGTAGGACCCGCTTTGTTTCTTCACCACCACACTTTTCATGGCATTCGTACCGCCATGAAGAATGTGGCGATGAGGAAACTCGTTATATGCTTGGCGGGGCTGCTGCGGCCCCGCCAAGCATATTGCAGCCTCAAGATTGCCACGCAACCACCAGGAAATAGCCGTTCCCTGGCGGTTGCAGCGGATGCAATGGTCCCATGGCGACCCGACCGCCCTAGTCATAATAGGGCAGTTGGGAGACCAACACCATGAGTCTGGCGGTCCGTGGACCACCAGACTCATATTAAGTGCCTCAGCCACTGCTATGCAAGGAAATACATTTTCTACAATGTAAACACAGAGAAATCCCGCAAACAATCATTTTGTAGACAAATAAACGTGGTGACATAGCACATTTGCCCACTTACATTGCCCTTTTCAAATTTATTCATGTTGTTCTTGCAGTCTACGAGGAGCCGCTCCCCGGTATCGCCCTTGTCTCCAAAGAGGCAGATGAAGACGTTGGCATCTGTTCCGCCTCCGCTGACGCTGCCAGTGTGGACAGTTATGCGGTACTTTACCACTAACAAGGAAGCAATCACAAAGCTCAGCATAGAAAGTACTCTCTCAGAAACGTTAAGTACACTTACAGGGATCAGAGAAATATAAAAGCAGAAAGAAGTACTCTTAGGGTCTAAATTAGAACTAAGTGACAACAGAAAATCCTCCTTTTAGGGGAAGTGTTGAATCCTCCATTTTCAGAATTCTATACCAGTTGGAAGGCCTCCTACAGAATTACCTTTGCTTGACTACTGCTATGTTGGAGGTAATCCTACTACAGGATTCTTCACCTGGACTATTCACCATTGTAATTACATGGACGACTACATGTTACCAGTCAACTCTGAACCAGACTCTTCATGTCAATAAACATTTATAGTAATTACAACCCATTACAATAAACAAAGAGGATCAGAAACAGATGCACTGCCACAACATACAAAGGCTCTGACTAGGAGTGAAAGAATTTCACCCAGAGCGATAACTCTGGGTGGAATTCCACTACCTGAAATCACCAGTGTCTACCGGCAGGGAATTATTGGGACCACAAACTCCAGTCCTGATAATTCTGGACTCTGAGACTTTTTTCCTGCTGAAGGGGCAAGGGATGAGGGCAGCATCACAGCCCAGCTTTGGCCTGACACCTACAACAGTAAGGGGGGAGTAGACTAGAGGCTGTCTTGGTCCCCTCCCAACACCATCTCCCAACCCCCACCGGCCATATCCCAGACACTTTCCGCCTGCTCATAGTAGTCAGAAAACGTCTGCAATTTTCTCCCTGGAATAGGGGAAAAACACACAGCAAAGGCCCCAGTATCCCTGGATCTGTGCAGTTATTCCCCATTCCAGAGAGAAATCTCATAATCCTCCATTTTCGATCTAATGATACCAGCTAGAATTGTGAATTCCAGCCCTCCAGCATCTCTCCACTTAATACCGACATACTCGTAATTCGGGTCATAGTAGCTAAACTGTCTGAACTTTCCTTCGTAAGCAAGTGATACAACTGCAATCTTAACCAAAAACTAAACAACATTAAAATTGAGGATGCCGTTTAGCCACATTTAATCTTCTTGACTTTTGGCATATTTACTTTGAAGTCTTCTTCTTTGGACATGAGGTTAGGTCTAATATACTGTTCCGAAGCACTTTGTTTGAAAGAAGTATTTTACTCAGTTGTGTTGTCAATTTCACTCCATTGGAAGTAACCCACTTCTCTCCTGTCACAGGGGCCTGTTGCTTTGTCCTGTCTCCATCTGACTTCCATACAAATCCTGCAAGACCCTTGTCCTTCACAGCTAAGTCCTGGCTTCCCATCCCATCTTAGGGTATCTCGAGTGTGAATGTACCAACCGAAGGAAATAAAATGGTCACGCAGCAGTGGGCAGTTGCTTTAGTGGTAGTATGGCCTTTGAAATTAAATGGAAACTCTTGGAGAGCACACTGTATGTAGACCGTCTTTGGGAGCGTTCCTACTCCCCAAGAGAGAAGACACATGAGATGTAGGCCACCTGCGAAAACGTGGCTCCATCTTCAATTTCTGTCTTGTCTTTGGGTTATGATTAGTATCAAGAAGCCCTCTAGCACATAATGCTCTCTGTGACTTTGTCATAAATGAAGCTATACCACTTAAAATAGAGTGGGCAAGCATGGGCGGCAAACTGATTGTAACCAAGACTCAATTGAAACTAAAATGCAGTTTCTTGGGCAGTATATGAAATAGATTAGCACTCTAGCATGGAAGCTCACACAAATGGTTGATTGATGCATTAATATTTTTGTAAAAACATTCATGCATTATGCCAGATTCAAAGGAATTAAACTGGCCCCAAAACTGTTTTGCTTTATCAGGATCTTGTTACTTGTTGGAGGTCTTATCTACTTGTAACTTCAGGTGTATTATGACTGCAATGTACAGTGTTTGGAGTTCATTTGTCTTGTACCATGGTTTTCTTCGGACGTAGTTGTCTTTAATAAATATATTAGAGACAATCAGGTCCAAAGGAGGGTGAGTTGGGTTTTGTGTAAACCTGGGCTGGGATACAAACTGAGCACTGGTAACTTTATCTTCTCTCCATCATTCCAATGAGGCCGTGTGATCAGACATGAAACTTTCTTTCTAGTCTTCATTCATGGCCTGTAGAACTCCTATGGCAGTGCACTACTTAGCTAATCCCAACTATCAACACCTCAATAATTATGTATATTTGATAGATCTGTGCTGGGGCTATTCACTACTTTGTCCAAATCTGCTAATGCAGCCCTAGCCTCATGCTACCACAACCTGCTCCCAAACAAGGACCTCTGCACTCAGCTTTGTTGAAACACCCCAGGGTGGGTTAGGCAAATGGAGCATAGTCAGACTTTTACATTAATCATCCCGTCCCACAATTCCAATCCAGAGGGTTCACAAAGCTAACTAACACTTTTGAGCAATTTACACTAGAGTACGTTTACGAATTTTGGCCAATCACAAAATCCGTGTATAAGTTACTGCTAAAAAGAATTTACATAAAGTCACTTGAATGATTGCTTTGACTCAGCTTTTTCTTGAAAACAAAGAACAACTTTGTATATCATTATGGATTACAGGAGGGAGCAAAACAGATTAAATTAAGTTGCATGTGAAACAAAACTGTAAATCATGCCTTCTTGGGATATGTGAAGGATGAAGGCAGTTGCATGTAGGAAATGCTTGCACACATATAGACAGGATGGTTTAGGAACATTATTTTCACTTTGAAGCAAATATTGGCAATATGCATAATTTGATATCACAAACAGAGACTGGTACAAGAGCCTCCTTAATGACCACTTCATCCAACACATTTTGAGTTAATATGTACTCGTTTACCTTTATTTTCAAATAAATCCTAGGAGGGGCAAACACCACTTGTTGTGATAGCTCAAGCACTTTGGGCCAGATGTACGGCCCTTTTAAGCAGGCACAAACGGAAAATCGGCCCGTTTGCGACCGCTAAAAAGGGTTGTGGTATGTACAAACCCTATTTTGCGAGTCAGTAACCTATTATAGACTCGCAAAATAGGGTTTGCTTATCGCTATTAGGAAGGGGCGTCCCTCTGGTATATACGATTGTTTTGCGGCCGCAAAAGCGGTCACAAAACAATCACAGTTACCACCTACTTCAAGTAGGTGGTGAGTCACTTGCAAATGGGAAGGGGACCCTTTCCCCTTTGTCCTGGCAGAGAAAATATTTTTTAAGAGCAGGCAGTGGGTCTACTCTTAATAAATAAAACAGAAACGTTTCATTTTTCCTTTTTAAATGCATCCCATTTTCCTGTAAGGAAAACGGGCTGCACTTTAAAAAAACAAACTGTTTTATTTAAAAAGCAGTGACAGACACTGTGTTCTGCTGACCCCAGCAGGCCACCATCCCTGTGAGTGCTGGCCATTCCCAATGGGTCGCAAATTGCGACCTGCCTCATGAATATTGATGAGCCAGGTCATTTGCGATCCCATTGGGAATCACTAAATGTGTCTAAGACAAATTAGTACATTCCGTTTTGAGAGTCGCAAAACGGAATGGTCGTACATCTGGCCCTATGTTCCTTTGAACAGCAAGTTGTTGCATTTCTGCGGTGCACGTAGCCTCGGCTATAGTGCACACATACCTTTCATTGTCGCACACAGATGAAAATAATTAGGGGGAAAATTGGTGCCATATCAAAACAAACCAATACAAATGTACTGTTTCAATTAACATTATTCCTTTAATTCAACCTCAATATTTGTACATATTTGCATTGGTGATATGGAGGAAGCCTGGAGCATCTCAAACAATACGTCTTTGACCTTATTTACAAATAATTTGCTGAAGTTTATTTAGAGAGATTTTCTGAATGCTGCATCTCTATGCAGCCTGATGTATCTCCAAATTTAGCATCTTTAAATTTGTGCCACATTAAATCTTGCAAATTTAGATCACAGCCATCAGGAACTCATTATAGAAATACTGTAGATGGGTTCACCATAGTCATTGTAAGAGAGCTTTCCTAGTGAAAAGGCCTCATTCCAATGGCAATAGGACAACAGAGGAGCAGGACAACAGATGAGCTTTCTTTTCAAGAAGGATTTTCTTTACTTCTGCTTAAGAATTGGGATTTTTGAAAAAGGGTCTAATTTTAAGTATCGTGTTATTCAAGGCAGTAATACCAGGCTCCATAGCTACTAATACCGCAGGGTGCGGTGTTCACTGTTTGTGGTATTGCCTCCCTATTCCAAGTTCTGCACCTCTGAGTTCATGCTAGCAGAGTAGTAGTACGTGTTTTCCTGTTCCGAGCTATGAAACTCAGAATGTTGTGTTTTTCTGGTGTGCAGTTTTCACTGGTATTACTTGATGATTGTTGTACATTGGATAATGTGTAAAAAGTGTGCACCACTTAGAATTAAAATTTGTTTGCAAACTCCCATTTTTCCTGAATCAAGATTACTGTGGTGCTCAAAATGAGAGCATTTGGCCCGTATAATGAGTGGGGAAATTCCATCCAGAAAATTAACTCTGGTTGGAATTTGCCAATTACAAGTGCTTCCAGACCAGATTGGCAACCGCTGGAACTAAGAAGTCAGGGCCTGGAGACAGTGAGCATGTCTTTGCTGCTGCAGGGGTATGGGGTGAGGGCAGGAGCACAGCCTGACCTGAGAAGCAGCAGCATGGACAGCCAGACAACGCTACCCCCCCCCCCCCCAGACAGGCTGAAACTTATCCTAACACCCCTGCCCACCCACCACACACTCCCCTACCTCAGCGGCTGTCCTGCTGACACCTTGTGCCTCCTCTGGGCAGGCAGAAAATGTCAGCAGTTTTCTCTCAAGGATGAGGGAAAATACATGTTAAGGGACCCTGTATTTCCAGGCCTGTGCACTTAGTCCCACCAGATATTGCTCCTGTATTTGGCTTGATTCGGTTTCAGTGGCACTATTTTGTTTTGGTTCCAAAATTTCTTAAAGGCACGCTATATTCAGGTAAAGATGAGCCTCTTTCTTCATATCATCCCTTTAGCTCCCCATATTCACTAATTTGATTTATAGGTCTCGCCTGGGCAGCCTATGCGCTATCTCTTCGAGACATGCTGTGTTCGGTATATAGGGTTTCATTCCGTCCCTAGCTGCTGATTTGTTAAACGGTGTGTCGTTCTGAAAAGCATGTTGCTCTGTGGCTCGTTTACTTATATGTCCCTCCTTTTCGTTTTAAGTTCCCTCCCCTGGAGTATTGGCCTATTACGGGTATCCTTTCTCCCTATGCTGTTCCCTTTGCGTTCGGCACTCTTTTTTTTATGTTGCAGAGTGCATGTGCATGCTGCTCGTGTTACACTGTCTGCGCCCGCCTGTACACCTCCCACTCCATTTGTTCCACCACCTCCCTAGCCTCTCTACCGCCGTGTTTTCACTCCCGCTCTGTTTGTTCCTGTTCTGTTTGTTCCACCCCCTCCCTGGCCTCTCTCCCTTCGTGCTTTCACGTCCTCCCAGTCCCCAGGCACACGAGACGCCACGCTTCATGAGATATTCTTCTAATTATTATTGACATCCTGTTAGATCTATCAGCGGCTTTTGACACAGTCAACCATGATCTGCTGGTTGACCATCTATCATCACTCGGGATCAGGGATAAAGCGCTCTACCTGCTGAGCTCCTTCTTATCAGATCGCTCCCAAGCGGTGGCTCTTGGAGACTATTTCTCCCCATCCTTCTCACTACCCTGCAGAGTACCTCAGGGATCCTCCCTGAGTCCGACATTATTTAATCTCTACGTCATCCCTCTGGCCAAATTAATCAAAAGCTACAGCTTCGTATTGGTGTCTTATGCAGATGACACACAGATAATTGTCTCAATTAATAGTCCATCAAACTCAACGGTAGTCAGATTCCACGACTGCATGTGTCATATAGGCGATTGGATGTTAGACAACTGTCTAAAACTTAATTCATCCAAAACCGAAGTGCAGTTGGTGGCCCTCCCAACTGGGCCCTTTGCCAACCCCGTCAAATAAAGTAAAGAATCTTGGTGTACTATTTGATACCAATTTGTCATTTGAAGCTCCACTAACCACACTACTTCTACTGCTTCTTTATTCTCACTGAGAAAAATACTTCCTCTAATTCCTTTTGATTTGAAAAGACAGTGGTCACTGCACTAATTTCATCTAGGCTAGACTACTGTAATGCATTGTTCACTAGTGCTAATAAGCGAAGTATCCACAAGCTCCAGATGGCACAAAACGCAGCGGCTCGGGTACTTCTGGGGATTACGAGATTTGACTCTGCCTCTAAGGCCCTGACGAAGCTGCACTGGCTGCCAGTTACTAGGCGTATCCAGTGTAAAGCCTTATGCATAGCATTTAAATCATTGCATGGACTAGGGCCGGAGCAGATGTCACGGTATCTGAAGCCATACACCCCAGTTAGACCACTTAGGTCAGCGGATTGAGGGAACCTTGTCACCCCCAGGTCGCGAAAAGTCAAATGGGGGGGCAAAATCTTCACTCATACCACAACCAGACTCTGGAACTCCATGCCAACAATACTGAAAAAAGAAACAAAGTTGTTAAAATTCAGAAAGGGTCTAAAGATTTGTCTTTTTAGAGGGTGAGTCCAAGCTAACTCTATACAAACCGATTGTTCTGAAGGTAGCACCTAGACACCTCCGGGTATATGTAGCGCTTTATAAATGCCTCATTTCATTTCCTTTCAGTGTGCAAGTCCGTGGCACAAAACCCGGGAAAGCGCGGACCAGTTCCCAGCCCTCAGATCACACTCGCTGTGGTTATCTTTCCATCTGAGCTCCCTTGTTTAGTTCAGTGACGTACTGTACCCAAAGGGAAGCCTACTACTCATAAGATATGTTGGCGCTGTGTTCAAGCACACAGTCCGTGGCTGAATCTGACGGAACCTCCCCCGGCGCCACAGCTTGCAGTAATAGTGTCAGCAATGGGGCAAGGCCACGACGTTGATGCCACATCAGGGCTAAAGCTGGGGCAGTGGAACACCGACATGAACCCGGCACACACGGGCAGATAAGATGACCAGATAAGGTCAGTACTGCTTACTTGTCTCTAAACAAATCATATTAAAATAAAAAAATGAAAATTTAATTTTTCTTCCAAAATGTCAGTACTGAGCAGCTTATCCAATCCTAATAACACCCAAGCCCTAGTCCTCTATCTGGCAGATGTGTCTGCTTTACACCCAATCAGGAGCTTAGATCCGCTTCTCGCTTTATTCTGAATGTTCCCCGATTCAAGGGATCTTCACTAGGTGGCCGAGCATTTTCCATCACCGATGCTGGGCTTCGGAATGAGCTCCCTTTAAAGTTAAGAAGCGAGTATTGTGGTTAGCCAGTAAGTCTTTTTCTTTCCTTTAGTGTCCCTTAGTGCTGCAGTACCCTTCAGGACGCTCTAGAAATACAAATACAATACCAAATACAAATTCCCCATTCTGAGTATACAGGTGGAATCAGGGATTCTGGGTCTCCGGCACTCCTGCAGCAAAGTCTGTCAATCTTGTAATGATGTCTTTAGTGTCTTGATTTCAGGGGTCAGAGTCTGAATGAACAGTCTTAATCTCTGAGTCTAGAATAGTGTTTGGAAGTCAGGGCATTCTGAGCAAACAGGGTATTTAATCGGTAAACATGAGAACTGGCGGGCTTGTCATTTGTTGGATAATGGCTGCATCTTTCCTCAACAAGGCAGCCTCTAAAACATGTCCACGATGGCATCCTCACCAGGGATCCACCCAAAAATCAGATGCATCTGAAAGAAACATTATTCACCAGCTCCTTGCCAGAAAAATGCTAGAAGTAGCTTAAACTCTGCGGAGTAAGGACAGAGCGCCTTAACCTTACTATTAAATTGTGTGGTTTCTCTTTGCCGGCTACTACATTGAATAAAGAGAGCCTGCTGCCTAAGTCCTGGACACAGTGTAGATATCCTGCATTATGTTCTTTGTCTTTGTGTTTGGTTACTTAGGGCCAGATGTATGAAGTTTTTTCAGCTCACAACGGTTTGCGACCTGAAAAAAGCATTTTTAAATGTACAAAGCCCTATTTGCGATTTTCAAATTGGGTTTGCGAGTCACTATTAGGAAGGGGCGTGCCTTCCTAATAACGAGTCCCAGGGCCATGCTGACAGAACAGTGAAAACACACCCCTCTGCCCAAATATAACTTCAACTGGTGCTAATAAGTCACCGATAAGAAGAACTCGATCCTACAAGCTCAATGTTCTCCCAAATGTGATGCATACAGATGAATTAGAAAAATACATATATTTTTATTAATATTATTTGGTCCATATAGTACAAAAAGACATACAAATCAATATCACAAAGGTCAATATTAATTTACATCATGAGTCACACACACTCATTCTGTCTACCTATCACACAACCACATACTCGCACATACTCAGACATCCCAACATGAAACAGTTCATAGTGCATAGAATCACAACAACACTTCTCAAAAGATACCAAGAGTCTGCCCCAAGGTCTATTGACAGAAATTATGATATCAAAAAAACTAAACAGTTGTACAGGAGGGATATACAATTTTTCACTTATCGTACAGTTCAGGAATATGGTTTCTTTTCCAGGAGGAAATAGAAGTAGGGGAGACACGGGGGCTCCAGCGCCGACGCGCGTTTCGGTGTCTGACCCGGATCTGGGTCACACCTTCATCAGGACGGAGCAAAACAGAGTGGGACTCATGAAGAGAGATACCTGAAAATTACAATCAGACCCTGCTTGTCGAATGAGCACAAAGATTGACACAACACATAGGAAATACCCAGAAATGACCCGATAAGGTATGTAATAGGGCAAAGAGATGCAGACTCCTTGGTGATTCCAAGAGAGAGGAGTGCAATAGGCGACATCAGCAATGGTGCGTGCCGGTGTATACAGGCCAGATTTAGGGAGAAGTCGCCCGTGGGCAAACGGCGTTTACCACTGGCATGAGGATTCACACGCCTTCCGGACCCTGACTTGTGCTTGCAGCGCTAGTGATTAGCCTGAGGCCTCCCAGCATCTGACGAGACCCAGTCACAGACTTATTTAACTGTTTGCCCACGGGGCGACTTCTCCCTAAATCTGGCCTGTATACACCGGCACGCACCATTGCTGATGTCGCCTATTGCACTCCTCTCTCTTGGAATCACCAAGGAGTCCGCATCTCTTTGCCCTATTACATACCTTATCGGGTCATTTCTGGATATTTCCTATGTGTTGTGTCAATCTTTGTGCTCATTCGACAAGAAGGGTCTGATTGTAATTTTCAGGTATCTCTCTTCATGAGTCCCACTCTGTTTTGCTCCGTCCTGATGAAGGTGTGACCCAGATCCGGGTCAGACACCGAAACGCGCGTCGGCGCTGGAGCCCCCGTGTCTCCCCTACTTCTATTTCCCTCCTGGAAAAGAAACCATATTCCTGAACTGTACGAGAAGTGAAAAATTGCATATCCCTCCTGTACAACTGTTTAGTTTTTTTGATATCATAATTTCTGTCAATAGACCTTGGGGCAGACTCTTGGTATCTTTTGAGAAGTGTTGTTGTGATTCTATGCACTATGAACTGTTTCATGTTGGGATGTCTGAGTATGTGCGAGTATGTGGTTGTGTGATAGGTAGACAGAATGAGTGTGTGTGACTCATGATGTAAATTAATATTGACCTTTGTGATATTGATTTGTATGTCTTTTTGTACTATATGGACCAAATAATATTAATAAAAATATATGTATTTTTCTAATTCATCTGTATGTATCACATTTGGGAGAACATTGAGCTTGTAGGATCGAGTTCTTCTTATCGGTGACTTATTAGCACCAGTTGAAGTTATATTTGGGCAGAGGGGTGTGTTTTCACTGTTCTGTCAGCAGCTTCATTCCCCTGCTCCCTCTGCCAGCTATCAGTTTCAGGAGCCCCCTTCTGTGTGAGTGGTCATGAGTCCCAGGGGCATGTATGAATGTTTTGCAACTGGAATGCAGTCGCAAAACATTCATACTTTACCGACTCCGTGAAGGAGGTGGTAACCCATTCACAAACAGGAAGTTGTCCCCAGGGGACCCCTTCCCCTATGTGAATGTGGGCGCCAACATTTTCTAAGAACAGGCAGTGGCCCCACGGACCACTGCCTGCTCTTAAAAAATGAAAAGGAAACTTTTAATTTTTCTTTCTTAAGTGCATCTAAGGAAAACGGGCTGCATTTCGAAATAAAAACTGCTTTATTTAAAATGCAGTCACAGACATGGAGGTCTGCTGACTCCAGCAGGCCACCATACTGTGAGTACTAGCCATTCCCAATGGGTTGCAAATTGCGACCTGCCTCATGAATATTAATGAGGAAGGTCCCTTGAGACCCATTGGGAATTGCAAACAGTGTAAAACACACTGTTTCACATAGCTGTTTGCGCTTTCCTAATAGCGAATTAGGAAATCGCAAACAGAAGTCTATGTACATCGGTCCCTTAGCTCCTGATTCAAGACCCTTGGTATTTTGCCCAGATTATATGAGGTTCACTGTTATGTGCAGATCTCGCCATTACCCAACGCAGGTACCCAACCAGTGTCTTCCAGTCCTACTTGTTTCCTGCTCCTGAGGAATCAAGAATTAACTGTTCCTCATGAACATCCTCTAAAACGAGCATGCGCGACAGTTCCTGTTAGTTACAGTCAGAGGTGACATGATTTTGCTGCAGGACACACCAGTTCCTTTGCACCATCCAGCACAGCACTATAAGTCAATGTAGTCAACTCTGATCCAGACCTTGGATGTGTACTGGGAAGCCACATTATGACGTTTACGCATAGCTGGCTATGTTATTCGGTCCAAATATCAGTGCATAAGTAAATACAAATGCCCTAACTTGTCATTATCTCTCCGAAACAAAGCTGTGATGTGGGATGGCTTATGTGGTCATTAATTTGAGCTCAATCAGAAAGGTTCTGGATTGCACGTGTGTCATTGGGTTGTCACATCACAAAATCTTCAACAAAGTTCTTCTGTCGCCTCACCTGGCAGAACTTCCTTGACGAGGTCCCCTTCGGCCGGGAGCTCTCTGAGGATCTCATTGTCGTCCTCATTTAAGTCCAGCCAGCGGTTACAGTGGAAGGTGTATTTCTCTTTGGTGAGCGTTTTCAGCACAGTGACCTTAAATAAACCAAAATAATTTAGAAAGAACTTCCACGGTGTTAAAAAAATTAGGGATTAGAAAGAACTTCCATAGGAATCAGTACTCTCACAATAAATATGTTGTTGATTTTACTGCTCCAGTTCTTGAATCATATTTTCTTCAATTATGGGCCAGATCTCCTATTCATGTTAATTTGCAATAACTAAATGTTCTATTAGTAAATGCTTGCATCCTCTAGTGACTTATGGGGTTTCCAATTCATTATTACAAGTGTATTCTGATTACATATGGTCTCGCAGTGACTTGATGCTACAGCGGTACACTATCTTAAAAGACAAAATGGCTACGCAGTGAAGGGCCTTTGAAATTAGAGGCTGGACAAACTCTCTAACCTAAATTCTACCAAGTAGTAAAGAAAGGGAAATGAAGAATGTTGAACAATTTTTAGGTACAGGAGACATGAGCAAGATCACTTGGATAAAGGGTGCTCTGCTAGGGTGTTGTAAGAGAGGAGAAGTAAATAAAGAAAAACTGTGATGTGCTGAAAGACAGCAGGAACTACTGTTTTACCATGCTGACAACATATAGTGCTCCTGATTACAAGTGTGAAGTAGGAGAAGTGAAGGACATGTCAGTGAACCTCTGGGAACAGCCAGAAGAAGATGAAGCAAATAGATAAGGTTGTGAAGAAAGAAGCAGGCAATAACATCCCAGAAAGAGATGCATCTTGGCCCGCAAACAGGCAAAGCATAATCAAGAGGTACGCAATCTGTATGCATGGCTGCTCAATGCATGTAGGGATAACACTGTAAGGTAGTTCATGGTAAAACCACATGCAAAACTTAAACCTTGAATAACTGAGTGACTGGGTATCAATTCTGTAATTAGCATCCTCTCTCGAGGGAATGACTATGGGCCAGATGTACGACCCGTTTTTGCATGCGCAAACGGGTTTGCAAACCCGTTTGCGCATTCCAAAAACATATTGGGCCATGTACATAGCCCATTTAGCGAGTCACAATTTTTTGCGACTCTCTAAATATGTTTTGCGACTCGATATTTGGAAGGGGCATTCCCTTCCAAATTGCGAGTCTCAAAACAATGTACTAATGTTTTGCGACCGCAAATGCGGTCGCAAAACACTTGCAATTACCACCTACTTCAAGTAGGTGGTAATGCATTTGCAAAGGGGAAGGGGTCCCTACAAGACCCCTTCCCCCTTGCAAATGCATGCGAAATAATTTTTTAAGGGCAGGCAGTGGTCCCAGGGACCACTGCCTGCCCTTAAAAAATGAAACAAAACGTTTCTTTTTTTTTTTTTAAATGCATCCCGTTTTCCTTTAAGGAAAACGGGCTGCATTTGAAAAAAAAAAAAGCAGTCCCAGACATGGTGGTCTGCTGAGCCCAGCAGGCCACCATCCCTGGGAGGGCTGGCATTCACAATGGGCTCGCAAATTGCGAGAGGCTCATTAATATTAATGAGCCTCGTAATTTGCGACCCCATTGGGAATTGCAAATCAGTGTAAACACACTGTTGTACATTTCATTTAGCGCCTCGCAATTTGCGCCTCGCAATGTGTCGCAAATTGCGAGGCGGTAAATGAAAGGGTCGTACATCTGGCCCTATGTCCTCCCAAAAATATGTAAAAGTAAAAAGCCTCATAAGAGCATGTTTGTGATGGTAGGTAGCCTAGTAGGAAGAACATAAGCACCAGTTCCTACATACTCTCCTTAAAAAATGTTTGGAAGAATATCCAGGCACAGATGGTGAGGGTCGAGTACCTTAATAAGCGCAGGATGTAAGATAAAGTAGTCACAAATGTAGAGTAATTGGTGGTAATGTGCAATGCTGCACACTTGTAACGAATATAGCCCATGGTAGATGGAGCAGTACTGACCATTATAAGGCAATAGGATAGGGGCCTCACTGCTTCCATACCTTGTTTAGATGCCACCCTGCAAATGCGCTCCTCTTCTCATGCCATATCCTGAGCTTAAAGATGTTGCCCAGGTCAGGAAGTTCAATCTAAAAACAAAAGCAGACAATCTTTTTTTTCATCACATCTCTTTTAGAAATAGAATAAGAATGGAAAATCAGAGCTATATCTAGACAGAACTATGTCTATGCTCATTAGGTATAAGCACTGAATATAACATATAAACACTGATAAAACACTGATTGAGCTTGAGTTATATGACTGTCCGCAGACAAGCTTGTCCGACAAGAAGCTCAGCCCAGTCCAGTCCATGCATTTATAAAGTGCCCAAGCCACCAGTTCGAGATATTGTACAACATAAGTACCAGTTCTAGACTGAAATGCTAGATCTCAATTAGAGTGAATGTCATCTGGTAACTCTACTCTAGCAAATAACTATTTCTCTCATAAATCATCCATGATTTAGATTATTCCATCCTTTAATTAGACTTTAAGCAGTCCTCCCCTTTAGTGCAATGAACAAATATTGGCAACATACCATAAACTTGTCAATTTGTCCAGTTTCGAAATTGTCGGAGTTGTTGTCCAGTTTCATCTCGTCTGATTTGCCTTTGTCCCCATAAATCTGGGGCAGGATGTTGGCATCTGTCCCTGCATTCTTAACGTCGCTAGTCCAGATCCAAAGGGACCAAGGGCTTTCTGCACAGTAGAGTAGAATCAAAGATTTATTAATAACACCAAACAAAGAGGTATAAACTTTCTTCATGATATAAATGTCTGCTTTCTATTTGATTTGCCATAAAACAGTTATGCTGTTTGAAAACACCAAGTCCTAATATGAATGCCGCATCGACGTGGCCAAACATGGAAAGCTTGTCATTTAGAACAAGTCTCCAATGATAGGAGAATATTAGATCTCAATTCAGACTACATTGAATGAGTACATTCAAACCTATGGAATAATTTAGCACTCAACTTATTCAAAAATAATTTTGTTCATATCCATCTAAAACACCAAATGAGCACTCTGCTCCAACAAGGACGATATAAAAAATATAAAAAAATATGTTCCCAACAGCGCTTAGTGATCCACCGCTGTCTTTGCTGTGAAATCACTGTGGTCCTAATGTAATACACCCCGTTAGAAAACCTTCTGCAAGGTGCACATATAGTACTAAACACCTGTTGCCAATGATCCCAATTTCAGAGATAATTAATATTTCTCATTCTGAAAGAGAATTAGGGCCTTCCTAAAGGATATTCTTGAGGGCCTGATGGCTCACTTGACTACTGAGCTCACTGCTACAAGGATCTGTGCTTGACCCCATGGTAACAGGTTTGAATCCTGGTAGGTCCATTCATTCTCAAGGTCTCGCTCAATAAGGTGACTGCTACTGAGTTGGGTAAAAGCATATTGCAAGACACCAAAAAGGTCTGTGATCAAAGAGAGGAACAAGGTCAAAGGTTCTTGACAATGTGGAGAATTTCAAAGTGCCTTTTTAATTACGGCTGAAGGTCCTTTATTTATTAAAACAGTATCTCCTTTCTGTGTTTGGTATCTTGCCCCCACTGATGCAAGAGAAATCCTCGGTGCAGATACAGATATCAAATATAAAATTTACCCCGCGCATCCGCAGAACCAAAGTAGGCGGAAAAGCCTTCTCCTACGTCGCAGCAAAGACCTGGAACAAGCTCCCAGTCAACATCAGACGCTCCCCCACTCTGCACACCTTCAGGAAAAGCCTCAAGACCTGGCCCTTTGACTGATCTGGAGCTGCATCCCCCCCCGCCCCCCAGCGCCTGGATACCCTCACGGGTGAGTATCGCGCTTTATAAACTCCTGATTGATTGATTGATTGAATCTGTGCCGTAGGCATGAACACACCAATGTGCAGCCAGCTTGTAGTAGGTTGTAACTAACAACAAGGTGATGGATGGAACAGTTGAATTAGTCTCAGACACTGGTGACTGCTTGTGGGCGCATTCCAGTTCATTGTTTTGTGCTTACTCTGCCACTCTGGAGAGAGATCAGCCATATGCAAATTAGTGTTGGTCCTGCTACAATAGAAACAGTTCATCCAGAACATGTCAATAGAGGAAGAATCCTAGCCATCCAATCAAAA
Organism: Calotriton arnoldi; assembly: GCA_963921515.1. Lineage (NCBI taxonomy): Eukaryota > Metazoa > Chordata > Amphibia > Caudata > Salamandridae > Calotriton > Calotriton arnoldi. The sequence continues at coordinate 1,936,719 of CAWUFW010001404.1, read as the reverse complement.
GGATGGTAAATAAGCTATGTGTTGCAAAGAGAAAGAGGCCAACATGTAGCACACAGATTCTTCCGGTACAAGGGGTAACAAGGATTTGGTGATACAAGTATATATTTTTACAAACGATAACCTCACCAGGAGCAGGATAGCTTTCCTGCTCAGCCTCGAACTGCTTCCTACTGACTCCCCTCACACAAGCTTCCACCGTCTACATACCAGTATGACATATGCAGCATTCTCTACAGTTCGACAGGCAGGGCACACTATTATGTTCTATGGGATTGGACATGTCAGTGCTCTATGTTTGCATTGTGAGTATTCTAGAATCCTGGTTGAAGTTGGCCTGTTGGCAAGCACCTGCCAAGGCTTTCACATTGTATGTTGATACTCTAATAAATCTAATTTACTGCAGATTTGGAACCTGTTCTTCCCTAAAGTGGCGACAAGGATGGGTTGCGAAATGGACAACTGACTTTGGGCAGAAGTATGTTGGTGTGATCCCCTGAGAGTTACCCTGGTCGTGGGCAATGGTTGCCTTACAAAGCAATGGGCAACGTGGCAAACTGGCGTCGGATTTGTGTAATGGGAATGCGGCAAAGATCGTGTGCGGTAAGTGACAAACTGTTGCCGGTGAGAGAATCACAGTGTTGTTTTTTTGGGGGGTGGCGGGGGGCGAGTGTTTTGGCCAAGTGCAACGGTGACTCCATTTCACATCAGCTTGCACTGCTACAGTGTGCAACGTTGACCTCATGCTGAGCCTGGCTTGTGCTGTGTTGCGCATCTGCTAATGTGAGTACGACGTGCCAGCTGACTCGCTCTTTGCTAATCAAGCAGACGATTGTGCGCAGTTAACTTTGGGCCATATTCAAGCTAATTAGTGCATGCAGAGTCTGACCTGAAGACAGTGGTTTGTCTTCAGCTGGCGTTGGAGGTGTCAGCACTTCTCAGCGAAGTCCGCAACAGGTTTTGTGGCTCCTCCCATTCGGGCGTGTGGAAGGATGACTGCTGCGAGCTAGAGCTCATATAGACCGTTATCCGAAACTATTCCTTCAGGAGAATCCTCTCCCCTGAACACCTCTTCAAAAAAGGAATTTACCTTGAATGACTTAACCACATTTAGAAAGGCAACTGCACGCCATTTTGAGTAGCTATCTAACATTACAACAGCAAATCTACTCTCAACTCCCAAGAAATCAAATGGACTGCTGATGTCAATAGCAACCTTTTCGCATGCTCTCTTTGGCAACGCTACAGTCACAATAGGAGTCTCCACAATGATTGGTCGATAAGTGTCGAAGGTGAACAGGAGAGAGGGTTGTCAGGCAGAAATAGTTTCAGATAACAGTCCACAATTTGTTGCTGATGAGTTTGAATCATTTCCTAGAAAAGAGGGGATTAAACAACTGAGAACACCAGTTTATCACCCACGCGGAAGTGGGTTAGTTGAGCCTTTCAACTTGGTGTTTTGGTGAGTGTATTCAGTTGGCAATGTGGGGGAGACTGAATTGGTGACACGAGGTGAAAAACATGTTGTGGAGTTACCGAACTACACCGCATACAGCTACAGGAGAAACACCGTTTTTTCTGCTGAAAGGTAGAGTAGCTTGCACATCAGTGGTTCCTGCGTGGATGGAAAGGGTGAATCGTGGAATTCTACACAAACAGGTGTTGTATGAAAGAGTGGAAAAGTACCAGAATCAGATTGCTAACAGACATAATAGTAAATTGAGAAGGATGGCAAGGGTGCTCAAAGAAAAGTATTTGGTAAGAGCATGTGTGGGGACAACTTGTAAAAAGGGAAGTTCTAAATGGTCTAATCCTAAAAATGTGAAGAGGGTGAAGGGAAATATGATTTTGTTAAGTGATAGAAGATGGTGCAATGCTAGGAAAATCTACTGTTGCAGCGAATTGGAGCGTCAGCTCTGGAAAGAAAATGCTGAACGATCAGTGGTGATCCCAACCACTAAGAAAGGGCCTATTAGTAATGTTCCCGATGAATCTATACAAATGCAGGTGAGAGTAGAAAGGATTAGTGGTTAGATTAAGTTCAAACAAAAGAAATTGAACGATTATGTTTTGCGTGTTAAGGTAGACTAATGTATGATGTATGTAGAATAGTATTGTTTTATTTGTTATTCATGTTAAGTTAAAAAGTCATTTTTTTATTGCTGTTTAAGAAAGGGTGTGTGTTATATCCTATGGGATTGGGCATGTCAATGTTCTATATGTTACATTGTGAGTATTCTAGAATCTTGGTTGAAGTTGGTCAGTTGGCCAGCGCCTGTCAGGGGTTTCACATTGTATGTTGATACTTCCAATAAATCTCATTTACTGAAGATTTGAGTCTGTTCTTCCCAAAACACACAAATGAGATAGGACGTATACGCAAGTCACAACACAATGCTTAAGGGCAAAGAGAAGCACAAGAGGAGGAAGACAATGAATCTGAGAAGAAAGCTCATCAAGGATAAGCTAAGGAATGTACACAATAGGTCTTTCCACCGTGTAGGCAAGAACAAAAAGTAGAACCACCTTTATATTTACTCTTTACAGAATTAAGTCAACTTACTTTTCTGCCTTTTCTGTCGTAGAGAGACCATCTCATAAAGTTCCCGCTCTATCAGTCCATCCCCTTCGTCTTCATCGAGCCATTTTCCACAAGGAAAGGTTTGCTCAACTCCAGTAAATGGACAGTATATAATCACCTGTAGAAAGAATAACAAATGAAAGTTTATACTCTGCCTCCTAAACAAATGCAAGGAATACTGTTGTGTAATAAATCAATTTACCAAACACTTCATATATGTACTAGTGTAAATTCCCATTCCTAATTCATCGATTGAGGAATGTTGATTTGATTTTGATCGTATATGTTTATGAAGCTCGTTTGATACCCAAAATGGTGTCCTGGTACATGACATTCCACTGTTGAGCAGCAACCAAGGAGAGGCAGTGCTCGCAGTGTAAAATTATAAATACATAAAAAAAGAAAAAGAAATACATAAAAAATAAATAGTTTCTAGCATGTACCAGTTGCCTTTCTGTAACTAAGAGTAGCTACCACCTATTCCCAAATTAGGGCCTAAATATTATTTTGCGATCAAATCATACAGTTTTACTACTTTGTAATTATTTCCATTTCCATGGTACTCTATGGTATAGGTGTACTCAGAGGCTTACATGGGCAGCTACTGGCAGGTACAGAGTGCCTGCACTTCTTTAATTGTAAAGAGAGAGTACCTGCACTTTTCAGCAGAGGTCCATTAGTAAGGGCACTTTCAGTAGCAAACAGGTACTTTGGAATAGTGAGTCCCTGCACTTCAAGGCTTCCAATTCAAGCACTGTGCCCACTCGCGTACAAGCTATGGAAGGTCTCTGGCACACTCACCTTGTCACAGTACCAGCCAGAACTGACCCCGCCATTGTCATGGCCGATGGTGATGCGGCTCAGCGGGCTGAGAAGGGCGGCGATCTCGATGTTGAACAGGTCAGTCCTTGCACGTTCAAATTCACCGCCCTCCAGGAATATTTTGCCGCTGTTCTTCAGACCCTTGGACCCATGAAGGATGATGTGTATCTTGGAGTTAGTGCCTGCCCCTCTGACATCTCCGGTGACGATGGAAACATTATACACAATACCTGAAACATTGATGCACGAATGTGGCATTACAACGTGTTCTAGTAAAGTCTACAAATAGACATAAGTATTTTTGCCAATTCTTCAAACTGAGAGTGTGATTGTATACAAGGATTTATATATTATATATATATATATATATATATATATATATATATATATATATATATATATATATATATATATTGGTGTAATTGTGCTGGAGCAAATCGTTATCCCAAAACGTGGCCCTTCTGTTGACCCAGGTATGTTCCGGACAAGGTATATCCACCAGATGCCACATCAGAAATAGCATTTCCTCTCCCTCCTGCCCACCACGTGACTCTGAATCCCTGTTTTCCTGGACATGATGTGCATTAAGGGCGTAGCTGTTATTAGTGCAGCAGGTGCAGCGGCATCAGCACTCAGAGGTCGTGGAGCTCACTGCACCCCAATTATGGCTGTCTTTTTACTACTCACCCATGCCTCAGAGTGTCATTTTGGTTGCCTGCCTTAGGGCCCATGACAATCTTGCTAGAACAATGGTGGAAATGTCTGGATATCTTTTTTATCCATACCGAAAAAGTCGACGTTTGCCCATCACAGGAGGCACATGCCATATAGGTCTCTTAGTACACTTCGTGGAAAATTGCTTACCTGAATGTATCTACACATGTATTTTGGACTCCACCCAAGATTAATGTGCAACCACTCAGGGGTAATAATTGTTTTTATTTACAAAGTGATAAGATAGCCTTTCTACCCCAACTTCTATCCTGGATAAGGGACACAGATGTTTCTGCAAAAATTACTTTTCATTGGTTTTAGTTTTTAGAGCTCGTACCTTCATTGCCTTTTACCTTTGTTTACTACTGCGTAGTGGGCTCTTCATAGATGAACTCTTTACTGGGGCTGTTTTTTCGCACTGCATAAAATACCACAGTGTATCTATTAGGGCACACTGCACTTCTACAAGGCCGATCAGGATTTTTACTTTCCTGAGCCCTATAAGGTGGTAGTAGGTAGGTTGGTGTTATGATCTACTTTCCTCCCACTATAAAGATGCCACCACGCTGTTGTCTTAAGGCTATTTATTTGCTGTGGTTCTATTCCTGCAGAAGAGCGCCGGGAAACACGTCCGTGCCGCTCCGATATCGGGCGCTGACTCGCACCCAAAATGGCGGCCGCGCTCTACGTCATCGCGCCTCCGCGCAACCACTAGAGCGCGACACTACATATCTCCCTTCTTTACAAAACACACAAAACATAAACACATTAAAGATAGTCCCAAAGTCTCTCGGCCTGAAGTTACTTCACTTCTCCCAATTCATAGTCTCTGTATTTGGCTGGCCTTACCACAAGTCTCCCTGCCCGGGTGTGTCTTACCGGAATGGAGGCTGATACTTCTCCCCCTCGCTCTTCTCGGCTTGCCAGTGTTTCTCCAAGTCCTTTAGGGCTCATTCTCTCCGGGGCCTTACTTTTGTCCTCCTGCCATTCCTCTGCGATTAGATTATCTTCCTCGTCCTGCTCCACCCTATTTCCTTCTACCCCGAGGTCCTTCTCATCTGCTCCCGGGCCTGCGTTTCCTGCAGGTGAACTTGGTTCCTCTTGTGTCCTTGATCTTTCCTCACTGTTCCACTGCAGTATCTTGTTGCACTTGGACATGCGATCTTGCGACCAGACGTTCCCGTCACTTAGTAAAGCTGCCCGGTTGTACACCTGTTCGACCTTCAGGGGCAAGCTGTATTTGCTGTCTCCTTTCCTCCTTAATTGGGCAAGTTTGACTCTGACCCATTCCCCTATTTCCAGGGACGTTCCCTTCACATTGCGTCTCTTATTGTACTGCTCTGTGTACGTTCTCTGGGCTCTCTCCAAGTTGTGGTGCACGACTGCCGGGGACCATTTGCTCGTGACCGTCTTTTCTTTCCACGCTAGATTGTCCTTGGTAAACGGTTCACGTCCCCTTAGGATTTGGAACGGGCTGTATCCTGTGCCAGTCGGTGTGATTCGGTATGCCCACAGCATACTTCTCACCTCTTTCTCCCAGTCCTTCCCCACTCCTATGGCTGACTGGATGGACCCCATTATTACTCGGTTAAACCTTTCGGCAAGACCATTCCCCGCCGGATGGTAGACCGACGTGTGTTTGATTTGGATGCCATTCCGTTCCATGTAACGGCTCCACTTATCTGATGTGAATTGAGGTCCATTGTCGCTCAAGATGGAACGAGGAATGCCCTCTCTGAGGAAGGTAGCTGTGAGAAACTTCAGCACTGTGTCTGTGTCCATCACCTCCTGTATATCCAGTTCGGGCCACTTTGAGTACCGATCCATGAGAACTACTACGTATTTTGGGGTCCCCTCCGCGTCCAACACCGGACCTAGAATGTCTATCGACAGTTCCTCCCAAGGGTTGGCTGGGTTGTCAAACTTCCCTAGTGCCGGGCGTAGTAACGTTTGTGATTTGTCCGCTCTTTGGCATTGATCACACTCTCTGACATGCTTCTCGATATGACTATCCATCGCGGGCCACCAGTACATCTGTTTGGTTCTCAACTTCGTTTTTACGATGCCCAGGTGCCCTTCGTGCAACACTGCCAGTAGGTGTGGTATCAACGACCCGGGGGGGACCACTCTCTCTCCTCTAAACAGGAAGGTTCCTTGGTCTCCTACGGATAACTCCTCCCTCACTTCGAAGAATTTCCTTTGTTCCGCTTTCAGGTGCCTTTTCTCTGGCCACCCTTGCAGTATAAATACCTTGATGTCTTCGAGGTCCTTGTCCCTTTCATAGGCTTGCTCCCATTCTTGACCACTTATCACAATCTCGTGATCTTCCGTGAATGCCACTCTGACCTCATCCTCATCCGTACTTGCAGGTGCGTCTTCCATGGCTGAAGCTCGACTGAGGTAATCTGCCACTTTGTTCTTGGCTCCTGGGATGTATTCCACATCATACCTGTAGTCTAACAACTTCAGGGTCATTTTTGCAATGCGGGGTGTGGCACTCGCGTGCCCGCAGGACGTTAGTACTTTGACAAGGGGTTTGTGGTCCGTTCTGAGTTGGAATCTTGTGCCCCATAGGAATTGGTGGAATTTCGACATGGCCCATACCACTGCCAGCATCTCTTTTTCTATCACGCTGAACTTCTGTTCTGTTGGTGACAATGTTCTTGATGCAAAGCTGATGGTCGCCAGCTCTCCGTTCCTCCTTTCCTGCATGAGGACTGCCCCTAGGCCTTTGTCGCTCGCGTCTGTGGTCAAAAGGGATTCTCCCTGCGGATCATATCCTTGCAAGGGGACCGCTCTGCTGATATCCGATTTGATTTTCTGAAACTCTCCTTGCGCTTCCTCTGTCCACCGAAAAGCAGTTTTGTCTCGTACGAGTAGTCGCAGGTGATGTGTCTTGGTGGCGAAGTGTTGCACAAATTTGCTATAATATTCGGCCATCCCTAAGAATGATCTCACTTCTTCCTTGCTTGTCGGTGCAGGTGCCTCACATATTGCTTTGACATTGGCATGTTTGGGCGTGATGCCTTGGTCACTAATCTCATGACCCAAGTATGTGACTGACGCCATTCCTAGCCTGCACTTCTCCCATTCTGCTGTCAGGCCATTCCTTTCCAAGATTTGTAACACCATTGCTAGTTTTGTGTTGTGGTCATCTTGGTCTTTGCCCATTACCAATATGTCATCTTGGAAGTATTGCACTCCCTCCATGTCCTTGAATAGTTTGTGCATCAGCTTCTGGAATACTGCCGCTGCTGATGCCAGGCCGAACGGCATCCTGCGGAATTGGTAGCAACCAAATGGTGTAATGAAGGATGTGAGTTTCCGGCTCGTGTGATGCAGTGCTATTTGATGATATGCTAAGGCGAGATCCACGGTCGAAAACCATTTTATACCTTTCGTCTTTGCCAGCATTTCGTCTATTCTGGGTAATGGGAATTTTTCCACTACTATGCATTTGTTCAATTCGCGCAGGTCCACACACAGCCGAACTTTGCCGTTGGGTTTCCTCGCCACCACCAACGGGGCCAGCCATTCCGAACTGTTTATTGGTTCGATGATCCCTTCATCTTCCAATCGTTGTAGCTCATGTTGCACTGCTTCCCTGATTGCTAGCGGTATGTTCCTCACCTTGTGGGATACTGGTTTGGCGTTTTCCTTAAGTTCAATTTTATGTGTGAATTTCGTCAGTCTTCCCACTCTGCCTCCGAATACTGTGGGGAATTCGCTTTTCATCTTTTCAAAGTTCGATTGGTTGTCTGCGCTGGTCATCAGGACTTGCGTGTCCCCTCCTGGGTTCAGTTGTATGCCCAACTCGCCCTGGTCCATCCATCCAAGAACAGAGGGCCCTTTTTCCGCCACATATAATTTGCACTCCGCGCTGCGATTCTTGAACTCAAATCTCAGTACTCGATATCCCACCATCGGGATGGGTTCACCTGTGAATGTGACCGGACGTATGTCAGGGGGTTCGAGGTGTGATCCCAGGCTGGGTTTGAAGTTCTCACTCCACACCGTCCTTTGGATGATGGTGTATGGAGAGCCGGAGTCCGCCACCATCTTGATCTGAACACCTCCCACTACCATGTCGCATTGTGGTTTCTTGGAGCGACCTCCTTCAATGCCTAGTACCTGTCCATCGATGCACAACACATCATCTTCCTCTTCTTCTCCTTCTTCACCTCCCCCGTCGTGTGTTACGTACTTGACTGTGGACCTCTTCACCTTGCGGCGACACACTTTTTCATAGTGTCCGACGATTCCGCAGTACATACATTTGGCTCGGAAGGCTGGACATCGCTTGTCATATGCCGCATGGGACGGACTGCCACACCTGTAGCACGTGGTCGAGCCCTCCTTGTTCGGTTTCTGTGCCTGTGTGGATCGTGGAGTCCATCTGTTCTGTGCTCTCCCTTCCGTCGCCATTCTTTTTCCTCTATCCTGCAGTTCCAATTCCGTGACTCTATTGACCATGGCCCGCTCTGTACTTTCTTTCTTTGCTGCCTCTGCACATCTCTTCGATAGCTCCGCCTTTTTCACCATGGCAATGACGTCCTTCAGAGTGGCGTCCCCATTAACCCACAGTTTGTCTTGGATCGCTGTGTTCTTCGTGTGCATGACAATTTGGTCTTTGATGAATTCTTCGTGCAAAGCGCCAAATTTGCATGTGATCGCTAACTTCTTTAACGCTGCCACGTAGTCGTCTATGGACTCTTCTCCCGCTTGTTTCCTCTGTTGGAAGTTGTATCTGTCAATGGACGTGCACACTGCCGGTCTGTAATGGTTGTTTAGATCTTCAATCGCGTGTTGGAACACGTCGTCGTCTGCATCCGGCCGTTGCGTGGGGACCAGGTTCTGAAAGACTCTGATTCCTTCCGGGCCTAAGTTGTGGAGTAATATTCTTTTCTTCCTTTTGCTGGGGAATGTCTCTCCACTTTCTTCTTCTATGGCCTCTAGGTAGTTCATGAAGTACCCCTCCAATCTTCCCATTTCATCAGTGGTTCGCCTGGTTTTGGTAGGAAGGGTATAGGCGTCGTGAGTGAGGACGCCTGCGCGCACATTGCGGCGTTTCTTTCCAGTACCTCTTCGTTTCCTCTTGGACTGCCCGGTGTGCCCGTGCTTCTGGGAGGTGTGTGTTCCTGATGGGGCCCTGAGGCTCCCCCGTCGCTGTGCTGCACCGCTTCCGCCAGGGCCCTGGATATCCTATAGGATCTGGAGGAGTGGCTTCCAGCTCCCCTGTATATTCTACCCTCCTGTAATTGGGGCTGTGCGCTCTCTCTTGATTGCCCCTACCTGGTCCGTGGGTGCTGGCTCGTGGTAGTGCCGTCCTCTGCCACGCTCTCCTGCTATGCCAATTCCTTGTGCCTGTGGCCTCTGTAGTCTGCGTGTTGAGTGCTTCGGTGGGTCCTTTTTTTTGTCCTCGTTATTGTAATGCTGTAGATCGTGTTTTTTTTTTGTTTTTTTGATCCCAGTCTCGTCGCCACTGTTATGATCTACTTTCCTCCCACTATAAAGATGCCACCACGCTGTTGTCTTAAGGCTATTTATTTGCTGTGGTTCTATTCCTGCAGAAGAGCGCCGGGAAACACGTCCGTGCCGCTCCGATATCGGGCGCTGACTCGCACCCAAAATGGCGGCCGCGCTGTACGTCATCGCGCCTCCGCGCAACCACTAGAGCGCGACACTACAGTTGGCTGCCATCTTGGGAGGTGCATCCTCCGTGATGCTTCGTTTCCATCGCAGTCTAGTTTTCATGACTAACGGTGGAATCATACGCCTGGATGCAGCACGTCTGCACAGCGTGCGTCAAAGACAAGCCCGTTTGTCCCCGTCTGTGCCTGGACTGGGCCCAGGCACGGGGATTCTGCCGGTACTCAATCAAGGGTAAGCTTAGAGTATATATGTTCACTGCGCTTTGCTTCCCCTTGCTGTGGACCTCACCCTGACTTAATTAACATTTTTAGCCTGTTTCCATTAAGTTGAACCAGGTTTCCACGAGTGTTTCTGCAAAAGCGGATACCAGCACTAGTCCCAGTAAAATTATGAGTGGGTCAGCTGACAAGTTGCCTAACCTTAATTGCGCTCTTCTAAATGCTAAGTCGCTTACTAAATATTATGTCGAAATAAATTAATTGATCAGGCAACATAAACTAGATTATATGTTTATCACAGAAACATGGCTTAAGATTGACAACACCCCAAGCTTTTGTTAGCAGTTCCCTCTAGCTACCTTATAAAACATCTTGATATATCACACAAAGGAGGTAGGGCCAGTGATTGTATTTTTAAAGAAAAACTTGAGGTATTTCTATACAATATTTCCTCTATTTCTGGGGCTAAATTGTTAGCCTTTACTATAAAGTATCAGCATGCGTTTCCTTCAAGTGTGGTCTAATCTACAGACTCCCAGGTCCATCATCTTACTTTATTTCTTCCTTTTTGAAGCTGTTACTTCAAAATGTACCACAAGTGCCCCCCATATGTCAAGAATGACAGTCGGCATGTTAAGGCCAGAATTTTGACATGGAGTCTCTCAGTGGTGGCTGGTAATCTTCGACATTGGTGCAATACCAGCCAGAAAGCCCATTTTCTTCTAGAATGGTTGAAGGGGAAGAAGGGGGTGTTCTTAAATGGCAGACTCACAAGTGGAACACAGTCACACACGCTTTCGCATGCTCATCTCTATTCACTCGCTCACTCTTATTCTCATTCATTCTCACTCATACACCCTTACTCTAACTCCTTCACACTGCCTTACACTTATTCGCAGTCACTCACACTAACAGTTTCACTTTCTCATTTTCACTCACTCACGAATAATATACATTTTTATAGTGCAGCAATGCCCAAAGGCGCTGCGAGCTAATCATGAGAGTACACTTGCCCATTGCCCTGGCCAAGTTACAAAGAGAATAGCCAGGTTTTCAAGGCCTTTCTAAATGGAGTATGCAGTTGCATACCGGTCAGATGGAGGGGGAGGGAATTCCAGATCTAGGCAGCCGCAACCGAAAAAGTTCTGCCTCCCTATTTCTTCCTCCGAACTCTAGGGATGACAACTAAATTGCGGGCTGCCGATTGGAGTAGTTTACTAGGAGAGCACCATTGGAAAATGGTTTTAATTCCCCCTGGACTAGCACTATACAGTGCTTTATGAACAATACACATGGCTTTAAAGGTGACATGCTTCTGTACAGGAAGCCAGTGAAGTTCACGCAGTCCTTTTGAGACTGACGGAAATTTCAGGATATCTAATGTCAGCCTCGCCGCTGCATTTTGCACCACTTGCAATTTGGCTAGAGTGGTCTTGTTAGTGTCCAAATAGAGTGCATTGCAGTAGTCAATCGTGTTACCATTGCTCTGTGTGCGCAGCGGAGATGTAAAAGATTGAATGAGCACGTTGACTATACTAGAAATACAAAAACCTGAATGCTCAGGAATGCAATCCAGAGTCCTGGAGGGAATGAGATGTAGGAGGTGTAGGATACGCCCTCCCTGGTACTAAGAAGCCACAAACTGTATTCTAAACGTACTGATTGATCCTCCTACGGATCATGAAGGACCCCTCATATATGTAAAGTGAAACTGTACCCGTAATCAGGAGATCACATTGTGTTGTTAGGTAGTCCCTCACATGCCTTGATGGTGTCATGCTTCATCATCCGGACTCATCTTGGTCCCTAAACACCAGGATGAGCTTGACCATATTCCAGGGAGCACTCTGGATAATTTTTTTTACCAGGCTCTTAAAATAAAAATACCTCGAAGAACCAAAGGTATCCCTTTTACTTGCGGTGTTCCTGGTATGAGTAAAACTGAGTAGTGGGGTGTCTCCGGAGTTAATGGTCCTACACCGTGTTTACAAATGTCGACATGTTTCAGCCCTACGTCAAAAAGGCCAAAACGTCTATGGCTTTCATCACTACTTAAAAATTATTATGACCTGGAAACTATTCTTTTTTTATTTCAGTCACATCTAGCTTTTTTAGTCAGGACAACATACAACATGCAACATATATCTGGCATGCATAAGGTACAATAGTGCCCTTGTTTTGGAACGGGTTCCTCTTTTTGGGTTCCTGTAAGAGAAAAGACAAAAAACAACACAAATCTCTTGGATATTTGTCAGAACTTGTTTCAAATGCACTATTCTGGTGTGCTCTCCGTATCTGCCCCTCTAAAAGGTGATGACAAACAAATTTCGCCAGGATTTTGCTATTTGTGCTTGTCCCTTATCTGCCATAGCTGGCTTGCCTAAAGCCAAGAATTACTTCGAATATAACAGTGGCAGCATTTTAGCATGGGCATCTCCATGAGCCAGTAATTACCTCTAGAGTGTCAGATTCTGCTGCACACCCGCAAGCATAACACACACCCACACATACTGTCACAGGCACAGAATCACACACACTCAGTCACACATTCACTCACTAATGCACACATGCATTCACTCACACTTTTTCTCCCTCACTCTCACACACTTACTCTCGCCTATTCACTCTTAACCATTCACTCAGTTATTCAGTCATTCTTTCATTCACTGTCACTCACACGCACACACTCACACCCACTCACACTCTCTCTCATTGACACTCACAGTCACGTACACTCACTCTCACAGTCATGTTCATTCACTCACACTCTTAATAGCACAAAGCAACGGTGGAATCATTCATTTACTTACCTTGTGTCCTTCGCTCGTGGGTCTCCGATCCTCCTTGGCAGCAGCAGAACAGAGTGCTGGTGCTGGAAATAGGAGCCAGTGAGACATGATAGAGGAGCCAAAGAGGGCAGCAGAGGGATGATCAAAGAGAGAAATACCCGCCTGAAGTCCTCTCGCAGCCTCTGATCTTTCAGAAGCTGGGACAAGGTTTGGGATCCTGCCCTGCTGCTCTGTGTGCATTTCAGTTGGCCACAGGGATGCACTGATTACCATCCTGACAGCCCTGTTTTAGCAGATAGATGCGCAGTATGTTTGCTAAATATGGATTGTGCTTGTGTAACAGGATGAAACAGTAGTACGCCCTCCCACAAGCACAATTAAAACATCCATTTGCAGAGTGCTGTCTTCTTCAATAGCACTTTGTAGCTGGATCGTGGTTCAGCCTTTTCAGCTCCCCACCCCTCCTTTCCTCAGCCGTGGAGTCTGAAAAGGCCTAGGGTTTGGCTCTGCTGTTGCCATGAAGACTGCTAAGCAAATGCAGTGTAAATGTGACAGAACACCAGTGGCAGGGCCCTGTCCTGACAAACCTTGAGATGAGTCGCCACTGGTTGATAACAGGCCATGGCAAGTTGGCAAACATAGTTCAATATTGCGGAATCGTCACCACTTTAAGCATAGCTATTCTGCCAGCCATTGAAAGCGGCAACTTGCTCCATTTGTCAAGCCTTGTTGCAAATGTAAACAGAATCCTTTATAAATTACATTTCGTGAAGATGGAACCCATCAGGTTGCCAGAAGAAGAGACCATCTATATCCAACAAACACCATTCATATCTTGCCAGACTTCAATTTTAACCGACCTATGGCTGGAATTCCATGATTTTCAAAATTACTTCAGATGTAATTATGCTCATTTTGTTTCCTAAAGTTTGTCTTTTTACATTTTACATTTACAAGTGCATGTCTTCTGCTTGCTGTTACTCTCTTTTGGGGGAACATCTGATGCATGCAGTAAGGCACTCTACCAGAATATCTGGTGTTCTGCTTGGCGATGCCCAGTGCCATAACCGGCTTTGCTTCTATGGTAAGTGTGCTACTTACAAGTTAGTTTCGCTCTTTATCCCTATAAACCTTACAGTCTGACACTCCTTTTATCAACCACCTTTGTCATGGACTTTTTGTCTGGCAAATACTTATACACCAGCACAGCTGACTGCATTACTCAGTTGGTGCAGAACAGTTTAGGGCTCCATTTATTGCTTCATAATAAGAATACTGTCCTGCTAAAAAAGCACTGCTTTATGGGATCAAAAGGGGTTGTGATTAATAAATACCTCCCCACAGTGTTTTACACCTAAGTCCTTATTAAGAGTCAGGGGAGCAGAATTACCTCATGGAATTCTGCACCACCTGATGCCAATTGGGTCGTTTTTTCCACCCAGTGTTTCCGAGTGTGGGAGAACGAGACCCGATTTTACAATGGGGTAACTATGCACAGTAAAACTGCATGAGGCTTTCCTTGTTTTTTCTGAGAAAGGCGATAATACAATGCTCCCCCTGCCAGGAATGACTTACCCCATCCCCTCCCTATAATCCCAGCCCCCTCTCTCACTCTCCACTGGTCGACAGAGCTTTTATGGTCATTAATGCAATTACTAAAGGCTCTTAGTAGATGTCAATTTAGAGTCAGGTACAGGCACTGGCTGTATCACAAAATGTCACTTTGATTTAGACGTACAAGGGGCCAAATGCACTTAAAAAATTTGCAACCAGTATTTTTGCGACCAGTGTGGTAATTTGCTAAGTGACCTATGTACTAATATGTCGATTTGCAAATTACCAATTCGTAGTGGGTCGCTATGCGTCCTACCTTGTGAATAGTAATGACGTAGGCTACAAAGTGTGACCCACTAGGAATCGCAGCTATCATAGGGATGGTAGCCTGCTGAAGTCAGCAGACCACCATGTCTGTGATTGTTTTTAAATAAAGCATTTTTTTGTTTCTTGAAATGCAACCCGGTTGTCCATAAAGGAATACACGACGTGTCTAAACAAAAAAAAATGAAAAATTTAATTTTTATTTTAAAGAGTAGGTAGTGGTACTCTTGGAAAAAATGTTTTCAACATTCACAAAGGGGAAGGGGTCCCTTGTTGGTTACCATCTCCTTTGAGGTGTCAGTAAAATATTAATGTTTTGCAACCGCATTTCAGTCACAAAACATTAATGCATAACAACTCATATTCGGTATTTGGAAGGGACACCCTAAACACACCTCTTCCAAATACAGAATCGGTATTAGATCCCAAACCGAAACTTTGATTCGATAATGTGTTACCGAATTGCAAGTTGGGTTTGATATATTAGAAATAGCCTTTTTGAATTCGGAAACAGTCGATTCTGCACATTGGGTCGGTTGCGACTGCAAAAAGGCTTCATTCACCTGACTCTAAATGTTAACAGATGTAATACATACCACAGCAAGTTACTAAAGCTCACTCTAGAGTCAGTTTCTGCATGTATAAGTGTGAAGAATCAGTCGTGGCTATTAAACGTCACTGCTGAGTCCGATATGCACTGAATGTTAATAGATGTGCCACAGGCGGTTACCAGAGGTCACTATGGAGTCAGACATGCACTAGATGTATCCTCGGTGCAGGACCACAGGTGGTTACTAAAACTCACTGAGGATTCAGGCACATACACTGAATGCATCATGGGTGTGGTATCACAAGGAGATCCCCAAGGTCACTGATAAGGCAGGCACACAATCTGCATGCATCATGGGGGCAGTACCACAGGGGGTAACTAAAGGTCACTGTGGAGTCAGGCACATACACTAGATGTATCATGGGTGCAGTACCACAGGCTTTTACTAAAGCTCCCTGTGGAGTCAGACATGCAGTTGATATATCGTGCGTGCAGTACGACAAGCAGTCACTAAATATCACTTTGGAGACAGATAAGGACTCGATGTTGAACGATATAGCCCAACAGGTGGTTACTACAGGTCACTGTGGAGTCAGGCACAAATAAGAACTGGCTTTATCCTGGCAGAGTCTCAAAGGCCATCACTAATGTCATTGTGTAGTCAGACAAGCAATACATGTGGAAAGATGTGGAATCAGAGGCTATTACTAAAGGTCAGTATACTGGTGCATGATGGGAGTAATACTAAGTAATACTAAGTAGTACTGGGGAGATGTACACAAACACTAGATATATTGTGGATGCAGTATCACAGGTGATTAGTAAAAGTCACACTGGAGTCAGGCACAAGCACTTGATGTGCCCTGGATTACTGTGGTGTCGGGCACATGCTCTGGGTGTATTGTCCGTACAGGACCACAGCTGGTTACTAAAGGTCACTGTGGAGTCCGGCACTGGATTCCAATGGATGCAGCATCACCGAAAGGTACAATAGATCACTGTGGTGCCAGGCACACATACTAGATATATTTTGGATACAGTACCACAGGTGGGTACTAAAGGTCACTGGGGTTTCAGGCACATGAACCGGAGGTTTCCTGGGTGCAGTACCATATTTGATTACGAATAGACCCTGGAGAGTCAAGCACAAGCGCTTGATGTGCAAAAAAGTAACGCTACACGCTGTCACTAAAGATCACTATGAAGCCAGGCATCTACATAGGATTCATCAGGGTGAACTGATACAGGTACCTACTAGAGGTCACTGTGGAAGCACAGCAGATAAAAGCATGCTTCACCAACTGTAGTAGCACACAGATCAACTCAGGCCATCAGTGCATGTCACTGTGGAAGCAGGCACAGCACCCACTGTACCAGAGTGCACAATCACAGGCTGTTACAAGAGATCACTATGGAGGCAGACACCAGTGGTTGAGTGAGCTGTAAGTGCTCCACCAAAACTAGTTGTCTTCCAAATCTGTACCTGGAGTTCTCTAAATGTCAATTTACCTTCTTGCAGGAATAAATACAAACACTCACAACTGACATATAAATCATAAATATAAAGGTTAGCCCACTAAAATCAACCAAAAGGAACTTTCAAAGATCAGAATTGTTGCTTATGATGATGTGAATGATTTACAAACCAGTTAATGGTAGCGATTAATGTTTAAAACATAGATCATCACTGCACTTTGGCATTTTCTGGTGTATTGTTCTTACCTGTGGCCTCGCTTCCACCCACTAAAATATCTCTTTGAATTTTGCCATCATCTTCATCGATAGCAAACCAGCGAGAGACAGGGAACTCATACACAGCTTTATTTCCAATGTCCTCAATGATCACCTAGCCGAGGAAAAGTGAATGTGTTAAAATAAGTAGCCAGAAATTGAACCACACATGATAGCTTCTTTTGTAAATGCCTTTGATGTATAAACCCCTCTGAAAATAGTTATGGCAAGGCTCCTATAACCCCAAATAGTAAAATCCAGAAGGGTTTCCTTGCTATCATCAATAAATATGAGAAAAATTAGCATATAATGAAATTCAGTGGAGAACTGTTTCACAGCTATTGGTCAACCTGAAAATACAACTGGAATTCACTGTTCATTAAGATCACCAACCACTGTCCTCCCAACCAGCTACTAGTGAAACCGATCATTCTCTAGCGTGCTGTTCCAGTACAAAAAGTGCTGCTTCATCATTATATTATCTGCACAAGCTAGCATCTCAGATGTATACCAGCCAGCTGATTCTGTATTTGCAGGGCCACTGGAATTGTGTGACGTGGGAGGACTAAGTTATGCAACACGGTTGACTAAATTATGTGGCAAGAAAAGGAAATTATGTGGTGTAATGTGGCACATTTTGTGGCAGTATTACTGCATTATTTTGCCTAGATTACATTGTCTGGTCAAAGGTTCCACCTTATTAGTAACCATATAATGCTCAAATACAGCAACAGGCAATTGAAACGTGACCAGTCAACGTTTCCGAAGGACCCTCCACAGTGCAGCAATACATGTTGCCACATGTTTAGTAACTTTTGATCCGTTTGAGCTAGAAACATTTTTTGGGGTAAAATCTGCAAACTATGCAGCAGATAATGGATTATGTGGCAGACCCAAAAACTCTGCAGCCACAGAATTGCATATTTCCAGTGGCCCTGTGTATCTGTAGAGGTTTGCACAGAAGCAAATGTGGAGATGCCTGGAGAATTACAGCACACATTTTTGGGAATTCCACTTACATATGAGTGTCTCAAAGGTGCTCCTGGAACCTCCAGATTGCCTCCAGAGGATATTTAAGTGAATATAAAATAGATATGAAATGGAAGCTATGCATCTGAGATGCTTACGCGCATCTTCCAATTTGTTCCAGAGAAGGTCTTTGTGAATTGGGTAATTTCAACCATAGTTCAGTTGAAGCCTGATGAACAATTATGAACATCTACAAAGAGAATTCCAATTTTCTGCGCTCACAACCCATCAACTAGTGCTTGGTGTCACACAGTTCAAATGTTACTGGAATGATGATTTGTTTTCAGTATGAAGCTGGGACTGACATGCTACAATTCTGTTAGATGGCTATGTTGGTTCCAAAGCACCCATCCGATGGATCTAAGTCGCAGAATCTGTATATATTACAGAATTACAATAATGTTGACCTATGTTTCTTTGTGACATAGTTGTGCATCAGCTGTATATGTGCCCTACAATGTTTTGTACAGCTGTAATGTAAGATGGGTTCCCAGTTACATTTAAAATTGTAACATGGATAGCTGTCCATGGTTTCTGCCAAGGCTTCAGATTGGCTGATTTCAAAGTGGAACTTTTTCAAATTAATCCTTTCTTAAGCCTACCTAGCTAACTTTTGCTATAAAAAGCCACAACCTCATAGTTGAAAGCATTTAGGTAAATAAGTATGACAACAACGATATAAACATTGGATTTTGTCTACATATTTTTATCTGTTTCATAAGTTGTCATACTACCTGAAAATACCTAATTTAGTTTTAAGCAAATAGCAGAACCACTTATGGTTCAAGCCTAGTGGTCCCACCTGGTGCACTGTAGCCAAGTGGCCAGCTTCAAAAGCTTATAGTGCGATGGGCTTCAGGACTGCAGAGCTCCATACCCAGACAAATGTGTGTTGTCGATAGCACACACACACTCACCTCAGACTGGGCTGAGGATGGGAACTAGAGGCACGGGGCCAAAGGGCAAGCCAGCCTCCAATCTCATATGTAAACACAATAAGGCTGCCCCTCACATGGGTTCCAACAGTTTCCTACAGAATTATGCTGAGATGCAACACCTGTGGGGGCATCTCATAAAAAGTTTCGGACTGGCCTCACACACCGCCCGGTGTCATGCTTCATCATAGGCTGTCCTCGCCCTCTAAAAACTACGTTTGATAGAGGGCGGGCATACACCTGGAGACAGGGATGCACTTCTACAACTAAGTGATGGCCATGTGAAAGTGAAAGGTGATTTAAAAACCATCACACCTGTCACTCAACTATGTTTAATTCAGGGAACAGATGTCTGGCATTAAAATAGGTGTACGGTGATCCGGGACATTATCTTCCCTTCACCGTATTAAGTGCGGTCAACATGTTTCTGCGTTAATGTCCCCGTAGGGTACGTCGCATTCGTCAGGACCAAAGGGTTTAGCCTTTTCGCATCTAATGCGAAAAGGTGCTGCTAATCAGGGGACAGGAATAAAAAATTAATTAAACCGCCCGTATGGTGTAGTACCACTGTGAAAGATTCTGTAGAAAACAAAGGAAACAAAGAAAACAGACAAACCAGACGTGTAAGTATGTTTATAAATAGACAATTGTTGTCATCCAAACCGGGTCACACCTATAGCGCGCGTGGTATGGTCTGTATGAGACACGTGGCACACGTACGTGTCATCAAATGGTCAAAAGCGTAATCCATTCCTTACCCTAAACTACTATCCTCTATACTCCATGGGAGGGCGAGGGTGGGAGAGCCTACTTGTGACTTTCTGAAAGTAAGAAATGCTGATTCAGAAAGTGGTAATAGTCTCATTATGTATCCACAGGTTAAAAACACAAGTTAAAACACAAAAAGCTAACATGCATAAAACTGTAATCACCAAAATGGTTGTCCAGTTAAAGTGATTGGCACCCAATCTCTTAAAGAAAACTGGAATCAAGTTTTCATTCTCACCACCACTCAGGACACTCATATGCTTACTGTCTGACTTCAGCGCTCCCATCGGTTCTCTCTACAGGCGTCCACTCGGTCTCCCCGTCGGTGGAGACTGATGTTCCTTTGGTGGTTTATATCCTCTAGATAATTGGTTAATTGTTTAATTCTACGATCTAATTGAACAAAGCATGGGGCGCTAAGAGCGCTTCCTGTGTCCCCATACGGGCGGGGCTAGGCGCCTGACACGGGGCGTGTATGGTAATGTGCGCTCCTATTGGGTAAGAAAGGGTTGTCTCTGTTTGATAACTAGCGTATCTCATGCGCGCACGCGCTATTGAGTGAGAGACGCGTTGAACTAATTCGGCAGTAGCCCCGCGAGGGGAACGTGGATAGCGCATGTGCAGAAGACAAGTGTTGCTATTATCCGCCTGCACCTTATAACTCTATGTGGCAGACCCATCCCCTATAAACAGAAGCTCTCTGTTCAAAATTTAGCGTATTGCATGCGCGCACGCGCTGTTCACGTAGAGACGCATAAGCTCGTTCAACAAAAGCCACGTGATAAAAAACGTGGATAGTGCATGCCCAGAAGTAAAATGTTCTTGTTAACCGTCTGCGCCTTATATTTCTAAATAGAAACAACACCCCCTATCGGTAGAAGCTCGTCATAACCGTAAAGTGCTCTGGGCAATATCCGTGCTGTTATGGGAAGTGTAGCCCAATGCTATTGGAAACGTGCATAGACGTGCGCAAGAAACCATACTCATTTGTATGTGTGTGTAGCCTAAATAGGTTGATAATATATCCTATAGGTAAGGTAATATACAGCTCTAGAATATAAAGCCAGAGTGCCATCATCCTGGATTAACTGTTCTCCTGGTTACGCAGTGTGTTTGTTCTAAAATAATGACTATGATGTAATCGTAGAGTATGATACTCATTCTCTCCCTTAAACAGTATTGAACCCTAGGTCAGGGGGCTAAATATAGATTGCTCATGATGGTCAGGCAGTATTTTTGTACTCGTATTTTATCTGTGTTGTAATCATGGCGTAAACTACTCGGTTGATCCCCTGAGATATGGTGGATATAAGGCAGTTGTCATACTACCTGAAAATACCTAATTTAGTTTTAAGCAAATAGCAGAACCACTTATGGTTCAAGCCTAGTGGTCCCACCTGGTGCACCGTAGCCAAGTGGCCAGCTTCAAAAGCTTATAGTGCGATGGGCTTCAGGACTGCAGAGCTCCATACCCAGACAAATGTGTGTTGTCGATAGCAGCCATGACACTTGCTCCCTTTGTGAGGACTGAGTGGAGCCTTTCCCAGGATGGGTGAGGACAAAGGTGTCCTACAAGGAAAGGGATTTCATTTGAGCCAGGAGTATGCTTACCTTGGGTAGAACTATGTGAGATCTTAAAAGAAGCTTAAGAGAGGCATGGGTCTGCCATTTTGGTTTTCTGTACCCCAGTGATTTACATTTATACCGGTCATTACTTTGGGACCTTTTAAACCCCCGGGTCCCACATCTAATTTTCTATATTTTTGTGTCAATTCATCCATTACATGACATTTTTTTAAAATAAATTAGTTTGAGATTTTAATCATGATTATTTGTTAACTGTCATATTTTTTGGGTTTAGCTGTGCATGCATCCTTTGCATTTTATCCTGCGGAAGAGCGTACCATTTTTGCCAAGCTACATGGGTGAGCTAGGAATACCCTATAGAAAATGGCTACTTAACAGGACTGAGACTGTTTTGACTTTGTGGGAGCTGAGCCGTAGCTCACATCAAGTCTGTGGTGTCTCTTCCCCATAGTTTAACAATTTGGTTTCAAGCACGTCACTGCTGACTTAAAGATCACATACACATATCAGAAGGACATGGGTCTCACATATTTGTTGCTAAACCTGGGGTCTTTTGTATTGAGATCCCTGAGCTGTTGGGCAGTTGCACACTGTGAAGGATGGGAAGAAGTGCATTCAGGGTAGAGTGAAAAGAGAATACTACAGAGGAAAGAGATGAGATGCAAGATATGCGGACGGACCAGGTGTGGAGAGAATAAAGATGTACATGTCGGACACCGTGAACATAATGGGAGTGATTGAGACACTCTGAAGACCACTACCCCATCCACAGGCCTCTGTAATGTTTAATTTACAGTTTCAATTTCAGAATTGAAACATTTTCTATATTAATTATTTACAAGATTGTTGTTACTCATATATCTTAAACAGCTAACAACCATTGACAAAGTCTATAGTCCTGGCTGGTTTTAGGTGTATGTCAGTTGTTGTCTTATACACCTGGACGCAACAATTGAAAGCTCAAAAAGGAACCAAAGTACTGGGAGAGTAGCATAAACTGGATATTATAGAAATTAAGTTCAGAGGGTGTGAAATTTGCATATTTTGCTTTTGCGTGCTGAAATGAAAATACAGCGAACTTAAGCGTAATTATGTGAAATGCAAATCTATTGTTCTGCGCTATAAATTAGCACGAAATGCATGCTCACGTCAAATTTTGGCTCGAGGATGCATTTAAATAAGAGCACCTCGAACAACAGCCTCTCATGGTCTGTTGTTCCCATGTATTTGCAGTAAATTTTCCCCACAAATTGCCACATTCTCTGTAAATTTTTTAAGCGAATGCTGCATAATTACGCGACTTGGCGTAATAGTGTAATTTTCGGAATTGTTCTGCAGTTTTAAGAAGGCAGGTTACATGAGAAAAATATATATATCCACTGGCTACAGCTGAAATGAAGCCTGAAACATTCTACTTATTCCTATGCTTCAATATTCTTAAATATTTACAAGTGATTAAAGGACCTGAAATCCAACTTAGAATATGATCTTTCTCTGTTAGTACTGTCAACAAATGAAGCTCATCTTTCAAGCATAAATTATTTATATTACAAAACAAACCTTCTCAAGAAACCAGCCGGCAGATGATCCCTTGTTGTTATGGCCAATGGTAATCTTCCTGATCTTGCCGAGATTTGGTGCGTCAATGGTAAATTTGTCTTCAGTACCTTTCTCAAAGTTGTCTTTGTCATTGTCGAGTCTTCGCTCCCCTGAGATAGTAAGAACAGAAACGCAGGAAGTGAATGGCGGCCTATGGTACAGGCACTGAAGACCAGAGCAACATCACATAAAATGAATGAAAGCCGATCTCATGCAGAAACTCTTAGTTCACTATTTCACACTACCTATTGCAAAATATTCAACAGCCCACACATCAGTGACAGGAGCAACACCAGGGCAAGCTGTGGTTTATATTTGGGGTTCGGAAGTTGATTTGTCCGTTTGATAATTCATAATGTAGTTAGTTGATTAGCATTAATCCATCCAGATGTGCAGTTTATTGGTGTGCCTTGCCTTCTGTATTCCCTAGGACTATGTAAAGTGTTGAAATAGAGATAATCTGGAATTTTTTGACATAGTTGGATGAAGGTATATTAACTTTGGAAATCTACCTCCCAAGTTATCAACCCCAGTCCATGGGGCCTATTCAAAAGGTGAATACAGTTATCCACATAAGTTTATGACTACATTTTCCTTGAGTTATGCCTGCCAGGAATTCTCAAAATTATTACTGAAGGTGAAAGCCCATAAACGTGCATGGAGATCTCCACAATGAGTGCATACCTTCATGCCTGTAAATTCCACTCAGCCTTAGATCATTGTAAATATTCACTTCTAACATTTTCTTTTCCAGACTGTAAAGATTAGTATTTATAAATAAATCCCTTTCCAGTTTGGGAAGGAAAATGGATCAAAATGAAAAAATGTGTATTTGCACAGGGGAATTCCATTCTCCCTGTGAGGAGTTATCTACAACAAAGATCTTTGTATAGAGGGAATGTGATCTCGATTTAGAAATCAAGTGATTTTTTCAAGGAATCCACATGGAAACTAGTGCCAGGTGCAGCTTTCCATTCACGTTTCATGCAGTATCATAAATCTACACTAGGACGTGGATTTGAATCTCAGAGTGTAGATTTACAATTGTTTTCTATCTCTACCCCATATGTTCAAATAGCTGTTTTGCAAAGATCATGCTTGGGAAGGATTCCCCTCTTTGAAGAAAACATACTATATAAATAAATCCATAAAAAGGGATCTTGAAAAAACGGCAAACAAATGCACAAATAGAACAATACAATGGTGTTAAATAGCTATTTCAAGTTTACTTTCATATTTCTAAACGTACTGTGTGACCTGTTCAATAATTTGAAAGGTTACTGATCAATCAATCAGGGGTTTGTTAAAGCACGACTACTCACCCGTAAGGGTCTCAAGGCGCTAGGGGTGGGGGGGGGGGGGGGGTGCAGGTTCCATTCCATCAAGGAGGGGGTCTGTCGAAGAGCCAGGTTTTGAGGTTTCTTGCGAAGATGGGGAGCGATGTTGTCTGTCTGAGGTGGAGCGGAAGGGCGTTCCATGCTTTGGCCGCGAGGAAGGAGAAGGAGCGGCCTCCCGATCTGGTCTTTCTGGTGCGGGGGACCACGGCGTAGGAGAGCTGGGCTGATCGTAGGGTCCTTTGGGGTGCGTGGAATTTGAGTCGGCTGTTCAGGTATGCTGGTCCGTTGCCGTGGAGGGCCTTGTGTGCGTGGGTGAGCATCTTGAAGGTGATTCTCGCCTCGACGGGGAGCCTGTGGAGTGTGCGCAGGTGCTGGGAGATGTGGCAGTGTTTTGGCAGGTTGAGGACCAGTCTTGCGGCGGCGTTCTGGATGTTCTGTAGCTTGCGGGTGAGGTTTTTGTTTATTGCGGCGTAGAGTGCGTTGCCGTAGTCGAGTCTGCTGGTGACCAGGGCGTGAGTGACGGTCTTTCGGTGTTCGAGGGGGATCCATTTGAAGGTCTTACGAAAGAGGCGGAGGGTGTGGAAGCAGGAAGACAAGACAGAGTTGATCTGGCGGTCCATTTTGAGCTCGGAGTCCAGGATGATTCCCAGGTTGCGTGCGTGGTCTGTGGGGGTTGGCGGGTTTCCGAGGGGCCACCAGGTGTCGCTCCAGGCGTCGGGGTTTGGGCCCATGATGAGTACTTCTGTTTTGTTGGTGTTTAGTTGTAGGCAGCTGTTTTTCATCCATTTGGCGACGGCTTCCATGCCTTCTCGAAAGTTGCGTCTGGCAGTGTTGGGCTCGTTTAATAGGGAGAGGATGAGCTGGGTGTCGTCTGCGTATGACACGATGTTGAGTCCGTAGGTTCTGACGATGGGGGCAAGTGGAGCCATGTAGACGTTGAAGAGCGTCGGGCTGAGGGAGGAGCCCTGGGGGACTACGCAGGTGGTAGGTGTGGGGTCCGAGAGGAAAGGGGGGAGTCTGACCCGCTGCGTCCTGCCGGAGAGGAAGGAGCGGATCCAGTCGAGGGCCTTGTCCTGGATTCCTGCGTCGTAGAGTCTGCGTATTAGGGTGCGGTGGGAGACTGTGTCGAACGCCGCTGATAGGTGGAGGAGGATGAGGGCTACTGTTTCTCCTTTGTCCAGTAGGGTGCGGATGTCGTCTGTTGCGGCGAGGAGGGCGGTTTCCGTACTGTGGTTTTTTCTGAAGCCGGATTGGGAGGAGTCGAGGATGTTGTGTTCTTCAATGAATGTGGCGAGTTGGCTGTTGATGGCTTTCTCGATGACTTTCGCTGGGAACGGGAGCAGGGAGATGGGTCTGTAGCTTTTGAGGTCGGTGGGGTCCGCTGAGGGTTTCTTTAGGAGGGGGTTGACCTCGGCGTGTTTCCAGTCGTCGGGGAACGAGGCAGTCGCTAGGGAGCGGTTGATGGTGTGGCGGAGCATGGGTGCGATGGTGTCGGCGGCTCTGTTGAAGATGTGGTGGGGGCAGGGGTCCGTGGGGGCCCCTGAGTGGATTGACTTCATTGTCTTCAGTGTGTCTTCGGTGGTGAGGGCTGTCCAGTCGGCAATCGCTGGTTTCCGGGTGTCGGG
Organism: Calotriton arnoldi; assembly: GCA_963921515.1. Lineage (NCBI taxonomy): Eukaryota > Metazoa > Chordata > Amphibia > Caudata > Salamandridae > Calotriton > Calotriton arnoldi. The sequence continues at coordinate 1,910,907 of CAWUFW010001404.1, read as the reverse complement.
GGTGGTTGGTGAGGGTTCAGTGTGTTGGTTGTCTTCGTCGAAGTTGTCGTAGATGCTCTTGATTTTGTGGTGGAAAAAGGTGCTGAGTTTGTCGCAGAGGTCTTGTGAGGGAGGGATGTCGGTAGACTCGCTGGTGGGTTGGGCGAACTCCTTGATGATGCTGAAGAGTTCCTTGCTGTTGTGCGCGTGGGTGGAGATTCTGTCTTCAATCGCTGATGGAGTGAGTACCAGTTTTGGGAAAGAAAAACAGGAATTCTTCCTTTCCTATCAGGCATACAATATTATATTCTATCTTTGAAGTATATACTTTGAATCAACACACATTTGAAAGTTGATGCTTCAGTGTAAAATTCAAGATATCTACCATGTTTTTTGTAATTTTAATATCATATTTAGGATTCCCAGCTTCACTGTGAAAAGACTTTCTAAGCATATTTTCTGATCATCTTAGGTTAAAGTAAAAAAAGGTGTGGCTTCAGAAACTTATTGCATGCCGAAGTTTACCAGTATCTCCGTTCTCTCCAAAGATATTGAGAAAAACATCTGCGTCCGTCCCACTACCGTTATTGGCACCGGTGAATACTCTGGCGACATATTTATTTACTGCAATAGAAAGACAAACACATAGAGTAATAAGCACCAATGACTGTAGAGTATCAACTCTACTGCAACAGATGAACTTCCTTTTCAGTAATCAATATAAATATAACCTACAACTGTTACCTTAGTTTTTTTTTAATAAAGTGATTACCAGTGTACTGATAATTCTTTATTAGTAATATTAGTTAATAGACACAAACGTATTAGGACAGAACAACAGCCAGGAGGAGAAAAGTCCACCAGAGACCTACTTTACAGACATAATTGTATAGTAATAAATCTAATATAGGAGGTTCATGTAAAGCTTTCATAAAGTTGGATACACTAACAAAGCATTCTTTACGATCAAAAGAGATTGTCCACAGCAATTCTACAAAAACAATATTCTTGTGAGATCATATTACAGCCCTGAGAAAGCAGGTTAGCCAGAGAAACACACATTGGCAGCCAAAAGCAGAAAGACTTGTGCTATTTGAAGCTTACTTCAAAAGATCTGACTGACATTTTAGTTTTGTTTGATGAGAAAGAGATACAAAAATCTTGCCTGAAACATGACATGTCTTCTGGAGATATTGTGCCAAGTGAATGAACTGTTCAGGTGGAATCAATAGTTTTATCACAAGAATACAATTTGTAGAACTCCTATGGACCATATATATTTTTCATTATTAAGAATGCCGTTTTTATTTGGCTCTCCAAGTTTATATAAACTTTATAAAATTAACACATCAGTAGGATAATGGATGTGGCTAGAGATGGGCAATTTTTCCTACATGTAAGGTTCTTAAGAATCAGAGGTCTATGTGTATTATCAAGTTTGCCTCATACTGAGATACGGTTACATTTTACATGATAAAGGTGCAGGTTTGTGAATTGGCGCTTTGCACAGTTGCGGGGCAGGTTATACTGCTGTTTTTTGTGATGCGCACTCCTGAACCTCAGCTGGTCTGATCTGGATATGCTGGGTTGTGGGTACAACAGAAAGGTGTTTCCTTTTTTGTAGGACAGCACATGTTATGGCTGTTCAGTTTTATAAAGTGTAATGGTACTAGAACTATTACTCAGTGATAACTATTCAGCATGGTTCTGTCGCTCTCTTAACACATAATACCATTTTCAAAGAGAATACACATTAATAGGAACATAGCTCACTGAACAGAGTTTCGAACCTCGCTATATCTAATTTTGTAAAGTGTAGGAATGTCTACATGTAAAGAAAAAATATGTATAAAAAATGGCATTTGTAATTTTGAGGTCACTGGTTAGCAGTTGAATGTGTTGTGGGCCAGGCTGCCAGAGGCAGCCCTGTATGCCTGTGTTTTGAAGCTCTGTCCTCTTCTGAATGATAACAGTGGTGGGTGTGGTTTGCGTAAAGTTGTCAATGCAGTTGTGGAGAAGTATACACGAACAAACGGACATGCGTATATCCTCAGCAGGACTCATTCTTTCATAAAGAAAGGCTAGTCACTGCCCGATTGATTGTTAGCTGTATATGAGCTGAGTATCCATGTGTGGATGTGTGTGGATGCCTTTGTAATAAGCACTGGCAAAGCCAATATGTGACACCTTTGGAAGCTTTAGCAGACCTTTTGGCTCTTTACCAATGCTTGATGTTGAACAGCATTGATAACAAGAGAAAAAGAAATGCTTGCTCTGCATTGGCAATAAGAAAAACAAGCACCATCAAAGCCAATAGGTCTGGTTATTTTAGAAATGAAAGCGATTCTTCATATCTGACAAATTTAAGTGTGTGGGTGAGTGTGTTAAGGTGAGAATGAGTCAACGGTTGGGTGGATGTGTGAGTGTATGAATGGATGTATAAGTGAGTCACTGAGTGCATGCAAAATGAATAGGTGGGTCAGTGAATGGATTGATAAACGGGTGACTGCATTGAGGAATGGTTGAGTGACTTTGTTGGACTTGGCCCTTTTTGCAGGGTCATCCCTGAACTTTTTGCCTTTCTCCTGTACTTTTTCTGACCTGTTTTGTTGGTTTTCTGACTCTGGGCACTTTACCACTGCTGATCAGTGCTAAAGTGCATATGCTCTCTGTTATAAATTGATGTATGGATTAGTGACTCCATGTTTGGCCTATTTGATTCACTCTCAGACCCTAGTACAATGCACTGGTTGTGCCCAGGGCTTGTGACTCAAATGCTGCTGGTGGGCTTGCAGCACTGGTTGTGCCACCCACAGAAGCAGCCTGTAAAAGTGTGTCTCAGGTCTGCCATTGCAGAGCCTGTGTGCAGTCTGGTACTGCCATGTTGACTGGGCAAGTGCACCCACTTGCCAGTCCCTAAACCTTCCCTTTTCTTCATATCAGACACCCCTGTGGTAGGCCCAAGGGCAGGGAGCATTGTAAGTATAAGGTAGGACATGCCCTGGTGTGTGTGGCATGTCCTAATAGTGAATTACAGCCATTTTCGTTTTTCACTATTGCAGGGCTACCTGTTCCCCATAGGCCAGAATGGGCAGTTTGATTATTACATCTTATAATCCTAACTGACCCAGGGAACATGGTAGAAAAACGAATTTAGTATGCCTGAACTCAGAATGATAAAATGCATCTTTTAGTGAAGTTGGTTTTAACATTCTGTGTTTGAAAATACCACTTTTAGAAAGTAGGTATTTTCTTGCCTAACTATCCAAGCCTGCCTCTGCTAGGTTGTGTATTCCTTGTCTGGTTTGTGAGTGACAGGGGCTGGGGGATTCCAGGAGACAGGGTAGGTCAGCACAGGGCTGAATAGAGAGATCTGCATGTAGATGGGTGGGAGGAGTTGCACCTGGGACCTGAATAGGGCTGTGCCTTCCCTCCACAATGCTGGCTCCACCTCCTGTGGTGTGTCTGATGTCCCTGGCCTACACTGTGAAAGGAAAGAAGGAGTCATGTAAACAGAGTGCTCCAGGACTGACCAGAACTGGTTTGGACTAGGCAAAGGCCTCTCTGCCTTCAGAGAACAAAGAGAAAATGTGTATAAAAGAGGGTACCCAAACCCCAGAACTTTAGATCAGATCACTTTGGGAAACAAGAAGAAACCTTTGCTGAGGAGAGGAACCAGAGAAACTGAGGAGGAGACTATCCCTAAGCTGAGTGCTGTTTGGGGGATTGGCCTGCAGTGGTTGCCTGACTGCCAAAGAAAGGAGAAAGGAACTTTGTGTGTACTTTCATCAACTTGTAAAAGATCTCCAAGGGCCTGAGAGAAGAGCTTGCCTCCTGCTGAAGTCTCAGGGACAACAGACTTCACCAACCAGCTCCCCAAGAGTCTTTCTGGAAAGTGCCTGCTGCTGTGCTGGACTTTCTGAGGGACTGCATGTCGCAAGGAGCTGGAAGCGCGACTCACGAGGAAGAAGCGTCGCAGCAGAAGCGCCTCGCATCGCCGGAGAAGAGGATCGACGTCGCATCAGACGCCGCCGCATCACCGGGAAGCGTGTCGCAGGGCCTGTCGCGGCTCAGAAGAATCGTTGAGTCGCCGCACGGCTGTCGCATCGTTGCCGAAGCGCCTCGCATCACCGGAGAAGAGGATCGACGTTGCATCACCGGGAAGCGTGTCGCAGGACCTGTCGCGGCTCAGAAGAATCGTTGAGTCGCCGCATGGCCGTCTGGCGTGCACGCATCGTGTCGCATCAAGAAGAAGACGCCATCTTTGTTTCATTGCACCGGATCTTCATCGCATCACGGCTTTGCTGGTCGCATCGCCACGAAAGCACAGTAAGAAACCGACGCATCACCTCCCCACGCCGAGAAGAACCGACGCATCCCCTACGCATCAGTACCGCATCAGCTATGCCAACACCTGTTGGAGAGTGAGTTCTCTGACCCCAGGGAGCTCACCAGGGAGGAAGACCTTTTGGTGGATTCCAGAGGGTCTGAAGAGGCATTGGGGAGTGACCCTAAGGGGAGTGGCTCAGGTATCTTCCAACCCGGAGTGGTGGAAGTGGTTCAGAGTAGCCCAGCTAGGTCCCGGTGTAGTGGGAGGGGTGTAGGCGCTCACGTCCTGTCTCGGTGGAGGCGGAGTGAGTGTGGGGCTGCGTGTCCCAAGGTGCCCGAACCCCAGTCTTGTGTCCTGGATGGTTCCATGAGGGAACACCAGGACAGAAACCTAGTCTGTCCTGATGGGCCGCCCGTTGAGGGGGATCCCCTAGTATCTGGGGTACTGGGAGCATCTGTAAACAGAGCTCCAGTAGTTCTGGTGTCTGGCAGTGCTACTCCAGTTGGGAGGGTGCAGAAGTCCAGAGTGAGGGGTGAGAGGGGAAAGGAGTCCCCAGTGGAAGAACCAGTGGGTCAGGGGCCAGCCAGAAGGGCTGCGTCACCAGTGAATGACCATGGTGACACCACTTCTGTCCTGGGGGATCTTCGCACACTGTCAGATGGACAGGGGTCAGGAGATCTGCGCCAGGCAGACTATCACACAACACATGAGTTATGTGTTACCCTCAGGGGGGGTATGCGCGCTCCCAAGGAAGTCCTGGTGCGCCGGGCAAGTGTTCAACCACCGGGTACAGACCCTGGGTTGGAGAGCCAGGTTTAGGTGTTGTCTGACCTGGAGGGTGGGACAACTGTAAACAGTGTCCTGACCAGTTTGTCTTCTGGGGGTACCGCTCCTGATGGGAGGGGGCAGTACTCTGGAAGGGGTGCAGAGGGAGGGAGTCCTCGCCTCTGACCCCGGTTCAACTGGAGGGTTTAGACCCTAGATTGGAGGACCAGGTTCAGGGTGTCCCCCCTGACCTGGACGCCCAGTTGCAGGATAGAACCCGTGAACTGGTGGGCGAATTGGGCAGGACACCTGCCACAGGTGCCCTGGCAATTCTGGAAGGGGGTACCACTCTAGGTGGGAGGGTACAGAGCCCCAACAAGGAGGAGGAGGTCCGGGTGTGGGAAAGCCCACCCCAGTCTCCTGTCCAGCCACCGGGTACAGGCCCGGGGCTGGTAGGTCAGTGTCAGGATGTCATACCTGACCTGACAGGAGGGAGAGTGGACAAAGGGTGCCAAGCACCTGGGGCTACTGCCCCCCGCTCTCTGATGCCACAGAGGTTTGAAAACCCTGAGAGGCATAAGGCCTGGGTCTCATCACTGACTATGGTCAGTGGCCACTGTGGTTTGCTGTCTGTCTGTTGGGACACACCTGTGAGCAAGCTAAGGTTAGGTGCTGCACAGGTGGTGTCCACAGGTGAGGAGAAGGGTTCCCCATGGATTAGCTTGGTGGTCCCTGAGAGTATGGACAGAGGGATTACAATAGGTTCAGATTGGCATAGAACTGGAGTATGCCCCTGCAGTTGCAGTCCAGGTTCTATCGCCCAAAGCAGGGAAGCCCATCAAGGTAGTGATTGGTCTACCCTGCGTTTTGGCTGGAAGGGGGTTGTGTTGGACTTGGCCCTTTTTGCAGGGTCATCCCTGAACTTTTTGCCTTTGTCCTGTACTTTTTCTGACCAGTTTTTGTTGGTTTTATGACTCTGGGCACTTTACCACTGCTGATCAGTGCTAAAGTGCATATGCTCTCTGTTATAAATTGATGTATGGATTAGTGACTCCATGTTTGGCCTATTTGATTCACTGTCAGACCCTAGTACAGTGCACTGGTTGTGCCCAGGGCTTGTGACTCAAATGCTGCTGGTGGGCTTGCAGCACTGGTTGTGCCACCCACAGAAGCAGCCTGTAAAAGTGTGTCTCAGGTCTGCCATTGCAGAGCCTGTGTGCAGTCTGGTACTGCCATGTTGACTGGGCAAGTGCACCCACTTGCCAGTCCCTAAACCTTCCCTTTTCTTCATATCAGACACCCCTATGGTAGGCCCAAGGGCAGGGAGCATTGTAAGTATAAGGTAGGACATGCCCTGGTGTGTGTGGCATGTCCTAATAGTGAATTACAGCCATTTTCGTTTTTCACTATTGCAAGGCTACCTGTTCCCCATAGGCCAGAATGGGCAGTTTGATTATTACATCTTATAATCCTAACTGACCCAGGGAACATGGACGGAAAACGAATTTAGTATGCCTGAACACAGAATGATAAAATGCATCTTTTAATGAAGTTGGTTTTAACATTCTGTGTTTGAAAATACCACTTTTAGAAAGTAGGTATTTTCTTGCCTAACTATCCAAGCCTGCCTCTGCTAGGTTGTGTATTCCTTGTCTGGTTTATGAGTGACAGGGGCTGGGGGATTCCAGGAGCCAGGGTGAGTCAGCACAGGGCTGAATAGAGAGATCTGCATGTAGATGGGTGGGAGGAGTTGCACCTGGGACCTGAATAGGGCTGTGCCTTCCCTCCACAATGCTGGCTCCACCTCCTGTGGTGCGTCTGATGTCCCTGGCCTACACTGTGAAAGGAAAGAAGGAGTCATGTAAACAGAGTGCTCCAGGACTGACCAGAACTGGTTTGGACTAGGCAAAGGCCTCTCTTCCTTAAGAGAACAAAGAGAAAATGTGTATAAAAGAGGGGACCCAAACCCCAGAACTTTAGATCAGATCACTTTGGGAAACAAGAAGAAACCTTTGCTGAGGAGAGGAACCAGAGAAACTGAGGAGGAGACTATCCCTAAGCTGAGTGCTGTTTGGGGGATTGGCCTGCAGTGGTTGCCTGACTGCCAAAGAAAGGAACTTTGTGTGTACTTTCATCAACTTGTAAAAGATCTCCAAGGGCTTGAGAGAAGAGCTTGCCTCCTGCTGAAGTATCAGGGACAACAGACTTCACCAACCAGCTCCCCAAGAGTCTTTCTGGAAAGTGCCTGCTGCTATGCTGGACTTTCTGAGGGACTGCGTGTCGCAAGGAGCTGGCAGCGCGACTCATGAGGAAGAAGCGTCGCCGCCGCCGCAGCCGAAGCGCCTCGCATCGCCGGAGAAGAGGATAGACATTGCATCAGACGCCTCTGCATCACCGGGAAGCGTGTCGCAGGGCCTGTCGCGTTGAGTCGCCGCACGGCTGTCGCATCGTTGCCGAAGCGCCTCGCATCGCTGGAGAAGAGGATCGCCGTTGCATCAGACGCAGCCGCATCACTGGGAAGCGTGTCGCAGGGCCTGTCACGGCTCAGAAGAATCGCTGAGTCGCCGCACGGCTGTCGCATCGTTGCCGAAGCCCCTCGCATCACCGGAGAAGAGGATCGACGTGGCATCAGACGCCGCCGCATCACCGGGAAGCGTGTCGCAGGACCTGTCGCGGCTCAGAAGAATCGTTGAGTCGCCGCACGGCCGTCGGGCGTGCACGCATCGTGTTGCATCAAGAAGAAGACGCCATCTTTGTTTCATTGCACCGGATCTTCATCGCATCACAGCTTTGCTGGTCGCATCGCCACGAAAGCACAGTAAGAAACCGACGCATCACCTCCCCACGCCGAGAAGAACCGACGCATCCCCTACGCATCAGTAGGGACCCGATGCATCACCGTTCTTGCGTGTAAGGAACCGACGCATCACCTTCCCTGCAACACTTTTGTTGTATAGCGTTACGCATCCTAAGGTACATTGAACTCAAAGTGTCGCATTTACTATCTAAAGAGAACTGAGCTAATTCTACCATTTTTGAAGTACACTATTGTGGATTTTTGTCGTTTGTGGTCTTGTGTTAAATCTATATCAAAGATACTTATTTTTAATATACATCTGGTGTGGTGTCCATCTGTAGTGTTGTCACTTGATTACTGTATGTGTTCACAAATGCTTTACACACTGCCTCTGAGATAAGCCTGCCTGCTCGTGCCAAGCTACCAAGGGGGTGAGCAGGGGTTATTTTAGGAGTGTACCCCCCTACCCTGACTAGACGCAAGGGTCGCTATTTGGTCAAAGGTACCTACCTCTGCCAACTAGAGACCCCCAAATCTAACAGACTTCAAACATAGAACACCTCTCAGTCTTAAAGATTGCGACTTAAACAACAGCAATGATAATGTTATAAATTGCCACTTTTATGACAGTGCAAACATTATGACAGAGTCACGTGCCATTGTGCCAAACAAGCGCACAATATGTCAAGAATTACAACCATAGTGCCTCTGCCAGAAATTTGCGGGAGCAGGACTGGGGCAACACTGTAATCAGATTGTTTATAATATGCAAATATTTTCAGCATTATACATGTTCAGAATAGCCCCATCACTCAGCAGTCCTAACCAGGGCTGGATTGGGAACCGAAAGAAGTTTGGCAAATTTTGTCAGACCAGCCCACCTACTGCATGTAGCAAGCGAGCGAAGCGAGATTGACGGACCGCTGCATAGGAGGTTTGCATAGTTCTCCCCCAAATAATGTTTTGAAAAAAATGCAATTATGGTGCGTTTCTTTGAATTGATTAATTTTTTGCATTCAGTCTTATTTAATGTTATAAAGAGCCTCTCATTTCTTTTTTAGTCAAAAGTCAAGGTGTCTGCACCTGACCTTAGCTTAGTAACGTTATTTGATGAATGCATTTTCCTTTTGAATGGCATGAAAGCGAGAGATTGGATGTGGATAACAAAAGGAATATTTCTATAACGAGTGCCATCTAGTTTGTTTATTGGAGGTTTGTGTTTCTGGTGTCACACTGGTTAATTCTATCAACCAAAAACGGCATGTGAAACAAGAGACAATGCATTGGAAATTAAAACACATTACAGAGGATGCAATGTTGAGAACAAAAGATTTTGTTCAGTTAGTAACCTCAGCCAAACTCGATTAACCAGGTTTTTGGGAATAGTCAACAAATAGTGGGCACACATGACCTTGAACATGTAAAAGGCTTGCAAGCTCAGCATGGATGTAGATGGAAGGTTATAGCATTCTTTTGACAAAAATACATGGACTGATTTACAAATATAATTTACGCTTTTGAGTAAGTTTACACTTTTAAGTAAGTTTATTAAACTTTGGTATTCACAAACTCCAAGTGTAAGTCACTATTAAAAAATAACAAGCATTGGCAAAGCCAATAGGTCGTGCCTACGCAAGAACTATTGGCTTTGACAAAGTGTTGTACACCAGCTTGGTTGCTGTTCAGCATGGCTGAAAGTTAGTGGCGTACAGGAAAGTGGCATGGAGTGAAGGGGTGTGTCGTACAGTGGAGTGGCGTAGAGTGTCATAGAGTGGCATGGCATAGAGTGGCGTGGAGTGGCATAGAGTGGAGGGTTGTGGAGTGGCATAGAGTGGAGAGGAGTGTTGTGAACTGTCTTAAAGTGGAGTGTCATAGAGTAGAGTGTTGTGGAGTGGTGTAGAGTGGTGTAGAGTGAAGGGATGTAGAGGGGTGTAATGGGGTATAGAGTGGAGTAGAGTTTCGTTGAGTGGAGTTGCATAAAGTGTCGTAGAGTGGGGAGACAAAGTGGCACAGAGTGGAGTGTTGTAGAGTGGAGTAGTTGAGTAGAGTGGAGTGGAGTAGTATGTCGTAGAATAGAATGGAGTGGCATAGAGTGCAGTAAAGTGGAATGGAGTGGTGTAGAGGAAGTTGCGTAGAGTGGAGTAGAGGGTCATAGAATGGAGGGTCGTAGAATGTCATGGAGGGGCGTGGAATAGAATGGAGTAGAGTAGGGTGACCCAGATTGAAGTAGAGTGGAGTAGAGTGGCGTAGAGTGGAGTACAGTTGGGTGGCGTAGAGTGGAGTTGAGTGGATTAGAGTAGGGTGGCATAGAGTGGAGTGTTGTAGAGTGAAGTGTCGTAGAGAGGAGTGTCATAGAGAGGAGGGGAGTGGATGGGCGTAGAGTGTCAAAGAGTGGGGTGGCGTTTAGAGCAGTGGAGTGTCATTAAGTGGAGTGGAGTGTCGTAAAATGGAGTGGGATTGAGTGGAGTGTCATTGAGTGGAGTGTGGTGGAGTGGAGTGTTGTAGAGTGGAGTGACGTAGAGTATAGCGGCATAGGGTAGAGTGGCGTGGAATGGAGTGGTTTAGAGTGGCGTAAAGTAGAGTGGCACAGTGGCATTGAGTATTGTAGAGTGTCATAGAGTGGAGGGGAGGGTCATAGAGTGGAGGGGAGGGTCATAGAGTGGAGGGGAGGGTCGTAGAGTGGAGGGGAGTAGAGTGGAGTATAGTGGAGTAGAATGTCGTAAAGTGGAGGATCATAGAGTGTTGTAGAATGGAGCGGAGTGTCGTGTCGTGGAGTGTCATAGAGTGGAGTGGAATAGAGGAGAGTGCCATGGAATGTCGTACAGTGGAGTGGAGTACAGTAGAGTGTTACAGGGATTCTATTTAGAAACAGAACTATGCCTGGAATCACAGAACATCAGTATGTAGGGACTTAGTCACCATTCCACATCAGTACCTATAATCCCAAAGCCAGACTAAGGGACGGATTAGGATGTCAGGCGGACTGCCACGACAGGCCGTTGGTGGCAGTCCACCCGACAACCAGGATAGCGGTCCGACCACCGCATTACGATGCAGTCGGTCAGAGCGCTGCGGTCGGAGGGCCAGACCAACACTTCCAACAGGCTCAAGGAGCCCATTGGGGTGTCGGTCGGACCGTAATCCTTACAATGGAGGTGGTGCCTGCGCAAGCACTGCCGTAGGAATTACGATGTCCCTTTCCAACAGCCTGTTCATGGCAGTCCCACCGACATGGAAAGGCTGTTGGAAAAGGACTGGGGGCCCCTAGCAGGGCCCTCGTCCCCCGTAGACCTTTGAGATGTAGCCTGGGGGGCACATGTGGTTCACCCCAAGCAGCCATGCACTGTGCGCCAGGCACCACATGGAATGGAGTGCCTGGCGTATTCTTAGCTTTGTCGGAGTTGCTGAACGCTCCTCGGAAGGAGTCTGGAACATGGTGCATTGCATGGATGTTCAAAAACATCCCTTTTTCTTTTGCGACCTGTGCTGCGGCCCTTTTCCGGGCCACAGCACAACCCGCAATGGAAAAAGGGATATTTATGACTGCCTGCATTGCGGACGTATCGTAATTGGGATGTCGGGCCGGCGACTCCTTGTCGGATGGTCTCGAGCCCAAAACGATGGCAGTCAGGTGCTCATCCGACCACCATCGTAATGAGGCCTAGTCTCATATTGCCTTAACTGCCCTCCTAACCTTCCAGAGCAACAGGTAAGTTAGCACCCCAGAACACAACACTCTGAACCCTCTCGGGCTCGAGGTAACAGGTCATCACCTTTCGTTTTCTCACTCATACGTGTCCACAATAAATAGAATAGATACACGAAGAAAGATTACAATATTTATTGAAACTATTGTGTTCTCATGAAGCAACTGTGCTGCAATTAGAAAACATATGCAAGTCAGCAATGTGATTAGAATGATCAATAAACTGTGCACAAAAAAGCCCTGTCATAGCGAATGACAAATCTGCCTAAGCCTACCCTCACTATGGGGGCAGAGTAATATATTAGAGATCTCTAGGATTAGTGCTGGACCCCATACCTGATGTTCATAATCAGCTGGTCTACATCTCAGATGCACAGCTTTCTCGTCTCAGGACCGTTTCTCTGCAAGCATCTCCCCTCTCTAAATTCAGAATGACAAGTCTTGGCTTATATGATAAGAATTGCCTTGTTCGAAAACAGCAGCTGGATTTCTCTATTATGTCTAGGTATTGGTTTCCGACCACAGAGAAAAACAGGTCACAATGTCGTTTGACCTTGTATGAAATGTTCAGACTAAATCCCAGCAGAAAAGCTGACTAGCAATACATGTGCAGCCTATTTCTAAAATAACAGTGTGGCACAAAAACAAGTGTGTTTTTTGTAACGTGTGCAAAGCAAAAGCGGCCTATTACGTGTGCAGTCAGGTTAACATAGGCTAACATAGGGGAGAAGCTACAGTGGGCCCAATAGGGAACTCACGACAAGAGTGGCATAGCGTAAAGTGGAATAAAGTGTCAAATAGTGTCGTAGAGTAGAGTGGCGTGGAGTAGAGTGGCGTAGAATAGAGTAGAGTAGGGTATAGTAGAGTGGAGTGCAGTAGAATGTTGTGGAGGGTCATAGAGTGGGTAGAGTGGAGTGGAGGGTCGTAGAGTGGCGGGTCGTAGAGTGGCGGGTCATAGAGTGGTGGGGAGTAAAGTGTTGTAGAGAGGAGGGGCATAGAGTGTCACAGAGCGGAAAAGAGTGTCGTAGAGTGGAGTTTCGTAGAGTGTCTTAGGGCAGTTGGGTGTAGAGTGGAGGGGCATAGAGTTGAGTAGAGTGCCGTAGAGTGGGGTATCGTAGAGTGTTGTGGAATGGAGTCTGGTTGAGTGGAGTTGCGTAGAGTGGATTAGGATAGTGTCTTGTAGAGCAGAGTGGTGCAGAGTCGATTGGCATAGAGTGGAATGGCATAGATGAGAGTGGTATAGAGTAGAGTGAAGTGGCATAGCATATAGTGGAATAAACTGTCAGTGTGGAGTAGAGTGGCGTATAGTAGAGTGGACTATCATAACGTGACGTGAAATATCGTGGAGTGGCATATAGTGGTGTGGAGTGGCGTTCAGTGGAGCAGACCCAAGTGCTGTAGAGTGTTGTGGAGTGTCTTAGAGTGTTATGCAGTGTCTAGAGTGAAGGGGCGTGGAGAGGTGTGACATAAAGTGGCATGGAGTGGAGGGTCATAGAGTGGAGGGTTGTAGATGGGAGGGTCATAGAGGGGAAGGGTACAAAGTGGAGGGGCGTAGAAAGGAGAGGCGTAGAGTGGAGGGGAGTAGAGTGGCAATGCGTAGAGTGGAGTGTTGAAGAGTGGCATAGAGTGGAGAGTCATAGAGTGGAGTGGCTCAGAGTGTCATAGAGTGGAGTGCCGTAGAGTTGCATAGATGGAGGGGAATAGCGCATCGTAGAGTGGTGTGGCGTATCGTACAGTAAAGAGGAGTAGAGTGGCCTAGAGTGAAGTGGGTAGAGTGGCATAGAGTGAAATGGAGTGGCGTGGAGTAGAGTGTTGTAGAGAGGAGTGAAGTAGAGTGGCCTAGAGTGGTGTAGAGCGTCGTAGAGTGGAGTGGCATAAAGCAAAGTAGAGTGCCGTAGAGTGGAGTAGAGTGGCGTGGAGTGGGGTAGACTGGAGTGGTATAGAGTGGAGTGGCATAAAGTGAAGTGGCGTAGATTGGAGTGGAGTAGAGCAGCGTAGTGTAGAGTAGAGTAGATTGGCATGGTGTAGTGTGGCGTAGAGTGGAACAGCCTAGAATGTTGTGGAGAGGAGTGGCATAGAGTGGACCAGTGAGAAGGAGCCTGAGGGACCTTTTAGCAATCTCTTTTTCATTGTTACAAATGAGTAACGGGTGTATAAAGCGGCGGTCACGAAGGACAATGTATCAAAGGCATAGACTATGTTATGTTATGGTTTTATGATATGTGACTATAATGAATAATCATGCTCATGTTTCACCACATTATCTACGGCTACAAAGAAGTAAGTCAGCACTTACGGTCATTATTTTAATACCTAAAGCTTTTATTTTGGCTTCATTAATTGCCACAATCCGTTCTGCACCTGTCGAGCCTGCAAAGTCACTGTTCGCCAACCAGGCTAGTAATGCGTTCTGATGGACCTGTTCAAGACCAAGAGGGAGGCGATCTACACCAGGAACTTCTTACCATTACTAGTAAAATCCACAATGCAGTCAGGTCACAAAATAAGAGGCCCAGTGCGAGGGTAGTCAATCCATAAACAACATCTTTAGGGTAGCATGCTGGTGATAAGCCACTCATACTCGCACCCTAAAAAGAGCAGAAGGTTGTTTTTAAACAGCAAAGCCACTCAACTGCTGGTTTGGGAGGTAGCAGCCCGGGCAGCACAGGAAGAGATTGTAATACCAGCCCTGTATTGTGTAGTTGAGTTTTAAAATATCAAGTGGCTAAGGTGGGCGCAGTGCTGGACGCTTCCCAGCCCTCGACAGTACATTTTTACAACAGCTTTTTCCAATGCATTGTATTAAAAGTCAAAGTGGGCGTTAAACTCACACCTAAATCCAGCATTATAAAGCCTGTCACTGTACCCGGCACCAATATTCCTGTGTGTCTGAAAATGTTGTGTGCACAGTGTAAACACTGGATGCACAACAGACAAATATTTGCATCCCCAGAGAAATAGAAGTGCCTCTTATGTAAGCGAGGAGTAGCACCCGATACAGACAGACGTTCTGCAACAGTGAACCGTGTGCTGGGGGATACAACACGCTGAAATACTTTGTTTGCCATTAGATCTCTGTTCCCGAAAGAAAAAACAACCGCATTTACTGCAGCAGCAAAGAGATAACCCGGTGACGTGTTCAAATAATCCCTGGTGCTGCCAATGACGTCACACTGCCGCTTACATAAATCAGGGTGCCAGTGGTGTGCATATTACAGCGGTGACACTCACACTCCAGAGCAGGGTGCGTGTGGAACGAAGATACTAATGTTCAAGGGGGCTACGTGCACGCAGGGTGGGCTGCATGAGGTGGGAAGCCTGTGAGGTACCTGCCTAGATTGATATACCTCCGCCGCTAACGAGGGTTGAGAATGCAGGGATAAAGTGTAATAACAAGTCTAGGTTTTGGGAACTCAAGAGTTACGAAAGTGTAAACAACGAGTCGGTAGTTGCCAGTTTTGTTTGTGAAGTTGTAGCTTTGAGCAGAGCGGAGGCGTCGCTGGGTAGAGCTCGGAGTAGGCAACGCACTCCACCTTGGACAACAGACAACCTGGCAGGGTCGGAATGGGATCACAATTCGGCTCGGGCACTCCCCCAAAAAGTGGCCCACATTCCTGGATCGTCCATTTCATGGATCACCATCTGGTCAGTCTCATTAGACCACTTTTTTTTAAAGAAATATTTGCTAAATTAAATATTTTAAAGCTTCAAGAGGCACACTGGTTCAGGAACCCCTTTCTATGGCTGCATAACATCTTCTCTGTCTGCCAGCATAAGAGCCTCTGATAATTAGATCTACGAAGGTTGTCTTTTTGCTCATGGCTTACAGGTGATATAATACTCTGCTTAATTT
Source organism: Calotriton arnoldi (assembly GCA_963921515.1). Taxonomy (NCBI): domain Eukaryota; kingdom Metazoa; phylum Chordata; class Amphibia; order Caudata; family Salamandridae; genus Calotriton; species Calotriton arnoldi. Next base: position 1,895,477 of record CAWUFW010001404.1, on the reverse strand, counting down.
AGCTTTACTCAGTTACCTCCAATCAGGGGCCCATCTGGTTTTGCCACATGAGTGCACTTACTTTAGGCCTCGCTGACATCTTCCTGCACTGTATTGTTCGTTTAAGTCTTGTTGTAAATGCTTGTTTACAGCACTAACATTGTTCCACTCGGTGCTTTCTGTACTTTTGTAGGCACAGTTTTGTGCAGCGCTTCAGGACTGACCTGAATGCCATATCCAATAATTTAAGCCCCACACTCCCAACACGGCCTAAAAGACACTGGGGCTGAGGTGACAACACCTGGCCATTTCTCTTACCCCCTCCCAGCCCACCATAGAATGAGGAGAGAATGACACAAAAGCCACAAAATCACCACCTCCCTCGGCCCCCCATGGAGGCCCTTGCATATTCACACCCTCCCGTAACCTGAAGATCATGGCCCGGCAGGGGATGACACTGCTTCTGGCCAGGCAGGCCCCACGAGGCAGGGGGCGCAGGCGAGAATGCCCTAAAGGCCAGAGCAACACCAGGCCCCCAGCCTCAATTTACAGCAGGTCAGGAATGTGCACGTGATGCTGGCACCACATTACAGAGGCCTGGCGGGGAAGGGAGCACAGTAAGTCTATTGGGCCAGTTTACAGAGGCCCAAAAAAAACGGCTCACAGGTGCCCCTGAAGCACCGGCCCATCGGCCAATGCCCGACTGCCCGCCTTCCCAATCCGACCCTGCTACCTCGGCACAGTCACAGGGAATGGACATCAGAAATACAGGCACAGCCTTGGACTGTGCTCAGCCTCGGGGAATGGACACCAATAAAATACGGGTGCCGAAGCTGAACAGGCACCCAAAGTGTGTCTGTTGGAGGGAAGACGCACAATGTCTATTGTCTATTGTGCGTCTTTTGTAAAACAAACTGAATAATAAAAACATTGCGGCAAGTTTATCCGTAGAGAGCTTGAAGCCTCCATGGTCATGCTCCACCTACTGTCTTCGGACGCAAACACCACAATAAAAGAGGTAGTGTTGGAACTACTAGCCCCTCTTCAGTGTCTATGGCTGGCCAGCCCTTTGCTTCCTGGTTCTCGTGTTGCATTTCTATGGACACCAGTAGTCCCATCAATGTGGATGTGGTGAAACGGGTAGAGTGGCCGACTATTAAACTGTGGAACTGGGTTTGAAAAAATTACAAATAAAAATGTGACGAAGAGTTTGATATGTCGGGAGGGGAAAGCATCGATGAGGGGTTGGGGCATGAACAGGGCATTTGATCTCGGTCTTTGAATGCTTAGCCAATGTAACCGAGATAACAGCATTATTTACAGCCCTGTTTACAGAAACAGGTTGGAGCGAAGCTAAGCTCAGAGCGAGAATGCTCTGCAAATGAAAAGACGCCAAACACGCGCAGGAAACTAAGAAATAAAAAGTCCCTCAAACAAACAGATCAACAACCAAATGTAAAGATACAGTACCTGGTCCCTGCTCTGTGGGAGGAAACAAAGACAAAAAGGAGGGACAAAACAGAAGTATTGACCACTAGAAAGCATGGACTGTTAAAGGGCACTCAAACAAACAAATCAAAAGCAGTGGGCAGGCTTTATGCCCACACATATAGTATATACTAAAGTATATACAAGAGGTCTCGAAAGCTAGACCTAAAAACAGTAGTAAGTCCAGCACTACACATGGCCAACCACTGGTACTACAACACTCCTCCATAGAAAATAATGAAGGTAGGGGCCTAAAATAAAACCCCATAGGAAATAATGTTAAATTAAATTATTTAAAATAGGTAAATATATAAATAAAAATTTAGCATTTAATTATAAAATATTTCAATAAACTTTTGAATAAAAAAAAATGGAACATTGTTATTAATTAAAATATGCAAATTCAAAACTGTGACAGGGCCCTGGCATTTATGTTTTTTTACAAATTAAGCCCTGGCTTGGATGATTCATGATTAAAAGCATGGACGGGTAGAGGAGGTACTACTTGGATGGAGGCATCCATGCACTTTTAATTATAAGCCAGCCCTATCGGCTCTGCCAGCAGTTGTTTAGTAGACAGACTAAATGATTTTATTTTTTGAGAACAAAAAATATCCTTGTACAATTTCCTTTACACTAGCGCATTTAAGTGATACAGCATACACGTACTGGTTAATGTAGACCTCACGGACTTTGCTAATTACAGTTTGTGTCTCATCCCGCTAATCCCATTGAAGGTCTTAGCGAGAGTCAGATCCCTCCGCGCCTCCTAGCCGCAGACTGCACATGCTCACTGCAGCTCATCCGCCTTCTTAGCTTTGTAGTCATTAGAGCAGTTAATTAACTGGAGAGCCCACAGCATAATTCCACAAACCAAATTAATGCAAAACAGAAAAAGCTTTTCGTCTCATGTTCAAGTAAGAGCGTTGCTCAATACCTGAAAAGCAGAATGACCTCCGCATTCTGGAGTTAACTTTTCAAGGACATCTCCTCCCTGTAATTCCAATGCTAAGTGTGAATTATTAAACATTATTTGAGAGCTGCTACCTGAAGGAACCAAGGGATATAAAGAGATGAAAGTGGATGTGTGGGTCGATACTGAAAACCATCAATGGATTCTCATACATCAATCTTCTCCGCAACAAGGCTGAATGGCTCTCACTGGGCTTGGCGCGCACTATTTTCAACAAGAGGGCACACAATTTAGTTTAAATAATAAAATGTGTTCATCCTTACTGTTAATGTTTTACCCTCTTCCGGATTTATTAGCCAACAAACTGTACCCATCTATTTTATTTTGAACTTTCTGTAAACCATGTAATCCCATTGGCTGCTCATTTTGGGCTGCATTAAATCTTCAAAACAAAGTTTCATAAAAAAGAATAGTGAAGTCTGACCCATTACAGCGTTGGATGTGCAAAGTTTTGACTTGCACCGTTGCTGCTGTATAGGATTCAAAAGATTTCAATTCCTGTCTGGTTGTGGCACTACCGGTTTCAAGAGAGAACAATCCACAAAATGAACAACAGCAGAAGTAAAAAAATAAATGTTTCTCAAAATTTAACAACAAAGTATATGGACTTAATATTTGCAAAAATAGACAGGATGCATAATATGAAAAGTTAAGAACAGCATATTCTACCAATGAAATAAGTGTACTAATGTAACAGCTTTACCTAATATCCTGAGAATTACTTTCCATCACAGACCAGTATACTAGAGCCCATGATACATTAAGAGGCGCTGAAGGCAGTGCCAAATTTGAGCCGGTGGTTTCCGGTGCTCGGCACAGGCACTTAATTCCTAGCACCGGCACTTGTGACAGTCTGCCACTTGGTAGTGCTGTCTACCAAATTTGGGTATAAGCACAACAACAGCTGTTTTATTTACTATACATTAACAATCACTAATACATGCCACCAAGCCATTCATATGGCTTTGGGGACCTTGAATAGTATGAATTGTTACACATGTAAGAGTGTGGTGGTTAGTAGTTGTGTTGGTACTGTAATTGGCAGCGCTAAAAGGGGCAATGGATGGTGCAAGATGCCGTGTCCTCCTGACAAGGGCCCAGGCACTCATTGCTTTACAAATTAACCACTGGCTGAAGGTAGTAGTGTGATGACTTACGAGTACTACCAAATACAAGCCACAAACACATTAGGCCACCGCAATAAAGTTTAGCAGAACTGTGCCAGCGGGTCTTGTTTTAAACAAATCACCAGAAGTTATTCCGATCCGACCGCCATTCTTGGCTCCTGCAGACATGCGGAGGGGTAAACTGTGAAAGTCACTTAGATCTGGGCTACATAGGTATACTAAAACTCACTGTCGGGAGTAACGACAATGTTGGTGGCATTTTGTGAACACTGAGTATTCCTTTCCCTTTCCCATCTTCCTCCCCCCTTTTTTATATTGATTAATTTTCTTCTCAAAATGTGTTGCTACACCTTGTGCACATCTCACTATACGAAACCACTCTGATACATGGATACATGCATAGATCTTGTAAAGGTAATTATCAAGAGTATGGAACTTGTATTCCTTATTGGTATAGGAAATCTTTAATACATGTATTCAGACTTCTATATTGACTTTCAATAATATACACCTAGCATTAATATCAAGTATCTTTTCTTATCTGTCTATGTTGCTCGTACATGAAAGTCATCATATGTGATATACTATGCTGGGTGGTAAGGGTCCATGCTTGTACTCTTATTATGATCAATGTTTTGTAATACAATGAATTCTATTGCACTGTATTGTGTATCTTGTATGTCGCAAGGTTTATGCATCCTTGAACTATCGTATGTTAATTTAAATGCCAATAAAAAAGTAGCAAAGGCTTATGCATCCGTTTGCACCCATTATTATAGTCTTTCTAGTGTTTAGCATTTGGTCGTACCACTTGCCTACATTTGGTGATATAACTGAATGATACAATCAAGCGATCACAAATAGTGTTAAACGTATAAACAGAGGCGTGACAACTGCCGGTACATGTTTTTGGTACGATGTATAGCTCTAGACGAGTCCATAATGAATTATCTTTTCTGGTGCATTTCAGGGCTATTGAATGTTCAGTGTTAATGCATTTGGTAAGTGTAGCAATTAACTTATCATTCGTCAATGTACATGTGAACAATCGTGCAGCTAGCATGATAGCTAATTAAGTTAAGTGCCTGCTAAAGAGATTTGTATACAGTCTACAGTCACGGACGTAAACAAGGCAGCGCCAACTCTGCACTTCACCATCCCAAGAGGGGGTACTAATGACATGTGTTATTAATAGCTTAGAATCTGCATGGAGCACTGCATGAAACAATGCCTGACATAGCTGATAGGTTTGTCATTGTTATAGGCAGAGGTCGAAGTGAGTGGTATCTATGGGGAAAGACGTCCCATGCTTTTATACTTTTACAAAAACAGTTCCCATACTTTTCATTAAAAACAACCTTCCATGGATGACTTATGCAGACCTTGAAGTGTTTCCTGCTGAAAGTGAGAAGAGAGGGGTCTCTTCTGCTGTGAAGCAGAGGGAAGGACAGAGAGCTAAAGAAGAAACAAGCCTTCTCCCCAGGGTGCCTGCTATCTGAAAGAAATGTAAATGTGTGCAATTGGTTAATTAGCAAATGTAAAGTCTGCTTGAGAGCCAGTATAGGCTTTAATTGAAGGACTCAACTGAAGCTCCATGTTAACAAATATTTATTTTTTAGGGGTAATATAAGGATGTTACCAGCTGAGTTCCGGAGTATGTCTTTTAAAGGACACATAAAACAGTTTGCACTAAGAGCAGTGTGATTGCATATTACTAAATATATATAATGAAATAACTTGTTTCCACTTAAACACTAGGGGGCCGATTCCGATCTCGGTCGGAGGCGCACCCAATACTATTCGGTCGGGAAAAAAGCCATGCGAAAGCCAGTTTCCCGACCGATCCGTACAGTACACCGAACGAGCAAGTACGATGCGCACAACAGCAAAAATCCCGGCCGAGCCGTACTCACCCAAACCAGGTCCTGTTCTCCGACCGAGGCGAATCCGGAAACGCCGAATCGAGTCGCACGGAAGGGAAAATGCAGCCCCGTCCGGCCGGACAAGTACGATGCGCTTTCCGTACGCGCCGAACCCGTCGCTACGCACGGCACGTCAAAGCATCCGGGAGAGGCGCACATAAGCTCCGAATCGCGCCACAACACGATCCACGGCTACGAGGCGAACACAGCACCGACGAGGACGACGCGAAGCGACGAGGACGAAGCCAAGCGACGAGGACGACGCGAAGCAACGAGAAGGACGAACGACACGAACCAACCATGAATCCCTTCGTCCCGATCATACCAATATTCTACATCTACTACCGGAACAGGCACGGACGCGTACGGCGCAGAAGGTAAGTCAGACACCAACCACAAAACACATACAACACGTACACGACACATCACACACATACACTGGGAATCTGAATATACTTACACCAGCAACAGCAGCACCATAGGGGCGGGATGCCCATCACCAATGCCACATATGCACACAGGGGCCTGAATGCGCGCCACCACCCCAACCCAGGGGGGCTGGATGCCAACCACCACAACCACCCTTAGCCAGGGGTGCCAGATGCCCACCACCACTACCACCCTCAGCCAGGGGGCAGGATGCCCACCACTACTACCACCCCACCCAGGGGGCAGGATGCCTACCACTACTACCACCCTTAGCCAGGGGGCAGGATGCCCACCACTACTACCACCCCCACCCAGGGGGCAGGATGCCTACCACTACTACCACCCTTAGCCAGGGGGCAGGATGCCCACCACTACTACCACCCCCACCCAGGGGGCAGGATGCCTACCACTACTACCACCCTTAGCCAGGGGGCAGGATGCCCACCACTACTACCACCCTCACCCAGGGGGGCAGGATGCCCACCACTACTACCACCCTTAGCCAGGGGGCAGGATGCCCACCACTACTACCACCCCCACCCAGGGGGCAGGATGCCTACCACTACTACCACCCTCACCCAGGGGGGCAGGATGCCCACCACTACTACCACCCTTAGCCAGGGGGCTGGATGCCTACCACCACCCTTAGCCAGGGGGGCTGGATGCCTACCACTACTACCACCCCCACCCAGGGGGCAGGATGCCTACCACTACTACCACCCTCACCCAGGGGGGCAGGATGCCCACCACTACTACCACCCTTAGCCAGGGGGGCTGGATGCCTACCACTACTACCACCCTCAACCAGGGGGGCAGGATGCCTACCACTACTACCACCCTCACCCAGGGGGCAGGATGCCCACCACTACTACCACCCTTAGCCAGGGGGCTGGATGCCCACCACCACCCTTAGCCAGGGGGGCTGGATGCCTACCACTACTACCACCCCCACCCAGGGGGCAGGATGCCTACCACTACTACCACCCTCACCCAGGGGGGCAGGATGCCCACCACTACTACCACCCTTAGCCAGGGGGGCTGGATGCCTACCACTACTACCACCCTCAACCAGGGGGGCAGGATGCCTACCACTACTACCACCCTCACCCAGGGGGCAGGATGCCCACCACTACTACCACCCTTAGCCAGGGGGGCTGGATGCCTACCACCACCCTTAGCCAGGGGGGCTGGATGCCTACCACTACTACCACCCTCAACCAGGGGGGCAGGATGCCTACCACTACTACCACCCTCACCCAGGGGGGCAGGATGCCCACCACTACTACCACCCTTAGCCAGGGGGTGCCAGATGCCCACCACTACCACCCTTAGCCAGGGGGCAGGATGCCCACCACTACTACCACCCTTAGCCAGGGGGGCTGGATGCCTACCACCACCCTTAGCCAGGGGGCTGGATGCCTACCACTACTACCACCCTCAACCAGGGGGGCAGGATGCCTACCACTACTACCACCCTCACCCAGGGGGGCAGGATGCCCACCACTACTACCACCCTTAGCCAGGGGGCAGGATGCCCACCACTACTACCACCCCCACCCAGGGGGCAGGATGCCTACCACTACTACCACCCTCACCCAGGGGGGCAGGATGCCCACCACTACTACCACCCTTAGCCAGGGGGCTGGATGCCTACCACTACTACCACCCTCAACCAGGGGGGCAGGATGCCTACCACTACTACCACCCTCACCCAGGGGGGCAGGATGCCCACCACTACTACCACCCTTAGCCAGGGGGCTGGATGCCCACCACCACCCTTAGCCAGGGGGCTGGATGCCTACCACTACTACCACCCCACCCAGGGGGCAGGATGCCTACCACTACTACCACCCTCACCCAGGGGGGCAGGATGCCCACCACTACTACCACCCTTAGCCAGGGGGCTGGATGCCTACCACTACTACCACCCTCAACCAGGGGGCAGGATGCCTACCACTACTACCACCCTCACCCAGGGGGGCAGGATGCCCACCACTACTACCACCCTTAGCCAGGGGGGCTGGATGCCCTACCACCACCCTTAGCCAGGGGGGCTGGATGCCTACCACTACTACCACCCTCAACCAGGGGGCAGGATGCCTACCACTACTACCACCCTCACCCAGGGGGGCAGGATGCCCACCACTACTACCACCCTTAGCCAGGGGGTGCCAGATGCCCACCACTACCACCCTTAGCCAGGGGGCAGGATGCCCACCACTACTACCACCCTTAGCCAGGGGGCTGGATGCCTACCACCACCCTTAGCCAGGGGGCTGGATGCCTACCACTACTACCACCCTCACCCAGGGGGGCAGGATGCCTACCACTACTACCACCCTCACCCAGGGGGGCAGGATGCCCACCACTACTACCACCCTTAGCCAGGGGGGCTGGATGCCTACCACTACTACCACCCTCAACCAGGGGGCAGGATGCCTACCACTACTACCACCCTCACCCAGGGGGCAGGATGCCCACCACTACTACCACCCTTAGCCAGGGGGGCTGGATGCCCACCACCACCCTTAGCCAGGGGGGCTGGATGCCTACCACTACTACCACCCCCACCCAGGGGGGCAGGATGCCTACCACTACTACCACCCTCACCCAGGGGGCAGGATGCCCACCACTACTACCACCCTTAGCCAGGGGGGCTGGATGCCTACCACTACTACCACCCTCAACCAGGGGGCAGGATGCCTACCACTACTACCACCCTCACCCAGGGGGGCAGGATGCCCACCACTACTACCACCCTTAGCCAGGGGGCTGGATGCCTACCACCACCCTTAGCCAGGGGGGCTGGATGCCTACCACTACTACCACCCTCAACCAGGGGGCAGGATGCCTACCACTACTACCACCCTCACCCAGGGGGGCAGGATGCCCACCACTACTACCACCCTTAGCCAGGGGTGCCAGATGCCCACCACTACCACCCTTAGCCAGGGGGCAGGATGCCCACCACTACTACCACCCTTAGCCAGGGGGGCTGGATGCCTCACCACCACCCTTAGCCAGGGGGGCTGGATGCCTACCACTACTACCACCCTCAACCAGGGGGGCAGGATGCCTACCACTACTACCACCCTCACCCAGGGGGGCAGGATGCCCACCACTACTACCACCCTTAGCCAGGGGGCAGGATGCCCACCACTACTACCACCCCCACCCAGGGGGCAGGATGCCTACCACTACTACCACCCTCACCCAGGGGGCAGGATGCCCACCACTACTACCACCCTTAGCCAGGGGGGCTGGATGCCTACCACTACTACCACCCTCAACCAGGGGGGCAGGATGCCTACCACTACTACCACCCTCACCCAGGGGGCAGGATGCCCACCACTACTACCACCCTTAGCCAGGGGGCTGGATGCCCACCACCACCCTTAGCCAGGGGGCTGGATGCCTACCACTACTACCACCCCCACCCAGGGGGCAGGATGCCTACCACTACTACCACCCTCACCCAGGGGGGCAGGATGCCCACCACTACTACCACCCTTAGCCAGGGGGCTGGATGCCTACCACTACTACCACCCTCAACCAGGGGGGCAGGATGCCTACCACTACTACCACCCTCACCCAGGGGGCAGGATGCCCACCACTACTACCACCCTTAGCCAGGGGGCTGGATGCCTACCACCACCCTTAGCCAGGGGGGCTGGATGCCTACCACTACTACCACCCTCAACCAGGGGGCAGGATGCCTACCACTACTACCACCCTCACCCAGGGGGCAGGATGCCCACCACTACTACCACCCTTAGCCAGGGGGTGCCAGATGCCCACCACTACCACCCTTAGCCAGGGGGCAGGATGCCCACCACTACTACCACCCTTAGCCAGGGGGGCTGGATGCCTACCACCACCCTTAGCCAGGGGGCTGGATGCCTACCACTACTACCACCCTCAACCAGGGGGGCAGGATGCCTACCACTACTACCACCCTCACCCAGGGGGGCAGGATGCCCACCACTACTACCACCCTTAGCCAGGGGGGCAGGATGCCCACCACTACTACCACCCTTACCCAGGGGGCAGGATGCCTACCACTACTACCACCCTCACCCAGGGGGGCAGGATGCCCACCACTACTACCACCCTTAGCCAGGGGGCTGGATGCCTACCACTACTACCACCCTCAACCAGGGGGGCAGGATGCCTACCACTACTACCACCCTCACCCAGGGGGGCAGGATGCCCACCACTACTACCACCCTTAGCCAGGGGGCTGGATGCCCACCACCACCCTTAGCCAGGGGGCTGGATGCCTACCACTACTACCACCCCCACCCAGGGGGCAGGATGCCTACCACTACTACCACCCTCACCCAGGGGGGCAGGATGCCCACCACTACTACCACCCTTAGCCAGGGGGGCTGGATGCCTACCACTACTACCACCCTCAACCAGGGGGGCAGGATGCCTACCACTACTACCACCCTCACCCAGGGGGCAGGATGCCCACCACTACTACCACCCTTAGCCAGGGGGCTGGATGCCTACCACCACCCTTAGCCAGGGGGGCTGGATGCCTACCACTACTACCACCCTCAACCAGGGGGGCAGGATGCCTACCACTACTACCACCCTCACCCAGGGGGGCAGGATGCCCACCACTACTACCACCCTTAGCCAGGGGGTGCCAGATGCCCACCACTACCACCCTTAGCCAGGGGGCAGGATGCCCACCACTACTACCACCCTTAGCCAGGGGGGCTGGATGCCTACCACCACCCTTAGCCAGGGGGCTGGATGCCTACCACTACTACCACCCCCACTCATAGGATGGACAATGCATGACACAACAAGCACACCACAACCTAGGGAATGCAAGATTAAGACATCCCCCCACCACCATGACAAGCGTGTGAGCAGGCTGTGTCAAATGCCTACAACACCGAACATGACATTGAACATACAATGTGACCCCCTAGCACATGTGCCACACATATATGTGTGTGGCACCCACAATGCAAGCAGCCCATGACCATTGTGGCAATGGGGCCTAAACCCCCATCATCACAGTGACCAAAAGGCAAGTGTGGGGTCCATAGCTGAAGCACATTTTGACCATTGTGGCAATGGGGCCTAAACCCCCATCATCACAGTGACCAAAAGGTAAGTGTGGGGTCCATAGCTGAAGCACAGTTTGACCATTGTGGCAATGGGGTCTAAACCCCCATCATCACAGTGACCAAAAGGCAAGTGTGGGGTCCATAGCTGAAGCACATTTTGACCATTGTGGCAATGGGGTCTACACCCTCATCATCACAGTGACCAAAAGGTAATTGTTGACAAAGAAAGAGCTGCAACTGCCAAACTGCATGGATCATTCCTGGTCACAGAACCAAAAACTCATCTGTGGCAAAGTAGTGTATGTGTCCCATTGCAACATAAATTGGGGAGCCAAATACTGCAGTGCAAATGAAACATTCCTTTGGCCATGTGCAGACAAACAACACCCATGGTGGCTGAGACCGTCAACAGTCATCAATGACACAATGACAGAAGTGACCATCAGAATGCAGAACCACATATTTGCACCAATGGGCACACAAATGCAGATACCCTGTGGAGACAGCAGATGTGAGGTGAACAGATACCATACCATGGCAGCAATGGGACACACAAACCATGATCACTGTGCTGACCGATGACCTAGGAGTCCCAGGGACAGCAGGGGAAACACACCAAACAACATACAGCCAATGGCACACCCAAGATATGCCAATGCAGTGGTGCAGATGCACAAACACAAACAGGCAGACCAACACTGTCATCATACACAGCAGGTGAGGGGTGGGGGTGCCATTGTCCCCAGGCAACAACACAACACATGAGGAGAGCTGAATACCAATCATACAGATGTGCATACACTGCCACACTAAGGTAACTCATGGATCCAAATCCCCTATGTGGGCAAGCAGGCATTGACAGGTGAGAGGGAGCACAAAACACACATGTCACACAGGCACGTAGGAACAACAACTGACACAGCAAGTCACAGACACACCACAGCACCACCCCCAGGGCCCCCACAATGTGGTGACCCTGGGCTGAAGAAAAATACCACTGTGATGACAAAGCTAAATGTCGTTCACACTGTGAACCACAGTCAGGTGTCCTGAGCAACTAACTACCATCACACCTACACAAGCACAAATCAATCAGCATGGCCAGTAAGCCAAGGCCAACATGGAGGCAGGGGACTAGCCGGGCAACAACTCTCATCTGCACACACTCAACACCACACCCCTCGACCTCCAACAATGTGCAGCAGTGAAGTACACATGCACTGGTGACATTGCACATGCACCCATTACTATTCCAGGGTGGTGGGTGGGAACCAAGGTGTAGAAACACATCACACATGGACACTCAACAAGACTCCTGAATGTCTGACACACTGCACACTACGCTGTACATGGACATGACGGCAATACCACACCGACCAATGGGATCCCAGCCACAGTCACACACCAATGAAGAAACCAAGGTCACCCACAAAGAACACACATAGACAACAACCAACATTGCAGCCCGGACCCTAAGGAGTGCCAGCAGTCACACACACAACGTGTCACAATCACTGAAAGATAACACAAACTGGAAATCACATGACAGGGGCAAACAACAAGTGCCAAAGGGAAACCTGACTGTGACCCATCTGCGTCAGCACACAAACTCTGCCCTGACAGCAAACACACCTATGGGTGACACCCTGATGACCAGTAATGTGCCATGCACCCACATCACAGAGAACACAGGGAGAAGACTTTGGGGGAACATAGCTCAAGTCAGCAAGCATCACAAACAGGTACAACACTAGGGATCACAGCATGCGCAGATGAATGGAAGTGAACACACAGACATGCACATACAACACACACCTTGGGCGCAGGCAATGTCACACGTGTACACACTGCCATGAGGGGACTCCACTCCTGTGTGAGGAAAGCTGTGCCATATGTTGCCTCAGTAGGGCCCCATCATGTCAGCTGAGCACTTGGTCACACAATCAACAATTAGCACCAAATGAGGGCTCCCATCACATCAGCCTGGTCATGGATGTGCCAACGGAATCATCAGCACAGATCCAACACACTTGTATAGCAATGTTGCACTGACTACACGGATGAGTCCCTCCCCATTGATGCCCAAACCTGCATGTCCACTGGAGATGGCAACACGGTCAGGGAAGTAGACAAATGCAACGATGGCAGGCACAACAGATGTGCAGGGGTGGAAGCCACAGATGTGAAATTGCCAATGTAAGTAGGAAACCCATTGCCAAATACTGAACACATGACACCCTCAGATGCTGCTATTGATGACATGGATACACCACATGATAGGACACATTCCCCCTGGACCACATGGGTTCCTGCACAGTAACACTTCATAATCATGAGACCAGATATCACCATCACTGCAGCAAGGGCATGGTTAGCTGCACCAACAACATGTACATCTGAAGCATGAGCACTAGAGAAAAGAAAGTTGCTTTATTCAGCATATGTGTTGAGGCCAAGCGAAGTCCTGAAAAAGAGCAAAGGCCAATGGCCAGTCCATTGTCAAAGTTCAAACAGGGTGACACTGGCAGATGTCACCCTACGCATGCCTGCACAATACCAGGGACAATCCACTAGGAGGGGCAACCGGGGGGCAGGCCAGGCACCGCAGGGACAGGATCAGGGCTCACCAGGGGAGTCAGGGAAGGGGTGGTGGGTGCTGGAGAGCCACTGACAACTGCAGTGGAGGTGTCTGACATGGTGTGTGCCGGCACAACTGGGGGGCATGACACAGATGTCGTGGGTGCCGGCACAACTGCAGTGGACCCTGCAGATGGGGTGGACAGGTCCGCCACTGCAGTGCCCAAGTCAGACAGGGCGGTAGTGGACTCCACTGCAGTGCCTACCTCCAGGGGAGGAGAATGGGGAACAGGCAAGGTGGGTTGGACAGAGGGGAGGACACCCTCACCACATCAGTGGCACAGACAAGCGCAGCGGGGGTGTGGTGCTGGGAGAGCAAGTGGCAGGGGGAGAAGGCCGGAGCATCTTGGGGATGGTATATCTGTGGGTGGGGGAACCTGGGGCAGGGTGTGGTGGGGGCACCTGTGCAGTGGGGGCCTGAGGGATGGAGGACGGAGACCTTGTGCCTGAGCTGCAGGGCGGTGGCGGGGTCTTGCTCTTAGCACTCCGGGGGACTTGCGGGTGGGGGCCTCAGTCCGTCTGCGCCTGGGGGAGGGTGTCCGGGGGCGAGGGGCACTCTGCTCCGTGTGGGTGGGCTTCCTCTTCCCCCGGGATGCTGGAGCAGCTTCATCGGTGGGGAAGAGGCCGAGGTCACAGAGGAAGAGCTGCTGTGACTTTGGGGTTGCAGGTGAGGCAAGGGAGGGTGCTTTGGAGGAGAGGGAACTGAGGACTGCGCAGTGCATGTGGATGCGTGTGTGTGTTCCAGGGCCCCATCCCCTGTGAGTCTGGCTTCAGTCCCCTGAATGTGCTTGCGTGTGCGTTTTGTCATTGGCGTGTGTGTCAGTGTGCTGGATGTGTGTGTGCTGGTGTGTGCCAGTGTGTGTGTGCCTGGGATGGGTAAGGTGCTGGGGAGTGTGGATGGAGCAAAGGCAGGAGGGGTGAGGGACCGTTTGAGGAGGGACACTGCTGCCGTCAGGGAGGAGTCCATGGACCTATTGCCCCTCTGTAGGTCAGACATGCCCGATGAGATGCCCTCCATGAACGACACCAGCTGAGTCAACAGCGCGGTGTGCGCATGGAGGACACTCAGCATGGCTGTCTGCCCTACATGGAGCTGGCGAAGGAGGTACACAGACTCCTCACTCAGGGCAGCAGGGGACACAGGGGCAGGGGTGCGGTGCCTGGCCCAAAGGAGACACGCTCCCGGACATGGGAGCCTCCACGGACCTGGGGAATGGGAGCCGATGGGAGGGCGGTGGTGGTGCTGGTGGTGGCGGGGACAGCAACACTAGCTGGGGTGTGGTGGCTGCTGACACCCGCCTCCACAAGGGAGTCATCCTCCGAGTTGCTCTGGTCCTCAGCTGAGGTGGATGCTGCTGAGGACTCCTCGGTGTGGCTCCCCTCGCCCTCCGTGCCACTGGGTCCCTCCGACCACTCCTCGGCTGCTGACCCAGTCTGGCTCTCCGGCTCCTCCTGGTCCGTGGAGCTGTCCCCTTCCGTGGCCGTGGATGTATCTGCAAACAATGGGGAAACAGACAGACATCAGTCACCTGCACATAACGCACACACCACTGTGAGCACAGCACATCACAGAGCAAGCCCTGGCATCATTAGTTGTACATTGCTAAAAGTGCACTAATTGAACAGGAGAAGTCAATTGTCAGTCTGATGCCAAGCATGGCACTCACATCCCACATGGCCTTGCACCCATCTGTCTGGTGTCTGTTGGATTGCAACACCCCAGTGTTGACACATGCACCAAGTACACAGTAGTTGGACAGTGCAGAGGACACGGTGTGGACACATCACAGCTCTTGCCACTGAGTCAGTACAGGTTTACGGATGTAAGGGATGCCCAGAGTCAAATAGGAAATGCATGTGATGCATACCAGCGACAGACACCATGATGCACCCATGTCCTGATAGCCAGCGCCACTATGGTGTGCATGTAGCACATGTCACTCCCCTGCAGGATCACCAATCAGTAGACACATGCCATGGCGGAGGCATGACTGCAAAGTCATACATCACTGTCTCAGTGATGTATGACTTTGCAGCCAGATTCAACAACACTCTGCACTGTGTCACAATAGTAGGTCATGGGGAATGCAAGTCCTGGAGCTGCACAAGTGCACATGTACATCCCCCACAACACATCCTCTTAACCCTCATCTGTCCAGGTCATACCTATTGGACATATGGGAGACCTGTGACACTACCCTACATGTCAGAATACAGGCATTGTGTAAGCAATGGACCCACCCATGATGCCCACCACAGAGTCAGGGAAACAGATGCTGTCTCCCACCTTGAGTCAAGCAAACTGCAAGGACACAGTCCTAAGTGACAGAATTCCCTGCATGTAAGGGCCACACCTGGGTATCAGATGAGGAGTGGGCAGTGCACAATAGAGGGACATGGCTCCTGGACAACATGACTGCTGTACTGTGGCAGTTCAACCTGGCCCGAGGAGGGCACATAACATGTTAGACAGAGTACACAGTGCAGTCTTTGACTCACCCCCTCCTTGCTGCTCTCTGGCCTTCAGCTGCCCATCCAGGTCTGGAAAGACCACCGCCAGGATCCTGAGCATGTGGGGGGTCAGGGTCCGTGTTCCGCCCCTCCTGCGAGGAGGCGACAGCTTCAGCTGGACCCGTGCAATCCTCCGGGTCCAGCCCCGAAGGTCCTGCCACCTCTTTTGGCAGTTGCGGATCCGGCGCTTGTAGACCCCCACGGACCGGACAGCCCGGACGATGTCCTTCCAGATCTCATGCTTCCGATGGGCAGAAGCCTGTCAGGATGACAAAGTGATAAGGACATTACTACACATGCAACATATCCGTGCATGACACAGTTGCATATACATGTCGCAATCACAGGGGCACATGGTGTACCCAGGCAGTGCACGGCTGCCCATGGACAGTTTTCCAGAAGTCACTACATGGTATCATAGCATGGGGAGTAAAACCCTGTTCAGAAGCACTGTCACTGCACCATACCTGTCCAGTGCAAGTCACTACACACTATGGGGGGTGACAACTACTCAGTGAGCCTGCTAGCCAGTGGTGTGCTGACTCTCAGCCTTGCTAGTCAGACAAAATGCACATTCAGAAAGGCAGTGCACAGAACACTCACCTGCTCCCCTGGTGTCCCATACAGCTTGCTGTACTGTGGAAGTAGGCTGTCCAGCAGGGCCTGGTTCTCTTCAAGGCTGAAGGCTGGGGCTCTCTCCACAGTACGTGCCATTGCAGGGTCCAGAGGGGCAGAGACAGCAGCAGTGCAGTGGCAGATGTCGTCCTGGAGCATGTAGTGCAGGCAAGTGGGCTCTCAGGGGAACATGCAGCAATATATATGTGCTGGAGAGGCAGATACTGTCCCTTGTGTCCAAAGTGATAGGTCCAAGTCGTTTGCATCTTCTGAATCTGGCCAATCCATGGAATAGCAGCACCAAAACACGCCCACAGCATCCTTCAAATCTTCAACTTCATGACATACATTATTTTGCAACATTGTTGTGGGTGACCAACTGATTTTCCAGCAACCGACTCGTTCGAATATTCAAAAACGCGTCCGTTGCCAGGCAAGCCCATTGTCAATGGGTGCGCACCGATCGGTCCATTGCTGTTCAACGCGCACAGGGGTACAACGCGTACCCGCACACATTGAAAGCAATGGGCCGGCCGGAGGCACCGATCGGTCCATTGCTGTTCAACGCGCACAGGGGTACAACGCGTACCCGCACACATTGAATGCAATGGGCCGGCCGGAGGCACCGATCGGTCCATTGCTGTTCAACGCGCACAGGGGTACAACGCGTACCCGCACACATTGAATGCAATGGGCCGGCCGGAGGCACCGATCGGTCCATTGCTGTTCAACGCGCACAGGGGTACAACGCGTACCCGCACATTGAATGCAATGGGCCGGCCGGAGGCACCGATCGGTCCATTGCTGTTCAACGCGCACAGGGGTACCAACGCGTACCCGCACACATTGAATGCAATGGGCCGGCCGGAGGCACCGATCGGTCCATTGCTGTTCAACGCGCACAGGGGTACAACGCGTACCCGCACACATTGAATGCAATGGGCCGGCCGGAGGCACCGATCGGTCCATTGCAGTACAACGCAGCACAGGGGTACAACGCGTACCCGCACACATTGAATGCAATGGGCCGGCCGGAGGCACCGATCGGTCCATTGCTGTTCAACGCGCACAGGGGTACAACGCGTACCCGCACACATTGAATGCAATGGGCCGGCCGGAGGCACCGATCGGTCCATTGCAGTACAACGCATCACTGTACATGTGACTGGCATATGTCAGCATGCCTGTCTCAGATGGACATATGCCAGCCACAGATAGCTCCCAGGGAGTGAGGGGCACACCTACATCACGACAGCCTGTCCAAACCTTATCATAAGGCATGTAAGGCTGCATTTCCTATTGTGTGTATGTTGGTGTACATGTTGTCCTGTGGGTGTCACCTGTGGGCAGCCACCCCCAGGCTGTGCACGTGTTCATGGGGACAGGATCATGGGTGTTACGTGTACGTGACCACTGTGATGTGCAACTGTTCATATCTGTGCATGTGCCATGGTCACATTTCACAGTGGTGTTTGTGTATGTCATGTCACATACCCCGTGAGTCCCATGTGGGACGGTATGTTTGAGCCAGGGTGTCCCAGTGGCACAATAGTGATGGCCCTCCACAGTCTTTGTGCATGTAGTGTTTACAATGTCTCTGATTTCATGTGCACAATGGGAGACAGTCTCCACATCCACGTTGTGTGTGCATGGACTCTGATGTTGTGCGTGTGTGTCACAGACGTCCATGGCTCTCCTGCCATGGCAAGTGTGGCCACTACCTGTGGGGGTCATGTTTGTTTTGTTGTGGTGTACACATGATACTCCAGGTGATGCCAGTGTCCATGTGGCATTACAGGGTCCCTGGGAATGTGCCTGTCGTTGAGCTGTGGTGCCTGGGGCACATCTGTCCTCACATGTCACTGGGGGGTGACTGTGACACAGCATCATGATATCCAATGGGCCAACCTGGGACAAATTGATGCCACCTGTAGGACCGTGTTGACAGATGTTGGCCATGTATGTACCATAAATGTCGTTCCGGTACTGCACACTTCATGTAGTTGTGCCTCATGATGATGTATGTTGGGATCTTGAGTGTGTTCAATGCCGCATATGTGGGGTGACTGACGATCTTGCTTACTTCTCCTCTGCACTGCAGGAGCTCCTGCTGTCCATCGGCCATTCCCAGACCTGGCAACGATGGTGGAACGGGACAGCATCCGACGGTACCGCTTCACCAGGCAGCTGATTGAGGATTTGGCAGTGCAGTTGTCCCCACATTTGCAGCCTGGCCGGCCGTATCCTACAGCGCTGACCCCCAAGGTGAAGGTGATGGCAGCCCTACACTTCTTTGCCACCGGTACCTTCCAACATACTGTGGCGTCTGCTGGTGGGATGTCACAGACCATGTTCAGCCGTGTGCTCCGCGATGTTTTGGCGGCAATGTTGCTCTTCCTGAACCGGTACATCTATTTCCCTAGACTGCGACGACTCACTGACGTGAAGAGTGACTTTTATGCCCTGGGGAGGATGCCGCATGTCATTGGCTCCATTGATGGGACACATGTGGCTTTGGTACCACCACAGGCCCAGGAGCAGGCCTACAGGAACCGCAAGCACTACCACTCGGTCAATGCACTGGTGGTGTGTCTTGCAGACATGACCATCACACACGTGTGTGCCCGTTTCCCTGGTTCAGCACACGATGCCTTTGTGATGAGGAGTAGTCGCATCCCCAGGTTGATGGCACAGATGCAGAACCAGCGTGCCTGGCTTGTCGGTGTGTACTGACTTTGTGCCATTGTGTGTGATCTGATCTGTAGTATTCCGCCCACTTTTCCAAGTCAGCTGATGTGCACTTGTCTGTCCGTAGGTGACTCGGGATACCCCAACATGCCGTGGTTGCTGACACCCCTCAGGAACCCTGTGACACCTGCCCAGATGCGCTACAATGAGGCACATGGTCGGACCAGGAGAGTGATTGAGCGGACCTTTGGTCTCCTGAAGAGCCGCTTCCGCTGCCTGGACAAGACCGGAGGGTCCCTCCCATATGCCCCTGCGAAAGTGTGCAAGATTATCATCGTCTGCTGCATGCTCCACAACCTGGCAGTGCGGAAGGAGTTGCCTCTCATCCAGGATGACGATGACCAACATCCGCCACCTGTGGAGGATCCTGGCCTGGACCACGATGCCAGTGACGATGATGATGATGATGGTGATGGTGATGTCCGCACACAGCTCATCACCAACTTCTTTAGCTGAATGTGAGTATCCTGAGGTGTCATGTGAATGATGTGAGTTGGCATGATGTGTGGGTGGTGCTCTGGTGCTGTTGGAGTGTGTCCATGGGCTACTTGACAGGATGTGTGTTGCGATGTGTGGTGACAGGTGGGCTGTACTCCCCAACAGTGTTGACATGCTAACTTGGTTCTGGGTGGGTATCTTGTAACATGTATTGTGCATGAGTTTTGCTGTTCTGTCCTGTACTGCATTGCTTTTGACTGTGTGTCATTTCTGTCCTTCACAGGGTACTTTCAGATTCGTTTGGTGAACTGTGTCCACCGACGACGTGATTGCACATCCAGGCTGGTAGCTGTTGTGTCCCTACAGGTGATGTGCGCCACACCCATGGACTTCCTTCTGTCTACAGTTGTTGACTGTGTGCCCGCTACCAGGTGGGGTTACCTTGCATCTGTAGTGGTTACGGCATGTTGCTACTGTGTAATAAACCTGTGCTTCACTTAGTGATGTGCGTTGTCTGTGGTCACACATTTGACTGCCATTTGCTTACTGCACCTGTGGGCTACTTGACTACAACTGGGAATGGGTGTGGTGTCTGTGCATTGCACCGTCTTCCCTGGCAACATCAGTGTAGGCAATGAGTCAGATGGCCTAGGTGTGTATGTGTTGTGTAGCCCTGGTGGTGTGTCTCCCTCATATGTGTCACGTTGCCTGTACTCACATGCCTGTGTTGTCCTTGCTGTTGCAGTTCGCATACACTGTGTAATTTTGCAGTTCATCATCCCCATAACAGCACCCACGTTGGAATCACGACAGAGGCAAGTATGGTGTATTAGTGTGTTTATTGTGATAATAGTGCATAGGATGGATTGTGCTGTACATGAATCTTGCAATCCCAAGTTCCTAGATGAATAGAAAGTCCAGGTAGACAGGATCCCCAGTATCGGGGCCACTGTTGTCTGACACATTGTTCCAACTTATACTCCCCATGCAATGTGTGGGAGTAGTGTTGCCATCAACAGGGTGAACAGTCTGTGCACAAAGGCGAAAATCCAGAACAGGTTCAGGCTTCCTGGGAGTTGCGCTTGGCCATCAGCCTCTCACTTTCCCCTCCTCGGACGACCCCTCTTCTTGGGGGGGCCCTCAAGTGCAGGCTGCTGCGGTGCAGGGGACTCTCCGCCAGAGTCCTCCTCCCTCCCTGTGGCAGTTGCAGTTTGTTCGGTACCAGATGTTGTTGGCACACAGGGAGGTGTGGACTGGTTGCTGTTCATCTGGCGGAGGCATTGTAAAATGTCCCTGTGCACCGCCGTCATCTCATGTAGTACATCCCACTTGGACTCCACGCGGGTCATGTGGGAGTCCACACGTGACATGTGGGAGTCCACACGTGACATGTGTGACTCCACTTGGGACATGTGGGAGTCCAAGCGGGCATGATGGGCAGCCTGCTGCTGTTTAATGTCTCTGAGGAGCCCCACTACCTGGCTGAGCTCTCCGGTGCTGGACTGGTACGCATCAGCTATGCGTACCAGTTGTGGGTCTTCATGCACACCAGCAACGTCTGCAAGCAGCGACCTCTGTCTCCCACCCCTCCCACCACCCCTGCTGACATGTGCAGTGTGTGCAGTTGCACGCACAGATAACCCTGGTCCACCTTGGGGGTTGGTGGTGGTGGTGGTGTCCATGGCCCCAGGTTGGTCCAGGGTCACTGCGCTGGTGTTGTTCCTTATTCTGTCCATGTCGGCAGGGATGGTATTCGTGGTGACAGTCGTTGGAGGGGTGGGTGCAGGGGTGCAGCTGGTGGACCTGCTGGTGCTGCAGCTGGTGGTCCTGCTGGTGCAGCATGTTGACTTGCACCGGATGTGCCAGGTTGTTCTTCATCGTCCGAGGAGGACAGAGGCTGTACGACGCCAGTGAGCTCGGCATCCTCTTGAGCCTGGGACTGGGACTCCTCAGCGTCTGCTGCTGTGTCCCTATCATCACCTGTTTTTGGGAGACACAAACAATGTATGTCATGTTTCTGCAGGCATCAGTGGTTGACACACCTGACAGTTGTGACTGTGCCTCGGGGTGCGGGCCTGTACATTGTATTGTCCTAAGTCGTCACAGTCAGGGGTTGATATTGGTGTGGCACATTGTCCTGCATTATTTGGGCATTTCTATGTATTCTCTGGGGTGTGAACATGGTCTGCATTGATTGTGTTTGGTTGACAGCCAGACCTCCTTCCCACCCACCCACCCACCCAGTCAGTTATCCCACCATGGAACGTGCTTGCATTGCAGGGAGTGTAAGTTGTCTCTCAGGATGTCAGTCAGTGGTGTCCTGCTGTTTGTTGGTGCACAGTTGGCAGCAGGGCCTTGTGCTCCCCACAGCAGTAGCCAGTGTCAGCCATCTTGTGAGTCCTTCTCCACTCCCTGTGATGTGAGCATGGTTCAGGGTGGTGTTGATGGGACAGTTGTGGGGGTGAGCTATGTTTGTGACTACGTCTCCCATCATGCTATTGCCTCCACCCCCTTCCCAGCATGCCCATGCTTCCTTCCTTTTGACTCTGCTTCCCTGTGGGGTGGGCTGGCTGTGCTGACAGGATGGCTGGGAGTGTTGTCCTGGCAGTTGTTTGGCTAAGAGTCCCAAGAGTGTCCCTGTGCTTCACACAACATAACCCAGGGTGGTGGTGCTTTGTGGGATCTTGTGTTAGGATGGAGGGCATTGCATTCTACCAGGTGGGTACTGTGGAGTTTGTGTTGGGGGGGTGTGAGGGAGGTGCTGGTGACTATAGTCAGTGCTGCAAGTCCCCCTTCCCACCCAGCCAGCCAGATAGCCCACCATGGAACGTGCTTGCATTGCAGGGAGTGGAAGTTGTCTCTCAGGATGTCAGTCAGTGGTGTCCTGCTGTTTGTTGGTGCACAGTTGGCAGCAGGGCCTTGTGCTCCCCACAGCAGTAGCCAGTGTCAGCCATCTTGTGAGTCCTTCTCCACTCCCTGTGATGTGAGCATGGTTCAGGGTGGTGTTGATGGGACAGTTGTGGGGGTGAGCTATGTCTGTGACTACGACTCCCATCATGCTATTGCCTCCACCCCCCTTCCCAGCATGCCCATGCTTCCTTCCTTTTGACTCTGCTTCCCTGTGGGGTGGGCTGGCTGTGCTGACAGGATGGCTGGGAGTGTTGTCCTGGCAGTTGTTTGGCTAAGAGTCCCAAGAGTGTCCCTGTGCTTCACACAACATAACCCAGGGTGGTGGTGCTTTGTGGGATCTTGTGTTAGGATGGAGGGCATTGCATTCTACCAGGTGGGTACTGTGGAGTTTGTGTTGGGGGGGTGTGAGGGGAGGTGCTGGTGACTATAGTCAGTGCTGCAAGTCCCCCTTCCCACCCAGCCAGCCAGATAGCCCACCATGGAACGTGCTTGCATTGCAGGGAGTGGAAGTTGTCTCTCAGGATGTCAGTCAGTGGTGTCCTGCTGTTTGTTGGTGCACAGTTGGCAGCAGGGCCTTGTGCTCCCCACAGCAGTAGCCAGTGTCAGCCATCTTGTGAGTCCTTCTCCACTCCCTGTGATGTGAGCATGGTTCAGGAGTGGTGTTGATGGGACAGTTGTGGGGGTGAGCTATGTCTGTGACTACGACTCCCATCATGCTATTGCCTCCACCCCCTTCCCAGCATGCCCATGCTTCCTTCCTTTTGACTCTGCTTCCCTGTGGGGTGGGCTGGCTGTGCTGACAGGATGGCTGGGAGTGTTGTCCTGGCAGTTGTTTGGCTAAGAGTCCCAAGAGTGTCCCTGTGCTTCACACAACATAACCCAGGGTGGTGGTGCTTTGTGGGATCTTGTGTTAGGATGGAGGGCATTGCATTCTACCAGGTGGGTACTGTGGAGTTTGTGTTGGGGGGTGTGAGGGAGGTGCTGGTGACTATAGTCAGTGCTGCAAGTCCCCCTTCCCACCCAGCCAGCCAGATAGCCCACCATGGAACGTGCTTGCATTGCAGGGAGTGGAAGTTGTCTCTCAGGATGTCAGTCAGTGGTGTCCTGCTGTTTGTTGGTGCACAGTTGGCAGCAGGGCCTTGTGCTCCCCACAGCAGTAGCCAGTGTCAGCCATCTTGTGAGTCCTTCTCCACTCCCTGTGATGTGAGCATGGTTCAGGGTGGTGTTGATGGGACAGTTGTGGGGGTGAGCTATGTCTGTGACTACGACTCCCATCATGCTATTGCCTCCACCCCCTTCCCAGCATGCCCATGCTTCCTTCCTTTTGACTCTGCTTCCCTGTGGGGTGGGCTGGCTGTGCTGACAGGATGGCTGGGAGTGTTGTCCTGGCAGTTGTTTGGCTAAGAGTCCCAAGAGTGTCCCTGTGCTTCACACAACATAACCCAGGGTGGTGGTGCTTTGTGGGATCTTGTGTTAGGATGGAGGGCATTGCATTCTACCAGGTGGGTACTGTGGAGTTTGTGTTGGGGGGTGTGAGGGAGGTGCTGGTGACTATAGTCAGTGCTGCAAGTCCCCCTTCCCACCCAGCCAGCCAGATAGCCCACCATGGAACGTGCTTGCATTGCAGGGAGTGGAAGTTGTCTCTCAGGATGTCAGTCAGTGGTGTCCTGCTGTTTGTTGGTGCACAGTTGGCAGCAGGGCCTTGTGCTCCCCACAGCAGTAGCCAGTGTCAGCCATCTTGTGAGTCCTTCTCCACTCCCTGTGATGTGAGCATGGTTCAGGGTGGTGTTGATGGGACAGTTGTGGGGGTGAGCTATGTCTGTGACTACGACTCCCATCATGCTATTGCCTCCACCCCCTTCCCAGCATGCCCATGCTTCCTTCCTTTTGACTCTGCTTCCCTGTGGGGTGGGCTGGCTGTGCTGACAGGATGGCTGGGAGTGTTGTCCTGGCAGTTGTTTGGCTAAGAGTCCCAAGAGTGTCCCTGTGCTTCACACAACATAACCCAGGGTGGTGGTGCTTTGTGGGATCTTGTGTTAGGATGGAGGGCATTGCATTCTACCAGGTGGGTACTGTGGAGTTTGTGTTGGGGGGTGTGAGGGGAGGTGCTGGTGACTATAGTCAGTGCTGCAAGTCCCCCTTCCCACCCAGCCAGCCAGATAGCCCACCATGGAACGTGCTTGCATTGCAGGGAGTGTAAGTTGTCTCTCAGGATGTCAGTCAGTGGTGTCCTGCTGTTTGTTGGTGCACAGTTGGCAGCAGGGCCTTGTGCTCCCCACAGCAGTAGCCAGTGTCAGCCATCTTGTGAGTCCTTCTCCACTCCCTGTGATGTGAGCATGGTTCAGGGTGGTGTTGATGGGACAGTTGTGGGGGGGCAATATGTGTGACTGCGACTCCCATGATGCTATTGGCTACACTGACTTGGCCAGCATACACAGAATTCCTTCCTTTGAGTGGTCTTCACTGTGTGTTGGTGTTGTTGTGGTGGCTACATGTGTGGATGTGTGTGTTAGTTCTATTTGTGCCACTGCCTAGCTGTAGTTGTGGTTGTGTTTGTACATGTGTTGGCACAGTTGGATGTGACTTTTTGATGGCATGTGTTGTGTTTATCTGACTGACATACACATTTTGGGATGATTCTGTTCTAGTTGCTGTGTAATTGCTATGTGTGCATGGTTTGACTCTCCCCTTGACAGTGATGTGTGTGTTTTGTGGCAGTTTATTGTGTACATTTGTTGTGTACTCACCAGGCTCTGGGATGTTCTCTAGTCCATATACGCTCACTGGCGGAAGGATGGCCCGCACCTTCTCCTCCCAGGGCCTGAGGTATATTGGCTTGGCAGGAGGGCCACTGCCGGTCTGTTGGCTGTTGCTGTAGTCTATCTTCAGCAGGTCCCGTACCCTCCTGCGCACGTCATACCACCTGTTCTGGATGTCCGTCTTTGTGCGCCGACATGATGATTGGGCGTTCACCCTGTTGATGATCCTCTCCCACATCTTGGTTTTCTGCGACATGGGGGTCTGTTGGACCAGAGTGCCAAACAGCTGTGGCTCCACCCTGAGGATCTCGTCTACCAGGACTTCCAATTCACAATCTAGGAACTTGGGATTCTTCTTGGGGGCATGGTGATGGGTGGTGATGGTGAGTGATGTGTGTGTTGGTGTGCAGGTGAGGGTGTGTGAGTGTGTGTTTTGCTGGGTGTATGTGAGGTAGGTATTTGTTGGTGTGCTGATGGTGTGTGGCTTGTGTGAGGGATGAGCTGTGGGTGTGTGGTTGCTTTCTCTTGGGTGCTGGCAGTGAAATGGCATTTGCAAAGGCTCATGGTAGTGATTTGTGTCCTTTATATAGGTGGAGTTGTGGGTGTGTCTTTGTTCTCTGTCCCCACCCCCCAGTATTTATTGGCTTGGTAATTGCTTGTTTGGCCTTTTTTTGGTTGATTTTTCCTTTGTGCTGTTTGTGTATGTTGGAAACGTTCTTGTGACCGAGTCGGACCCTGCATTGGTCTCGTACGGTGTTTTCCGTTTCGTTCACGCTGTGTTTGTGCAGTTTTGTATGCTGCGTACGCGTCGGTCGCGGTGTATTGTGTTGCTTCGGCTCGGTTTTGTATGCGTGTCGGTCGTACGGCTTGTCCTCCGTCCGACTCGGTCGTGTTTTTCGCGCCTTGCATCGTACTTTGCGGGTTGGAGTTGGCGGGTACGATTCGGTCGGATTTGTTCCGGGTGCGTGTCGGTCGGTTGGATTCGCGTGTTTTTCCGGCCGGATTGCTATTTTCCGAGCGGCTCGGTCGGTCGGCTTGGTTTCCTGACGTGTCGGTCGGATTTATCGCGGCTTGCATCGTACTTGGCGTGTCGGGCGCCACTGGTACGTGTCGGTCGGTATTTTTTCCGGATCCGAGTCGGTCGGTGCTTTTTCCGGCCCGAATCGGAATCGACCCCTAAATGTTTTTTTCACACTGTTGGAACTGGCCGTTTCTGCAGGGTCATCACCAAACCTTTTATCTTTTTCCCCCCGCTTTTTGTTGAATTTGTTTTGTTGGCCTTAGGACTCTGTGCACTTTATCACTGCTAATCAGTGCTAAAGTGCTCATACTCTTTCCCTAAAACATGGTTTTATTGGCTTACACCTGATTGGCATACTTAATTTACTTGTAAGTCCCTTGTAGAGTGGTATGCCATATACCCAGGTCCTGTAAATCAAATGCTACTAGTAGGCCTGCAGCATTTATTGTGCAACCCACTTAAGTAGCCCTTTAAAACAAGTCCCAAGTGTGCCTTTGCACCCTAAATGCAGTGTTAAACTGCCATGTCAACTTGGCATTGAAACCCCCATGCCAAGCCTTAAACTCCCCTTTTATTACATGTAAGTCACCTTCAAGGTAGGCCCCAGTTAGCCCACAGGGTAGTGTACTGTGTAATTAAAAGGTTGGACATGTACTTTTAAGTTTTACGTGTACTGGTAGTGAAAAACACCTATATTTGTTTTTCACTACTGTGAGGCCTACCCCTCCCATAGGATAACATTGGGGATTCCCTATTAAATTTAATAAGCTGTAGTTTCCAATTGGTGTCTTTGGAATTTTGATGAAGAGCCCTAATCAATGGTAAAGTAGGGTTTTTGATCACAATTTGATCAAATGTCAGTTTTAGAAAGTTGGAATTAGCCAATTTGTGCCTATTGCCTGGCCTTGGCCACATGACTGGGTGTAAGTGACAGTTAGACTTTGTGAATTCCTCCCAGACAGTCAAACAATAGAGGGATTATGCGTGCCTGAATGGGCCATCTGCTGACATCTGCTGACAGTATGGGGGACGGAGCTGAGCACAGCCCCACTTACAACTGACTAGCCTGTGTTCTGTCTTCACTCAAAGGTCCTAACGACCCTGCATTGTTACTGCAGTCAGCTTGGAGCCAAGGCAGGGGAGGCAGGGAATTCCAAGAACTTCAAAGCCACTGTCTAGAAGCTTCTCCCACCTTCCAGAACTAGGGCACCAGGATATAAACGTAGGACCTCAGACACCAACTGTTTAGTACATTTCTGGACCTGTGGATACTCTGTCAGGAAGAAGGACAGCTGTTCTGCTACAAGGACTGCCACTTTGCTGGACTGCTGCTCTAAAGGAACTGCTGCCCTTCTATGCTGACCTGCTGCCCTCTTGCGTGGGGTAGAAGAACTGGACCTGCAACTTCATCTTGAACCCAGGACCCCAGAGTAACTCCAAGGGCTAGTCTGATGGCCTCCCGATCCGAGCCTCAGGGACATAAAAGGCTCCCCAAACAGATCCTAGATCCAGCTGCAGTGGGTTTCTGACCCTCAAGTGGTGCCTCTCAGGTCCTGGACCCTTGGTGTGCCTCACGGGCTCCTAAATCAAGCTTTGGGCTCTTCAAACCCGCAAAAAAGATCGGTTCGCACCGAGACGGCGCTGCTTCCACCGAAAATCAGCAGGAGCCTCTGCTAGCCCGTCTCTTCACACATCAGCATCGACAGCCCATGGGAGACCACCAATGTGAAGCTCCAGCCCACCTGTCCGTGACACCCAAACTGCTCTTCGTGCCACTCCGACAACCACCCGCGACGCTCTCCTTGCTCTCCATGACCTTCTCCAACGTGGACAGAACTTTTGACACAAAACTGAGAAGGTAAAACCTCAGCGGGACTAATCTGGGATTGCATGTGACCAGTGCTGTATCACGGTCAGCCTGAACTTTTGACTTTGACCCGGTAGATCGCAACCAGATAGCCGCGGTTGGCACGTTGTGCTTTAGGCACTATTTTACACTTTAATTTTGAAAAATCATAACTCTGGTTCTGCTGATTGGATGTTTGTCGTTTTGGTCTTATATTATTTTTTAAATTCAGCTCTATTATTCTAACCTTGTATGTGATCTTTTTGTGTGGTGTTTTCACTGTTTTACTGTTTGAAATTTTGCACAAATACTTTACACATTGCTTCTACATTAAGCATGACTGCTCTGTGCCAAGCTACCAGTGGGTTGATCACAGGTTAACTTGGGGTTTGTTTGTGCCTTACCCTGACAAGGATTGTAGCTGCTGCTTGCCTCTTTAAGACCCACTGCTCTGTGCCAAGCTACAAGGGAGTTGAGCACAGGCTAATTTCGGGTTTGCTTGTACCTCAGCCTGACAAGGATTGTGGTTGCAGCTTGACCAGGGCTCAAACCTCAGTAAAGCAGTAACCCAATTTCTCATATTGGTGATCAGCAGTGAGGACCAGGACTTGTGTGTGTGCAGTACCATACAGTGATTTTGTGTACACTACCATCCCATATCTAAGACCAATTTGAATTTTAAATTCCCCCTGATTGGCCTTTTTTAAATGTATTCCCACTCTACCTGACTGTTTGCACCTGTGACCCCCACCTGCAAGGATGGAGCTTGAGCTTGCCAGACTGGAAAGCTGCATTGTGGCTGCCCTCCAAAAGAAGCACAAGGAAGGCGGAGCTCCAGAAGGCCTTGAGGGCATGGGCAGAGGCCACCAGTTGCCAACAAATGACTAGGAGGGAGCGAATGATGAGGAAGGATCAGAGCAGGACCTGCAGGGGGTCTTGGAATGCAGCCTGTAGAGGAGGAGGGGAAACTACTCCCAGGATTGGAAATCCCTCCCCGTGCAGGGAGCAGTGTGTCTTCCATGGGCCTGACCCCTGAGGAGTTGGAGGACAGGAGAGAGGAAAGGAAGCTCAAGCTGGAGCTGGCCAAATTAAAGCTGGAAAAGGAGGAGAAGAGGGCTGAGACTGAAAGGGCCTTAGCCAGAGAAAAAGTCATGGCTGAGAAGTGGGCTGAGCCTGAGAGGACCTCCGGCTGAGAAAAAGCTACTGTTGGAGCATTAAAAGAACATGTGGGAGCTGGAACTTAAGGCAAGGCAACCTACAGGACCTAACAGTGATGGTGGCAGCACTGGAGAAGTGAGGGTCCCCATACCCCAGGAGTTGGTGCCTAACTATGTGGTCAGAGATGATATAGACAAGTGGTTTTCTGCTTATGAAGTTGCATTCAGGGTACATAAAGTCCCAGAGTAATACTGGGGTGGGGGGGGCTAAACATGCCCACAGCGGGGAGGGACACACTCCTGACACTAGAGGCAGGGGATCAGACCAGTTATGCCTACATGAAGGCAATCCTTGTTGCTATGTTTGGACTGACCGCTAAGAAGCACTGTTAGAGGTTCAGGGTCAGCCCAAGCTGCCAAATCAGTCCTGAGTGGATTTCTTAGATTTTGCTCACAAGGCACTGAAGGGGTGGGTGAAGAGCAGCAAAGTGGATCATTTTACTGGGCTGTAAAACCTAATTTTGAGGGAGCACATGGTCAATACTTGTTTTACAGAGCTGCACCAACACCTGGTTGATAGCAAGTTTGCTGACACCAGGAAGCTTGCTGAGGAGGCGGGCCTCTGGATCAGCACCAGAGTGTCCAAAAAGGTACCTGGGGGTGACCCTAAAAAGGGTGGTTCAGGTCTCTCCAGCCGAGTGAGGGGGCGGTCAAGGGAGACACAAACAAATCTCAGGCTAAGAGGTGAAGGAAAGGGTTCCCCATGCCCCTTCTGAGAAGGAGGGAGGGTTCTAGTGGGCGGTGGCCCAGGGTGGCCCATTTCAAACTGCACTGCTTTGATTGCTCTCTGCTAGGACACAAGCAAGGGGGTCTCTGTCTGCCCAAAGAAACCACCCACTGGTGGGACCTGTATAGGGCTGGCCAATATGGCCTTAGGCATAGGTAGTCCCCAGGTACAGGAGTTAGATTATGCTCTAATCTCCCTTAGTTGGGGGGGTGAACTCAAAGGGTGGGCTGGTGATCCCCGATGGGGGAGTCGTCACTTCCACCAGGTCAAGGTGAATGTGGTCCCCGTCACTGCTCTGAGGGACACCGGGGTCAGCCAGACCATGGTAGTGGAAAGGCTGGTTTCCTCAGAACCGTACACCAGTCATATGTGTAGGTAACCCAGGCCCAGGGGCAGGACTTTGTCTGCCCTATGGCCCTGGTATCCCTGGAGTGGGGTGGTGAAGTGACCCAGAGAAGGGTCATAGTTAGCCCTCAGATGCCCATTGAATGTAATCTGGGGAATGAGTTGCCACCGGTGACAGAAGAGCTATGAGGGGCAGCCACTCCGGCCGCCCTGAAATTTCAGACACCCGGGCATACCACTCCCAAACAGATGTACAGAGGCCCAGATGGAGGGGTAGGGAGAGAAAAAACACACCCATGACTCCTGTCCAGCCTCAGAATACAGATCCTGGGATGGGTGACATGTCTCAGGCTACCAACCCTGGACTGGTGGGAAGGAGAGTGAAAAAGGGTGTCTAACACCTGGAGCTGTTGCCCTCCACTCTGAGAAACAAACCCACAGAAGGCAGGGGTACTTGGATGGCCTGGGGCCTGGATGTTGACACTGACAGCTATCAGTGGCCTCTGTTGGTTGCTGTCCTTATGGGCAGAGTTTTCCTTGGGTTGGGGACAGAAGTCAAACCCAAGGGGTGGAATGGGCCACATCACTTTGTTGGACATGGTGGCACCGTCTGCCTACAGCGATGTATCTGTGAGCAAATCAAGATAAGGTGCTGCACAGATGGGGTCCACAGGTGAGGAGAAGGGTTCCTCTTGGGTCAGTTCAGTGGCACAGGAGAGTATAGACAGAGGGCTCCAACCAAAGTCAGAGGGGCACAGAAATGGCACAGGCCTCTGCAGTAGAGGGCCAGTGTCCATGTTATATCGCCTAAACAGGGAAGTCCATCAACGTATTGATTTGTCTCCCCTGGCTTTAAGCTGGAGGGGTCATATCTTGCATTTAAGATTTGTGCTATTTTATATGCAGTTACCTGAAAGTAAAAGACAAACAAAATAGTTACACAATTTTTTGTTGTTTTTAAGCCACGTCCTTGACCAGGCCCCACACTCACTGACATCGTCTCCTTGGAGCTTAGGAATATAGGTAAAACTAAGCAAGCATTAGCAAATTCCACAGCTCTGGCTTTTTATGAGGGGAACTATTTGCGGATAGTTAACAGACTTGCATGGGTTGTCACCAGGTGCCCGAGAAAGAAGATCCCACAATGAAGTAATATCTTGGCAAAAATAATATGGAAGCTGAGGCTTACATATTGACAGACATTGTTCGAAGAGTTAAGCTGTACCTTTAAAGAAGAATATTATGAAAAGGAATCAGAAGATGACGCTTCTGTTCAGAGACTTTTTAAGATCTGGGCAAAGTGGGCAACTGCCCAGGGCCCCCACCTTCCAAGGGCCCCCTGAGAAAATGAACTTTGTCTCTCTTTGAGCACTGACTATTCTTTTCCTGTATCTAAAGGCTCTCCCTCTATACCTCTGACTCCGTCTCTCCACCCAGTGTCATCTTAAGGATTTTTTAGGGTCCTGGGAAGACATATTACAACTGTTTTTGTGTGACCCTGTTAAAGTTTAATATTATTTTGAACTGTTTGGCATCATGTGGGTTTAGATTAGCATGGAATGGGTAAAGAAAACATTCAAATTATTTCCATATAGGGACCCCTAAAAATGCATTGCGTGGGCCCCCCAAATAAAAATCCTTGAGGTGACAATGCTTCTGTTGTATTGTGGTCACCTTAAAAGGTCTATACACCAAAATATAGCATACTATTTACTTTTGATAAAGGGCCACTATTTTTGTTGCATCTTTAGGGAAGTGTTGTAATCTAGGTGTAGAACCTTACTATGTCATGGAATGTAGTGATGCAGGTTACCCTATGAATCACTCATTCGAGAGCTGGACATCCTGCCGGACAGTTGGTGCTGTGCTGCCTGTTATGCTGAATGTACCTGATTAAACATTTAATCAACAATTACAGCGTAAAGAAGACTTCTTTTCCTCACTGGCGACGAGGAGCTTTTGCCTGATTGGTGACAGGCACCTTCAGCACCAACTCCCCTATTTGCCAACTTTATTTTCCTGGACTTTTGGACTGTGTGGTGAACCTATGCTACTGCTCTCTGTTTTGCTAAATGAGGCCATAGTATTGACTGCAATCATCTGAAAACCGTGAGATTTCTCTGTTGTTTTTTTTTAATGTAACCAATTTCGGCGAGCGCGAGGTTGAATTACTGGAGGCTCACCTGTGCAACCGCCACATCGCGAGCCTCTGCCTCCTCGCGCTGAGCCTCCATTGTTGCTTTGTCGTCACTGGAACGCACGCCGCACTCCACGTTGACTACGCGGCGTGCGGTCGCTTGGAATATCATTATTTGGCTTGCGCACGTCATTGGAAGACACACGTCAGTAGAGCACACACGTCTTTGGAACGCACGCCGCACTCCAGCACGCAATTACGCTGTGACTACGCGGCGTGCGGCCATTTTGCTTCTTGTTATTGTGACTGCTGATACGCACGCCGAATTCAAGCGTGAAATTCCCAATGTGCACCTGATTTGCCCTCATCGTCAAGACGAACAATCTTCTACAAGATTTATTGATCTTCATGTTTGGTACACAGTGAGAGTTGGCAATATTGAATTTACCTCTCGGTGAGAGTTGACAGTGATTGGCATTTACCCCTAGTACCCTGCTTTATCCTTGAAAATTTATTTTGTGTTCCAGCAATCTTATATGCCAACGTTTTTCTCATAAAGACTATTGCGGTGACATTTGAATATTGACTGTGGATTTTCTTTAGTTTTTTTTAATTTGATTGTACTTCAACTTCATTTTGAAATTTTACCATGGCTGCAACAACAAGCATGTCTCAACCCCCGGCCTTTTTATCAGAGAAGGGTGAACCGATTCTTCCTTGGAAGAGATGGAGAAATTTATTTGACTCTTACATTGTAGCAATTGGCGGAGAAAAGTTCTCAGCATTTAGAAAGCAAGCTATTCTTCTCCACAATTTAGGTGTTGAAGGAAGAAATGGTAATGGGGATGGAGAACCGGCTGATGTTTATGAGATGTCTATGACTATGTTAGAGAAATATTTTGGTCCCCGCATTAATGTGGTTCTAGAGAGGCACACGTTCTTTACCAGGATTCAAGGTCCAGCTGAACGGGTTGGAAGCTATGTTGCTTCTCTTAAGACCTTGGCACGAACTTGTGAGTTTGGTGAACTCTCTGACTCTCTAGTCAGAGATCAATTAGTGTGGTGCACTAATAGCACTCCAGTTCAAGAAAAACTCTTGTCAAAAAACCCAACGTTGGCTGAAGCTGTTGCCATAGTGGAAGGTATGGAGAATACCTCTTCTTGGGTGAAAGAGATGAGGAAAAATCGTGATGATAAGAAGGAGGGGCAAAGTGGTGTTCATGCTCTGGCAGAAGGTGACATTTTGGAGAGTTCTGACAGCGTGGCCAAAGTTTCTCCGGTTGAGAAGTTTAAAATCTCAGAAAGGGAAACACGCATGCGTGGCCCACTCAAAGGTTTACCAGTGAAAACAGATCGTGAAATTCGTCCGAATACTACCACTAATAGCAGTAATGCCAGCGACAAGGTCTCTGGGGATTTTCCTAAACCTAAGTGTTTTAGGTGTGGAAGTTTTTCGCACTTCTCGAACTATCCCCATTGTTATGCCAGGGAATCAGTATGCAACAAATGTGCCAAGGGACATTATGCCTGAGTTTGTAAGTCATCCAACAAAACTCGCAACCCAGAGAAAAGTACTGAAGTTGTACGTACTGTAGTTTTGAGCATCAATGAAGATGATGGTGAAGTTGATGCAGGAAAGATAACAATGCCCAAATGCAACATCTTGGTAGTTGGTCATGACTCTGTAGTTCTAGCTGACTCTGGTTCCCCGTTCACCATGATCGGTAACAGGCAATGGGATGAGGTTGTGGGTTTGGACAGTATGACACTGTCTCCACCTGACATAAGCCCAGTCCGTTACAGTGGTGCAAGAATTAAGGTTCTTGGATATGTCGAGGCTTGTATTCGATTTAAAAACAGAAACACGGTTGGTAAGGTCTATGTAGCTGAGAGAGGGGACAATTTGTTGGGATGGAGACACCAACGTGATTTAGGTATCATGCTCAATCCCAGTGCAAAAGATCCCAGAGATCAAGTCATGCTGGTGGACTGTGAAAATCAAGGTTGTGAGTATTTCAAAAGATTTCCAGAAGTCTTTACGGATAGCTTGGGCTGTCTTAAAGGTTTCGAGCACCGTATTATTCTCAAAGAAAGGGCTGTACCTTGCGTACATAAAGTAAGAAAAGTACCCAACATGATGATGGGACCATTAGAAACTGAACTCAAGAGACTGTTAAAGTTGGGAGTTATTGAAGAAATAGAAGCATCAGAATGGTTGGCTCCCATCGTTTTGGCCCCAAAAGATGGTGGTGCCAGCGTTAGGATGTGTGTTGACTTGAGGGGTTTAAACGAATGGATTTGGGTAGATCGACAACCCCTGCCCAACATTTCTGAGTCCCTCAGCACACTTAAGGGAGCCCGTGTTTTTAGTGTATTGGACTTATCGTCTGCATATCACCAAATTCTCTTGCACAAAGACTCGAGGCATCTCACATCATTTGTGACACCTCTGGGGGCCTACCGCTTCCTTAGAATGCCTTTCGGGTTGGCATCGGCAGCGGCATGCTTCCAGAGGGTCATGAAGATGGTCCTGGAGGGCATACCCAACATCATGTTCTTCCAGGACGACATCTTGGTTTATGGTAAAGGTGAAGCAGAACATGGTAAGACACTAACTCGTGTTTTGGAAAAGTTGAAAGAAAGGGGACTGACTGTGAAGAAAGAAAAGTGTCGTATTGGGTTGGAAACAGTTACATATTTAGGACATGTGATCTCTGGAGAAGGGATTCAACCCAAGTTAGAACTTGCAGAAAGTGTTGTGAGAGCCCCCACACCCAAAGATAAAGAACAAGTGAGATCATTTTTGGGACTTGCCGAGTTCTATTCCAAATTTGTACAAGGATTTGCCTGTGTGACTGAGCAGATCAGAGCTCTGCTTAAGAAGGGAACACATTTCCTGTGGTCTGATGATTGCCAGAAGGCATTTGATAAGATCAAGTCTGAAATTGGGAAGATGCCTACTTTAGGGCATTTTGATGTCAACCGGAAAACTGTGTTAACCACTGATGCCAGTCTCAGGGGGCTGGGGGCAGTACTCTCTCAAGTTGTGGATGGGGAAGAGAGGGCAGTTGCGTTTGCCTCCAGGGCTCTCAGGGATGCAGAAGTCAATTACTCATGTATTGAGAGGGAAGCTCTGAGTGTGTTTTGGGCTGTACAGCATTTTAAATTTTATCTCTGGGGCATTCCTTTTCTAGTTAAGACAGATCATCGTCCTTTAGTTCAAATCTTTTCGTGTCGCCACAGTGAACATATCACGCCCAGACTCAAGCGCTGGAGTGAAGGTCTTCAGGAATATAATTTTCGAGTACAGTACATACCTGGTTCTAGAAATAAGTCAGCCGATTGTCTCTCTCGGTTACCTGTTGAGAACGAACAGAATGAGGCTGAAATTGAGAGTGTGTGTTGGGTTGCTGAACCGACATTGTCCAGTGAAGAATAGTTGGATGGTGTGAAGAAGGATAAAATTCTTGTCTCTCTTGGGATGTGGACAAATCAAGGGTGGCCTGATTATAAAACGTTGAATCAAGAAATGAAAGCGTACTGGTCTGTGAGGGATGAGTTGTCATTTATTTGCGGAAATCTTATGAGAGGAGATAGAGTGGTTCCTCCTGTTGAATTCAGAGACAGAATAATCAACATAGCTCATGAGGGTCACTTGGGACGATGTCTTACCAAAGCTCGAGTGAGAGAAAGATACTGGTGGCCCGGTATGGATCACATGATTGAAAATGTTGTCAGGGAGTGTGTGTCGTGTGCTTCCAGTGATAAGTCTCACATTCCCAATCATGCACTTTTATCTCCTGTCGAAGTCCCTGTTGTTGTATGGTCGAAATTAGGTTTAGATATTGTTGGCCCTTTTGAATTGTTGCCCTCTTACGAACGCTTTGTTATTTTGGTTGTGGATTATACTTCCAAGTGGGTAGTTACCAAGTGTGTGTCTTCTGTGAACACTAAAACTGTCATTGATTTCCTTAGAGATGTATTTGTTTCTGAGGGTGTGCCCAAGTTTTTGATTACTGACAATGGGGTACAATTTGTGTCTCATGAGATGTGCAAATTTCTTAAGGATCACAACATTGTTCATCAGAAAACAGCCTTATATACACCTCAGGCAAATGGTTTGACTGAAAGGATGAACCGGGTTGTCAAGGATTGTGCTCAGCGTGCTCTTGAGTTGAGATTATCTTTCAGTGGTGTCTTGAGGGATACATGGTGGGCACACCGCACCACTCCTAATGTGGTCACGCAGAAGTCTCCTTTTGAGGCTTTGAGAGGGAGGAAAGCTGTTTCAAAATTGAACCTGTCTTGGCTGCCTGCGTGTACTGATGTGGGTATTTCTGATGAAACAAGGCGTTCTAGAATTTCTGAGTACCAACGTAAATACAAAATTAACTATGACTCCAGAATGCGTGTGAAAAGCAAGAAGTGGAATATTGGTGACAAAGTTATGGTGAAAAATCCTAGACATACTCTGAAAGGCAATACTAGTTTCATTGGTCCTTTCACCATTGTTGCCATCAGAAAGAATGCTGTGAAAGTGGACACAGGGTGTATGTGGAGCATGTCTAGGCTGGTGAGCTATACTGGGAGATCCACGAATGTACATATGCCCTATGATAGAAATTTGTCGAGTGGTCATGACCATTCGAATGAGAGTACTCACAACAAGGATTTGGAAACCTCTTTGGGGAGAAGTAGAAATCTGCCTGTGAGGTTAAGAGACTATGGGCATCTCAGATGTAGGTGGCCAAATAGCGATCGCTAACGCTGAAATTCGCAGAAATTCGCAGAATTTCAGTGTTTGCGATCGCAATTTGGCAGCGAGCAACGTAGGTAAGTTGAAACCTACTAGCAAAATAAGGAATCGCAAAATTGCGATTCCTTATTTTGCTCTTGCATTTAAGGAATCGCAAATTGCGATTCCTTAAATGCAATGTAAGTAACACAAAAGAAAGTGCACTTTAGCCTTAAGGAATCGCTAATTACCACCAACTTCAAGTTGGTGGTAATTAGCGATTTCCTTTAAAAAAGCACTTTTTTGCTTTTTTAAGTGCCACGTGGCACACATTCATGCCCTTAGGGCATGTATGTGCGCCACATGTGCACACATGCACATTTCAGGGGTGCAACAGGGTGTCCTTTGGAACCCTGGCACCCTTGAATTAGCGCCCGCAATTTGCGAGTGCCTCTTGGTGACTCGCAAATTGCGGGAGCAATTCCTATTAATTCCTATGGGCCTCTTGGCCCATAGGAATGAATGGGAAGGTATTCCTTAATTGCGAATCGCAATTTGCGATTCACAATTAAGGAATATTAAGGAATCGCTAAAAATATTGCGATTCCTACCTACATGGCATTTTGCGATTCCTTAATAGCGATTCCCTAAAAATCGCTGTTAAGGAATCGCAAACATGCATTTACCTACATCTGGCCCTATGTTTTATATTAATATTACGTTCTCT
Source organism: Calotriton arnoldi (assembly GCA_963921515.1). Classification (NCBI taxonomy): domain Eukaryota; kingdom Metazoa; phylum Chordata; class Amphibia; order Caudata; family Salamandridae; genus Calotriton; species Calotriton arnoldi. The sequence continues at coordinate 1,857,099 of CAWUFW010001404.1, read as the reverse complement.
CATGCCATGTTTCTTTGCAGGATCTTTCCTTGTGAAGTTAAAGAAAATGTCTTATATTGATGAAATGTTCTCTTGTGCTATGTTTCTTTGCAGGATTCTTTCTTTCCTTGTTTCAATTTTCTCTGTTATGTTATTATTTGGTTATTTTCCTTCACTTGTTATTATTAATTCTTTGTGAAAGGGGGATGTGTTGTAATCTAGTTGTAGAACCTTACTATGTCGTGGAATGTAGTGATGCAGGTTACCCTATGAATCACTCATTCGAGAGCTGGACATCCTGCCGGACAGTTGGTGCTGTGCTGTTATGCTGAATGTACCTGATTAAACATTTAATCAACAATTACAGCGTAAAGAAGACTTCTTTTCTACAGGAAGCTTGGTGTATGCACGTCTTTAGTTTGAGAACAGGAAAAGACATGAATTCAGCAACATGTGATCATGCCAACAAAGTAGAGCAAATAAATGTACAAGGCAAATCAGTTTATGTTAGGTAAGGCAGCCAATCAGCGTGCACTTCTTATGCACAAAAACATTAATCAACAGTTATAATGTCATCATGACATAAGGAAAGAACACACACTGGCGCTTAATTAGAACACCACGTCGCATCTATAGATAACAAAAAGACTACTTGATTCTCTTCACCAAAACCTAATACCAACACAGTCCAACCATCCCCAGAATGCCATGTGCTTGATGGAGAGCTCATCCAACCTACTGCACAGCATGAAAACACAAAAAGGTCAATGGCTGAAGGTGTGCTGTCTCCCTGTACTTCTTATTGTACTTTTTTTTTAATGAATTGATAACATGAAGCCTACCTAACTGTGCTGGAAGAAGAAGAAGATATTCTGAAATGCTTTGAGCCTGCATGTCAGTCAGTCCTCATTCTCTCATCACAGGCGAATGAACCACTTGGGTCTAGTGAATCACACGCTTACGCTCACAGGATGCAGCCCTGGTCTCCAGGTGTAAATTTTAACATACCAAGATAGATCACACTTCTCCACTGTCTACTGTTACCGAATTTGTCAAAGATAAAATGGCATTAAATGAGACATCTTAAAATGGTGCTCTATCTAGCTCTCCCATGTGCAGAAGTCAAGCGTTAGTAAGATACTTGTAATGAGACAGTCTTGTACTGCACCAAGGTGAAGAAAACAGTGCAATAGTGGTGTACTGTTCCTTATAACTGCTGCCTCGTATGCTGAAAATGTTATGTCTCGCATGCTGAAACTGGCATGTCTCACAAGTTGGGAAACAGCTGCATAATAAAAAGGAAACACATATAGAGCCCACCTAGGGCCCTCGTTATGAGTGGCCTGTAAATTCTGATGGGGCTGGCAGTAGTGTGGTTCTGCTGCTTGCAAGGAAACTGGCCCCTTTGGCTATTGTTGGGGTTTAGTAAAATACAGCCTTGTCACGGTTCAATGGGCCCCTCATGGCTCTGGGCTCGGTGCCACTGCACCTGCTGCGCCAACGGTGGCCACGCACCTGGTGTCTGGTAACAGGAGTTGCTGATGTTGCACAATCAGATTTCAGCTGCTGAAGGCGGGCAGAGTGTTTGTGTGAAACACCACGGAAACACATATGGGGATGGGTGCAGAAACACTGATTCCTATATATTTACGCCCCAAAATCTTATGATCTCTGTTATTACCCAAACTCTGGAATTATCAGGACCTGCTATAATAGTAACTCCGAGGGGTGAAATTCCAGGGTTTTTAAGGGCCAATCTTAATGAGGTGTTTCATACTGAGTCATACCTAACGCTGAGAATGACTCGTTCTGAAAACTCAATGGAAAAAAACAAATGCTGCCATCGCCTCTCCACGCAGCCTCCTCTCCCTTCTCAGTCTGTTGAACAAAAAGTAGATTATTACAACAGCAACAGATGTACGCTTGCATCCCAGCTTATGGCGCACTGTCAAGTTCACACTGTACCACAGAACTGCGATAACTGTCTGCCTCCTTACACACCCCGCCTACAAACCCAGAATCAGTCCCATTTTATGAAACATCCCTGAGATAAGATAAGACAGGAGTGGGTTAGGGTCTTGTCGCACACATTCAGAGATATTGATATGAAATTATATATTACGTGATAGCGAAAGCCTATTATACATATATATATGTATATATATTATCTAGTGGTTACCCGGTCACCACTGGGTAGTTATAGTTAGGATTGTGTTTCCATGGGAAATGTCTTTATGCATTGCTAATAACTGTGGCACCGTTTGACGAGTCTACACTTAACTGTCCCAAAAAGTACTACTTTTTAATAGTTTGTGCATGGAAAGTTTCGGGGTGATCTGTCAAGTGGGAGCCAAGAAAAAGGAGAGTCCCAGAACGCGTATTTTCCATTCATTTTATCATTGAAACTTTAGACACGTCTACATCTCGAACCGCTGAACAGATTTACACCAAATTTGACAGAAAGCTAGATCCTGGTCCAGAAAGAGTGCCTTCTGTGATTTGGAGTAAATCCATTCAGGAGTTTTTAAGCAAATAATGCTAAAATACTTTGCATATATCTCACCGTGGAGGCTCCGTGAAAGTGACAGATCTCATACTGAGATCTGATTGGCTGACACCAAATCAACAACAATGTTTGTGGCAGCCATCTTAGGACTCGGAATTCAGTTCCAAGTCTTAAGAAAAATGTAAAAAAAAAAAAAGACATAAGGGTGCAGGGTCAGGATACTCTGATCCCTTAGGCCTAGTGGCTGAGGAAACCCGCCTAGAGCTAAAAATGTTTTTGTGTTTTTTAATTTCGGAGGATGAGGAAAAAAGTGTGGGCTCCCATGTGTTTAAAGAAAATGCCCCCCGGGTTGGGCCAGGGCCTTGGGGGACAGCACATAAGATATTTAAGTGGGGTCCCCCTCCCCATGGCTGTAAGAGGCCCCAAAACCCCATGCCCATGGGCCGATATCTTTGTAAAAGTTATGGGTCATGTGGCCACCCTCCCAGGGCCTAAAAAGGCCCTGGGGACCCCAACCCCCAGGGCGGTCTCAAAAATAAAAAGGAAGGGGCACGTAACCCCCCTCACCAAGCCTCTAAGAGGACTCGGGGACCCCATCCCCCAGGGACAATATTATATTAAAGGGGAGGGGGCTGCGTGGCCCCCCTCCCCAAGCCTGAGGAGGCCCCAGGGACCCCATTCCCAGGGCAAAACCTTACAAATGGGAAGGGGGCCACGTAAGATACTCTAAAAAATTCCGCCTAACAAATATTTGTCATCAATTCTTCAATTACTCACATGCACAACTGCCTCGCAATCAAACATTATGACTCACATGCCCATGCAATATTGCGACATGTCAGGCATGGCGACATGAAGGATGTACGCAATATGCCACAGGTGGCCACCGTTGATTTATTTAAGACGTTTTATAAAGCGCTTGCATGCTGCCATGCTTGTCACTTCAGAGCACTGTGAGAGTACTTAGTAGGGGAGAGCAGAGGCAGAGAATGAAACCTGAAACAAAGGATGTTCCTCCCCATCTTCAATGATTAAAAGACCCGCTCTTGCCGGAATCAAAAAGGGGGGTTCACAAGTCAAATCCATTATTGAAGGGAACCAAACCTGGGATACCCAAAACGGTGTCACCACTACTACCTGGCACTTCTCCAACCTCACCTTCAACAGAACTCTCTGTATCATCGCAAAAGGAGGAAATGCATAAGCTCTCATCCCCTTCCATGACTGTTTAAATGCTTGATCTAATCAATTAATAACAAGCCTATAAACATTTCCTTCCTTTTATATATATAAAATACTTCCTTCAACAATTCTAAGCTTAAACCAAACTAAAATATATATATTTAATCAGTAAAGAAAAATTATACTTATCTCCACAGGAGCAGCATTCAAAAGAGGAGGAATGGTATGCGCATGGACTTCTTATGACCTATGTGTTCTGGTTTTAGTTTGTTGTGTAATTCTAAAGTTCTTTAAAGGTGCTGCAGGAGTGGCATTAAAAGATTAAATGCATAATGGTTTCCTCCGGTCTTGAAATGAAATACTAAGTATGAAATCAGCTTTTTCGTCCAAGTTTCAAACAAATAAACTGTAGGCTACATTTACTCAACAACAACAAGATCAGATTGTTTTAACAATGGAGCCCCGGATGTGTGTGGTACAATGGGGCTTCATTGTGATCACATCAATTTTTAATTTCCTTGGAGAAGATTAGACACAAGTAAAAGAAAGCGGTGCCACTAATTAAATGGCCGCCATGGCGCCACCGCCTGAGGTCTGGCACCGGATACCGTCACAGTTTTCTCCTGTTCTGAATATGTGGCCTTGTCACGGGCTGGCATAAACTGTGATCTGAAACATTTATAAGCCAATTGTATTTGATCTTAAGCAAACTCAGTGTGTCAATGGGCAGGGAAGCAGCTGGGTGTCAGCGGGAATTCTTGGCTTCCAAATTTATTTCAGAGGCCAAGTTGGCAAATTGTGTAAGGGTCTGCGAGCTACATGCAGCCGAGCAGCATGAAGGGTGAACATCCTTCCATTGCTGCTTTACTTAAATACCTGTTTAAAATGTTAAAATGTGTAACTCGCTTAAAACTTGTCTAGCTCATTTCAGTATATCTTCATAATTTGTTCATTTGGCGAACTGGTTCATTTCAAGCGAAATGTTCGACATATACGATATGAATTATTAAATAATAACCAGATTAATGTGGCTGAAACTGTAAATGCAGGCATTAAAAGAACCCCTGGCATACACTCTGCTGGAAATTGGGCGTCCAGTGGCATCAATTTATGTTCCCAGCTTTGCTGTACAGTCGCGTTGACTTGTGGAGCAGGGAAAATAATTTTTTTTAACCCCTATCAAATTTTATAAATAATTAATAAAATGTTCGTTTAAATGTATTAATCAACACTGTATGTATGGGAAAGATAACATGCCAATGTGTGTGCTAAATAATCTATTAATGGATGTCCGTGTGTCTAATTATAATGTAAAAATAAATGCGTACTAATAAAAAATAAATGCATGTTTTTGTGCTTCATAGAAATAAAACGTGTCGTTGCAAAAACAATAGTGATGGTAAGTAAGGAACAGCTTAAATGTTGCTTTCTGCTAGGTAATAACTAATTGGGGTACGTAGATGACGGGAGGGAAACTAAAAGGCTATTTTTCTCTATTTTAATGATGTTTTGTTTGCCTCAAATTAGTGCTTCTAAAGTATAACCGAGTGGCGATATAAAATGGCCGCCAGTGGGAAGATGTGCGCAGGCGCAAGGGGACATGTGACACGGGATGAAGTCGGAGAAAAAACTAAACCTCGTGATGTTACTGAGAGGCTAGGATGCGAGAAATGGTCAAGGCTGATGTGACCTAATTGAACTGATAGTGTGCCGTGATGATCAGCAGAAGACCCGTGGGAAACCAGTTTAAGAGAAAGGACAATGACTGCGGAGTTCTCGAATGTATCGAAAGAAGTTACAAATGTACTGATCGAAACGGATGGAAACATGTCTTGAGCGTATGGGAAAGGAAATGATCCAAGGACCATTGGATCCAAGAGAACTTGATTAAAAGAATGAATAAGATGACATGCATGGACCAATGAAAGAAAAGCGTGTTATTAATGTTGCAACAATTAGTTAGCAAAGTTAGAATTAGGGTATAAGAGGGCCTACTCTTAGTGGGAGGGGGTCAGTCGGAGTTGCAGTCACAGTCAGGAGCGGAGTTGGAGAGTCGTGTTGGTGTTGGTGGCTTCCAGTGCTGGGTGGTCCTGATCGATCCCTTACTGAGCGGGAGATGCTGAAAGACTGTTAGATGAGACGGGTTGCAGGTAGCTGATGCTGACGAGCTGAAGTTGCTGTTGCTGTCTTAATTTTCCAGTTGAGTATGAGAATCAGGTTATTTCTAATTCTTAAACTTAGGTTAGAAATCATTAGGCTAAATTAGAAAGGTAGGCAGGTAATTAGGGTTTTGGCTTCATGACAAAAATTTCCTTTCTGCAATAAATTGATTATGCTTAATAAATATTTGAATTTAAGAATGAATAATTGAAATAAAGTTTAAATTCTTTCTCATGCTTTTAAAATTGTATAAAATTTAAGATTCTTTAAACCAAAATGACTCAGTGGTTATTTTCCTAAATGATTGTGACATCAGTAATTGGTTATTGTGATTCAGCTGGTCTTAATCTCTATGAACTAATTTTTTACATGAATGATTCATCGACAAAACAATGAGCAGGAATATCTTAAGAAATAACTAAAAGAAAGCGACAAGTTAAGGTAATAAGATATCCCGGCTCCTACCAGCGGTACATAAATGGTGTTCTCCATTTAGTTCTCATGCTTCTCCTAGGAGTACAGAATTTCATAAAAGTGTAAAGGAAATCCAGGTGTGTGCATGTGTGTTAGGCGATGTTTATGGGCCCCATCGTCATGTGGATGTGAGAAAATATAGTTTGCCCCTGGATGACCTATAAGTGACCTAGGAGGAGAATAGTTTTTATTGTACGCGCTGCATCAGATTTCTTGGTAGCAGAGTTATGGTTTTCTATAGATTAGTTTAGTGATTTTTGTTTATTGATTATTGATTATTTTTGTTGACTAACACTATATGTTGAGTCGTGTTATGTTATATGTGAGTTTTCACGCTTCTGGGATGTAGGAAGTGGAACACGTGTGGCAAGAGAAGTCACATGGAATTTGGTACATGGTCTGAATTCATTTTGGTAATAACACAGGTTGTGTTATGTTAGGGATTTTCTGTGCGAAAAGTGTGTAATTGAAATAGCAAATCAAGTTTACTTGTGAAACTTTGGCCTTAATTCTCAGGAGCCTAGTCTCCACATGTGTTTTATCCCCAGAGAAACGAGTAAATTGTTTGCTTGAAAGAAGGGTAAGGTAGAGGGAAGTGCTACTTTATCGGCGAGAGTAAATAATTCTGTGGTAGGGTAGAGGTAAGCGCTGCCTACTGGAAATACAGGATTCTTGTGTAAAAGGACAAAGCTGTCACTTTTGTTTAGCGAATCAGACTATGGAATTGTTTTAATTGTTGTAACTAACGAATAAAACAGCGAAAAGAAAAAATTGCCGATAAATTTTGTAAAGGAGGGGTAAAAGAGTAGAAGTGACGTGGAACAGTGCCGCGCTAGGATTGGATAGTGCGCTAGTCACGTGAACACGGAGCAGGAGTGACGTAGAAAAGTGCCGCGCTAGGATTGGTTGGTTCGCGGACGAAGGGAATTGTTCTGATTGGTACGTTAGTGTGAGTCGCGCTGTAATTGGTCGAAGTTCCGTACACAGAACAGCGTTAGCGTAAGGAGAAAACAAATAGAAAACATGCCGTATTACGAGTATGAAAGGGAGAGAACGTCATGGATGACAAAATTAAAGAATTTCTTTAAGAAAGACAAAAAGGTTGTGACTAGAGAGGGACAAGTAATTCCTCCGCCGAAATCAGCAGCTTCACATATGATGCTGAAATATGGATATCATACGTGCATATGGTTGGAAAATTGGGCAAAATATACGAAGAATGATGGTGCTTTAGCTTTCCCTGAGAATGGTTCATTTAGTGTAGCGGTTTTGCGAAATTTGCGAGAAAAAATGTGTAAATTGGAACCTAGACCTAGACCAACACAGTTTGAGGCTTTGACGGAATGGGAAGATGAGATGTATGAACGAGAGAGATTCAGAGGAATGAGAGATCATGAGTTTATGCCTGGAAGATTGTGGGGAGTAAATCATGAGGACAGAATAAAACGATGGAGATGTGCTAACATGACAGGAGGTTTGTTTCCAGCTTTTACAGTTGAGGAAGGGAATAAGAAAAAGCGGACTGAGAAAAAGAAACATATAGAGAGAGAAAAGTATATGCATGAGAGCGAAACGGATGACGAGTTGCTGGAAGATATTTTAAATAGAAATCCACCTCCGTATCAGCAGAGTTCTACAGTGGTGACACCAAATGCGCCGCTAATAGAGACTATGCGAAATAAAAGCCCGGAAAAGAGAATTGAAGTAAATAGGTCACAAGAACAAATGAGATCTTCTCAAAATGAAGGAATAGAAAGCGACAATGCAAGCGAATTAGCAAGGACCACAAAAGAACTAACTGAGAAGATTAGAGAATTAACGAAGAATATGGAAGCAGTCACTGTGCCTGTAACAATAGGTCCAGTAATACCCGTTTTGAGAATCAGAAAATTGATGAACGATCTTTGGTAATTCCCATGAGTTCACAATTTCAGAGAGAAAAAGAAAGGATGGAACAAAGTGCAAGTACAAGTAATTTGGCTAGTACTTACAGACCAAGTCCACCTACAAATTTGACGGTAAATGAGTGCAATGGTAGGAAAATGCATATGGTAACAGAATCTGCAACAGAAACCCCTGAAAAGAGTGGTAATTGGATAGAACTAAATAATACACCCATAGGTCCGACTCCTGATGAGTTAAATGAGTAGATGAAGGCATTTAAAATAAAAGAACCAGAAGAAAAACCATTAGATGTAATTAGGTTAAAAATCGATATGGAAGAATTAATTTTAGGAACAATTGGTACCGAAAAGATAAAAAATTACCAGGATGATGAAATAATGTTTCTGTGCAAAAGTATTACATGGAGGGCAAAGAATTTACATGACAAACTAGAAGAAGTAGCCAGTGAGATTGGAATAGACTTTGCAAAAGTGAAAACGTTGCAGAAACCATACAGAGTAGACTTTTGTGAAAAGGATATTGAAAATTTGAACACGGCAGGAAGGCTGACACAGATAAAAGAGTTAATTGTGTTGTTGAGAAAATGGGGTGATGTGGACAGATGGAAGGTTAGATGGACAAAGAAGAATGAGAAAAGTACAGACAAAGGTTCATTGGCCTTTATGATAACTGAAAAAGAATCTGTTGCCAAAGAATACCCCATGAGAGAAACTCCAGGTGGTAGTTACGTACATGTTCCCTGGACTAGGCAGGACATACTGTCATTTACCAATGACTTTCCAAAGTTAAGAGAGAAGCCAGTTGAGTGGTACCGACAAGTAGAGAGGTTTGTAAAAGTCTCAAAAGTGTTGTGGATAGATTTAGATGGATTGTTTGACATAGTGGTACCAACAGATTTGTGGTCAGAATGTAAGATTACAGTTGACTGGCCAACTACAGAATATCCAAGAGATCCTAAGACAGGAGCTCCAGGTCCTGATGTGATGAAGAAATACGATAAGGTGATTACCTTTTTGAAGAATAAGATTCCTCCTAAAGAGACAGATTGGGTAAAAATCGATAGAACTACACAGGAAAGTAAGGAGTCTGTACATGCATATTATGAGCGATTGTTGTTAGTTTTCAAACAGTATAGTGGTTATGAAGAATTGAGTGAAAAAGACATGAGTCATTTTGTATACCGATTTGTGTTTGGCCTGAAACAAGAAATAAGTGATATGATTAAGCAACACATGATAAACTGGCAGAATGGAAGTGTAGATGAGGTACTGAGGTATGCTAAGTATTGTAGTGATGAAATAGAGAGTAAACAGCGTAAGTTGAAAGAGAAGGCAATGTGGGCACAGGTGAAGGTGGCAGAAAAACAAGAAGCTCAATTGGACAATAATAATGGAAATGAAACAGGACAGAATAAAATGCGACCGAACATAGGTAAAGGAAAGGGTCAAGTGAGTCTAGAAGAGGCCAAGAAGAAATGGCCATGTCATAATTGCGGAAAATTAGGGCATTGGAGAAACGAGTGTAAGTTCCCACCTAAACCTAATCCGGAACATCAATCATTAACTCCACAGGTGCAGAATGAGGTAGTTGTTCAACAAAGTCAGGTGCCGCAACCACCACTTCCCAACACTGTTAACCAGCAAAGATACAGTACAGAAACAGGATTCTACGGAGGAGAGCAGGTAACACAGTTGCCGCGAGCAGCTAACATTTCTCAGTATTGGTTGCGTCAGAGTGAGGATGACCCGGATGAAAGATTCTGACGGTGCGCAGGAGAGGGGAAAGAGTGCGTGCTTGGCGCAACTCTAGAGGTAGATCAGTCTGGTCCCTTTGTGGATGGAGAAGTGAATGGTGCAAATGTAACATTCCTTGTCGATACTGGAGCTACCCGTTCTACTGTTAGATCAGTGGAAATTCCAAACCTTCCTCTCTCAGGTGAATACATCCAAGTAGTAGGAGTAGCCAATCAGCAGATTAAAACCCCACTTACTGAATTGGTGGAAGTAAAAATTGGTTCTTTTAGCAAAATGCATAAATTTGTAGTGTGCGATTGTAGTCCTGTAAATCTTTTGGGTCGTGACCTTTTGTGCAAGATGAATTGCACAATTTATTGTACGCCAGATGGAATAGGATTTCAGACTTCAGATGAAGATGTTTTGTATAAAGTAACTTTGATGAATCAAGAACCTGAAACGAATGGTTTGTTTCCTGCATTTGATGCAGAAAAACTTCCAGAAGAACTAAAAAGCGCAGTAAAAGAAAGTGTGTGGGATTTTACAGGCGAAGACATTGGATTAATGAAAGAAGTTGATCCCGTAAAAGTGACAGTAAAAGAAGGGACAACTTACCCGAATACGCCACAGTACAAATTAACTCCAGAAATAATTGAAGGAATAACTCCTGTGATAAATAAGATGATTGAACAGGGAATTCTAAAAGAAATCATGAGCAGTCCATGTAATTCACCTATTATGGGACTGAAAAAGCCAAATGGAACATATAGAATAGTACAGGATTTGAGAAAGATCAACAAAATAGTTGTGCCCTGTTGTCCAATAGTGCCAAACCCTGCAGTAATTCTATATCAAATTCCACATGAAGCTGAGTGGTACACTGTGATAGATTTGTGTCACGCATTTTTCTCTATTCCTTTGCATCCAGATAGCCAGCCATTATTTGCGTTCCGGTTTGGAGAGCGTATTTTGGCATGGTGCCGAATTCCTCAGGGGTATACAGAAAGCCCCTCAATCTTTAATCAGATTCTAAAGAAATCTCTGGAAGATTTGAAAATGCCAGAAAAATCAGTGATGGTGCAGTATATCGATGACCTGCTGGTGGCATCGAAAACCAAAGAAGCATGTGTAAGTGATACAATTGCTTTACTGAACCATCTAGAGAAAAGAGGACATAAAGTGTCTCCTTCAAAATTACAGTTTTGTCAGAAAGAAGTCCAGTATTTAGGGCATAAAATTGAGAAAGGAGTGCGAAAGATAGCGACAGAAAGAGTAAGAATGATTCAAGGAATGAGAGCACCAATGACTCAAAGAGAGGTAAGAATGTTTTTGGGAATGGTTGGATATTGTCGACAGTGGATAAGTGGTTTCTCTTTGATTGCAAAACCATTACAAAAATTGACCAAGAAAGATGTAAAAGACCCTTTTGAGTTAAACAAAGAAGAAATGAAATCTTTCAAATAATTGAAAAAGAAACTGTGTGAGGCACCTGCATTAGGCATGCCTGATTATGAGAAGGATTTTGAGTTGTACTGCAGTGAAAGAGATGGATGTGCGTTTTCAGTACTGGTACAAAAACATGGAACAATGAAAAGACCAATCGCTTATTTTTCAGCTGTTTTAGATCCTATAGCAAAAGCATTGCCTGGATGTCTGAAAGCAGTTGCTGCTACTTGTTTAAGTCTGGAACAAAGTGAAGGTATAGTGATGGGGTATCCACTGAGAGTATATGTTCCCCATTCAGTAGAAATTCTTTTGACAAGAACAAAAACACAGTACATGACACATAGTCGGCTGACTAAGTACGAAAAAGTCATCTTGAGAGCTGAAAATGTGACCATAGATAGATGCATGAATGTAAATCCTTCTACATCATTGCCAGATGAGGAAAATATAATTGAACAGGACGAAGTAGATCATGATTGTCTGAACGTGCTGGAATATTGCACGAAACCAAGAGCTGACATAAAAGATGAACCGTTAAAGGAATCTGATTATGTCATGTTTGTGGATGGCTCATGCTTGAGAACAAAAGAAGGAGTTTTAAGCGCAGCTTACGCAGTGTGCACAGTGGCAACTGTGATGGAAGCGTCTTGTCTGAAAGGAATAAGGTCTGCACAAGTTGCGGAACTGATTGCTTTGATTCAAGCATGTAAATTAGGAAGAAATGTACGAGTCACGATTGTGACCGATAGCCAATATGGTTTCGGCATCGTACATGACTTCGGTCAGATTTGGTCACAAAGAGGATTTTTGACATCTGCAGGAACACCTATCAGAAATGGAGATTTTGTTAAAAAGCTGCTTGAGGCGATACAGTTGCCTAAACAAATAGCTGTAGTGAAGTGCAAAGCGCATAAGAAAAACGAAGATTACATAGCCGTTGGCAATAATTATGCTGATGAGATCGCTAAATATTGTGCAGAGAACATGGTGTCCATGAACAAAAATAGAGAAAGGGAGCATGTCTCTTGTCCTTTGCTTTTTACTAATACTGTCGAGACATGGGATGAAGTAAGGCAGTTACAAGAAACTGCAAGAGATGAGGAAAAAGATTACTGGATAAAAGCAGGATGTAGAAGACAGGAAAATAATGGTGTGTGGGTATACAGAGATGAAAGACCAGTTATGCCTGATAGCATGATTGCAGACATGGCACGGATGTACCATGGACAAGCTCATATTGGGAGAGATGCAATGATCAGACTTTTTAGACAAACCTGGTATAACCCAAAATTCAGAGCCATTGCTGAAAGTCTTTGTCAAAGATGTCTTATTTGTCAGCAGTTTAACCCAGGAAGAAAAACAGTAGTGAGTCTAGGAACAATAGGACGAGAAGGAGGTCCATTCACTAGAATGCAGTTGGACTTTATAGAGATGCCCCCTAGTAACAGACTAAGATATGTTCTAGTGGTCGTCTGTTTGTTCTCTCGTTGGGTGGAGGCATACCCCACAAGAAGGAATGATGGAACAACAGTGGCAAAACTTATGCTGCGAGAGTTCATTCCAAGGTATGGTTTTCCAGTCACGGTTGAGACAGATAGAGGAACACATTTTCAAAATGAGTTGATCCAATTGATTTGTGAAGCATTGAGTATTAAACAAAAACTACATTGTGCTTACAGACCAGAGGCTTCTGGGGTAGTAGAGCAGATTAATGGAACAATTAAAAACAGATTGGGAAAAATGTGTCAAGCTACAGGACTCAAATGGCCGGATGCACTGCCTCTTGTTCTGATGACCATCAGAAGCATCCCTGAAAAGAAAACTGGACTCAGTCCTCATGAGATGATCATGGGACGAGCAATGAGACAAGCACACGTACCTGTCAACAAGTTATTAACTATAACTGATGATCTACTACTGGATTATTGCAAGGGACTGGCTGATGTGGTGCGTTCTGTGTTTCATCAGGTTGGACCGGATGCGACCACTCTTGAAAGAAAACCAGCCCACGACTTGAATCCAGGAGACTGGGTCCGTATAAAAATCCACAGGAGAAGAAACTGTCTAGTTCCTCGCTGGGACGAACCACGACAGGTAATCCTAGTAACAACGACTGCAGTCAAGTGTGCAGGAGTGAAGAACTGGGTCCATGCCAGCCACACAATCAGAGTTCAAGAGCCTACTGATCGACATGTGAGTCGACGTCTGGAAGTGTGGGATAAAAGTTTAACGGCTGGGACAACAAGAATAAGAGAAAGGGTGCCAGAACTTGAAGATCGACCTGAAAGTCGACATCTGGAAACCCCAACGGCAAACACCTCTAAAGAAGAAGAAGAAGAAGAAGAAATTCAGAAATTCCAGAACTTGAAAGATCGACCTGTAAGTCGACATCTGGAAATATCTGACACAAATTCAGAATCTGATGATTCAGTTGAAAACCGTGAAGAATTCCAAAGGAGAACTTGGGGTTATAAACCAATTAGAGAAGAAACTGAGCAAGAAATTGAGTTAGATGAACAACCAAGTACAAGTTATGGTGGAAATCCTTCAGAAATAATATTAATAGATGAAGTAGGGAAAGAAGTACACAAAAAGTTAGAAAATCGAGAAGAACCCCGAGGAGCAATAGGGACAGATAGAGAAACAGAAGAACAGGGAAATTTAGAAGCAGAAAGGGAGGAAAACACCAAATCGGAAGAACACCGAGGAGGGACAGTAATAAGGGAAAACAAGAAGGAAAAGACAGATCCACCAGTAGGAGATGACGAGATCATAAGTTTCAAAATAAGAGACAATAGTGAAACAGTTGAAACAGAAACAGAAGAAAGTGGAGAAGAGGAAAAGGCAAAAACTGAATCAAGAAAAAGAAATTGGAAATCAGAAAGAGAAGAAAGAGAAGGTGAAGCCAAAAGGCCAAGAAAAGGAGATAATTGGCCCAACAGCTATATAAGAAAATTGAGATATAGAATAATAAGAGCGGGAGACGAAAGTGCTGAACAAGTGAATGAAGTAACAAGTCAAAAGGGACAAGAAAAACCCAGTGGAAAAAGATTACAAAAGTCCAAAAGGACAAAGAAAGTGAATGCAAAGTATTAGTCACCTGAGTGGCTGTATATTGCACTGACAGATTACAAAGAAGAAGAAAACACTCACGAGAACCAGAGACTGAGAAGTCGGATGGGAAAAGGTGAGATGCAACAAACTTGAAGTGAAGACTTATAGTGCTTCTGCCGGACATGACAATTTTACTGGATGTGACAAATCACCGGATGTGACAACGAAAGAAATTCTGGAGAGAATTAAAAGAAAGTACCAAGCAAAGACTTTTTGAGAGCAGAGTGGCATCTAAGTCATTTCTGAGGTGTAGTGACACAATTTTCTGAAACTTAACAAATAGAAAAAAAAGAAAAATGGAAAATAATAGGGATAGAAGAGATAAATGTGAGTTTATAAAAAGATGGTGCAAAATGTGCTGCTTTTGTACAGGGTTATTAATGACCATATGGATAGTTTTAGCAATCACAATTCCTATTAGTTTAGCTGTGATAGAAGCAAAGAATGATACTAAACCAGAAAAAGAAACTAATATTAAAGAACCAGTTATTTTAAGAAGTAGTGCAGAGTTACATAAGGATAAGTCAGTAACAGACTTTTCAAAAAATGTTTTTACAAAATTGTTGTATGAATATGTAGAGACAATGGATGTGAGAGATTGTTATGTTTGTATGCAGTTGCCTGCATCAGTGTCAGAAGGTGTGACTTATCATCACCTACCTCTAACTTATGGAATAACATGTAGTGTAATTGCAAGTTTATTTTATAAAACAGGTAGATTAGAATCTTATTATACTGACATAGATAAGATTTTTGCAAACATTCCAGTAGTACCAGAACTTAACAAAGTAAAACCAGCAAAAGTTTTAGGAGAATTTTTTTAGAACATAGAAAATTAACATTAGAAGAAATAGTTAGTAACAACCTTACCTGTGAGTTAAAGAAAGAAGAAAAAGTATTTTTAGAAATGGTTGAAGAAAGAAGAATGAAATTTCAAAAAGAAGCAATAAAAGAGGAAGGAAAACATCTATGGACGTTTGAGGAAGGAAATCATGAAGGGAAAAGATAAATGCAGCAATGACATTAGATTGGCCGCAAACAGGAAAGTTGTGTATTAGGAGAAATAAGACAGTCTATGACAATTACTTTGTAGGTTCCAGTATCTGCCATGACAATTATCAAATTCTGGGAGGTTGGGGATTCAAAGGTGGAAAAGATCCAATATTTCCAGGTATCTATTATATTTGTGGGAATAGAGCTTATTACAGGTTACCAGACCATTGGTATGGAACTTGCTATGTAGGCCTGGTCTTTCCAAAAAATTCACATGGACAGAGAAGAAAAGGGAACATACAAGATGATTAATAGCTTTACACGTAGAAAGAGGGAAAGTTTTTCAGAAATTGTAGGTGATATTTTTGGAGCATTGATACCAGCAGTGGGAATATCTTTGAATGCATTTAAAATTCGGAAGTTATCCACAGTAGTAGATCGTTTGTCTACAGATACTGCGGGAGGGTTCTTAATGGTAAATACCGAAATGGTTGCCATGAGAGCTATGGTGATGCAAAATCGGCTTGCCCTTGATATTCTTTTGGCAAAAGAGGGTGGAGTCTGTGGAATGTTGAAAGTCCAACATTGTTGTACTTACATTCCTGATAAAAGTGAAAATATACAGAAGTATATTACAAATATTACAAATTTGCACAAAGAACTAGTTCCACTGGAGGTTGAAAGTGTTTTGGGAAAACTTGGTAGAGGGTTTTCTTCAGTAGCAAATTGGTTGACCAGAATGAGTAGACTAATGATAGGGAAAGTTATAATAATAGCAACTGTAGTAATACTGTTAGCCATGGTGTTGAAAATAGTAATAACGTGTGTAAAAAGAAAAGTAAGACAAAATAAGATAAAAAGAAATAACAGAATAATGAAAGAGAGAGAGAGAGAAATGGGTGAAATTGAGTTGGAGAAAATGAAAGAAAGCATGTATAAGGAGACAAAAAGGCAAGATGAAGAAGAAACAGATGTGTAAATGACAGAAAGCAAAGGATAAAAGACATGCTGCCTGAAAAGAAGTATAACTTGGGTTTTATGTGGTGATTTAAAAATCACCAAAGGGGGAGTTGATGGAGCAGGGAAAATAATTTTTTTAACCCCTAACAAATTTTATAAATAATTAATAAAATGTTCGTTTAAATGTATTAATCAACACTGTATGTATGGGAAAGATAACATGCCAATGTGTGTGCTAAATAATCTATTAATGGATGTCCGTGTGTCTAATTATAACGTAAAAATAAATGCGTACTAATAAAAAATAAATGCATGTTTTTGTGCTTCATAGAAATAAAACGTGTCGTTGCAAAAACAATAGTGATGGTAAGTAAGGAACAGCTTAAATGTTGCTTTCTGCTAGGTAATAACTAATTGGGGTACGTAAATGACGGGAGGGAAACTAAAAGGCTATTTTTCTCTATTTTAATTATGTTTTGTTTGCCTCAAATTAGTGCTTCTAAAGTATAACCGAGTGGCGATATAAAATGGCCGCCAGTGGGAAGATGTGTGCAGGCGCAAGGGGACATGTGACACGGGATGAAGTCGGAGAAAAAACTAAACCTCGTGATGTTACTGAGAGGCTAGGATGCGAGAAATGGTCAAGGCTGATGTGACCTAATTGAACTGATAGTGTGCCGTGATGATCAGCAGAAGACCCGTGGGAAACCAGTTTAAGAGAAAGGACAATGACTGCGGAGTTCTCGAATGTATCGAAAGAAGTTACAAATGTACTGATCGAAACGGATGGAAACATGTCTTGAGCGTATGGGAAAGGAAATGATCCAAGGACCATTGGATCCAAGAGAACTTGATTAAAAGAATGAATAAGATGACATGCATGGACCAATGAAAGAAAAGCGTGTTATTAATGTTGCAACAATTAGTTAGCAAAGTTAGAATTAGGGTATAAGAGGGCCTACTCTTAGTGGGAGGGGGTCAGTCGGAGTTGCAGTCACAGTCAGGAGCGGAGTTGGAGAGTCGTGTTGGTGTTGGTGGCTTCCAGTGCTGGGTGGTCCTGATCGATCCCTTACTGAGCGGGAGATGCTGAAAGACTGTTAGATGAGACGGGTTGCAGGTAGCTGATGCTGACGAGCTGAAGTTGCTGTTGCTGTCTTAATTTTCCAGTTGAGTATGAGAATCAGGTTATTTCTAATTCTTAAACTTAGGTTAAAAATCATTAGGCTAAATTAGAAAGGTAGACAGGTAATTAGGGTTTTGGCTTCATGACAAAAATTTCCTTTCTGCAATAAATTGATTATGCTTAATAAATATTTGGATTTAAGAATGAATAATTGAAATAAAGTTTAAATTCTTTCTCATGCTTTTAAAATTATATAAAATTTAAGATTCTTTAAACCAAAATGACTCAGTGGTTATTTTCCTAAATGATTGTGACATCAGTAATTGGTTATTGTGATTCAGCTGGTCTTAATCACTATGAACTAATTTTTTACATGAATGATTCATCGAAAAAAACAAGGAGCAGGAATATCTTAAGAAATAACTAAAAGAAAGCGACAAGTTAAGGTAATAAGATATCCCGGCTCCTTCCAGCGGTACATAAATGGTGTTCTCCATTTAGTTCTCATGCTTCTCCTAGGAGTACAGAATTTCATAAAAGTGTAAAGGAAATCCAGGTGTGTGCGTGTGTGTTAGGCGATGTTTATGGGCCCCATCGTCATGTGGATGTGAGAAAATATAGTTTGCCCCTGGATGACCTATAAGTGACCTAGGAGGAGAATAGTTTTTATTGTACGCGCTGCATCACTGTACAGTCGCGTTGACTTAGAACTAAAGTTTGTGCTTAAAATACTCTAAGATATTGCATTCTAATTATCCTGGGAACATGAAACTGTCTTCACAATGATTTCTTCATTTTTTAAACTTTTTTTAAATTTCTTTATTGAAGTTTAAAGGTGTCATAGGACGCGTTACAAGTTTCTGAGGTTTGGGTGGCGACAGTTACATAGAGCTCATGGACAAGGGCTTAACTTTGGCTGAGGACTTCGGGTGAGAGATCGCTCACCGGAGTATAAGACTTTCTATATTGATTGTAATGCTTAACATGTCATGTAATGGTGTGTGTGTGCTTGCGGTCATGTATTTTTTTGGGGGGGGGCGTAAGATGTTCTGTTTTCAAGGGTGGTGAGTACCGTTTTACTTTGAGGCTGTGGGGTGACCCAGTTCTGTTGTCAAGGGTGGTGAGTACAATATTACTTTGAGGTTGTGGGGCTGTGAGTGCACCAGTTCTGGTTTTCAAGGGTGGTGAGTACCCTATTACGTTGAGGTTGTGGGGCGGTGAGTGCCCAGTTCTGGTTTTCATGGGTGGTGAGTACCCTATTACGGTGAGGTTGTGGGGCGGTGAGTGCCCCAGTTCTGGTTTTCATGGGTGGTGAGTACCCTATTACGTTGAGGTTGTGGGGCGGTGAGTGCCCCAGTTCTGGTTTTCAAGGGTGGTGAGTACCCTATTACGTTGAGGTTGTGGGGCGGTGAGTGCCCAGTTCTGGTTTTCATGGGTGGTGAGTACCCTATTACGGTGAGGTTGTGGGGCGGTGAGTGCCCCAGTTCTGGTTTTCATGGGTGGTGAGTACCCTATTACGTTGAGGTTGTGGGGCGGTGAGTGCCCCAGTTCTGGTTTTCAAGGGTGGTGAGTACCTTATTACGTTGAGGTTGTGGGGTGGTGAGTGCCCCAGTTCTGGTTCAAGGGTGGTGTGTACAATTTTACGTTGAGGTTGTGGGGTGGTGAGTGCCCCAGTTCTGTTTTCAAGGGTGGTGAGTACCATATTACCTTCAGGTTGTGGGGTGGTGAGTGCCCCAGTACGGTCTGGTGGGTGGTGAGTGCCCAATACTGTGTTGTGGGGTGGTTAGTGCCCCAATACTATTTTCTTTGTTTGTGTTTACCCCATTACCGGGCTGTCTAGTGATGATTGGTATTAGCTCAGAGGCATAGGCTTGGTGCTATGTTAAGCCTTCTCCTCGCAGTGTTTATTTTATTTTTCCCTAAGGGAGGAGGATGGGGTTAATCATTTATTTCGTGCATGCACATTCTTAGTTTTGTGATTGTGAATGCATATTCTTAGTTTTGTGAATGTAATGTATTTAGTGATGTTTCCATTTATTGGCATTACTTATGCTTTTAGTTTCCCTAAGGAAGGGGGATGTGTTATAACTTACTTGTTACCATTCCTCTTCTTTAGCTACGTCTTCCCTACTGCTCAGCCAGGATGAGTGCTGGTGTGCTTGATGATGTTTGGAATGCTGGATGTTTGATGATGTCGTGGAATTCATGGGTGGATCTGAGTGTCAGTTGGAGTGTGCAGGCTGAGCAGCAGGGAGGCTGCTCCTGGTGGGGCTTTCTCATACGTACCTTCTTCTACCTTATTACAAGAAACTTAACCTGGAACTAAGCTTGAATAAATCTACCTTCTTTTATACAACATGTTTTTGTTTCAACTGAGTAATAGTCACAGGCATAGATATTGAACAGATTAAGGCGGTAGGAGTTTGTCCATTGGGACTGCGGTCCCCTTCCTACTTAGTGTAACTGGATCAGCCATCGAGGTTATATGTGGAGACAATTAGGTAAGACCTGCATGGAGACATACTGTATGGTGATATTGTTCATGTGTATGATGGCCGGGGCCGGTGTGTCTCGAAGCCCTCATGCTGAGCAGTAAGTTGCATGAACCTCAAGATGATGGGGGGAGGGGAGAAAAGAAGGAAAGGTAAAGAAAGATTGCTTGGAGGAGGATGACTAAGCATCAGCACAAGAAAGGACTGAGAGGGTGACCTCAGTGGGATCATGTGTGGGTGGGGGGGCCTTTTGGCACAATGGCGCTTGTTGCCCATGCACGATTCGCCGGGTCCGCCATTTGTGTGAAAGCAGGGAGACTGGCTCTCCGCGCGTGGTGGGTGTGCTGTGCTGGAAGAAGAAGATATTCTGAAATGCTTTGAGCCTGCATGTCAGTCAGTCCTCATTCTCTCATCACAGGCGAATGAACCACTTGGGTCTAGTGAATCACACGCTTACGCTCACAGGATGCAGCCCTGGTCTCCAGGTGTAAATTTTAACATACCAAGATAGATCACACTTCTCCACTGTCTACTGTTACCGAATTTGTCAAAGATAAAATGGCCTTAAATGAGACATCTTAAAATGGTGCTCTATCTAGCTCCCCCATGTGCAGAAGTCAAGCGTTAGTAAGATACTTGTAATGAGAGTGTCTTGTACTGCATCAAGGTGAAGAAAACAGTGCAATAGTGGTGTACTGTTCCTTAAACTGCTGCCTCCTATGCTGAAACTGGCATGTCTCACAAGTTGGGAAACAGCTGCATAATAAAAAGGAAACACATATAGAGCCCACCTAGGGCCCGCTTTATGAGTGGCCTGTAAATTCCGATGGGGCTGGCAGTAGTGTGGTTCTGCTGCTTGCAAGGAAACTGGCCCCTTTGGCTATTGTTGGGGTTTAGTAAAATACAGCCTTGTCACGGTTCAATGGGCCCCTCATGGCTCTGGGCTCGGTGCCACTGCACCTGCTGCGCCAATGGTGGTCACGCCCCTGGTGGCTGGTAACAGGAGTTGCTGGGCTCATCGGAATTATAACTTGTGATGTTTCACAATCAGATTTCAGCTGCTGAAGGCGGGCAGAGTGTTTGTGTGAAACACCACGGAAACACATATGGGGATGGGTGCAGAGACACTGATTCCTACATATTTACGCCCCAAAATCTTATGATCTCTGTTATTACCCAAACTCTGGAATTATCAGGACCTGCTATAATAGTAACTCTGAGGGGTGAAATTCCAGGGTTTTTAAGGGCCAATCTTAATGAGGTGTTTCATACTGAGTCATACCTAACGCTGAGAATGACTCGTTCTGAAAACTCAATGGAAAACAACAAATGCTGCCATCGCCTCTCCACGCAGCCTCCTCTCCCTTCTCAGTCTGTTGAACAAAAAGTAGATTATTACAACAGCAACAGATGTACGCTTGCATCCCAGCTTATGGCGCACTGTCAAGTTCACACTGTACCACAGAACTGCGATAACTGTCTGCCTCCTTACACACCCCGCCTACAAACCCAGAATCAGTCCCATTTTATGAAACATTCCCTGAGATAAGATAAGACAGGATGGGTGAGGGACTTGTCGCACACATTCAGAGATATTGATATGAAATTTTATATTACGTGATAGCGATAGCCTATTATACATATATATATGTATATATATTACCTAGTGGTTACCCGGTCACCACTGGGTAGTTATAGTTAGGATCGTGTTTCCATGGGAAATGCCTTTATTGCATTGCTAATAACTGTGGCACCGTTTGACGAGTCTACACTTAACTGTCCCAAAAAGTACTACTTTATAATAGTTTGTGCATGGAAAGTTTCTGGCTGATCTGTCAAGTGGGAGCCAAGAAAAAGGAGAGTCCCAGAACGCGTATTTTCCATTCATTTTATCATTGAAAATTTAGACACGTCTACAGCTTGAACCGCTGAACAGATTTACACCAAATTTGGCAGAAAGCTAGATCCTGGTCCAGAAAGAGTGCTTTCTGTGATTTGGAGTAAATCCATTCAGGAGTTTTTAAGCAAATAATGCTAAAATACTTTGCATATATCTCACCGTGGAGGCTTCGTAAAAGCGACAGATCTCATACTGAGATCTGATTGGCTGACACCAAATCAACAACAATGTTTGCGGCAGCCATCTTAGGACTCGGAACTCAGTTCCAAGTCTTAAGAAAAATGTTTTTAAAAAAAGACATAAGGGTGCAGGGTCAGGATACTCTGATCCCTTAGGCCTAGTGGCTGAGGGAACCCGCCTCGAGCCAAAAATGTTTTTGTGTTTTTTAATTTCGGAGGATGAGGAAAAAAGTGTGGGCTCCCATGTGTTTAAAAAACATGCCCCCCGGGTTGGGCCAGGGCCTTGGGGGACAGCACATAAGATATTTAAGTGGGGTCCCCCTCCCCATGGCTGTAAGAGGCCCCAAAACCCCATGCCCATGGGCCGATATCTTTTTAAAAGTTATGGGTCATGTGGCCACCCTCCCTGGGCCTAAAAAGGCCCTGGGAACCCCAACCCCCAGGGCTGTCTCAAAAATAAAAGGGAAGGGGCACGTAACCCCCCTCACCAAGCCTCTAAGAGGAATCGGGGACCCCATCCCCCAGGGAAAATATTATATTAAAGGGGAGGGGGCTGCTTGGCCCCCCTCCCCAAGCCTGAGGAGGCCCCAGGGACCCCATTCCCAGGGCAAAACCTTACAAATGGGAAGGGGGCCACGTAAGATACTCTAAAAAATTCCGCCTAACAAATATTTGTCATCAATTCTTCAATTCCTCACATGCACAACTGCCTCGCAATCAAACATTATGACTCACATGCCCATGCAATATTGCGACATGTCAGGCATGGCGACATGAAGGATGTACGCAATATGCCACAGGTGGCCACCGTTGATTTATTTAAGATGTTTTATAAAGCGCTTGCATGCTGCCATGCTTGTCACTTCAGAGCACTGTGAGAGTACTTAGTAGGGGAGAGCAGAGGCAGAGAATGGAACCTGAAACAAAGGATGTTCCTCCCCATCTTCATTGATTAAAAGACCCGCTCTTGCCGGAATCAAAAAGGGGGGTTCACAAGTCAAATCCATTATTGAAGGGAACCAAACCTGGGATACCCAAAACGGTGTCACCACTACTACCTGGCACTTCTCCAACCTCACCTTCAACAGAACTCTCTGTATCATCGCAAAAGGAGGAAATGCATAAGCTCTCATCCCCTTCCATGACTGTTTAAATGCTTGATCTAATCTATTAATAACAAGCCTATAAACATTTCCTTCCTTTTATATATATAAAATACTTCCTTCAACAATTCTAAGCTTAAACCAAACTAAAATATATATATTTAATCAGTAAAGAAAAATCATACTTATCTCCACAGGAGCAGCGTTCAAAAGAGGAGGAATGGTCTGTGCATGGACTTCTTATGACCTATGTGTTCTGGTTTTAGTTTGTTGTGTAATTCTAAAGTTCTTTAAAGGTGCTGCAGGAGTGGCATTAAAAGATTAAATGCATAATGGTTTCCTCCGGTCTTGAAATGAAATACTAAGTATGAAATCAGCTTTTTCGTCCAAGTTTCAAACAAATAAATTGTAGGCTACATTTACTCAACAACAACAAGATCAGATTGTTTTAACAATGGAGCCCCGGATGTGTGTGGTACAATGGGGCTTCATTGTGATCACATCAATTTTTAATTTCCTTGGAGAAGATTAGACACAAGTAAAAGAAAGCGGTGCCACTAATTAAATGGCCGCCATGGCGCCACCGCCTGAGGTCTGGCACCGGATACCGTCACAGTTTTCTCCTGTTCTGAATATGTGGCCTTGTCACGGGCTGGCATAAACTGTGATCTGAAACATTTATAAGCCAATTGTATTTGATCTTAAGCAAACTCAGTGTGTCAATGGGCAGGGAAGCAGCTGGGTGTCAGCGGGAATTCTTGGCTTCCAAATTTATTTCAGAGGCCAAGTTGGCAAATTGTGTAAGGGTCTGCGAGCTACATGCAGCGGAGCAGCATGAAGGGTGAACATCCTTCCATTGCTGCTTTACTTAAATACCTGTTTAAAATGTTAAAATGTGTAACTCGCTTTAAACTTGTCTAGCTCATTTCAGTATATCTTCATAATTTGTTCATTTGGCGAACTGGTTCATTTCAAGCGAAATGTTCGACATATACGATATGAATTATTAAATAATAACCAGATTAATGTGGCTGAAACTGTAAATGCAGGCATTAAAAGAACCCCTGGCATACACTCTGCTGGAAATTGGGCGTCCAATGGCATCAATTTATGTTCCCAGCTTTGCTGTACAGTCGCGTTGACTTAGAACTAAAGTTTGTGCTTAAAATACTCTAAGATATTGCATTCTAATTATCCTGGGAACATGAAACTGTCTTCACAATGATTTCTTCATTTTTTTAAACTTTTTTTAAATTTCTTTATTGAAGTTTAAAGGTGTCATAGGACGCGTTACAAGTTTCTGAGGTTTGGGTGGCGACAGTTACATAGAGCTCATGGACAAGGGCTTAACTTTGGCTGAGGACTTCGGGTGAGAGATCGCTCACCGGAGTATAAGACTTTCTATATTGATTGTAATGCTTAACATGTCATGTAATGGTGTGTGTGTGCTTGCGGTCATGTATTTTTTTGGGGGGGGCGTAAGATGTTCTGTTTTCAAGGGTGGTGAGTACCCTTTTACTTTGAGGCTGTGGGGTGACCCAGTTCTGTTGTCAAGGGTGGTGAGTACAATATTACTTTGAGGTTGTGGGGCTGTGAGTGCACCAGTTCTGGTTTTCAAGGGTGGTGAGTACCCTATTACGTTGAGGTTGTGGGGCGGTGAGTGCCCAGTTCTGGTTTTCATGGGTGGTGAGTACCCTATTACGGTGAGGTTGTGGGGCGGTGAGTGCCCAAGTTCTGGTTTTCAAGGGTGGTGAGTACCCTATTACGTTGAGGTTGTGGGGCGGTGAGTGCCCCAGTTCTGGTTTTCAAGGGTGGTGAGTACCTTATTACGTTGAGGTTGTGGGGTGGTGAGTGCCCCAGTTCTGGTTTAAGGGTGGTGTGTACAATTTTACGTTGAGGTTGTGGGGTGGTGAGTGCCCCAGTTCTGTTTTCAAGGGTGGTGAGTACCATATTACCTTCAGGTTGTGGGGTGGTGAGTGCCCCAGTACGGGCTGGTGGGTGGTGAGTGCCCAATACTGTGTTGTGGGGTGGTTAGTGCCCCAATACTATTTTCTTTGTTTGTGTTTACCCCATTACCGGGCTGTCTAGTGATGATTGGTATTAGCTCAGAGGCATAGGCTTGGTGCTATGTTAAGCCTTCTCCTCGCAGTGTTTATTTTATTTTTCCCTAAGGGAGGGGGATGGGGTTAATCATTTATTTCGTGCATGCACATTCTTAGTTTTGTGATTGTGAATGCATATTCTTAGTTTTGTGAATGTAATGTATTTAGTGATGTTTCCATTTATTGGCATTACTTATGCTTTTAGTTTCCCTAAGGAAGGGGGATGTGTTATAACTTACTTGTTACCATTCCTCTTCTTTAGCTACGTCTTCCCTACTGCTCAGCCAGGATGAGTGCTGGTGTGCTTGATGATGTTTGGAATGCTGGATGTTTGATGATGTCGTGGAATTCATGGGTGGATCTGAGTGTCAGTTGGAGTGTGCAGGCTGAGCAGCAGGGAGGCTGCTCCTGGTGGGGCTTTCTCATACGTACCTTCTTCTACCTTATTACAAGAAACTTAACCTGGAACTAAGCTTGAATAAATCTACCTTCTTTTATACAACATGTTTTTGTTTCAACTGAGTAATAGTCACAGGCATAGATATTGAACAGATTAAGGCGGTAGGAGTTTGTCCATTGGGACTGCGGTCCCCTTCCTACTTAGTTTAACTGGATCAGCCATCGAGGTTATATGTGGAGACAATTAGGTAAGACCTACATGGAGACATACTGTATGGTGATATTGTTCATGTGTATGATGGCCGGGGCCGGTGTGTCTCGAAGCCCTCATGCTGAGCAGTAAGTTGCATGAACCTCAAGATGATGGGGGGAGGGGAGAAAAGAAGGAAGGGTAAAGAAAGATTGCTTGGAGGAGGATGACTAAGCATCAGCACAAGAAAGGACTGAGAGGGTGACCTCAGTGGGATCATGTGTGGGTGGGGGGGCCTTTTGGCACAATGGCGCTTGTTGCCCATGCACGATTCGCCGGGTCCGCCATTTGTGGGAAAGCAGGGAGACTGGCTCTCAGCGCGTGGTGGGTGTGAGAGTGGGTCAGCAGGCCCAGTATATAGGATAGTGTATGTGAAACTATGGGCTCATAAGGGAGGGGTATCTGCGCGTATCAGTTCCCGTAACTGAATAAGCATGGTGTCCGAGGCCGTAGCTATGGGTCGTTTACGGAGACAAGGGGCTTCCTCCCAATGCAGGGTTGTACTCTCCGCTTGCCCCCATCAGAGGAGCGCCCTGTGCCAGTGTGAGACTACTCAAGGTTGGGTGGCCCTCCAGTGCAGCGAGAGGGTCCTCTTGGCTAGCAGCAAGGCCAGATTTGCGAATCACGTTCCCAGGGCAGTTGCTTCTCATGTGTCCAGTGTAATTAGTTCATTAACGACACCCAGGGTGTCATGCACTGCGCTCCAATAGTGAGCTATGGAGGAGCATGACCGTGCATGTGTTGGAGGTCAGCTGCTGGGGATTGACATCTAGGGCACACAAGGTGTGCCTTGGGAAATATGCGGTTTAGTCTGGACGGTGTGAGATAGGCTCTGTGGAGCATCATGTATTTATTATTTTGCAAGCATGCGTTACGAGAGACGCTTTGTGGAGATTCAAGGGCCTTGCTCCATTCAGAATCATGCAGGGGGCAAGCAATGCCATCCTCCCACACTTGACAAAGAGCTGTCAGGGAGATCCCCATGTGTTCTCTGGTGGCCTTACAAAGCCAGGTTATCAGATGGAGTCCAGCACCCATGGTGTATAGAGTGTGTATAACAGCGTGGGGGCTCTTCGTCTACAGTGCGTCACATGTGTCGGCATGTTGCCAACAATTGTCTGTGAAGATGAAACTAGCCCTGGGGATATGTCATAGTCTTGATGCAGCTGTTCAAATGTGAGTAGCTGGCAGTCTTGGAATAAACTGACCACAGTCTCTATGGACTGAGCATGCCAGGGGGAAAGGTCTTCAGACATGAAGGACCAGGGAAATCTCTGTACCCTATGAAATGGGGAATCATGGGAGTTTACGGTTGCACGTGGCACATCAGTTGAAAGACCTGGGCAATGCACTTCCGGGTCAACCCATACGTGTAAGGACCAGGAACGTTGCAGTTTAATAGTGGGGAGTAGGAACTAGTGAAGGATGTCTGGGGCGGGGGTGTAGGGGTCTGACCCCAATGCTAGTTTTAAATAAATTCTTACCCGCAAGCCAGTGGATACCCATTGGATTTGGGCAGCAAGATAGTATGAGTCGAAGAAGGAGTGCCCAGTCCTCCGTGCCCCACCGGTAGTTGTCATTTCCTTAGGGCTATTCAACACCGTTTGTCATCCCACATCAGTTCTCCGAGCATAGAATCTCGTTCCCGCAAAAACTGTCTAGGCAGGTAGACTGGCACACTGGCAAAATAGTACAGTAATTAGGGAAGGTCTACCATTTTAGAGAGGGCTATTTTGCCCATGAGGGCAAGGGGTAGGCGCTTGCAGTACCGAATTTGGGACTTTAGTGATGTGAGTGCTCTCTTCTGGCTACTCTCAAACCGATCTTGCTACGAGTGGTATAAGCAGATGCCTAACTAACAAAGCGTTGTATTTGCCCATGCCAGGTGTACACCTCCGATGTTGCGAGGGTGCTTTATGGCGCAGGGAGAAGATGCACAATTTTGACAGTTTAATCGCAGACCAGCTTCCGCCTCGAGCCCCCAGAGGGCCGTGTGTATCGCCTCAACGCCTGTGGTGGCATTTAGAAGATAGAGAAACAGATCGTCTGCATACAGTGACACCGTGTGTGGTGCCATCCAGGTGGATACCACAATGCACACCCTCCGATCTGAGGTGGAGAGCCGAGGGCTCCATAGCATGGGCGAAAAGTATGGGGGATAGAGGGCAGCCCTGATGGGTTCTGCGGCCTATCAAGAATGAAGCAGAGATTAAATGGCCAATTCATGCACGTGAGGCAGGGTGGTATATAGCAGTTTTGTATAGGCTAGGAGAGGCCTACCAATTCCAATCGCAGTTAGTACCTTGAAGAGATAATCCAAGGATAGTGTATAAAATGCCTTCTCCAGGTCGAGAATCAAACACGCCGCTTGGGAAACTCGATACGAGGCCTGAACCAACACATGGACCAGCCTCCTGGGGTTGTACGATGTGCTGCAGCATGACACAAACCCGTTTTGTAGGAGTTGGACATAATAGTCTGCAAGAATCGTCCCCAATATTTTATAGTTCGTGCCCAGGATAATGATGGGTCGATAAGAGGATAGGTGGGTGGGATCCCTGTCCGGTTTGAGTAGGGAGACAATGAGGGACTCTCGAAGGGATGCCAATAGTTCTCCAGTATTAAGTGCTTCATTGTACACATCAGCCAGCTTGGGGGCGAGGTGAGTGGAGTACTCCAAAGAGAGTCCATCCAGTCCTGGCGTTTTGTTGCCCGCCAAGTCATAGATCGCCTTTTTCACCACAGCCACTGTAATCAAATAATCGAGTTCTTTGCGCTCAATGGCACTGATGCTAGTTACCGGCAGGGGGGTCAAGAACTCCCTTACCAAGTTTGGGGGTGGGGCGGGCGGCACTCGATATAGCAATGAGTAGTAGTCGTAGAACACTTGCAATATGGCTTGCCGGGAACGGAGAGGGGAGCCTATGTCCGAAGTTATTTCAGTAATGGGGAGGTGGTGGTCTCCTGGCACCCTGGTTTGACCCTAGTGGAGTGCATCTGGGCCGTACACGCAGCAAAGTTGTAACAGTGGAGATGCTGTATGAGGGTAGCAAGTCCCTCCCTGGCCGTTGCTAGTGTCCGGCACACATCATCGTCATGGGGGGCTTGAAGATCGAGATTTGCTAGAGACTCCTCAGTTGCTTTGAGGTACCTGTCCAGCTCTCGGCGAACACCCAATATGTTTTGAATACACATGCCCCTGGTGACTACCTTGAAGGAGACCCACTCAACGGCATGTGTAGTGGCTGTGGCAAGATTTTCAGCAAAATAGCGACTTATATGAGTACGTTGGATATCTCTGGAGATTGGGTCGTCCAGGACTACTCGGGGCAGGCGCCATGAAGGAATTGGCGGAAAGGGAGCACTCCAGTCTATGTCTGTTATGTGGGCGGCATGGTCAGAGATGACTCGAACAAGATAGTTTCAATGTTTCAGCCACGGCAGTATAGAAGTAGAGCAAAGGAATCGATCCAGGTGGACGTATAAGTCATGGGGGGCTGAGCAGTGTGAATATTGCCTGATGTGTGAATTATGTGCTCTCAAGGCGTCCAACAGGGACCAGCATTGGATCCAGTGGGTAAAGTGCAATGAGTGTTGGTGGGCCAGTGCTTGAGGGAGAGGTGGGTGGGACCTTTCTAGATGAATATCTATGACGCTATTACACCCAGCACCCAGGGGATGTCCACTCATTGAGCCAGCACCCTGGACAGGGAGGCCCAGAAATTGGATTGATCCGAGTTCGGCGCATAAATACAACCCAGTAGCACCTGAACACGGTTCAGGCAACCCTCTACAAAGACATCTGCCCTCCTTATCAACAATTGTATTATGAGTTTGGAAGGGTGTGCCTGCTCGAATCCAGAGTAAAGCGCCCCGTGCATAGGCAGAATATGTCATGCCGTATATTGTACCCCGCAAACACAAGGAGATGATGAAGGGAGCGCCGAAACCTTTCAGACACTCACCCCCAGTCACAGATCTGGGTTGAATCTATCATCGTTCTTTAGCTCACTTCACCACCCCAGTTCAAACCCAGCTATATGCAAATCAGTCTTGACCCTGTGCCTCATGGGAACAGTCCAGCCCGAACTGCCAAGCCAGGTCTTCCCTGGACTGGAAACAAGCATCCTAGTATAGCTGGGTCTGAACTGGGGTGGCGAAGTGAGCTAAAGAACGATGATGGATTCAACCCAGATCTGTGACTGGGGGTGAGTGTCTGAGAAGTTTCAGCACTCCATCCATCATCTCCTTGTGTTTGTATATCGTACCCCTCCAACATTTGGTCAGCTGTTGGAGCTCACCACTAGTGAGATGAGTTTCCTGTAAGAAACGAATGTGAGAATTTTGTCATCTGATGTAGGAGTAAATGGAGTAGCTGCAGAGTGCTGTGTGCATGTCCCTAACGTTAAGTGTTAAAACCTAGTCTGGAGGTGAGGCGCCATGAAGCAAGGATATGAGGATATGTGTTGGGGCAGTGTGCCATTGTGCGATTTCCAGTTTTACGCCCCCCACCCGTCTACGTGAGGCAGATGTTATGTTGCTTATGCTGCAGGGGAAACAACTATGTAAACATAGGAACAAATGTAAACAATACCAAGAGCCTGCAGCAATCCGGTGCATGCCCAACCGGTCTCATAAGGAACTGTCCGTAATTGGGTGAGGGGGTTATTAGACAGTGACCATAGTGAGTAAATGGGGAGGTTTTGGGTGGCAGGCAGGGAATCTGTGTATTTGGCTGTATGGGCATATGAAGCTGTGTCGGCAAACTGTGGAGCAGGACTACGATGATCAGATGTCTCATGGGGGCTGGGGGGGATTCACCATGGACAGAGTTGGCGTAGCTCCCCAACAACCAGGCAGCCCCCCCCCGATCAGGGTAGCGCTCTTCGGGGCAAGCTGCCCCGTCAACAGGTAGCACATCTGGGCAGGAAGGGCATCAGATCAATCCATCAACTGTCTGCGGGGTGACCAAAGGGCGGGTGAATGACTGGTGAATGACCCCATGTGGCGAGATGGGCCGGAGATGTCGTCATCCTCACTGACAGTTGAGTCTGCTTCAGAATCTGATGGTGACTGTACCATTATGGTGTAGTCAGGGAACAGTCAGACCTTACAGTTTTCAAAGTCGAGTGGAGCCTTTCTCAGACCCTTCTGGGAGCCCCGCTACCCGTGTGTTATTGCGCCGAACACACCCCTCGGCATCCTCTGCCCTGCTATCCAGGCGCTGGACCCTCTTGATGAGGTCCCGAGTATATTCCTTGGTCTACTAGTTGAGGTTTGATATCTTCCATAGAGTGCTCTGTGTCTGACACCCTGGAGCAAGTTTCCGCTGGTTGTTGCGCATCAGGCCAAATTCGGTGCGGAGGACCGAGAGGTCTCTATGGCGAATAGGATAGCATCCAAGTTTGTCAGGAGAATTCCCGGGGACTGGCTGACTGTGGATATTGTGATGCAGCCTGGTCTGGGGACAGGCACGCCTTCTTGCCGGCTTCTGGTGGCCCATCTCAGGTCCGGGGCTGGGATATGGAAAAAGGTCAATTGGCTCAGGTGTAGCTGGTATGTGCTGAATGAAGGAGCAGGCCCCCAGGCAGAAGGGGTGGTGCAGTGCAGGGTGAAAAATAAGAGTCACCAGTGGTTTGTGCTGTCTGTAGTACTGGTGGTGACTGCTTGTGGGAGGCACAGCCGCATACCAGCAAGTGTCAGAGCCCTCGGGTGCCCGTATGTCCAAAAGCCGAGATCCAGAGTAGATCACAGCCGACACCCCATGGCTTATCCTGATCACTAATGCCACTGTTCGTCTCCTATCTCATCGCCGGCGGGGGGAGCGCTTCAGAGGTCACCCAA
Source organism: Calotriton arnoldi (assembly GCA_963921515.1). Lineage (NCBI taxonomy): Eukaryota > Metazoa > Chordata > Amphibia > Caudata > Salamandridae > Calotriton > Calotriton arnoldi. The sequence continues at coordinate 1,825,255 of CAWUFW010001404.1, read as the reverse complement.
CCATCCACCCCTTTGCCAGATTCCCAGCCTGGCCTCCATCGGCCCATCAAAGTGTTACAGTGCCTGTAAGCCTGCCTGGCTCCAGGAGGGTTCCTCAGTCCTTCTCCCGGGCCCCCCTGCGGGCTCGCTCCACCAAATAGGGTCCATGCAGGCCTCGAGAAATCAGTAAATCTGCTCGTCCCTCCCTGTACGTGGGCTCGTCTCTGTCAGGCGCGGTTTATGTGGGCCTGGAAAATGCCCTCTTCTACCTTGTCATCCTCTTTCCTGAGAGCACAGGTTGATCAGTTCCGGCCCGTGGGGGGAGGTGGGGGGGATTTAACAATTTATGAGTCCCAGAATCAAGGGGGTGGTCACAAACAGCCCCTCCCTGAGGTTGTCAGTGCAGAGGCCCTCTCCGATTGAGAAGATCACCTTGCAGCTGTTGGTGCTTTCTTCGATGCGGTCCACTAGGTCTTTTTCTTGGTGTCTCTTATTTGCTGGTGATAGCGTCTGAGTGCAGGATTCTAGGTAGTTCTGTTGGTTGTGTCATCGATGGCTTTCCATTTCTTTTCATTTCGGTCTTCCAGATCAAAGACAAGGTGACTGAGGAGAGTGTAGGCTCTGGAGTCGATGATGAGCGGAGCAACGAAGTCGTGAGGAGGTAGGTAAAGGTGTCTAGTGGCCCAGGTGGTTGGTAGGCGAAGGTTCTGTTCAGGGTGAAGGTTTTGGAGATTTGCAGCGTGAAGTGCAGCTGTTCCATGAATGGGGAGGCATTCTCTGTGGATGTTGTGCATTTGATGGATTCCTTGTAGATAATAGTGAGTCCTCCTCCTGGCTTGTGATGGCGGTCCTGCTGAGCGATCTTGTATCCCATTGGGATTGCCATGGCGATGCTGGGAGTGGGTGAGTGTTTGAGCCAGGTCTCTGTGATGAAGAGGATGTCGGGGGCCTCGCTGCTCAGCAGATCCCATATTTCGGTTGTGTGTTTGCTGAGTGGTTGTATGTCGAGAAGCATGCATGCGAGTGGGTGTAGATGTGTGGGTTTCCTGCGGCGTGTAGTGTAGGGTGGGGATTAGGTGTTGTTGGTGCTTGTGTGCCATGTGTGTTAGGAGTGGGTGTTGAGGGCGTTGTTAGTATTTATGTGAGGGGTGTGGGTGGGTGGCTGATGGACAACTGGCAGTGGGTGCAGGTGAAGCTCTACTGTGGTGTGAGGCGCAGCGCAGCAGCAGTTGGGGGAATGGCGTCTGATGTCTAGCGGTCTAGAGATTGCTGCAGAGTATCACTGGGCGGTGATTGGACCAGGGTTCCTGGTGCTGGGAGAGGTCTCTGAGCTGACTGGCGCTAAGGGGCTTGCACGTCCACTGCGCATCCGTGTTGCTGCTGCCATTAAGTAGGTCATGGAGGGGGAGAAGTGCAGGGTGCCATGATGTCCCTTCTTGTGCTAATGGATGATGGGAAATGATGTCCTCTCCCTCTGAAGCTTTGGAGGAAAAGTTTTCAAAAGTTTCCAAACTTTCTTCTGGTCCCCAAGCAGGACACTTTTGGGGGCGTCGAAGACCTCAGGGGAGGGTACTTAGAGACTCTCAGGGGGTCAGGCAGCGGCCAACAGCAAAGTCCAAACCCAGGTCCAGTTGCTCCTGGTCGGCTGGGAATTTCCAGGAAAAGGCCTCTTGCAGCTTGTTGCGTCCCTGTAGCCACACAGGACATCAGTCAACTTCGAGCCAGTCTCTTGGAGTCTATTACTTTGTCCTGGGTACAAAAGAGAGAAGGTCAAGTTCTTCAGGGCTACCCACAGGTCACAGACAGCACGTCCAGTTCTGTTCTAATCTTCTGCAGGTCTAGTATGTGTTCTGAGGATGATATTTTGGGGTGTCACATTTATGCCTGGGACTTGCTAGTGTGTGGGGGTGACTTCTGGTTACTTCCTAACCAATGGGATAAAGGTTCCCGGCACAACCCTACACACCTTTTTAGAAGTTCCTGTTTGTCCTACTGCAAATAATCCCACAATACCACTCACCCTAAAAATCCAAGAAGGGGAACACTTCTCCACTTATGCAGAGCCTGTGTGCCACACAGAGGTGTGGTCGGTGTAATAAGTAGCCCTCTCCTCTGTGGTCACTTAAATCCAGTTCTGTGGGTAGCTTTCCTCCCACTGGGATTGGTGCCAGCGTGACTATGGAGACAAAGGCTACGGCTTACCAACTTTCACCTAACATGAGCTTGAGACAGGGCAGGCCCCTTTGAAGTTAATTAGGTTCCTAGGCCCACTTGAACTGGTCTTCCTGCCAGGGAAAGGAAACAGCTCCCCCCACTCCCAGGCCATTGTCTCTCATCTGAGAGCAGTTCATTCAGGCCAAGAAAAGGCTAGGACGTTGCAAAAGAGCTAAAGCAGGGTAAAGGTAACTTCTTAAAAGTTCAATTTCCGATACATTTTATAGCAATCCAACTTCTCAATTATATTGGATTTATATTAACTATAAGTTATAAAATAGCTATTTGGAAGTGGCAGGAACAGGTGGTAGAACGAAGGGCGGCTTTTGTACTACCTCTTTTGACTTGGTGTTGCCAGGGAGAGTTTCTCCTATTCAATCACTGGTCCCTTACAGCAGCCAGGCTCCAGTCATAGTTGGGGAGAGACCCAGTTCTGACAATGTCATATATGAGAAGAGCTCATCTAAATAACGGGGTGGCTAAGAAGCAGAAGACTGGCCCGTCTAGTGGCAATTAAGTTCGGCTATCTTGAAAGAGGGCGATTTTACAGGAAGGCAACAAGGAAATGCTGCAAAAGGAGGGAGGGGTCTGTGAGAAAATGTCAGGATTGTCTGGCAGGCAGAATTTCTATAATCACTGGATGATGCACAAGATAAATCTGGTACCTCAAACACTACGTCCTCAGAACATTCCTGGACCAGGGAAGACTCCACCTGAAGGAAAATGGCGCTACTGGTAGAAGGCTTCTGACTTCTGACTCCTGCTGGCAGAAGGATCCCTGATTGCAAGAGGGCCCAACTGACCAGAGGACTGGACCCTGTAGGAGGCCTATCTGTAGAGAGACCTGGTGCCTAGAAGCCCTGGGGGCTAGGGACTGCAGGACTGACCAGGAGAAACTTTCCCAGCACTGTGTCTCTGTCTGCCAGAGGTAGAAAAAAATGACTAAATCCCAACTTTTTCAATGTGCTAAAGCTTGCTCAAGGAGGTTACACTGAAGGCGGGCAAGAAAACCAAGTTCATCCTGCTCAGAGGTTTTGCTGCACTGATAAATGGTTCAGCAGGACATGCCTAGCAAAGTTATCTGGCCCTGTGGAGCCCAGCCTGGCTATCACTTTCAGACTGGCCCCATTAGGGGATTCTGACTTTCAAAAAGTGACAAAATCTGAAGGTAAAACCTTGGGCCGGAGTGAGGTGGCAAATATCTAACCTGGCAAGCGACCTCAGTGGCTACGAATAAATATTGATCCAACCAAGAGAGTAACAGTGCAAAATTTACCAAGAAATAAATGCAGGGGCCCAATGTATTTCTTAGGAGCCCACCACCAGGACTGACTAATGCAAGGGTTGCAGAACACCAAAGCAGACTAGCATTGAGGTCACCCCGTGCCTCCTTGTTCCACCATCCTTCACTCCCTATCTCACTCTCGCATATTCTTTTCCATACCTGCATTCAACTATTATCACTGTTTTCATTCGTTCTCCTTCTTTTCCCCTTTTCTGCCTTTCTTTGTCTTGCTCTTGATCAAAGTCTGATGATGACAAATAAGTCCCTGTCCCAAACAATGAGTGCTAGTGCTCACCACCTACAACCTCCGGAACAAACTAAGCAATGGAAAACACTTTAGTAATAACACACAATGCCACCATGAACTTTACTCCATTGGCTGTGGCCACATGCTTCTTTTCAGTGAGGGTGCTCTTCTTTGGGTCACACTATTTACACCTGACTCTGCATATTCTTGATCCAACATGGGGTGTGCTATTCTGAATACTTTTCTAACCTTTAACCCTCAAAGGTCCTGGCTCCACAGCTGCGCGGCCCAGAGCCCAAGGATGAGCTGCTGTTTGCTCTATCTCTTGAGGAAAGGGGGTTAGCAGACCTAACTATTGCCTTGCCCTTGGGGCATAGCAACAGTCATGATGCTCACATTAAGTCCTCCAGCTACCATACCTAACTTTATTGGTGTTACCTTCCCGATGTCTTTGGTACCTACGTTTATTCTCCTACTTTGCGTGAACCTCTTCCTGTCCTTCCATGCTGAAAGGAAGGCTGCACCTCCCAGGACCTAATACCTCATCCCCCTTATGGCTAGTGGCACTGCCTAAATGGATACACTGTCCACCAGTGTTATGGTACCTTCACGCTGTCTTCCTGCCAGCTGCTGTAAAAAGCTGGTAATTTCTCCCTCAGATCATCTCTTTCATGTTACTTTAAAACCGCCTACCCTACAACTCTTCCTTTGGGGTTGTACCCACTGCACAAGGGTCCATGGGATGTAGCCCCTCTTGGGCTATAAGAAATTGCTGCAAGCCATGGCGAAAATATTTGGGATGCTTCTGTAAATAAAACCTTTGGGTGTGGAAATTGCTGTCAGAAACTATAATCTTCCTCTAGATGCAGGGCTTCGCTGGATCCAGGACACATGGGCTTCCCTTTTCTGGGCATGGTCTTCTCTCTAACAGTCAAATACTGGTAAGTGTATTAGTGCATTTGATTCAATTGAAGCAAACCAAGACCAGAATTCATTGGCCTCTTAAATTAAAGTCCAAACGTAGAGTTGTAGTGTTATGGCGCATTCAAGACAAGGAGTTACCGGCTAACCATACCCAGATGCCTCTTTCGACCTTCAACCTACAGCTTCGCAATCTCTACAAAAAGCTCTAGTTGGTCAGCCCTTAGGCAACATCCTCTCCACTCCTTTCTTACCGAGCTGCAACACCATAGAAATCTACAAACATGCTCCAAAACCAACTCTAGCAAAGTTGTTTATGTGACATCCCCCTGCATACAAGGTGCCCTCCGATGGGCTCTTGCACAAGCAAAGAAAATGTCAACTGTGGCCTAACACTTCGGCAGATAATTGGGGTTCAGAGAGCCCCTCACACTCATTGACAGTGATGGCTACCAATAAAAAATATGTGGTGGGGCAGAATGGCCCCAAACTCACCAGTACTGCTTCCGCCGGTGCAGCACTTTTATCCCCGATTGTGTCCACAATGTTAAAAGAGAAAGACTTCCTTCCTGCTCGTGGAATGCAAATTCAACCAATACTGGAGCTGCTCTCATGGTGAGAGCAGCTCCAGGATTGGTGGGAGCAGGCTAACCTAACACTCATTTTGATGCTGGGGGCCTGTGCCAGCAATTCCCTTAGCTGTTTCATAGTGTGCATGTCAGGCTGGCCATAGCAAGAGAGTCGGCCAACCTGATATGTGCACTTCAGGGGCAGCTGTAATCCTACAATGCAGGATTCAGCCCCGCCCCCCTGCCCTTACATTCGTGCGAGCCGGTAGAAAATAAAATGTCATGGCAATAAATGGCATTGCCATGCCATTTTATTTGTTTGTGTGTGCCTGCTGTGCTTCAGCAGGCGGTGCAACGCTCCTCCGCTCCTAAGGAGGAGCCGCCCCTGCTCATTGACCATGGTGCCATGGCACCTGCGGCACAAATGATTGCTACACCCCTCATTCTTCTTACACTCCCTTACCTCACAAAAGCTTCTACCAGTTGAACATTGCTTATGAGGCACTCTCATCCCTGCTCCTCACTGGTTCCACTTACAGACTGCTTTCCATTTCTCCATGTTATTAATCAGCATTGACAAAGCCATTGGTTCTGGGTTTTAATGGCCTTACACCTGCAGCACTAGCCCACTAGAGCAGAACATACAGGAAGGGGACAAAGAGGATTATAGTCGTGAAGTAATCCCCTCGTGTACTTTCATACAAGCGCTCGAGTGGAGGCAGAAGGATACACTTAAACAGCCAATAACATTAGGTGAGATGCGACTCCTCCACTGGGCTGAGCTAGGAAGTGATTGACACCGTCTCAAGCCAATGTCTGAAACAGGCTGGTCGAAGAAAGCCAATTGTTGAAAGGGGCTGACTCAAAGCCCACGATATACATGTATTAGCAGAGATCTGTTTGACAGCAGTGGTGTTAAAACCCAGACCTAAAAACGCTTCTTTTCAGTTCCTCCCCAGCTGTCTTTAGCAGGGAACTCCGACGTGCCCCATCGCTAGCCATGTCCATGGAAATCAGACCTGATCTGTTCTGTAACTGCTTTCCTTTCCCAGGCATGGGAACTTATTAGAGCTGTCTCTGTGATTCCCATCTTAGGCTCGCATCACAGGTCCTCGGGTAATTTAATGGCGGCAATTTCACCCCACTGTATCATATTTCCAGGGTTCATTATTACCAAAGGATCAGCAGTAGTCCCACATAGACCCCCCCTTTGCGAAGGCAAACCCCACCAGATTTGTACCTGGTGGATTTTTCCCAGTATCAGCCGCAGTACTTTTGCATTATTACCACGTGTTAAGGGAGAGGTGTGGCGCAGCGGCCAGAGCAGCTGACTCCAGAGTGCGGTGCTCGCAGTTTGATCCCCGGCGGGAGCTCAGCTCAGCATCATGTGACTCTGGGCAATAGCTCACTTAATCTCCCTGACGGCCCCCAGAGCCTTGAGACCTTCAGGGGTGAAATGTTGCGCTTTACAAATCTGGAATTATTATTATTATAATTATAATACCAAACTGGGTTTATACCCATGTTTCCGTCTAAAATGGGTTTAAAAATTGTAAACGGGCATTAAAGATTTCTTGGGGAAGCATGACAGAGTACAGAATTATCACAGCACAGAAGACCCTGCTGGGGGCTTGGAGCCATTCAAATGCCCAAAAGTCGCACATAAGACTTTAAGAACAGTACAGCTCTCTGTCTCCTCATAGGGGTCATCCAGTTTAGAGGGAAAAATCTCTTTACCCATTCCAGCTCTCCATCATTCACTGGGTGGCTCCTGTAAGGGTGTGTTGAGGAATGAGTGCTTCAATAGCACAGCGAAGAATCCAGTATCGGCTTGCAGGCATTCCAGTGCCCAAAAGACACGAACAGGCAGAGAACATGTAATAACATACTGGTATGTATGTACAGTACTATTTGTAATAGTACTGCAGGTAAACTATGGATGCATATACAGGTTTCACATACCAACAGCCATGCTTCAAAAATAAATGATGAACAGAGGAGTAATCAAAGGCCACATCCCAGCAGATTCAGTGAACAGAAGGGCAAACAAGGTGATTTGGCTTAGTGATTTAGGTACCAATAATAAGGCCTTAATTTTATTTTGTTGGCTTCTTAACAGGCTGAAAATATAAGGAGAGCATCACATTTCTGTTGCAATTTCTGTACTGTGGCCATTCCATATGCATCACTGAACACGAATGGTCAGATGCGCCTCTCACTGTCCTGTATGCCTGTTTTATGCCTCTGACTTGTTGCCTCCTGCTGTAGAGGAAACATTCTCAGTTCCGTCTATAATATTAGGCATTCCGTTTTTATGGTATCCATGGGTTTGGCATTTTAGCTTGCATTTAGCTATATTAACTTTTTCTTTTTCTTATTGGTATTTAACCATAGTTATTCTTTGGTGGGAGAAAAAGAAGTTTCAAATAGTGTATGGTCACATTTATTTAACTCACCAACACGCACGCACACTTTGATGTGCGTGGGATTATATTGCACTGGGTAGCCATATGCAGTAAAACAATTCACCCAACTGAAAATGTCACATATGTGCATTTCACTGGCTATTTAAGCTTCTTTGGTCATGGCTGACAGCATTGAAAAACACACAAATGATGGTCTAATGTCTGCATGGTTCCACTTTTTAGAAATAAAGACAGGGGCACAGACAGTTTGTTCTCTGTATTTATGTACAAATCAGAAAAAACAGAAAACTACGAGTTGAAATCCCAGACATCTGTGAAACTTGTAAAGCCATGCTCATAAGGTTTGTTTTTCTTGGCAAATACCCTAGCCCAAGGCTAGTTGGCCCTCGGAACTGGGGAACCGGGTTCGAGTCTCCAGAGGAACGCTCAACATCCTGCAATTCTGGGCAAATCACTTAATCTCCCCGTGCCTCACAAAATGAATGTGTGCGTCTGTAACGCAACTGGTGCTCATGTAAAGCGCTGGGGTCTAGTTTGCGCTAGTAAAACAAAAACAAAAAATACACCAGTCAACTTTAATTCCCACCCTGCCATACATTTTTAACACCAAACAACATGTTGTCACACTTACAACACCACAATAATTACATAACAAGCATTGGCATAGCCAATGGGTCTCGCCTTTGGGGCCTTATAAGTGTTTAGCCAGAGCTATTGACTTTGCCAATGTCTTCAAGCTGTGCTGTAGAGAAGTGTGGCTGCTGTGCAGCATGCTGAAAAGTTATAATAAAAAAGTGTCAGAAGCATTTTTGTTACTTTATAAATGACCAAGAAGGCATTATGTAAAACTGAACGACCATATTAAAAAAAGTATTTACAATAAAAAATTTCCTCAGTTTTCTTTTGTTCTTGCAATGCTGGCAACTTGTTTCTGCCTATTGCAATGGTTGTTTGTTAAAGCTTTTTTTTGAGGGGGCATAAACAATCGGAGGGTGAAGGTTGGGAACTAGTACCTGTATTATAACACTAGCACCGGCCAGACGCTAGGGGAGAATCAACAGATGCCAGATTCCGAGAGCAGGCTGAGGTGGTGCTGAGTGATGCTGAGGTGGTAGTGGTGGTGGTGGTGACTGTTGCGGAGACGATGCTGAGGTGAATGCTGAGTGATACTGCTGTGGTGCTGAGTGATGCTGTGGTGGTGCTGAGTGATATTGTCTTGGCGCTGAGTGATGCTGTGGTGGTGCTGAGTGATGCTGTGGTGGCCCTGAGTGATGCTGTGGTGGCCCTGAGTGATGCTGTGGTGGCCCTGAGTGATGCTGTGGTGGTGCTGAATGATGCTGTGGTGGTGCTGAATGATGCTGTGGTGGTGCTGAGCGATGCTGTGGTGGTGCTGAGCGATGCTGTGGTGGCCCTGAGCGATGCTGTGGCGGCGCTGAGTGATGCTGTGGCAGCACTGAGTGATGCTGTGGCGGCACTGAGTGATGCTGTGGTGGCCCTGAGTGATGCTGTTGCGGCGCTGAGTGATGCTGTGGCGGCGCTGAGTGATGCTGTGGCGGCGCTGAGTGATGCTGTGGTGGCGCTGAGTGATGCTGTGGCGGCGCTCAGTGATGCTGTGGCGGAGCTGAGTGATGCTGTGGCGGTGCTGAGTGATGCTGTGGCGGTGCTGAGTGATGCTGTGGCGGTGCTGAGTGATGCTGTGGCGGTGCTGAGTGATGCTGTGGTGGCGCTGAGTGATGCTGTGGTGGCACTGAGTGATGCTGTGGTGGCGCTGAGTGATGCTGTGGTGGCGCTGAGTGATGCTGTGGTGGCGCTGAGTGATGCTGTTGTGGCACCGAGTGATGCTGTTGTGGCGCCGAGTGATGCTGTGGTTGTGACGAGTAATGCTGTGGTTGCACTGAGTGATGCTGTGGTTGCACTGAGTGATGCTGTGGTTGCACTGAGTGATGCTGTGATGGCGTTGAGTGATGCTGTGATGGCGTTGAGAGATGTTGTGTTGGTGCTGAGTGATGCTGTGCTGGCTCTGAGTGATGCTGTGCTGGCTCTGATTGATGCTGTGGTTTCGCTGAGTGATGCTGTGGTTGCGCTGAGTGATGCTGTCGTGATGCTGAGTGATGCTGTGGTGTTGCCGAGTGAGAGATAGAGTGAAGATATAATGCCCAATTAGAGAGGGTGGTGAGAGAGAAAGAGAGAGAAAGGGTGTACATAGAATAAAGAGTGGAGCGGGATAGAGAGAGAGAGAAAGAAGGGGAGAGAGAGTGAATGAAGGAGTTTGAAAGAGAAACAGATAAAGGGGTGAGAGAATGAAAGGCTAAAAAAGATAGAGAGGGGAGAGTTAATTAAGTAGAGAGAGAATTGGAGAGGGAGAGAGAGAGAGAAGGAGAGAGACAATAAGAGTGGGGGATGTGGAGTTTAAATAGAGTGAAGAAGTGACGCGGAAAAAGTAACCTTAAATATAGCTTTGTGCTTTGCGCGAATAAATATTTTAAAAAAAAACAGAGTGAGACAAAAATACTGGTAATTAGGCTGTGACTCCCAATATAAAACAAATAGCGATATAAGGTGAAATCAACCCACCGAAGCAATATTTCTAACGAGACAAAAAAAGCTTGCATTTCAATGCTAATCGCTGTTGTTTTTCATGTGACTGTAGTCCAGGGCTGTCAGTTGGTAATGTGAGCTGCTGCTGCGATTGAAACATCAGAGTCCAGAGAGTTAATGAGCCATGACGAGGAAATGAGGAAGTGATAGGAAACCCAGATGGCAGCTGCGCGAGTGCACGCTATCGTGAACGCAAGCTGATCGCCAGCCGAAAGCCAGTGGGTTTGCACTTCCAAAACCCGCTTACTAAAACTCTCGGCCAGACCAGAGCAAGCGCTGGTGCAGGCCGAGACCTAAAAATGATAAGAATATGGATGGAATATAATTTGTAAATTAAAAAAAAAAAGTGCAACACTACTGTACAATACTTAAAGTGCTTGTTTACACTGAGATATACATTGACTGTTGGACTTGGCCCTCTGCAGGGCCATCCCCAAACTTTTTGACTTCACCCCCTGTTTTCTGAACTCATTTTTGTTGGCTTTTCGGACTCTGTGCACTTTACCACTGCTAACCAGTGCTAAAGTGCTTGTGCTCTCTCCTTTAACATGGTGAAATGTACTTGTAAGTTCCTAGTAAAGTGGTACTGCATGTGCCCAGAGCCTGTAAATTCAATGTAACTAGTGGGCCTGCGGGACTCATTGAACCACCTATTTAAGTTGCCTTTTAAACATGTCTTCAGCCTGCCATTACAGCCTGTGTGTGCAATTTAACTAGCCATTTCGACCTGGCAATATAATCATTTTGCCAGGCCTAAACCTTCTTTTTAATATATATAGGTCACCCCTAAGGTAGGCCCTAACTAGCCCCTAGGGTAGGATGTAGTGTATTTAAAAAGTTGGACATGTACTTTTAACTTTTACATGTCCTGGTAGTGAAAAACTCTTAAATTCATTTTTCACTACTGAAAAGGCCTGCCTCTCCCATAGGATAACATTGGGTTCACTTATTACATTAAATAAATGATAAGCTTCTATTGGGAGCAGGTAGGAATGTCGAGTTTGGTGTCTAAAGAATAGTAATTTAAAGCCCTCTTTTATAGTAAAGTCAGATTTTAAGTTACAATTCTGAAATGCCACTTTTAGAAAATTGGTATTTTCTTTTCCCAACCATTTGGTGCCTGCTGCCTATAGTCACATGACAAGGTACAGCTGGCAGTTAGTCTTTGTGTATTGCTCCCAGACAATTAGACAAAGGGGAAATAGGTATTGGCAGGATGGGCAATCTCTGACTTGATGAGTAGGAGGAGCTGATACCTTCCACCCTTGCACATCATAAAGGCTCTTCCTGAGCACACTCACAAAGGGTTTGACACTAGTGTTTTTTGACCCTAGACAAGCTGGGGCCAGCGCTGGAAGGAAGGACATGCCAAGCACCTCTGGGGGTGGAAACCTCAAGAACCTTCTCCTACTTCAAGTGGGCACCAGTTATAAATATTGGAGCCTCAGGCCCAACCTTTCAGTACATCTCTGTACCTGTGGAAGACTCAGGGCTGCTGTGCTCTTCTGCAAGAAGGACTGCTACTCTATTGCCCTGCTGCCTGCCACCCTGTTGCCTGAGTAAAAGGACTGGATATGCATGTTGATGCTAGGACCACCAGAGTACTTCAAGGGCTAGCTGGCTGACCTCCATATCAGAGCCTTGGGGACAGAAAAGGCTTCAACCACGTTGAACCCAGCACTCAACTCTGTATGCTGTGAGTCCTACCCCCCAAGTGGTGCCACCCCAGTCTTGGACCCTTGAAAATGTGCCTGAAGGTGCTCTGACAGCCCAGCTGTGGTCCTGTAAGCAGAACCGATGCAGTGTGACACATCTACTCGCAGCCGCATCAGAACCACCGCAGCGCGACACATCCCTGATGCCGAACCTCGCATAACCACCTGCTGTCTCCTCAGAACCTCTGCTGCATGACTCATCCTTTATGTAGGCCTTCACATCGCAAGCCTCTTGTTGACGGCATCCTTGGCAATGACTCAGGACTCCGCATTGCAGCCCTGCAGCTTCTTCAGAACCACCGATGCACAACGCATCTTCGACGCAGGACTTTGCATTGTAAGTCCCTCGACAACAATGCATTACTCAGCATCACAGCCCTGCAGCTCCCTTGGAACTGCTGCTGCGTGACGCATTCGCTATGCATGATCTCGCAACACTCCACAAACAAGGATTTAAGTTACTTTGTTAAACTTGGTCCCTGTATCCGGCCAGCGCTCCATCGCAGTCATACTGAACTTGTGACTTTGTCCCAGCCCGACGTGACCAGATAACCACAGTTGGCACTTGGTGCTGGTAGGCACTATTTTCACTTAAATCTTTAAAATCGCATATCTCCAGTTGTACTGATTGGATTTTTGTTGTTTTGATCTCAAATAATTTATTAAAGTTTACTCTATTTTTCTAAATTGGTGTCGCATTTTTCTTGTGTTGTATTTTCACTTTACTACTTTTGGAAGTACTGAATAAACACTTTACACATTGCCTCCAAATTCTCCTTGATTGACTCTTTTGCTTCTTCGAAATCCACTCTCATTCTACCTGATGGTCTGTGAGCAAGCCTGCAGTAATGAAATTTGAGCTGGCCAATCTGGATAGCTACAGCATGGTTGAGCTCAATCAGTTCTGAAAAGAAAGGGGACTGCCAACCAAGAAAGGCACCAAGAGGTTGGAGCTTCAGAAAGCTCTGAGGGCCTGGGCGGAGGTTCACCAGAAAACAAAACAAAACCACAAAGGAGATTCTGATATCCAGGTTAAATAAAGATGGCAAGCTAGATTCCCGACTTCACCCCTTCCCAGAACCAGAGTTCAAACACTTGACACCAGCTGAGACATCACCAATTCTGAAGCATGTAGTGGGAATCTCCTTGTCAAAAACCTCAAACCTAGATACATATAGAAAAGTTTCATTGTTACTGTACGGAAGGGTGCAGACACCACAGCTCAAGCCCAACTACAGGGGCATATCATGTACACAAGTCCATGGCACGTCAACAAGTTTCATTTTTTGACAGGCCACGGCACAGAAATACCCTTTGGTGGATATCAGTAGAGGTTGTCAGCTACAAATTGCAAATGTGCAGTGTCCTAATTTTATTGGACAGATAATCCAAATGAATAGATGAGCATCAACATACAGTGGCTAACAAAGGCTGGTCCAGAGAGAAATGGTCAAAGACTCTGTCTTTTCTTATCTGTATTGCAGATTAAAGTGAAATGACACAACTGGCAAACATTAGTTACTTGATTCCTTAAGGGTTAGTTTAATAAACTGTCAGATTGGGGTTTATGGCAGGCGACACATCGGGGGCTGTGCAGAAACACACCCGTACTCTGCCAAATTATGTCAGGTCTCTTAAAACACGCCCAAGTAGACGGAGTTCTCTGATGAAGTATGGGTACATACTCCAGAGACTGTATTCAGTGACAATCGGTGTGTCATTTAAGGAACAGCTATATGATACCACTGACAGACTTTATCAGATTGTATAATCTGGATTTCCAAAAATACATGGAAAAAAAGCAGCTGCCACTGCATCTAGGCTCTGGAGAGCGATCGGAGGACTGTATCCATAACAACATTCAGGAGATATGTGCAAGGATAAGGCATAGCAAAATTACCCTTACTGGAACTAAGAGATTCTTCAGCTCATCTCTTCTGTGCTGACTGCTCTGCCATTGGCTCTTCTGCAAGGTCCTGCACCACAGACCTCACTGGCGGATTGTAAAACATCATGCTCAGTTAAATCACTATCTAACCATGGATTATCAGATCTCTGAAATAGTTAGCTCAAGCAGCTAACAACTGAGGCTGAAGTAGATCATCCTCTACTCCAGACAGCCTTCTAGAAATTGAAATTACTAACAATGGTAGTGATCACCAATTCGGCCTATGCCCATCTACTGTTTCCGGGAATAGCAAAGAAAGTCCAATGTATCCTAAATCAGACTATTAGAGTGATTTTTAATTTGAAGAGCTAGTAATAGTTTACCTCAGTAAGATCCGAGCGACACTGTCGTAATCAGGAGAATAGGAGAATTAATGAATTCAAACTTGGCACACTGGGCTTCTGGGAGAAGTGCAAACTGCTACCATGGTTTTGAAGGACAAGACAAGCAGAATTTTCTAATTCAGCAGATACTGCAAAGTGGGCTGTCCTCAGATCCACAATGACTGCAGTGAAGGGGTCATTCTCTAGCATATCAAGGAGCCTAGGTTAAGGGTATATAAGGATAACGATGAGGGTGAGGGTCAAGATAAAGATGGAGATGGGGAGGGAGTAGAGGATTAGGATGGGTAAAAGGATTAGGATTAGAATTAAGATTAGGTTAAGGGTATGATAAGGATAATGATTAGAATAAGGACATGAATTTGAATAAGAATTAGTACAGAGATAATGACGGCATGTTATGATATGATTTGAGTGTAGAAATGAACACAACAATTGACTTAATTGTAGGTAAAGTTATGTCAAAGATACAGAATATTGTCTCAGACAGAAGAGATCATAATTAGATGTCAGAATATCAAGAACAAAATACAGACTCACTCTATATTGTGCATGTAAGTACATATAGGAAGAATACATTTACCATTCTTAACTCACATCTAAGTATCTTGAAGATATATGCCATAAAGTACTTAACTGTGAGTTACAAATAGTACTTCTGTACTTACCAAAATATACTTAGCTTCACAAAAATGTAGTAATCGATATTTTGGTTAGGTCAATATTAAAATCTCAATATTCTGATTCAATACCAGTCATTTAGTTGTCCTCTGCCTTACTGGAAAGGGTGCTTTAGAGAACGCCATGAAA
The DNA here is from genome assembly GCA_963921515.1 of Calotriton arnoldi. NCBI lineage: Eukaryota > Metazoa > Chordata > Amphibia > Caudata > Salamandridae > Calotriton > Calotriton arnoldi. Next base: position 1,810,202 of record CAWUFW010001404.1, on the reverse strand, counting down.
TAGTCAGCATACATAGATTATTGTATGTCAGGTGGTCAGAAGATGTAGACAAATCACAAAACTGTTGTCAAAATAAACTACTTGTCTTAGATGGTTGTTAATTTGATGTTTAAAAGCAAAACTAAGGGACATGAGTCTACAGACAACATGGCAAAGTTTTTATAAGTAGGAAATTATATGTTTGGGTCCACAGACAGCAGATTACCAATGTTGGATAGTAAAATCAGTCTTTTTTGCAAAATAATGTCAATGTCAAAACTTTGCTCAAAGTGATTGAAACTAAATTGTGAAAATGGATACAGTTACAAACCTATAGTGAATAGATGTTAAGCCACAATGTAAATAATGACAATTGTAAAATGAGAGGTTTACATAGCATTTACCAAGACTGTGAGAAAATATAAGTCAAAAAGCAGACTAGGAAACTGAGCTGTCATACATGTGTCTAGTTGTAATACTTTAAAAACATGTCTCCTCATTCTGAAGAACATCTGCAATCTCCTTTACAAATGTGAATGAAGATTCACTTACCTTGGGTTTCAAACTATTCGTTACGACAGCCCATCAAGGCTGTATGTACTATTACTAAGTGTAAAGTATTCCTGCAGATATGACCTACACGACTAATGTTGTGAGATGCCTACACTGCACTGCAGCATGTGATACTTACTTTTGGGAACATCCATGGGATTGAGGCTGCCGAGGAGATCTCGCACAAAAAGTCCATCACCCTCTTCCTTGCTCAGCCAATTGTTACAAGAGAAGTAGAAGCGGAGGTGAGGTCTGTTCATGTCAGTCACGACAACGCGATCCAGGAACCAGCTTGCATTCAAGCCTGTGTTATCATGCTCAATTCTATTGTGAATTAAAAAAATACAGAACCTTACCATCCAAGTTTTATTGGTCATCAAAAGTCTGTAATACATTAAAATTACTAGTGAACAACACCCTCCAATTCTTTATTATGAACAGGTTCATACGTGTTCCCACACCTCACTTTCTAAAACCTAACCAAATGGTACGAGTGACAATGTACCAGAGACAGATGAAAACGTGTCTTTTCTTAGCTTGAAGTCAAATTAACAAATTGAAGGTTATACTATTCCTAACAGTTAAAATGTTCTTTGAAAACTTAACATCATTTGCAGACAGGTAGGGAGTCCAGGCATACTGTTGACAAAAAAACTCTACTAATTGGTAAGAAAAATACCTCCTGTAATATATTGACTATGCACTTAATATTGTACCACCAGAATGCCTGTACAGAGGCACTTTGTTGCTTTTATTTGGAGGACAGTTGTCACTATATCAGCATGAAGGAACAACGTATAATGTGCCTTTTGCCCAAATGAAATTTATCATAGAATAGCAAGGACAGAGAAAGATGGCAGATGGGTTTGGTAGCTATCATCTTTGGCATCACCAGAGAACTAAGAAACCTATAATAGAGGCCCACATGATGGGTTGTGGAAGAACAGAAAATTAGAAACTGAGGTATAGACGTGGTAAAGAAACACACAACCAGACAAGATCTTGACTTGGTTGTTAATGGGTCTCAGAGTAAAGTTTGGGGAATGGGTATATAAAATTTGAGAGAAGATTGCAGTTAACCATTGGATGCTTCAGGAATCTATAAGGAAAAGCATAGAAGGAAATTCAGTTGCTTACAAACAGTATGCATTGTATGTATCCTAAGAAAGAGAAAAATATTTTGCAATCTACTAGATTTTGTACCTCTGGAGAATATTGATCACTTGTGAAGATTAAAAAGCCTTCAAACCCATGGCCCTTGCTTTATTTCTAATGTGCAAATATAAAATACCTTCTGCTTTCATCAATGAAGACAGCATTTTGTTTCTAGATTCTAGATCTAATACATAGTAACTGTACCTTAGTTTCTTCAATGGTCCAACATTATTGGTTTTAACCCGGAACACATCCGTTTTTGTCCTCTCAAAGGCTGTCCTACTCCTGAAAATATACATCCAAATAAGCATTAGACACAGACCAGCACCACTGTCCAGATATTGCAGACCTGTCAACCATTAGGACGTCAGAAAAATATTCTTAGTATCTTTTTTTATACCTATAATTTTGAAGGTTTTTCCACTTGTTTGCCTGATTGTATTAAATAGACTGTAATGATCTTGAGTTGACAGGTGTGCCAGCACAGTGTCAGAAACGTTCATACAACAAATTTTGGAAGAAATGCAATACAGGCTCAAGTAGATGCAAACCTTGGGCCTCATTCCATAGCACTTCCAAAATGGTTTCTTTTATTCAACACAACTGATATCAACAATAAAAGGTAGCGGTCATCTTCTTAGGCAGCACCCGCGGACATCAGAAAACCATCACTGCATTGACACTACGTTGAAGGTATTGTAGATAACACATAATAATATAGTATTTAATTTTGTGACTGTGTTCCTCAACCCATATTGAATATTCAGCCATTTGTTATTGCAAAGATGCCAGTTTCACATTGTGAAGAATGATTATCAAGACTTTTAATTTCAACTACAACAAGTTATATTATTAGGGCTGCCCTTATTTTACACCTGCATATAGGATTATAGATGGAGCATTGTGACTAAGGGCATGCTTTTCACCAAAGTGTTCAAAGAAATTTCAAATAGACAAAGACTCCAAAGACTGAGTTTTCTAGGGTTTCACTCAGAACTCCATGGTGAAATTACAAGAAGGTTTTCTGAGTGACATCAGATAGACAACGAGAGGGAAGCCCAAGTTGTCTGTGATGAAAAACATCCCCGAAATTCTCTTTTTCCCCATCTATAATTTTATGTTATGTATGGCCTCCACAATTATCTGCCCTTTCTTTTAACTGATACAGAGGGGCAGAGGAGTAATGGAGAGCCATACATAACATAGCCTCTCCCCCCCCTGTCTCAAATGTTAAAAAAAAAGAAAAACCTGGCCTCCCGCCACCCACCCCCACTAATGCCTGTGCCTTCCTTCACTCTCCTCCAGCAGATGTGCTCCCTGCTTTCGAGCACTGCTCTGGCTGGCTCTAAGAGAGCCCCGCTAGTACAGCCTGGAATTCCTTTTGGCGTAGCAAAAGTGGGTAACAGCTTTTGTTAACAACTGCTGCTACATCATAACAGCGAATTAATGGATTTAGAATCTAGTCATTCACGCTAATGGCTCTCTGCCAGACCCATACACAACATCCCCTTTATTTAGTTACACATCTGCAATTTTATGTTAGATACATATGTCCCCCAAATATTCCTCAAATCAGCAGCACAGAAGTAGAGGAGTCATGCAGAGATTTATAAAATATGGTCTCACCATTCTCAGCCCTCCTACCCTGTGCTGCATGCACATGCATAGTTACCAATACCTGGTGCCCTACCACCCACATCCAAGATGCTCTCTTCACTTCCCATTCTACCACTGCCCACATAAAAATGAAAAGAATGACTGATGTCCTTGCACTCCTCCACTCTCTGATCCTTCCCTCCCCTTCCCAACCCAACCAGAAGCTGCACTCGAAAGCAGGAGCGGTGCAGATAAAGGCTCTCAAGATGCAGCATCAGCATGGCCAGGCATCCAACTGAGCGGCCAGCGGAGGTCCTCTGCAGACTGACAGGGAAGACAACAGTTGGCACAGGCAGAGCATCACACACCTTTGTTCGCCTGTCAGGATTCTGAGGAGACAGGCAGGTGAGATGGAAGACCATCAATTGCGACTCTGTCACATTGCTCTGATCTATGGAGACTGGGGCCAGCCAGGGGCCCTAGAGGCAGGGGGACTCCAAGGTTTCTGACAGAGGAGCCTCAGCTGACTCTGCATTCAGAAAACCCTGACCTGGCAGCCCATTTACTAAAGAGTTGCTGGGCCACCAGGCTCTAATTAGGGTGAGACATATATTACTGAGCTTTCTTGACTTGATCAGCAATGCAAGGCATGAAGGTCCCTGGCAGGAAACTAGTACAAACTTTGGTAAAGCCAGTAAGTCTAGAGTTGGCTGCTGACCTTTTGGCTTTGCTAATGCTTGTTTTCTTAGCAAATGGTTTTTGTATAAGTTTATTACAGGGGTGCTCATTGTCCCACTTATTGTTCCTTATTGTACTGGAATCATTAGCAGCAGCAATAAGACAAACAGATATCATCAGGGGCATAGACACCATAACAGGGCAGCCCAAAATGATGCTATAAGCATACTGCTCACACTCAAAAACCCAAATACTTTGATACCAGCATTAATGTCAATAGTTGCCACATTCTCCACATTTTCTGGATACAGAATTAACTGGGATAAGAGTGAAATACTTCCCGTTGATATGGGCGTCCTCTGGCAATCATGGCCGCACAAGGTTGACAACCAACATGACGTACCTAGGTGCTCTGATCAATGCAGGCACTAAAGAACACAATACTAGGCAATTTACAACCCTTCATACTCAAGACAGAAAATTATTTTCCTCTGCAATCATTACAGCTTTCTCTATAGGAGAGAGTACAAGTAATTAAGATGGATCATCCCAAGATTCATTTACCTGTGAAGGACGCCATCTGTCTGATTCTATCTGCTATCCTGCAAATGATCCCTTGTGGCATGAAAGACTTCGCCTGGGTGGGTAAAAAAACCTAGGCTCAAACTCTCAAAATTACAAGCCACCACAACAGCACGAGCCTTACGGCGCCCTGTCCTCCTACCAACTAGCACATCAGCTACCTCAATGAAAAAGTTACTTCCTTTCCCTTATAATCTTTGTGGTGAATACTCTATCTACCTGCAAATTCCTCACCTCTTGAATATCTCAGGCACCAGATTTGATCTAGAAACGTCTAATCTAGCTCTCCCATGTCAGTAGGGTGTGCCGGCTCCATCACAAAGCTGGAAGTGGAGTAGCAATAATGTCACTACAGCCATATAGCACCCACCTCGACACCTTGACGTGAGTTCTTGGCCGTTTTTAACAGAAATAAGGAAGTTATCAGCAGATTTAGCAATGCAGCAATCTAACCTGGAACCTTATTAACAGCCCTATGACCTCTCTTCAGAACAGGGAGCAGATAGATAGACTATCCACCAGAAAGGTAAGTAGCTTTTTCTTCTGATGGATACGTGTATATGCTGATTCCTGACCTCTTTAATAGATTTCAAAGCAGAACTCACACTAGTCAGAGGGTCTAAAAGGAAGATCAGATGAGGAAATACTGAAAGACAGAGTGAGTGAAATGGCCTCCTTTCTCACTTCTGAGTTCAAACAGTGGTGCTTGACAAAGGTGTGAAAGAAAGTTCACTCTGCAAACCTAAACACCTCTGGCTAAGGCTGCAGTGGATGATGTTGGACTGTTGGAATGGATTTGGATTCCCTCAGGTGACCCCTTCTACGCAAGGGCATAGCACAACTTAATGCACAACAGCATCCAGTGGGACTGCCTTGCCTGCGTGCCCTATGTAGAGCTGGTCATCAGACCTGAACTCCTGGGTGAGATCTATATAATAACTAACCACAAGTCTGGGGTCAAGCTAATGCAAATGTTCCTCCTCTTTGGTTGGTGGGGTGGACAATAAAAGGTGGGAGGGTGATAGACTGACCCTTGTGAAAGGGGTCACCAGCTTTGGGGGGAAAGCAGCTTTAGGTCTAAGGACTAGATTGTCTGGGAAGAATCATGTGAATGGTTGGCAAATCCTCAGAGTCAGGAGCTCGCCTGCACATCTTGCTGAAGTAACTGAAGTTACTTGCTGAAGTAACAGCAACCAGAAACACTGTCTTGACGGAGAATAAACATAACAGACAACCTCACAATCACAGGTGACTGTGAGATAAGGCTGATCTGAGAGGAATAGAAAAGCTGACAATGCCGCAATGTACCCATTGACTGTGCCCCCGCACTGCTTTTGGTCCAGGGAGAGTGCAAGCTGGAGGATTTCAGACATACATGTCTTCAAGAGGTCCAATTGGGGTTGGTACACCAAATGAAAACTCTGTTCTATCTCCTGGAATAAACAGAGTTTATGGAGGAGCGACAGGCAGAAAGGATCATATCAACCACCTCCGGAGGCAGCTAGAACGAGCTCAGATGTCCCCGCTGGTAAACATCCTGAATAACGACTCTGGAACAACAAGTCCCGGAGTCACGCAAGCCAAACAACTACTTGCCCGAACAACGACTTAGCCTTAACCACGCATGCGCGTGGTCTAGTGTTCGGGCTGGGCAGGGATTGCAGAGCGAAGGACAGGAACAGGACAGGTAAGAGGGGTTCGGGTTATTTTTTAGGGGGTGGGAGGGGTTCAGGTTAGTTTTTAGGGGGTGGGGGGTTAGGGGTAGTTTATTGGTGGTGAGGGATTCGGGTTAGTTTTTAGGGGTTGGAGGGGTATGGGATAGTTTTTAGGGGTGGGGTGGTTTGGGGTAGTTTTAAGGGGTTCAGGTTAGTTTTTAGGGAGTGGGGGGTACGGGGTAGTAAAAACTAAAAAGGGGGTGGCGGGTACGGGGGAGTTTTTAGGCGGTGGGAGGGGTTCGGGTTAGTTTTTGGGGGTGAGAGGGATTCGGGTTAGTTTTCAGGTGGTGTGAGTTAATTTGTAGGGGGTGGGGGTACGGGGTAGTTTTAAGGGGGTGGGAGGGGTTAGGTTAGTTTTTAGGGGTTGGGAGGGATTCAGGTTAGTTTTTAGGTGGTGGGAGGGGTATGGGATAGTTTCTAGGGGGTGGTGGGGTATGGAGCAGTTGTTTAAGGGGTTCGGGAGTGGGAGGGGTTCAGGTTAGTTTTTAAGGGGTGGGAGGGATTCCGTTTACCATGCATTCCTTTACCACGGAAATTTGTGGTTAAGGAATGTGTGGTAAAAAAAATCTTGTCTAAGGCGCGGTCGTAGTAACAACTGCGTTGATGAGGTAGTCGTTGTTGAGGAACTCGTTGTTCCAATATACAACCGTACCCGCTATATCTCCAGACATCATGCTTTAAGCTCTAGAGGTTGTGTGTAGTACCTGCCTTTCTGACTGGGAGATGAAGTCTTCCCTGAGAGGAAGGCAGTGTGGGAGACATAGGGAAATGTGCAGCAGGTCTGTGTTTCACACTCTTCTCAGACAATCCGGGGCAATGAGAATGACTTGGGCACAGTCTTACCGAATCTTCTTCAAAACTTGAGGAATCAAAGGTATAGGAATAAATGCATAGTGAAGCGGAAAACTCAAAAGCAATTAAAACAGGTAAACCAATGCTCCCTGTAACAGATACTGGAGGGCACAGAACTTCAGGCAATGGGTATTGTGAGCAGTAATGAGTTCCACCTGAGGCATGCCCCACTAGGTACAGATGCCCTGAACCACCTCGAGATGGCGACACCACTCATGGTTGACAAGATGATGCTGACTGAGGCTGTTGACTCTGGTTTTCAGAGAATGAGAACCTGTCAGGTGGTTGGCAACTAGCTGTATTACATGGTACTGCGTCGAGATCCAGAGCCTCATCGCTTCTCAATAGAGAAGGTGAGACCCCACTCCTCCTTGTTACTTGATGTACTACATCACAGTCTTATTGTCTTTCAAGATCTGAACACACTGACTGCAGAGTTAAGTAAGTAATGCCTTGAATGCAAGCCAAATTGCCCATAGTTAAAGGAAGGTGAAATGAAGACCCTACTTCTTCTGAGACCACAGGTCTCTGAGCTTCAGTTCCTCCAGATGTGCACTGCAAATGAGAGTGGATACATCTGTCACCACAGCCAAGGGGAGACAGAAAGAGATCCTTTGAGACAGATTCTCATCTGTCAACCACCAGCCTACGCCCGCTGCAGTGTCCCTGGAGATCACTATGGAGTCCGCCAGATCTCCCTTGTGATGGCAACACTGCCTACAGAAGCACCCCTAGAGGGCCCTCATGTGCCAGCGGGCCTACATAACCAGGAGGATGTAACAATCTAACAGACCCAGCAGGTGCAGAACCATTAGGACTGGAATCCAAGTCCCCACTCAAAACATCAGAATTATGTCCCAAATATACCATATCCTCTGTAGAAGAGGGAAAACTTAGAGGGGTGTTGTATCCATTACTGCACCTATGAACAGGAAGCACTGAGAGAACTCTAGATGATACTTAAACATGTTGATGGAAAAGTGCAAGTGGAACAGTAGGCATGCTGCTAACTCTAGGAGATACAACACCATCTGTGATGAACTGGCTTTGAGCAGCCAGTAGACTAAGAAAAAGAATAGAGAGATCCCACACCTTCTGAGATGGGCTGTGACCACTGCCATCACTTTCGTGAAGACTTGAGGTGGTGATGTCCATCCAAATGGGAGGACTGCAAATTAGTAGTGAGTAGAACCTACCAAGAAACACAGGTACCTCCTATGCTACTGCAGGATCGGTAGCTGAAAGTAAGTGTCCGGCAGGTTGAAGGATACCAACCAGGCTTCCGAATCCAGCACCAGAAGGACCTGAGCCAGGGACAGCATCTAGAACTTCTACCTGCATAGGTAAAAGTTCCGGAGCCTGAGCTATAGGATTTGACGGAGACCACCATCCTTCTTGGGGACCAGGAAGTACCAGGAATAACACCCCTCACCAATTTCCTGCTATGGCACTACTGACTAAAGGGACTGTTGTGGAAGGGATAAGGCTAGTTGCTGCTGGAAGGGTAGGGCATATCCCCTTTCTACAATTGATGGATCCACTCAGCAGATGTTATGGCCCTCTAGGCCTGTAGACTGGAGGATACATGTTCTCTCAAAGGCCGCACATGCTCCTTTGGGGGTGAGTGGTGGTGAGAAGGAAGAAGAGGAGGAGGAAAAATGCTGGGGCTGGTGCCCTTTTCCCTTACATTTGCCCTTGTACTGCCACATGAAGGGGTTTGGCTGTTGTTATGTGGCTTGGGCGGGCTGGCATTGCCTATATTGGAACCCTTTGGAGAAACCTATGAACTTTGGAAACTGACAAACGTTCTTCACTGGGGATTGAAGCCCTAGAGAGCTGGCCATTGCTCTTCCAGCTTTAAAGTGTTATAATGTGTGTCTGCCTTGTTTCTGAAGAGATGCTCACCATCAAATGACATATCCATAAGTGTGGTCTGGATATTGTCAGAAAAGCCTGTAGAACGCAATGCAATGAGGTGTTACGCTAAAGGGCCAATGATCTTTCATTTCCAGACCTGCCCTGATTATCTGTCTAGAGAAGTCCTGACCATCGTGTACCACCGCCACAAAGTGATCTCTGAAGTGGTTAGGGAGGCTGAGAACAAACATTGTGGCCAAGTCCCAACAGACAAGGCAAGCAGCATTAAGGGAGCACAATGCCAAGCTGCCTGCAGAAAATACCTTCTTTCTGCCCCCCCTTCCAACTTTTTGAACTCCCTATCTGGTGTAAGAGTGGAAACAGAGCCTGGGTTAAGCTTAGTGGTGGAGGACGCCTGGACCACAAGACTCTCTGGTGAAGGGTGCACCGAAAGAAATTATGGATCCCAAATGCTAGACTGTTTTGCCTTGCAACTGTGCAACCCAATGCCGGAGCTGTGACTGGTTTCACTCAGGCCTCCTTCAAGGTCACCAGGAGGGCCTCATTACATTGGAGCAGAGGCTCTGTCGACATAGTAGTAGTTTGGAGGACCTTCGTGAGAATGTTGGGTCTAAGCTCCACTCAAGAAAGGGGCGATTCAAGCACCCCTGCTGCCTTCTGCAACTTGCTGGCAAACTGTGCACTGTGTGGATTACACAAAAGAAAATTAGAAGAATCTTCTTGTCACATATGACAAAGAGTTGTGCAAATCAAGCCTAAACCAAAAGTTTAAAATATTACATTCATAGTATTGTCTCCCACTAAATTACTCAGAGCAAAACTGATTGCAAATTACCTTTGTTGGAGGAGTAAAGCTAGTACATGTAATGTATTCCATACCTTGTGGACATAACTGTGCATAACTAGATACTGGAAGTAATTTTGTGTCATATGTTACAAGGAACTAGTAACTCCCACCTCACACCTTCAGCTAAACTAGCGATTTTGCACTACATGTTGGGCACAGAGGACACCACTTCACAGATGACCACAACACTATCCACCACCAAGATATGTATACTCAGGCACTCAGCAGAGATACCCACTCAGGAGAATGGACATTAGAACTTACATGACTAGCAGCACATGAACAAATCAAATATAAGCAGCAAGATTAGACCACACTGCTCGACGAAATCTGGGGTCTGTACTAAGAATACTGTGGAACAATGTCACCTTGATGACGTATACATGACTGAAGCTGATCACTTTTGTGCACGAACATAAGAAGACCATGAGGACTTGGAATACTAAACACATATTCAGTTGACTACCCAGAAGTGGATAGGAGACCAAAGACAATACACTCAACTGAAAACCAATATACATACATACAGATATATATATATATTTTTCCCCACTTAAAAAACCAAAGGTTACAAGGACGTTATAGTTAGGAAACAGAATTAAAAGAACCTTAGTAAATCACTGAAAAAACCAAAGGTTACAGGGACGCTATAGTTAGGCTCAGACTTCACTTGTACAAAACCAGTGAAATTCAGCAGTTATAGTTACCTGAGCTAACTATAACTTATGCCCCTGCAATGCACTGCTTATGACCTCACATATTACATCACTCATAACATGGTCAGTGACATCACTGATGACATCTCAAATGACATCACTCATGACATCATCAAGTGAGTGTAAGTGTTTTTAAGAGTTTATGGGTGTTAAACATATATATTAATCTACTACAAAAGTTAAATTAGTAAACTAGGTGCACTACTACTGACTGATACTATTTCTAACATATATTAAGTGAGTGGCTGTGTGACTGTATGTATCCTTGTGTGTATGGGTGTGTAAGTGGTGAATGGGTGTTTAAGTGGGTGTGTGAGTGGGTGTGTGAGTAGCTGTGTGGGTGAGTGAGTGGTTGTGTCAGTGGCTGTATGGGTGACTGAGCGGTGGTGTGAGTGGCTCTATAGGTGGGTAAGTGGGTGTTTAGTGACTGTATGGGTGAGTGAGTGGGTGTCTGAATGGCTATATGAGTGAGTGACTCTGTGTGTAAGTGACTGTATGGGTGAGTGAGTGGGTGTTTGGTAAGTGAGTTGGCATGTGAGTGGCTGTATTGGAGAGTAAGTGTCTGTGTGAATGGATGTATGGGTGTGTAAGAGGATGTGTGGGTGCTTGTAAAGAATGATGATGGGTTTGTAAGTGGTTGTGTGAGTGCTTGTATGGGTGAGTGAGTGGCTGTGTTGAGAGGCTGTATGGGTTAGTGAGTGGGTGTGTGGGTGAGTGTGTGGGTAAATAAGTGGGTGTGTGAGTAAATGTATGGGTGAGTGTGTTGCTATGTGAGTGGCTATACAGGTGAGTAACTGGTTGTACGATTGGTTGTATGGATGATTGAATGGTTGTGTCAGTGGCTATACGAGTGAGTAAGTGGGTGTGTGAGTGCTTCTATGGTGGAGTGAGTGGGTATGTGAGTACTGGTATGGGTCTGTGAATGGGTATGTGAGTGATTGTGTGACAGTCAGGGTGGTTGTACGAGAGGTTGTGTGAGGTGTGAGTGGGTGTGTGAGTGGTTCTGTGGATGGTAGATGTCATCAGTGATGTCATTTGAGATGTCATCAGTGATGTCATGAGTGATGTCATGAGTGATGTCATGAGTGATGTAATATGTGAGGTCATAAGCAGTGCATTGCTGGGTGATAAGTTATAGTTAGCTCAGGTAACTATAACTGCTGAATTTCACTGGTTTTGTACGAGTGAAATCTGAGCCTAACTGTAATGTCCCTATAACCTTTGTTTTTTTCTGTGAATTTCTAAGTTTTTTTTAATTCCATTTCCTAACTATAACGTCTCTGTAACCTTTGGTTGGAGAGGTGTGGTGCAGTGGCGAGGACAGCTGACTCAGGAGTGCAGGGCTCATGGTTCGATCCCCGGCACCAGCAGCAGCTCAGCACCATGTGACTCTGGGCAATAACTCACTTAATCTCCCCGACGGCCTCCAGCGCCTTCAGACCCTTAGGGGTGAGCAGTTTGCACTTTACAAATATCGGATTTATTTAGATTTTAAAGTCTATTTCCTAACTATAATGTCCCTGTAACCAATTTTGAAAATTTCGCGAAGGTTCATCAAACACCGCCAAAGTTATTGGCAAATGAAAAAACGCTCTTCCTATGTAAATTACATCCTAACTATAACTACCTACTGGCAACCGCCAGTAGGTAATACAAATATGCATAAATTACCTAGTGGCAGTCGCCACTAGGTAGGTGTAGCTTTTTCATAGAAAGAACGTTATTTGGTTTATTAATAACTTTGACTCTGTTTGACGAATCTGTACAAAACATTCCAAAAAAAGAGCTCATCCACCTTAGCTCCTTCCTGGAAAGTTTTGGGGTGATCTGCCAGACGGGAGCTGAGAAAAAAAGGGGGTCCCAAAACACAAAATCTCCATGCATTTTATATAGACTTCGTGAAGACGTGCTTCAGCAAAAACTGCTGAACCGATTTGCATCAAATTCGACATGAAGCTAGATCTTGGTCCTCAGATTGTGCTTTTTCTGATCTGGTGTAAATCCATTCAGTAGTTAAAGGTTAAAGTAACATTATAGTTAGATGAATTTGTCAATTACAACATTAACATTTTGAACTAAAAAAAACAGAAATTCACCAGTTATAGTTAGCAGCGCTAACTATAACTTGCGCCCCCGGAATGCACTGCTTATGACCTCACATATGACCTCACTTATGCCTTGTTCTATGACATCATTTATGACATTGCTCATGACATCTCAAATGACTTCACTGATGGAATCACTAATGACATCATCCAAGCTTCGTTTTCCTGCATATTGCTCTATAAATTAGCATGGTACTAGAGGCCTGACAGTAAGTACAAATTGGTGGTCAGCTGATCACAGCAGGCCACCATCCCTGTGATTGCAGCGAATCCTAGTAGGTTACAAATTGTTACCTACCTCATTAATATTATGAGGTAGGTCGATTTGCAGTCCACTATGAATCGCTAATGAAACTCATATGAGTTTCATACATTGGGAATAACTATTTTCTAATTGCGATTCACAAATAAATTGCAATTAGGTAATCGCTATTCCTATTTTTGTACATCTATCCCTTAGTTCTTTCTGCATAACAAAACAAGCATTGGCAAAGCCAATAGGTGGGCATTGGCCACCAGCCTTTTGGCAATTTCTGTTTTGTCATGGTTTTTGTAAAACGTTATTGTTCAGGAAGCTGCCAGGCCTTAGTCAATCTAAAAAAAATTGGCTGAATTTGGTCTAAAAAAATACAAACATTACATAGTACTCCCTGGCACTGAAGGGAATTACTTTGTGTGTTAATGTGCGCCTTGTGTAAGGGCAGCATGACGTAACTCACAGTGAAGTCAGCCACTGAAGTGGGCTCACGAATTGCCCCTCGATGCATGCTGGAGTGGGTGCAAGAAAAATGTGAATGACACAACCACAGACAAATGGAGGAAGTCTGCCTGAAGCCCCCCCTAACACCCCACATACGTAACTAGGTAACTATGTTATGCACATAATTAAAGTAAAATCAAAAGGTCTTGGCTAACACAGACATACAAAAAGCCAATTGGTGTGGCACTGACTGCCAGCCTCTTGCATTTGAGAAAAAAAGAACGAAAGAAAAAAGAAGAAAGAAAAAAGAAAGAAGGACAGACTAAAGAAAGACAGACAGAAAGAACGAAAGAAAGAAAAAAGAAAGAAAGAGGAAAGAAAAGGAAAGAAGGCAAAGAATGAAAGAACGCAAGGGAGGAAAAAAGTAAGACGAAAGAGAGAAAGAAAGAACACAAAGGATAGAGAGAAAGAGATAGGGAAAGAAATGAAAGGAAGAAAGAAAGCAAGAAAGAAAGAAAGAAAAGGAGAAAGGAAGAAAGAAAGAAAGCAAGAAAGAAAGAAAGGAAAAGGTTGCAAACCTAGAGCACACTTATGAGCTTATATTCAAAGATCCAGTGAGCTGCTGTTTGTATTAATGTTGTCTTTCAAAAGGCTCTGTTCTCCACAACCTTTTCAGACTAGTGAAATAGCAGTCTCATTTAAACAAAGGCCACTCCAAAAGGAATTTACAACACCAGTGGCAGGAGTCAGGAACTCATAAAGCTGGAATGTGCCCTGTTTTACATCAAAGGTGTCCTAATATCATATCAGGCTCTAAACACAAAGCCAATGCTAAAGTAATTATAAAGTAAAAACAAAAACACCAGCACTGAAGGGAACTCCTTGTTGCGCAGATGTGCTCATTGTGAGAGAGTGAAATGTAGTCACTCAAAGTGAAGTTAACCAGTGGCGTAAGTGGGCCAACTCACTGCCCCATGCTGTAGGGGGAGGAAGCAAAATGTGAATGACGCAGTAACCCACCAATGGATGAAGACAGGTGAAAGCCCCTTTAAGTCAGTATATTGTACATATCATTTTAGTAAAATCAACAAGTCTAGGCTAACACAAACCTAAAAAGAACTGTGAGCGACGAACAATAACATGGTAGCCCACTTGGCATATAGTTTGTACATCTGCAGCACTGATGGAAACACTTTTAACAAAACAATCCCTGGCAGACAGGTGGGGATATTTGAAATCATTAAGCAGACTTCCACAATGAAGGTGGGTGCCAGGGCCTTAGCCGACTCAATGGCTTGGCGTCCAGGCCACGAAGGCCTAAATGAGGCCCTTAGTTTGCTATTGCAGGACTTTCTCTAGTAGTGTTGTGCAAATCGGAGCACAACTCTGGTGCAGCTATTTTTTGTTACCGACTTTAGATTCAGGCACTAGTATATCTGCAAAATTGTTAAATATGACATGGCTTTCCAAGGTATAAATATAGTTTCTAAAATATGTACCCTCTCTGAAATATTTTCAAATTGTGTTAGTCATCTAAGAAGAAAACATGTTGGGCGAAAGAGCGCCTCCTCCGAGTCCAGTGATGTAGTATGACATAACGCCTGTGTCAGCGCATCAATTTATAACATGGGGGTTAGTTTGTTCCGTTTTTCAGGGCTCTCTGGTCAGCATTCCTGGCAGAGACCATTTTGTGTGGTAAGTAAATAGTCTATGCCTGACTAGGTGCCAACTTTCTGATTATTTAAAAAAAAATTGTGTAATAAAAAAAACAATGTTGCATAATTATGTCCGAAGCTACTACACGGTAAGAACAGTAAAGGGGAAGGGCATCTGTGTATTCCTGGTCACATAAAGGAGTTTTCATGGACAGACACAGAGCGGCGGGTGCTTAAGGCCAGGACAGAATAAGAGGAGTATTCTTCTCCATGTAGAGAACACACAACATTGTATTACAGTCAGCTTCATCTGGTGGTACAGTCTCTAAGGAACACCTTTAGAGGTTCAGGTGGTTATTGAAGAGCCAGGAACCAGGTGATATCATGCACCAGCAAAATCCAAATAAGCATTGGCAAAACCAATAGGCCACGCCTTAGAGGGCTACTGGCAGCCATAAAACTGGGTGAAAAGCTAGGTTCTGCGCATTTTCCAAATATGACAGTGATCAGCAGGTGACAAATCTTTAGAGTCAACTTGTCCAAATTGATTTGGCTGAGGCAAGAGAAATCCGACCCTTCCAAGGTCTTATTTGGTAATGGTGCATGATCCAAATGTCCCTGACCCTACGGCTTTCCCTTCATAAACTGTATATAGACCTTAATCTAACCCAGACAAACAAAATTCCCAATGCGTCAAGCTCCCATTTTTAGGTGCCTTGTAAAGACTGGAGTGACCTGAGGAAGAGAAAGGGGGAATGGTGATTCTCCAATTAACATGCAAAGAGACTCTTGATTTCATTAAAGACAATGGAGGATAACATTTCGCAATAACCTTTTACTGCTGCCCCCACATGCAGCCCTTTAAAGAACAATAATACATCATAAAGCATTAGAATGCCCCGACAATATTTATATATCCAGGGCACGCAGTCATCATCCTCTTTAAGCTGCGACGAAACATGATAACATCTTTGTCTTCTGCCAAACTTTATAATAAGTTGTCTGCTAATAGAAATTCAAAATTAATCCACAAGCACTTGATGTTATCACACTATCCATTGTAAACCTGTTAACAACCTTAATTAATACCTTTACCTTATTCACTTTTTACCATTATATTTTTCTTCTCTTTTTTTTTAATCTTCTCTCATAGGGTGAGGAGGGTGGGATAATGTTAGCCTCCGTTGTCTTTAGTGAATTCAAGGTTCTCCTTCCATGTTAATGGGAAAATCGCCATTTCATTACAAGACCTGATGCTACCATTATGCATGTTTAAAGCCATCCAGTGCCACACAACCCATATGCTTCACAGGTCTTAAATAACATTTTGCAAAAGTGTTCACTTTAGACCGATCTGCTGCTTTTAAAATACCTGTTAGCGAACCGCCTGCCCAGAAAACCTTACTAGCCATCGCACCTCTCACAGGAGATCTACTCCTGCTTCACTCATTACTACTCTCACCCATGTAGCTAAAGTAGCTGTTGAGACTGCTTTATAGGGTTTGACATATGACAGTAACAACCATTCCTCACCATCGGCTCTAAACTCCAGCATCTTGCTGTCTTATGACCTCATACATTAACCATGCATAGCTTCTCACACTCATGAAAATAGGAATAAAAAACTGTCTCAAACATAGTTTTAGTCCTTTTCCAAATGCCAAAAGGTACCCCTTCAGAAGAATAGAATCTATCCAAAATGCCCAAAGCTTTAATGTCTGAAACCCTTCTAAAAGAAATTAGGCAAAGTAAAGTTGCTAACTTCAAAGAGATCTGTCTAAGAGAAAGGTCATTATTACCTGGTCATGAAGTAAATAACCTGAAAATTAGACTAACACCCCATGATTTGTAACAAGCCGTAGGGGGTCTCCTTAATCTTACACTCTTCATAACTCTCTTGATCAAAGGATCACTCCCTATTGCAAAATTATTAACTTACGCATGTCTGGCAGAGACAGCTGATCTATAACAGTTAATAGTCCTATATGAGAGGACAGAGTTGAACAAATCTGCTAGATAATTTGCAGCCTCGGCTACAGGAGCTTCCACGGGATCAAAACCCCTTTCCATGCACCAACTACACCACTTCTTCCATACCTCCTGTATCTCTTTTTAGTGCCCGGGCCCAGGACTCATCCAATAGATCTTTAGCCTTTCCTGAAAGTCCTGAATATCAACTTGTGCCCCTGAAATCTTCCAGACAAGCAGGCTAATTTTCCCTTCTAACCCCAAAGGGTACTCCTCTCCCTCTGAATTCACCAGAAGACCTAAAGAAACCGGAACCAGATGGGGTATTGCTACCGAAAGTTCCATCATCCTTGGGAATCAAACCTGAGACCTCCAAAAGGGTGTCACTAGAATGATACTGCAATCTTCCGATTTGACCTTCATCAACACTTTCTGGATCATCAGGAAGGGGGGAAGGATTAGCCTCCATCTTTTCCCCAATATTGTAGAAAGGCGTCTACTGCCATTGCCCGGGGTCTGGTCTCCAACTGTAGTACTTGGGTACCTGATATGTTAACCTGCTCGCAAACAAGTCCACCTGAACAGGGCCCCATAGTCTCTGAATCAGACTGAAAACCTCTGGATTCAATTTCCAGTTGCTGAAGTCCCTGAGATACCTTGAGTTCCAATCCGGCCTTACATTCTGCTGACCCAGAATGTATTCTGCTCTCAAAAATATCTTGTGATTCCAACAGAAATACTGAATTAGTTTCGCCAGATCTGCCAGAACCTTTGATCTCGATCCGCCCAAGCCGTTTATGTAGGACACAGCTGTAAAACTGTCTAGATGAATCAGTGCCACTGTGTTCGCCAAAAGATCCTTGAAGCTCATCAAGGCGTTTAGGCCTTTCAACATCTCTAAAGAAATTTATGTGAAACGACTGTTCCTCACTGGACCATCTTCCTCCTGTCTCTAAAATGTTCAGACCTGCTCCCCAGCCCAAATTGCTGGCATCTGATTGCGGAGTCAATTCAGAAACATTCCCAAACATATCCTTGCCATTCGAGGCCTCTATATTTTACAACCACCATTCCAGATGCTCTCAGCATCCATTAACAGGGACAGTGAGTCCCCATATCATAAGCCTTTCCTCAAACCCAGAGCCTTGAGCCTCTGGAAGCCCCTGTAATGTCAAGGACCTGGGGAAATGGCCTGAATGGCCCAAAACTCTTTCTTGGCTACTTACAATGATCGCATCCCTTGCCAAGACTGCCCTTTTCTCCTTCCTTATCTTTGTTACCTTCTTCTGTGGCAGAATCAATTGGGATAAGAGAGTATCCACCTGAAACCCCAGGAACTCTATGTTCTGTGTGGGGACCATAACAGACTTTTCTACATTTACTATAAATCCCAAACTCTCTAGGAGGTCAATTGTCCAAGCTAAGTGTTTCAGAAGCTCTAACCTGTCCTGGGACATTAGAAAAATGTGGTCCAAATAAATTATTAGTCAGACGCCCCTCTTTCTGAGGAAGGCCACCACTGGGCGCATCGCCCTGGTGAAACACTACGGAGCGGAGGTCAGCCCAAAGGGTAGGCAGAGGAACTGGTATAGGACACCTCTCCATCCGAATCGCAAATATCTCTGACTGTCCTTTGTGATAGGTATTGTGAAGTATGTGTCCTTTAAGTCCAATTTCACTAACCAATCTTTTTCCTGCAAGATGTCCCTCAACAGATTGATTCCTTACACCTAGAAGTGTCTGTAAACCAGGAACTTGACTATTGTTCTTCTTTTTCCACAAGAAAAACCATACTCATGAAACCTTCCATCTCCTCTAACTCTACAACTTGAATCAAAGCCCCCTATCTGGGCCACCTCTGTGTCTATCAGTTCCATTTTTTCTGCATCTAAGGCCAATTCCCTTGGCTGTTTGTGTTGTATAGGTGTTCCCCAGAACTCTATCCTGAAACCAACCATGGTCTCCAAAACCCAACCATCTCCTGTTATTTTTGGGTGAAGAATCTCAATCTTCCCTCAACTTTTACATGGGAAGAACCAACTGTGGGGATTGGGCTCACCTTCAGATTCTGTACCTTGAGGTTTTGATCTTCCACCAGGGGATCTTGAATTCCTCCCTCTCTGAGGGTAGAGGCTTGAGTTGGGTCAGTAACCCCTACTGTAATTCCCATAGCTTCTCGGATCTTGGGAGGAATATTGGGACCTAAAGGATCCACGGCTGACAGCAGTCCCCTCCTGTCAGCCCTACCAAAAGCAGCCTTTGAGCAGAATACGCATCTCATATTGGTCTGAGCCATATGGCGCTCTGTGCCCAGCCTCTCAGAAGGCCCTCGTTGACCCTGGTATTCTTGCTTCTGCCTCCTCGGTCATATCAAGTATACAAGTCAAAGGACCCAGCATTTCAAGGACTTTTCCTGACACTGCTTCAGGCACTTCTCAGTCTCCTTTCCTGGGGTCCATTCCAAACTTGAACAAAAAGGTTATACGTTCAGAATCTAAGTTACGTATAGTACAGGTCTTATCTCCACTGGTTGGCCTGGGGCACTCAGCTTTCAATAAATTGTGGGTATCTTTATCCAAAGATTTCCTGGCTCATAGTTTCAGAAATTAAGCTACATGGTCCATGGGCCACCACTCCGTGGGTGTTTTATCATATTAGGATTAAACATATCCCCCAAAGGGGTCCTTCACCTCTGCAGAGGTAGATGCCAGGTCCAAATTGTCATTGAGGCTCCCAAAGAGCTCTGAGCTCTCCTGAGGGTCAAAGACGTATTCGTCCCACTCTAAGTCGTCCAACTCAATAGTTTCCTCCTCAACTGAGGAACTGTGCCCATCCTGCAACTCTTTTGTATATAGGTCACTCTTTCTCAACATGCCGCTACTGGCAACCTTTCTCAGCGCCCTGTCAAGGTGGCCTTTTCCTCTTGTGCTGCTGCGAGCACCATCTATTGTGGCGCTCAGGCTACTAGCACCATATGCGTTGGTTTGCGCCTTCTCAAGATACTTCCTCTTCTGGGAATGCCTTACAGGCCTTAGAGGTAGAAGGGGAGTCCCCCTCAAACAAGGAAAAATAATTTTCCTCTGAATGGGGTGCCCTCTTCCTCTTTGCAAGTGCAGCATCCACTGCCTACCTCACAGAGGATCTTAGTTCCTTCTCCAGAAATTTCTTAATAGAGTCCCCCACTAGTTCAACCGCAGAATGAACCTGGGAATTGGATGCCTCCATTATATGATTCCTGATGTAAAACCAGAATGTTAACAATATAATAAATTGTAAGCCTTTTTAGGGTCAGATTATGAATATAAAAAGTTACACAAACTCTCTAATTCATTTAGTCCCAGCTAAAAAATACCTTAGCCAGGCTAATAGAAACAAGCTCTCTAAAGGCTCTAAATAAATATAATCAGGCCGCAGAGGGAAAGGCCAAAACGCTGCTGATCGCCGCTCGTTACAATGAGTACACTCAAATGTCAGCTGGTTGTCTGGCAAAGCGCCCTGCTCACGCTAGCTGCCAGGTGACTTTCATTGGAAAATAATGGAGGACATGTAGTCCTTAGTCAGCGTCAGTATAGTTGCCTGGCAACGCGCTCCTGCTGATGCAAATCTGCCAGGGAACCTTGCCCAAATTTACAATGGAGGACGCCTAGTCCTCTTTCTTCTGCTATTAGTTGCATGATTGTGAAGCGGATGCTTCCGCAACCGTGCGCTCTTCTAAAAAAACTTAGGGGTAAGAAGATGCGCTGCAAACGGCACCGCCCCCGCGATCGCTGTGGGCCGGTGATCACAGAGCTAAGGATCAAGCGGGTGCTTGTAAACAGCTTCGCCAGCAGGGAGTAGTCTGACTACCGGCGGAGAAGCCGATCAGGTGACTACGAGGCCGGTGGCAGGCCGGGCTCCTGCGCTGATGACAACAAACATGCTCAGCAAAATGCAAGCAGTCATCCAGCAAGGCACTAAATAATATTAAACAAACCCAGTTGAAAGAGGTTAACCTCTAACCCAAATTCGCACCAGGCCTAACCATAAGTTGGAAGGGCAGTCCCACGCTAGCAATAAAACTAGATATGGCACAAACAATAAAACATAATTAACAGACAAAGAAATAGCAAAAGTACTTATCTGTAAGGGAGCAGCTAATAAAAGAGGATGATGACTGCATGCACTGGATATATATATATTTTGTTTGGACATTCTAATGCTTTATGATGTATTATTGTTCTTTAAAGGGCTGCATGGCATGGGCAGCAACAAAAGGTTATTGCATAATGGTGGCATCTGGTCTTGTAATGAAATCTATAACAATATGGTGTTGGTGGGAAGGTGTTGCTAAAACCTCACAATTTAGTTATGTTATATACACACTGCATTTCTCAGTTAATGTGATCCTCAGTTGGGAACAGTGGCTGAAAAGCAGAGTACCACAGAAAAGATGTAATAACGGTATGTTACTTTTGCAGTACTTACTGCTATGGACATGTGGATTTGAGGCACTTTGAATAATAGGTATAGTTATTCCAGCTAATGGCCAAAGCATGACAGCACTTTCATTGGACATTCCCTTTCCAAGTAGGCCCGCTTTACAAAATGGCAGAAATAGAAGTTTTAGAAAGTACCTGCTGAGGTGGGTGGCGGGATGGTGTGCACAGGCGCCTGAGATATGTTCTGCCAGTGGCGCACATCCCTGAAGAACCCCCTGCAATGGAAAATATCCGTTGTCCTCATGCATGTGTGGTCTGGCCTTAGCCAAGAGTGTCA
This sequence comes from Calotriton arnoldi, assembly GCA_963921515.1. Taxonomy (NCBI): domain Eukaryota; kingdom Metazoa; phylum Chordata; class Amphibia; order Caudata; family Salamandridae; genus Calotriton; species Calotriton arnoldi. The sequence goes on along the minus strand of CAWUFW010001404.1, from coordinate 1,788,469 downwards.
TCTTCTGCAGCATAACCGAGCCGGTGGAGGCAGGGCAGAAACCACCTAAGATAAGACTCACTTTTGCTTAGAGATGGGCGAGCAAAGCTTATGTCAGATGCCTGGTTCTGGCTCAGCAAGAGGTCCTCTTGGACCCTAGAACCCAAAACGAGCACAGTTTTTTTTTTTTATAATCAACTTTATTTCGTTTATAAGTACAGCGAGTGTCATCCATACATATTCAGTATTACAACAGAAAATTTAGAGAAAATGGCTGTTCAGATACGCAACAACATGGATAGCAATCCACGCAGGAATTCACCCACTTATAAGTATAGACGGTGATAAGCCCACCATTCCCCCACACCCTCCCATGTTTGGAAGGACATCCACAAGCTTCATATATGGGCTTTTCTTGCTGTGCACACCAGTCTATTCCAGGTTGCCATGTCGATAAGGAGGGGGGCATTGGCTGCCTCTAGAAATGGGCCATGTCTCACTTGGCCATTAAACAGGCCATACCCAGGAATAGTTGTTCGATGCAGGGACCTCTCAGCTCCTCTACCAGTCCCAGCAAGGTTGTCTTGGGGGTTAGCTCAATAGTGGGTCACAGGACCTCAGAGACCTCCTGCTCCACCCCGTACCAGAAGGGTCATAGTTTGGGGCAGCTCCATGTTATATGAAAGAATTCAGCGGCAGGCAATCTACAGCGCGCACAGATAGGACGGGCATCGGGAAACATCTGCTGTATAAGGGCCGGAGACAGATAGCTCAAATGGAAGTAGTTTACTTGTATCATCCACAGCCGTGCGAGCATTGCCAGTTCCCTAGGGGCCAGTTATGCCTCTCGGCAGTCAGCATCATCAAGGTCGCCCACCCATCCGGTCCATCTCTGTTGAAGGGAGGCAACCCTGTCGGGAGCATGAACAATCATAGAGCGGTGGATCTGAGTTATTGCTCCTTTTCCCAATCACCCCATCAGTATATTTGCCTCGAGGGGGCTATATTCTGGGAGTTGGATGTCAGGGGTAAGGTGTATCACCAGTGCATGCTGCACCTGAAGAAATCAAAAGAATTGCTAGGGAATAGTGCTCTTTTAGTTCCTGAAAGGACATGAGGACATTGCCTTTAAAAAGATCTCTGAGGTATGTGATGCCTATACGGTCCCACTGGTAGAACCCCTCCAGTGCCGAGAACTGCTGAAGCCACGTGCCCTGCTGTAGGGGAGTGAGTTCAGTCAGCCTGCGGTCCCACCGAATCAGGTGCAGATACCCGCCCTCCAGCAGTGTAATGCCACCCGGGTGCATGTGGGCATCTCCTGAGGCACAGGGCTCCCATATAAATGGCCCAGGAGTCCCTTAAACCCCATTAAATGAAGTTCCAGTCGATATGCCGGGTCGTTCCATGCCCCTGTGAACCACTCATTAACGGGTACCAGCTGGGTGGCCAAGTAGTAAGCATATATGTCCATTACTCCCAGACCCCATCGAAGGGTGACTTCTGTGCCGAGGCAAAAGCCACTCTCTGGCTGCCCCCCAGCCCAGATGAAGGAGGTGAGCTTGGAGGTCAGGGATCAGAACCATTGTTGAGGTATGGGGTATGGAAAGTTCATTAATACGGGGAAGACACATCATTTTGAAGACCGCACTGCGCCTCATGGGATTAAGTGGCAATCTCTTCCAGCAGTTTAGATCACAGTCCAGGGCTGAGGCCAGGCCCTGCAAGATGAGTTCCCAGGCCAAATCGGGAAGAGAAGATATATGTATTCCCAGATATTTAAATGTGTTAAATTGTAGGGGAATGTCTGGGCACCAGCATCGACTCTCGGCATCCCCTCTCACCTCCACTAGGATGGATTTTCTGGGATTAATGCAGAGGCCGAAGGCTTCACCATAAAGGTGAAGAATCTCCAGGCATCGCGTGCAGAGGTCGGAGGATCTCTAAGGAACAATAGAATGTCATTTGCATAAAGCGCCACTCGGTCTTCAAGCCCAGTCTCCCATCTCCAATCCTGTATCATGCATCGCATTGGATAAGGCATGCCAGTAGTTCAATAACCAGGGTGAATAACAATGGGGAGAGTGGACATCCCTGGCTAATTCCTCGCCGAATTGGGAAGGGGGCGGATAGGATGCTGTTCACCTGGACCTGAGCCATTGGGTTTTGATAAAGAAGGTGGACCACTCTCCGAAACTATGGTCCTAGGCCAGCCAGCAGCAGGACAGGCTCCAGTCCCACAAGACTGTGTCAAAGGCTTTGTGAAAGTGTACAAGGAGGAGGGCTAAGCGGCTCTCTATCCTTTGTGTCTGGGATAGCGCTACCTGCACCCGACGAATGCAGTGACGTGTGCTCCTATCCGGCATGCACCCGCATTGGTCTGGATGAATAAGATGGATGAGGGTTTGGGTCAGTCGGGCCGCCAGAATTTTGTCGAAGATCTTAATATCCACGTTGATGAGTGAGATCAGATGATTTGAAACGCATTGGTTCGGAGGCTTGCCCTTTTTGGGGATAGCCACAATAGTGGCACAGTCAAGGTCAGAGAGAATTGACCCCTGTTGTATCGCCTCTACATAGAAATTCAGTAAGTGGGGTGTAATAAGGGAGTTGAATCTCTTATAGTATTCGATGGGAGTTCAGAGATGGCTAGGTCCACCTCTTCCTCCGTCAGAGGCTAGTCAAGGTCCAGAGAAAGGGAGTGAACGAGCACAGTTTTAATGTGGCTTCCATGTGCCACATATGCTTTAACCTGTGATGCCAAGAATTTAAAAAAACATTAATATTTGATGTAAAACAGGAGTGGGAAATAGTGGCTGAATGGTACAATGTGAAATCAGAAAACCTAGAATTTTTCCAGGCTTAACCAAACTGTGTGATCCTAGGCAAATATTTTATTTCACTGTGCTTCCATTTTCCTGATTACATCTCAGAGCACTTTGAAATATGTGAGTTCAGGATGTGTGCAATATGAGCATCTTCCTTGTATCTGATTTATATCGACTATAATGTGGCTCAATGTAGGATTCTATGCCACATAAAAGGTGCCCATGACAACTGACTTGCCTCTTAAGTCACTAATGGCATTGTGGTCATGGCGAGGAATGAGGAGACATGACTATTGTTAAGTTCATGTTTAAAAGCTGTCACCTTTAATAAAATGCCTATGTATGCCATTATATCATCTCATTTACTAACGGCCTGATTATGAGTTCCTCCTTATATTCCGACCTGTGAGTAAACTCCTGTTGATGCACATGTAGGAATTATGAGTTAAAAGGTATTTAACTGCATCCGATAACTATCTGATGCGTTACATACCAGAAGCTTCGTTAAATTTCGGCAGGTCAAACCTGCCAAAATTTAACAGGGCAAATGCGTACAGTATTTACCGTATCATGCGGATTTTGATATGTTAAACACCAAAATCTGCATGTTATTCCCCAACAACTCATAATAGGTGCTATTTATCGCACCCGATAAATAACAAACCCTAGGGTATCATTATTTACCATGTGCTATCAATAGCAGTTTGACTTGTAATTAGCAGCGCTCCTCCGCTAAGGCGGAGGAGCGCTGCCCCACTGCTCTCCAAGCAGTGCAAAAAAAAATTAAAATGATAATAACGCAACATAATTATCATTTTATTTTTAGTATTGAGCCAGGTTAGGGCGGGACTGGGCTCTCGTCAGAAGGGGGAGGGGGAGTGATGAGCACTCTCTAAGTGCGCATGACAGTTTGACTGCCCGTCTTGGGTCGGCCAAATGGTCATGCGCATTTCTCCACCTGGCTGTGTTGCACAGCCGGGTGGAGAACTGTTCCAGGCACTGCCTGATTGGCCAAACAGGCCACTCAGACTAATCACGATGCTGCTGTCAAGCTGGGGACAGCAGCGTAATAATTGGCTTAGAGGAATCTGGGAGCCTGGTGGTTTTGGGAGCCAGGAACATAGGGAGGACGGAAGCTAGGCGGCAGCAGGTAAGTCGTATTTTCTTAATTTCTTTATTTTTTTTCTAATTCAATCTCCCCACGCCAACGTTCCCTAGCAGCCGCCACTGCTTGTAATCATGCCCATAGTTAAAATTATTCTGATTGTTAAAGAAAACCACTTTTTTGAATATTGAACCATATTTTCATATGGTGCTTGTTCCATAGTTTACACGCCTAACATTTCCAGGACTCAGCTTGTGCATGTGCTCCTAGAGCCCTGCCACACCCTTCGCTCGGCTCTAGCTCAGCTCTCCCGGTAAATTAGTTTACTTTCCCACCTCTACTTTTGCTGATTTTATTTTGCTGGTAAGGAGGGCTCAGAAGGCTTTTCTCTAAGAGGCCAGAGGAGTCATATTGCCTGCCTTGAACCAAGATCTGAGAGCGCCATCAGGGCTTCATCTGAATGCTGGTGGAGCTTTCTGTCATATCTGTGCCTCGTGGTTACCACACAGTCCACGAAGATTTGCGAAGGCACTGCACAATGAAATGATGTGTTGTTTAAGGCGCAACAAGCGCGCTGCTGGGCATTCTTATGGCTTCCCTGGCCATGCTGATGGTTCTGTGATTTTTGCTTCTTTCAGCTGGATTCTATTTGGATTTATTTTGTCGATTCTTTGGCCTGGCTCTTCTACCCTTATGACATCAGGAGAAATTTGGTGACTGGCCTGCCTATTGTAAAATAAATCTTCAGCTCCAACCAAATACTACCAGAATACCTGGGAGATTTTTTGTGTTTTTTCCTCTAAATTGTGGCCCTCTTCAGGATACACCTCACACATTTCACCTATGTTATAGTGTGTAGAGTGACACTGTGGCTACTGCAAGGAGTCACCTTTTCCGCAGGTAATCAAGTAGGAAACTGAACAGACCGTCATCATGTCCAGTCCTTGACACTTAACAGTGTCCAATGAAACACATGACCAAGGTAAATCCTTACCAGCTGGGCACACCAAGAAACAATGCCACCCTGCTAGTTGGTTTTTATTACATTATAGGCACAATAGCCGCCTAGTAGTCAGCTCTTTCGATAGGATATTTGAATATTTAGGCACCATTCATTAGCAGTCATGAGGCAGACAGTAAGCATCATAGGCATTTATCGCTCTTCAGAGGGTGTCACTACTCCCACAATGCATGATTTTACCTGGACTACGCATTACATGTAAAGTCTTTGTGTTGACTTTAGTGAACTAGTTTTTAGTGTTTTTCGTGTCTTTACAGGTTTTGTGGGCACCAGCGGCCAACTAACCTTGAAGTATAGTTTGACCCTAGTAACAGCATAAGCATAATACTGGGATGAGGACTTACCATTGCTTTTTTGAGCAGTTGTGGTCATATATCCTAAATCATACGTAGAGAATAAAACTTAGAAAGGAAGTGTCAATCAATCAAATCAATCAGGATTTATAAAGAATGGTGAATCACCCAATAGGGTATCCAGGCGCTTGTAGGCCCCGGAGGCTTATTCGAACGGCCAGGTCTTGAGGGCCATTCGGAATTCCGAAAGTTAGGGGACGGTACAGAGGGGCGTGGGGAGGCTGTTCCAGGTCTTTGCTGCGATGTGGGAGAAGAAGCATCCTCCACTTTGGCTTCAGTAGATGCGGGGGAGTATGGGCAAGTGAAAGGGAGGCAGAGTATAGTCTTCTTGATGGTTGGTGGAAGTTCAGGCAGTGGTCAGTGTAGGAGGGTCCTTGGTTGTGTAGAGCCTTGTGTGCATGGGTCAGCAGCTGGAATTGGAATCTCTTCCTTACAGGGAGCCAGTGAAGTTTCCTGAGATGGGGTGTGATGTGGGTTTGTCGGGGTAGGCAGAGGATGAGTCTGGCTGCAGCGTTCTGTATGGTCTGAAGTCTCTGTAGAAGGTGTGAGTTGATTCCTACGTAGAGGGCATTGCCGTAGTCCAGTCGGCTGGTGATGAGGGCTTGTGTCACAGTGCGTCTCGTGTGTAGGGGTAGTCACTTGAAGATCTTAATTAGCATCAGTGGCGTAGCTAGACCTTTAAGAGCAGGGGGGCGGTGTCTGCCACCCCCAAAACTCGTGCTGTCCGGGTGGACCGCTCCCCCCCTTACTACGCCACTGCGTAGCATGCGCAGAGTGAGGAAGCAGGTGGTGGAGGAGACGGCGTTGATCTGTGATTTCATGGTGAGCTTGTTGTCAATGATTCCGAGGTTTCTGGCATGGTTGGAGGGAGTGTGTGCAGGTACTAGGTCTGATGGCCACCAGGAGTCGTTCCCTGCATTGCTGCTGTTGCAAAAGATCAGTACTTCCGTCTTGTCTGTGTTAAGCTGCAGGCAGTTGTTCTTCATCCAGTCGGCGATGTTTGTCATGCATCTGTGGAAGTTGGTTCTGGTGGTGGTCGGGTTGTCGGTGCGTGAGAGGACGAGTTGGGTGTCATCTGCATAGGAAATTATATTGAGACTGTGGGATCTGATGATGTTGGCCAGCGGGGTCATATATGAGTTGAAGAGCATGGGGCTAAGGGATAATCCCTGGGGGACACCATGGGTGATCTTCTTGGGTTCAGAGGTGAAAGGTAGGAGGTGGATCCTCTGGGTTCTTCCAGTGAGGAAGGAGGTGATCCATCTGAGCACGTCCCCTTGGATTCCGATGTGGTGGAGTCTTTCGAGCAGTGTGTGGTGGGATACGGTGTCGAAGGCTGCCAAGAGGTTGAGCAGGTTCAAAGCTGCTGTTTCTCCTCGGTCAAGGAGGGTTTGGATGTCACCGGTGGCTGCATTCAGGGTGGTTTTGGTTCTGTGATTACTGCGGAAGCCGGATTGGGAGGTGTCAAGTAGCTGGTTCTGCTCCAGGTGTGTCATGAGTTGATTGTTGATGATCTTTTCCAGTACCTTTGCTGCGAATGGGAGATGAGAGATTGGCCGGTAGTTTTTGAGTTCTCTGGGGTTGGCGGAGGGTTTTTGAATGGCGTGTTTTCAGGTGTCGGGAAATAGAGGTGTTGAGTAAGGTGGTGAGTTCCTAGCCTATCCTTTGGTTTCTGAGGTTGAAGATGTGGTGCGGGCATGGGTCTGTGGGAGCTCCTGAGTGGATGGATTTCATTGTGAAGGTGGTGTCCTGGGTGGAGAGGGTGTTACAGGTGGTCAGTGTGTCTTTCGTGTCGGTTACGGTGGTGGCATATCTGTCAAGGAAGTCCGTAGGTGTGGGTTGGTATTCGAAGTTTCTGTATATGGTTGCGATCTTGTCGTGGAAGAAGTGGGCGAAGTTGTCACACAGCTCCTGTGAGGGTGTGATGTTGTTTTCGCTAGCAGCCCAATTGGAGAATTCCTTAACGATGATGAACAGTTCCTTGGCGTTGTTGGCGCTGGTTTCGATGTGTGAGGCAATGGCTGTCTTCTTTGTTACGCTCAGCAGGCAGTGGTAGAGGTTGAGAGACGTCTTGAAGGCTGCCCTGTCAGCGGTTTCCTTGCTGGTGCGCCATCTCCTCTTCAACTGCTTGCTATCTCGTTTCGCTGTTCTGAGTTCTTGGTTGTACCAGCTGGCCTTTTTAGATGATTTTCTCTGGATGTTGCTCTTAATGGGGACAATGCTGTCTGTGCAATTGGTGATCCAAGCGTTGACGTTTTCCACTCCCTGTTTGAGGTTGGTGGCAGTAGCAGGGTTGGAGGTCTTGCGGGCGTTTGCCCAGCTGGTCTCTGAGATTTTATTCCACCTATAGTGGGGGGGTGTTAGTCATCTTGGAGGTGGTGGTGCGGGGCTGGAGATGCTGAAGTGGACAATGGAGTGATCGGTCCATGTGAGTTCTGTGACATGGCTGTATTGGACACGGTTGCTGAAGGTGAAAATTGGGTCCAGCGTGTGTCCTGCAGTGTGTGTAGGGTCGTGGACGATCTGGGTCAATCCGACGCTGCTCATAGTGTTGAGGAGGTGTGGATTGTTTTTTTCATGGGGGTTGTCGATGTGGAAATTTAGGTCTCCGAGGATGATGTAGTCCTTGGAGTCTAAGGCTAGGGGCGCAATGAAGTCTTTGATCGTGTTGCAGAAGCTGGAGCATGGGCCTGGGGGTCTGTATGCGAGGGTGCCTCTGATGGTTGTCTTGTTGTCTGTGTGGAGCTTGAAGTTGAGATGTGCCATTGGGTGGTGGTGTTGTCGGTGGTGTTGGTACACTGTATGGTCTCTTTGTGGATGAAGGATGTTCCTCCTGGTGACTGATTTTATATCTGTCGGGGATCGCTGTGGCAATGTCTGGGGCAGATGTGGGGTTGAGCCAGGTTTCAGTGAGGAAGACTATGTCGGGTGAGAGGGTGGCGATGAGGTCCCATATTTCAGTGGAATGCTTGCTTAGTGAGCGTGTGTTGAGAAGGCCGCATGCAAGTTGGTGTTTTGGTTCAGGTGGGGTGGGGCTGGTCGGTGGGCTGGTGTGTGTGCAGGCAGGTGAAGTGGCAGTGGGTGCAGTCGAAAGGTCCTACATCACGGATCATGGTTCGGCGTGGTGGCAGTCTTTGTTTCGGCATCCAGGTTGAGGGTGTAGAGCTCGGCAATGGTGTATATTCGGAGGGCGGGAGGGCCCGGGGTCGTGGCGCTGGGCGTGGTCCAGGATGCAGCTGGGCACAGACGGGCTTGTCTTTGGTGTGCCTTCGGTGCTGTTGTGCTGCGGCCTGCATTAAGTAGGTTTGGGGTGTGCGGGGCTTCTGTTGGCGGGAAGAACGGTGAGTGAAAAACCTCAGCGGGAAAACCCGGGCAGCTGCTGTGTCACTGAATCAGTCTGGAACAAGCAGGGACTGGAGGCCACAGACAAGTGGCAAGCTTGGTGTTCAGGTGCCTAAGTATCAGCAATGCATTATGATGAAGTGTACTGAGGTGAGTTCCTGTTAAGTTCTACTTGTGTTTGTAGGAATCTTGCTCTGTATATACTATACCAAAGTAAGGTATAGTGTGCACAGAGTCCACGGGATCCCCAGCGGTACAGCTGAGGCTAAATTAGATAATCACTAACAGCTCTCTTTGTGGTAGTGTGGTCGAGCAGTTAGGCTTATCAGGAGGGTGTGTTAAGCATTTATTGTATTCACTCAATCAAGGACTGATTATACACACTCAGAGACAGAATCCAGACCAATTAGTTAAGTATAAAAAAGGTAAACTTATGTTTTATTTCTAGAACCAAGCCGGACTTGGTACAGGTAAGTAGAATAAGCTTTGAAATGCAAAGATTTACAAGGAAATGCAGTTGTGGATGAAAGTGCAATCATTACAGGTTTATATTTGCTTTTAAAACAGTTTCAAATACATAGAAATTACTTTTGATTACTTTTCAGTTACTTTGACTATTTGGGGTGATATGCCGAGATATCACACATGGGGACTTACTGTTGGGACCCCACAAGTCTTACCTTTTTACTTGCGGAGTAATCTCGCAGGGAGGACGTGAACAACCTCCACGTCCCCCACCTTTCCCTAGTAAAGGAATGTATACTGACCAGGGTAAAGATGGGACCGGGGGAAGAAATTCTAGAAGCGTGGAGTGGAGATTCTAACGTGAAGACCTGGTTGGGTACGCCCACCGATGCTGAGGGAACTCTCCTGGGAATCACCGTCTGGACAAAGGATAAACCATATGGGTTAGTGCTTCTGCCCTTCCCCCTCCCTGGGTACTAACATTCAGCTCACACACGAACACTAGAGGCACTGCTAAGGAGCGTATAGTCACCTGGAGAATGTAACGATCAGCAGAGAAGCGAAGCCTTCATGTACAGGTGAATAGGACAAACAGGAAGGCAGCTTGTGGACGCTCCAGCGCGTCCTAGATAACCTGAATCCTGTAACCTTGTAATCCACCAAGTGTCAAAACAATAAGAAACGCAAGCTTAAGCGCTCCTGCGCTACGTAACAAGGGTAATCTCTTGGCTACACGCACCTGCGCGTGTCGAAAATGCCAAGGAACACAAGCGCTCCTGCGCGAGTGTGGGGTCAGGGTTTGGGCGGCGACGCGCTCTTGCGCGTGCTGAAAAATGCCAAGGAACAAAGAATACCACAAGCGCTCCTGCGCGAGTGTGGGGGCAGTGTAATGACAGCACGCACCTGCACGTGTCACTGGGGGGCACGAACACACCAGCGCTCCTGCGCGAGTGTGGAGGTCGGGTTTTGGGCGGCGACGCGTGCCGCAAAAGGCAATAACAAATAAAAGACCACAAGCGCTCCTGCGCAAGTGCGGGGGCAGTGTGGTAACAGCGCGCTCCTGCGCCTGTCACCACCCCAAAACCTGGATTTGAACTGGGAACCCCTATCCGTGATCAACACAGATGGCACCCCATGCAACCGTACTATGTTGTGCATGAAGACCATAGCCAGCTCGATCGCTGATGGCAGCTTTCTCAATGGTACGAAGTGTGCCTTTTTCGTCAGGTGGTCCACAATGGTGAGAATGGTGGTATACCCCGTCTTGGTCCTCGGTAGTTCGACGACGAAGTCCATTGATACGGTGTGCCAAGGATATGGAGGCACCGGAATAGGGTTCAATAACCCAACTGTAGGTCTGGACAGGATCTTTCCCTGAGCACAGACGGAACAACGGGCTATGTGGGAGTGAACGTCGGTGTCCATGGGTGGCCACCAGAAGTGTCTGTGTAAGAGGTCCATGGTTTTATGGTATGCTGGATGAATGGACAAGAGGTGGTCGTGGCACATGTACAGAGCCTGTTGCCGATGGTCTGCCAAAGGGATGTAGTAACAGTCTTCTTTGTACAAGAAACCGTCTCGTGCAGTAATCCCCGTGAGATCACCGATCCATTCCTCCGGTTCTTTATGTTCGAGGTCTTCGTGTAATCGGGACAAGAAGGAGGAGGAAAGGACCACCCCTTGAAAACAGTGCTCAGGGAGGATGGACACAGGTTCGGCTTTGGTTGCCTCTTCTTCGGTTTCATCCAACCTGGATAGGGCGTCTGCTCTGGCGTTTTCCTTTCCTGGGCGAAAAGTGATCAGGAAATCGTACTCATTGAAGAACAGGGTCCACCTCAATTGTCTGGAAGTAAGAGCCCTAGCAGAGCGGCGGAACTGTAGATTCCTGTGGTCGGTGTATATGGTCACCGGGTGTCGGGCATCCTTAAGATAATGACGCCATTCCTCAAATGCTGCTTTGATTGCTTGTAGTTCTCGGTCGGAAATTGTGTAGTTGCGTTCCGCTGGTTGTAGTTTTCGGGAATAAAAGGCCACAGGATGCAGCAGGCCTGTTTCAGCGTTTCGTTGTGACAACACACCCCCCAAGGATTTCTGAGAGGCATCGGCCTCTACTATGAAGGGCTGCTCAGGGTCTGGGTGTTTTAGGACTGGAGCGCTTGTGAACCTGTTCTTCAGGTCCTGAAAGGCTTTTTCGGCCTTGGGGTCCCATAAGAACTTCACCCCTTTGTGTAGTAGACTCGTGATGTGGGTAACGATGTTAGAAAAACCCTTGATAAAGCGCCTGTAATAGTCTGCAAACCCCAGGAACCTCTGGACTTGTTTTACGGAACAAGGCGACGGCCATTGCAGTATAGCTTCGACCTTTCTTGTGTCCATTTCGATCCCTGCAGGGGTCAGGATGTGTCCCAGGAATTCAACCATGGTAGTGTGGAACACGCTTTTTTCCAGCTTGACATATAGGCCATGTAGTTGTATCTGCTGCAGGATAGCACGAACATCTGATGTGTTCAGGGACGTCCCTGGAATAAATCAGGATATCGTCAATGTAGACGATACAGAAACGATCGATATATTCCCTTAGTACTTCGTCGATGAAGTACTGGAAGGCCGCAGGGGCGTTGCACAGTCCGAAAGGCATGACCTGGTACTCAAACAGACCATATTTTGTTCGGAACTCGGTCTTCCACTCGTCTCCCTCCCGGACCCTGACGAGATGGTAGGCCCCACGCAGATCCAGTTTGGTATAGATGGCTGCGTCTTTCACTTGATCCAAGAGGTTAGATATAAGTGGTAAGGGATACCGATTTTTGATGGTTATGGTGTTGATGGCCCTGTAGTCGATGCACGTTCTCAGGTCAGCCTCCTTTTTTGCCACGAAAAAGAGGGAAGAAGAAACAGGCGATTTGGAGTGGCGTATGAAACCATTTTGCAGGTATTCGTCCAGATAGATGTGTAGGTGGTTGTTTTCTTTCTCCGTAAGAGAGTAGACACGGCTACATGGGAGTGTAGATCCTGGGATAAGGTCTATCCTACAATCGAAAGAGCGATGAGGTGGCAAGGTATTGGCACCCTTTTTGTTGAACACTGTGGCCAGATCTGCATAAGCCTCAGGTACAACCCCTTGTGTGACCGTACCCATCCCTGTCAGAGGCAGTGTGTGGGCTTGTATCTCTCGTCCACCGGAAATGTTCTTCTGTGGATAGCAGGTGATGTTGCAATGAGAGGAATCCAATGTCAAGATTCGGGATACCCAATCGATGTGTGGGTTAGCAGCCATGGAAGACCCAGAATGAGCTTGAACTGAGGCGCATCGATGACGTCAAAGGCGATGGTCTCTATGTGCCCGTTCCCACACGTCGTCTTCATGGCTTCCGTCTGGAAACGTATAAGCCCAGAGGTTAGATTCGGTGTTGTCCACTGCCTTCACGGTCTCAGGTTTTTCTTTGGTCACGGTAGTTATACGCAAACCATCCATATACTGGGTGTCAATGAAGTTCCCTGTAGCACCAGAGTCGATGAGGGTTGTGACCGGCCATATCTGGCCTGTCTGTGACTGTAACGTTACTGCTATACCCACATGTCGGTTGTTGTCAAGGAGGTTAAAGGTAGGGGTCCGTATGGACGAAGAACCCAGTAGACTGACCCCTTTTCCTACAGGGTTTCGTTCTTTCCCGCCCCATCTCCCCGTGTTATGGAAAGGGCATATGGTTTGTTCGGTCTTGTCTTGGCTGGTTTCACTGGACATTCCTTGACAAAGTGTCCGCTTTTGCCGCAATATAGGCATAGATTCTGTTTTTGCCTTTTTTCTTTTTCTTCTCGGGACAGGGGACCACAGATTCTGCCTATTTGCATTGGTTCGGGAGCCTCATGAGCCTTTGCCGACTTGTTCCTGGGTTTGTCTCGGAACGCAAGGAACCTGGAGTCATTGCCCTTGGATTTCTCGTTTTTCCGCTCCTGCAGTCTGTAGCTCAATTTGACCACCAAGTCGATGAAGGATCCGATGTCCTCCGGGGGTTCGGACAGTTGCGAAATAAGATCCTTTAACTCATCTCGTAAGCCTCAGTAGAATACGGAAACCTTTTAGGAATCTGGCCATTTAGCTTCGATGACTAATCTGTTGAAGGTAGTGATGTAGTGTAACAGATCTGAAGTACCTTGTTTAAGGCTGAGGAGTTCGTTGTCTGCAGCCTGTACGAACATGTGGCGGGCGAACATTCTTCGTAGGGTTTCCTTGAAGACAGGGAGACTATACAGCATAGGATCGTCGTTTTCAACCAATGCTATCGACCACTGGGCGGCGTCTCCTCCGAGATAGGAAAGGATGAAAGCAACCTTGGAGGCGTCATCGGGGAAGGCAGAAGCACGCGCCATGAAGTGCAAATGGCATTGATTGAGGAATATACTGTATTTGGAGCTATCGCCATAAAAGTGTTCCGGGGCGGCTAGCTGGACTGTGTGAGGGGCTATTACTTGTATGGGAGGGGTTGGTCCGTGAGAAGCGGGTAAGGGTCCCCTGGGATTAAATAAGGGGGGCCGTAGTATACCCTCCTGTCTGGCCCTAACAGCGGGGGCCGGACCCCAAGCCCCCGTCTGTCCAACGGCTATTTGACCTTGCAAGGCTGTTATATCTTGGCGTATACTCAGGTTTTCTGCCTGCATGCAGGTCAGCATAGCTGCTATATCCTGCAGGGAGATGTCGGGGCTGCTCATGTCGTCCGAGCGAGATATTTATCGTGGGCTTCGAATTCTGTCAGGACCCCACAAGTCTTACCTTTTTACTTGCGGAGTAATCTCGCAGGGAGGATGTGAACAACCTCCACCGTCCCCCACCTTTCCCTAGTAAAGGAATGTATACTGACCAGGGTAAAGTTGGGACCGGGGGAAGAAATTCTAGAAGCGTGGAGTGGAGATTCTAACGTGAAGACCTGGTTGGGTACGCCCACCGATGCTGAGGGAACTCTCCTGGGAATCACCATCTGGACAAGGGATAAACCATATGGGTTAGTGCATCTGCCCTTCCCCCTCCCTGGGTACTAACATTCAGCTCACACACCAACACTAGAGGCACTGCTAAGGAGCGTATAGTCACCTGTAGAATGTAACGATCAGCAGAGAAGCGAAGTCTTCACGTACAGGTGAATAGGACAAACAGGAAGGCAGCTTGTGGGCGCTCCAGCGTGTCCTAGATAACCAGAATCCTGTAACCTTGTAATCCACCAAGTGCCAAAACAATAAGAAACTCAAGCTTAAGCGCTCCTGCACTACGTAACAAGTGTAATCTCTTGGCTACGCGCACCTGCGCGTGTCTAAAATGCCAAGGAACACAAGCGCTCCTGCGCGAGTGTGGGGTCAGGGTTTGGGCAGCGACGCGCTCCTGCGCGTGCCGAAAAATGCCAAGGAACAAAGAATACCACAAGCGCTCCTGCGCGAGTGTTGGGGCAGTGTAATGACAGTGCGCACCTGCACGTGTCACCGGGGGGCACGAACACACCAGCGCTCCTGCGCGAGTGTGGAGGTGGGGTTTTAGGCGGCGATGCGCTCCTGCGTGTGCCGCAAAAGGCAATAACAAAAAAAGACCACAAGCCCTCCTGCGCGAGTGCGGGGGCAGTGTGGCTCCTGCGCCTGTCACCGGGTGGGGCAAGAACACACCAGCGCTCGTACGCGAGTGTGGGAACGATAGTACCTGTTCACCGAGGGCTTAGGGAGTCGCTTTACTGGAACATGGAAGTCAGCAGAGGGCATCGGGCGAAGAACTGGATTCCAAGCACTGTCGGGTTGGGCGCCGCAGGTTTTTATGCGGCCTCAACCTGCAGTGCAAGGTTTGTTTGACCTGAAGGCTACTTCCTGTACAGGAAAGCTGAACCGCTAACCGGTCCAGCACTTCCTGTTAAAACGCCCGCAAGACGCAGACCATGCAAACCCCCTCATGCATCCAATAACGGACCTTCCTGGAGCTGCTCAACAGCGGGAGCCATGACACTTACAAGTTACAGGTAAGTACGACAATTTTGGGTTTAAGGCAATGTGACTTTGTTTTCCATACAAAAGTCAGTTCAACACTTTTTGGCACAAAAATCATAACATTGGTTCCCATGGGAAAAAGAGTGTTAACAGTTTACTGGTAAGTAAACGTTCTGCAAATATGGCTTTTGGGGGTTAGGGCCAAGGTTCCCCAGTTAGGCACTCAAATCGCACCCCTAGTGGCACTAGGACAGCCGGGTGCAGGGTGCAGAGGTCCAATGTTAGCCAATGGGGCACCTCGGTTGGGGGCTGCTCACGGGCAGGCCATTCGGTCTTCAAAGCCAAGCTCCTAGGGTTAAGGTCAGGGCAAAGGGGGACACAGGTTGGCACCAAGTCCACACCACCAGCGGCAAAGGGGCGGCCGGGTGCAGGGTGCTTAGGAGGGGTCGGGAGCCCAATGCAATCCTATGGAGGTTGCTGGTTTTGGATTTTGACTGCAGGCTCGGTCCAGGAAGTCTTCCGGGCGGAACCAACAGCTGGGCAAGCAAGTTGGAGGGCTCAGGGACATAGGTGCACCTCAGGTTCTCTTCTCCAGAGTGCAGGGCGGCCAGATGCAGGAGTGCCTTTTGAGGTCGGATTCCACCTTACCGGGCCACTCACGGTTGGGGAGGTCTCCATACAGAGGCTGCAGGAGACGTCGGGGAGTCCTGGGGGGGTCAACCCATGGTGGACTCAGACTCTGGAACGCTGGGGGACCTTGCTGGGACCCGTGGTCCACTTGGACTCGGGCCATAGGCGACGGTTGCAGTGGTGGTTCCAGGCGTTGAGTTTCTTCGTCCTCAGCAGGCTCAGAGTCTGTCTTTAGAGTTTTCTTCTGAACAGAGCTGCTGTTCACAGGAGATCCAGTCTTTGTGGAAGGCAGTCAGTCCTCCCAGGGGGTTATGGAGGTCGCTGGCTGCAGGACAAGTCGACCTTTGGTGCAGGATCTCTGGAAACCACAGGCCGGTAGGGCTGGGGCCAAGTCAGTTCTTCTCTACAGTCTCCTCTGCTGTGTGACTTCTTCCGTCCTTCTTCTTCGTAGGTTGCAGGAATCTAGAGAAGCAAGGTTTAGGGGCCTTACAGGGGTGAGCATTTTGGGACCAATAGGTCCCTTCCTTGGGATGAGTACACTCCCTATTATGCCACCCTCCGGTGGGAGGGGGGCATGGGCCTCTCTCTAATTTGCTGTGCCCCCTCATTTTCAAAATAGAGGGGACTGAGATGTGTGCTTCACCTTGCCTTCCCCACCTGAGAGGTGGGGTTGGCAAAGGTGGGCACACCTCTCCTCCTAACTTGGTTTTCCTGACGATCTCCTGCCCTAAGTGGGGGTCAGAGCCGGTGGGAGCCAGTTGCTGGGGACAGCAAAAGGCAGGGACAGCTTACAAGGGTAGCAGGCCTTTGAAGCTTTCCCTTTGTGGACCCAGCCCATCCTGGGGGAGGAGGCATGCCACCTCTGCCCAGGATGGGCTTTGTTTCTGGACGCAGAGAGCGGAGGCTCTCTACCCAGGGGTCCAGAAACCTGTCCGGTGGTGACAAATGGCAGGCAATCATTCAGTAACCACAGCAGAGCTGGTCGATTTTCAGGGGACATCTCTAAGATGCCATCTGAGCACATTTTACATTAAATCCCACACTGGCATCAGTGTGGGTTTAATGTGCTGAGAAGTTTGCTACCAAACTTCCCAGGTTTCAGTAAAGCCATTATGGAGCTGTGGAGCTCGTAATGACCAACTCCCAGACCATATACTCTTTATGGCTTTAGTGCACTTACAATGTGTAATAATGGACTTAGACACTGTAGGGGTACAGTGCTCATGAAACTATACCCTCACATTGGGGCTAGTGCACCCTGCTAGAGTGGTGAATTACCTAGGCCCAGAATAACAGGATGTTGAGCGTCCCTACCGAGACTCGAACCCGGTTCCCCAGCTTCGAGGACGACCGCGCTAGCCGTGTGGCAAGCAGTGGATGAAGCAGGCTGAGCCAAATCATCCAATTACTGAAGGGTGCTCATCCAAAGCACGCTCTCTCTCTCCGTTTATTTTGATAACATGAGGTCTGCAGAAATGTAAGGCTGCCTGAAAGCCAGATATAATGAGGTAAAAATACACAACAGATATTAATAAATTGGCGCCATCGAGCTACATTTCTTAAAATAGACTTATGGGCTGAGAGTAGGATTTACTGAGCGCGTGCAACGCTGTTTACTTTAAAGTGCATCCCAATGTGACATTCCCGCATGGAATCCTGGGAAAGCAGGCCTTCAGAACGGCGCGCTAAGTGCTGAGCAACGACGAAAAACACAACAGCCTCACCAGAACCTCTTTGAAAAATAAATCTAGCAATTTGCGGACTACAATTGATCCGCCTAATCTCTTGGAAGCTGTTCTCCACAGAGGACCGACTCGTCTGGATTATAAATGAGGCCGCGTTAGCTACTTTAAAGCAAAAATGCTTTCCTACTGCAGCAACTAAAAATAGGTTTCAGGCTTAAAGATGCAGTAATTTTTTGTTGAATCGTAGAAAAGAGCAGCTGAGTTGCTGACCTTGGAACTTGGGTTCTATTCACGGGTTCAACACCCAACATAAACATTGTGTGATTCTGGGCAAATACTTTTATATCGCCGTGCCTTAAATTCTAGATATAGACTTTGAAAATATGTGAAAAAGCAAAACGTGCAGTGAGTGTGCTGTCTAGTAGTGCACCCATTACATGTTCTTTTCAGCGCCCAATGGGAGAAGATCTCTGATCACAAATACGTATCAGATCTTCATTTATATAATCTGTTCTTAAGTGGATCACGCATCACGTTGATGATCAAAATACTATACCTCATGTTTTATACGCTCCTGCTACAATAAAAATGTTTCCTTTTAAATGTTTCACTTCTACTTGAAGCCTAGTCTAGGCTGTAAAAATATGCCTAAAACATTTGTCATTTCTATTTCATTGATTTCGAACACATTTTTTTTTAGAAGTGACTTGTTCCTCAGAACTAATTAGTGGCCTGTATGTAAATCATTTTAATATATGAGCTCCTAAAATCTGTATGCTTGTACAGATTGCAGTAACCACACACAGAACCAAAACAAAAACAACAAACACGCATCCTGCATGGCATAGCGAACTACCCATGTGGGAAAGCGCTGAAGTGCCCCACACAGCGGTAGTAAGCACTATATATAAATGTTACAATACAATCATTTGAAAGACCACACAATATGAAAGTGATCATTTTATGAGGAGTACATGGGAGAATGGGAAAGGCAGTGTATTTTTAGCAAAAACCAAGAATGAAAATTTATATATATTTAGAGCCTTTTCTCTAGGTGCCCAGTTTGAATTCGCTTGCTATCGCTACTCTGCAGTTTTCGCATAACCCCTCAGATGTCCTGCAGCAGAATTCATGTGCACAATACCAATATGGCTTGATTAATTTCTGGGTAACCTGAAAAGGAGCAGGCCGTCTTTCTAGAAGTCAAGGGTCCGTCTCAAATTGACTGTTCCCGAATCAGAGCAGATTGGAGAAATTCTTTTTACAGCTCCAAAAATCAATTTGGCATTTTTCTACATGCTTTTGGTTAGGGCCGAAACAGTTGTTTTGGATTTAACTTTAATTACATTACACACGTACTGCCCATTACTCATTGTTGTAAGGCTAGGCTAACAGTTCCTGTTAGATACCATTGAACTCATTCACAAAAGCATTTAGGAGTATGAGAGGAAATAAGTACTACAAGGGTACTCTTATGTGTTCTTACGTGTGAATCGGCCACAAAACACAGACTCATTCTTAGTTGAAAGAGGGTACAGTCTTTCCTACTTGTACTAATTGTTTATCAATATTATATGAATATTCCCATTTTATTCTCATTTTAAATGTTGTGGGGCTGGTTCACAGAGTATGTAAAGATGAATCCACAAGAGGTGGATTGAAGTTGGGGTTATTGTGAATAAATCAAACACATTAAATAGAGGTCAGTGAGGAGATCCGGGAGGACCATCCGGTCTCTGCAGTCATCAGCTGTCTGTCAACATTCCAGAACGTACAGCTGATGACAGGGACAGGAGCGGGTACGGGAGAGGGGAGGGGACAAAGTAGTGAACAATGCAACACATCTTCTTCTTTTACGGAGGCAAAGAGGGGAGGTTAGTCACAAACATAATCATCTAGTTTCCTGGGAGGGATCACGTGTCGACCCGCTTTAGTTCTCTGGGGTAGGGAACCGACATTACCTGCGGCAACAGCATGTACCTCAGAGCGAATGCTGGTATTTTGGTGACTGGCACGGGCAGAACCACATTACTTTCCTCCTCCCCATAGTCCCACCATCCTCCCCTGGAACCAGAAGGAATGGGTGCATCACGTGCGTGAGTAGAGACTGGTTTGTGCATTTCCTGGTTGGTATCAGAGGCAGGCGTAGGGGACAATATAGGTTTGCATGCAGACAATACGGAGAGGTGCCAAACTCTACCATCACTCAAGAGGGCGGAATTGCAAGACAGCTTTCTTACAGTGAGGGGTTGAGAAAACCTACTCTGCCCCTTGGGTGTGAAACCACTCTTTTTTTACACGCACAACATCCCCTTCTCACAAATGTACCGGTATGCAACCATGTTTTTTGTCGTAACAGGTCTTGCTCTCAGCTTGGGCTTTTTCCAGTTTGTTTATAACTTGGTCGGACGACCATTCTACCCTTTTGGAGGCGGATAACCAACCCACATTGTCTGTGGACATGGGAGTCCTACCTCTCATCAATTCAAATGGGCTGTGACCTGTGCTGTTGCATGGTGTGATGTGGTATGCCTATAAGTGTTTGAAAATCTCACTCTTCCATACGAGATTACTGCTGTTGGCAAGCTGTACAATACTTTTGATCACCCTGTTGAAGCGCTCCACAGCCCCATTGCCAGCAGGGTGATAGACGGACGTGGTTTTGTGGGTGATTTCGTTCCTGTCTAGATAGTTCATGAACAAATCAGAGGTGAATTGTGGGCCATTATCGCTGACGATACATTTGGGCAGCCCTTCCCTGATGAATATTTCGTCCAGGAATTTTACCACACTGGGGGCATTGGCCGTACTGACCAATCCAATCTCTGGCCACTTGGAGAAGTGGTCAATGAGGACAATGGCGTAGGCTTGTTCCCCTTGATCCATGACAGGTCCCATGATGTCTATGCCTATCCTTTCCCAGGGCATGGTGGGACAGGTGATGGGATGGATGGAGTAGGGGCCTAAAAGTGACCTGTGATTTGTCCGAGTTGCAGCATTGAAGACAATCTCTGACAACTCTTTCTATAGCAAGGTTGACACCGGGCCACCAATACAGGTTTCTAACTCTGCACTTGGTTTTACTGATCCCCAAGTGTCCTTTGTGACAGATATCGAGGATTTTGTGTCTGAGTTTGGAGGGGGGAATAATCTTGCCACTCCTCATGAGAAACCCATTCTCATGCGAAAGCTCGTGTGTGACTTCCCAGACGGGATGAATGTCTTTGGTAATGAATCTTTTCTTGGGCCAACCCTCTGAAAGCATGCTGAGGACCTTTACTAGTGCAGTATCACTATTTTGCTCATTGGCCTACTCTTCTACGGATATGCCGTGCACCTCTTCGTGTATACTGGCCACACAGAAATTCTCCTCAGAATCGTAGCTGGACTGTTGCGCAAGGTCAAGCATGCGGCCTAGAAAGTCTGCTACTACATTCTTTGTACCAGGCATGTATTGTACCTCATAATTAAAGTCAAACAATCTTACAGACATCTTGGCAAGTCTGGGGGACGCATTGTACAGCCCTTTTGTGGTTAAGACTTTGGTAAGGGGTTTGTGGTCGCTGCGCAAAATTACTTTGTTACCCCATATGAACTGCCTGAAATGTTCCAAACCCCACACGCAAGCTAAGGCCGTCCGCTCGATGACAGAATACTTTTCCTCTGTGGGTGTCAAAGAGTGAGAGGCAAAAGCAATTGTACATTCAGAGCCTTTTTAATCTTTCTGTGTGAGTACTGCTCCTAAACCTCTACCACTGGCATCAGTGGTGACTATGTTGCATAAGGAGGGATCAAAACCTTGGAGGGGCGGGGCAGAACACATTTATTTTTTTAGCTCACAGAATGCTTTTTTGCACATGTCAGACCATACAAATTTGTTTTTGGTTTGGAGTAGTTGTCTCGTGTCATATGTTTTCGCTGAAAAATTCTCAATGAATTTCGAGTAAAACTGGACCAGACCCAAAAAGGAACATAGCTCGTCTTTGCATTTGGGTTCGGGGGCATTTTGAATGGCATCCAACAGTTCCTTCTTGGGTTTGATGCCTTCTGCTTTAATCACGTGTCCTCGATAGGTTACCTCAGAACAAGCAAATTTGCACTTGTTGTGCAGCAGTGAGTCCCTTGGCCTCCAGTTTGCTTAGAACCTGTCCCAATTTTTCATCATGTTCCTCCTTGTTTTTTCCCATGACTAAAATATCATCCTGAAATAGAAGGATATTATCAACATCTCTAAAAATTTCTTGCATGAGTCTTTGGAACGTAGCGGCGGCCGACGCCAAACCAAAGGGAACCCTCTTGAAACGGTAACACCCAAAGGGAGTGATGAATGTGGTCAAACATCTGCTATCGGGATGTAAGGGAACTTGGTGGTATGCTGCCTTTAGGTCTATGGTGGAAAAAAACTTGACACCCTTGGTGAGGGCTAGCATCTCATTGATGCGTGGAAGGGGAAACTGGTCAATGAAAATGTTATCATTGAGATCGCGCAAATCAATGCACAATCTCAATTTTCCATTAGGTCGTTTGACCACTACCAAGGGAGCAACCCACTCTGATGACTCCACCCTTTCAATTATGTCATCACATAATAGCTTGTCCAATTGTACTTTGACACCTTCTTTAATGGCGAATGGGATGTTCCTGACTTTGTGAATTTTGGGTATGGCTCCCTCTTTGACACAAATCTTGTGTTCGAAAACTTTCAAAAGGCCAATGGTATCAGAAAATACCTTGGGAAACCTCTGGAGAATGGTGTTACCAAGTTCCTCATCAGTCTGAACTATGAGGACGGGTTCTACGCTGTTGAGATTGAGGACTATGCCTAGTTTGCCTTGGCCCAACCACCCCAGGACGGAGGGCCCTGTCTTGGATACATAGAGCTTACATAGGGATGTCCTGCCTTTGAAAGCAAATTTGAGTTTCCTGTAACCTTTAACTTCAACGGCATCGCCAGTGAAAGTCTTAATGGAAATATCAGGTACTTGTAACTGATCACCTAGGTGGGGGGAAAATGTTTCCTTCCATACAGTATGATTGACAATGGTGTAGGGCGAACCAGAGTCCGCAACAATGGAAACATCTACCCCCCCCTGTGAACTTTTCACATACAGGTTTTTTCTTGTGTGTGTCTGTTTGTGTATCATCAACCTGTAAAATGCAATTATCTTCTACATTAAGTACATACATGTTGATATCATCCTCATCGGATGAGTTAGAAGTGGGATCCTGCTCAACATCAACAAACTTAACAGACTTTGAGCGTTTCTTTTGGCAGACTTTTTGGAAATGACCCATGACACCACAGAATGAACATTTTTGTTTCCTGGTGGGGCAATTTTTATCATTGGCCAGGTGATTTGAATTACCACACCTATAACAGTGTCTTTTGGCGCTGGTGGACTTACTCAAAGTTATGTCTCGGCCATACCCGGTATTGATCACTTTCTTCCCCTGTTTGAATTTAACATCACTCACTTTGGCCACAATGCCATCATCTTTTCTTTCTCTGTTCTCTGCAATGACGGCTTTGGCACACCTGCCGGTAAGTTCTGCTCTTCTAGCAATATCAATGACACTTTGCAAAGGGCTTTCCCCTTTGGCCCATAGGTTCTCTTGAATGTTTGCATTAGACCCCTGCATAACTATATGATCCCTAATGAATTCATCATGAAGCCCTGCAAAGCGACAATTAATGGCCAAGTTTTTTAACGCTGCCACGTAGTCATCAATGGATTGGTCTTTCCCGTTTCCTGTGGAAGAATTTGTACCTGTCCACCGCAACGCAAATGGTGGGTTTGTGGTAGTTGTTTAAATTGTCGATGGCATTGCTGTAAATATCACCCTCATCGGCTGCTCTAGGTTTTTTGTTTATTCTTTTAAAAAATTTGATACCTCCTGCGCCCAAACAATGCAATAGAATTTTATATATTTTTTCAGCTGTAAACTCTTCGTTGTCATCAAATGTTGAAACGAAGTTGAGGAAGTGCTCTCTCCATTCTTCCCATTTGAGAAGGGGTTCACCTCCCCCTGGAAGAAAGGTTTGGGGAGGAGTAAGATTCAACAAGTACCCGAAGGCCATGTTATTGCTTGAACATGCAAATGTGGGTGACAGGAATGGCTAAGCTGAGATAATAACAAAGCAAGAGTGAGCAATGCAGTAAGGGAAAGACTTGCGCAAGGGTAACCTTGGAGCAGAACCAGAGGAGCTGCACTTAGTGCAGATGCCGTGTACAGCATCAACGGAAATTGAATAGCCGTGAAGCGACACGTAAACAGTGCTCAGGGGGAAAATGAAAAAGTGCTGTGCCAATCAGCGTCGATGGCCCCAATGAGTTGAAATAGTGACAATACATGAAGAGAGGGACTTACTGTGAAGAGACGAGTGGCACGGGAGACAGGTGAGGAGCACCGACTCACTTCGAATGCGTGGTAGGATGCTTCCCGATTACCGTGCTGAATTGCCGGGGAAGATAGGGATCATAGGTGCGCAGGGTGCGCACCTCTTTCAGTTGACGTGAAGGACTATGCCGCAACTTTAAGTTGGAGAGGAGGTTCCTCCAAGATGGCCGCCGCCTACGTAAAAGACGGCGGTGCGCAACGTGTATGCGTCACGGAGTCGACGAGGAGGACTGCACCGTGGACTGGATGCTGAGGAGGGCCTTATTCCAAGATGGCCGCCGATGACGTGGGTGACATGACACAGGAGCAGTTGACAGTTGCAGCTGAGTGACCGGTGCAGCTGCTCAACTGGGTGGCAGTTGGTGGTCCGTTGAAGCTGCGCGGCGGTTGGCGCTGTTCAGCTGAGGTGAAGAGCTGAGGTTGTGTGACGGGATCCTTGTGGTGGCAATAGGCAGGGTCCTTGAGGTTACAGTGAAAATTAAAACACTCACAGTTGAACCAAGTGTGGCCTGAGCACTCGCGGAAGATGGTGTAGGATAGAGGTGAAGAGCCTCAGGCGTAGGTATTCAAAGTTCTCACAACACAGCGTGGAATACGTGGGATGGAGGCAGAAACGAGTAGTAGATAACGGGCGAGCCGTCACTTCAGGAGAATGGACAAGGATGAACACTGAGCACAGGGCTTGAGGTGTTCATGAGGCTTGGAACAGTAGTATCCTCTGAACTCACTGACCTCTGATGGCGCGATGATAAGGTGGCCCACCGGAGCAGTAAAGAGAAGGTAGTTGTGCAGATTGACGCTCAGTAAAATGTAAATATTCTTGAGCTTGTCGCACGCTGGGTCCGGATGTGTTGGAAGCCCGTCGCCAAATTGTAAAGATGAATCCACAAGAGGTTGATTGAAGTTGAGGTTCATTGTGAATAAATCCAACACATTAAATAGAGGTCAGTGAGGAGATCCGGTAGGAGCGTCCGGTCTCTGCAGTCATCAGCTGTCGTCTGTCAACATTCCAGAACGTACAGCTGATGACAGGGAGAGGAGCGGGTACGGGAGAGGGGAGGGGACAAAATAGTGAACAATGCAACAGAGTACTACAGAAGTACCATTTTATATACCCCAAAATACTTTTGTGAATAGGCCCCAACTCTTTATAAGTGGATATGTGCCTGAATTTAATATCAGGGGTACACGATATGGTGACAATAAGGATGTAATATTGAAATGTGCAGTATGTTGGTCAGGAGAGAGTCATCTTAAGTAAATAAGTAATAAGCTGACCTCCAATTGATACAACAGTTGTTGTCAGAGAGGTGCCAAGTGTAACATGATTGTATTGGGTGGCAAACAGACTTGACGTCATTTACTTGCAACTCACTCTAGGAGTAGCTAAGACAGCCAAAGATATGCTCCAGTTGATAACTTCCTTCACGAGCATCTGTTCCCCATGGCGAAACATCGTATCTCCCAAGTTGTTTTTGATGTTTTAAATCTCATTTTGACATTCAAACTTAAAAAAGTCCATACTCAATCTAGGCAAATTTTACAACATTTTCTGCGTTCCTAAATTCCCCTTAGTGTTATGTACACATCACAGTACGCAAATTCAAGTGTACCATTTTATTGTCTGGAGCCTCCGATACAATGTTTTCACTCCTCCGTTCTAGTAATCTCTCTGTGCACTCCCAGTGCCCAGATTCTAATACAGAATCTATCTAAGTTGCCAAGCAACTCATGGCAATAAAAACATAACACATCCCCGTTCTTATAATAAAACAAAAAAAGGAAACTTATAACTCTATATACAGAATAAAAATAGTCTAACATTTACATACTACATATAAGAATTACAGAGGTGATTATTTACAGCTCCGAGCACTCACGCCATCACGTACGTAATCTTCAAACCATTTGGGTTGTTTCCTGGTCCTCCCCATCTCACCTTCCTCACACTTTGCAGGAACAGCTTCCTGTTCCACCGCAGCTTCCTCTTGACTGTTAATGTCGTATTCCCTCACTTCACTGGTAGGACCACTTCCGCTGCCCTGACAATCCTCAACATCCACACTTCCTTCCGCAACTTCCTTTGCACACGTCCGATCTCCACCTCCATTCCTTTCACTTCCACTTCTCACTCTGACAGCATTCTTCAGAACCTCCACCACTTCCTCCGGCTCAAAAAACTGACTCTCACCCTTATTTACTTTACAAGGTTTCTTTATGCGAACCCAATCCCCTATAGTAACTCTGACAGGTTTCACTCCATGTTTTTCGTCATAATAGTCCTTCACTTTCGCTTGCCGTCCTATTAACCTGCTGCGAACCGATGCTAAGGACCAATGACAAATTCCAGAGTTATGCAACCGAGCAAGATTATATTTAGACCTAGGTTTACGTCCTCTCATCATTACAAAAGGAGAAAGTCCTGTACAATCACTTTTTGTCACTCTGTATGCCCAAACTGCCTTATGTAACTGTACTTCCCAATCAAGTTTGCTTTTACAAGCTGACTGTGTGACTCCCTTAATTACTCGATTAAACATTTCCACAGCACCATTTCCACTTGGATTGTACAATGCTGTAGTCTTATGAATAATACCAAATACCAACTTTCTTAAAGTAATCTTTAGCTGCATTCGACAAAAATTGTACTCCGTTGTCACTTAAGAATGTCCTAGGTAGACCTTCCGATACAAAAACTTTATCCAAAAATTCAAGGACAGTAGAAGTGTTGATTTCCTCCACAACCTCCACTACTGGCCACCTTGAAAACAAATCCAGTAAAACAATAACATGCTTTTGATCAATGCCAACCGGTCCCAATAAATCAATAGCTAATGAATCCCAAGTACACTCAGGAGGACAAATTTCCAACATTGGTGGATGCAATGTTTGTAAAGTCTTGTCAGCTGTACAACAATTCATACAATTCCTCACATACTTTTCTACATCAGCATCCACCCCCGGCCACCAAAATCAATCTCTCACCACACTTTTTGTTCTTACAATTCCAAAATGACCTTCATGACAGAGTTGAATGATTAACTTGCATAATTCAAAAGGTGGTTCAATTCTTTCACCTCGTAAGACTGTGTTGTTCTCTTAGCTCAATTGTGACCAAACCTCCCAATAAGGTCTCAAATTGCCGTCAGATTTAGACTTGTTCGCCCAATTGTTCTGAATACATTCGTTGACTTGTTTGAGAATTTCATACGTTCCACATTCAATCAACCACTCTTCCTTGCTCATTGCATGATCACCGTTGCCATGCACATACGCCACTTGAAAATTGTTGCATGTGTCATCTTCACACTCTTCTAATTTGAGAGGTAATCTAGATAGACAATCTGCCATAACATTGTCCTTACCAGGTAAATACACAACTCTGTGGATATAATCTTGCATGTGCATAGATAGCCTTGCAATTCGTGCAGATGCGCCTACCGTACCCTCAGTAGTTACGGTGATGTTGCGATAAGGAGGTCCTCTTCTTCGTTCGTCAATTACGCCTTCCTTTTTTTTTTTGGGGGTGAGTGGCAGGATGTTTTCCTAAGAAGTTGCACCTTACATCGATTCCCAAGTAATATGTTGCGATGTGCTCCTTACAAGCTGTACATTGAGACGACTCCCAATTAATACAGTACTTTTCCTTTCTTATTGTGCAGAGCGTTTCTAATGTGTTTTCTTTGATACACCAATGCAATGGTTTGCTGTCCGTCTTGTAATACTTCTCAGGTACAATTTTCAGATTGAGTCCTACTCATTTGGTGCAGGCTGCTTGCACTCCAATGTGGGTTCTGCTCCAGACAATCGTAGCCAATTTGTTATGTACACATCACAGTACGCAAATTCAAGTGTACCATTTTATTGTCTGGAGCCTCTGATACAACGTCTTCACTCCTCCGTTCTAGTCATCTTTCTGTGCACTCTTGGTGCCCAGATTTTAATACAGAATATATCTAAGTTGCCAAGCAACTCATGGCAATAAGAACATAACACTTAGGTTCACATAAAATTCCATCTGGGCCACATTACTACAGCAGGCCACATTACTTCAATCGGTATCTGCACCCACTTGTGCGCCCCTGAGACACTTTGGTGTTACAGAAACAACCACAGATGCTTATGTGGCCCCTTCTGCAACACAGATTGCACAGACTCACATTTCAAGTCTGCACAATTCGAAGGAGGTGGTCCCTCATTCACTTTACATGGGGGCGTGGCCCAAGTGCATATAATGGAATGCCTGTACTTCTGGGCCCCCGCTAGATTACAGATGCGTGCACAGAGGCAAACAGACAGTCTGAACCTGCAATGATTGTGCACCACATGTACAGTCAGTGTGCCCTTACGGGCGGTAACAGGGGACGCGGCGTTGCCAGAGGAACCCACCACAAGAGAATGCACCACAAACTGCACCTGCCTCTGATGGGCCGCCTGTTCCTTCTTTAAAGTGAAGTGAGGTCCTATGGTAGTGAAAGAGAGAGCCACGGTTTTAA
Organism: Calotriton arnoldi; assembly: GCA_963921515.1. Taxonomy (NCBI): domain Eukaryota; kingdom Metazoa; phylum Chordata; class Amphibia; order Caudata; family Salamandridae; genus Calotriton; species Calotriton arnoldi. The sequence continues at coordinate 1,760,208 of CAWUFW010001404.1, read as the reverse complement.
ACTGCCGCTGTCTATTTCACTAGTTCATTCTCCTGAGCCCTGGCACTATCTTGTCAAAATTCATGCCATGCTATAGTCACAACCTTTTTTCAAATGCCCTGGTCTGCACTGGGCACAGACAATTGAGCCAGATAGCTAAAAAGTATACACAATCAAAATCTGCAAACCTTTTTGCCTACAGATGGAATTTATGACCACGGAGAAGGCAATAATTCTGTTTCTGGCTCAAACAAACCTGCAGGGTTATTTATGAGAGCCCTGCATCACTTTTGCACCACGTAAAGTGGTACATGCGTGATGCAGGGCTCTCATAAAGCTTTATGAAGCCACACAAATCCACCCTGCATGACTTTGAGTGGCCTCATAAATCATGAGCACAAATCCATGCGTCGCCTTACTCTGCGTCCGGGAGGAATTCAATGGGTGTTGGGGTGGGTTTTCCATGCAACACCCATGGAATGTGACGCAGCCCCAGATTTACAATGTGATATAACCCTGGGTAAGCTTCAAATCAGTTTGCCTCCCGAGGTGAGGCGTAACGAGGAGAAATATGTTAATTTCTCCTAGTTTTTTCCTCTTTCCATGTGTGCAGCAGAATGGAAAGAGGAAAACGCCTCTTAGGAGTGTTTTTGTGCAGGGAAGTGTCCCTTCCTGCACAAAAACAATCCTGTCTGCAACGGAGGCACCCTTGCACCACTGTGCAAGGGTGCCTACGTTCAATCAATCACGGGTTTGTATAGCGTGACTACTCACCTGTAAGGGTCTCAAGGCGCTGGGGAGGTGCAGGTTCCAGTCCATCAAGGAGGGGGCCTGTCGAAGAGCCAAGTTTTGAGGTTTCTCGTAAAGATGGGGAGTGATGTAGTCTGTCTGAGGTGGAGCGGTAGGGCGTTCCAGGCTCTGGCCGAGAGGAAGGAGAAGGAGCGGCCTCCCGATCTGGTCTTTCTGGTGCGTTCTGGCACGCTGCGTTAGCCCTAGGCTGCTAAAATGGCACCAGCGCAGGCAGAAAGGACAGGAATGCACCGTATTGCTTAAATATGTAAACTTTTACTTGTAAAGATTTCCTGAGACAAAACGATACTTTTCAAAGCACTAGTTGCTAGTTAACCACAGTAGACTAATTTGATTATGCACTCTATGTTTTCCAGGCACAGAAGCTCTAGCTTTCGTGCTAGGAGGTATTAAGTCTTAAAGCCCTAGTAAAGAGACACTAAACTAGTTTATTTGTGTGTCTTTCATAACATTTACATCGTTGGCTATTAAGCACTATAGGTGCAATGCCACATACAATCCATACTTGTTCTCTTTGTGTGGCAGTTATGTCTACACTAGTATTTATGTATGAACTTACCCATATCCTATAAGTTTTATTTGTGATATCTGCCATAATGCTGTTTCATTGGTTAAAATGTATTCAATCAGAATCAAAAAGAGTAACCCCTCAGACCCAAGGGACAGGGCTAATTTAAACCAAAAATCAACTGAATTGTCCAGACTATTTATAGAAGAGCAAGCATGGGTATAAAAACTAATAACGCTACAAAATAAATCAATATAGATGTTCAATCCTGTGCAAAAAAAAACTCCTGTTCTCACTTATGGTCAATTTTCAAATTTATGGAAAATTATTTATATAAATATACATAAAATACAAATTACTTAACATAAAAACATAATTGGAAGATTTAAAAAAGACATGCATACATCAGTATTTCAAAAGGTTCCATCTCACTACCATTGTCTCTCTACATTTATGAATCAATATTTCATATATGGTTTTTTAGTGTAGGGCTGTTTGTGGAATAAAATCGATGATGCGTTTCAGTGGTTTAGATAAATTTCTTCGCCTTCTTCAGCTCTAAAAGTTTCTATATTCTTGCAGTAACAGATATGATGCACGCCAATGTGCAGGGATACCAATTAAAATAGTTTCAGGCTGGACTTCTCTAATTAGGTCCCAGGTGGATCTTCACTCAAAGATTGGAAAATTCAAGGTCTCAGCTTATTTCTCTGAAGCCTGCGTTGAGTAAACAGGAAAAACCAATCTTATAATAAAAATGTTTAATAAACGTGAATATTGACCATAAGAGAAAACAGGAGTTTTTTGCACATGATCATGTAATTCTATTGATTTATTTCGAATTGTTATTTGTTTTTGTGTGCATGCTTGTTCTTCTCTAAATAGACCGTGGGAGTCAATTGGTTTTTGGTTAAAGTGCACTCAATGCCACTCTGAAGCTATGTTTAAAGGTCCTATTGTCGTCTTTAAGATTCGATGCATGATTGCATTTCCGGTTCCTGCATTTCCTTTAGGAATGCACTGTTTGACTCCTGTGGTACATTTGAGTGCACAGCAATATGGCTTCAAGTGAGTATAAGCAGTATTGGATCTGGTGCAAGGGATTGCATAACGAATTAATATTTTTGCAGTGCTGATACGAAAACTCTGTTAATGGTAGCATTATAAGAAAGCATTCTTTTTCTCTCTTTCGCAAACCTCCACTCGTATGCCTCAATGACTAGTAAATACTTAAAAGATGGCACACTGGGCAGACACGGAATAGTAGAATGCATGCGGCCCAAACAATGATGGATGCCAAGAAAATTGAGTGCATGGAGCACTGACGAGAAAAAAAAACTATTGTATCCATTTGAAAAGGTTGAATGCATGCAATGACGTGCTGAAACACACGATTTTACTTAACATTATATGAATGCACATGGAGCAGCCACCATTTCTATGGCATGTTTTCTATTTATATCACTAAAGCACATTTCGGAAAAGGTACTCTGCCAAATATATATATATTTTTTTTAAATGTGAATTATCCCAAATTGGGAGCAGAAAATGAATACAGTAACTTGCCGCTGTGACCTGCTCCCTTGTATTAGCTCCAGTAACAGCAAACAACTTCAAAAGAAGTGAAGACACGCTAATGTTTTTCAAAACAATGGAGCCCTTCCATTACAGCCCATCATCAACGTAGTCCATAACAGTTTGAATTTGTTGCTCACCGAAATGATCCTTAACAGTTTTATGTAGTGAGAGAAGGAGGGAGCAGTGGGACACAGTGTGCTAGAAACTCATGTTCCTAATAACAGCACTTCATGTAATGGCTGCAATTCCCTTCGTCGTTGAGGGCCACATTGACTTTTCTTTCACACAACGCAACGCTACACTGTGTTGCATGAAAGGGAGAGAACAGAAATGGACCAGAACTACTAAGCTATGGGGCTTTTCAGCTCTCTCATAGCGCTGGTGAACTTCAGGCAGTCTAGCGTCAATGCAGGCACTCATGCACCATAGGGCTCACAGTGACTTCTATAGGACTTTGACGGTTGCAGAAACGTAGAAAGCGCAGGAGGTGGCAGGGACAACTACGTTTGCCATTATTATCTTGAGTAAATAAAAAAATAGACAAGCTCTTGTCGTTGCCGCCGGCAGTTATCCCAGTGACCATCGTCCAATGAACGGCTGTAGGGATTGAACATGACAGAGAGATGGCAAAGTCAATAGCTTCATAAAACGAAGCCCGCGGAAAGATAGGAAAGCTGCTGTGTGGACAGCGTGCTAATGTCCACAGACTGGGGCTGAATGATGGGGACATGTCATTCCTTTATTGCAGACTCAGCCCATGATTCAAGGCTGACAGAGGACATATTGCAGCTGAGGGAAGCCATTGATTCCAGAAACTCAATCGAAAGGGGCAGCTGTGATTAGGGGGACCACAATCTAACGAGCAACCAAGGGTGGCCGCACTCCACTACAACCATATGCAAAACCTGTTAATCAACAAAAGGCAGAAGGGCATTGGTTGCCTAGTGCATGCGATGCTCAACAGAGGACAATGAACGCCTACAAGCATATTCATAGATTCAGCTAGTACAAATAGAAAGGACTGTGTCCTCTTTGCACTTTCAGTAAAAAGGGAGTTGGATGTTTCTAAGCTTGTTCATAAAGTCATGTAAGACAACATCAGATAGTTCTACAGGAGTACCCCTTCCTGTACTCATAAATGCTCTAGTGAACCAGCCCCCAAGACTCTTTCACACCCTATGCATTTTATAAATTACATTGTGGAGTTTTCATTCCAAATGAAAATTGCAGACACATTTACAAGCAGAGTCATGGTGCTCTTCAAAGCCTGTAGAAGTTAAAACATGACTGAGGATTCAAAGAGTCTTGGGCTTCGACCTTGAGAGCCAGTATCCTCCCACACATGCCAGGGCTTAGCATCCTTCTCCTTCACTCTAAATTCTTCTAGGAGGCAGTCTTGTAGGAAAGGTAAGACTGCCTCCTGTCATGGCAGTCACGCTATCCAGCACCACACAGCAAACCCCCCCTTCCCCACACGCATGACCTGGTGCGCAGACCTCCTGGAAAAATCCACACCCAGTGGCGGCTCCTTCGCTAAGGGCGAAGGAGCGTTGCCCCACTGCTCGCGGAGCAGTGTAAAAAAAAAAAATGATAATAACAGAAGTTATTTCTGGTATTATCTTTTTTTTTCCAGCCTAGTTGGGCGGGGCTGGGACTACTGTGACGTCTGGGAGGAGGAGTAGTTGCTGCACTCCAAAGTGCGCATGACTGCTTGGCCGGCACACTTTGCATGTTCCATACCAGGCTGCATTACACAGCCTGGTGGGGAACATGCCCAGCCTCCCATTCCCCATTTAAGCACCAAGCAACAGCGCTCAGACCAATCACAACACTGCGTTGCAGCTTTGTGATTGGCTTAGGGGAGGGAGCCTGTGTGCTTCCTGGTTCCAGCGGAGAGACAACGAGGGACGACGTAGGTCAGACGGCTTAGGACTTGAGACGCGGCAAGGAGGTAAGTGTTTGGTTTTTTATTTTGTAATTCCCCCTGTGATCCCCACTGGCCCTCCACTCCCATTCCCTGCCAGCCGCTACTGTCCACACCTAGCTTGCTAGCACTCTCTTTCTGGTGTGTGAGGGTCCCTCATGCATGCTTGGCTTTTTTGCTCCGCTCTTGCCTCCCAGCCTTTAGTTTGACAGCAGACCTCCACGGTACCTTGCCCAAGAGAACTTCACTCGTAGCTGCCATGCATAAACCTGCTGCCCCTTCCAGCCCTAGGTTCTGGTCCAACTCGCCACTGCTCATCTGCATCTCTGGGTCAGCAACAACAATGATACATACAGGCAGGCAAAACCCCTCAAGCGCCACAGGCAGTGCTGAAACAGGGCGGTGCAGAGGAGTTTTCAATAGTAGTCTGACAAATATACCATTTCTAGGGGTTTCCTACATTGTTTAAGTGTGAATTGCATTACTGTGCCATTTTTTGTGGACCCTGCAAAAATATAAGCTTTTTTGTCAATCGTCACATGCAGAAAAACTATGAGTATGGTACAAAAATAATTTGATGGTCACACTACATTTCTTTTGCATTCTGAATAATCGTGAATAACAAAGCATAAGCAGTTTTGAATTTGCAAGCAGTATCAGCATTCAGGATGAGTTAGAAAATGTTATTGTACAAAAATTATTGTGCCACGGTAGGTATGTAATTAAAATCCACAGCAGTTCAAATGGGGAAGTGGTCTAGCGATTCATCATACCTTCTCCCCTCGTCAGCGCCGAGGCTTCATCTTCGCTCAAAGTGACAGTAATTTATACAAAATAATTTTTTTCAGTCGAAAATACATGAAGGTGTATTCTATTTACCATAAACGCAGATGGACTAGAGTTTCACAGCAGGGGCCTGCAGTGTTTATTGTACTTATGGAGGTGTTGTTGAGTACTGCCTTCCTATTGGATGTTAAACTGTAGATTTGTGTCTGGGGAAGAGGATGCTTACGTGGAAGGACTTGGGTATAAATGTTTTATATATGGTAGCAACAACCTAAACGTGCGTTAGATTTCAGTGGCATCTAATGAGGAAAGACTGAATGATTACATCAAGGTTGCTTGCATCGTGAAGTATTGAAATGGTAATGTCGACTGTCTATGGTATGAATGGACCAGATATCAGCAGCTTAAAATGGCTTCCGGTCTGCTCCAATTCTAATAAATGTATACTAAGGCAAAAGAGCTCCGCCCACACAGAGAACCCATAAACCCGCCTTGTCAACGCATAGCCAATCTTTTCTCTGTAAATGATGGACCATCCTGGAGGATACCAATAGATTCCACTAGGGCCGGACTGGCCGTAGTAGGCACCGGGCGTTTTCCCACTGGGTCGGAAGGGTGGGGGCCGGTTTTTGACCCGTGGGGGCTGGTTTTGTTACTGGGGGCTGGTTTTGCAGCAGTGCTGCAAAATCAACTCCCTGTAATAAAAGTGGCAGCGGTGCTTGACACTAGCACCACCCCCTACCCCGGTCCGGCGCTTCTCAGTAGCACCCTAACCCCACCCCGGGGCCAGTCGAGCGGAATTGCCAGGGCTAGTTTCTATTCCCAGTCGAACCGTGGATTCCACCTGTCAATCAAGGATGGTGATAAACAGTGAGGAATACAGGCTGACCAAAGTAATCAAAGCACCTCACCCAGATGACTCCACCTGAGACTGTGGCTGAGACCTCCTTGATTATCACCTGGCACTAAGTTGATACCCTAAATGCTCTCACGACCGATAAGGTGAAATGTAGAACTAAGGTTTACCTCCACCTCCACCTCCTCCCGGCAAACCGGTCACCCATTCATAGACTACAGAGGAAGTCACAGTCCATAAATGAACCCATACTACCTACGGAATACCTGACCAAATACGGCTGGCACCCATTCACTCCTTGCTCCAACAGAGTATTTCAACTGCTCACAGAATTAAGCAAATGCTCTTCAAGGACTTGCCCGATATGAACTCTTGAGTGCCAGGATTTAATTCCACGGCTTTCATAACAGAGAACAGAGCAAATTAGCTCACAAGGAACCAACGCAGTCATTTTCAACCTTTACAAAAACCCAGCAGCTCTCAACACGGAGAATCACCAACCCACATTTTGCATGAAGCAAAACAAGTAGATCATCAATCCCCAGAGGAAAATTCAACCAAGATCTCCCTCCAAGTGCACCAACAACACCACAGTCTTCTCAGCCCAAAATAGCTCCAGGCCAATGTACTAGGCCACCAATGACTCCCATGGAAGAGGGACCAAATCTTTGGTCTCAGTGAGACTTGGTTATCCCCAAGAACTTCACCACTTCCATAAGATCCTCTCTTTTACCATAAAATAAATCTGCAGAGAATTAAAGGAATCATACATGAGGACCGTCTCAAATGCACCATCCACTTCAATTGGAAAGAACCATTTGCTGCTGGTGAACCCAAACTAATACCCAGTGTTCATGGGACTGACTGTCAACCTGGTATAGATTGTCAAGTGCAATCCCATCAAATTATTATGATATTATGGACAGTTCAACCTATGTGTTGATAGCCAGGAAAATGGATAAGCCACCAAAGAGCTGGACCACATGAGTGCAATGGGATTTATATAATAGTCAACACCCTTGGCACCGGGATGGTCATACACTATATATGACACTCTTCCTTCACAGAGACCAGCCAACATGATAATCCAGCCCTAAATTCGAACAGATCGTTTCATCATCACTTTCAACACCCTCTCCTAAAAGCACAATAGGACTGAGTCTGGTAGTGATAGGATATCTCCAAGGATCTTCCAAACCCACTTTCTGGATAGCTTTAACATGGTACATACCATCCAAAAGTCAGTAACTGACCCAGAACTGGCTCTAGTGAGAGTCTCTGAAACATTTAGCAGGTATCTCAACATGGTAGACACGCTCAAAATGCAAAGGGCAAAACTATAACCCAAGGTGAGTAATAATAAATGGTTCAACAGGAACTGGCTGCTGGAAAAAAGATATCACCAGAGGAAAAAAGTGCTGTCACATGCCTCAGATAGACTACTAAAGGATTGTGCAGAGGGCAAATAAATATTATCCAAAGCAAATCATAAAGGCTATCAGCCCAACTTGCAAGCTATTCAGGATCTACTAGGATATCACAGAACCAACAATGTGTCATGGGTCATCACCCAATCATCCAAACATTGACAACTCCTTATTGTTTAATTTGGGAATACCTAGGAAAATTACCCTACCCATCCATCAACCTCTACAAGAGAATAAACTACCCACTCACCTACAAACACACAGCAATCCCAAGTGCTTCAATCTGTGAGCAAAATAAATACAGTCATCCTCACAGTATGTCCAAGCCCCCAGCAGTGTACATCAAACACTATATTGTAAGACTGCGTCTTGGTATCATAGACGCCCTCATGCATCTCTCAAACAGTGACTGGTCCTCAAACCATTCTACCAAGAAGCACCTACTGAAGAAACAAATGGCCGGCCTTTTCAATTACTAACCCATATTCAACCTCCACTACTTGAGGAAAATCCTGGACAAAAGTCACAATCACAGTCAGTCATTCAGAATTACAGTTCTAACATGCCAGAGACACTGTGCTTGCAGTGCTCAATATCAGAACAGCCCTCTTTGAATAAAACATTTCATAGCTATTGTGAAGTCAGTTTAAATTCTATTAAGGGCACAGAGGCGAGGATTATGCATTTTTGTCTTCTTTATTTTTCTCAGCAACCTTCAGAAAACTATAAGTGACCGCATGATAAGACTATAAATCACATGAGCCTTAGTGGCTAAGAACAGACTCCCGTATTTGATTACCTTATCCAAATTATGAAAATTCTGCTTCTGGAAAAAATAAAATATACATTCAGAACTTTGATCTTCAACATATTTCCAGATCAACTGTAATCCAAATACAGTGACGAAATGAGTCAACAAAAAGTTGAGTCAGAAGACCAGTTGGCCATTTTTTGAATATCGTCCAGACAGCGGCCTAAACAACAACAACAAAAAAACGTTTGCTGCTGTAGTACTTTTTGGGAGAATGAGCAACGAAAGTTGAAACATTTAAGCCTGCTTTGCTCTGTCGATAGTAGAAGAGACTGGTCTAAAGGTTTCTGGATGGATATAATCAGTTTCTCAGTGCCGGGTTGTCTAAATTCCACCGTCAACTCTTTGTAAGCTTTAATACACCTAACCACACAAAGTTTAGGAGAATGTAGAAAAGCTGGGTAGATCACTGTGAGAGCATTAGTTTTTGTTTTCCTCGAAATATTAAGCGTATCCCATTCAGGTGAGAATATTCTAGCTGTGATATTCAATGCTCGAGCATCAGGAACTCTCATCCTAGAGATGAGACATCTCTATCCTGGAAAGACACTAATTATCTTTCCAGTACAACAAGTACAGAATTGAATTCACATGCAAAAGAATGGAATATCCTGGTTCTGCAGCTCTGTAATGCGAAATCCCCTCAGTTATTTACATACCAAAGGATGTTCGCCAGTGGGGAGGCCATTAATTGGCAAATTACTACCAAAATTGATGATCTACAGTCATTAATTGCTCTATACACTAAGCCTTTAGACTGCCAACTCCAACAGGACATTCAAGATGTTGACAGTTCAGGTCCCCATGGGATGAAAATCCCGTGCCAAGCACCAGCGAGACCGTCTCTTTCAAGATGACGTATATCTCTTAACTGTAGATTCTGACCAATCCCTCCTGATGTACTCCATGGCTTCGTTCAAAAGGCCTGATATTTGTCAGTGTTCTCTGAAATCTTCTACAGCATTAAGAAGAGGGAACCCTAAAGCACCGACTGGTGAACATTGCCTTAGATGTCCGTGAGAATGTTTGAACGTTAGGTAAGAGGGATTCAAGAATCCCAAGAAAGTTCCATTAGTACTAGAAACCAAGTTTGCACTGTTCAATATGACTAGGATCACTTCTGCTTCCTGTCTCCTCACCTGAGCTGCCAACCTCATGAAAGGAGGAAATGCATAATTGCGAATTCCCATTCCATTGTTGGGGAAACATGCCCATGGCATCTGCCTTCAGGACAGGTCTCCAACTGTAAAACCCAGGTAACTGGTGGTTCAATCTAGGTTCGAAAAGATCGAGTTTGCAAGGACCCCACCTGTTTATGATCTGTTGGAACACTTCTATGTCCATTCTCCATGCACTGTAGTCTCTTAGAAACCTGTAGTGCAGTCTGATACCGTATTACGCTTCCCTGGTAGGTACACTCTGCTGACAACAAAACCTGATTGCCAAGGCAGACGTGTCAAAAATCCATGCCAATGCTGCAAGAGCTTTGGATCTTGTCCTGCCTCAGTTGTTGATGTTTTGGACTGCCAATATGATTTACATATTGAATAGCACTGAGCATAAGGCCTTAACCTTCACTGTGCATTGTGCATTTTATTGTGAAAGATGCTGCCTAAAGCTCCAAACAGCTCCTGCTCAGACCACGGACTTCCAGTAGTTATATCTCCACACCGAGCTCCACACCCAAGTCGACTTGCATCTTACTCTATGACAAGATACGGAGAATCCGAAGATGCCATTCTACTTGTGATCCAACAGCCATTAGACCTCTGCCCTGGCTTCCGATGACCATCATCTTGTCTGCATAGGTTTGGCCTTTCCTGAGATGAGATACTAGGTAGTGTAATGGGCCTTTGAAGATAGCTTGAATAGAGCAGGTCAGAAGGCCCACCAGTTTGAACAGTTGCTTCAGACAGTCTCTGTTGGCAGAGATATCGTCAGGTCTTTCCTGATATTCCTCATATTCTAATGTGGCAGCTTTGAGATGTTCTGCACAGAATCCACCACAAAACATATGAAGGTGATCCTCTGGTTCAGAGTTAACTCAGATGTGTCCTTGTTCACAATGAAACCAAGACTTTTCAACAAATATATTCTGAAGGTCCGCCATCAGATGTGTAGAGCATTGGTTTATGAGAGGGATATCGTCTAGGTAAATGACCATCCCGATACCCCTGGACCTGCAAGTTTCGACCGCTGGTTTCAAGCACTCTGTGACAGAGAAAGGGCCAAAAGTCAGTGTTACAAACTCATACGCCTGCTGTCTCCACACAAACAGCAAGAACCTTCTGTAAGGTCCGGAAATAAGTACCAGCTGAAAAGCATCCTGCAGATCAAGTTTTACCATCCAATCATTTGGTAGAAGAATATTTCTGAGGAGATGGATCCCCTCCATCTTGAAGTGGAGGTAAACCAACCGCTCGTTGAATTCCCAGAGATTGATGACTGGTCGATATCCCCAGTCCTTTTCCTTCACCAGGAACAGATTGTTTATGAATCCCTTGGGATGAAGATTTACCGGAACTATAGCTCATTTGAGGAGTAAAGCCTGCACTTCCTGGTCTATAAGGCAGGATAAGGTAAGGGGCTTGGCTGCTTGGATTGGGTCGGAGTCCATTGAACTCTATTTGAAAACCTTTGATGGTCTGAAGAGCCCAAGCGTCCCTGGTTATCTCCTGCCATTTTTTAACAAGAAAGCCCAGCCTCCCTCCCACTCTTGGTAAGGAAAAATGGGACAAGGAGCGTGTCCTGACATGGCCTCTATTGGTCAGTTTCTTTTTTAGGGTCTTTGATGAACTTGGCCAGAAAGGAGGCCATCTTTCCATCAATTCCAGGGGGGATATGGCAACATTGCCTTCTAATGATGGTCTTGGGCATTCCTCCCAAAGGCAGTTTTGGACCTTTTTATACAGAGGCTTCCGCAACCTATTGCAGACGTATGCCCCCTAAATTTGCACTGGAGTCCATTCAGAGCATCTCGGGCGGTATATGTCACTACGATCTAACATTTCCGAAATTCCTTACCAGAAGAAGAACCCTCTGGGATGGTCCTCCATCCTGGGATGTTTAGCCCCAGCCTCTGAGCGCTATGGTTTACTTGAGCCTAGTTATCCCATGGAAAAACAACAATTGATGGACAGAATGCAGAACAATGTCATACATTCACCCCAGTACAGAGATCTGGGCATAAATCCATCGTTTTTTTGCTCACCATGCCATTCCAGTTTGAACCCAGCCATATGCAAATCAGTCTTGACCCTGTGCCTCATGGGAACAGTCCAGCCCGAACTGCCAAGCCAGGTCCTCCCTGGACTGGAAACAAGCATCCTAGGACCGGTTTCGGGGTTTCACCCCTCTTCAGCCAGGATAGCTTGATTCCAGTGGCATGGAGAGCACGGGACCCACGTCTGGGCATACCCGTCCCACTCGGGGTGACAAATGCAAAAACAACAATTGATGGACAGAATGCAGAACAATGTCATACATTCACCCCAGTACAGAGATCTGGGCATAAATCCATCGTTTTTTGCTCACCATGCCATTCCAGTTTGAACCCAGCCATATGCAAATCAGTCTTGACCCTGTGCCTCATGGGAACAGTCCAGCCCGAACTGCAAAGCCAGGTCCTCCCTGGACTGGAAACAAGCATCCTAGGACCGGTTTCGGGGTTTCACCCCTCTTCAGCCAGGATAGCTTGATTCCAGTGGCATGGAGAGCACGGGACCCACGTCTGGGCATACCCGTCCCACTCGGGGTGACAAATGCAAAAACAACAATTGATAGACAGAATGCAGAACAATGTCATACATTCACCCCAGTACAGAGATCTGGGCATAAATCCATCGTTTTTTTGCTCACCGTGCCATTCCAGTTTGAACCCGGCCATATGCAAATCAGTCTTGACCCTGTGCCTCATGGGAACAGTCCAGCCCGAACTGCCAAGCCAGGTCCTCCCTGGACTGGAAACAAGCATCCTAGGACCGGTTTCGGGGTTTCACCCCTCTTCAGCCAGGATAGCTTGATTCCAGTGGCATGGAGAGCACGGGACCCACGTCTGGGCATACCCGTCCCACTCGGGGTGACAAATGCAAAAACAACAATTGATGGACAGAATGCAGAACAATGTCATACATTCACCCCAGTACAGAGATCTGGGCATAAATCCATCGCTTTTTGCTCACCATGCCATTCCAGTTTGAACCCAGCCTTATGCAAATCAGTCTTGACCCTGTGCCTCATGGGAACAGTCCAGCCCGAACTGCCAAGCCAGGTCCTCCCTGGACTGGAAACAAGCATCCTAGGACCGGTTTCGGGGTTTCACCCTCTTCAGCCAGGATAGCTTGATTCCAGTGGCATGGAGAGCACGGGACCCACGTCTGGGCATACCCGTCCCACTCGGGGTGACAAATGCAAAAACAACAATTGATGGACAGAATGCAGAACAATGTCATACATTCACCCCAGTACAGAGATCTGGGCATAAATCCATCGTTTTTGCTCACCATGCCATTCCAGTTTGAACCCAGCCATATGCAAATCAGTCTTGACCCTGTGCCTCATGGGAACAGTCCAGCCCGAACTGCCAGGGAGGACCTGGCCTGGTAGTTCGGTCTGGACTGTTCCCATGGGGCACAGGGTCAAGACTGATTTGCATATGGCTGGGTCCAAACTGGGGTGGCGTAGTGGGCAAAAGAACGATGGATTTAACCCAGATCTTTTGACTGGGGGAGAATGTTTGCATTGTCAGCATTCCGTCCATCATTTGTTTGCTGTAACACTTTTCACCCTAAGTGGGATGGGTATGCCCAGACGTGGGTCCCTTGCTCACTGTGCCACTGGATTCAAGCTAGCCTGGCTGAAGAAAGGTGACATACCCTGAAACCGGTCCTAGGATGCTTGTTTCCGGTCCAGGGAGGACCTGGCCTGATAGTTCGGTCTGGACTGTTCCCATGGGGCACAGGGTCAAGACTGATTTGCATATGGCTGGGTCCAAACTGGGGTGGCGTAGTGGGCAAAAGAACGATGGAATTAACCCAGATCTTTTGACTGGGGGAGAATGTTTGCATTTTCAGCATTCCGTCCATCATTTGTTTGCTGTAACACTTTTCACCCTAAGTGGGATGGGTATGCCCAGACGTGGGTCCCTTGCTCACTGTGCCACTGGATTCAAGCTAGCCTGGCTGAAGAAGGGTGACATACCCTGAAACCGGTCCTAGGATGCTTGTTTCCGGTCCAGGGAGGACCTGGCCTGGTAGTTCAGTCTGGACTGTTCCCATGGGGCACAGGGTCAAGACTGATTTGCATATGGCTGGGTCCAAACTGGGGTGGCGTAGTGGGCAAAAGAACGATGGATTTAACCCAGATCTTTTGACTGGGGGAGAATGTTTGCATTGTCAGCATTCCGTCCATCATTTGTTTGCTGTAACACTTTTCACCCTAAGTGGGATGGGTATGCCCAGACGTGGGTCCCTTGCTCACTGTGCCACTGGATTCAAGCTAGCCTGGCTGAAGAAGGGTGACATACCCTGAAACCGGTCCTAGGATGCTTGTTTCCGGTCCAGGGAGGACCTGGCCTGGTAGTTCGGTCTGGACTGTTCCCATGGGGCACAGGGTCAAGACTGATTTGCATATGGCTGGGTCCAAACTGGGGTGGCGTAGTGGGCAAAAGAACGATGGATTTAACCCAGATCTTTTGACTGGGGGAGAATGTTTGCATTGTCAGCATTCCGTCCATCATTTGTTTGCTGTAACAAATAGTTATCCCATGGGTCATCACCTTGATTGGAGCTATCACCATCCTCCATGGACACTCCCATAGGAAAAGAGGGTACATCCAAGGGAGTATTCCAAGTGTTGTCTTTCCCTGAGGGGTTAATCTGTATAATTCTGTGACTTTTCAAGAATGCATCTCTCAGGCATGTGAACGCATCAGTAGGTGACGAGAGGGTAGATCTTTGTTTTGCATTATGCTGTATACTTTGGGATTTCTAGGGTTCAGACGGCCTGATATGCCCCAAGTCTTCAGTCTTCCCCCAGCGGGGGTGCAAGCCTGGGCAGCTGCCAGGGTTATTGATTGTCTTCACAGGGATTTGAGTGCAGATATAACCACTCACTTTAATGAGGAATCAATTGCCCCTACCAAGCCATCACCAGAGGTAAGAAGGTACTGCTCCTCTAGGATCTTTTCTTTGAAATCTGTCTGGCAATGGCTTGCCATAATAAATAAGGGGTCTCTACCTGCCCCGCACCTTATTCTAACGTAGGGTGAAAGGTGGATTTAATCACCAGCAGAAGCTATTGTGACCAGCAATTCTTTTTCTTTTAATTAATCCTTGCACACCCCTTAGGGTTTACTGATGCAAGCAGGGGAACAAACCAAAAACAGTGTAACTTGTCTAAATGGGAGTCCGATGGGTGTGACGGTCTGGTTTGGCCGCCAAGGTCGTCTCCTGTAGCACAGGTCATTTGAATTACTCAACAAGATAACCGTCGCTATAGCATCCTTGTGGTGTGCTCAAAGTGCCACCTAGAAGGCTGGAGCCATACCGCGCTGCAGCCCGCGCACTCAAGTCCAGAGCCGCGCCTCCATGTCCCCACCCAACTTGTAACCCGTAGAGTAGGATGCACGCTGGTTCATCAGGAGCGGTTGGTAAAACTGCCTGGCGCCTGATGGTAGAATCAGTCGCAGTGATCTACATCAGCGTTTAGCTGCCCTGCATGAACCTCACCCTACCAGAGCTGCAAAAAGGTGTAGCAGGAGAGAAAAGATTAGTGATTTCAGCATTAATAACATGCAGTATTCAAATGCACAAATTTGGTCAATTATAACAGACATCAAGAAAATTGCATTTATATGGCTGCTAAGCAGCGAAGAAAGAGGAAGTGCAGTTTTCTTGTCCTCTGCTAGATATATATTTTTATTGGTTACCTAGGCTTGTTTCTTTATCACTAAGACTCATGGGATTTGTAGTCTTTTGATTTGGTTACTTGTATGCTTTGTGTGTAGTCTGCTGAAAACAATAAAGAAGAATAAACATGCGCAATCCTCCCCTGCAGTCTTTATATAGAATTGGCATTTGAGGTCACTTCAGCTCTCCTGGTGCTGAAAGGGAGAGAGGTAGCGAGGGAGAGAGTGAGCGTGGGAGAGAGAGGAATAGAGAGGGAGGAATAGAAAGAGGGTGAAAGAGAGAGAGTGAGCATTTGTGTCTGTTGGAATTTGGGCCCCTGAATACATCTTAATGTTATCTCAATAACATTAAATATCTAAAGCTGTACTATAGTTACATTTTTTTCCCAGATTTGCAGACCTTAATAATTTTTACAGGAATTATGTTTACCTTGTATTATATAGGTTTACAGTTCATTTGCTGCCATTTTGGGTTTTCTTTGTAGGCAAGAAATAGCCCCAACACTAAAAGAATATTTTTTATGCTCTTGGATATGGCTGGCTGGCCACCTTTTGCTAACTCAACTGGCATTGCTCTCGCGTACTTGCTGATTAAGTTAAAGGAGAATCATTAGTTGGTTCCAGGCAATGTACTAGATTCACGAAATACTATGCTTTACAAACTACCAAGTCAAGCCATTGCCATTTTCGCAGTTCGGATCTGTGAAAGTTTGTCCTGTTCAGGTCTCTTATCGACAGTTTATATTCCGCGTTTCTTTTCAGCTAATTTTGGTGTGTTTTATCCCATATTGTTTTGTCTACTACATTATCAAGGAGATCCAGCACCCCACACTTGTGTGTCCCCTTACATCTTATCTCTTACCCTCTTTCATTCAGTTTTGCTCTTTGCTTCGTGTCTCATGTCCCTTCCAGCGCCCACTACATATCATTTTACAATTACCAGCCCTCTGCATATCTATTCTGACTTCCCCACCAGCTAGTGTTTATTCTGGTACTCCACACTAACTTCCAGACTCCTACTCCCCTTTCCATGCTCCTCCAAGCCATCTCCAGTCCCCAACCAACATGTACTACTACCAGCACTTAAGTTTAAAAAAAGAAAAAATTAGTACAAGGTCCCAAAGGAGATTATCTCCAGTGCTGCTGAATGACATGGCTACAGAAATCTTCGGTGCTTAGTCTTGATTCCACTTCATGCCTCGGCCTTGCACTGGGTGTATGTGATTTCATAGAAAAACGATTTCATGGAATACCATTACTGAGAAACCATTTCATCTAAACTGTTTAATGGAAATTTTCAGAATGAATGGCATTTACCTTTTTGTAGAAACCACTTCATAGAATGTCTTTTTGGTCAAAATTGGCTTTTAAATGCTTTCATTTTACATGTAAATGCAATGGTTGCAGGACTTTCTTTCAGAGACTGTTTTGTCGTAGGTATTTAATTCAGTGCTTTACTTCAGGGGACATTTTTTCATATTTATATCTTTTACGTTGTCAAACAATTACTTTGGATGCTTTTCGTTCACTGACCCATCTCCATCTAAAACATCATCCATGGCTGACCGCTCACAACCCCGAAACACCATCAATCACTGCCCCCTAAACCCGTCACCACACCTAAACATACACTGATCTCTGCAGCCTAAAAGTCCTTTCTACCCCAAAAATCCACTATCCTGAACTATAAAATCACTCACTACCCCTAAACTCCAACCATTCCTGTAGCCTAAAAACACCTAAACTCCACCCATCCCATACCCCTTAAAACAATTCAGCACCCCCAAACTCCACTCATCCCTGGTCCCTAAAAAACCCTCACCGCCCTTAAACACCAGCCATCCATGACCCATTAGAACTCCTCGTCACCTTAAACTACTCATTCCTGAAACTTAAACACCCCTTTCTACATCTAAACCCCACCCATCCCTGAATCCTTAAAAACCCTCACCACCTTAAACTCCACCCCATTCTGAACTGTAAAAACTCTACCCATAATTGAACCTTAAAAGCTCTCACCAGCCCTAAACTCTGCCCATCCAGGAACCCTAAAACCCCTCACCACCCCCTACACTCCACCCATCTCTGAACCCTAAAATCCCCTTTCTATGCCCGAACTCCAATTATTCCTGACCCCTAAAAACCCAGCACCACCCTAAACATTACCCTTCCCTGAACCCAAAATCCCATAGCAGTCCTAAACTCCACCCAAGTTCAATCACATTTTAGATTTTTCTTTAAATTTATCTTTCCTTTAAAATGTTTTATTTGATTTTTGTTTTTTTGTATTTCCTTAAAATTGGTTTTCTATGATTTGGTTTCTGCCATTGTGGTTTCTCAGTTTCTGTGTTCCATTAATTCAAACACATCATCTTGCACCACCCTAAACCTCCTGTATTTTTATCTCACTCTTGAGGGTTCTTTGCCATCCCTACGTTCTCCCTTTGTTACTGTTTCCTATATTTCTCTTCCTCTTTCTTCTCTCTATTATGCCTTAGACAGGAGTCCCTTAAAGGGCAGCGGAATCCTCTACCGAAAGCTGTAGACAAGAAACTAATGTACAGAGTGATCCACTTATACTAAGGAGTGCCTGAGCGAGAGGTTGAGGTTTTGTAGGTTGAAGTGGTACAGGTTTGGTAAGTACTGGTGACCAAGACTCTCTGAGTCTGAATTCAGGTTAGTCTGGGTGAGTAAGAGTGAATGGAGTATGAGCAACTGCGCTGGCCCCCATTTGACATTTAATTATGTTTCTGGTCTTCAGAGGAGCAAAGCAGAAAAAAATCCCCATGGAGTCTGGTAGCGAGTGGCTAACCCAAAAATGAACCTGCTTCTTAGGGTGCTGTCACTGATCCTATAATATTCGCAGAGCATAACAAAGGATGGCACTCCACAATAGATGGTGTGTACCCTCTGAAGTATTTCACTTTGTGTTCCCATGGTGGGTTAAAATGGGGGTATAGCTACATAGATGAGGTCTTATTACGTGAAGAGTCTCGATTTGGCTCTTGTATGTGATGGGAGATTGAGTGCATTGTTGACGGAAGAAAGAATCTTGTGTGTTATAATTTACCAGCATTTGCATAGCACATCTCTGCCATCTGTATGGCCCCATGTCAATTTAAAATCTGCTCCCCCTTTCCACATGGGTCTGAGATTTCCCATTGAGCGGAGCCTAGGTGATAGGTTTCATTTCTTTTAAGATAAATGGAGATCCACCTGTTCAATTTAGTGCTAATGAAGGCCCATTGGTTCAGTTAGGTTAATAAGATGCAATTGATCCAGCTAAAGACCTCTGAAGTTTTGTTTGGGTGTTTATCTGCTGTACAACTTTGCAGTCGCCCATTGCAGTAAAGCATCAATTTCCATGTGAAGGAGTATGTAAAGGTCTATTTCCTGAAAGACCTTTTAGTAATGACCTTGGGATCAAGTTTCCTGATTTTGTTAATCATTCTCTTCCTGAATATTATGTGTATGTTGTCCCCTGGTTCAGATTCAGCTGTCATGGGTGTCAGGTGCATGCTCTGACCAGTTACTCAGCTCTCCCATGCAATCTTCTTGGGATGTCTACTTGAGTAGCAAGCAGAAATACAACAGTTGCTATCCAAGTGGATGTTACAAGGAGCTTGAAGGATTGGGCGGGGCGTGCGTCTATGGTGAAAACAGGAGGAAGAGTTTGTGAGGTACTATGTGAGACGTGGGGACAAATTGGGGGGCATCCCTGGTCATACCCAGGTAATTAAGACAGAAAATGGCAGAAAGGTTGGTATGAGTAATGGATAACCCAATGTGCACAGCTCCTTGCTTGTCCGTCGTTTCCTTAATATGCATTAAATAAGTAGCTGCACAGGGCTCGACTCAGACTTTCAAACTGCATATGGTAAATCTGCATAAAACCTTTATGTATTTTGGCACTTATCGCTTGAAAAAAACATTTGAAACACATGATATTTTATAAGTCATGTCTTGTCATATTCCTACTTGCACACACTTAACTCTCCAAGACCATGACGAGATGGTATAAAATGTCATGTATTTCACTTCCAGCACACAACAACAAAAACCTGTGGGAAAGAAATATCAGACTTGTCAGTACCTAGTTCAGGGGTGTCCAATGGAGGACCAGAAGGGTCAGGTCCATGTCACATTTTGAGGATAACCACCAACTGAAATCCTTTATTGTATGTAAACGTATCTTATATGAATACCCTGAAAATATGGCATGGATCCAGCTCTCTTGGTCCTACATTGGACACCTCTGACCTAGTTAAACAAATGTATGGCATTTTCTCTTTTACTATGCTTTCTTGGCTTCTGTAAGAAAACATAAAATGCCATGGCAATGCAGTAATTTCATCAGTAAATCATATAAACAAGAACCATGAAAATGCATGAGGTTTCATCCTTTTGCCATATTCAGAAATATTTTTCATGTGCTAACAAAAACCTGATATGGGGGCAGGCATGCTCTCAATTCTGTGGCAAGCACGCCAACTTCAAACAGGGTGACCATAAGACAATGACAGAAAAATAATCAGGATTTATCAAGTGTGAGATTTCTAACATATCGAGCAAGAGAAATCCTCTATACAACTTCTATCTGACACATCTAGGGGTCACTAAAGAACTTCCAGCTGCCATTTCTAACCAGAGGATCTTAATTAAGAACTGGCTGAAGTATCTCACTAAAGCATTTCTCACCGACAAAACATGTACAGCTGATATTTCTAGCTAAAAGATATAATTTAATAGCTTTCATTAGACCAGCTAGTGGGAGAACACTACTAAGGAAATTTAAACTAACACTTTTAAGAGGAAAAAGTTACTAAATAAAAGCCACCAAAGTCACCTATAACTAATATTTAAAAGGCAGGGCAAGTGCATGAAGAACTTACAATTCTAGGTGGAGCGTGCCGCTAAAT
Source organism: Calotriton arnoldi (assembly GCA_963921515.1). NCBI lineage: Eukaryota > Metazoa > Chordata > Amphibia > Caudata > Salamandridae > Calotriton > Calotriton arnoldi. The sequence goes on along the minus strand of CAWUFW010001404.1, from coordinate 1,739,703 downwards.
AATTTGTTAAACAATCTTTCTAAAATGAGGAATTTGTTAGAGAACTCACAAAATAAATTTTAACTAATGATACAACCTACAGGATCTCTCTCTAGAACTTCAATCTAATAATTCTATCTGGGGATCTCACTAAATCAGGTTTATCCAAAATTTCTGGCCAGGGAATCTCACAAAAGAACCATAAGTTAAACTTCCAGCAAAAAAGATCACTAAATAACTTCTAACTAATGATTTCAGATGGAGTAAGTTCGGGGCGAACTTTTAGTGCACATTTCTAGTGACGGAACCTCACTAAAGAACTAATTGTAAATAGAATCTGAAAAATGCCACTAATAAACTTGATACATAAGGACATTAAGGAGTAAAAATTTATTTTGCATAAATTTAGCAAAATAAAGCCCAATGAAGCGTGCCATTGGTATGGTGGATGTTCCTTCAGCAGCTTAGGCATCACAAACACATTTTCCAGAAGAAATGCATTTCTACTGCCATACTCGCAACCAAGAAATAGTAAAACCCTGTCTCACACTCTGCTTTCTGAAGGCTGAATATGGCAAGAAGGCTTTGAAAACTCATGGATTTTCTTTACCATTCCCTCATCATTTCCTTCACAGAATCATAGGTACGAGTTGCTTCATTAGGAAGAGCAGCTCTCAGGGCAAAATATTAAATACGCGGGTACCTCTTCTCTGTGCTGTAGAAATGGACAAAACGTGAGGTTATGACAATGGTACTCACAGTGGCAAAGATGTCATGAATGCAAGGACAACCAACTCACACCAACTTGAACAAAGGCAATATTGCACTAACCCAAGGTTCGGGGGTATATTTTGGCACAGAATTATGCATTCGAAGGAAGCGAGTTGGAGAAAACAGGGAAGAAAAATCAAGAATTGTCTCAATTGTAAACAGTACAAAATATAACAAATTCTCCTTTGATCAACACCATGCTTAAATGTCAGCTGATGATTTTCAGTTAGTGTCAGAGATGGTTCAGAGTTAAGAGAAATCTTACAATATTGTTTTTGCAAATAACTGTTTCACCAACAAATATAATGACAGTGAAGGACAGAGGTGCCACACTTATTGTGGTAGGCTTTTAAAGAAAGACTCAAAAGATCTTTTGTCACTTACCCATCTTAAAAGTATCTACATTTTGGGAATTTTGGTAGTAAGCATATTTAGGGAGCCAAGGGCAGATGTTTGCAAACTCAATGTACGATTGTGCTACCTGACACAGTTGATTCTTAATTTTAGGATGAGCCAGACACTGTGGGGTCGATTCCGAGTCGGGCCGGAAATTTCCCCGACCGAGCCGGACCCGGAGAGATTTCCGACCGAATCGGACCCGTGCAGTCCGACCGAACGAGTCCGATGCGTCCGTATGTTATCGGACACGAGTCGGTCGGACTCCCATTGAACTCAATGGGAGCCGGTCGTACAACACGTACGCGGGCTCCCATTGCCTCAATGGGTGCGAGGCGGACAAGGGCGCCCCCTACAGCGAGTACGCCGCGAAGCGCTTCGCGGCGTACACGCACAGGTAGGGGGACCCATGGGTCCCCCTGTGTGCGCCTCGCACGGGTACGCGTACAGGGGGTCCGACACGGACCCCCAAAGTACGGCTCCGACAGCGAGTTCGAGTCGGACGGCGCGAGTCGGTCGGAGCGGTCGAGGTGCGCATCGTACTTACCCGGCCGGAAAACGTCTCCATTGCGCGGTGCGGATCGGGTCCGACCGAGTCGGTCGGAGCGGTACGGTCCGGGTACGAGTCGGTCGGAGCGGTCGGGTCGCCCGGACGAGTCGGTCGGCGAATTCGCATCGTACTCGCTCGGCCGGACCCGCGTACGGTTCGGTCGGGAAACAGGCTTTCGCATGGCTTTTTTCCCGACCGAATGGTATTGGGTGCGCCTCCGACCGAGATCGGAATCGACCCCTGTGTATGTTAAACCTCTTTCTGTAGAAATCACATATGAAAACACATTTGAAAAATACGTACCTGATTTTAATTAAATGAAGTACTCTTAAAGGTGCGGATCTCCTAAAGCTTTTTTTGCTTTACAGGAATGGTGCCACAGAGTTACTGCTAAATAGATTGCTTCGAAGAGTATTCTGCATAAGTGAATGCATTTTTTTCTATCTGAGATTAATGAGCTAAATTGAATGCAGATTATCTGTCCTTTGAAGATTAAAAGTGGTCACGGAAGGCTATCCTCTTGACAGTGATGCATACCCCAGTCTTCCAGACAAAGCAGACGGCAGTTCTCTATTATCGCCACACTCAGCTGGGTTCAAACAGAGGGTTTTAGGCAACTGGTTGAATTATGGGCGCTTTGAATGTATGATGCACATAGAGATGCATATAAGTGATTTCCTCCTTAATTAGCATGTAGTCAGTCTTGCCATCGTTGGCAGTGACTGTAACAACTTAGAAGATGGACAATAAAAATAGAATAACTGATTAAAAGAGTTAATAGAAGAACTGAAGTTTTCTAAAATCTGACATCATCAATTAATTGACACTCGGCGCGTCACTATTAGCAATAGCAGGTACTCTTAAATCCCTCTATGTTTGGAGACTCTGTATAAGAGGGCAGGAGTATGGCACAGATGGAGAAACTATTAATAAGCACTGGACTCTTGATTAGGTTCCTGGGTGTGAATGGTTAACAAAAGATGTTATTATTGTATAAGGTTATGTGTCTAGTTTAGTTCAGATTGCGGACGTATGGACAGGTACTAAAACACTGGCCCATTTAGAAATACCATAAACTCCACCCACTGTATTTTCTATTTGACCGACAGAATATTGCAAGCATTTGCTGCATGAATAGGTAGAATGAAGCACAAGTCTAAAAGTCAAGGATTGCAAGCAATAGAACCAGTATTTTGTGTAAATCATAAATGGTGTTGCAGAGCCTTAGTGCCTCCAAGACGGTGCTTGCCTTTGGTGGTTTGTCAGGGCTCAATCCTTGGAGCTGTTTTCAGGTGAAGAGTAAAGTGCAGAAATGAAGGAGCAGCCACTGTGGGAGCCTGGAACCCGCATACAGCAAGTGACAGATCTCTTCCCCGGGTACCAAAATGGTGACACCGGAGTACATGACCCGCACCTTGATTCCCGGGTAGGGCGGCACTTTTCCTCTGTGACTTGTGTGGAAGGCTCCTAGAGAGTTGGTGAGCCTGAGGTCAACTGGCACCTTTGAGCTTTTTCGCTTTGATTGGAGTGGCTGTGGTATGAGGAGTGGGAGAGACATAACCGTGTAGGAGGTGGCATTAGGCTATGGCATGCTGAAACCAGACTTCTGCCCCTCACTGAATGAGGTGCAGTCACTCAAGGGAAGATTCAGTTTTGTGGTGTGCTCTAGAGAAATGCTGATGAATGAACATAGGAAGAAGCAGTGGAAAGGAACAAGCAACATTTGTGCACCAAGATCATTGCTTTCAGAGGGTGGGGGAATCAGACATTAGACTGAGATTTGCCCTGCGAAGATGCAAGGAACGATGATGCGCACAGAGGCCACAGTTTCCATGATGTAGTGGACACTGGAGTCCCTGTCAAACCTCATGACTCATACTGAACATGAAGTGGAGAACTTGAACTGCTGTGTATGTCAGAGGGAGAAAAAAAGCTAAAGAGTGAGAGCAGGGACAGTATATGAACCCACTGTTTGAGAACTGTGCTGTGGGTGGAGCAGTCGTTCTGGGCAGTAAATGCCAGATTTGCGAAACCATATTGTGGTCGCCAATCATGTGATTTGCAAAATCACAGTGTCTGCAATCACAAAATGGTGTTTTGCCTTGTAATAAACCCATTCTGTGATTCAGTGATGGTTTTAACGACTCATTCCCAATCAGAAATAGAAGGGGCGTGTAAGTGCATCCTATTCGCGATTTAAAATCAGGTTTATCAATAGTTTGTGACCACAGTTATCGTAGCCAACCATTGATATGTTAATGACTCTTCAAAGAGGGTGGTAACAGATGCACAAAGAGGAAGTTGACCCTCTTGGACAGCTTCCCTTTTGGGAATCATGTAACAAGGCCACGGAGGGAGCAGGCCGTGGTCCAGGCGGCCAATACGTACTCCCCTCCAATGACCTCTCAAATGGGATTTATTTAAACAAAGTACAGGTTCCTTTAAGAAATATGTTCTGCTAAAAAAACAACAAAGGTTTCCCAAATGGGAATGCAATCACAGGGATGGTGGTCTACTGTTTCTTGCAGTTCACCATCCATGTGTTTGTAGCCAATCATAGGGTCCTGCTTGACTAGTATTCATTAGGAAGGTTGTTCAGTGACACCATGCAAAAGGAGAATTTACAACACGACCTATTAATACATATGTTGCATTACAAATTTAAAGACTGGTCACAAAAAGTCGGTGCTTAATTTGCAACACATTGTGCTACCAGTCTGTTGTTACATCTGGTCAGAAATTGGAGCACAAGAGAACAGTGCAAAAGCGATGAAACTCAGGATTATGGGGCTGACCACTGTGGGGAACCTGATGGCTTTAAAATGGAGGTTCAACATTTCTCAATAATGGGTCTTGAAGATAGCGACTGTAAGCCAGTATTGGTGGTCGGTGCAATGTGTCTTCCAATAAGGAGTCCTCCATAAGCTGGTACTAGTTTGGGCATGGACTGGTCAATCAAGGCACCACAGTACAAAGAGAACTGATCAGAAAGGCAGCCGAAAAAGATGAGACTTGATGGTTGGTGCGAACAAAAGATACATATTTCTGGATATGAGCTAAACTACCTTGACCTGTATAGAGAAATTACGGTCTGTTAATAGAGAGCTGTTGGCCTTAAATGTGGAGGCTTCACTTAGGCTTCCTGCAAAATTTCTGGTTCAAGATGGAGAAACATATCTGTTGGAATTATTTGGAGCCCAAACAAACCCGGATGGTGCCACGAGTGATGGAGATCCATCATGAATGAGCACTTTTCTGTCATTAGTTGTGGTCTGTGCTTAGGACTAATTACAGTATTACCACTAGAAGTTGTGTTGGGTGGTAGTTTTTAGTGCTGTTTGATGGGCACATAGGTTTCTTAGTTCTCTAAACTGGTTGTTTACATTTAGTGATGGTGGTTATCCTCTCTTTTCTCTCTCCCCCTAAACAGTATCGTTTCAAAATGATGGGTTTTGTATTTGAAGTTTGAGTTGTTTCATTGTGCTCTTTTTGAGATCCTAAGTAAGTCTCATACCTTTATAATCCTATTGTGTATCAAGGTGACTGTACTAAATGTAATGTGTGTATTGTGTACACGAGTTTCTTCCACTGATTCCAATAAAAAAAGATTTCGTCCAAACTCATAAATACGTGCCTTTAATACATTTGAAAAGGATACCAACCCAGTGTGTAAGCAGTAGACACTCTCAGAGTCTGAAATAACTCCCAGCCATATATTTACAGATTGATGTAAGGGTGAAAAGATGGCTGGATCTGAGCAAAACACTTGGATGGGTTGACACCATACAATATCGGCTTCAGCTTACCTACATTTTTCGGTATATGAAATTAGCTCCGGTTAGATTCTGATTAAAAAACTTCTGTGCATCATAAGAACCAGCACTGGGTGGGGAGCATCAGTGCACTAATCCTCAAACCTCCTACTCAATATGTTGAGTAAAGTTTTTGGAGATCACTCGGAAACGGTATCTCTGATTTAACAGTTATGTAAACCTTGGCCTCTTTGCAGAGCATGCTAAAATGTTTACCAATTTGTAGCAATTGATATGACACAGTTTAAAGTGCTTCTGGATAGGAATAAATTGGAAAGGAAGGAAGCATTAAAGGACAATTGTGAAATAGGTCACATGCCCCTAAGTGTCTAAGAATCAGCCTTTATGCCATAGGAGGGTTGTACTTAGCAGTTTGTTGCCATGTAACATCTGTTGGTCATAAATGTTAAAACAGAAAGGCTAAATTATCATGAATTAATGACAGGGTTACAATGAATTTTCTAAAGAAGTGTTCCTTCACCCAATGTGACTGAAGTAAAGCTCAATGCTTAGGCGCTTACGAATATTTGACTTATTCTACAATTGATGCTGTTTTTCTAATTTATTCCTATCCAGAAATACTGCATCTGTACAAGTGAACTGCACAGGTCCTCACAGGATCACAGGGTTGCCTATACTGGTAGATGTGGGTAAAAGCAAGGGCATTCCAGTGAGCTCTTCACCTAGCATCAGGACGCCCCATTGGGTAGCAGTTTAGTTTTCTAAATTTCATCCTATCCGATTCTATACTACTTTATTGACCTATTACAGTAAATCCAAATGAGAGGTGCTACAGTGAATTCCATTGTCATCTTCAGATGAGAGAGAGTATATATGTGCTCATATTTGTCACTGGCTGATCCTGCCCAAGCGATACTTATTGTTCGAAAATAATTTTTCTAATCTTGGCCACAACCTCACAGAATGAATATTGGTGATTAAGATTACTGATTCCTTCTTGTTCCTTGAGGAGACATGTGGACCAGAGAAGTCTTTGATGCGGTTGATACTCTTCTGAACAATTAGTAACAACATTTCTGAAAAGTTAGCTTGTTTGCTCACACTTTGGGAAAGCTGCATCAGACGATGATCTTATAGCCAACTATCATTTTCGGATAAAACGTTCGAGAAGATTGTCTTCTCCCTCATGAAAGCTGCCTGCACATAAAGATCAAAAGGGTTTTGGGACAGGGAGGTACCTTCATGAACAAACTCATGGGTTGATAGGTGCGACTGATATAGCCTCAACATTTAAACTCCCTTTATCAGTATTGACATTGGATGCCACAAAGGCATTTGACTGGGTGAATTGGAACTACTTGAGCATGGTGCTGCATCATAATGACTTGGGGGTGGGGTGGTTCTGTAGGATAATTAAGCAAATATACAAAGATTCAGCTGCCAAGATTCTTCTAAATGGCAGAGTTCAGAATTATGAGAGGCATAAGATAAGGATGTCCACTTTCCCCGCTGCTCTATAACCTCTACATAGAATCTTTCACGAATAAATTGAGGAAAGAGCCAGCCCATTCAATTACAATGGATGGAAAAAGTTGGCCCATTATGCATACGATTTAATGATATATACAAATGATTTAGAACAGGCATTGTCAGTCATAAATAATCTGATGCAAGATTTTGGGAATATATCAGGGTATTTGGTGTATCCAGCAAAAACTGAGATAATGGCCTGGAACTGTCCCAGTAAATATAAGCAAATTAGGAACGATGTGAGATGCCTTGGCATCAGGATCACACAAGATTTAGAAAACACAGCAGAAACAAATTGTTTAAAAGAGAGTCATTGGAGGCAGGTAAACTTTTGAGGAGTTGGTCCCATTTGCCACTAACGGTCCTGGGTAGAATAAATCTGATAGAAATGTCTATTCTGCCAAAATGTACATTTCTGTTAAGTGCCATACACCTGACCTGAAGAATTGCTAGATAAGCTTCATGGGAAAATCTCTATTTTTATCTGGGCTGCAAGAGGGGTGAGGATATCATGGAAGAGATTACGTAGAAACAAGGCCATGGACCTTCCAACTAAAGAACTGCAGAATTTTATGCTGTGTGGTGAGGGGTTCCGAGGACTCTGCGATTGGATCAATGTTATCAGCAATGTTGAAAGATCTGAGATGGAGCAACTCATATTTTCTCTATAAATATGGCGATGAAAGATTTTTTAAGAAGGTTAGGTTGAAAGTGTTATGAGCGGCTACCTTATTATGGGCTCAGCTAAGGAAAGCAAGAAACATACCTTATTACAGTGAATATGCCCCCATTTGAGATTCAACAGGCACTACAGAATGTTTGGAAAATAAATCGGCTGATCCAATGATAACAGGGGAAATATTCAGATGGAGACAGTTGGTACAAGAGCGGCAGCTGTTATCCTGGGACGATCTGGTTAGGGTCACTGGTGAGGATCTTATGTGGTACAAATGCCATCAACCAAGGAGCTGGTTCAAGCAACAGGGGGCAGGGGACCTTTGACGAATGCCCTGCAAGAACAGCGATCCAATAAGGCACCAAGAAAAAGGAAATCGCAACCTGGTATTGGTTGATAGTGAATATGATAGATGGAGACTTCAAGCTCCTAGAGGAACTATGGAGAGGAAACCTGTCAACATCAGAAATACAGGATAGATGGCAAGTATCAATGTCTACACTTTATAGTACTGTCAGAACTGCCTTTTTAAAAAGGAACCATCTGTTCACTTTACATAGGGTGCATTGGACGCCACACAGGTTGGTGAAGATGGGTAAGAAACATTCGGCAGGATGTTTGAAGTGCGGTGTACCAAAGGCAGATGACATCCATATGTTCCTGGAATGTATCCCTATCAGGTCCTACTGGGCGAAAGTGGGTAAGAGCATTGCAAGCATCGTGCAAGGAAGAGATTGAGGTAAGCCTTACACTGGTTATTTCTTTTTTTAGGTAACCCAGGCTAGTTGAATAGAGACAATAAAAAACTCTTATTTTACTTAGTGCTCCTAGCAAGGAGAGAAATGTGTAGAAAATGACTGTCTAGGCTGCCCCCACAGGGGGAGAATGGATCGCCGCTGTAAGATATGTTTTGGAAATGGATACTAAAGACAGATCTAATAAGAGAATAAGGATTTGGCAACCCGTGATAAATTGGGCAAACCATGCCACATGCTTATGTTAGATCATCATCGAATTATCCCAAGACACGTGTAAAAAAGAAAAGGCTCTCTGAAGTAATTGAAAGGCAAAATACTTGTCCAATGATTAAACCCGACTCCTGTGTCGGTACTTGACTGTGGTTAAGTAAATCCTAATCACCACCGTCTGCCTCTGAGGACATACAGAACATCAATCTCCCTGAGCCGTGTAAATAAGGGACCGGTACTCCAGGGAGTCTGGTGTTATGGTACGAGGTGAATGAGGACAAAAAAAAAGTACGCTGCCTGCAGTAGACTGGTTCTCATGATACCACAGATTCCTTCCTGCTCAGTGTCCACACAGTCTGCACCATCTGTGGGTTGGATAATTCACTCATGATTATGGCACACTGGTGTCTTTTAACTTTTACTACACGAGACTTGTTAAAGACTTTTGGTACAAATTACCATTGGTTGCTGTCACAGGCGTCAGTACGACCACCTTGCAATTGGTCATCTCATTCAAATAGCTTATAACCTATTCGGGATATGGAATGTCATGCGTCACCTGTAGGCATAGACTTGTTAGTTGTCCCAAAATTGTCCACGTGCAGTATTTGAAATAGAGACAACCTTTGTTCTCGGAAATACTTAGCTCAATATTTCTTAGGAAGTTAAGCAGAATTCTGCTGGAAAGCACTTGCCAAACTGTGGCTCCAATCTGTATCCACTTTTGATTCTAATGAAGTATTTTAGAAAAATGGTTCAAAGCATAGCATTTCAAAAGGAGCAGTCTTTTCCAGCTGATTAAACCAAAGAGTAATGCCTTCATTCGCATACATTGAAACTTGGTGGACACATGCCTACCTTCTAATCTTAATATTCAGGCAAATGCTAAATAGAATGTTTTTTCAATCCTGTACTCAGCCCAGCAATTTGTTTTACCTTTCTGCATCCAAGACTGTATCGACAATCCAATATGTTTTAGGTTGGGACCACTCTCAGTTTCAGACGTTCTTCGAGGAATCCAAAATAGTACCAAAGTATTTCAGTGATTTCATTTCACAGATGTTGCCATGTATTTTGTTCATAGGTGGGCCTTTGGTGAAGAGATGAGCACATTTGGCATTCCTACCTGTTAGATACAGAAGATCTGCACACAGGCCAATACACAATTTGACTTTTCCTCATGCTGGTTTATTTCAAAGTGATTTTGATAACCTTGAGGTGCATATTTGCTTTCAATGCATCAATGGAGAAACCAATAAATTAACAAATTGGAAAGAATTTAACAGTTTTTTCCTTAGTCTTATGAGCAGTCAGGCCATACATAACTGTCTTTGCTCCACGTATCATAAATTTAAACATTTTGAATGACTTTGAAATAGAAGCTATAAATTACTTTGACAATAAGGGCCTTATTACAAAGTCGGCGGACATGCCGTTGTGGAATCAGGACCGACCGACCTCCGGTCGGCGGTCCGTACCGCAGTATTACAATGCGACCGCACATGGTGCGTCGCATTCTCCCATTTCCCTATGGGAGCTGGTGCTGAGGCCGTAAAACAGCCGTAGCACAAGCTCCCATAGAGAAATTGGAGAATCTGTTCATCCCTCCACGGAGTGGCAGGCACCACAAGGTGCCTGCCACACGGAGCAGGGAATAACAGGGGGGCACCATAGGCACCCCCTCTGCCCCAACCGGAGGTCGCAGGGAGAAGGGGGCCCTGCTAGGGGCCCACAAAGTCACTTTATGACAAGCTTTCCATGTCTGAAAACCCGACATGGAAAGCCTGTCGGAAAGCGACATCGTAATCCCTACGGTGGAAACGCTGTCCATAGGGATTACGGTGGGGCCTCCAACTGGCCGACGGGCTCCTTGAGACCGTTGGAATCCTGCCGGAATAACCGCCGGTTTCACTTTCGCCCGCCTGCATTGTAATGCAGCAGTCGGAAGTGAAACCGACGATGTGACCTGCGGTCGCAGGCTTTTTGAGTCACATCGTATTGAGGCCCTAAGTGTGCAGCCATAGAGGTACAAAGAAAAGAAGGATTTTGACGATGGAATTGTTAATTTCTTCAAAATGTATTCAGAAAAAACACAAAGCAGGCCCTCACAAGCCATAAACGATTTCAACTATACAACTCTAGTACTAAAATCTGTGACCATTGGGACAGCACAGCTTTCACTCACTTGCTGGTGAGATGGATCTTCGGCGTAATTCCATAATCTCCAAAGAGTGTGACAAAAACATTGGCATCCGTTCCAGCTCCACGGACATCCCCTGTCACTGTGACGACTTCATATACTGTGGGCAGAAAAAGGTAGGATATGGGAAAGCAATACACACAGGAGAACCCTACGTAAAGCAGTGTTACCCACTGTGGGATCATTAACTGCACCTTTCCACACATAAGTACTTAATGACTGACATCTTTACCAAGTGCAAATGTGAAAAGGTTGCAGAATTATGACCTTTAGTAACAAAGATGAAACAAGATCAAATTGTCAAAAGACCTCATGCGTCAAAGAACAAAAGGATATAAGAACATTTGTAGTATTTTTAATTATTGCTGTTCTGCAAAGCTATTACAACAAACACACACACAAGTTACAAAATTGAAACATACCAGTACATACATGCACATATGTGTGGTCTGGAAATATCCCCAAAATCAAGCACATTTCAAATACCCACACGTAAAATGTTGCTAATGAGCAGGAAGTCTTGTGTTCGAAAGTATCGTAGTTCATAAGGCAGTCTGACACATAAATGACACCATCAGAAGTTTTGGTGGGCTGGCCACTCATGCCATTGGCGTCCCGGCCACCAGATAGCTATTCCTCAGCCACTGTGAGGTCTGCTAGTGATAACACGACCTTCTATGCCACAGTGAGGCAGCAGAAAGATGAGGAGGGTGGGCGGGACATCTACCTTTTGTTGGAGAGCAGCTTCCTCTATTTTGAGCTTCAAGCCACAAAAATGTTACAAGACGTTTTTTGAAAAATTCAGAGTTCAATTGATTAATTTTCAGTGTGTCCCTCATGTGAACTCATGTTGACCTTTAGAAGGCTCCACTGTCTCCTCAGTTCTCAAACAATGGACATCAACTGGTTTGAAGTTCTACCGGGAACGATGGAGAGCAGCGACAAAGGGGGAGGGCGGCTGTACCTTGTTATGATGGTCTCCACATCTGCGCACAATGAACACAAGTGTATTTAATGTTGAAAATTTACAGGGCAAAGGTGGCCTGCAGGTTCCCTCTGAGTCTTTATGTGGCTAACAAATGTCCCTGAGCTTACACAAAATGGAGGCCGCCGTGGTGCCGCTCAGTACATAAAGCTGCGCGCCAAGCTAAAGTCCACAGGAGAAATAAATGGGACTCGTTATTTTGCACCTCCCCTAATGTCAGCCACTTGCTGACTGTGAGCACAGGAATGACCTATGACCCCTACCCACAGAGACATTGCTGAAGAGAATAACTGGCTAATTAGCTGGTGCTAGTGGGGACAGCTCGCCATAGTTTCTGTCCACTCTTGCGTTAAATTTGCAGCACAGGCTTTTCATGCGGGCTTCAGAGGTCTCTGCTCAACAAGACGCATAATGGAAATTGAAATTAGGAGGGTTTGCAGGTGCACTGGTGACTCTGTCTAGCAAGCTTCCAGACCAGGATACAGACTCTCGAATGGTTTCTTCCTCATTTTACAATTCCCTTTTCGCCCTTAAGTGGGCTCTTATCCTCCAATCCCCCTTCAGCAGCGTAGGCCCTAAACTAGCTTCTGTAGCCCTAAATTTTTACTTGAATCTTTTTAAAAATGTTATTCTTTCCTCTATATTTTTGTGAAAAAAATTCTGAGGCATAGTCTCATTGAAATAGAAGCCAACAGTACACTGAAATATTGAAAAAAGAAAGTGTACACAAGATAAAATACAATAATCCAAAAGGTTTTATAATCCCAATCACAATTAAAACAGACGGTATACAGCAAGCACAAATCATCTTTTCAACAGCAGGAATACATTTATAAGGCGTCCTATCAATACATAATAGCTTAATACATATCTAATTTGACGCTCACTTAACTTGCCATCCTAGACAACTACCCAGTTTGCCTATACAGTTGAGCCCCCCTAAGCATCGAGAACACACCTGCGCCCTAAATTTATCACTGTCCAATCCGTGAGCAAGGGCACAACTTTTGCGCTTTTTCTGTTGCGCAGCTGCGCCCTAATATCTTTTTTATTTTGAGCCTTAAGAACTCAGGGAAATCCAGATGTAATAAAAGAAGAAACCAAACCACCTAATCGAATGAGCCCGTTTTAGCTGCAACCTTTGGGCAAGGGAGCAGATTTCAAATATAAAGGTTCCCTTCTAGACCAGCCTTATGGATGTCGCAGGAAGGCCCTGGAGAGGAAAACAAGATTGGCCTGTGCTCTGTATTCTCCGTCCAATAGTGAATGTAAACTTTCAATAAACCCTACCAGGCAGAACAGACAAAGCCAGGCGGAAATGAGATTAGGTTCTTTTGTCGCTGCTTGCACCTATGGGAAGAGGTCTTGGAAATGGAAGCTAAGGTGTGTAGGCAGCACTATCATTACAAGTTACATCACTGCCCAGTGCTTAATTTGTAAAACAATATGTGGCAGGACCTCATCAGGAGGCCATTGCAGCCTACACCACCCACTGCCCCTGCTGGCGCTACCAATAACAGTACCAAACCAGCTACTAACCATCACACTCCTACACGTTGTGACAATTCAGACTATTCCAGGCCCCCAAAGCTATAGGATTAGCATGGGCGGCAGGTAATAGTCCTTTTTAAACGTATATAGATATAGATAGGTGTTCCAGGCTGCAGACTACCCCGCTGTGAGGAGCATCACCCCACACAAAGGTTGTGTCTGCAGAATGCGGTAGAGGGGCAATTGAAAATGGAAGCGTCCCAAACCAGTTTTCTGTCTTCAGATTTCTGAGAAAGTTAGTGCTTCCAGGATTTTAGAGAAGGTCGGGGCAGGAGGAGGTGGGTGGGACTTGGACAAAACAGAGGGATGCATGCTTTTATGTGTTTCATGGCTGGACTTGCTAGCATCTCTTTCAACAGCAATTTATGTATGGCTCTGAGCTGTGCTGTTATGGGGGATTTATAACAGCACTATAGCGCAGTTGTCCCTTTAAAGCAAGGCTACATGTAATGCTACCACCGCCTAAAGCAATGGGTTTAACCCCCAAAAACCAAGGGTTTCAATGTTTAATTAGGATATTATTTTATTCTTGTACGAATCATACATGCCAGTTGACCCGATTCAGGCGGGAGACTCCCGATTGGTGAAACAAAAGGCTGTATTTTGGCTGTCTCCCACCTGAAATTGCCTCTGCTTCAATAGAAGTCAATGGAAGAAATTCGTTCTCCCGATGATTTTTTTAAAAATCATCCTCTTACCTTTTCTAAAATGTTGACATGTATGGCGAATGGCTCTAGAACGCTTGCAGCTGTGCACAGGGGCTGTACTGGTGACGTTTATATTTGAATGTTACAGACTAGTGCCAACCAGGGCCGGTTCTAGGATTTGCGGGGCCCTGGGCCAAAAGGGAATGTGCGAGGCCCCTCTAATTTACCTAAGTGACCCCTTGCAAGGAGACCATTCAGAGACACTGCGGGAGGCCCATTGTCCAGCATTTTAGCCCCCCCACAGTTTTAACTTTCAGCCCACAAGCAATTCTCACACCTTCAGCCGTATAGGTGTGAGAATTGCTTGTGGGCTAAAAGTTAAAACCGTGGGGGCGCTAATATGCTGGACAATGGGCGACCCGCAGTGTCTCTGAATGGTCTCCTTGCAATTGGGACAAGAGGAAGCGTCTCCCTCCCCTAGGCCTCCAGACATCATCCCTGAGAGGCCCGGGGAGGGGACCCCTCCCATGGACCCTAATTGCAAGGAGACACCTTTCTTTTAGTTGGATCGGCAGGGAAACAACAGGACACACGATTGGTGCGGGGCCCCATGCTGGTAGGCTGAGTGCGAGGCCCTGGGCAGCTGCCCACACTGCCCATGCCTAGCGCCGGCCCTGGTGCCAACCGTGCGCTAAAGTTCTGGGTGGCATGAAGTACACACGGGGAGGGGCAGTGGCCTTCCAGCTTTACCTGGCATGGCAGTGACAGGTCAAGGCTTACAGGACCTCATAGGGCCTCCATCTGCGCTGCCAGATTCCAAAGCCCTGAAAGGCGGTGCCATCTTTGTGCGCTTCTTACTAACACGGTCAAATGGCGGGGAAGAGAGAGAGAGAAAGAGAGAGAGAGAATGCCACAACCATCTGCACTATTCACAAAGAGTGAGGAACCTGTCTTTAAGGTTTCGTGGTGGCCCCTGAGAATAACATCTCTTTCCATTTAGCTCTGTTTTCCTTCCAGGTCTTCGAGCAGGAGTTCCGGACACTTTCTACCCCCCTCTGCCTCATGGAAACATTCTGAAATAGCAAGACAAAGTAGCCATTATGGCCTCAAAGCTCTCAGTAATTGCTCTACCAGTCTTCATTAGCTCAAGTTGAATGTTTGTCCCGAGCCACCTTGAACCTCAACTTCTCCCTGAATGTCATCACCTGATCAATACCTATGTGCAAAACCCTGAGGAATACTGTGCGTCAACGGGTTTTGCATATGCGTACATGCCAACCCCCCCAATTCAGGCGGGAGACTACCGATTTCAAGGCTCGTCTCCCACCTCCTGATTCCTGCATGTGAAAGCCCAATTCCTCTGTGGGCTTCTGCCGACAGGGTCTGTTCTTGTGTGACTTGGAGTACGCACTGCCGGGAACCTGCTCCTGCAGGGCAGTGTACAACATTTTTGTCACACTCTCTCTGACTGCCATAGCGCTTTCTCCGTGCTCCTGACAGACAAGAAAAAAAAAGTATATTTGCATTTCTGGTATCCGAAGCTGCAGCACCACATTTGCAAGTCCCAGACATGACAACAGACCTCATTCAAGCCTTAATAGAAGTCAATGGGAGAAATATATTCCCTGATTATTATTTTTTAATTCTCCCACTTTTCTCTTCTAAAATGTTGGCATGTATGTATAAGTTATTACCGCGTGAATGCTGGTTTGCAAGGCCTATGCTTGAGGGTAAGCTCTCGTCCTACAGGCTCATGCTGAGACAAGAGCGAGGACACTCGCGCTTGGTTACAAATGGCTACCAGTGGTGTAATTGGTGCAAATTGCATTTGACCTAAGTTTTACCATTTGAACTCGAATCTCAATAAATATTGAAGTTTTTATGTACAATATCTTACTAAGCTTTGTTCTCCGATTCTCTCTCCCTCTTTACTTTCTCTTCTTAAACTCTCCCTCTTTTGCTCACTCAAACACATTTTCGCAGATCTCAACGCTGAATTAGAAACTCTCGCTCTTCAAACTCCCTAGACTCTTTCTCAGATTTCTCAGAGAGATTCAAGGCCTGTCATGGGAAACATAAACCTCCAATCTCCATGGAAGACACATGGGTGGGAATTATTAAAAAGCCACTCCTCCCGAAAAATAATCAATGGGTGCAAAAACAAACCAAAAAGATTTGGCCTTACCTACTAGTCATACAGTCCCCAGAATGGGAGGGTAGAAACCCCAAGGAGCTGCCAAGGATCACTGGCCACATTCAGAGAGGGGGGCCCTAGCAAACCCAATCGATCCATCGCATCTCACAAACGCACCATGTACAGGTTGTAGAATCAGACTCCGCTTTTTGATCGACTCTGGAGTCCCTGTCTTGAATACTGCAACTACCCCCCTCAAACTCCCTATTGACTGTGTACCTGCTCTTCCCATATCTTGGATCCTACCACTCTCTGTCATGGCGGGCTTGTTTGATGCATTGGTATCACTACTGCCCTGAGTTGGGACTGAAGAACCTGAACGATCTACAGGGAGGTAGTGCGCGCGCTTCCTTTGTTCGAGGAAATGCCCAAGGTTCAGGTCTCCACCCCTTCTCCTGGATTCTCCACCTCTCAACCCGCATCTGGGTGCACATAGGTTTGGTATTAGGTACTGCGCTATGTTCCCCAGTTTCTTCCCACTACCTTCCCAAACCACTATGAGCCACTCTTATGTCTTAATGTTTATGTGCCAATGGGTATTATGCAATATCTTGCCCTAATCATCCTATTTCGCAGCTATTTTTGTCTGCTAATCAGTGGTATACCACGTGCAAGTGACTTATTGTTATCTTTTACCGCGCATCTGAACTCTTCATGCACTGTAAAAAATACAGATTTTTTTTTATCTTTACAAAAAGAAAATGGGATAACCATGAGTGGAGCTGGGTGGCATGAGAGAGCCCTAAAGATTTGATGGATTACTCTTTTGAGTTTTTGGATGCATGATAATCTACGATAATTTTGTTATAGCAAAACATGCTCCCAGGAAAAATCGGAGTAGAAAATCTGAGAATGTATTAGTATTTGGAAGGACTTCGTACCACTGACTGAGCTCGACTCTAAAAAAAAAAAAACGTTGCCTAGAACCGAAGAGAGGATGCCCCTACCTGCCACAATGCATAACAAACCTACCATCTTGTGAAACTTTTTCACCATGTGAGGAGGGGGCGGGGCCTTGAAGGGGGCGGGGAATAGTGCCAAGCATAGCCGAGACATTTTGAATTCGCTGCTTTAAATTCCCCCCTCCTCTGAAACCCCTCCCACTTCTGCCCCGAAAAAAATCAAAAACACAGCTTTTGAGGCTGCCGCCGATGTCTTGGGGAGGTTTCACAACTAGTAATGGACATGGCTGAGTAGAACCTCCAAACTATTAGATGGAAACCTATACTCTGCAGGGGTTTCCAGCTAATTGTGTGCCCACTGTGTGATACCAGCTTCTCAGCGAGGGACTGTGTGATGGGAGCCGATATCGTGTGACTACTCGAAAAACAGCTGACATCCGTGGATTCAATTTAGTATTTTTTCTCTCATAGATGCCAGCAGAAGGCTAGAGGGAACAAAGGGACGCTTAGTGAATGTACCCAACTTTGGGAAATCTGTTTTGGTGTCAGCGCCTAGCATGACCACACGAACGGTATTAAAAGACAGAAGGTAAAACATTTCAGCCTGACGAACCACCCATTTGAACTTCAATGCATTCACTAACAATGCTATTACGGAGGGTGCCAAGGTATCCGTTGCACAGAGGACACTTTATACATTTTTAAAATAATACACACCTTTTCGAACAATTTCCTATGGGGCCATTTTTTTCTTTATAACGTTTTATTCCTATTCCAGATTTTCATAATTTTTAGGTCGAGCCTGTGCAGCGCATGCGCTGCTCTGCGAGCCATGCTTGATTGTGGTATAGCATAGAAGCCCCGCCCTTTTCCCGCCCAGCTTTTCAATTGGCTCCTGTTACAGTCCTTGTGAAAAAGTTGCTTTTCATTTGTGAATAGGCTTAGTAGTCCCTCCTTGGTACCGCCTTGTCTGCATTTGTAACCTCCCATAACAACTGGACCTTTTACTGTGTCCTTACTGTATAACTTGCCTTAGCTGCTGGGGAGAACTCTTTGCTCAATTAATGTAAACAGCATTTGCGGGACACCAGCTTTAGCAATGGTGGCCGCTTTTTTGTATGTATTTACAGCGCGCCATGGACGCTTTCACTTTCATAATGCTTTGTTTCGCTGCGTCTTTTACTGCACGGGAGATATCACTAAAAGGCTATGCATTTACAGTGCAGCATGCGCGCTTTCACTTTCATAATACATTGTTTCGCTGCGTCTTTTACTGCACGGGGATATCACAGGAAGGCTTGGGGATGCGGCAGAGGGTATGGGAATCTGCACACAACTGCCATCTCCCTAATTAAGTTAAGTAGCAGTGACCACGTCCACGCGCGGGTTTAGCAATGACGGCCGCTTTTTTGGATTTGCGTATGCAGCGCGCTATGCGCACTTTCACTTACACAATGCACAAGTCGCCATGGTGACACTGCCGCTACTGAGGGGGAAGCTCACCCAGACACTGAATACAGGCCGCCTCCTCCCCAGGATGGGTGCCGTCCTCCTCTGCCATAGTGGACGACTTCTGGGCTAAAGCCTTCAAAGCCTGCAATGACCTTGTGGTTATGTATATAACCTATTTGCAATGCGTTTATTTCACTTTCACCAACCATTGACTGGAACTTCTTGTGCCTAGGAAAGCTTTCATGTGAAAATCTGCGCACTAACATTTGTGTCCTGCTGCACCCTGTGCGTCTCTACAGTCTCCTGTGCCTGAGCTCCAACATGAGCTCCGATCATGGGAGTGTTATAACATTAGCAGGATGGAGTTAGTCTCTGGTCTCTCCGCTCCACCCACCAGGCGAACACACAGCCCGTCTCACGGTACAAATGATTCCTTGCGGTCTGTGGCCTTGGCAAGGTTAGGCCAAGTTATTTCAGACAGTAAGTGTACTTCTCTCCACCTGCTTCTCTCTGCCCCGCTCACCCTCGTGTAGTCCCCCATCCCTCCGATTACTTTCTTGCCCTTGTGCTTTCCCACCACCTACTCCACTTTGCTCTCTTACACCCATTGGCTCCCCACTCTCTGTGCTCTTTCTGTCTTCTGCTTTCCCCAACCCATGCCCTCTGTGTTGCTTCCCCCAACCCATTCCCCCTTGT
Organism: Calotriton arnoldi; assembly: GCA_963921515.1. Classification (NCBI taxonomy): domain Eukaryota; kingdom Metazoa; phylum Chordata; class Amphibia; order Caudata; family Salamandridae; genus Calotriton; species Calotriton arnoldi. The sequence continues at coordinate 1,720,433 of CAWUFW010001404.1, read as the reverse complement.
CCTCCCTTGTTGCCGCCCGCACCCATGCCCCTGTGTTGCTTCCGCCACCATTACTTCCCCATCCGTGTAAAAAACCAAGCATTTGCAATGCAATAGGTCTCGCATTTGCGAGAGTTTAAGCTATTGGCATTGTAAATGACAAGGCCTTTTATTTATGTTTTAAAAACCAACACGTAAATAAAAGGCATTGTCAATTACAAAGCCAATAGCTCAAATTTTTGCAAATGCGAGGCCTATTGCATTGCAAATGCTTGTTCTTGTTAGCTTTGTTACCTTTGTTTCGCCTTTTAACTGACTTGCTTTGGACTATTTAACTTTTTTATGTTTTAACAGTCTTGTTTCTTGGCTACTTGTATTTTCTCAGAGGAAGGATTTGCTCATTCTGTCAAGCAGCTGATCGCGGACGAGGGATTACTGGCAGAAACCTGTTATCTTTGTGGGTCAGACTGTTTTAGTTTTGTGGGAGTTCAGCTGCAACTCTAATCAAAACTGTCAGGGCCGGTCCTAGGATTTTTGGGGCCCCGAGCAGAATACCAACATGCGAGGCCCCTATAATTTGCATAAGATTAAACCTGACAGGAAGTGACATCATAGGAGGTAATATCAATTGGCCACCAATTATATGGCATTATTTTAAGCCGCTTTGCAAGAAGCTACTTACCTAGTTTGGATAGAATGTAATTGTTAAAAACAGCATTAATAATCCTAATAAAATATGTACATAAATTTTAAATCTCTAATAAGAGGAAATACATTACATGAATTGAACTTAGTTATTGTTCTCATGAATGGGATGAATGAAAATGATATGCAAATCAGGCATTCTGCACTAAAAGAGCTCCAAAGCTCTAAAGCTCCAAAGGAGAGGTGCAGACTTGTGGAGCAAGGACAGTTTTAAGTGTTTTTCCAAAAGATTGGAGTCACACCATAGCTCAAGAGGGAGAGAGTCCCAGTCCTGTACAACTAGAAAGGAGAAGGATCTGTCTACAATCGGGGCCATCTAAATTTTAGGATGGCACAGAGTATAGGATTCTGTTTAAGATAAATGAGTAACAACAATACATTATTTTATGCTCACCCTGTTACTGCTTTGACCGATGAGTACCTCCTTCACACACACATTTACACAGAATCCCAACTGCAACTGGAATACGGGACTGTTGCTCTGTGTGCTATGCAGAGAGGCCATGTATTGAATGATCATGAATTCTGGGCAACTTTTTGACCCACAGACAGGCACAGTGTGAAAGTTGTACTGCCTTCAGCCTCAACTCCAAAGCACACAACTGTAGCCTGATATAAAGACCTGGAGGCGACTCACTACAATGTGTGCCCCATACAAGAGTAATATGCTGTGAAATTAGATACAGAAACACACATTCTGGAAATAGCTAAGACTCTTGGGGAATGCAAGATTAAGTAAAGCATGTGAAATATAAACATGAACAAAATCGCTGCCATGGATTACCCTAACATGGAGCGTGAGACTGGGTCAGGAAATAGGCCCCGGCACTAAAATAAAAGTGGCCCCCATTAGTGAATTAGTTAGCTAGAAATGTGTCGCATGTTTGCAAATTAGGGCAGTTTTCAACTTGTAAAGACATGCTCATGTATAAGTTTTCTGTAAGGTATGGGAGACTGCATTGATTTGATTTTGCTGCAGGCAATGTTTGTTTTAATATCCTGAAAATCAACAGTAAAAATTGGCTCACCTGACCATAAAGCAGGCCAACAGCCAGCCCAAAAACGGCCTACATACTAACCTGACAGATTAGACCATCACGCTCTTCCTGATTGCCCTATAGGTCAGTCCAAGCCGGATACTGTGTTATACATTTATTGTGCAGACACTGGATCATTGTTTTTGCAGGTAAAGTAAAGGACATGAATATAGGGCCCAATAGGAGCCCGTTTCAATGTCCGTTTTAATTTACCACCGGGTCTAAGACTCGAGGGACCCAGCACACTTAAAGCCCTAGTCCAGCCACTTTTACATGCTGATTCTGCTCCTCTGCGCGCACCTCTTGCCTGGCTGCTGTACTCACACCTATCTGCTCTCCCTCTCCTCTCACTTTATTCTGTTTGTCTTAACCCTTTTATTTACCTCTCTGCCCCCTTTCCCTCATCCTAGGTGAGCTAAGAGGTTTTCATTGTGATGCGCCTTCAATCTATCTTTTGTTCTGCGCCCTGCAGGATATCCTGCTTTTCTGCATACAGGGCAGGGCGCTGTTCACACGTAAATACACTTTAATTACCTGTCTAATCGCTGCCATCATCATGCAGATGCAGAGATTAGGCCCAGAGAGAGGGCCATCTGGGGAAACAGAGAAAAATAGAAACTTAGGGGGCCCCCTGGGCCTCGAAACTCTGGAGTTTTTAAAGTGCGAGGCCCCATGGCTGCGAGCAGGTGCAGGGCCTTGGGCAGCTGCCCATGCCTAGCGCCGGCCCTGAAAACTGTGGCTTCTCCCTCCTAACCTAGCCCCCTGAATCACTAAACTGAGCATCAGTTGACACCCCTAGGATGCCTGAGACATCCCTTGCCAATCATCTCTGGATGAAATACAGATTAGTGTACTACATTTCCAAACTTTGTTTTTTGTTTTCATTTTCAGAAACCAATTGTGAATAAGACACATGTCTTCAGAATAAAGATAGACTGGGAGGAGAAGGTGCTTTTCATAATATATTTCCTCACTTCAGAGTCTGAGATTTCTCAGTGGTGACTGACAAATGAGTTGTGCTCTGCTGTGCAGTTCATTTCATTACCTGCCTTCCAACAGATGGCCTGTATGCAGTGTAATGAAGCTCATCTGTTAGGTGAGACCCACAGGGTAGCTCACTGTGACTCACCCTGTGGGAGCGATAAATGGCGCGATCCATGATACATTATGGCACGCGCAATATCCTGTTTATCTTCACAGGAGGAGAGTGCATTTATTAAAGATCTAGACAGCCAAAGACTCAACCAGACATCCATAGGTGCTGCAACAACTCTCTGACTGCACAAACAGGAACTCAACCTGATCTCTAGTTCAGGGATATGCTAATTACTCTGTCTTTCCAGCTTCATCTGAATCACTTCATTCTTCATGAGCACTATGACACATCCCAGTCAATCTATATAATGAAATATCTCATTACTACTTCTCTAACAGTTCTTTGCTCTTTCTCATATGCGAGTGCTCCAATAGCAATCACCCTGGCAGCGCCCTGTACTACAATTGCGGCCCCTTTGTTGGCAACAGACCTACTGTCTCAATTATAAGTTTAGAGTAGCCTTTGTGTCCACCCCCTGCTCAATATTGGGTGATATTAGATGGCTTTCTTGTCTCTGTCAGTTCCCTGCTCTTCATTACGTGACTCATGGTTTGACCTACAATGGGACTTTTCAATATCACTGCGTTTTGATTGGGAGAGTTGCATCCTTCAACTGCTGATGTCATGACCTTGCATGACAGTGCAGGAGGCACTACTTTTTCCTCCCTTCAAGGGTCGGATTGGTAACGCGGGCATTCGGGCAATGCCCGAGGGGCCGGTATCCGAATTCCAGGTATGGGCTGCTATTTTTAGCAGCCAGGGGGCCGATTTGGGCTGTTTCTGCGTTGTTCGGATGCCGCCAGTGGCCCAGTGGGTGCCTGAGTGGCCTTTCTGGAGGTAGATGGGCGCCCATTACCTCCCTTTTATCAGTGGGCAGAGGTGTCACTCCCCTTCTCTCGCTGGGCATGGCGGGGGGGGGGGGGAGGGGGAGGGGCGGGGGAGATAGGGAGCCTGAGCAGAAGTGGCCTCACTTGTTTTCAAGTGTGTTTCACCAGTGTAAACTAATCCCTGCATTTTTTTTACCCCTCCCCCCGCCTTTTTTATAAAGTTTCGCCGAAGCAGTGTTTTGCGGAAAGGCAATATGCAAATGTGGGCCACTTTTTTTTAGAGCGCCCAGGCCGATTTTTAATCCCAATCCAACCCTGCCTCCCCCCCCTCCTTTCCTGCACCCCTCCGATATCTTTATTTTAAAAAAAAAATAGCCCCCTCTTAGCGCCTGCTTGACCTCTACACCCAATCGCTGGTTTTAAAATCATTCCAAGATTGCCACCGATGCTGCACATGCTGCACATGTGCGCACGTGCACGCACACACCACAGCTTGGAATGCCTTCTCATTTAGTTTCAAGAAACAGCATTCTGAAATGGTCGCTGAGTGTATGCTTTAGTTTACACGACAGCCATATTGAAAAGCTTTTTTCTTAAGCTTTAACAAAAACTATTCCAAGATGGTTGCGCACGCACGGTGGCTTCCTGGGGGGGTGGAGGGTGGGGGGGGGGGAGGGGGAGAAAACATTGGCAAAGCCAATAAGTCTGCGCCCCAGTATCACAGGCGCGATCTTTTAGCTTTGTGAATGCTTCTTTTAAATGGCGCTTCAGGGGGTTTTTTTTGTAGTCATTTGTAAAAAAGCACAGAGCAACTATGGCGCAGATGCAATATGAACCTGTTAAATAAATAATAGTTTCAAATGAATAGAAATGGGCAGCATTATGTAATCATTTTGCAATGTACTTGATTCTTAATTGTAATATAGTAGTGAATTAAATACTTGAATGGATTTACTAATTGGTACGAATGCCTACATGCAGCAGAAAGCATTCATTAACAGAGACCACTATTGCATCAACAGTGCAGGCCTTGCAAAAAACGTCATTGTGGCTTTTTAACACAGCCCATGCTGTTTTTGAATTATAGAGCGCTGCGGGCACCATACTATGTTTGCACTCCCAGGAATTCTGGACAGGGCAGCAAACATTTTGCGGTCCTACTGTAAAACAAATTGCAAGCAGACACTATAAAGTGGGTAGTTTGCATAATGGCTTGGCACTGTGTAAATGAGGGGGTTTTATGCTTTGTCCTGACACAGGTAAAGCCCTGGGGAGAAGGGCCAAGTAAATTACCATAGGAACTCCGATGTGACCTTTCGGATGGAGGTCTAGGGGTCTCGGGGACCTTTGAGGGTGCCCTGACACCACTGCAAAGAGTGACAAGGACTGCCCCTACAGAAACACTATCAGTTTCTATGCAGAAGTACACTGCACACTGGTTCCAAAGGGTGGTCCGAAGGCCACCTGCTCCGAAACCCAGCTGAATCGCAGCGCCATGTTGCTGCAGTGGTGCCGGTAGGACATGTGCTGGAGCCAAAGCCACTCTCCTGGTGACTCTCACATAACTGTCTGGCGACAGCTGCACTGTCGAGCCAGACCAAAGAAATAATGGTCCTGACACAAAAGGGGATTTGTCACTGTGCGATATGATTTTTTTTCTATGCCTGGGACTGCCATGCCTCATATGGTGTGCCCAGGCAGGGGTCTCTTGATGGTCGTCTCGTGGTACCTGGGTGGGGAGATTGTTAGTTTGAGGTCCAGTGGTGTAGGGGCCCCTGGCGTCAAGGGTTTCCGCTGGCAGAGACAGCTGAGATGCAACCAATAAAAACCCTATGATTCCCCACCTCCAAGCAGGGATGTGGGTATTTCCTTGAATCGTTGCACGTGGTTTGCCTGGCGCTCAGCAAACAAGGCGCCTGCTCCTGTCCTCAAGCACCACCATGCATGCTCACATATGCCTGTAGGGAAGGTGTGTTTGCACCAGTGGTCATGCCACGCCCCTCTTCCTGTTCGCTTTTGGAGGCTTGCTTTGTTACACTTGGGTGCTGTCACGCCAAAGGCACCCATGTCATTATCGCAGACGTGTGTGGAAATGAGGGGCTCCTCTGATTCAAACCTAGACATCACCTGGAAGTGATCCATCCCAACACACTGTGCACTTTGGCTTATTTGCAATTTACTTTAAATAATCACATTGTCATCAAGACAACTACAGTTGTTTTTAAATTACTTGTCTTAATGTTTACTTCTGCATGTTATATGGCACTATAATAAACTAACGACCTTTTAATTTTCTCTCAAAATGTTCTATATTGTCAAGGTTTTCCTTATCATACAATATATAGGATTTATATTGTAATCATACAATAAATAATTTACTACCACTACATCACCTGGAAGTGGAATGAGCTCCGGAGTCAATACATTCCCCTGCATAGCACCCACTAAGAAAGGATTCTCCTCTAGGCGCTCCCAGTTTTGACAGATAAAGAAATTAAGATATCGAAAGACAGTGTGAGTTGTCCCTGGTCACAAATTGTGCTAACTGAGGCAGCGTGGCTTCTGTCCACATCTGCTGCCCTCGAATCCTGCATCTTAGCCACCAGCCCACACCTCCTCCCACACCTGCATCCATTCAGAGGGACCTCAGAGCCACAGATTATTGAATTAAGTGGTAGTGTCCTTGTCTGAAATATAAGAAATGAGAATGAATCACGGCTGAGGCAGTCACAGAAGACACGGCCGTGCAACAGATGCTGTTACTATTTACAAACATCAAACACCGAGCAATACCAGATTTTCAGGCTAATCACTATGTAAATAATTTCCATTTAGATTAATTGTATGTAATTCTCTTCCATGTGAATATCCTGAAAATCTGTCTGGGATCTAACTCCTGGGTCTAGGTTGGACACCCCTTGTTCTAAACAATTAAAGGGCGCTGTCAATTACTGAAGTATATCCCTTAATAATAGGACAACTGAATCAACACACAATGAATTCAAATATAGGACACGCCGGTCAAAAAAGAATGCAGAAGATAGTATTTTCCATTAGGCAGCCCAATCACAGCAGATCAGACCCGGAGGGGCTGGGTGCCTGAGCACTGAGGCTTCAACAGACGCCCCCACAACTCTTGCCAGAGACTCACAGCCCCCTCTGCAGCCTGGTGTCTGGAGCTGGAGTGATGAATGTTCAGCACACTAATAACGGTGCTTGAAACACTTGAAATCACATTTACGGGAAGAATCTGCCATAGTCCCACACTGGGTAATTCGATTTATACTTTTTTTGACTCTGGTTATGTGAACTGCACTGCAGCAGCATTTAAGGGCATCACCACGGTTGTTTGTCCGCTCTTGTCACAGTACCTGCAATAAAAATGGAAACCTAAAATTGCATTATCCACAAAGAGGAAAATAACATACACAGGGTAAGGCAGCCGACTCAGTTAAATGCCAAAATCAGCTCGTAAGCTACAGTTCGAAAGCAGGGCTGTTTCAATATCTCATCCGTCAGAGGTCGATAGCTGAGCAGCATTATTTTCTGTCACAGGAACCCGGTGTGACTTAAAACAGAAGCTACTTTCTTGAAAAGCCATTTTGCATAGAGAGCGGCTTCAAAGAAGCGCGTATGACTGATGTATGTTTTCCATTCTACAAAGATGACTAAATCACAAGACTTGTGAGGATTTATATGTCCTCCCCAAGAATCAAAGCATGATCTCTTTTATTGGTTTTAATTTGAAACATCTCTGCTTTGCTTCCTTTTTCTTTCTTTGTCCATCAAATTGTCCTCCATCTTCCCCTCCTCCCCTAAGCTGTTCTGAACGGCACTAGACACCTCTATGTAGCACAATCTGAAGAGCTCTTGGTCACCTCAGAGTCTGTATTTGTCACCCATATCACTGGTACTCCCTCTGGTTGGATCCCTAACAGATCTGTGCAGCCGGGGCTCAATCCACTGAGCTAGCTTATACATAAGCTTTCACAATCCTTTTGCCTAGCCTTATCTAGCAAGCTATCCTATTATACATTCTTCCAATGGACTGGCTTGCTGGGGTTTGTGATATTCCTCAGTCAGCCAAGCAGTGCTCAATTTGTAAAATAATAAGTGCCAGGGCTCTTCCCAGGAGGCAATTATAAGAATTGGTGACTACGCCCTAGTGGCTGCACATCTATCACAGAGTTATGGGTAAGTTGGGGTACCTTCCCAGCGGCCACTGCAGGTTGCACCACCCACTGCCCCTGTCATCACTGCCAAAACAACTACTACCCATCTCTCTCACCTGCAAGTGCGACAGTTCGGCTTATTCCAGGTCCCCAAAGCTAAAGGAATAGCTGGGGAGGCAGGTATTAATAATTTATAATATGTATTGTATTCATAAAACCCGATGTTATGCTCATCTCTAAATTAAATGAGCAGTGCCACCATGTAGCAGACTGTCATAAGTGCAGTGTTGACAATTACGTGCTGGTGCCGAGCACCGGAAACCAATTAAGTGGCCGTGCAGAGCACCGGGAACCACTGGCTCAAATTAAGCACTGCAGCTAAGCTTTCAATGCTTCTTATATAACAATCAATCATTGGTCACATCCTATCTTCGTTTCTGAACTCAGCAACCACTTTGTTCCAGGTCAAGAGTGCAAACTTTGTGAGCTCTGGCCTGACCACATGTTTTGTAGGTCAGGATTAAATGTTTGACCGTTCCCTGGTTTAGTGTATCAAGCTATATCTCCGTATCAACTATCGGGCCATCGAAGGCACTGAACCGATCTTCCTTCAACAGAACACCTTGCCCACCTCCAAAGAAGGGCCCTTACAACAGGAGTGGCCTGCTTCTGACCAACCCCAGGTTCAGGAAGACAGGAACAAAGAGACAGGGTCCTGAATGTTCTACCAGCAAGAATAAGAAACCATGATTTTGCCTTTTTCTGCTCGTTTTTTTTGCCCTCTGTTTTGCCTTTTTTTGCTTTTTTTTCTGCCCTCTGTTTGGCCTTTTCTGCTCGCTCGTTTATCTACCCTCTGTTTTGCCTTTTTCTGCTTGTATCTTTCACATCACCTGACCCAGGCTTCTAGCTAGGATCTCCCGCGACACAGACTGATCTCATGAACTGACACACAATCCCCAATCATCTAACCAAAGGGTGATGGCATCTAAACTCAGTGCTGCTCTGTCTATTTCACACTCTTCAGTGCCACTGACACTCAACGCAACTCCAAGCCTCCTCCAACACAACTGGAGGACCCCTCCGACTCTCATGCAATATACTCAACACTTTCCACATTGGTCACACTATAAACATAAAGTCTCAATTACACACAGCAAGCTGGGTTCTAAGCAAAGGCCGAGGACAGTGCTTCGTGTCCATGCCAGTGGTATGAAGTGCTATACAAAATGCTACAACATGGTACAAAAAAACCTCTTTCCCTCCCAGGCTAAAACCAAACCGCCAGGGCTTGCATTCTATCCACATGCCGCTTTCAATACTTCTTTCCAGTTCCCCTTACCACCTTTGTATGGCTTGTGAATCCGGGACCCCTTAGAAGACATTGAGGTAATGGTTTGAGCTACAAGAAATGTCAGATGCAGGAAATGGAGGTTATATTTATGCCGGATGCATAACTAACATAGTATTATTGTGTGGAGTGTGTTCAGTTCTTGAACCCACATCCCCGGAAGTCGAGGGGAGAGATGTGGTCTAGTGTCTAAGCTGCTGACTTTGAAACCTGGGTTGTACTCAGGGAACTTAACCCAAAATCCTGTAATTCTGGGCAAATTGCTTAATCTCACTTTGATCAAAAAACTGTAAATATGTCAAATGTAATTATGTAAAAGAAATATGTAAAAACAAATTTAATGTAAAATGATCTTGCGTGGGTGCTCAATGATCTATTAATATACATTGCTCTGTTTCCTCCACCTAGGTTCACACTACACAAAATACTAATGCATATGTACATACATACATACATGCCCACAAACATGCATAGATGCAAAGAGATAAAGCAAGGAGCGACTCTCTCTGGGATTTAATCATGTAGACACTGGGGCAAATGATAGGGAGAGGGAAGGAGAGCAGCAGACATATGACAGAGGTAAGACAGAGGCTTTGAAAAGTCTAGGAAGAAAAAACATCGCCAAGACAGGCTGATCTCAGAGGTTGAGGGAATCAGGAATTAAGAGACTAATTATAAACCACCAGGCGGTGAATAAGACACTACATGATTTCATAGGAAGGCTTTTGGGTGCCCCTGACCAGGAACAGAGAAGACAGAAACCCTAATTCCACCGGGGCTGAGGAACAATGAGGCTGAAAAAATAAAGGTGAAGCTGGACACCAGAAAGCTTTAGTTTGCTGGTAGTAGGCATGAGATTGGTAAAACTGTATGGGATGAGTAGCCCGGATCTTCCTTCCAAGCCTCTGTGCTGGTGTTTCTTTTGAGCTTGTACACCATTTATACCATGTGCGGAGCCACTGAACCACAAGAACAGGGCATTCACTTTGGGACTCATTTCTATTATTTCACTCCCCCGCTGAGCATTTTAGTTGAAGCCGCACGACATAATCCAGCCTTTGCTTAAAGACCATCAGCAGTGGCAAACCTCAGCTTTTCCACTCCGAGAGGGGTCAGGGTCTCCTACGAACCAGTATGTAAGGGGATCCACAACATTAAGGTGCTGTGGAGTTAAAACTTCAGCTTCCACTTATTGCTTTAAAGGCGCAAATAAGATTATACAAAGGAATATTGACTGAATGCTTCCATTACCATAAATGCCCAGGGTCTGCACCTCGTTGCTGCACTGTGATTGGCAGCAGTGTGACCAGCGGGCAAGATTGTATTACTGCCCCTCCTCCAGGATGGGCACATCCAAGTCTACTTGGTATCCACGGCATTGGATTTAAGCACTATAATGGGTTGATGCTGACAACCAGGCCAGGTAAGTATTTCTCCAGATGGCGAGCTCCTGAGTATAACTGAAATTTGCTATCCATATGTTTGGGGATTCTTAGCAGTGGGAGTGGGAGATGTTAGCCTAGAAATTCAGCTGTCAAAGGGGAGCAAAATGTCTGAGGAAGTGGGACATTTAGGGTCACGTATTGAGATGGTGACTAATTTCAAGTGAACAACTGTGTGCTGATACACTGATCCTACCCCCAGGGGTCTGGTCTTATAACAAACAATGCTTGTTCTTTTTTTTAACATGTTGATTCTGACACACTGTCCATCCAGGAACTTTGTTTTTTTTAGGTTTTGGCCCATTAGGACAACTAGGATTCCACATTCCCTGTCTGTGCCTGAAAGCTAAGGGCTTATAGGTCCAGCAGCAGACGATATTATGGAATAAAGCTTGCCCTATCCAGTGACCCTCCATTTGCTGCACTGTTCCTCCACTTTTCTCAAACTTCTGTTCCACCATCTCTCTAATACCCCCTTGGTTCAGGATTACTTAAACCTTTCTTTCCATAACTGGATCTCACCTCTTTAACTCTTGTATATTGATTTTCTGTTTGGCCCTCAATTAAGGGCTATAAAGAATATAAAGTCAAATGAATAATTAATATTACTTTCTTTCCAGCGGTTATATCAGCAGAAATTGCTTTATGTGTCACAGAGTGATCAGAAGATGTGGGAATGGTGATGGTGGTTAAACACAAGCTTTATAGCAAGGTGACCAGCATAGTTCCAGGAGAGCTGGATGTGTGCCATATTTTCAGGTTAACCACTTGCTACGTAAATTTGTCAATCTGGATTTATTATACCCTGAAAAGTTGATATGGCTGTGGTCCGCCCACACTGGGTACCGCTCTTTTAGACAGTCTCTCTCCCCCCTGCACCCCACAGTGGTACTTCTTTTTTAGACTTTTAGACTGATTTAACTCTGCCAGTAAAAATTCTCAGTTTATTAGAAGTATGCTAGATGAATTCACCACAGGACCTGACTGCAACCAGTCATTCAGAGTATCTGCCCTACATGTAATATGGCCTCACAAAGTATTTAAGTAGCAGTGGACATACACGGTACTTCGATTGATACTGGTAGTGGTGACTCCTTTGATTGATAGCTCCAGCCGGTTTCTACTTACAGAGCTAGCAGAGAAGTAATCTGTACCTAACACACACACACACCCACCCACCCTTCAATCAGGCTTTGCTTTACATTACATATTTCTTATCAGATCTGTGAAAGATATAGCTAGTGAGTACACTAGTGAGTTATTCATCCCTTGTCAAAGTGCTAGGAATTGACATAATTGGTATTGTAAAGGACCAGAAGTGGTGAAGATTTCAGATAGGTTTATTCAGCACGGTACTTGTTATGTCCTATGTCATCGCATTCTGTAGGTGACAGAGAGCGGCAGGGTGTCGTGGGACGAGAGCAGGAGGTAATTAATAAAACTACTAAATTGCAATCCCCTCTTTACAGTTCTCTAACCTGGCTGTCACAATGGTGGATGACAGCGGTCGACAAGAGGCTCGTCGGGTGCTCAACACTCCAAAACCAACATAAAAGAAATACATTCAATATCTGACTTATGGTAACAAGAGTATAACATGGCGCAGTTCCACTCTGCAACAGGGAATGATAGAGTTGGCAGCATTCCATTACCTCAAGCCCCGTGAAGATTCCACATTCACTGATTAGCAAAATTATTGACTAATGACGATACAAATCAGCAAAATCACAGCCATACACAGACAGTTCCACTCTGGCCCAGTGGTTTAAAAAACGTAGACTGCAGAGTTTTCTGCAACAGATGGTTGCACACAGTGCACTAGACACTTCACATGTTGCTAATAATTGCACAAAAACGTAGGTTCAATTGTTAGAACACCATCATGCGCACAGTGCTGCACAAAGATGCACACGCCAGGTAGGCCGCGAGCAGGAGGTCTCCAATGGGACATGCAAGCAGGGATTAGTCTATCTGACGGGTCTGTCAGCAGCGTGATTGTTGAATGGAGCTTCATTAGAAACCAGATAGCAGCTGTCGAAGTCTGGGCCTTCTCATCTGAATGAGCTTTCTATTGCCAGCTACGGACTAACCGACGAGGGTGAAGAATGGGTGCCAAAAGCATTCAACCTCAAGTCTGCCATGTGAAAAGAGAGGCCCTGTGAGTATGGCTGCACCCCAGGTAGAAAACTATCCCTTAGACATAATGTTTTAAGATCCATTGTACATGCGCATAAAAAGTCTGAAGCGCATGCTGGGCCAATTAGATGTGTTCCTCTCTGCAGCCACACAATAGCCCTTTATGCAGATCAGCATGAATATTTCCAGCGACACACGTCCTCTGCTGTCGTACTTCATGACACATTTTCAAGCATATGTTGATGCAACCAGAATGTTGATGCCAAACATGTACAAGTGTGTCACTTGAAGAAGATCCCTAGCAGGCATCCTACTATGTGAATTTATAGCTCACAGTAGATGACATTTTGTTTCGGCTGGAGATTTCTTTCTATAGTTTCCTTGCGAATACTGGAGAAGGGACAGCTGGCGACTGTACATTTAAAGGCAAAACATTGTTACTGGTTTGATTAATGCTATTAAATTACTTGCAGAAAGTGTTCAGGCAGGACGGGTGGGTCATTAAAGCAAGAAGCCAGATGTTGAGGGATAGAAATTATGAAACTTGAAGGTTGGGTATTTAAAAAGGAATAAGTGCTGGGGCTAAATGTTTTTCCAGAAGCCCGCAGACGACACTGCCAAATGTTGAGGTTGCCGAATACAAAGGCTCCTAATCTTGTTACCACCCTACACCCCGTGCCCCTTTATCTCACTCTTGTAGCCTTGCTTTATCCCTCTGTTACTGGTTTCCCATCTTTCTCTTCACCCCTGCTTTCTCCCTTTTCTCCTTTCTTTCTCTTGGTCTCTTGTCAAAATATGATACAAAAATTAAGTCCTGTTAACCAAAAATGAGTGCTGGTGGACTCCATCTACAATGACCAGCTCAAAGTAAACACTGGATTGGGTGAAGCTTAGGAACAGGCCGGACCGGTCCTTCACCCCGTAGTGATGGCATGGACGACAATGAACCTCTAGATGTGGTTGCATTAATTAGTCTTGACTGACGAACATCTTGGTGCTTAGAAGGATATGAAGCTGATACTAGGTCGCTGAATTTTAATAGGCCTACCAGTGTTAAGGAAAATGATATCTATGCACAGTCCTGCATCGCTATCAGTCATCAGCAATAGGTATTCTAGAACGTTCTTTTTGTTTGATAATGTTAGCTTAGATTTTGAGATGCGCTGTAAAACCTTTCACTCGATGGTCCCTTTACACTGAAAAATGGGATTTGAAGCCTCTATTTACTGAGAAGGTCTTCACGCTCATAACAGCATAGTTGCCAACTGTCCCGTTTTTGCAGGGACAGTCCCGGCAAGTTGGAAACTGTCCCAGGTAATATTGTTGCAGAAACTGTTCATCTTTATTACAAACAGGTACGAACTTTCAATCTGCACATGTGCTGCAAAGCGTCCCGGAAATTTTTTGTCAAATGTTAGCAACTACTATGTAACAGAAGCAGAGATAGACCAAGTACCAAATTGTTCCTGTTAATATTATTTATTTACATTAAATGAACGTGTGCTACTGAACTTCAGGCAGGCTTTTTTTCTTAGTGGCCTCAGTACTCTAGCATCAAACATTTGCCTTACGTTTTTTACTAAAAATTAATATACCGATCAAGGCTATTTACTAAAAGTGTAGTCCAAATGCAAAACTCTATAGCAACATTTAGCATGAGGATAGACAGCACCCTCTTGCCTGTGTAATACATTTATTAGATTTTAAACATAAACTGAATATCACATTGAATTTTGATACATTGTAGCTTTTTATACAGATCTCTTGGACTTTAATAAATAGCTTTTATACTGTTTATTCCATTATGTTGTGTGTTTGCTAGATTTATGCTGACCAAACCGGTAAAAATCTTATTATTAATAGCAGTGGCATTATAACAGTACACGTCATGATAATAATCACATATATTGTAACCTTAGCATTCATTGTAATATTATTGTGAAAAGTATTATTAATAACATTATTACACTTTGTATTAGCAGTAATGATAGCGGCAGCAATGTCAGTAATGATATTTGGTGTACTGTATGTAGTACAATTATTATTGATATTGTTATAATATTAATGTGTTATTGATCAAACATGAAGCATTTCCACGGTTTTAGAGCACTTTAAATCACTGTAAACATACATGATGCTAAAACAGTTGAATAGTTTTGAGTACAAAGCTCCGTGCAGAGTTTCTATCTTGCACCGGGGCAAATTGTAACCATGAGATTTTTTTGTAAAAAACACAGTGTACTGCTAAATCAGCATGTTAAGAGCCAATGCTAAACCCATCAAGGGCGTAGCTGTAGCAGCTTCAACTTTTTTTCCCAAACTATTTTCAAAATGTCACTTTTTGAATAACTGCAGAGTTCAACTGGTTCAGCCTCATAGTTCAAGCTAACAGATGCTGACGTTTCACCTAAGGAAAGAATACGTCGCGCCAAATAACCAGTCCACGCTGTCGGTGAAGCGTAAAAGGCCATTTATTAGGACAGGCTGTAAACATAACTTTAACCATAATACATATTTAACAATAACCTCAACGAAACTTCCCCCCCCGCTTCTTCGTCTCACTTGCTCCATTCTTTCCCCTTGCACCCCATCTCTCTTCACGTTCCACAACAACCCGTTTCCGTTCTCAATCCTTCTTCATTTGTCTCCTGACGTCCTCTTTTGCATCACCTGTCATCGCACTCCTGCATCCCGCAGCCCCATCAATCACTCTTCCCCCCGAGAGGTGGGTGGGCCCGTCCAGGACTCCCCCACCCCTCCAAAGTTCCGCCTATCTCCCTACAACCTGCCCTAAACTGGCATGCTCCATCCACCTCAGATAACCCTTCCCTCTTTACTGTAGGGTGGGTGGGTGGCCAACTTTCTGCAACCCTCCCGCTGGCGCTAGGAAACAGGAAGAGGAAGTAGTTTCCCCTTCCTGCTCCCTTATAGCCTCTCCTACTCCCTCCCCTTCCCCTCCAGCCTTCCCTGTGTGGCGCGAATCCCCCGGGGAAAGACTAGACTGCGTCCTGCTTTCCCCGGGGGCCGTCATCGCGCCAAATAACCAGTCCACGCTGTCGGTGAAGCGTAAAAGGCCATTTATTAGGACAGGCTGTAAACATAACTTTAACCATAATACATATTTAACAATAACCTCAACGAAACTTCCCCCCCGCTTCTTCGTCTCACTTGCTCCATTCTTTCCCCTTGCACCCCATCTCTCTTCACGTTCCACAACAACCCGTTTCCGTTCTCAATCCTTCTTCATTTGTCTCCTGACGTCCTCTTTTGCATCACCTGTCATCGCACTCCTGCATCCCGCAGCCCCATCAATCACTCTTCCCCCCCCGAGAGGTGGGTGGGCCCGTCCAGGACTCCCCCCACCCCTCCAAAGTTCCGCCAACCAGGGAACCCCCTTTGGGTGGTTACCTGCCCCCACCCCGCCGCCATGCACCTTTCGCCCTCACACCCTTCTACACCAAATGGACTCATTCCAAAGCTTACTGATCGCGTCCCTCATCTCCATCATGTAATATGCATTACCCATCCTCGAAAGGTGCACCCCGTCGTCCCTGAATAGCAGCGGCTCCTCCAGCCGCAGCCCCTTGTGAGCAATAACTTTAATGTCTCTGTTGTCGCAAAAAACCCTCATCGCCCTGTTCAATTTTCTCCTGGCTTTTTCCACTGCCGCTGGTTTTACCGCTCCCCTCCACACTCTACGAGGCACAAACTCAGTCCACACCAAGCAGGTGCCCGCCATCCGTTGCTTCATCACGTCCAAGTCCCTTTGCATCTGTTGCATGATTGCCAGGCCTGACAATCGCACCAAGTCATTTTCCCCCAAGTGTAAAACCAGCAAGTCAGGACATCCTTTCTGCGACACCATCTTCGTCAACCAGGGCAAGAACGCCCCCAGCGCATTCCTCGTTTTCCCCACCATTGCACCTCGTGATGGCTGCTCCGCAGTCCCAGGCTACGGCCGTAAACCTGACGATCTGCATACTGCGCCGCCCAATGCACGAAAGAGTGCCCGGCTATCCAGGTGACCGTCTTGGTCCCTAGGCCCCTCACACAACCTACGATGAGAAAAAAGGTGTTAAAAACCATCCTGGCCCAACTAATACCACTCTACTCCTCCTTTTCGCAGCGCCCCTGTCACTTCCTCACGTAGCGCTCGCAGCAACGGGACCTCCATCTCCCAATCTGTCGAATCCGATCCCAAGACCACCCCAAACGTGCCGCCGCCGTTGCTGCCCCAATCCGAAAAGAGTGTGTCCCAAATCCCTTCGGGTCCCGCCCCATCCGCTTCAACGCCATACGCATAACTGCCAGCAACTGGGCCGCCGTCAACCTATCGCCGGAGCCATGCAGGAAGATCTCCCCGTTTTTCCCGGCCCCATCCTGCGAAAAATCCTCCCACTCTTTTACCGGGCACACACCCTGGCACCCACTCTCATTCAACCATATCCACTTTCCCCTCCCTGCCTGATCCGTTTTTGATTGGCCTAACCATATCCCCAGCCGACCCCCGTCCAATCTCACATCAACATACTGACGTCCAGCCTTACCTTTCGTTCCCAACAACTCTGACACCCGAAATGCCCCAAAAAACATCCACACCATGCTCAAACGAAACAAAGCCACTTCCGTAACATCGTAACAACAAATGGGCAACATGCCCAATAAACCTTGCAACACCTCAAAAGTCACGGCTTCCCGGGCGCCCCCGTAGCCCCCTCCAGTCTCTCCCTGCCCCATCCCTTCAGCATTCTGCTGATAATCACAGCTTTCGCCGGATCAAATCCCCAAAACAACGTACAATAGAAGGAGATTCCCGCCAATTTCCCCGCAATCGTCGTATGGGACAACCCCTTCTCAATACAGTGCAATACAAAACGGATCACTCCCTGCTCCATCGCTTGAACGGACATGCGCCCACTGTCAGTGGTCCAGCCCATAAAGACCCCGAACTCCGTCCAAGCCAATCTGTAAGTGCGCCGCGTCGTCTCCGCTATCGACTTCTCCACTAGGCTGCAGACTCTCATTCCCCCCAGGCCCAGATGCCGTCCGGCAACTGCGTTTGAGGACTTCCGCTCCAGGTGCCATGCGGCGAAACCTGCTCCACTGCGAACGAGACAAAGCATCCGCGATGTCATTACTCGCTCCTGGCACATGTTTTGCCCGAAAGACCACATTCAACTGCAGACACTGTAGCATAAAATACCTCAACAACCTCAACACCCTCAAGTCCCTTGCTCTCTGCCCGTTGACCAGGTCTACCACTGTCATGTTGTCCACATGGAACAACACGGAACGGTTCTTGAATTCACTGCCCCACACCGCTAGAGCCACCAACAATGGAAAGAACTCAAGAAACGCAATGCTCCGCCCCTGCGTGATCCAGTGAGCCGGCCAGCGCTCCGCGCACCATCTCCCGTCCCAGAACACCCCAAAGCCTGCTGCCCCCGCTGCATCTGAAAATATCTGCACTTGCCACACTGTTTTGTCCTCAACGAATTCCAGCGAAACCCCATTGAAGTCGGTCAGGAAAGTCTGCCATATTCTCAGGTCTGCTCGTACTCCCAAGGAAATCCGCACCCTGTGATGCGGTAGCACCGTCCCGGACATGGCCATGCCGAGGCGCCTGCAAAAGGTTCTCCCCGCTCTCACCACCCTGCAAGCAAAATTCAACAGCCCCAGAAGCCGTTGGACCGTCTTCAGGTCAATCTTTCTTTCTCCCATCACCCCCAACACACAGGCCTGTATGTCTCCCACTTTTTCAGCCGGCAACCGGGCTATCCACTGCACTGAGTCCAACTCAATGCCCAAAAACGTCAATTGACAGCTGGGCCCAGCTGTCTTCTCCGGCGCCAATGGGACCCCAAAGTGCCGGGCCATCTCCTGAAACTGCGCCAACGCTCGCCCACAGGCACCCGACCTTTCCCGTCCAATGAAAAGGAAATCGTCCAGGTAATGCGACACCTCCTTATGCCCACTGCTCCTTTGAAATGCCCATTGCAAGAAGGTGCTGAACAATTCAAAGAGAGCGCACGAAATCGCACAGCCCATGGGGAGAACTTTGTCCACAAAGATGGCCCCCTCAAACTGCATGCCCAGCAACGCGAAATCCGCCGGGTGTATGGGCAGTAAACGAAACGCCGACTTCACATCACATTTCGCCAGCTCCGCTCCCTGCCCACACCTCTGTACAAGGCGGATTGCGTCGTCCACTGAAGCATACAGTACCCTTGAGTCCGCCTCCGCGATGAAGTCGTTCACGGACCTCCCTTCCGGCCAGGACAGGTGGTGTATCATCCTGTACTCGCCCGGCTCTTTCTTGGGCACCACCCCCAGCGGAGAAATAATCAAGTCTGCTAAAGGCCAGTCGACAAACGGGCCCGCAATCCTACCTTCGTTAAGTTCAGTTCTTAGTTTTGCGGACACCACCTCCGGCAACTCTTTAGCCGATCTCAAATTGTCAGCCCATCTCCTTTCCCTTGGACCCTGATACCCCACCCGAAAGCCCTCCGTAAATCCCCACTGCAACTTCAAAGCTGCCTCTCTGTCTGGATATACCGAGAGCCACGGGCCCATGGCCTCAATTCGGACCGGAGTAGGCGCCCTTCGGTCCAGGCTGTCCCCGTCCCTTCGTGGCCCGCCACTGTTCTGATGGTGTTGCCAACGTAAAACATTGGGTGAGTGCGTGTTTCCCACCACATTTGGAGCACTCATGTTTGAACTTACACGGGTACCTGGAGCAGTATCCTTTGTTGTAGTTCCAACACGCTCCCGTGGTGCTCCCACCTGGCTTCTGCTGTCCACCCCCCGCAGTTCCTGCACTGGCCTGTCCACTACCCGCCCCAGACTGAGCGGGACGCGTCGGAAATGTCCGATACGTCACCGGCAGCCCGCTCGCCGTGTGCGTTGCTGCTGACGACTGCGTGGACGACATCCACTGCATCCACAGTTCCTGGTCCACCTCCCCCAGGGTTTGTCGGGATTCGCTCCCAGTCTGGCCCGAAACTCCTCATCATAACTGAGCCATGCAAACCCCCAAAATGCATCTGCGCCTTCCGAATGATGTCCATATATTTTAACATCGCTATCGCCCTTTCTTGATGCTTTTCGCAATATATGCTAGCATAAATCAGAAAGGCCGACGTCCAATTGTCCATGGTCACGGGCACCCGCGGTCTCACGAGTCAGCTCCCATTCCTCCTCTTTGGAACCCTCCTTGGCCTGTATCTCCCTATGGAGCAGTTTAAAAACGTCCACATATTCGTGTCGCCATATTCTCGCCCGCATTTTTTCTGACAGATGCGACCCCAACGGCATAGCCAACCCCATGTACGGCAATTTTTTATGCTGTCGTTCGTCCCCCTTGCCGTCCTTCCCCTCTTCTTTGTCCGTCTGGACACTGGCCACCGCCTTCTTCCCCCCTCTGTGCCCGACTCGGCCGACTGACCACCCGTCCCGGGTGCCACAACCTTGGGTTCCCGCACTGACCCCTCCCCCACGCCCACCGACCGGCAGGACTTCTTCCTACCCCGTCCTGCCCCTTCGTCCCAAGCTTCCCACCACTTGCCCTCACCTGACAAGGTGGTCTGTGCTCCTTCCTCCGACTTGCTGTTGCCGCTCTTCTTCGCAGAGGCCGTCCTGGCCTGTGTCCTGGCGCACCGCCGGTGCCTGGAAAATATCAACACATTTCGTCGTTGCCGCCCCCCCCACCGACCTCCCGGCCGGCCTTTCAACCTCCTCACGTAACTCGCCTTCCTCAAGCTCATCACTGTCCTCCCCATAATCCAACATCAACTCTGCTTCCATATCCTCAGGCATCCACGTTAACTCTTGCACCGCTCTTTTCACACCTTTCCCAGTCTTGTCATGCACCACTCCCCGTTCCCCTGCCCCCTTTGCTGATGCCCGCTCCTTCGGTGGAGGGAAGGCCGCCGCGGACCCCCTGCTGCTTCTGCCCGGCGTCTTGGGGCCGTTTTGCGCCCCGCCGGCCCACCCCGTCTGCCGGCTGCCGCCAGCTGGTCCCCCCCCCCAGGCTGCTCCAACCTGAGAGGGTCCCAGCGCCAGCGGGCCTCAAAGCCGTCCCGGCCGCCCCTACCCCCGTCCGGGGGAGCTATCATCCTCCGCCCACACCCACTTGCCCCCTTTTGGGGCCTCCTGCCCAAGTTTCTCCGCCCAGGCCTCCTCCTCTGATGTGGGAGTGGGGGCCCCTCCGCCCGTTCCAACTCCCCCTGGCTTCCCGGGCCTCACACAAAGCCGCCCACTGCGCCTCTGTGTCGTTGATAACGCGCCTCTGATCCCGGATTTTTTCCTCCAAGGTCATGCACTCCCACCTCCGCCCTCCGGCTGCCGAGGGCTGCCCCCCGTCTACCCCCCCGCCTTTACCGCCGTCGCCTGCGCAGCCAGGCCCCCCCCACCCCCTGCCCTCGGTGTCCCCCCGGAGGGGCACCCCCTATCCCTACGTACCCTCCACTGCGACAGGTCCAGTGGTGACTCCCCCAGGAGCCCCCCTCATTGCGTGTGCCCCCTGACCCAAACAAGTCCTGAGACCCCACCCCTGTGTCCCCCCACCGAAATCCTGCCCCAATCCCCCTCCTTCCCTGCCGCCTCAAATTGACCTCCGTGGGCCTCCCCCTCCCAACTGGGCCTCTGGCCAACGCCTGCTGCAGTCCCCCTGGCCGTCCCTCCACATCTCCCTGGCCCCCCCCCTCCCGGTCGCCACGGCCGCACGACCGGCGGGCAGGCTTTTTCTCCCACCCCCTCGCTTCCCCCCGGCTCTTCCCGCCCCCCCCCCTTCCCGACCACGTGTGGCGTCCGTTTAGGGGACTCGCGGCATGCAGCCACCGCCGCCGCCACTCCGGCCGATGCGGACCGGGGGTCCGCGTCATCCCCACCCAAGCCTCCTCCAACACCCCCGGGCGCAGCAGGTCCTCCCGCCCCGCCCGGCCGAGGACACGCAGGGCCTCCCTCACTGCCTCCATGTCAGTGCCCGTCATGATGCGCCTCCCGCTTCCCCTAATCCCGGGCGCCGACCGGCACCAAAATAGACGAATTCCCAATTCCCTACCTAACTTCCCTCACCTCAACTTTCTGCAACCCTCCCGCTGGCGCTAGGAAACAGGAAGAGGAAGTAGTTTCCCCTTCCTGCTCCCTTATAGCCTCTCCTACTCCCTCCCCTTCCCCTCCAGCCTTCCCTGTGTGGCGCGAATCCCCCGGGGAAAGACTAGACTGCGTCCTGCTTTCCCCGGGGGCCGTCATCGCCGCGTTCTGTTTGGGAGCGCCGAAGTCTGGGGGCGGGGCACCGTGACCCCGTGCACGCTGGCGCGGTTTGTATAAGAGGCGCCGTTGATCTACTGCGTGTTCGGCGCTCCGGGCTCCGCCCACCTGCGGCCCGGGCTGTATTATGAGCGGCCTGCCCTGGTGACCGCGCAACATAACGCCACTGCCTGGGAAGCAACACTTGTCTGCATCCTCCTATTCATATGTAATTTCGAACTGACCTCTGTAAAGAAAAACGCAGAATGCGCCTGATAATAAAACTCACGGCTCATGTTTAATGCATACCATTGTTTCCAGTGAAAAGCGGCCTTCTCCCGTCCAATGCTGTGTGTCTGCCTCACTGTCTGCGTTTGTATCCAAGGAGTCTGCCATGCTCGGGCACTGAGGTCACTGAACAACTGACCGGAATCTATACGCGCCTGGATAATTATCAGTTGATCTCCATGCCTTAAAAATCGTGATGAATCCTAAAGTAATGTCTGTAATGTTTGGTGCAGGGCCCTAGGCCCTCATGCACCCTAGAATGACTGACACGGACACAGTTGGGTATAGTGTAGAACTGGCCCCGGGCACGTGCGCCCGGCCCCTTTTATTGCCAGGGTCACCTGACCAGTGATGCCTGTGTTGGATGGGTGTGGGGTGAGTGTAAGCCAGCCCTCAGGGAGTGGCTGGTGCTGGCAACAACTAGAACAGAGATCAGCAGATCACTACAATGTCCATCTTTGCAGCCTCTGTCGCATCCGTCCGAGGGCTTGCAAAATACGGCAAAATAAGACAACATGGACGTTGGAAAAAATCAAATGTGATAGCCAGGTTATCTCAACTTTGTGAACTGTTGAAACGTTTTCATGGAGATAGAACCAGGAAGCCCGAGTGCTTGCTAATCCTAGTGTCCTCACTCAATTCCACCAGTTAGATGAAGTTTCTGCCTTAACATACCTAGTTACAGAGACACGTTTGCTGGTATCGTGTATGGAGCATTCCATAGAAGTTGGTGTTCACCTACAGCCAAAGTTTATCGTCATTCGCCAATAATTTCGAGGTCGTTTTCCGCCTTACAAACACACACAAACGTACTCCTACCAAGTGCAAGAGTAAGTGTGGGGGCGGAGAGAGAGGTGTAGCTTTGTTGTGAACCTCAGTTGTCTCTTCTTGATTTCTGACTTTTGTGATGGATAGTTTACGCTGTGCTGTTACTGCCTCACACTCTCTTAGTGTTGATGCGGAAACATTTGTTATATCCAACTATGGCTTTAGGTGTTTCTTTCACGAAGATTACAGTGCCACGGAATCCTAAATAAACATTGCTGATGTGATTCATTGCGGCACAGATTCACTGTCCAGCTTCTCTTACAAAATGCCTACCTGAATAATAATAAAACCCCACAAAACTTGGCTCTGTATTTCTAGCATGAAGTGCACAATTATACCTCTGTAGTTCAATGTACCTCCAGTAGCGGGCTATTCGACTTGTTATGTAATTGCAAGATTGTAGCCACAAGCGCTACACGAAAACCTATTAAGTATTTCTTAATCGCACCTAAGATCAGTAGAAACCAGTGTAGTGCATCGGAGGTGAGTGGGGAAATGCAATTCTGCAAGCTGCTGTCTTTCGCTGCCATGAAAATTATGAGTCTTCTCTTAAGTAATGAGCTACCTTGTGACGTCAAGGGGCTATCTTCTGCTTTAACATTATTTGTGCTGTTTTTTATTGCGCAAATGTGGTCAAGAGATCATCAGAGCTTTACACGTGGACCAGACATTACACATTTTTAGTCGCGGGGAGATTTGTCCAGAATCACAGGATGCTGCGTGAAGGCCAGGATTTGAACAGCAGCGTTGCAAGGATGCCATGGGCCCTGGGGCAGGCAAGGAAAATTGCCCTTTTCTTTGGGTAGTAAAATACAGCGGGCAGACTTACAAGAACTGACGCATCTCTGCATTTTAGCAGAGATGCGTCAGTTCAATTGCGTCACGCAAAAAACCCCTTGCGTCACCATGGATGCGTCGCATTTACAATGCAGCGCACAGTGGCGCAAGGATTGACAGATGCGTCACGCATCTGTTGGCGTAAAGGTAACGCATTGTTGGAGTCGTGTCGCAAGCACGACGCAACTCCAGCAATGCTCAGGAATGCCTATTCCTATTGTGCTGCGTCACTCCTTATGCCAGCTTCAAGCAGGCGTAAAGGTTTGACGTAGTGGTGTTGTAGAAGTGACGCAGGTATAATGTGACGCAGGGCTTTACAACGTGAGGCATCTCCCTAGATGCCTCACGTTGTAAATGTGACGCAACGTGGCGCATTGTTTACGATGCCGCTGCGTCACAAAAGTGACGCAACAGTGGCGTAAAAGTGTCGCAAGGGGCTTGTAAATCTGCCCCAGCATTGTCAGAGTTCAGTGGGCCCCTCAGGGTTCTTGCCCCTGTGCTACTGCACCTGCTGCATCAATGGTAGCCACAGCCCTGGATTCAAGCCTGGTACAACACTTCCAGAGTTGACAGCTGTCATCACTGAGTCATTATTTCATGCTTCGTGTGCACTCCTTTCCTGCGTGCTCTTTTAGTCAAATAACTTATCTCATTGTTCTAAATGATGCAACAGAGAAGCACCATTAGCTCCATTTATGCCTCTAGCCTAACAAGTAGAATGGAACATAAGCAGAGGTTGTTATTAATTGAGTATTGTATTTGTTGTATTGCATTGTAGCATTTCTACAGCACCTCCTACGTTGGGCGCTGAAGTGCTTTCGCGGACGCACAGCAAGCTACACCGTGTAGGACATGTGGTTGGGAGAGTGTTATTTTTATTTTGAGCCGATAAGTGAAATGTTTTCATGTTGTGAGTGATGAACACTGAAGTGCGGTTATTGCGTTATTGGATGCAGGCGGCAGGAGAACGCCATCTACCATGTGGCGTGTTACCTCTTCACACTAAGTACTCTCGCCAAGCTCTGGATATGCTCTAGGGAGCGACAATTGCACCTTAACAATACACCATTGTGGCTATCATACCACACGTGCTCCAGATTTTGCTGCATATCCTTAAGATACATCAGGAATACGAATGGACATCTAACCTCTTATCATCTTTTTCTTTCGATTGGATTATTTGTTTGCACTAACAGACGAGCACTACGCAAGGGTGCGACTGCCACCTTTGCCGAACTATACAATTGCCCAAGATCACCACCGTATCTATTTACTTCTAATCTGTTATATAGATTCAACATTGCCCTGAAGAAGTCCTGTTTCTAAGGACGAAACGCGTTGGCTGTCTGTCTTTTAAAGAATGAATCAATAAAGGAAAGGAAAAATTTGATCCTTGTACAACGGCTCCGTGGCTTCGTAAAAAATCTACCACTCATATGATATTTGAACATTGTCGCTAAGTGGTGCAGCTCTGATTTAGTTGTTTCATTGCGTTATTGGATGCAGCCCTTGGCAGTGTGATGGGCGAGGGTGTGTGAGAGACAGATGCACAAATTGTAAGGACTAACCAGCTTAGCCACAGGGGCAGGATGGGCGGTAATCAGAGAAAGCTCAGTAATCCATACTGCAACATGCACCAGGTGGAGATGCTGTCGAATGAGTAAAAGGATGCGTAAAGGGAAATAATGGGAATTGGTGACCTAAGCAATAGCCATGTAACTATTTTATTGTTTTTTTAAGGGCAGGGCCACCGTCTATTGCTGGACAAACACACCCCATAAAGGAGGAATAATGTGGAAGAGCAATCATGGCTGGCAACCTGGTGTTACTAAACGCCTCCATTCTCATTAACTGCTTTCAAAAAGCATTGTAAACGTGTTGTTTTTTATCTATACTTGTTGGACTTGGCCCTTTTTGCAGGATTATAGTCAAACTTTTTGCTTCTTCCTCCTATTTTTTCCTGACCTGTAGTTTTTGGCCTAAGGACTCAGGGCACTTTACCACTGCTAATCAGTGCTAAAGTGTATATGCTCTCTGTGTAAATTGTTATTATGGATTGGTGTTTCCATGATTGGCATTTTTGATTTACTGGTAAGCCCCTAGTAAAGTGCACTAAGTGGGCCAGGGCCTGTAAATCAAATGCTACCAGTGGGCCTGCATCACTGATTGTGCCACCCACATGAGTAGCCCTGAAAAGGTATCTCAGACCTGCCACTGCAGTGTCTGAGCACAGTTATAAACTGCCATGTCGACCTGGCAAGTGCACCCACTTGTCAGGCCCTAACCTTCCCTTTTCTTACATGTAAGGCACCCCTATGGTAGGCCCAAGGTACCCCCCAGGGCAGGGTGCAGTGTGTGTGAAAGGTAGGACATGTACTAGTGTGTGTGACATGTCCTGATAGAGAAATACTGCCAATTTCGTTTTTCACTGTTAAAAGGCTATCTGTTCCATAGGATAGAATGGGAAATACTTTGTAACATCTCACAAGTATAACTTCCCGTTGGGACAAGATAGAGAAATAAAGTTTAGGCTCTCCGAACTCAGAATTCAATAACACATCTTTTTGAAAAGATGATTTTTAAATTGTGGTTTTGAAAATGCCACTTTTAGAAAGTACAAACAACTGTAGGGGTTAAGCCCAAAGGACCGGGGCCAGGTAGGGCTATTCAAAATTCAAAACACAAAACAATAACCTGGCTCCGTATTATCTTAGACTCCTATTGCTAATGGAGTGACGAACAGACTACTCTTTTATCCGTTCGAATGGAATTTTTATTAAACCATTCCTTTTTGTTAAATAGTCTTTAGATTGTTTTGTGTTTTGAACTTTTAGAAAGTAGGCATTTTCTTGCTTAACCGTTCTGTGTGCCTCTGCCTGTTTGTGGATTGACTGTCTGGTTTTGGAGTGACAGGGGCTGGGGATGTGCATTCACTGTAGACAGCCACTGGGGGGGTTGAGGTGTGCCTGGCCCTTCCTGGATGACTCAGAGCTGAGCTGAATAGACCATGGCTGAATTTAGAGTAGTGGGAGGAGATTTCCTTGCACCTGAATAGGGCTTGTCTCCCTTGCACAATGCTGTCTCCACCCCCTGTGGTCATACTGCACCAGTGAGGACAGAACTGGGTTGGACTGGGCTCAGAGACCCTTTTACAAAGAGAACAAAGACAAAATGGAGTATAAATAGTAGACCTTAAACCCCAGAAGATTAGATTATTTTTGGATTCAAGAGGAACCTTTGCCAAGGAGAAGAGCTGAAGAGCTGTGAGGAGGAGTACTGCCCCTTTTGCTGTGTGCTGTGTGGGGTTGGCCTGCAGTTGCTGTTTCTGCCAAGGAAAGGACAAAAACTGGAACTTTGCTGTGAACCTGCTTGAAGATGATCTCCAAGGGCCTGTGTGTGCTGGCCTCCTGTTCTGAAGTCTCAGGGACACAAAGACTTTACCGCCAGCTCCCCGGAACTCTGCTGCTGAGAGTTCTGACCTGCCAGGAGGTGCCTGTTCCAGTTCTGGGCCTCTGGAGGTTGTTCCTGCTGTTGGGAGCTGGAAGAAAAGAACTGAAGAAATCGACGCTTTGCTCTTCTTGCGGCTGTTTTTCCTGACGCAGCACCGCCGTGCGAGAAGAATCTCCACGCATCGCTGCGTTGCTGC
Organism: Calotriton arnoldi; assembly: GCA_963921515.1. Lineage (NCBI taxonomy): Eukaryota > Metazoa > Chordata > Amphibia > Caudata > Salamandridae > Calotriton > Calotriton arnoldi. Next base: position 1,692,843 of record CAWUFW010001404.1, on the reverse strand, counting down.
CGAAACTGACACAACGCCTGTCCCGGCTGCAAGAACCGATGCATCGAGGGATCGCTGCTGAAGAAATCGACGCAGCGCTGCTCGACGCCGCCACATAGATCGCTGACGCATCACAGATTTCCACGCATCGTACCTGTGTGGCAAGTTTTCCCGACGTATCACCCGCGGACCAGAAACGGCATCGCCTCCCCATGGTCTCAGGAACTGTTGCATCTCTTTGTTTCTCAGTGCTTCCCATCTCTGCGGCTGATTGGCCTTGTCAATTTTGACGCACATACAGGTACTTTGTGAGAAATCACGCATCCATAGTTTTCTATGGACCAAGTTGTTTGAAACCTTTCTAAAGTCATATTCTTATTACATGTATGTTGGATTTTTGTCGTTTTGGTCTTGTTGAGTTTACATAAAGATACTTTATTTTTCTAAACTGGTGTGGTGTCCATTTGTGGTGTTATCACCGTATTACTGTGTGTTTTGAGTACAAATACTTTACATATTGCCTTTGGGATAAGTCTGTCTGCTCGTGCCAAGCTACCCAGGTGGTGAGCAGGGGTTATCTAAAGTGTGTATCCCCCTTACCCTGACTAGAAGCAAGGGTCCCTCTTTGGACAAAGGTACCTACCTCTGCCAACTAGAGAACACAGTTTCTAACATTGGTGGTCAGCGGTGAGGATTTGAACTTGTATTTGTACTTGACCCACAGTGATTGGTGTACATCACTGGACTAGTGCAAACCATTACGCAACCACAATTTTTCCCCCTGTTTTCCTTTGGAATTTGGTGGTTGGAACTCTGGTTAGTTGTTGCACCTGTGGGGCCTTGTCAAAATGGAAATCAACTTTTGGCACCTGTACATCTACACAATGAGGGATCTAAAAGTCTTTTGCAAGGAAAGGGGGCTACCTGTGAAGATGAGATCCAAAAGGCATGATCTTGAGGCAGTCCTGTATAGATATGATGTACCACGCTGGGAAGCAATGTTATCAGATGACTCTGAGGAGGAATCTGAGGGGGAGGATCCCCAGCCAGAATATCCAGAGGGCAGTGGCCCTGAGAATGGAACATTGTGGGGAAGATTGGCTGGTGAGGAAAGGAATCAGAACCGCGCTCATGACCGGAGACTGAGACAGCTGGACCGGTAGTGGGAGGAAATAGAGCGAGCCTTAGCTAAAAAGGAAATGGGTGCAGCTCATCAAGTGAGCTTGGCTGGGTTGGAGGTGGAGTCCAGCTCAGATGGTGGCAGCAAAAATGTAGTGTCTAGTGCTGAGGGAGAAGTACACACAACCAGAGATGTGGCTCCTGACTTGAAGGAGGGGGTTAACAAACACCAGAGGGTTCAGGCAGTGGCGTAGCAAGGTCAGGTGGTACCCGGTGTGGAAAATTTCTTGTCACCCCCGGCCTAACGTACAAATACAAACAAATAGCATGCATCATAACGTTTACGTTACTTACCAAACTCAATATCATAGAGAAGAGGATGATCACAATGAATCAATGAACTAAAAAATGTAACAAAAATAAATTCAGCACAGCACTTATAAGCTTCAGTGATAATGCACAACTAACTCAACAGAATGATGTGCGGTGACTGACCAGCACGGCAGCGGATAGGATTGGTTGCAGGTTGAGTGATGATGAGTCACCGGTTGTTTACGTCTCGCTCGAGTACAAACTGCAGAGACAGACTTCGGCGAAAAGAAACACCCCCTTCCCTTCCTTATCCATACGCTCTCCACTACACAGCGTCGAGTTCAGCCGCGTTTCGTTGCGTTTGTTGACTGAACTAAAAGTTTCAATACGTATTATGTTGACTTGTTGAGGTTAATTAATTGTCAGACGAAGTTATTAAACTCATTTTAAATAATATTATTTTTTCAAAAAAAAGTGTCGTGAGCCCCAAAATTCTTTTTTTTATTTTAAAAACACATATTTTTGCCATTTTGTCACCCCCCTCAGTGATGACACCCGGGGCGGCCCGCACCCACCGCACCCTCCTTCCTACGCCACTGGGTTCAGGTTTATGAGGTAGCTCCAGTGGTGCGTAGTGCCCCTGAGGAGGATTGGGGAACTGGCACAGGGGTTCATATTCCTAGTGGTGGGAGGGACACTCTACTGACTCCAGATCAGAGGTGCAGGGAGAGGGGTTCCCCCATGGTAGAAGCCTTGGTATGTGAGTATGGAGACCGCCCAGAAGAGTGGGTTGAGTTACAGAGACAGTCAGACACTGTCTTGCCTGTCTCAGGAGGGTGATGTGAGATGCTTGTGTGAGGCACTGGATGGTGAGGTAAAGAGTAGCTTGGTTAACGCTTGTGTGGGGCTGAGTGATTCAATTGTTGGAGAGCATATTTTTAGTCCTTGTTTTCCAGAGCTATGCCAACACCCGGTGGAGTGTGAGTTCTCTTACGCCAGGGAGCTTGAGATGGAGGCAGACCTTTTGGTGGATTCCATAGGGTCTGAAGAAGCTTTTGAGAGTGATCCTGAACGGGCTGGCTCAGGTTTTCCGCAACCAAGCGAGGTAGGGGAGGTTTGTGGGAGCCCAGATAGGTCCCAGTGTAGTGGGAGGGGTGTAGGGTCCCATGTCCTATCTCAGAGGAGTGGGAGTGGGCTGTGTCCCAAGGTGCCCGAAACCCAGTCCCAGGGCCTAGTTGGTTCCATGAGTGAACACCAGGAGGGGGGCCTAGTCTGTACCAGGAGGCCACCCCTGAGGGGGATCCCAAAGTGTCAGGTGAACTGGGGGGGGGTGGAACTGCTGTAACAAGCATACCACCAGTTCTGGTGTCTGGCAGCACTGCTGCATTTGGGAGGGTGCATGAGTCCAGAGAAGAGAGTGAGGGGGAGACGCAGTCCCCAGTGGAAGGACCAGTGGGTCAAGGGTTGCCAGTTCTGAAGTCAGAGCACCCCAGGGCTGATCCTGGTGAGGCCACGTCTGGCCTGGGGGTCTTCATGCTCTGTCAGGTGGACAGGATGCTGGAGACCTGCCCCAGGCAGACTCTCACACAACTCATGAGGAGTGTGTTTCCTTGGGGGGGGGTTTGTGTACTCCCCCAGAACTCCTGGGCTGCCAAGCAGAGGTCCAGTCTAAGGGTACAGACCCTGTGTTGGAGGACCAGGTTCAGGGTGTCCCCCCTGACCTAGAGGAAGGGGCAACTGCTAACAGTGCTCCCACTAGTTTGTCTTCTGGGGGTACCGCTCCAAGTGGGAGGGTGCAGAGCCCCAGGAGGGTGGGCAGGGAGAGGGAAGCCTCACCCCTGACCCCTGTCCAGCCTAAGGGTACAGACCCTTGGTGGGTGTACCAGTTGCAGGATAGCACCCCTGAACTGGTGGGGGAATTGTGTGGGACACCTACCACAGGTGCCCTGACAATTCTGGAGTCTGGGGGTACTGCTCCAGGAGGGAGGGTGCAGAGCCCCAGGGAGGAGGACAGGGTGTGGGAGAGCCCACCCCAGTCTCTTGTCCAGCCGCAGGGTAAAGACCCTGGGCTGGTGGGCCAGTGTCAGGATGCCATACCTAACTTGGCAGGAGGGAGAGTGGACAAAGGGTACCAGGCACATGGGGCTACCGCCCCCACTCTCTGGCACCACAGAGGTTAGAGAGCCCTGAGAGGCCTGAGGCTTGGCTCTCATCACTGACCGTTGTCAGTGGCCACTGTGGCTTGCTGTGCTGGTGGTCAGAGTTGCCCCTGGGAGGGGGACAGGAGTCACACCACTTACAAGTGTAAGTGAGGCTGTGCCTAGTTCCTCCCTCCCATCCTGCCATTGATGACCCATTCAGTCACACCTAAGCTCCCAATTGTGTGTGGCTGTCTAGATGGAATACACAAAACCCAACTGCCCACTACACCCAGTCATGTGATAAGAGACATGCTGCAGTAACCAAATGGCTAAGGAAAGAAAATGCCAACTTTCTAAAAGTACGGCGAATAAGCCAATGGCTGTGTGAGACAATTAGTGACTGGTAGTGATATGTGACAAAGTGCTGTACATAGGTGACATAAATAACATATATATATACAAACAATGTTTAGCATGACACGGACGAACGAGGACGTCTTTCCTGTTCCTTTTCCCAATCATTTGATCGCCTTGGCGGCCCCACATTACTCATTTCCACCGGTTGGTGAAGAAAGATTTTATGATTTGTACAGAACCGCAATCTATGGATGTGAGTTATAGGTGTCGGCTGACACCTTTCTGAATTTTGTTGCAAAGTTGGATGCGTATAAACATAGGATTTCAAGTCGTTTGGCTGTCACCATCTCCCCTCTGTCCTGATGAAGACCCGCCCCTGATGCTTACTAATCTGCACAATCGTTAAGGGTCGAAACGTCGATGTTGTTTTTTAATTAGTCCACGCAATTTCCTGACCTGAACAGAATATTATATCTTCCGTTGGGATTTATGCATTGATTTGTGGACTTACATGCTAAACATTGTTTGTATATATATATATGTTATTTATGTCACCTATGTACAGCACTTTGTCACATATCACTACCAGTCACTAATTGTCTCACACAGCCATTGGCTTATTCGCCGTATGTGTTTTTTGTTATAGACAGCCTGTTTATTGATTTGCATATATATAAATATAAAGGAAAGAAATTCGTTTTTTGGCATAAATTGGTTGTTTTTTCTGGGTGTGTTATTTTGCATTATGACTAAAACGTATTTACTTTAATGTATTAAGTTCTGGGTGCAAATCAGTTGATCTCCCCGACAGAACCATTGTTTTCCTTTAGTATACTTACTCAGGTTCTGAGGGTTACTGGGTTACCCCATTATCTTTAATAACTTTCTAAAAGTGGCATTTTCAGACTTGCAATTTAAAATCCGACTTCACCATAAGTTAGGATTTGACATTGTGATTCCACCAAATGTGAAGGAGTTATCTCTTCCCATTTGGAAATTACACGTATAAGATGTAATTAGGTAACACTAATGTTATCCTATGTGAGAAATTGGCCTTGCAATAGTGAAAAACTAATTTAAGAGCTTTTCACTACCAGGATATGTAAAACTTAAGAGTACATGTCCAACTTTTTAAATACACTGCATCCTGCCAATTGGGCTGTCTAGGTCCTACCTTTAGGGGTGACTTATATGTATTAAAAAGAAAGGCTTGAGCCTGGCAAAAGGTTTATTTTACCAGGTCGACATGGCAGTTTAAAACTGAGCACACAGGCTCCGCAATGGTAGGCCTGAGACATGTTTAAAAGGGCTACTTTAGTGGCTGGCACAATCAGTGCTGCAGACCCACTAGTAGCATTTAATTTACAGGCCCTGAATACATGTAGTACCACTTTACTAGTGACTTATAAGTAAATTAAATATGCCAATTAGGTTTAAGCCAATTCTACCATGTTTTAAGGATTGAGCACATGCACTTTAGCACTGGTTAGGAGTGGTAAAGCACACAGAGTCCTAAGGCCAACAAAAACAAATTCAGTAAAAAGTAGAAGTAAGGCAAAACGTTTGGGGGTGACCCTGCAGAGAGGGCCATTTCCAACAAGTCTCTTCACACTTCTCTTTTAGCACTCCTATTCTTGGACGTTAAGGCATGTTCATAGCATAGCTAAATAAAGGAGGTTTTGAATAACTATTCTTTCCGTTGCTTGTGGGAAAAGTGAAAGTAGGTTGTGAAGAGTTTCCACAGCTCTAGATTTGGCACCTTTCATCAATACTTTAGAACACGAGAAAAGGTAACAGCTACTCAAAGAAAACACAGTTCGGGCAGACTGACCCATTAATAGATAAGTCGCTTCACAAAATAAAATAGTATAGTCCAGTGTACAGTTTGCATTTTTTTCGGCCTGAGGCTTGTTAGCATTTAGAAACCTTTTCCCACAAGGTATGAAAAAAAAGAGACTGCATGCATACTAACATTCTAGGCAAAATGGAGAGCCATGCATATGCATTACTCACCAGCAGAACCAAACCCTAGTGGTCCTTCCCCAGAAAACACTAGGGCTTGCTACCATAGCAAATGGGCCCTCTCCTACCTAAAAGGAATTAAGCAATTGTGAAGTCTGTTGAGCGCAATTTGGTACTGAAAACAAGTGTTCAATATTTCAAATAGACCAGTATGCACATTGTTGCACATCAGATTAATCAACCTCCAACAAGAATGTTGAAGAGTCATAATATTTTGTTCATTTAGATTTGCCAAATCATATTACTAGCCATGACGAGCCCAGCTATTAGAGATATTAATTTCAGTAAAAACAGATAAATATAATCACAAAGTAAACTTATTTTAAAGCACACTGTGAGGCCCATCTTCAACTGCCTTGGTGGTGATGTGTACAGTAAAGTAAACATAGTATAGTATTGTTAGAAATGGGGGTCTCTAGTTGTCAGAGGTAGGTACCTTTGTCCAAAAAGGGACCCTTGCTTCTAGTCAGGGTAAGGAGATACACACTTTAGATAACCCCTGCTCACCCCTGGGCAGCTTGGCACGAGCAGACAGACTTATCCCAAAGGCAGTGTGTAAGGTATTTGTACTCAAAACACACAGTAGTACAGTAAAGCCACAAATGGACACCACACCAGTTTAGAAAAATAAAGTATCTTTATCTAAACTCAACAAGACCAAAATGTCAAAAATCCAACATACATGTAATAAGAATATGACTTTAGAAAGGTTTCAAACAACTTGGTCCATAGAAAACTATGGATGCGTGATTTCTCACAAAGTGCCTGTAGGTGCGTCAAAATTCACAAGGCCAAACAGCCGAAGGGATGGGAAGCATTGAGAAACAAAGAGATGCGTCAGTTTCTGAGACCATGGGGAGGCAATGCAACAGTTCTGCTGTATGCAGGAGAAGTGATGCGTCGAATTCAGTCTGTAGGGGGAAGTGATGCGTCGACTCAAAGACGGTTCTGGTCAGCGGGTGATGGGTCGGGAAAACTTGCTGCACAGGTACGATGTGTGGATATCCACGATGCGTCAGCGATCGATGTATCTGCGTTGAGCGGCGCTGCATCGGTTTCTTTAGCCGCGATCCCTCGATGCGTCGGTTCTTGTAGCCACAACAGGCGCTGCGTCGGTTTCGGCAGTGGCGCAGCGATGCGTGGAGATTCTTCCCGCACGGCGGTGGTGCGTCAGGAAAAACAGCCGCAAGAAGAGCGATGCGTCAATTTCTTCAGTTCTTCTTTGCTTCCAGCTCCCAACAGCAGGAACAACCTCCAGAGGCCCAGAACTGGAATCAGGCACCTCCTGGCGGGTCAGAACTCTCAGCAGCAGAGTTCAGGGGAGCTGGGGGTGAAGTCTTTGTGTCCCTGAGACTTCAGAACAGAAGATCAGCACACACACGCCCTTGGAGATCTTCTTCAAGCAGGTTCACAGCAATGTTCCAGTCTTTGTCCTCTCCTTGGCAGAAGCAGTCACTGCAGGCCAACCCAGCAAAGCACACACAGCAAAGGGGCAGTACTCCTAACATTTCTCCAGCTCTTCTCCTTGCCAGAGGTTCCTCGAGTCCAGATGTGATCTAATTCTCTGGGGTTTAAGGTCCAATACTTATACCCCATTTTCTTTTTGTTCTCTTTGTCTCCCAGTCCAAACCAGTTCTGTCCTCTCTGGTGCAGCATTACCACAGGAGGTGGAGACAGTATAGTGCACAGGAGTCACAGCCTATTTAGGTGCCCGTGAAATTCCTCTCACCACTCTAAATGCAGCCAAGGTCTATTCAGCCCAGCTATGAGTCACCCAGGAAAGGCAGGACACACCTCAACCCCCCTTGTGACTGTCTACAGTGAATGCACATCCCCAGCTCCTGTCACTTCAAACAGTCAATACACAAGCAGCAGAGGCACGCAGGATGGTTAAACAAGAAAATGCCTACTTTCTAAAAGTGGCATTTTCAAACACACAATTTAAAAACCATCTTTACTAATCGATGCATTATTAAATTCTGAGTTCAGAGAGCCTAAACTCAATTTCTTCATCTTGTCCCAATGGAAAGTTATACTTGTAAGATGTTACAAAGGAACTCCCATGTTAACCTATGGGACAGATAGCTTTCCAATAGTGAAAAACGAAATACACAGTATTCACTATCAGGATATGCCACACACACTAGTATATGTCCTACCTTTCACATACACCGCACTCTGCCCATGGGGGGTACCTTGGGCCTACCTGAGGGGTGCCCTACATGTAAGAAAAGGGAAGGTTAGGGCCTGGCAAGTGGGTGCACTTGCCAGGTCGACATGACAGTTTAGAACTGCGCGCGCCGACATAGCAGTGGCAGGTCTGAGATACCTTTTCAGGGCAACTCATGTGGGTGGCACAATCAGTGCTGCAGGCCCACCTGTAGCATTTGATTTACAGGCCCTGGCACACACAGTGCAGTGTACTAGGGACTTACCAGGAAATCAAATATGCCAATCATGGATAGCCAATCATAATAACAATTTATACAGGGAGCACTTGCACTTTGACACTGATCAGCAGTAGCAAAGTGCCCAAAGCATCTAAGCCTTTTCACTGCCTATAGGGCAATTACACCATTATAGGCATGTTTATCACATATATCGCGCTTTTCCTTGGTACAACTGCATTCTCTTGCTCAAAGTGATGCATACGTCTAATTTCTGCTTTTTCTATTTTCCCCCTTTTCTTATTCCCAATTTACTCCACAGGTGTTGTTAATTATACATAAAATGACATGTATTCTTTGCACACCAATAAAAGTAATGAGGCATGTATTTTAAAGTCCTGATGATGATCCTGCATTAATCACGGATCGAAACGTTTGACCTTCAATAATGAGAATATGACTTCTGGTTGCAGTAGTGTTCTCCTTGATGTAAATAAGTGACCCCATTGTGGATACAACTGATATGACTTCTGGTTGCAGTAGTGTTCTCCTTGATGTAAATAAGTGACCCCATTGTGGATACAACTGATGGTCATATAATGTCTCATGCCTGTTTGTTTTCATATTTTTAACACCCGTTGAGGATTACCCCAGTGGGGTTAATCTTCCACACATATTTATATTGTTGATTAAAAGTGTCTACATATCCATTTTTGATTACTCCTGGATATTGTTCATGTCTCCAGAGCATTGTTATCTATTCATTGACTGTAGGGACCTTTGTCCCTGAAAATACTTACTAACCATGGTCCCTATCGATTCTTGTATTCCCTTGTACTTATTAACTACAAAGCATCTAAGCCAGCAGGAGGTAGAGGCAAAAAGTCAGTGTAAACTACGCCAAGGATGCCAAGTCTAACAGACCGCCAATGTGAAGTACTACCGCCACCAGGGACGATCTCCCTGCTCCCGGCAACTTTCTTCAACGCAAACCGGACTCTTGGCACAAAACTTGAGACGGTAAAACTCTCAGCTGTGCTAACCTGGGACTGTGTCCAACCCGCGCTCCATCGCAGTCAGCCTGAACTTTTGACTTCGACCCGGTTCAGCGCGACCAGATCACCGGGGTTGGCACTATATGCTTTTAGGCACTATATTGCAGTTTATTCTTTAAACATTCATAACTCCGGTTCCTCTGATTGGATTTTTGCCATTTTGGTCTTGTTTTATTTATTAAATTAAGCTCTATTTTCCAACCCGATATTGAATCTTTTTGTATGGTGTTTTCACTATTTTACTGTTTTAAGTTGAGCACAGGTTAATTTGGGGTTTGCTTGTACCTTACCCTGACTAGGATTGTGGTTGCTGCTTGACCAGGGCTCGCCCCCCAGTTCCCCACCAGTAACCCAATTTCTAACAAGACTTCTGAGATTTTATCCTCAAAATCTTCTACAAATAAGTTGTGTGGCGACAGCAACACCTATGAGGCAGAGCAAGGTTTAACTAAGGAAATATGGAATGCAAGTTATAACTTTTTTCATGACCTATATTTGTTTTGGCCATTCGAAACACGTTGTTGTAATATATTCCTGGCTAGAGCTTCTGTGTTTCATGTAAATGGCCTTATGTAGTTTCACATTGTAAATAAAAAGTGAACTAGGTTTGTGTATATGAGTTTTTTTCTTTTTGTGGATCAAGGGGACCACCCACGCTGAGCTAAAAAGTTGGCCCGTCACCTGAATGATTCATTTATTTTTAGGTCTCAGCTATAGGCTTATTGTTTATACTAAATAACATATTCTTAGAGTGTTCTTTGGGTCAACTCCTTGCACTTGCACATGATTGGATGGCTTTGTTGTCCATCTAATGTGTCTTTTTGAAGCCTTCCCTCCCTATTGTTGTGTTTGCCTAGCAAGGAGCATTTGGGTCTCACAGTATTCTGATTGATTAAATTATATCCTTCCACTGCTGATGTGATAGGACTTTTTTATTTTAGATTCAGCACTCCATGGAAGTGCATGAGCTTCCTTCCTCCCCCTGCTTGTTCCTGTACCCTCTCCACCTCCACTCTTCGCACACTCTACCAGTGCAGGGCCTGATTTAGAGGTGGCAGTAGGACCACATCTGCCGCTGTGTTGTCATTTAGCAACAGTAATACTCCTAGTGGTAATAACACTGACAGAGACTCCACAGACATCCCACTGGTTGTGAATTTACAGCCTCTTCCAGACATTTTAAATATTGTATCCTAAATATAGTTTTCCAAAATATTGTCCAATTGGGTGTATATTTTGTAATGTTAACTCCAATGGGGCGATATATTTGTGCATGATATTTAGGACACATTTCTTTTATCAGGCAATATTTATTCCAAGATATTCTAGTACCAGAACATTGATATGCATTTCCATGTGCAAAAGGCTTTTTGACCACTAGAACAAAAATTGCATTGGTATCTGCCAATTTCCACCACAAAACTACAGAGGTAAATACTATCTTTCTTTATTTTATTTTTTTGGGGAGTTTTATATAGCGCAAATTCGACCGGAAGGTATCAGAGCGCTTTACATGAGCACCAGTTATGTTACAGATGGACGCATTTATTTTTTTGTTTTTTTGGTAGGCACAGGGAGATTAAGTGATTAGCTTAGAATCCCAGGGTGTTGAGCGTCCCTGACTTGGCTTGAACCCGGTTCCCTGAACCCGGTTCCCAAGCTTCGAGGTCGACGGCTCTAGCCATTAGCCCACATCCTCTCCCTTGATCCTTTTTCGTATAGTTTGTAATTGTTTTGAGTTTTGCACATGCTGTTCAAGCCAAATAAGCTAAGCAGGCCCATGCATAATGCACAGCTAGACTACAGCCGTTTTCTGTTACACTACTGCTAAAGAAATTGATCACTCAAAAGAAGAAATCAGAAAACTGCACCCTCAGCCTTATCACCCAAGTCAACAGCAGTATCCATAATGCCATGATTGAGAGTTGACTACCAATTAACACACAGATCACCACCCCCCACAAACACTTGACCATTGCACCCAAAGACACAGACTGTGTATCCTAGCAGCAAAACACCAATAGCAATGTCAGCACCAATTTTCAGATGACAAGAAAATGTCCAGATCTAAAAAAGAGTACCATTGACACCAGCACACAACCACCAGTACCTAAAACAAGAACCACATGTTACTCCTTTAGCAATGTAACACAGTATCAGACAGGAAACAACTTAAGAGCTAGTTGCTTGTCCAGAACCCCAAATGCTAAATCCAGACAATAGTATCTGTTTTCTGATATCTCTTGGTTGGTTCATTGGAGTTTTTATAATATTTAAAGGCACATATTAAGATACTCACATTCTAAATTGCATCTAGTTTAGGCATGTTGATTAACATATTTATGACATTTTAAATGCACAGAACTATCTAAGAGACCAGTTTTGTACGGGTCGGGGCATTAAGGTTCTCCTTCTAAAAAAAAGGTAAGATAACAGTTGACTTTCCAGACGAGAGGCTTGAGCAGCTCCTATATGGAAACAGGTGACAACCAAGTGGGAATCACCCCAGCCTAGCGGAATAGGTAGATTTCCGGAGTTTGAAATACAGAAAACTTTTGCTACCTAAGGTTGTAGATGCAAACAATCCGCATCACTGACTGATATTATTTTGATGTTATTCTGTGACACCTGTATCCTTCAACAGTAACAATAAAATAAAAATTCCAATCAGGTTGCTCCTGCCTTACTACTACTTAGCGAATCCACACAATACTCAGAAAGTGTGCTTCACAATTATTACACTGAGGTTCTCAGTAGAGTCGAGAACTGCAGTTTCCTCTTTCACTTTCCTAACCCTTTCCTCCCTTAGCCAGGGCTCTAGCTAAAACTCCCTACACCTGTCCATTAATGGCGCAAAAGAAGCATAAACAAATGTTTAATTTTGCCGCCTACTGTACATGTGTGTGATGATTGTCCCTGAATGTCTGGTCTTGCCAGTTTCCAAACCCTGCTTCAAGGGGAAATGCCCATAAAAAAAACCAGAATATATTCTGAGTAACGATGATGGGGGACAACCATAAAGGCGATTCAGTAGGTTTAATTGCTCCTTCGGTACAAAGCTGTTCCATGAATTTGTCAAGCTCCCCTCTGAAACTCATCAGCACAGATCTCAATTTGTATTTCACAGGGAGACTACTTTCTTTCAGCTTGATCACATGTTTGAGTCCTTCTAGCCTCCCATGTTTTTTATCAAAAATGTTCAAGTTCTTCTCAAGAACAGCTGACCACTTTCTCACACATTGGTCAATCCTCCACCTACAGTACTTGTTGAGTGCACCTAGGTCAGAGGACAATCCCTAGACAACCTTAGTGGTGCCACCCCATAATGTTAGGTCCATCAGTATGAGACATCTTCACTTGTACCAAATGCATGCTCTCTGAATTCCTAAGGTAACCCAAAATACCCCTGCAGATCAATCTTGTCACCATTATCTCCTTGAGGAGAAATGTCTGGTGATGCAGGGCTTGAGTTAACCCCTTCATTTCAATTGTGTCCCTTGAAATAATAGTCAACTTCTATCCAGAATCTGTCAACAAAGAGACATCAACCCCACCTGCTGTGAAATCCTCAATGGAATTTCTTGATTTGGGAATGTGATCCTCATACACATTCACACACATAACCAAATTATTCACCTTACTCGCTAAATTCTGTTTATTCTCGCCTGTCATTACACTGATCTTTGCTATTCTTGGGGTTCATGCTCCACACTCACCCCAAATGACACAGAGCCCCATACTTGGCGCACTCTTTACTTAAGGCCAGACAGTGTTTAAATGAAGCAACATGGACCTTTGACTCACACCTGTCACAAACACTATTCACCCCAGGATTTATTATATTCTGAAATGGCTTGCCTGCCCCAAATTAGTTCCTCTACACGACACAGACTGTGTCATCAATTGCTATGTTCATTTCTTTCACAGAGTCGCTCGGGTTTTGTATGCTGTTGGCTATTTCCACAGCATCGTCTAAATGACCCCAAATAAGCTGGCCTATAAAGTTTCCAAACTTACACTTGGTGGCTAAAACTCTCAGTTATGCCACATACTTGTCAGTAGTCTCGCTTGTGGATTGTTCTCTGCTAAAAAACATGTGTCTCCTCACTACAAAGTTTGGTGGTTTGCAGAAGTGCATTTCTAATCGTTTGACAGCCTCCTTATATTCGTCAAGTTCCTCTTCCTGCAGCACAAAGATTGGCAAATATTTAAAAATGTCATGGCCTTCCAACCTTAACAGAAATGGGAACCATCAATTGCACCTAAGAAGCCACTGAAATCTCTAAACGAATCCCTCCGGGCTACAATTGGTTCTCAAGGCAATTGCAGAGGGGGGCAGGGCGGGTCAATGGACTGTATGTTAGGCTTAAAACAGGACAGAATACAGTAGATGAGAAACTGGGTTCAAAGAGTCACAAGATTCAAGACTCCGAAAGGCTAAAATGGCAGAGTCAGATCAACCTTGTGCAGAACGTGTAGAAGGCCTGATCTTCCATATGAGAAATTGTACAGAGGTAATCCACAAACGGACACAAAGAGTTAAATAATATATTTAACAAACCTGGTTATGCCAGTGTCAATTGCTAGCCATAAACATGGTAGGGCAATAACTGAAAATCGAATTTTAAGATGGCTGACATGTTTACGTGCAGATGTGTGTTGTACCTGCTGCTCAGCCAGTGTGAGTCTGGTGTGGAATGTTGGAGTGGATGATGCTGCGGAATGTTGGGTGAGTGAGGTTGGCAGTTGGAGAATGGGCTGAGCAGCAGGAGGCTGCTCCTGGTGGGGCTCTCTGTACCTGTAACTTGGAACCATCTACCTTAATAAATACCATCTTAAGTTTACCAAGGAACTGGACCCTGTCTTCATTACAACAATGTGCTAGCAATGATGTTGTCTTAGTACAAAGTCTGTCTTCACTGGAGGCAGCACACTAGATAGAAACACAGAGCCACCGATAATGACTTCCAAGGAACAGTGCGAAGGAAATGCTCTCTCGAGTGCAATAATGGCCAGAGCTCGCTTCTGTACACCAACAGTTTCCTCCCCACCCACCAAAATGATGGCTGAATAGCTACAGGTACTGCTCTGCTTCTCTTCACATGTGGTCAGGTCAGTGAAAAATTATCGCTGTGCTATAGTTGTGTTAAGTCCACAAAGCATAGACACTGATGCGCAAATGTGAGAAGGTTTCTGTGACTCATTGGCAGTATTATAAGGCAAGTACTGAGTGGACAGACATGATGTAAATAAGATGCTTATTGAATAGTTCTGGAGAGCAGAAAAGGCAACCATAACGGACAAGCGCAGCCTCTCCCAACCGTTCTGCCAGACCATCCGTGTTAGATCTGACAGCCTTAGGGTGGTCTTCCCCCCAGCATTTTACCTTTCCGCTCTACTTGTCTGACCTTGTTTTTGCTGGTATTATGACTCTGCACACTTTACCACTGCTAACCAGTGCTAAAGTGCTGGTGATCTCTCCCCTAAACATGGTAATAGTGGCTCATACCAAATTGGCATATTTAATTTACTTATAAGTCCCTAGTAAAGTGTACTACATATGCCCACGGCCTGTAAATTAAATGCTATTAGTGGGCCTGCAGCACTGCTTATGCCACCCACTTAAGTAGCCCTCTAACCATGTCTCAGGCCTGCCATTGCAGAGCCTGTGTATGCAGTTTACACTGCCATTTTGACCTGGCAAAATTAACCTTTTGCAAGGCCCTAAACCTTCCCTTTTTATACATATAAGTCACCCCTAAGGTAGGCCTTGGATAACCCAGAGGGCAGGATGCAATGTATCTAAAAGGCAGACCGTGTACTTTTATGTTTTACATGTCCTGGTAGTGAAAAACTCTTACATTTGTTTTTCACTACTGCAAGGCCTATATTTCCTGTAGGATAACATTTGGATTACCATATTACATTTTAAAAGTGTAATTTCCAAATGGGAAGATATGACAGATTCAAGTTTGGTGTCTCTGAAATCCAAATTTAAAATCCTAACTTATGGCGAAGCCAGATTTTAAACTACAATTCTGAAAATGCTACTTTTAGAAAGTTTATCAAAAAGAGGGTGGGCTTGGTCCACTAGGGTCAGGAAGGACCTACTAACAATAGACAAAAAGAAGACCTGACCTGCTATTTAAGTGATGCTGTTTTAGGGAATAAAACAGTCTTAGACCTTTATCTCATGCAATTTAATTACTTTTTATACAAGAAAACCATTCTAATCAATGAAACATTGTGTTACCATGTCTCCTCAAAAGATACGATGTTTTGAAAATAACTATAAAATTTTTTGGAAACATAAAGCATTCATTATGGACACAAGACAGACAAATGACTAAATTATAACCAGTCAGAACAAGTCAAAACATAACAGCCAATTGTGTCAATATGAATACATCATTGCCCTACTGGGCATACATTTAAACGTCTAGCTGGCATGAAAACATTTAGAACACAATGCTCAACATAGACATATATCACTTGAACAACCCAGTAGGTTTGTTTCAACAGTAACAATGTTTTCTTTATTCCATAGGGTGTGTGACAGGACCGGGGACCAAGACGGTTACCTGGATCGTGGGACACTTGTTTGTGCACTGGGCAGCCAAGTATTCAGATCAGCAGCTGTACGGACGAAACTTGGGACTGAGGAGCAGCCACCATGAAGTTAGCTGGTGGGGGAAAGGGGGAATGCGATGGGGTGCGCTGCTGCCTTGGCTAGCCAAGATGGTGTCTCAGAGGGGCTGCCCGGATATGCTGGTTATCCACCTAGGGGAGAATGATTTGGTGCGGCTGTCAGGCCTGGTATTGCTGCAGGACATGCAAAGGGACTTGGAGGTTCTGAGAAAAAACCTCGCAGGCATTTGTATAGTGTGAAAAACCAAAGGGGATGATGGACGGAGTGTTGAACATTGCAAGCACTCACCCCCAGTCAACTGATCTGGGTATAATCCATCATCATTCTTTAGCTCACTCCGCCACCCCAGTTCAGACATGGCCATATGCAAATCAGTCTGACCCTGTGCCTCATGGGAACAGTCCAGCCCGAACTGCCAAGCCATGTCTTCCCTGGACCGGAAACAAGCATCCTGGGACCGGTTTCTGGCTTACAGCCGTCATCAGCCAGGCTATCTTGAATCCAGTGGCAAAGTGAGCAAGGGACCCACGTCTGGGCATACCCTGCCAACTTAGGGCGAACATAGCAAAACCAAAGGGGATGATGGACGGAGTGTTGAACATTGCAAGCACTCACCCCCAGACAACTGATCTGGGTTTAATCCATCATCATTCTTTAGCTCACTCCGCCACCCCAGTTCAGACATGGCCATATGCAAATCAGTCTGACTCTGTGCCTCATGGGAACAGTCCAGCCCGAACTGCCAAGCCATGTCTTCCCTGGACCGGAAACAAGCATCCTGGGACCGGTTTCTGGCTTACAGCCGTCATCAGCCAGGCTATCTTGAATCCAGTGGCAAAGTGAGCAAGGGACCCACGTCTGGGCATACCCTGCCAACTTAGGGCGAACATAGCAAAACCAAAGGGGATGATGGACGGAGTGTTGAACATTGCAAGCACTCGCCCCCAGTCAACTGATCTGGGTTTAATCCATCACATGTATAGTGTGGACTGAACTAGTGCCAAGGAGAGTTTGGAGAGGAACTGCCAATCATGCAGCTATTAATAAGGCGAGGAAAAAACTGAATAGAGCAATGAGGGTTTTTTGCTTACCAAGGAACATTAAGTTGAGGGTTTGAGGCTGGAAGAGCCGGTCCTATTTAGGGACGACGGGGTGCACCTTTCGAGGATGGGTAATGCATAATATATGATGGAGGTGAGGGATACCATCAGTAAGCTTTGGAATGAGTCCATCTGGTGTCGAAGGGAATTGTGAGGTTCGAAAGGTGCACCAGACAGTGTGGGGCAGGTAACCGCCCTATGGGGGTTACCTGGGTGGCGGATCTTTAGAGGGGTGGTGAGTCACGGACGGGCGGAGCCACCCCTCGGGGGTGGGGGGAAGGTACTTAGGTGAAGGAGGGCGGAGTGCAGGATGCAAGGTGCAGCCGAAGAAAGGCAAGAGAGGATGCTTAAGAGGGTTGTGAAAGTGAGAAGGGATGTATGGGAACTTTTCAGCAGGAATGGGAGGAGTGAGAGTGGAGAAACGGATGGAGAATGGATGAGGGGGATGGGTTTATTGTTGATTTGAATTGTTATGTTAATAAACGTTGGGGGAGTTTTGATAACCATGTCCTAATAAATGGCCTTTTACGCTTGAAACCATCGTGGAGTGTAGTTATTGCGCGATGTCGGGCCCCGGGGGAAGCAGGGTCGCAGACCAGTCTTCCCCCGGGGTTATTCGCGCACGGAAGGACATGGTGCGGGTGGGAGGTCAAGGGGTGGGATTAGGGGCGGGCCGGTGGTGCGCATAAAAGGTGCTGGGGGAAAGGTTCCGGCCTCTTTCCTAGCACCTCGCACCACCGGGTTAGGGAGGGTTAAGAAAGTTTAATTGATCCGCCCACCCACCCTACAGTTATAGGGCGAGGGGGTGAGAGTTATGCGTGCCAGTTTAGGACAGGTTATACGGCTCCAGGTTGCGGATCTTTGGAGGGGTGGTGAGTCACGGACGGGCGGAGCCACCCCTCTGGGGGGGGGATGGTACCCAGGTGAAGGAGGGCGGAGCGCAGGATGCAAGGTGCAGCCGAAGAAAGGCAAGAGAGGATGCTTAAGAGGGTTGTGAAGGTGAGAAGGGATGTATGGGAACTTTACAGCAGGAATGGGAGGAGTGAGAGTGGAGAAACGGATGGAGAATGGATGAGGGGGATGGGTTTATTGTTGATTAAAGTTATAGATTTGGATTGTTATGTTAATAAACGTTGGGGGAGTTTTGATAACCATGTCCTAATAAAAGGCCTATTACGCTTGAAACCAGCGTGGAGTGTAGTTATTGCGCGATTATTGATGATTAGGGACTCGGAGCGGTGGTCGCAGGGAGCGGTGAGTAACCAACAAATGCAGCTCATTCACTGCAAAATCAGCACCAGCCACGTCATGTGTCTGCACACAGTGCAGCTTTTATTGCACAAATTGTAACGCGCAATGACAACATACCTCTCTTTTTTATTTAATTTGTTTAGAACTATACATGTCGTGTGTCTCTCCTGAGGCTTACCCAGTGGCAGTCTGCGGTGGCTTTGGTGACTCGAGTCAGCTGAGTGCTGTTGATTTATTAGGCAGCTGACGAGAGGGGGCCTTTCACATCCTGGGAGACTCGTGGGACAGAGAGGACCTGGAGTAGACTGATGCTACTTGATTGGTTGCAAGGGGGCCCTGACATTTACAATATGTGCTTTATTTACCTAAGACAGCCAGATAGGAACACTGCGACCTTCACTTTTCTATTCGTGCCCTGTGCTGAGTGTAGACACACACACACAGCCTGTATACACAGCACACTTGCATTGCTGACTGCAGGCACGAGGCAGAGACTCAATCTCTAAACGCTAGGCTATTTTCATGTTGTGCAAGCTAATGCACAGAGAGGTTGTACCTTGACATTATTGTATGGTAATGTTCTTCTCCCTGGGATTGTATACGATTAGCACTTGGTTATTTGTAGCATTTATTCAGACTAGGTAAACTCCTCTTCCTTGCTTGATTTTGCCCGCGAGTGTCACTCATAGTCGTTGAAATGTCACTCATAATTACACTGAATTTATGAAAATGTCACATATAGCAATTGCAAACCTTGGCAGCTATGGATTAGGAATATGGTTGCTGCTTGACCACGGCTGAAAACCTGAGTCAACCAGTAACCCAATTTCTAACAGTCCTCTTCTCCGTTGCATCAAATGCTGACCTCAGTGAGACAAACATTCTACAGCCCAAGCAAGGACAGTATTGAGAATTACACTGGATTTAACACTCATTCTGAATGGTCAGAGCCTCAGTTAGGCCCCTTCTATTAAAAAATACGAATGAAGATTCTGCCCCTCCCGTTGAGGTGTCCAACAATAAACATTCATTATCTGTCAAGAGCTTCAAGATACTCCTCAGGGGGGGTCTCTATGGTCAACAAATACAGCTGTAAATGTATTTATATCATGTTATAATCAAAACACAAGAGTCACTATGGCTTGTCAGTCCATATCCATGTAAATGCCTGCAACTTTCACAAAGTTCTGTCGCATGTGGATGCCACGTGGATGCCACTGTGTAATCTCTGCGAAGGGCAGCATGGGTAATTGCAAGCCACCAGACACCGGCGGAGCAGCCAGCACTACTCTTCTCAGATATTGGCATTGATAGCAATATATTAATTAAAAAGGAGAAAGCCCATGGGTCACCTGTTTGTGGACAGTTGTGTCAGCTGGTGTTTAATGTAATAAGGGACCTCCATCTTAAAAGGCAAAATGGCTGATAAAATATGCTTTCCACACCCACCTTACAACTGTTTCTTAAAGCAGGCCACAATTTATAAAATCTAAGACCTGCATTTAGTGCTTAATTTGTAAAAGAATACGTGCGGGGCCCACAGTTTTGTTTGGAAGCCCGCAGATGGTGCTTTCAAAGGTAAGGGTGCAAATACCAAGGCTTCGTAGTCTTGATTCCAATGTATGTCTCTTTAATCTACCACCAGGCCCTCAATTACTCTTTATCTCAATCATGCAGGTGCTTTTTCATCCCTGCCTTCTCCCTTTATCACATTTTTTTCATCTTTCTCTTCTTCCTTCCTACACTCTTTTGTGTTTTTCTCTCTCTTGATCTGGATCAAAGTTTGTAGACGAAAAATAAGTGGTGGTCCTAAAAATGAGTGACGGTGGGGCCCACCTACAACCACCGGCTCACATGAAGCACTGCCTTCTTCAGGTAATACATTCCATACATCATGGCTCACAGGTTGTGTATTTTGGTTAAGGGGACATTGTTCCTCCAGGCCAGTCCCCTTCATTGATCCGTTCTGGAGTTTAGTTCTAATAAAGCCGTCCTCAATCAGACCCTGAAAAAAAGAAACTGATCGATAATAAAAGAGGGCGGCCTTACTGGGAAACAAACAATTCCAGACATCATCAATTGGTTGTCGGAGCACACAACTACGAAACAGGAGATTTCCAGCACTGACCCTGTTAGATTACTACAATATTAAAATGACACTAACCTGATCTGCAAACGATGTGAATTGTAAATGCATTGAACTGCACTGCGGAAGGACTGGTGCAACATAAGTGTTCGAACCACACGGAACATGTCATCCATCTTACAGAGGCTATCTTAACAAACAGGCCGACTAGTGAATTTACCACTCAATGGTTGAATATCATTTAAATGAGTTAATGTAGCTGAAATAAAGAGATTCAGTTCTTGATCAGTGAACGCCACAGTGGGCCACCGTAGCACCGGCAATGGTTGCAAGATAGGATTACCAATGACCTTAACAGAGTAATACTTGATACCCAGCGATCCCTATCCGGGAGCTGATATATCTTATCGAACCCTCTTACGACAACACTTGTCTTCTAGAGACGTGTTCCAGGAAGGAACCTTCCATTGAGGTCATCCACCATGGCTTTAATTACCCAACTTCCACACTGCTACCTGCATGACCAAAATAACAAAGATGGCTATGATTTATCATTGAGCAATATGGACTCAACAGGTGGTAACGTCATATCCCACTGCTGGACTTTCCAAAAGCCTGCTCTAGTGTCTCCGGAAGAACATCACATTATGCAGGGATAAATGTGTCACCCAGTTGCTTAACTGTGATATACACATGGAAGTAGTAACAGAACATAAACAAGCAGTGGCAAAACCAACTGGTTAGATGGTTACATTTTGTTAATTTTGTATTGGAAGCATGTGCCCCAAAAATAAAAATAAAAACAAATGTCACTGCCTAAATATGGCAGTCACACGCTAGAAATAAAAACTGAAAATTAAAAAAAAAATAATAATATTAATATAATGTATTTTTTTATTAGAACAGGACAGGTGCTTCCTAGCAGGCAGGTATGCATAGAACCGGTGTATATACCCTTTGTGGATTTAATGCACATCACAGGCAAGCATGATTAATATTGGTGCAAATACATAAATCAGGGTGCTCGGGCCTTTTTGCGCCGGGCCTTTAGTCTTTGCTTAAGTCAAATATAACTATACATGCGTTTAGTACTGTTTTGCAATCGGCCCTTAGTTATAGATTGGTAACTACTCAAACACTGATGTAATCTGAGGTACTGCAGGGTCTCATCTCTGTACGTGCGGTAACCAGCTTGATGGCTGTTGAGGGTGCATTTCAATACAGACACAAATACATCATAAGAATCATTGGAAGCCCGTCTCCCTGTTGCGTCTGTAGTGTCATACGAGTGAATCTGACAGATGTGTAGTTAATTTGGTTTGTTGACTTCGGTGTGAATAATAGCATCTTGAACGCTCTGCCCTTGAACCCGTACATACGCTTCGTCTCTCATGGTAAGGAAAGTAGTGCATGTTGTATCAATTTCATTAGCCTGATAGTGGATTCATTCATGAAATATTGTTTGGAGTTCGTCAATAGTCTTTAGCATGGCTATGATTTGTCTGTACTGAACACAAATAACTCCCAATTGAAAATAGCAGTTAGAAAGCTATAAAATATTATTGAGAAACCAGCTTTTTGCTTAGACTAATTAAGAGCAAGAAGCCATTAAGAACACTTTTCATAGGCTCACCGCTACATCGTGTAGTCGAACGCCCTTTAGCTGTATTAGTGGAAGGTGATCTTGTCCTCCTGGTTCCTAACTTCAGATCGAATGTGCCTACCAAGGAACAGATTTCAGAGTCACCGGTGCCTTCTGAGACATCCAGAGAGAAGACCTTCACTGGAGTTAACCAGGCTACGAGTCCTCAATCTAGTGTAGTTCTGCACTTCCATCAGAATTTAAAGAAGGTAACTTTTGTTCACAAAAATAGCTCCAATCGAAGAGTTTATAAAATATGGCCTTTTCCACACCTGCCAGTGCCATATTATTTTACTTCAAGTGTCCTTCCTACTTCAGAGGGAAGCTTGCACTGATTAATATCCTTGTTCTAAAGTGAGAACCATCGTATCACTAGCAGAATAATGGCATTAGGGTGGATTGATGGTAAGTCGTTGGTCAGGAATCTTGTTAAGTTTTATCACATGCTTTAGCTTTAATGAATTTGTGTTACCTATGCATTCCTTCCAATATTCACATAACCTAACTGCTATTGCGCTCTGGATAGGGCGCTAACATTGGAAATCTTCAACCAAAAGGTTATTGGTAATAATGATGTTGAAGCTAAGTAACGTGTGTTGGAAAGTGAAAGGACCAGTGCTTAGCTCTGGAGAGCCTGTGACCCCTGCCTTAAGTTCGTCATAGTAAGCTAGAAATGTTTTACCCTTGCATCAACACACGCCATGGTCATGCATGTATACAAGAGGTATTTTTGTTAAATTGACTGAAATACAAAACAGGGCTCTGTATTCTGGATGGGCATGTATGTATGTATATATGCATAAATGTATGTGGTATTTGTATAGCATTAATTGAGCCAAAAGGGAGTCAAGCACCGTTAAGCATCAAGTGATAGGAGAGGGAGCTTGGTGTTAGAAGCAGTAGTGTACTGTTACCTCATTGTGATGTAGTGGGCTTTAAAGAGCTGCATCTTCAACTCTTTCCTAAATTGACGGATAAGGGGATGTTGTTGCAGATCGTGGGTGCATAGATGGCAAAGGCCTGCTGCCTTGTTTTTTTCTTTTTTTATACGTTTTAGTCTGCAGTCTGAAGGTATCCTGACTGTGGATGTGCCGAGAACCACCATATAAGGTCAGCTTGTCTCCAACATAAGCTGGGATGCTGGTCATGATGGCTTTGTAAAGGATGCAACTGGTTTTGAAGATGGTGTTGGCTGGCAAGGGAAGCCAATGGAGTTGTCCTGGATGAGACATGCTGCAGGGGTTTGGAGGGAGTCCTGGCAGCAGATGGACAGAGAAATAGAGAAATTTGTTGGTTTGGTGGCTCACAGGTGGATACGTATAAACAGGGGGCTTTGGGGAAGAAAATCCCCAATGCCTGGAGGGTTGAGAGGATCCTACGTTGGAGTATAACCTCCCATGTAAAGACATTAAACCACAAAAGATACTCCAATAGACCGGCAAGTGGTCAAGAAACTAGGTAACCTAATAATGATAGGGGAAGTGTCTGTGTGAGGATATAAACCTACCAACACCAAATGGTGCGTAAGGAAACAATTCCTTTTGATTTAGTTACCCTCACACACCCTAGTGGTGTCATGCTTCATCATCGGGTCACCCCGACGCCTACAAGTCGGGGTGGGCTCAACCACAGTATTGGGAGCTCTTGGAACAATGAGGACCAGGGGGATTAAAGATAAAAAACCTCAGACAGACCCCGGTTTCCCTTTATTATTGGGTCTGTCAGGGATATTAAAAATGTTTAAAAATCGGGTCAATGGGAGAGATTATGGTCCTATGACCCTATTGCCAACATGTTTCAGTCCTGAGTCGGCCGTAAAGGTCCTGGACTTTCTTCAGGGCAAAGGTCAACCACCCTGGGAAAAACAGTAAGAGGGAAGTCCCTATCCTGTGAAGAATTAAGGGCAGAGTAGCTGCTCCTTAAGTAAAAGTTACAGATGTTCGATCTGTTATGCGCAGTTCTCCATCTGTGAACAACAAAAAGACAGACAACACACCGTTTTCCATGGACATACATCATTTGTGTAGTCATATAACTTCCCAGTTAGGTGCATAGGTAGTGACCCAACATTAAATAAATGCCAGGTGAGTATGTAAATAAATATTCACAATCTCATCATACTTGTGCCAGTCACATCTATATCTGAAACATAATTTTGCTATGTGGCAGATAAATGTGTGGTGGCGATTTTAGTCGCATACTGACGTTATCAGCAAGCCAGTGCGTGTACATTCAATAGTGTAAATACCGCGTGACAGTCTCTATAAACTGCAAAATGCTGCTACCATTCAGTGTGAATTTATACAAACATGCACTCACATCTTTTTCAATAAAAAACATCCAAGTTCTTACCCAAATTGAGGAGAGAAACTGTGTCACAGGGGACCGCTAGGCGTAAAAGGGTAGCCCTGTAGTCAAACCCTAATGTTTTGTTCAAGGGTAGGGAAAGGGTAAAATAAAGCGGCATATTTGAGAAAAGGCAAACAGCCTTTGTCAAGTAGAAATGTAGAACTGAGCCTGCAGTTGGCCAATCAAAGTATCAGCACTTACTTCATCAAGGATCCTGCCCCGCCTGTGTACCTACTTGGACCGAGTCCCCGGCTTTCGCTCTGAAATGCCGGCGGAACCGGATATAAATACACCTGTTTACCGCAGGAAGCTTGTTGATTGAGAACGACGCCCATAGCGTTGTCACGGCATTGCTAGACGGGTAAATATTGCGTATAGCATGCCGGGCCTCTTCATGGGAAATGTAGTATTCTTCATAAGTAAAGGAGCCAGGAGCAACTATTGGTCATATTCAAACAGCAATATATTGCCGGTGTCAACGACATGATGTCAGTGTTGTATTAGTAAAGGATCATGGGACTCGTAGTTTCTATAAAAAAATTATTAGGTTGAATGAGAATGACGGCCGTGGCATTGTCATGGTATTACTAGACGCGTACATGTTGTGTATAGCAAGCCGGGCCTATTCATGGGAAATGTAGTATTCTTCATAAGTTAAGGAGTCAAGAGCAACTATCGGACATGTTCAAACAGCAATGTATTGCTGGTGTCAACGACGTGATGTCAGTGTCGTATTAATAAAGGATCATGGGACTTGTAGTTTTAGTATAGAATAAGGTGTCGATCAGAGAATTTTTATCCGCTATACTCCTGTGCTATATCAGGTTAGAGTAAACCTCTCCCTGCATTCGGATCGAGAAGCGGGGGGGGGGGCAAAAGGGCATGAAACATATCAAAAAGTAATATAGAGCCTATAGACCCATGAAATTCGTGCATTGGGCAGTGGTTAACAGCCTATGGGATCAAACAAGCAAGAGTAGTTTTGAGTAGTGGGGCAAAATCTAAGGGCTGTGGAAAGAATTAACTTTGCTGGATTCAGTAGGCCTACAGTTCAATATTTGTCTATCTTGAAAAGGTAATCATACTTTTCTACTGCAATAGTCTTATGACTCCATTTTGTATTTGTTTTTTAACGAATGGGTGAAAGTGATGCAACACTTCCATGATAGCCTCGGCTTAGTTCAGGAGAAGAAAAACGGTTGACTGATGGGGACTCCATGTTATGGCATACACAGAATTTCAAGAACGTTGGGAAAGCTACAAAATGAGTGTGTGATAACGATGGACAGGTGTGGAGGCATGAGTTTCATTCCACTAAAATTATAGGGGTTCTAGAAGTGAGATCTAACACCGCTTGATGATATAGACAGAAGTTATATTTCACGAACCTTGACCATGAGTACATCAAACAACGTGATTAGGATAGCCCTGGACCTGTGGAATCACAAAGAGAAACATACATTTTGCCATATGTGTAAAATGAATTACACACACAAATTGATGATAGTCAGGCACAGAAATTTCAACCACTTGTGGTTGCTTTATGATGTCCTTGATATAAATTACTTTGCTGCTGTCACAGACTATCTGGCCGTCACTTTCCTGCTGTTTTCTGCAATAGCAGGTTGTGCACAAAAGATTTCACATGTCTGCTCCCATGGGTGCGAGAGATTCAGGAGATGGCTCACATTTATGGACTTAAACCTTCCTCTGCTACCTAAGACTTGTAATCCCATGTAATGGTCTCGTCAGTTAAACATCAGCGATCATAAGACATAATCCATCTGTTGCTGCTTACCAATGAGGTAAGATCGGGTTCGCATTAGGTGAAACAGACACCACCTACTCCCAGCAACTAAAACATTTATGACACCTTCCTTAATTCCACCTCTAGTTCACACATAGACACATGTCTGCACAGAAGACGTGATGCATATTAGATAACTTTTGATGTTTTTTAGGTCGATGCAGTACCCAGTATCCAGTACAGTAGCTTTCCTAAACCAGAGGATGTTACCTAGTGCACGATTCCGGCACAGAACTATGTGTCTTGACATGTCCGAAACTATAGTTATGATATTGTAGAGATCGTCTGCTGTCAACATATTCTCATCATACGGACCGCGGAATCTTTCGCTCAATATCCCGGTGCCATAAAAGGTCTGAAATGGTTCGATATTTCTTTACATGGGCATTATTTATGTAGGTATCTAGTTACCTGAACAATAATATCTTTACAGGAAACACTGTTTACAGCAAAGAAGACAGCAGTATGTTAGCCAGTATCGGATGGGAAGACAAATGGAGAAGTTTGTTTGTTTGATAGATGGCAAGTGGAGACAAAAGAACAAGAACCATACTAAGTGTTGGAAATCTCCCTTTTCAGCACGGTCACCCTATAATATTTTGCTGAACCCTATTCTTGCTGGCAGTAGAACTCTGTACACTTTACCCCTGTTAACCAATGGTAAAGAGCTTGTGATTCTCCTTCCAACATGGCAAAATTGGTATACTCCTGAATGGCATATTTAAGTTACCTGTAAGTCTCTAGTATACGTTATCAAGGTGTTCCCAGCACCTGTAAGTTAAATGTCACAAGTGGACTGCAGCGCCCATTGTGCCTTCTACTACAGTGACAATGTAAACATGACTGCAGGCTTGCCACCGGTAGCCTGGCTGTGCAGTTTTAACTGCAAATTCAACTGGTCAAAATAACCCCTTTTGACAAGTTTAACCTTTCTTTTAAATATTTGTAAGTCCCACCTTTGAAGGCCTTATTGGGCATAAGGCAGGGTTCATTGTATATCAAAGTAGGACATGTAAATCATTAATGTTAAATGTAAGAAATTGGGTTATTAGTTGAGAGGGGTGTCAGCCCCACTCAAGTCATAAACACAATCCTTGTCAGGGTGAACCATAAAAGTTACTAAATAAACCTGTGATTAATCCTGTATTAGCTTGGCACAAAATAAGTCAGGTTTAACTTAGTGGTAACTTGTAAAGAATTTATGCAGGAATCAAACAGTAATAAAGTGGAAAACCAACAAAAGAAAAAACCCTACCCAATTTAGAAAAATAGAGTACATTTTAATAAATAAAATGACACTAAACTGCCAAAAAACAATAAGTAGAACTGAGGTTATGAATTACTAAGTTAGGGGAAAACAGTGCAGAGAAGCACAAAGCACAACTTGCGGTTATGTGGTTGCCCTGGACTTGGTCAAAGTAAGAGGTTCAGGAGGATCGAGATGGAGTGCAGGTCAAATACAGGAACCAGATTCGTCCTGGTGGAATGTTTACCTTCTACTTAGTCCAGTTCCACGTAAGGAGCCTCAGCTGGAGCTTCAAATTAGCAGGAGCCGCAAGAAGGTCGCTGTCGGTGAAAAGAGCAGGTCCTCGCTGGAGCTTTGCGTTGGAGCGAGATGTGGCCCTTGGGGGGAGGAACAAGAAGGTCGCTGTTGGTACAAAGAGCAGGATGTCGATAGAGCTTCACACTGGCAGGAGATGCGGACTGTCATAGCTGACGCAAAGAGCAGGGCGCCATCAGAATTTTGCTTTGGTGGGCGACACAGAAGGTCATTATTGACGCAAAGAGCCTGAAATCTATGGATTTTTCACCTGGAGTACAGTTTTGAAGTAGGAGGAGTACACTCTGACACCAGCCAAGGGCCCAGAAACTAGGGAGGCACCTCGTGGGGGTCAGGACTCACTCCATCAGAGGCCAGAAGCAGGGTCCAGGCAGGTCCAGTTGGTGCTAGTCAGTTGCAGGAAGGGCTCTGGAAGCTAGTTGTGTCCCTGTAGCTCAAACAGAGTCACTTCTGGGATCCTGGGTTGAAGGCAAGCAGGTCCAGCCTTCCTTCTTCAGACAGCAGGGCAGTCCTTCTTTTGAATCTTCTCCATGCGTACAGAAGTGTTCTGATTCTAGGTTCAGAGGGTGCCACTTTTATACCCAGTGCCAGCCTTTGTGTTGTTCCCCTCTCTTTGTCTGCCCCTAAGCTGGTTCTGGTCAGTTCTGCCCATTTCCCTGGGGTTGGCTCCAAACTGTCTAGGGTAACAAAGGGCAGACATGTCCAGGTGTCAGCTGCATTCACCAGTGGCACGGCAGGCAGCTTCAGAAGTCAGAAAGAGAGTAGGCACAGCCCTCGGGCTACCATTTGGAGGGCAGGAAGGGCTAAGTGCAACCACTAGGCCATTTTGTTCAGGAGAGGAACGTCCTTCCTGACACCCAAGGCCCTTTTTTCCCTGTCTGGAAGGAATACCCATTACACCACATGAGAGCCATTATCAGTCTTGTGACTCTGGGCTCTGACAGAAAGGCACATTTGGTTTATGTAGAGAACTTGGCTTTTGTTGCATTTTCCCCTCCAGTTGTCCCCTTTTTAGCTACTAGATGCTGATTTTCAACTCTGACAGTGCACTGAGGCCTGCTAACCAGTGCCAGTGCTCCTTCCCTATCACAAGGTAAAGTCTAATTGTGCTACAATTGGCAAAGGACTTTAGTACCTGTGTAAGTCCCTAGTAAATGGAACTCCAGGTACCAAGGGCAGGGGTTGTAAAGAGGCTAAGGCTGCAGCATATCTTATGCCACCCTAAGGGACCTACATACAAACTCCACACAGACAGCCATTGCAGGCTGCGTGATATGGTGCAAACCATGAGTGAAAACACGGCATGACACGCTCCTGTGTGTCATGCCAAAGTCACTGCATCTAATATGTGTAAGTCACCCCTACGGCAGGCCTTTGAGCCCTAAGGCAGGGTGCATTATATTTGATGTGAGGACATATTCTGCATGAGCAGATATGCCCCTGTGATGTCTAGTTCTATCACTAGATATGGCAAGTGAGCAGGGAAGCCATCTTAAGGTATGTACTGGGCACTGGTCAAAATGAGTACCCCAGCTACATAATGGCTTAACTGAAACATATGGTGTTTGGTATCAAACACCTAATATTAATAAACCCACACTGATTTCAGTGTTGGATTTATTAATACATGCACCCAGATGGCACCTTAGAGGTGCACCCTGAAAACCTACCAACTACTGTGTGCTGACAGACTGGTCTTAGCCACCACAGATGAGTTTCTGAACCCCAGAGGTGAGGGCCCTTGCTCTCAGGAGGTCAGGAACAAAGCCTACTAGGGCAGAGGGTGTTTACTCCCCCTCCCACAGGATGACCTGCGAATTAGTATTCCAAGGCAGGGGGCTTCAGAGAACCCACCGCCCTTGGTATGCAAATCTGGCTTCCCTTACAGGAGAGGATGCTGACCCCCCTTGACCAGGGCCCATTTGGTGCTTGGACAAGGCGGGAAAATTAGCTGTGCAGGAGTCATGTTGCACTGCCAGGCTGGACACACCTCTTGGGTGACCAGCTGGAAGGGAATGTGACTTTAGAGATTCCACCATCTTGTGTGTATTGGAATTAGGAATTCTGGGAAGGTTGATGCCCACTCCCCAAAGGAAGTGGTAATCTAAGGTGTGTAGTGATCCCAGGAGTAAGTAGCCCATTGGCTACTACCCCTAACGCCCCTTAACGCCCCTAAATTGAGTATTTAGAGGATTCCCTGATACCAGGACTGTAGATTCCAACAGATCAACAAAAGGAGTGGACAAAGAAGAGTCCTGCCACGAGAACCGAGGAGCAACAACTGATTTGGTGCCAACCCTGCCGGCCTGACTGCTGCCCCCAACAATCATAGAAGAAGCAGACTCGTCCTGCCGCTGTGCAATCTCCAAAAAACCTGGAGGACTGCCAGTGCTTTGCCAATTGCCTGAAGAAACTGCCTGCAGCCCCAGGCCGCAAAGTTGCACATTGTGGTCCACCGAGTTGTTGCTCCCCGGCCAGCCGGATGCAGCAGCTCCCCAGGAAGAGGACCCTGTGCTCCTGAAGGTCAGATATGTCCTCCCACCGAGTGAGAGGAAACCAGGACCAACCAGAGCCACACAGGACCAATAATAGTGGTACTGGACCCCTTGCAGCAGCCAAGGCTTGTTGTGCCCAGTTCGGACACCAATGCAGAGGAAGACCGACCTGCACGTTGAGGGACTTCAGGGACAGTGAGACCCACATCGAGAGTGGCCCAGCTGTCCTGTTTGCCCCTCTTCTGCAAAGCACAGACCAAGACGTAAGTCTGTGACCGCCGTCATCAGACGCCTCAAAGCTCTAGAGCCCGAGTCTAAGGGAGGTGTGGGTGCCAACAGGGTCCCAGGCTCACAAGAGCTAAGCCCACACTTGGGTTTGCTCAGACTGGACTTCCAGTCGCCGCCTTTTTCTGCAGGTCCCCTCCAATCGCGAGTGACTCCAGCACAGAAACCTGACACCAAAAGACACCACTGCACCTGAGCCCCCCTGCCCGAGGAAAAGTGGAACAAGTATGTCTCTGTGTGCCCGAGGATCTCAAGGGTAGAGCCCCCCTGTGGATTCCCCCAGACTGGTCCCCCAGACCGAGCTTGCAGCCTCTTTTGTAACTGGACCGTTCTCCCATTGAAGTGAATGGGACATCTGATGCCATGACACACCTCTGAGCCTGGACTCCCCAGAGCCTCTTGAGGAGACCTGTTGCTGTGGCCTTGGAACTTGCCCCATACTCACCTTAAGTCCAGAAGAACAGTCCCGTAAGTCGCTGACAAGTGCCCGAATACATGTTTTTCTGCCATAGGATAACATTACCGATCCAGAAATTGCAGTGCCCATTTTTGAAAACTGCAAAAATTCATAACTCGAAAAGTACCTACCCGATTCCGATGATCTTGGTATCTAAATTTATATAAAAGTATGTGTTATTTTTTATAAATTGATGTTGGCTTTCTTTATTAAGTGTGGTCTCACTTACTGCCTTCATGTGTGTAATAAATGCTTAGCACTGCCCTCTGATATGCCTAACTGCTCGCCCACACTACCACAAAAGAGAGCATTTGGGGTGCCATTTGTGCCTCTGTAATTCCACTGGGGTTTGCCTGGACTCTCTGCACAGTGTACCTCAGTTCGGTGCACTATATAGAGAGCCAGCTTCCTACAGTTTAGGCAGAAAAATGCCAACTTTCTAAAAGTGGCATTTTCAGAATAGTAACTGGAAATCTGACTTTGTTATTAAAGGAGGTTATAAATTACAATTAAAGTGAGTGGGAGAAGTATTTCTCTTCCTGCCCCCAAACTGTAGTTATCACTTATTAAGTGTAATAAGGTAACTCAATGTTAGTCTATGGGAAAAGCGACTCTAGGAGTTTTATCTGTGAGGACATGTAAAACGTAAGTACGTTTTAAATAGCATGCACCCTGCCCTGTGAGCCTTTAGGGCCTACAGTAGGGGTGATGTATAATTATTAACAACCCTTGGCAAAGCGAATAGGTCCCGACCATGCAAGACCTATTGACTTTGCCAATGTGTTTTAGCCATGTTGTACACCAGCGTGGCTGCTGTTCAGCTTGGCTCAATGTTAGTGGTGTAGAGGAGAGTCGCATGGAGTGTCGTAGAGTGGAGTGGAATAGACTGTCATGTATTAGAGTGGCATAGAGTGGAGTCGAGTGGCGTACAGTGGAGTGGCGTAGAGTGAACTGGTGTAGAGTGCACTGACGTAGAGTGATGCAGAGTAAAGTGGTGTAGAGTGCAGTGGCGTAGAGTGCGGCAGCATAGAATTCAGCAGGGTACAATGCAGCGTTGTAGAATGCAGTGGTGTAGATTAGAGCGAAGCATAGTAGAGTGCAGTGGCATAGAGTGGAGCAGAGTGGCATAGAGTGAAGTGGTGCAGAGTAGAATGGCATAGAGTGTAGTGGTGAAGAGTGGCGTAGAATGGTGCAGAGGAGAGTATAGTGCTGTAGAGTGCAGTGGCGTAGAGTGAAGTGCTGCAAAGTGCAGTGTTGTAGATTGGAGTGATGCAGAGTAAAGTGGTGTAGAGTACAGTGGCATAGAGTGCAGCGGCATAGCATTCAGTGGGGTACAATGCAGTGTTGTAGAATGCAGTGGTGTAGATTAGAGTGTTGCATAGTAGAGTGCAGTGGTGCCGAGTAGACTGGAATAGAGTGCAGTGGTGAAGAGTGGCATATAGTGGTGCAGAGGAGAGTATAGTGCTGTAGAGTGCAGTGGCATAGAGTGGACTGCTGCAAAGTGCAGTGTTGTAGAATGGAGTGATGCAGCGTAGAGTGGCGTAGAGTGCATTGGCATAGAATGCCGTAGTGCAGAGTTGAGTGGCATAGAGTGCACTGTCATAGGGTGCGCTGCTAAAGGATACAGTGTCGTAGATTGTAGTGTCGTAGAGTGCAATGGCGTAGAGTGCAATGGCGTAGAG
This sequence comes from Calotriton arnoldi, assembly GCA_963921515.1. Classification (NCBI taxonomy): domain Eukaryota; kingdom Metazoa; phylum Chordata; class Amphibia; order Caudata; family Salamandridae; genus Calotriton; species Calotriton arnoldi. The sequence goes on along the minus strand of CAWUFW010001404.1, from coordinate 1,660,107 downwards.
TGCAGTGGCATAAAGTTGTGCAGAGTAGAGTGCAGTGGTGTACAGTGCAGTGGACTGGTGTAGAGTGCACTGGCATAGAGTGTTGCAGAATAGAATTCAGCAGGTTACAATGCAGCGTCTTGGGAATGTAGTGGGGTAGATTAGAGTGCTGCATAGCAGAGTGCAGTGGCGTAGAGTGCAACAGTGCAGAGTGGAGTGGTGCATAGTAGAGTGGCATAGAGTGCAGTGGTGTAGAATACAGTGGTGTAGAGTGCAGTGGTGTAGAGTAGAGTGGTGTAGAGTGGCATAGAGTGCAGTGGCCAGGAGTGGAGTAGAGTGGAGTGCTGCAGAGTGCATTGGCTTAAAGCACAGTAGTGTAGAGTAGAGAGGCATGGAGTTCAGTTGCAGAGAGTGCAGTGTTGCAGAGTAGAGTGTCGTAGAGTGCTGTGGTGTAAAGTGTCGTAGAGTTAATTAGTGTAGAGTGCTGCGGCGTAGACTAGATTGTTTCAGAGTGGAGTGGTGCAGGGTAGAGTGAAGTGGCATAGAGTGGACTGATGCAGGGCAGAGTGCAGTGGCGGGCGTAGAGTATTGGCATAAAGTGGTGCAGAGTGCAGAGGAATAGACTGCAGTGGTGCAGAATAGATTAAAGTGGCATACAGTGGATTGGCATAACGTGCAGGTGCGTAGAGTGGAGTGGTACAGAGTAGAGTGCATTTGTTTAATATCTTTTTGTATTGTTGTGTTTGAGATGCATTTATTAGGTTTCTTGTCTTTGTCTTGGTTTTCTAGCCTTGCTGCCTAAAGATCAGCTATTCCATTGTAAGAATGAGAAAGTCTGTGAAGAGAGGTGATGATGTATAGGGGTGTTACGAATGGTGGAATGGGGTGAAAGTAAACTAGAGGGAATGTAGTATATAGCCAGAAGGATGGCTGAAGCATGGATGCCATATAACAATGTGGGTAGATAATGGGGTTTGAAATGTGAGGGGCTGTTGTGGCCTGAATGGGGCAGAGCAGTGGGGCTGGCCACATGTGCACACACATACTCACGCTCTCCCATCCCAGCCATCCATTTGCAAGCGCATGCACATACACCCACCATTCACAAGCATATACACATGCACACACCCATTCACAGCACACACCTTCAAATACACATACATTCATACATACACGCACACACCCAGAACATTAAACAGGTACTTACCAGGCTGCAGCGGTGATGGCAGGTCCAGCGGAGGGGAAGCAGAAGGCACTAGAAGGAGCTGGACCCTTCACAAAGTCTGACCTTGTCCTGGGTCAGCTAATGAGAGGAGGACCTTTCCTCAGTCGTCACAGAGTGGGATGGGGTCAGTGAGAGTTGATGACCCCACCTCACTCTGTGAAGAGGCGTCACTGATTGACAGTCAGCCCTGGGCACTTAATGGCTGAAAACTGAAGTGTCAGGTCAGGGACTTCTCTGTGACACGCCCCCTCACAATGAGGGGTGAGGACCTTACAGGGCTTTGCCATGCTGAGGAGGCCATGCACTCAAGGCAGTCAAATCTTCAGCCGGCAAAGTTTGGCTCAGGCTGCCAGGCGCCAGCGCATTCAGTGCATGTACAGCGCCTAGCTGTCTGACCCGAACATGGCGAATATCTACCAGGCTGACCTTTGCTCAGCCTGACAAACATTCTTCATGTTTTTCAGAAAGGTGGGGGGGGGGAGGCGCGCCCCTCTATCCTTCATGACGGGTCATGCCTTGTGAAGGGGGATATGGTATACCAAGTAGCAGAAGTCAACAGAGAGGATGGTGGTGCGTGAAGCCTCAGTAGTGTCAAGGAGGGTGAAAGTGGTCCATCAAGTGAAGGTGAATGAGGGAGGACCGGGATTGGTGAGTTTCCGGCTGAGAGATCTAGGGCACAAATATGATGGTTCAGTGAGGGCGATCTTGTGCTACTAAGGCTGTAGCAGATATGTTGTGTCAGTGGCAGGAGTGATTGTGGCAGTGTATGCATGTTTTATGTGGTTCGGATGTTGAGGTGGGTGGATGTTGGTGCTGTAGTGAGTGAGACCAGAGCCAGGAGAGGGGGCACTGGGAATAACATGGAATAATGTGGAAAGGCTGAGGTCAGAGTCTCAGCCTCGGAGGAGGTAGCTCAACATCAGCACACCTTTGTTTGAGTGCAGAGAACATGCGTATGCTTGGGTGGTTAGTCTCATATTAATGGCCAAAGGTCCTCCTCTCACAGAGCGCAGGGTTCTACAATGTGCCATTTTTCTTCTGGAAGAATTCATGATAACAGCCTAAAGCATGCTAGGGTCATGCATTCAAGCTTTTTAAACCCTCCTGCCTACAGAGTCACCCTGGGACAGCAGAGGGAGCCATAGAGGTGGGACTTGTGAGGATGCTTTTAGGAGGAGCACCAGAAGTGGTTGGGAGAAGCAGCTGTTTGTTACATACTTAGGGGCCTATTACGATGGCGGTCGGAAAGCTCTGACCGCCATCGTCGGTTTCAATTCCGACCGGCTGATAAAGATGCAGCCGGTCGGGATTGAAACTGGCTGGTCATTCCGGCTGGCTTCTGAGGGGCTCAAGGAGCCCGTCGGCCAGTCAGAACCGGCTCGTAATGCCAAAGGATAGGCCTATCCGCCGTTGGGATTACGATGCATGGTTTCGGACATGGTTTCCATACCGGCCTGTCAGAAAACGTGTTTGGGGGCAGTTCAGGGATGGATGCAACCCTGAGCCCTGTCTAGAGAAAAGGTTAAATGTATCTCTCTATCTCCCTGAGGAGGTCTACTGCTTGCTATTTTCAGATGCACATTTCAGATTTCCTTTATGTTTAATGGTAGTATTACTTCACAAGCTCTAATCTATAAATACAGCAACTATAAACCTATTTAAATCAATATATGGTCTAATCATCGAGAATGCTATAGATCACAAATTTATGGGGCCGAAGGTGCCTGACTGCCGAAGAAAACATAGGGTAAACTAAAGGCGAGAGAAAATGCATTATAGGAGACAAAACTATTAAAAAAAAAGAAAACAAAATACAAGGCAAAGAGATAAACTGCAGAAAGGTGAAACATGGAGGTAAAAGAGCGGCATGTGCAGAATTGGACAGTTTAAAAAAAACATGTGTGAGACATTTTATGACAGAAACAAGTAAAGAATTCCAGACTAGAAAGAGACAGAACAATATATGTATATAACACACGAAAACCTATATTAATTTATATAGAAAAAACTGTTTATACATTTCTTCATACCAGTATAATTGTGTCATTACTATTAACCTATTCTACCCCCTTCTGTAGATTACAAGAAAATTGCAAGTCATTGAGTTCTGTGACCATACAGAGGCATGAGGCAGTAATGTAAAGTTAGCAGCATTTTATCCCATACGATATTCTCCAAATACATATACAGCGGAAGAAAAGAAAAACAGTCCTGAGCACTTAAAAGTCAATCATCAGTGTTAAAGTGTGCAAAGTTCAATTTTTCTTTATTCCTTTATCCATCTCATGGTCATCAGGTATAAACACAAGGCATATGTAGTCAAGAACAGACAGCCAACACGTGTTTCGTCTTACGGCATATTCGCCATCGACTTCCTCAGGGCTGCAAATTGTTAAAACACAAAAAAGTTCAAGATGGGCCAGTGTGCCAGTCTCAGTCTGAATTACCACTTTAAACCTGCAGTCTTCTTCGGTACACACCACAGGATATATATATTCAGGGCGCGTTCCCGTAGAGTGCCGGTCATGTCCACCAGGCGGGGCTGGTGCGGTAGCACTGATACAGGTCTGTGTAATTTGTCAAAAAAGGTACGCCTCCCCCTGTGAAAGGAAGCGCAAAACCGCACACAGTAAATCCAAGGTCAAGTGATTTATTTGCGGCAACGTGTTTCGACCTGAAGGGGTCTTTGTCACAGCCTTTTCAGGTTGAAACGCGTTGCCACAAATAAATCACTTGACCTTGGATTTACTTTGTGCGGTTTTGCGCTTCCTTTCACAGGGGGAGGCCTACCTGTTTTGAGATATATATATATATATATATATATATATATATATATATATATATATATATATATTATTATTATATTTTTTTCAACAAGGTGTCCCCCTGCGGGGACGCACTCAGAGATCAGCCGAATTCTGCGAGTGGTAGCAGCCTTCTTTATTGAAGAACCAGACATCTGATGTTCCAGTTCACAATTAGTGGCCAAATATAAGTAACATGTGTCGGAAAGTACTCCAAACACCGAGCATCGGCGTACACCCTACATATATAGCGGCACCACTTCATGTATGACACTTTGATTTGATTTGATTTAAAATTTATAGAGTGCAGCAATTACCCAAAGGCATCAAGGCGCTATAGATCACCATCCGGAAAAAGTCCTCTAGTACTCCAGATTCAGAAGATAACTACGAGCAGAACAACCAGGTCTTAAGAGCCTTCCTAAAGGGCAAGAGCTGAGAAATGGCCCTTATGTTTTGTGGAAGGGTATTCCAAAGTTTGCTCGTGGCTGTAGAAAATGCTCTATCGCCCCATTTCTTTCTTTTGGTTCTTGTTACTGTGAGCTGTAGTTGAAGCGATGAACAGAGGGGTCTGCATGGGGTATACCTTCTGCCAGTCCGGTGTTTTTAGCTAACAGCACTTTGGATTCTGAGATTTTTGAGCCCATATTTCAATGTGAAAAACAAAACCACAGGTCCCAGAATGCATCCTGTTTCAGGCTAAAAAGTCAGGACTTGTTAAGATCTGCTCCTGCAGATTGCCATCGAGATCATGCATTCCTTGCAATCTAGAGATAGTAAGGGAAGTTGGAATGCAGGATTCCAAACACTGTCTCTTTGACCCTTACAAAGTACCCACTTGTTTTACAAAGTACTGTTGGCCCGCAACCAGTGTTGGGGCTACCACGAGTCAACTTCCTTCAGGATAAGTAAAGGTCAGCCTGCCCTTGGAGGATTGTGACCGGACATGTCACTTGTAATAGCTTATTAGGAATGACCGAGTGTTTGATTTTCTTACAAAAGGTGCATTTTGACGACAGAACACACCTAAATAAAATATAAAATATATGGGTAAGATACTCCCTGCTGTACATTACAAGGATACTGCAAATCACCAAAGAGTTAATTTGCCATGTAGAGGCACGAGGACTTTATTAGTCATAGAACTCCAAGGTGACTTGTAATATGCTTATAATATACAGTTAGGTGGTATTTTAGGCCTTATAATATGTTGGACCTTCCTCTCCTTATGAAAACATATTAAATGGCCGACAATTGATCATGTGTTATGTGTGACACATTCTTCTGGACCTGCCTTCCAGCCTATACCACTTTGCATGTTGGGAATTTCAATTTTGAAACAAACCTACATGTCCCATAATGGAATGTGTTGCAGGCTACAAAGCCAGGCATTATTGATGGAGCAGCACTTGACATGGGGCCCCTTAGTTGCTATGCTAGATAGCTCCAGGAATAAGCAGCCCTGGCCCTTAACCAAAAAACATTACTTCAATGGGCGAAAGGGAAAGTGATCTCCTTTAGCCTTTTCCTGTTAAATAGCTGCTTTTCATTTCTTAGAAGGGCCAGCTCTGCACATTCCTGGAGGCTGCCTTAGACCACCTGCATTTCTTCCCAGAAACAAAGAGGGATGCTGAAAGGCAGCCCAAGCATGGCTGTGAAGTGACAGTTCATTTTAAAAACTGCTGCTGCATATAAAATGCTTGGACTCCTGCGCACTAACTTGCTTCAGGCTGAATGAGGATTACTGCGCCCCTTACTTCAGCAAGCGACTGGGTGCGTCATGTTCTTATTATAGGAACAGTCTGACTCAGAATGTGCCTGTAAAGTGGAAATAAAATACAGTGCAATATATGGGGCTAACGTACCCCCTCTCATAAATGATGAGGATATTGCAAGTCTCCAAGCAGTTCCATGACCATATAGAGGAACGAGACTGAAGGCCAAGTTCCTTAGAATGTCATGAAACTCCGCAGGAGTATCGTGGTACCCGGAAAAAAAAGTGTAGGTTGGGTGCAAGTGGAGGGATTGAGCGTCCGCGGGGGGTTTAGGTGGAGGGCCTGGCTGGAGGCTAGGCCCTGTTGCCAATCCCTAAAAGGCTGTGCGCAGCGGGGGATGTGCGTATGAGGGGAGTTAGGTGCAGGGCCTGGCCAGAGGGCCTGCGGCCAATCCCCTGCTGCACATGGCCGAGCACTGTGGGGGTGTTGGTCGAATACGAAATAAACAGCTCATAAATTCACAAAAAAACGAAGTTGAAAATGATGTTATTGTTAGGCGTTTAGAAACAAAAAAATACTGAAATTCACAAGTTATAGTTCACTGAACTGTTTATAACTTGCACTGCTTATAACCTTGTATATTACATCATTCATGAAATGTTAAATGACATCATTGTCATCACTGATGACATCGCAAATGACAATTTATGATATCATCTGCTCATTGTGACAGCATCCTATAGGGTTTGTGGACTTGTGGCCAATTTTCTATCACCAGTCAGGTTATAATGGACAAAACTTTGATCACATGCTGGACACATAACATATCTGTCAGGTCACCTACATTTGGATAATGTTACCATCTTTTTACTGTTATTCACCCACCCAAAAAAACAAAGTGACTCCATACATTTTAATTGGGGTTATCACCTTTTAAAACTTTCAACACCCACCAAAATGAGTTAGTACTTTATTAACATTAAAGGCACCACCCTCTCAAAAGTTTCAAAGGCCCACAATTTTAACTCAAGAGGTTGTCAGGTATGCATCTGCCACTGAAAAGACACATTCGACCAGGCCCTATGGACAACCGTTCATAGTTTTGTAAAATACACTACATCCATTGTTGAGATGGGCATAATGCCCTACAACCTTAGAGCCATGTCTACAACACAAGTGTGATATAAACCACCTCTATGTGGGACACCTCTATATTCCACTTCTTTCAACAATCTGCAATGCCTTAAAATCTTCAGCGAACTTATTGAAATAAACATCCACAGCTTATAAATGTTCTCGTTAGAGAGAATTTGTCTCTAGCACAGGCCCCCACTGTTAGCCAATGGGGCTAGGGGGCCTTCGGTAAGGGACTGCTTACGAGCAGGCCACTCAGGTGTGGGAGCAAAGCTCCCGGGGTTAAGGTCAGCACTGCAGGGGCCAATGATCAGCACAGGAGCTGCATCACCAGCAGCACCGGGGCGACCGGGTGCAGGGTGCCAAGAAGAATTCGGGGACCCTGTGGCTTCCAATGGGGACATTCGGTTTGGCAAAGTTTCTGCAGGCTCGGGCAGGGAGACTTCCTGAAGGCGACCACTGGCTGGAGAGGTAAGTTGGGGTCTTGGGGGATGCCTGGACACCATCAGTTGGGCCACCCAAGGCCATGGGGCGTCGGGTGCAGGGGTGTCTTCTGGATTCGGGTTTCTTTACCAACTCCGGTCGGAGGGACCCTTCAGGTTGAGGCTGCAGGCGTAGTGTTGAGGGAGGTCGGGGATCACCAGATCCCAGGTCAAGATCGCTGGGGAGCCATTCTCATGATGTTGGGCCACTCGGACTCGGGCCGTGGGGGTCAGGTGCAGAGTGGTGCAGAATTGCGGAGCCGGCTGGATCCGCATTCTATGGTTAAGTCTTGGCTTGAGCAAATCTGGTGTTCACAGGAGACAGAGTCTATAAGGTGAGTGCAGGGCAGGTCCTCCGGACTCTGGGGGCTGCTGGACTCTCCGGGGTTCTCGCTGTAGGCAGGTCGGAGTCTGGACAGGCCGGTAGGGCTGGGACCAAAGCAGTTGGTGTCCTCTTCTTCCTGGGTCAGCACAGCTCTTCGGTCCGTCTGCTTTCTTCCTCGTATCTGAGGAGGCAAGGTTCAGGGTTGCCCCTAAATACTAAATTTAGGGGCGTTAAAGTGGTGTATAGGTCGGGACCAATGGGTCCCTTCTTTGTGGTGGGTACACCCCCTATTATGCCACCCTCCAGTGAGAGGGGGTATGAGCCTTTCCCTAATTGACTGGATCCCCTCATCTTCAAGATAGAGGGGACTGAAATGTGTGCTTAGTGATTTGTAAATGGTGCACCATATAACTTTGAACATGCACAACTATACTAGCCTCCAAGGCTCACAGTATTTCTATGCTGTGCACACACACACGTTCACACAGTAACTCTATGTAATATATGACTATGGTATTATCAGTGATGTCATTTGAGATGTCATTACTGATGTCATCAATGTCATTTAAGATTTCATAAGTGTTGTAATATGTGAGGTCACAAACAGTTCATGGCAGGGGCTTACTTAAAGTTAGCTCAGTAAACTATAACTTGTAAAATACATTTTATTTTGATTTTGAAAATGCCAGGCTTTTTAAAAAAAATGTAAGCTACAATCTCATTACCATACCTAACTATAATGTCACTAGAATTTTCGTTTTTTTCAGTGAAAAAAAAAATATATATATTTATACACACACACACATATATGTAGATATATATATATATATATATATACACACATATATATATATATGATATATGATCTATGTATGTCATACAGCACGTGCTGCTGATCCTGACCTGTAGATCTGCAGATCTTTTTCAGTGAAGTCAGGTGCAGCTGTATCCATTTCAGGTGTGTGATGGCATGTTGCCTGATCAAGTGTTCAAATTCGCCTTAAAAGAAGTGCACTTCAGTTCAAGGGCCGGTGGGCCAATACTTTACTTTGCCAATACTAATTCCAATCCATTCTTTATTATTTTTATATTTTTTAATCACCCTTGTGTCTTATACTATGTCTTCATGTTACAGCAATTCAAGCCCAAGAGCAACTTTTCTTTGTACCAATAAGAATCATATTTTCCTGTGTTGAGCCTTAAAACTCTAAAGGTTTTCTGTACCCTCTTTTAAGTACATCTGCCTGCTAGGAAGCAACCATACTGTACTAATAAAAGTATATGCAATGGTTCATTTTAATTTTTAATTTAAATGTTGATTACAAACCTCCAGAATCCAGGTTTAGGTGGCAGCAGATGTAACCATCCTTCCAGCTTGCCAAGGCCATACTTATTGACTTTGCAAATGCTTGTTTCTTAAATGTAGGCACCCCGTTTAACTTGGTTCCCTAATCGACCATAGAGACAGGCCACTCATGCTGGTGACAAGCTGACAATCTGGAACATTTCAAGCCACCTTGGGAACATGGGGTAATCAGTCTTTTTCATAGAGGATTGATATATTTCAGTCTGAAAATGCAACTACCTCAGCAAAGGGTGAGTGGGGTGTTGTTTAGGTCATGGTGTTGCTGTATAGATTGCAGATGCAGGGCACACATTTATTTCCCCTCAATGGAGCTTTCAGGCCAAAAGCCTTTAAGGAATTCATGAAAACAAGTTTGCGTCCTGTGCACAGCTTCAGCCATACATGAGGATATCTCACTCCGTGGAAGTATGACTGACTGCCCTGCGCCATCTTTCAGGAAATGCTTGCTTGCTCATTAGTCATGTTTGCAGTCTCTGGGCTCCAGTTCAGACAGAAAGACTAGCAGGCACTGAGTGTCCTCCCCTATTGTCCTATTCTCAGATGACAGCATCTGCAGTCGGTCATGCAGCATCCTGCCAAATGAGGTCAGCTCAAGCGAAATCCATTCCAGTGCTTCCTGAGAGAGCGCTTGCACAGTAAAACGACGTGTACAAGCGCTATACAAGAGCAAGCTGGATCTAAGTCTATTGCTGTGCCAATTACAATTACTGCTGCACTACTGAGAGCCACAGTGATAAAATAAATATGCTAGAGCCCATAGCACTCATGAGTCCACACTGATGAGCCACTGGACTTCTTACAGGCAGGATGTCAATTCTCCAAAATGGCAGGAATAAAGGTATTAAAACCGTGTACCCCAGAACCCCAAATTACCTCACATGGTTAAGCCATATTCTACCCTTGGGCTCCCAGCAGCCTCTTATCCCAAGACATTAAAGAAAGCACGAGGGATGGAAACCACAGACAGAAGGGAGATCTGTTAGAGACCTCTTAAATGTCCATTCCTCGTAAGCTTACCAGAAGAACAAAGGGCAAGCCAGGGGTAGCAGCTGCTACTCCTGGCTGGCCCTCATCAATACTCAGCAAGTGTTACTGAAACTCTCTCCATCCCGCTCGGGGTGGGAGTAAAATAACTTTAGGGCCTTCCGGCATCTAGATTGGAGTTTAGACAGATGTGCCCACGAGTTCCTCAACACAGGCCACTAAGATAGCTTCAAGCTAACTACAAATATCCAAGAAGAAGGATGTGTTCTAGCACCACACCTCCTCCCAGTGTAGGCACAGTCAGGGACATGACGCGTGCCAACCCAGCCATGGTGCTGCACAGGGTCCACCACAGCCCAAGACATCTTACATCTGTGAAGAGGACAATGCAAGAGCGCCCAGACGTTTGTCCTGGTAACTCCAGCCTCCTCTGGAGTTACCGACACGATTCACTAGGAGCAGGACTCTTAGGGTTCTCTTAGAACTCACGACTTCAGGAGAATCGGGAATTCTGCACCTGATGCCCTTGTTATTCCTCACCCCCCCCCTTTCACTCAGAGATCTCAGCTGCTTTCAACAATTGACATTTCAGAGTAAAATGCACCATATTTGCAGTGTTCTCTGAGATACCGTGGTTCTTATAGCACTTTGAGATGTTTCAAAGCGCTATAAATACCAGGAGTTACTATTATCAAAAGATGATAGGCTGAGTTGGCTTTGCAGGGACCCAAACCTGTGATTTACAGAGTGCGGCAGATGCCAGCCTTTGAAATAGGACCCCACATTTTGTATTATGCCAGTTTGTACATATAGCAATGTAGACATCTCCTTAATGTTGAACCTGCATGAAAAGTGAATTCCTTTTCATCACTCTCAAACTAAAAAAACTAATTTGACATAGCAGTTCTTGAAGAACTTATTCTAGAAGGTGTCTCCCCATGTCCACAAAAAAGTAAAATCACTGGGATTCATTCACGCTTGACAATATACCCACACTATCGCCCAAATAAACAAAGTTGCTCAGTCATCTAATTCCTGTCCCCAACTAACAACGAGAGCTTTCTATCAACAAGCCAAATAAAAATAGCTATTAAGGCTAGTTAAAAATAGCAGCTCACGCCCTAATCATCGGACATCTTGTCTTTGGAAACATCTGACCGCTATACACCAAAGTCTTCCTTCCTTCCACTACTAAACTACTAAAACGAATCTTTTCCAAATGCACCTAACCTAACATTCTGCTAAGAACATTCACTGCGCTGAATATCCAATCTACCCTCTAGTTTGTAAAATTGTATATACATGCAACTTTTCTCAGTGGGCATCTAGTCCATCATAGCCATATGTTTTAACTACATATATAACAGTTCTAGTATTTTACCCTAATGTTATGCTATACATTTATTTTTGTGATGTATTTGCAAGTAATGTAAGGATGTAAAGTGCACTAAAACTCCTGGTGCACTTGCAATGTAGAAAGATGATACCTCGTTTTTGTTCTAGATCATGACATAAACTGCAAACGAGAATGAAGACACTTCCTGTGTATTGTGCTGACTTCCTTTTGCAATGTGCCACCTCTTCTCCCTTGAATGTTCTGCAGTCATCCGAATGCTCATCAGCCCCCCCCACCCCTCCATGGGTAGGAACAATTACTAACACTATGTTCCTTGCTTTGTTGCAGTTCAGCAGCCTGGATAGTGGGACAACCTTAACTCACAGAGTTAGACGTGCATTTATAACCTATCTCTTTTATTTCAGATACTTAGTTATTAGACACTGATATACAAAATATATATGCCATAAATAATAGTAAACACATACACTCATTATTTAAACACCACTGAAATGGAATCAGTCTAGATTCCTTAACACACCTTCATCTCTAGACACTCTCTGAAGTGGTGAATCAGCTAGCATCCCCAAAAACTAAAAAGTTAAATACACCACAATCGAATGGGCCGTAATATTTACCAGGCCACAACACCGAAAAGATATGCTACATTCCAATCAATTACCATACAAAGACCATTTGCTGAATAGGGAGATAACAGAAAAAGAATATCATATTAGTCAAAACAAAAGACCTCACACTTCGTATTGATAAAGCCAGCTTTCGTTCCAAAAAATCTCTTCTAGGTTCTAGTAGGTATACCTGTATCCATCAGGAACTCCCACCTTTGCTCTTATTGAGGAAGAGGTCAGGATGCACCTCTCTAAAGAACACTACATCATGATGTAGTAAAAACCACTTATGTAGCACGAACCTAGCCGAAAGGCCCCACTGCCTTACGGCTAGGTTTGCGCTGCATTATTTCCACATATTTGCGGAAACATCCCATGAGCCAGGGTCCCAAGCACCCCGCTCCCCCGCAACACAAGCGCGCCAATCGGCAATTCAAGGCAGTCTCCCTGTGAAACAAGCGACGGGTGGGTCAGGGCCAGAGACTACGTCCGGACAATAAACACATCATCCCTCACGCGACCTTCCTTTCCCCCCCCCCCAGCGCATGCTCAACTCGTGACCACACTGTAGAGAGCCACCCGGGCTCTTCTCTACAATGTTGTACACCACATGCATCCATACACTCCTCGGGGCGGGCTCGACCCGAGGGGATAAATAAACGGCCGGAGACCGCTCGTGGTCTTCCAGCCGGCATATAAATATAGTGTGTGTTCGTACCTCATTTAGAGCGCTGCTGCGGCCTTTACCCACGTGGCCCCGCCGCGCTACATTGGCGACGAGGCCGGTCGTGCTCCACGCGTGCCCGCCTCCAAGTCACCGATCGGCAGAGCGCCACCGGAGCCCACCCGCGACGCTCCGCTTCTGCCAGTAGCGAATTTGCCCTGCTCATCTCGCGTCGCTGTGGGACGTCTGGGCTCATATCCATGCCCTGCCGCTGCTCCTGCTGAAGAGAACGCGAGACGCCCTGCGGTCTCTGCCGCTGTTCCCCGCACCTGCCCACACGTCTCCCCAGAGCAGCGGGAGCGTGTTCAGCCGGCGGTGTGCGCTGCGGCTGACGTCATCACCGGTGAGTGCCAGGCCCAAAAAGGTCTTCTCCCAGCTGTGGCGCCTTGCGGTACTGCGGCCCCTCCCCCTACACGCCGTGCATCGGCGAAAGTCGGCCCAGGACGTCTCCCTCAAGGCCTCTGCCCCGACTCCACCAGCCAGCACTGAATCCGTCTGGAGCCCCGGGGCCTCTGCACAGGCCCGGGAACACGTCTGGCCTCAGGCCCCCTGCATTCACAGCTGCCCTGCGTGCTGCCTGCGCTGAAGAAAAGGGGAGAGGGGGAGGAAGAGTTGCACACACAGAGGAAGACAACTAAGCACATCAGAGGTCACGGCCCCCACCTTCATCACCTGGACTCCCACCATCAGCTCACCAAAGGGGTGTCAGCAGCCATAGCTCCACGAGAAGACCAAGCCACCTCGCCCTTAGCTCCACAAGGAGTCAAAGCCACCTCGCCCACATTAACTGGGTCTACAGGTCAGCGACAGCTAACTGCACGTGGCCACGTACCAGCGTGCACGCTCCCCACAGGCTCCTCGCGCCAGGACTGCGCCACCACTCCTGCGCACAGACGCCATGAGCAACCTGGCTCCAGACGACGCTGCGGTTCAGCAGGCTGGAGGGAACAATCCAAGCAGGGGTGCTAACGCACCACCCCCAGGACCCAGTCACACGGCTGTTGCCCCACTGCCACCGTTCAGTGAGACGGCGGATCCCGCCACAGCGGCCCCTCGATGGAAAGCGTGGGTTGGTTGCCTTAATCATTATTTCAAGGGCACTAGGGAAACCGATGGCACGGTGAAGAGATCGCTACTCATCTATTACGGAGGCTCGGAGATCTACGACCTCTTCGAGACGCTCCCCAACACAGGTGAAGATGACGACTATGAGGCGGCGGTCTCAACAGGCATTTCGACCCTCAACTTAACCCCGACTTCGAGAGGTTCAAGTTCAGACGGGCGTCGCAGTCGGACACGGAGTCGGTCGACATGTTTTACGCACGGCTGCGCCGGCTGGTCAGCACGTGCGCCTTCCCGGATCATAGGAAAGAGATACGGGGCCAAATAATCCTAGGATGCCGTTCCAAACTCCTGCGGAAGCTGATCCTTCGTCAACCTGGGATCTCGCTGGACGAGATCCTTGTCTTGGCTCGGTCACACGAACTATCGGATGTTCGGGCGGAGGAAATGGAGGCTGCCCTACACCCCCCGTCGCTGCACCACATACATCCAGGCACGTGTCCGTCAAGGAAGAGAAGATCGAGGCAATCCAACGGCGCCCCAACACGACTCGCCAAGCACCGAGAATGCAGCCCGGAGGGCAATGTGGCTACTGTGGTGAGGAGCACCCAGCGACGGCTGTCTGCGGGGCGAGAGGGAAGACGTGCTCCCGCTGCGGCAAGATCAATCACTTTGCTAAGGTGTGCCTCAGCGGTCGGTCTAGGCAGGCCACGTCGAGGCCGCGGGGCATGTCGCAACGCCTTCGCCAGGCCTCCATCGACGACTCGCCATCGACAAGTGAGACCCAGCAGCAGGAACGCTGCCTTGCACTCGAGGATGATGACGACTACGAAGTGTTTGTCGTGTCGTATGTCAGCAGGACCGGCAATCGCCGAAGGCCACCAACCATGTGCTCCATCTCGGTGGAAGGGACGGCTGTCCAGGCCCTCATCGACACAGGTGCCTCTGTCAATGTGATGGACTCGGAGCAATATGACCGTCTGTCGCCACGCCCCCCGCTCACACCCTCAAAGGCTCGGATCTACACGTACGGAGGGACGGATCCACTTCCCCTCCGAGGAGTCATTCACGCCAAAGTTGTCAGCGGGAAGCACACCACAGAAACCAGGTTCCACATCACAGAAGGAAGGAAAGGCACGCTGCTCAGCTGCCATACAGCTGAAGACCTGGGGCTAGTCTTCTTTGCCCACCAGATCCATGACTCCCATGCCGAAGCGATTCTGAAGGAGTTCCCGACACTGTTCACTGGACTAGGAAAACTCAGGGGGAAGAGATTCAAACTCCACATCGACCCCACAGTGAGACCGGTTGCTCTAAGGCATAGGAGAGTGCCGTTCAATCTCCGCCCGCAGGTGGAGGAGGAGCTGAAAAAGCTTGAGGACCTCGACGTGATTGAGAAGGTCTCCGGCCCCACCCCCGTGGGTGTCCCCGCTGGTCGTGGCTCCCAAACCCAAGCAGCCCGGAGCCATCCGGCTCTGTGTGGATATGAGGTTACCTAATGTGGCAGTCAAGAGAGAGCGCCACATTACGCCCACCATGGACGACATAGTGGCAGACCTGAACGGAGCCAAGTGGTTCTCGTAACTAGATTTAAATGCGGGTTACCACCAGCTAGAACTTGAACCCGAGAGTAGATACATCACTACATTCTCAACGCATGTTGGCCTCCGGAGGTACAAGAGACTCAGCTTTGGGGTGTTGTCGGCAGCCGAAGTCTTCCAAAACGCCATCAGGGAAGCACTGTCGGGTCTGCAGGGCGTGATTAACCTCAGTGACAACATCCTGGTGTTCTCGGACACCCTAGAAGATCACCACACTCACCTCCGGGCCACCCTGAAGAGACTGGAAGACTGCGGCCTAACCCTTCACAAGGCGAAGTGTTTGTTCTACCAGGAATCTGTCGATTTCTTCGGGTACACTTTCACCAGAGAAGGACTACAAGTGGACCCCAAGAAGGCCGCAGCCATCCGAGCAGCCAGCACCCCGAAAAACCCCACGGAAGTGAGAAGCTTTCTTGGCATGGCCACATACTGTGGAAGATTCATTCCGAACCTCGCTGCCCTGTCAGAACCACTCCGTGCTCTCACACGCAATGACCACAAGTGGGAGTGGACCGTGGCTGCCAACGCGGCGTTCCACAACATCAAGGCAGCGCTGCTGGACAAGACGGTGATGGCTTACTTCCATCCGGGGTGGCGCACGGAACTGATCGTTGACGCCAGCCCAGTTGGCCTTGGAGCGGTCCTTCTTCAAGAGCACAGCCCAGAGGCCTGGAGGCCGGTAGCATATGCCAGCAAGGCCCTCACAGACACGGAAACAAGGTATGCCCAAATCGAGCGGGAGGCCCTGGCGATAAAATGGGCGTGTCAACATTTTCACCTATATCTGTGTGGCCAAGAATTCCAAGTTGTAACTGACCACAAACCCCTACTCCCGCTCTTCGCAGGATCGTCCAGGCTAGCACCCCCAAGGATAGAGCGATGGGCGGTGCAGCTGCAGTCCTACAATTTCAAGGTCATTTTTCGTCCTGGGGCCCACAACCCGGCAGACTACCTATCACGCCACCCAGAATCCATGCCGCCTCAAGAGTCATCAATGGATGCCTCCCATTCTGAGGCATTCGTGAAGATGGTCTCGCAAGGAGCGTGCCCCACAGCCATGACACTTGAGGAAATCGGGCGTGGCACTACTGAAGATGAAACACTGTCCCGAGTGAAGACGGCGCTGGTGGGCAACGGCTGGGCGCACTTCATGGATGGAGCCCGAACTCTCAGGGCAGAAGTTAGCCACGCTCGACAACAAATCTGGCAAGTGCGCCATAAACTCAGCGTAGGAGAGCAGGGAGTCATCCTGCGAGGACATGTGATCGTGATTCCGGAGAGGCTGCAGAGACGAATACTCCTGTTGGCGCATGATGGACACCAGGGGATGGCCAAGACAAAAGCCAGGCTGAGGAACAAAGTCTGGTTTCCGGCAATGGATTCCATGGTGGAAGAAATGGTGAGACATCAATATGGGGCAAAAAGACATCTCAATTATATACCTCAACACTCGCTCATTAGTCAAACACCAGCTGGAAATTTTCAGCCTTCTTGACTCTGAACAACCTGACATTCTGTTAGTTACAGAAACCTGGCTCACTCCCGAATCTTCACCTGATATCCTAGCTGCCCTACCCTGCGAATATTATATTCTACAAACTAATCGCCCATCGGGCAAGACAGGCGGTGGAGTAGCGGCCATTATCCATAAAAATTTGAGTTTTACCGCCCTTACCCCACTTAATCTCTCCGTCACTGACAGCGCAGTCATAAAATTTGAATCTAACTTGGCCCCGTTCATCTGCATATTACTTTATAGGCCACCTCAGTACATGCCCCAGTTTCCACATCTGTTAGCTGAACAAATCGCACCTTTAGTCACTAACTATACTAGAATTCTCCTAATTGGGGACTTCAACTATTGGGCCAATGACCCTCAAGGAGGATCACAATCCATCGAGTTGACAGATTTATTAAAAAATATGAATCTTACTCAACAAATCTCCTCAGCTACCCACTCAAAAGGCCACATCCTAGATCAACTATGGACTGCCAACTTAGTGATATCAGTTCCATCTATCATGCCTTGTGTATGGTCTGATCATCACTTGGTAAAATTCTCCTTAAAATACTCTTACACAGGGAAAGTGCCCACTCTAGGAGGAAGAATGGCGAGAAAATGGCTCTCCATTAATAACAACGATTTTATCGCTACTTTAATTAACACAGCTCCGTGTCCCACATTTGATGTTAACCTATACGAAAAATCTTTCTCGTCTTGGTTACTTGCGGCTAGTAACATACATGCTCCACTAAAACAAATCAGCTTTACCCGCCGACATGAGGCTCAGAGATGGTTTTCCCCTGACTTAAACTCTCAAAAACGCTCCCTTCGTCAACTGGAAAGAAAGTGGAGGCAGGATTACTCCCAAACAGGAAAAACTATTTATGTCCGGGCCTTACATGATTATAAGAAGGCCATTTCCGCAGCTAAGGCAGCTTATTTCTCAACACGAATTCTCAATTCTAATAATCAAGCTAAGGAATTATTCACAATTGTTGATGAATTATCAAATCCTGAGAGAGTCCTAATTAAACCCAAGCCGTCACAGGCCCTGTGTGATTCTTTGAATACATTTTTTATTGATAAGATTAATGATATTAAAGCCAGCATCCCATACAGGCTCCCACATGATATTACCCCGTCTTCACCTAGGAACCCCCACTCTCTGGACTCCTTTTTACCTATTGATGTAGAGACCTTGAATAACCTACTCGCTAAAGTTAAATCTGGCTCTCCTTTGGATCACTGCCCCCTCATGTCTTGAAAGCAGCCTTTATGGCCTTTCCAGACCCAGTTCTTGCCCTTTTAAATCAATCCTTGTCCCAGGGCTGCGTCCCCAAGGCTTTTAAGGAAGCCATAGTAGTCCCCCTACTAAAGAAACCAAGTGCTGACCCCCAGACACTAGCAAATTATCGTCCCATCTCTCTGCTCCCCTATATGGCTAAGCTACTAGAGGCCCATGTGGCAAAATGCTTATCTAACTTCTTGGAACAGACGGGATTCTTTGATCCATGTCAGGCCGGTTTTCGGCCTAACCATTCCACTGAAACTGTGACTGTGGCAATATTGGATTCCCTACGTGAAAATGCAGACAGAGGCACTTATCAGGCCCTGATATTGCTTGACCTCTCAGCTGCATTTGACACGGTCGACCATAACATTCTAGTGGACCGTGTCAGAGAGGCTGGCCTTCAGGGTCTAGCCCTTAGCTGGATTAATTCCTTCTTAGTAAATCGCACTCAGGCAGTCCGTATTGGCCAATTCACTGCCCCTAAACTAAAAACAACTTGCGGGGTCCCCCAGGGCTCTTCGCTTTCACCACATTTGTTCAACCTCTACCTATGCCCATTGATAAGATCTTTGAAAGAAAGGAAGGTGAACCTTTTCAATTATGCAGATGACCTCCAACTCATGTTCTCAATTGATAACTCCCCTGATTCTATAAACAATTTTCAATCTATTATGCTTTTCATCCAGCAATGGATGAATCTTAATCATTTAAAACTTAATCCCAGCAAAACTGAATTAATTTTGACAGGGGGAGCTTGCAACCCATGGGGTCCACAATATTGGCCTAATAATCTGGGACCTCCCCCTACCCCCTCAACCTCAGTAAAAAGTTTAGGGGTTACAATAGGCAACGACCTGTCCTTAAAAGCACATGTTGGCACAGTGGTCTCTGCCTGTTTCCTACAACTTCGAAAAATCAGGAAAATAAGTAGGTTTCTGTCCCACGCTGCTTTGGTCCAAGTGGTAATAGCTCTTGTGCTGTCTCGTCTGGACTACGCAAATGCCATCTACTTGGGACTGCCACTTGGCCTCACCAAACAACTTCAGCTGGTGCAGAACCAAGCGGCTCGAATGATACATAATCAGCCCAGATGGCAGCACGCCTCACCCCTCCTTAGGAAGCTGCACTGGCTCCCTATTCCGCAGCGATGTGCCTTTAAAGTCGGATGTCTGGTGTTTAAATCCCTAAACGGCCATAGCCCAAAATTCATTGACAATCTTGTCTCTCGTTATACCCCCACTCGGAATCTTCGTTCAGCTCAACTTCACCTTTTGACAATACCCACCTTTAAACTGAAACGTCAGGGGGCTGCAGGTTTGCGACTTTGGCCCCACGCCTGTGGAATTCCATCCCCCTGGAAATTAGACTTAGCACCAATCTGCTCCTATTCAGAAAATCTCTTAAAACTTGGTTATTCACACAAGCTTATGAATAAACTGTTCCGGATTGGCACCTACCTAGTCTCCAGCGCCATGAAACCAATCGGTGAACGAGCGCTCTATAAGTCACAATTAAGATAAGATAAGATAAGATGCCTGCACCATCACAGTGGGAGATCCGGCGCTGGCGCCGGTGCTCACCGAAGAACCCAGTGACACCCCGTGGACTAAGGTCAGTCTCGACTTTGGAAGCTTCCCGGATGGGCGCACCATGTTGGTGATGGTTGACTCCTTCTCAAAGTTCCCCATAGTAGAAATAGTGGCATCAACGGCATTCACACATGTCCAAAGAGTCCTAAACAAGACATTTGCTCTCATGGGCCTACCAGAAGAGGTTCGGACAGACAATGGACCACCCTTCCAAGGCCGGGAATTCCAAGAGTACCTAGACCGCAAAGCAATCCATCACCGGAAGATCACCCCGTTATGGCCTCAAGCCAATGGGGAGGTGGAGCGTCTCATGCGAACACTCAATCGAGCCCTGCGCATCGCAGTAGACCAAGGAGAAGATACGGAAGTCGCGTTAGATCAGTTCCTTGATGCCTACCGTCAGACGCCACACAGCACGACCAAGTGTGCTCCTTCGCATCTGCTCTTCAAGAGGCCACCTCGCGATGGCATCCCGACAGATCCCTCGTGGGTGCCCCCGGAACGGGACAACGATGCCGTCCAAGGGAGAAGAGCCATGACGAACCAAAAGGCGAGCGAAGCCCGTCGGGCCCGAGAACCACAGCTGAGAGTGGGGGATCGTGTAGTGGTCAAGGACAGGCACCCTGGCTGGAAGTTCAGGACACCCTATGAGCCGGAAGAGTGGACCGTGGTGGGCGTTCAAGGAACCATGGTCACTGCCCAGCGTGGCCAGCAGTCGGTCACGAGGAACGTGTCCAATTTCAAGAAGATCTACGATCAAAGTCCTGGCCAAGAAGAGGCCGAATGTCCCGAAGACACCCCAAGTCTCACCCCGCCTGGCTCGCCAGGGTTGCTGAGTTCTTCACAGAGGAGTTCGCAAGTAGATTGGGAAGAGGCTGGCCCCGGGCCTGATCGACTCCGTCAAGACGTGACGACAAGGTCAACACCGAGCACCTCAGCAGACGCAGTGGTTAGTTCCAGCTCCCGGAGCCAGAGGTATGGTCTCCGGCCGAACCCTGCGCCCAGTCAAAGACTGAAAGACTTTGTATGTACCTCTCCCTGAGCCTGAAGTGCCTAAGGCTCTATCACTAAAAGAAAGGAGGGATGTAGAGAGCCACCCGGGCTCTTCTCTACAATGTTGCACACCACATGCATCCATACACCCCTCGGGCGGGCTTGACCCGAGGGGATAAATAAACGGCCGGAGACCGCTCGTGGTCTTCCAGCCGGCATATAAATATAGTGTGTGTTCGTACCTCATTTAGAGCGCTGCTGCGGCCTTTACCCACGTGGCCCCGCCCGCTACACACACCAGACTGTTATAGCTAGACGGCCCCTACCATGTGACATGACACGAGACACAGTGTATCCCAGTTATATTTCCCCAGTTTCTTCTGTTCAAATCATTAGCTGGCACACAGCACCAACTACAGCGTAGGGCTGACAATGTGAGCGAGCGCCCGACTCCCAGTACAGCTCATAGACTACCTTGCATGGACTCAGACCCCGCCTCACTCATCTATCCGAATCAACACAGTCACTTCCACAACTGTTCAGTGAGGCACATACTAAGCTGTTATTTTACTCCATGACAAGCTGTATCACCAATGAATCTTATGCTCTACTTGCAATTGCTACTATTGTGCTGTACTTATAAGGAAAAATGCCAATAAAAATGATTTAAAAAAAATATATATATATATTTGCATACATAGTAAGACACCAGTCTAACCTACTTCAACAACTCTTATTTTAGAGCATGTAATGGCATTTTCACCCGATTTCAGATTCTGGGTTGTGCAAAATTACCTTTCAGATGTAATCTTTAAGAATTTGAGAGGGGAAATAGAAGTCCATAATTAGGCAATCGTTCAGTTTTTTCATGTGGGAAAACCACATCCACGAGTTATTCCCCATTCAATGTGGGGCGGGACAGCGTCTGAGGCGAAACCGCAAGGTGCCATAATGGATTTACCCCAGGGTAGTGTTAAGCCTGGTAATTTCAAAGATGGTGGAATTAGGGCCTTAGATTGAAGTGTCCCCACAGGTATTATATGGAGTGAAGTACTGAAATGGTCTCTAACTGGCTTGGGGCTCGTGGTAGAAAGATATTTACAACCTAAGATCAGGGTGAATTCTATGTATAGGCTACATAGGCAGTCACCTAAGGTGCCCCTGGCTAGGTGCTATTACTCAGCCAATCATCGAACAGGGGCATATCTACATAGGTGCAGACAGAGGGGAGAAGTATAAAAAAAAATGACCGAATGACCAAAACACCTAGAGAAAGCTCTGCCCAAGACACTTCCTGGGTCCTGAAAAAGTTTGTACTAGGGTGCTATGGAGAGTTTAGCTTTTTTGTATCTGCAATGTAGATTCTAATTTGAATTATCCCAGGCACTGAAATAGCAGGTAATGAGCATAAAATGTAATCAAAGTTTTTTTATTTAACGCCCAAAGAGATTTTTAGGCGAGTGTTTCTCCACTTGTACAACTCAATGTTCATCCTTTGCAAATGTTCTGTTGATTCCTTGCATTAAACACTCTAAGCTCTGAGCTGGAGTATATTTACTACTTTTTTATGTCCTTTTTGGCTGTAGTAAATGTAGAAGGGCAGTTTGTGAACACAATGGGCTTACTCTTTTGCGGGTGGGTGCACGTCCCTCTCTAAACCCATTTCTACCCCTCACTAAACCACTCCTTCCTCCTCTCAAAGGGGCACATGCATCAATGTAGGCTTTTGCGATTCCTTAATTGCGATTATTAAGGAATCGCAATTAGGGAATTGCAAAAGCCTATGCATGTAGGAATCGCTATAAAATTAGGGATTCCCAAACATTCCTTAATTGCGACTCTCAAATTGTAGGTCACAATTAAGGAATGCCTTCCCATTCATTCCTATGGGCCTACAGGCCCATAGGAATGAATGGGAAATTGCATGCGCAATTTGCGAGTACCAATAGGTACTCGCAAATTGCGCATGCAATTTCAAGGGTGCAAGGGTGTCAAAAGGACACCCTGTTGCACCCCTGAAATTGATCTGTGCACACATGTTGCGCACACACATGCCCCAAGGGCATGTGTGTGTGTAACCTACAACTTTGAAAAATGCACTTTAGTGCATTTTTCAAAGTCTTTGCAAATTACCATCAAGTTCAAATTGATGGTATTTTGCGGCCCCTAATAGCGAAATCGCTATTTGCGATTTCATCATGTATTGCATTTAAGGAATCGCAATTTGCGATTCCTTAAATGCAATCGCAATTTAAGAAATCGCAATAAATTGCCATTTCTTCAATTGCGAGAGCCTTACAGTTTGATGCATCGCAGAAGCCCTTTTTGCGGGCGCAAACGGCCGATTTTGCGAATCGCACCGTTTGCGCTCGCAAAAAAGGTTGATGCATGTGCCTGTTAGCCCTTCTGCTGTATATGTAAGTATTTCCCATTTTCTAGCCACTGCCCTCTGTCCCTCCCACACTTACTACAAAAACATATACTTACGTGTGCGGAGATTCCGGGAGGAAATCTCCACACAGAAAAAGATAGGAGAGGGGAGGCAGAGCTTCTACACTTTGGTTTGTGAGCATCATTTCGAAGAATGTTAATACTACTCAGTCGCGCAACATCCAATGGGCTGAAAGGGCTTTAGCCCCACCCCGCCACCCCCCAACGTCTGCTGTAGCCCCGGCTGTGCAGCCTCACCTTCAAAGACACAAGCTGTTCTTGAGCTGTCGTGGGCTAGGCTGGGCAGGGGCGCATTCAAAGTATTTTGCAGGTCTTCAAAAGAACACCCTCGTCACCAAAATTGTTAAGTAAGGAACCCAGGTGAAGGAAGAAAGTACGTTATTCAAGTTACAAAGTGTAAAGGACCAACATGTCCCGCCACAAGAGTTAATGGCCTGTAAATGCCTGTTATAGAATGTCACATGTGAGACCCATAGTGACATACCAACATTCTTGATAATGTGGTGACACATCATACCCCGCACCCCATGACATCTAAGCATAAACACAACAAGACCATTTAACAGTTAACTGGTCTTCTTTCTGCTTTCACTTCATCCTGGGGCCCCCTCCCGTCCCCACTTTTGTAAAGACTGTTGCTGCCACAGTGGGGGAGTATATTTCAGGGAAAATACAGAGGTGGGCAAGCAGAATATTAATAGGGAGTGCCAAGCCAGAGCGCAGCAAATTATCAGGCTTGACTCTAAGCGCTATAACGCAAACAAAGCCCTGTATGGCATGTAAATCGTCGTGTAAAAAAGTGCTAAAGACTTCAAAATTCGAAAAGTGTATTTCTTTAATGTGAAAGGGTTTCATTTCAGAACACTAGAATGAACTGCTGCGTTAAGTGACATTTATGACACAGTATGATCAAGACTTGTAAGGCGCACCAATGGGAGGCGTCTTGGCGCTGCAGCTAAACAAAGGTCAGAGAGGGCCATCACTGATTAATGAATAACCAGGTTTTCAAAGATTTTCTGAAAGAGAACAGATTTGTCACAGATTTAAGATTAAAGGGCAGGCTGTTCCATGTTATGGCCGTGCAGATAAAACTTCTGCCGCCCCAAGAGGTTCGTTTGAAGTTAGGAACTGTCATATTTTTGGCTGAATTGGATCATAGCATTCTACTGGGAAGGTACCAATTAAAACTCTCCTTCAGGTAGTCTGGTCCCAAACAATGAAGCGCTTTGCAGGCAATGCGCATGTCCTTAAAGGTAAGACGCTGCTTGATTTTTAAGGCAGTGTAACGTACTTATGACCTGGGAGGCCGATTGAAACCTAGGCATGCCTAGAAGCACGCGTGCTGCAGCGTTTCGCAATCTTTGACATTTATTCAAAGATCTATTTAGCATATTGTGGTAGAGACCACTGCAATAATCTATGCTAGCCAGAACTAGGGCCGTGACTACTGTCTTCTGTAGGCCGTGCGGAATGTATTGAAAGGTTTTTTTTATTATCCTAAAAATGAAGAAAGGAAGAGGAAGTGCTTGAAATGACTTCACCCTCAAAGGTCAATTTGTCATCAACTATGACACCCAGGTTTTTTACCTTCCTGACCGTAGTTGGAAGGGTCCCTAAGTCTTGAGGCAACCACAAAGGAGACAAAAAAGAGACATCATTGCCTAATAAAAGGACTACGTTCTTTGCGAATTTAGTTTCAGACAATTGTTATTCATCCAATCACTAACCACACTCTGAAGTTCTGAAATTTCTTTCCAGTATTGTTATCGCTGCTGGAGAGTGAGAAAACAATTTGGGTGTCTTTGGCATATGATACCAAGGAGAACCCAAATGTTTTGATCAAACTAGCCAAGGGGGTGACATAGGTATTGAATAGCGTTGGGCTCAACGATGAGCCCTGAGGGACTCTGCAAGGCAGTGAGAAGGGATTAGATGTGAACTCCTTTAAGGCCACTGATTGTTCGCAATTTGATAGGAAAGACGGCAATAGGGCCAGTCCCGCACCTTTGATACCGATGTTCTGTAGACGGTCAATCAACAAGTCGTGATTGACCATATCTAATGCTGCTGATAGGTCAATTAAGATGAGGGCTGCTTTGCCTTCCTTATCTAGCGCTGTCCTGATTTCCTAGGTGGCCACAATTAGAGCAGTTTCGGTGCGGTGGCCGCTCCTGAATCCAAACTGCGTGGCATCTAATAGCTGGTTATTTTCAATAAAGGAGGCCAATTGTTAGTACAAAGCTTTCTCCAGAATCTTAGCTTGGAAAGGTAGCCGAGAGATTGGGCGATAACTATTTGGATCCAGCGGATTGTGAATCGTTTTTTTTTTAAAGTGGGAGCACCGAAGCTATTTTCCAGTGTCTGGGAAAGTAGGCTCATCTAAACAGTTCATTAAAAATTCTGGTAAGGTGGGATGCAACAATGCCTGGTACTAGCTGGACTGGTGCCGGTGCGCAAGGATCTGATGGGGAGCCCGATCTGGTAGTTGGGATAAGATGTTTTATCAGAAGTCTTAGAGCAGATTTACTAACATTATACACAGGGTTTGCAAATGTTTATTTGGAATTTACCTTTGAGCGCAAAACTTGTTTTTCACTGCAAATTGGTTAGAAGTAATGGAAAGCAGCGCTTTGTTCTCTTTTACTTCGCTTTGTGTCAAGGGGGGTGTTCCAAGGGCAGTGAATGAATGCTCTATGTCTCCATGGTTTTTTAATGCAAAGCCCTATCTACCTTCAATAGTAGAGAGGGCTTGTGCCAAAAAATATCGCCCCTTTGGGGCAGGTGTTAAAAAGGAGAAAATATTTTTCTTTCTCCAAGTTTTTCCAACTTTGCATTTGTGCTACACTGTACAGCATGCGTCCAAAGTGGAAAAGGTTTTAAAGCTTGCCTAGGGATAGTATTTTGTACTGGAATGGTACCCTTACAGTGCAATACCTTTGCCAGACATCACACACACAGCCTTGCACTATCATGCAAAGATGTGTGTATGGCGGTAGGCAGCCTGATTGTACATCATCCGCTTGGTTATTGACAAAGGGGGGTGGATGGCAGAAGTCACATGAAGACTTGGCTTGTTTTTTAGCTAGAGGTTCCAAAAATACATCTTCATGAGTCATAGCTCTGGATTTGGCTCTGGCCTTCTGTGCCCCACACACCTCTAGAAAAGTGAATTTGTTCAGGATCAGCTGATAATTTATTTTCCCCACCCTAAATCCCTGATTGACATCATGATAATCCTAGTTTAAATTACACCGGAAACCCCACTTGTCAATCGTCAATGACATGGTGAGTTCCTTAGAGCGTTTCGAGATACATTGTCCTGCATTCACACAGTTTACAATTCTCACCCTACACTTACACAGGTTCACAATTCACTGCACCCTTCACTCACTCTCCTCTTACATGGACACAATGGCCATCCAGCTGTCACATGGGCACACCACTCCCCCAGCACTCATATAGGCACACCTTTCAGCACGCACAACGCTAACCATGCATGCACACCACTCACCGTCACTTAGCATTTACATGATTACACCTCTCACACAGCACTCATTAAATTACCCATCACTCATAAACACACACATATGTCTACAAATGAACTCACAGAATATCTGTGCTTCACCGTAGTACTAGATGCCTATTCACTTCCATCCACAACCACAGGGTCAGTGCAAGAGGGAAGAGTATACGCAGGCTGTGGAATGGAACAGGGAGGGTGATTGGGCTGAGGGGGCTGATGTGGGGGGGGGGTGAGATCAGTCAGTCTGTAGGAATGAGCCAAGAGGGAGTGGTGATGTGGAAAGCAGGCGAAAGCTGCTGGAGGTGGAACAAACACAACAGGCTAAGGGTGAAGCTCTTCATCCGAGGCTATGGGAACTGAGTGGCACTGCAGGCTAAGGGTGTGGATGTGCACAGGATGTAGATCTACTTGTTGGTCCTGCACTTCAGCCCTGCAAGGGATGCTATGGAGGGGAGAGCGAGTTGAGGCTTTTTGGAGTAGTGTGGGACAAGGGAGATGGTTGTGGAGGAGCTGGTATAGTTGGGAAGAGTGAACTGAGTCTGTGGCAGTGGGGGGCATTGTTAGGAGGCTTTCTGGGACACCGGATCACAGGCTGTGACTGCAGCAAACAGCACATCTGTTGGAGTGCCAGAAACGATGGGTGTGTTTTCTGCATGTCACAAACGAAATGGAAAAAAACCCATAACGGAGGCTCAGACACCACTGTGTCATCACGCTGTATGCAGCTGCCATTTTGGATGAGGGACAAACCCCTATCAGCAAGCTCTATTCACCAATACTTCCACCAGTCATACTGCTGGTGACTCACGGAGCAATGCTCATAGCTGATACTATCAAATCATGATTGAGGGGTCATCCTCTTGAACACTGCCAAGTCATTACATTTTAATGGGCAGTCATGTTAGGTAAGGGAACACCCCTCAAGAGCCAATAGGAGTACAACAAGCAATCTTTATTGGCAGCAGCACACAACTTCTGCCCAATCAGGTGCTTTTCTTATGGGAAATATCATGGGCGGAGCCAAAGTACTCTCCCAGTTATGCCCCTCAAAGGAATTTTTCTGTTGATCATACAAATTCTGGTGACAGCTGCTTTGTCAAGCCAGATTTAAAAAGTAAGTCTCAGAAGTACAGAAACACAACCATGAAGGTGTTCAAAGCACTATACAAGTACATTAACTCTTCAAGAATAATGCATGTAGTTATGTTACGAGTACTGGTGATTATGCAGAATCAGTGAACTGGTTTTATTAACACTATTAGTTGTATTCAAAATTACCCTATTTTCTCTGCTGTGCCTTAATGCTTTTAGTTCAGAGGGTCTTGCACCATTCTTATCTGCACCCATTGTGACCTGGACTCTCACTGAAAATGTAGTATTATGTGAATTGCAGTGGCTATAAAGAGTTAGGAGGCACACAGTGCATAGTTGATCAGTTTGAATACATACCCTTTTTATTAGAGGACCTGTCAGACCATTTTCAGGGGGCCATGGGGCAAGCATGGGCTACTGGGTCTCAGCCTTGAGGGTTGGGGTTGTTTGCTTCTGATGTCCAGGAATCAATCCTTTTATGGCTGTGCAAACTGGGTCAACTACATCCCCTTCAGCACTTGGGTCTCAGTGGTAGCGATGGAAAGCAGTCACAAGCTTCTCAGGGAGGTAGTGTGGAGGTCGCCAATGATGGGTAGCCAGAGGGGCAGCCCAGAGTCCTTCAATGAATGCAGATACTTTTGTTGGTGGGGGCTAATGGCAGACATCGGACCCACTTCTTTGTCACTTGGTTTGAGCAACCGATGGGCAGCCATGTAGACAGGGACACAGTGACATGCTAGCAGTGGTGGTGACGGCCACAGGCACACGCCTTGGCTTCAATGACTGCAGTCGCAATCGTTCCTATTGCACAGCGGCGAGCTTAGTTGCCAATATGTGAAAATAGTGGAGCGGTGCACTACCAAAGAGTTTTCTTCAATAAATCCAAATGTTCATTTTGTATAGTGGTTTATCAATCCTTTATTTTCAATATCAAAATGTGCAAATTCCAGCCAACGCGTTTCGTTCATACATAAAATGAACTTCTTCAGGGCAAATGGTGATGTGAAGAAGACGCAGGAACACAGAGGCAATGAAGAGCCCTTGATCTGAGATATTTCAAATTCCTGCTGTCGACGCACAAGTATTTAAATTTTAAAGGCTACCATGATAAGTGCCTGATGGTTGTATCTCTGGGGGCACAGTCCTGTTATTATCGTCCGGTCGGCAGTCAGTGTTCGGCAGACATCGGACCCACTTCTTGGTCACTTGGTTTGAGCAACCGATGGGCAGCCATGTAGACAGGGACACAGTGACATGCTAGCAGTGGTGGTGACAGCCACAGGCACACGCCTTGGCTTCAATGACTGCAGTAGCAATCGTTCCTGTTGCACAGCGGCGAGCTTAGTTGCCAATATGCCATTCCCACTTGGCACTTCACTTCTGGAGAGAATGTGCCCATACTTTCGGACTTGCCAATCGCCCTGTGCAGTCTCCCTTCACCTGGGTAGACCCTCAGCACCAGGTTCTGGCTGGATCTTTCCCTTTCTCACTGGGCAGGCTGGCTTCCAGACAGTGAAGTTCAGACATACAACTCTTCCAGTTAGGTGAGACTCTAGGGAATTACCCCTCTCATCTGAGAAGCTGCTTTCAGTCAGAAACCAGCTCTAGGTGCACATCAATCATCACAGTATGCTGCAGAGCAGAGTGATGTCCCTCATGGCAGGGTAGCCTCCAGCCTGGAGTACCCACAACAGAGGCACAAAGAGGCATGAACGTTCTATACCTGGCTTATGAACAGCCACATTGTACAATGATCAGGGGAAATGCAAAAGTCTGGCTCACATAAAAGATCCCTTTTACACTGAACAAGAGGCTTTAGTCCCAAATTTCACCCCGCCATCTTCCAGATGGCAGTGCTGCAAGAAGACTAATCAGCAGCCTCTCTCAGCAAAAGGTCCTCAGTGAATTTCTACAGGAGTCTAGTCCTCTCTGTCCCACTTCATTGTCTAGGTCTCCTCCCTGCAGCTTCCGAAATGTCAACAAAACACTTCCACCATCTGGAAAAACAATCTCACCTCCTCTTGTGCACCAGAGCAGGGTAGGTTTTTCCAAAATAGATCTCGTAGGCCTCCATTACTCTGGCACACTCGTGCACATATTGCATGTACCACACAAGCCACATACATAAACTTGCACAACATATGTTTGGAATGTTAGCAGAAAGATTAGGATTACCACATTGAAGTAGAACTTTACACAAGTGGGTCCTCCGATCCATTGACACACATAAAAAGTTCTAGCCATGACTATGGCTTCACAAAACACGGTATGCTGCGCTATCAATCTACATGCTTAACCTGTGCAGGGTCAGACGGCCCATAGGGTAATCAGGCAGTGCCCGAATTGCTGCTCGGACAGGTCAGTTTGTGGGTGTGTTTTTTGGCTGTTTGTGGGCCTGTTTTGTGGTCTGCTGGGCCAGTTTTTACTGTTGATTTCCCGGATATTAAAACAAACGTTGCTTGCAGCAAGCTCAAATCCATGCAGTCTTCCATATCTTTAAAAATACTTATACAGCGTGTCTTTACAACTTCAAAACTGCCCCTGTTTGCAAATATAGGCCAATTTAGCTAGCTAATTCAATAATGGGGCCTCTTTTATTTTGATGCTGAGCCTATTTTCTGTCCCAGTCCGAACCTGAACCTGTTAGAAGCCAGTAGTCCACTATCAACACAATGAGGCCATGCTTGGTGTGTCCCTCTAGGTCACAGGACAGATCCAGGACCTCAATCACATTGAGGAACAGCATAGGCTTCTATGCACTAGATTAGCAAGAGGCTAGAGCCACAATCAAAATTTGGGAAACCAGATACTTCCATTTTTGTATTCAGGATAGGGCAACATGACTGTATACCTTGCAGGAGACATTCCCGTCCCAACAGTATGTTCAAACAATATTATTAAATTAATATGGCTTCTTTTATGGTAATTTCACTCTGTACATATTTAGTTGACCCCTGTAAATCTGATGTTTTATGGATTCTAAACAAGTGCATATGCACATCGCAGTGTATAATCATTGGCCTAAATATACATTATTTCCATACACACATGCATTAATAGCTCCACAAACCCGTATTTGGTGAGCAATGTGAATGTTTCATTTTCTTTTCTTCTGGCGAGGGTAGCTGGGAAAATAGACTGGAGCAAGTAAAGTTAACAGACCACAAGACCTGATGTCTGCCTTGCTTCAGGGAGACCTGTCCTATATCCTGGAGAGCAGACCTTGGCCAGTAGCCCATACCACAGGAAAGGAGAGCTGAATATGCAGAGCTGTTGAGTGGCCTGGCCTGTAGACCTGATGAGGGGCCTAAAGGTCACAAACCACAAGCCCTCTAGAAGAGTCCAGAGAAAAAGGGCATTCAATAGCTGAAGTGCTAGTACCCTAGGACATCTTGGTTCTGTGGCAACAGAGCAAAAGGCCACCTCATCACTCTTGCTGATTGCAAGTCACACCTGAATTACTTCCTACCTGCCAGTTTCATTCTCCCTCTTTACCTTCCCATTGATCAATCAGAATTCTAGCAGCATAGCTCAGTTCACCAGATAACAAACAGTTAATCACCTTTAACGTCCTGACCACAGAAGACTTTATCAATGCAACAAACTCTTGTAGGCCAACAGAATCATTAGCAGACCAATGGCCCCTTGAATAGCTATGTACCGTTAATCATGTTCATAAAAACCGGAGCCCAGAACTCCACGTTCGCCTCACAGAGGTCCATCGGGACCCCATCTGGCCCAGGCACTTTCTTGGAGGGGCTCTCCGCAATCGCCTCCCAAACCTCCTTTAGCTCAAACTTTATAGACAAAGGAAAGGAAAAGGATTGATTACGGGCCAACTGTCCTTGGAACCCTCATGGGAGTATTGGACCTAAAATGGGAGACCCATTTTTCTGCACCAATAGTGGTCCCCAATCCTGCTGATGCAGTTGCCATGAGCTTAGGCCTGTTACTGATTTTCCAGCTCCCTGAATCTTTAAGCCAGATGGCTGCCACCAGGCCATCCCACATCTCTTGCTTAACAACACACTTTCTGTTCTTGATGGCTGTTCTATAGGCAGCTCAACACAACCCAGCTTTCATCTTATCCCTAGGAACAGATGACAGTGCTTCACGCAGCTGCTTATTGGCATACCTGCACTCTTTGTCAAAACACCCTGGTGCATTATCTTTACATGCCCTCATCTTACCCAGAAGGTGACTATTAATCCGAGTATTCAAGAGGTCAAAAGCTTCAGGTATAGTAGCACTGGATTGGGTTACCTCCAGCAGATAGTTCTTTATTAGGAGGTGATTAGATTTGATCAGCCTAATGAAGAACCTAGAGAAGTCCACACCCTGCCACCTGAGTCGTAGCCCTTGATCAACCGGAACACCCATTAAAAACATCTTAGTTCGAATAAAAACAGATCAGGTATACGTATATTGCATAACCAAAGATCTTCAAATAGAGAGTGTTAGAAAAGGGGGACTCTAGTTGGCAGAGGTAGGTACCTTTGTCCAAATAGGGGCCCTTGCTTCTAGTCAGGGTAAGGGGGATACACTTCTAAAATAACCCCTGCTCACCCCCTAGGTAGCTTGGCACGAGCAGACAGGCTTATCTCAGAGGCAGTGTGTAAAGCATTTGTGAACACATACAGTAATACAGTGAAAACACTACAAATGGACACCACACCAGTTTAGAAAAATAAGTAATCTTTATCTCAACCAAAACAAGACCAAACGACAAAAATCCACAATGCAGTAATAAAAATATGACTTTTATATGGTAGAAATAGTTCAGTTCAAAGCAAATTGCAGATGCGACACTTTTCACACAAAGTACCTGGGATGCGTCACGCAAACAAACAAAACGGGCCGCAGGGAAGGTGATGCGTCGGTTCCTTACACTAAGGGAAGGTGATGCGTTGGTTCCTTGCTCCGGGGGAGGTGATGCGTCGGTTCCTTACTGCTGCGCAGGGGAGGTGATGCGTTGGTTCCTTACCGGAGAGGAGGTGATGCGTCGGTTTCTTACTGCGTGGGGAGGTGATGCGTCGGTTTCTTACTGCGTCCCCCAACGATGCAACAAACTTGGCGCCGCGATGCGATGATCCGGGACGATGCGTGGATTCTTCCAGCTCCCAGCGGAAAACAGTCTCTAGAGGTCCAAAACAACAGCAGGCACCTCTTTGCAGGTCAGAACTCCCAGCAAGGAAGTTCAGGGGAGCTGGTGGTGAAGTCTTTGTGTCCCTGAGACTTCAGAACAGGAGGCAAGCTCAGTTTCAAGCCCTTGGAGATCTTCCTCAAGCAGGGAACACAGCAAACAGCAAAGTCCTTTTCTCCTTTCCTTGGCAGCAAGTAGCCACTGCAGGCCTACCCCAGACAGCAAACAGCACAGGGGCAGTATTCCTCCTTGGCAAAGGTTCCTCTTGATTTCCCAGAAGGGATCTAAAAGTCTGGGGTCTGGGCCCCTCTTTTTATACACACAAATCCTTTGTTCTCTGAAGGCAATTAGTGTCCATACCCAGCCAAAACCAGTTCTGTGTTCACTGGTGCAGCTTCCTGGCAGTAGGTGGACACAACATTGTTGAAGGCAGACCAGGCCCATTCAGGTTAAAGAAAATCTCCACCCCCTACTCTAAATGCAGCCCAGGTCTATTCAGCCCAACCCTGACCCTTCAGGCTCTCTGGAGCCACTGCCCCTCTCCAGCCCCTGCCATCCAAAAGCCAGACATGCAATACACAAACCTAGCAGAGGCACACTGGATGGTTAAGCAAGAAAATACCTACCTTCTAAAAGTGGTATTTTCAAACACAGAATGTAAAACTCACCCTCACTAAAAGATGCATTTTAACATTCTGAGTTCAGGCATACTAAACTTTATTTTCCCATCTTGTTCCCAGGGGTAGTTATGATTATAAGATGTTATAAGCAAACTCCCCATTCTGTCCTATGGGAACAGGTAGCCTTGCAATAGTGAAAAACGAAATTGGCAGTAATTCACTATCAGGACATGCGACACACACAAGGGCATGTCCTGCCTTACACATACAATGCACCCTGCCCAGAGGGGTATCTTGGGCCTACCTTAGGGGTGACTAATATGTAGAAAAGAGAAGGTTTAGGGACTGGCAAGTGGGTGCACTTGCCAAGTCGACATGGCAGTCCCAGACTGCACACAGGCTCTGCAATGGCAGGCCAGAGTTACATTTTACATGCTGCTTCTGTGGGTGGCACAACCAGTGCTGCAAGCACACTAGCAGAATTTGATTTACAGGCCCTGGGCACACATTGTGCACTGTACAAGGGTCTGACTAGTAAATCAAATTTGCCAATCATGGAATCACTAATCCATAACAACAATTTACAGGGAGAGCATATACACTTTAGCACTGATCAGCAGTGGTAAAGTGCCCAGAGTCATAAAACCACCAACAACAGGCCAAAAAAAAATACAGGAGGAAGGCAAAAAGTCCTGGGATGACCCTGCAAAAAGAGTCAAGCCCAACAGAGAGGGATCTTCATTTAGCGACTGCAAGTTTTAAAAAACTACCAACATTAAAACATACCTGGATATTAGGCAACATTCGTAAAAAATATAAAGCAGGCTTCCATTGTTGAAATCCATGCAAATTAAGAATTGGTTTTAAAAACGTACGAGTAAAAGATGCATAATAGTTACAGAAGAAAATAAAGTGCTCAAGGGATTGAATAGCACATTCATCACATGGGCAAATTAGCACAGTGCCAGTATCAAACTGCCCCTAGGGGAAAAAAAGTAAAGATCTGATGGTCCCTAGGCGAAACTGAGATAAAAGTGCACATTCCCATGGGCTCACAACCCAGCCCACATATTGCTCCAGATTAAAAGAAGTTTGGATAATTGCATAGTCCCACAGGAGAGGTTATCGCAACTGCTCCTGTTCCCTGGAAGCCCGACTGTGGGATACAAAAAGGCATTTAACCTTAGATATGTAAGCTTTAGTAAGCATGGTTAGAGATAGAAACAATTCCTCCGATTTCTTTGGCCATGGATCTCACATACTTCAGCCAGGGAAAGCAGGACCCCTCTAACAACTCAGGCAATCGGCAATGATCTCCTTGTTAAGGGATGAGGCCTCATTTGCCAAAACAGAGACCTAAAGGCCTGGGGGAGGCCATCCTAATCAAATCAGTCACATATGGGATGCCCAACTCCTCATGGAGGAAATAATGCGAGTCGAAGGAGGTAACCCCAGGAGGCAGTGGCAAAATCTATTTTCCTCCACCTGCATTTTCGCAACATCCCGCTAACCCCAGGCCCCTGCACCATATATTAATACTAGTAAACACTTTCATTGGAAAACTTACAAAAGAGGTTGAACTGGCTTGTTGCCTACTCTCTTGGAAAACTCATACAATGCACCCGCCAAGTGGCTAAAGTGTAAGCACCAATTGGCTATGCAAGCACACCAAGTGGATTTAGGGTCGAACACATCACCTAAATGCTGGAATTCTGTGACCCTTTCAATGCACCTGCCTTTGATCTAGAAAAAGCCTACCTTCCCTCCTCTCGCCTTGCATACCATATACTTGGTTTTGGCAATATTGGTGTCCAAATCCAAGCCATCTATGAAAGTAACAAAACTACTTAGTTAGGCCCTCAGGACATTAGGGTTGCGGGACATTAACATGACATCATCCACGTAAAGGAGAGTCGGAACAGGAAATGCCTTTTGTTGTATTCTGTGATCTCCTAGTTCCTTGCTGCACAGCCTGTGTGAGTGTGATGGAATAGAATGCTCATGAGTGCATGGTTTGGATGAGTGGTCAGTTGGAATGAGTGGGGCAGAGCAGCAGGATGCTGTTCCCGGTGGGGTTGTACCATCTTAGCTGTAACTGAATAAACCTACATAAATTTACACTACCGGCTACTGGGTTGATTACCTAAAAGGGCCTTACTTCGTTTACAAAAGCGGTGATGATTTTGAAAAAGAACCACGCGTAAAGAGCCAAGAAATTAAACAAGAAACTAAAAAGGATTTTGCCAGAGTCTGAAAAGAAGCCTGAAAATAACTACTGCGGCTGCAGGCAACTCAAGTTACTGCAGTGTTAGGGATGCACGGCACACAGCTCAGCTGCGGTCACAGTCTTCTTCGGTCTGTATCTTCGCGCTCACAATGGGAGCCCCAGCTGAGAATAATTTTTAAAAACATGGGCAATCGTTGTGTGTTTTAAAATAAAGCTGCACTATAATTGGCCATGCTGTAAGTCTTCCTGCCCCCGCGCTGTCGGACTCAACTGGAGGGCCATGTGTGTCGAAGAGCCAATGCTGACATAGCTCTTATTATATTAAATATAATGAGAGCTGCGCCGGGTTTGGATGGACAAGGCAACACAGTGCACCAGTGAAGACAAGGAGAGCTGCGTTAACTGGCCGAGCCCCTCCCTCCCTGTAGGCATATGATACCACTAAGGTAAATGCAGCCGAGCACAGGCGCAGTACAAATCCTCGCTGAACACAAATTTTAATATATAAGAGAAGCAAAATAAATAACTAAAACTGCTTTATTTTCCAGGGGAATGGCGGCTTAAAGTATTGGGGCAAAGCTCTTCCGCTCCTTTAGAGGAGCCGCCACTGCCCTTGCCTTCACTCTCCACTGGAGCCAATCTCCTTCAATCTCAACTATTACTGTTATGCACATAATACACAAATCACATTTAAGTATGAAAACCCATCAGACTTTGAATCATACTCAAATGGACAATGCTTCCAGTGGTCAAATATAGGATCATCTCTAATCACAGCAAAATAAACGTCGCAACTCAAAATATTCATATGCAGCAAATGGATCATACACCACCCATTAATAATATGGCCTCAACAACCAGGCCCGCCACCAAACAACTCAGCCAAGTGAGAAACAGGGGCAACCACAGACTCCAATCTTTCAATCATAATCAGATTGGGTTTGTCCAATATGTTTAAACTGCACGGTTTGTCACTTCTTTCCCTCATTGTCTGTAAAGATAGATCTTCCCGCATTGCTTGAAATCCCTGAGCCGCACCACTTGCTGGAAGTGTTAGCCCTCCCCCATGTCCATCCCCCCAAAGTGCGAGTCTAGTTGTGCCCCTGGTACTATTGTAGTTCTACAAAATGCAGTTTGTGAATACGCTTCAATGTTTAGACATACTTTAGAATTTCCCCGACATTGTATGTGTGCTGTACAGTATAGCACACATTCAAATTGGGAGAGCAATAGAGAAAATGTAACTTTTCTCCTACTTTGTGCATGGTTTGTGGAAGTGTATTTTTTGGTACAATGCCTTGTCTACTGATTTTGGTAGACAGGGATTTGCATCAGAAAACATAGGTAGTATCTTGGGATTCCCATGTATCACCCATGTGATGACTTCTTGATTCATAGTGGCGTGTAGCACTACTTTGCGTTACTTTTAGGGAACTTTCAGCGATGGAGAGTAAATTCCAAATCAACACTGTACCGGTTTGCATCGCTTTTGGTGACTTTGCACCTATGCAATTTGCTGATAAGTCTGCCCCGTGTTTCTATTTAATTTGTTGCAGTGACTAAAACAAAGCAACGGCAATTTACTTCTTACAGACACCAGTGTTACCACCATAGGATTGTAAAATAGGCTCTGAAATGTTGATGAGCAACTTGGAGAAAGATGAAAACATGGCGATAGGACTTTGACAATGCTAGCCGTCCAGCTGTGAGGTTTAAACCGGATGAATAGATAGTGATGGTTTGATGGATGAGTAGATAGATGCATGGTTAATTTCGAGGGAGGAATGAAGAAACAAATGAATGAAAGGATGGCTGAACAGTGCTTAATTTGAGCTGGTGGTTTCCGGTGCTCGACACCGGTAATTACTTGGTTATCAAATCCGCACTTATGACAGTCTTCCACATGGTGGCGCTGCTCATGTAATTTAGAGATGAGCAGAACAACGGTTGTTTATGAATACAATTTACATAAAAAATTACTAATACCTGCCTACCGAGACATTCCTATAGCTTTGGGGACATGGGATAATCTGTACTGTCGCACTTGCAGGCGAGAGAGATGGTTAGTAGTTGTTTTGGTACCGCCATTGGCAGCGACGACAGGGGCGATGGGTGGTGCAAGCTGCAGTGGCCTCCTGGCCAGGGCCCTGGCACTTATTATTTTACAAATTAAGCACTGCGGCTGGGTTGGATGGAGGCATGGAGAAAGAAATCAATGCATGGATGGGTGGATGGAAGACATAGATAGATAGATAGATAGATAGATAGATAGATAGATAGATAGATAGATAGATAGATAGATAGATAGATAGACAGACAGACAGACAGACAGACAGACAGATGGCTGTATGATTAGATCTATAAAGCCCGATTTATGCCTTCAGATGCTTCAAGTGGCTGATTCTGGACCCCAGAGCTCTTCCCTCTGTTTACCTCTCGCTGATTCTGCCGAGTGAAACGAGCGTGCTCTGTCAGTGGGGTCTGCATGCAGAAATGACAGCTGGTTTTAACCCTAGACTGAAACTTAGCAATGACGCTACACTGCAGGCTTCGGATAAACCGTCGACGAAACGTGATTCAATCACCTAAAACGAAGTCACTGTAAACATGCTTCATATCGCGGCCTAACGCAGCGCCCGAGTGACATTTGAGAATATAATAAACGACTTATATACTGCACTCCATAAAACTGGCGGCACTCAAGTGCATATAACTGATGGATGCTCGGTAACCATGGAGCCGCGGAGGCATTCATTCATCCCAAATGGAGCTGTTGTTCGTCAATTAGCAGAGAAGTGCCGTGATTCTCTTCTGCATGAGCGAACGGCTCTACTGCTGTGTCTCTTCGCGTGCACTATCAGCTGTACCCGCGTGCACTGTCAGCTGTACTGCTGTGTCTGTTCCCGTGCACTGTCAGCTGTACTGCTGTGTCTCTTCTCGTGCACTGTCAGCTGTACCCGCGTGCACTGTCAGCTGTACTGCTGTGTCTCTTCTCGTGCACTGTCAGCTGTACTGCTGTGTCTCTTCTCGTGCAGTCAGCTGTACCCGCATGCACTGTCAGCTGTACTGCTGTGTCTGTTCCCGTGCACTGCTTTATTGCTGTGGATGTTTGTATGCACTGTCAGGTTTACTGCAGTAGATGTTTGTATGCACAATCAGCTTTGCTGCTGTGAACATTTGTATGCACAATCACCTTTACTGCTGTGGATGTTTGTATGCACAACCAGCTTTACTGCAGTGGATGTTTGTATGCACAACCAGCTTTACTGCAGTGGATGTTTGTATGCACAATCAGCTTTGCTGCTGTGAACATTTGTATGCACCATCACCTTTACTGCTGAGGATGTTTGTATGCACAACCAGCTTTACTGCAGTGGATGTTTGTATGCACAACCAGCTTTACTGCAGTGGATGTTTGTATGCATAACCAGCTTTACTGCAGTGGATGTTTGTATGCACAATCAGCTTTGCTGCTGTGAACATTTGTATGCACAATCACCTTTACTGCTGTGGATGTTTGTATGCACAACCAGCTTTACTGCAGTGGATGTTTGTATGCACTGTCAGGTTTACTGCAGTGGACATTTGTATGCACAATCACCTTTACTGCTGAGGATGTTTGTATGCACAACCAGCTTTACTGCAGTGGATGTTTGTATGCACAAATAGTTGTACTGCTGTGGCTGTTATATGTACAGTCAGCTTTAGTGCAGTGGATGTTTGTATGCACAAATAGTTGTACTGCTGTGGATGTTATATGTACAGTCAGCTTTAGTGCAGTGGATGTTTGTATGCACAGTCAGGGTTACTACAGTGGATGTTTATATGCACAGTCAGGGTTACTGTAGTGGATGTTTGTATGCAAATGGGTTTTATTATAGACGATGTTTGTATGCACTGGTAGGTTTACTGCAGTGGATGTTTGTATGCACAGTCAGGGTTACTGCATAGATGTTTGTATGCACAATCAGCTTTATTATAGTGAATGTTTGTATGCGCAGGCAGGTTTACTGCAGTCGATGTTTGTATGCATTCCTCATCCAGACCTCCCGGGATCTACATTCCCCCCTTCCTCACCTCTGCTGCGGCCGCGCACGGCCGTGTCCTAACCCGGGCAGCGCTGCTGAGTGGCCACTTGGTGAGGCTTCTACCCAACCGCTGCTACCGCCAAAGTTCTCAGGCGGACCTAAGGGCATTGCCGCTGTGGCGCCTGTTATTTTGTCACTTTCTTCTCCTTCTGCTATCTGCATTTTCTCCTCTCTTCCCGCCTGTCGCAGTGTGCCTTTCCTCGCTGTGTCCCTGTAGCTGCTAGTACCCCGCAGCCCCGCCCTCCTCCCGCGCAGCTCTCCCCTTTTCCCGCCTCCCTGCACCCTGCTGTCCAGCCCTCTTCCTCACGCTACTCTATGGTCACTGCAGCGCGGCCGCACAGCGGGCACACACAGCGGGTGCGCTGCAGGTGCGCCGAAGGCACCTGCATCGCTCCCAGCACCACGGACTCCGGTCCTAGGATCATCCACCGCCATGACGCCAGACACCACACCGCCGGGCATCGCCGAATAACACCCAGGGTCCCTTCTCCTGCAGACACTGCTGCTGCATCTTCGCCTGCCTCCGCACACCAGCCCAACCCACAGCAGAATCGACACATACCGGACCCGACTCTCTCAGCTGTATCCTGCTCAACACATGCTCCCTCCACAAACATGCAGTGGAGATCTGGGACCTACTTGACTCCGGCCACCCCGACATTGCCTTCCTCACGGAAACTTGAATGAACTCCGCCCTGTACATTGCCACTGCCATCCCGGACGGCTACAAGATCATTCACAAGGACCGCATCAACAAACCGGGTGGAGGCATCACATCATACGCAAAAGCACCCTCTGCCTCACCACCCACTCAGACGACCATGCGACCAACATGGAGTGCCTCCACTTACAGGTTCAGACCAACCTGAACACCACTCTCCGCGGTACGCTCATCTACAGACCTCCCGGACCCCGTCCACCCTTCAGCGACTCCATCCTCGATTTCATCGCACCCCACGCTCTTGCCTCCTCCGACTACATCCTCTTTGGCGACCTCAACTTTGATCTGGACAACCCCAACGACAAGAACACTTCGTCCCTGCTGGAAAACCTTGCTGCTGACTCAGACAACGGGGCACCTCTCCAATCCACTCAGCAGGACACACGCTCCACCTCGTCTTCTCCACCAGCAATAACGTCTCCTTCAGCCACACCTCCGAGCTGCCTTGGACCGACCACCACCGCGTCCACGTTTCCTTCACCAAACCGTCTGGACAGCACCATGCCCACCGCTACCCTCGCAGAAGCTGGAACAAGGTCATTGAACAACAGCTCACCACCTCCCTCAGCAACACCTCATCTCTGACTTCTGCGGACGCTAATACCTCCACCAATGGATCTTCAACTGCACCGACGCACTGGCTTCTATCAAGAAAGCGCCAGGCAAATCACACTCCAAAAAAGCCAGCTGGTTCTCCCCCGCCCTGCATGAGTCCAGACACTCCTGTAGACGGCTCGAAAAGAGATGGAGGAGCAGCAAGAACGTGGAAGACCGCTCAGCCTTCAAAATCGCTGTCACAGCACATCACCACTTCATCAGAACAACAAAGAAAGAGGCCCTACAAGAAAGAAACAATGCCAACGCGCACAATACACGCGGTCACAGATTTCGCCAAACCCAGCACACGGACAGCAGACATCCCACCCTCCCTAGACCTCTGCAACAACCTCAAAACCTTCTTCCACCGCAAGATAAGGAGATCTATGACAGCTTCAACGACCTCGATACCCAAGACCCTCTCACCCCACTCGCAACCACTGCACCCAATGACACCTGACCCCAGCAGACCCTGATCAGTTGGACTCCCCTGACCACTGACGACACCCTCAAGATCATGAAAGCATCCACTCGGGATTACCCTCAGACCCCTGCCCGCACCACATCTTCAACAGAGCCGACACCTCCATTGCCCCCGAATTCTGCCGCAACATCAACTGCTCCATTAACTCTGCCACATTCCCGGAAGACTGGAAACACGCAGAGATCAACCCCTTGCTGAAGAAACCCTCTGGCGACCCGAAGGACCTCAAGAACGTCAGACCCAGCTCTCTGCTCCCCCTTTCCAGTCAAGGTCATCAAGAAGGCAATCAAAGCCCAACTTTCAGAGTTCATCAAGGCAAACCACATCCTGGACCGCTCTCAATCCGGCTTCCGAAGCAATCACAGTACAGAGACCACCCTCCTCGCCGCCACAGATGACGTCCGCACCCTCCTCGACTGAGGCGAAACTGCAGCCCTCATCCTCCTGGACCTCTCGGCCACCTTCAACACTGTCTCCCACCTCACCCTATGCACAAGACTCCACAACCCTGGCATCCACGAAATTGCCCTGGATTGGATCCGATCCTTCCTCACCAGCTGAACACAGAGAGTCAGGCTTCCACCGTTCCACTCTGAACCCACAGAAATCAGCTGCAGAGTGCCTCAGGGCTCCTCCCTGAGCCCCACTCTCTTCAACATCTACATGGCCCCGCTTGCAGCCATCGTCAGGAAGCACGGACTTAGCATCGTCTCCTACACCGACGACACTCAGCTGATCCTCTCCCTCACCAATGAAACCACAGTCGCCAAGTGCAACTTCCACGACAGGATGAAGGCTGTCGCCACCTAGATGAAGGACAGCTGCCTCAAGCTAAACTCAGAGAAGACCAAAGTCCTCATCTTGGGCTCCACCCCCTCCACTTGGAATGACTCTTGGTGGCCTGCAGATCTTGGACCTCCGCCCACATCAATAGACCAAGCAAGAAATCTTGGTATCATCTTGGATTCTTCGCTCACCATGAACCTCCAGATCAACTCCGTCTCATCATCCTGCTTCCACATGCTACGCCTGCTCCGAAAGATCTTCAAGTGGATCCCCACCGAGTCCAGAAAGACGGTCAACCACGCACTCATCAGCAGCAGACTGGACTACAGCAACGCACTCTATGCCGGCATCACCCAGAAACTCCTCAAGAAACTGCGAAGCATCCAGAACGCCTCCCCCAGACTCATCCTCAACATCCCCCGCCGCAGCCACATCAACAGCCACCTGAGACACCTCCACTGGCTCCCAGTCAACAAAAAGATCACCTTCCAGCTCCTCACACATGCCTACAAAGCCCTACACCACACGGGACCTGCATACCTCAAACACCGCGTCTCGTTCCAGGCACCCACCAGAGACCTCCGCTCAACTAGCCCTGGCCGCCATCCAACGTATCTGCAAGACCACGGCCGGGGGAAGATCCTATCTTGCAGCAAAGACCTGGAACACCCTGCTTCTCCCCCTAAGGCAATCACCGTCACTGCCCCAATTCAGGAAGGACCTCAAGACCTGGCTCTTCGACTGAACCACGGTGCCTTGAGACAGATCTG
Organism: Calotriton arnoldi; assembly: GCA_963921515.1. NCBI lineage: Eukaryota > Metazoa > Chordata > Amphibia > Caudata > Salamandridae > Calotriton > Calotriton arnoldi. The sequence goes on along the minus strand of CAWUFW010001404.1, from coordinate 1,616,862 downwards.
CAGCCGCCCCCCCAGTGCCTTGAGACCCTTACGGGTGAGTAGTTGCGCTTTACAAGCCACTTTGATTGATTGATTATGCACAGTCAGGTTTACTGCAGTGAATGTTTGTATGCACAGTCAAATTTACTGCAGTGAATGTTTGTATACACAATCAGGGTTACTACAATAGATGTTTGTATGCACAATCAGCTTTACTATAGTTGATGTTTGTATGCACAGGAAGGTTTACTATAGTCGATGTTTGTATGCACAGTCTGGTTTACTGCAGCGGATGTTTGTAATCACAGTCTGGTTTATTGCAGTGGATGTTTGTATTCACAATCAGGTATACTGCAGTAGCTGTTTGTGTGCACAATCAAGGGCTGTATCATACATATGGTGCAGTTACCTGGTTTGCGCTGGGTGCACCTTATAAAAGGTGCGCCCGACCGTTAACAAGGAAAATGCGCCATATTAGGATGAATACGCTGCCCCCAGGGCAGCCCCGAACACGTGCTGCCCCCAGGGCAGCTCATTCATGTGAAAAATGGAGTGTCATCTTTGAAGCTGCTCTGTGCAATGAGTGACTGCACCCGCCTGCAAGGGGATGTCTGGGGGATCCATGGGACCCCCTCCAGAGGACTACCATCAGGGGGCGCCCTGTCAGTGCGCCTCCTGACAGCTTCTTTGCCTCTACACCCGCGTCTGTAATATGCCGCAGGTTCAGAGGAAAAGGGATTCCATCATTTGCATGGGGCTATGCCCCCATGCAAATGAGGGAACTCCCTCTGATGATAGAGTTGGCGCTTTATGTGCACCAGCGCTATAGGTATTACAGAAGGGGATGCACAAGTGTCTGTGGCCCCTTCTGTAATACCAAAGTGCCCTGGTGGTGCGCAAAGTTGACGTCATACGCCCAAAGTATACTGCTGTGGATGTTTGTGGGCACAATCACCTTCACTATAGTCGATGTTGGTATGCACAGACAGGTTTACTGCAGTGGATGTTTGTAATCACAATCAGGTATACAGTAGTGGATGTTGAGGAGGAGATGTGGCCTAGCAGCTCGAGCTACCGAATATGGTACCTGGGCACCCATGTTCGAATCCTGGCCTCAACGCTAGACCCAACATCGAGTGATTCAGGCTAAATCACTTCAATCTCCCTGTGCCAAAATGTATGTAAAATGTATTTGTGTAATCCCCGCTTGATGTACACAATCGTCTCCCAACCCCTCATTTAGTGCACAGCGCTCTGCTGCTTCATAGCTAGGGTCGTTCTGTATAAATACCAATACATACATGTTCACATGCACAATCAGGTTTTACTACAGTGGCTGTTCATGTACACTATCAGGTTTGGTTACAGTGGCTGTTCGTGTTCACTGTCAGGTTTTACTGCATTGGGTGTTCGTGTTCACTATCAGGTTTTACTACAGTGGCTGTTCGTGTACACTATCAGGTTTTTACTACAGTGGCTGTTCGTGTACACTATCAGGTTTTACTACAGTGGCTGTTCGTGTACACTATCAGGTTTCACTGCAGTGGTGGTTCGTGTACACTATCAGCTTTTACTACAGTGGCTGTTCGTGTACACTATCAGGTTTCACTGCAGTGGTGGTTCGTGTACACTATCAGGTTTTACTACAGTGGCTGTTCGTGTACACTATCAGGTTTTACTACAGTGACTGTTCGTGTACACTGTCAGGTTTTACTGCAGTGGCTGTTCGTGTACACTACGAGGTGTAGGTTTTATTGCAGTGGCTGTCCATGTACACTATCAGTTTGTACTGCAGTGGCTGTTCGAGTACACTATCAGGTTTTACTACAGTGGCAGTTTGCATCAGTTTTGTTACAGCAGTTGTATAGCTGCACTTTCAGTTTAACTTCAGTGCAGTGTTCACCTGCATGAGCAGTTATACTGCGGTTGCAGTTAGACTGCACAATAAGTTTCACTACTTTGCCTGTTCCTATGCCCAATTAGGTTTACTGCTGATGCTGTTTGCATGCACAATCAGCTGCTCATTCGCACAATGTTACTTCAGTGGCTGTTCACATGCATAGTCTGTTTTACTGCTGTGGCTGTTCACATGCACAATCAGGTTCACTGCAGTGGCTATTCAAGTACATGGTCACTTTTACTGCGTTCACTGCTCCCTTGTCCAGTCAGAGTTTCGGCAGTGTTGTTCACATGCACAATCAGGTTCACTGCATTGGGTATTAGTGTGCAAACTACGTTTACTGCAATGGCTATCCGCCTGCACAATCGCTTCCACTTCATTGGCCGTTCACTTCAATCATTAGTTTCACTGCAGTGGCTGTCACTTGCCTATTCAGATTGCCTGTAATGGTTGTTTGCTTGCACAATCACTTTCACGGCAGTGGCTGGTCACCTGCACAATCAGTTTTACGTTATCCCCAAACTATTCAACTCACCAGCATTTGGAGGGTGTCACTATTCTTGGATTCATCTTCACTCACCAACTTATAGGCCCAAGACATCTGCCCTATGGAGAGAGTTTTAACTTCCAGATACAGCTCGTGCAGGCAGATGCCAGATGCCACATCTGGGACACATGACCTGCTCGCCCCATTAGCCACTTGTACAATTTGAGTAGACACAGTCGATGCGCATAAGACTGGATTTGATCCAAGCATTTTAACCATTGTTGCCCCCTGGCTCACTGAGCTGTGGAAGAGCTCAATGTAAGAAGGCATTCAAGGTCACTGGGGATGCCGCAAAAGCATAGGTGCATCTTGGGAGGAGGGGGTTCCTGCTCAGAGGAGGTGTAAGCTTCTCCTTCCGGGTGGTGCCAAGACTGATTCTATGGCAGGACCGGAGGCTCAGATTATGCTTCTCAATCTTTACTACTCATTAATACAGCAGCCAATCAAAAAACAGTAAAACATTTGAATACTACAAATCCCATGAGGCTTTGAACCACGCCTCCACAGACCACCAATCGGAACAGTCCAATGTCTACAAAATAGTGAGGCACCATCTTACTGCCTCTTTCTTTGCTGCTCCGCAGTCAAGATAAGTGCCTCGTTATTTTGTAATATTCGGATTGCTCGATATTGCTTATGGTTACTTTTATATTGCTTATTCGGATTGATTATGGTTATTTGATACTGTCTAAGCATTGTATGCTTGCACTTGGTCTTTTGTGATCACATTGTACTGGTCCGCGCGCCGCACGCACACTGCTTCCCGCGTTGCGCTCCTCTGTGTTTTTAATTTCTCCCCAATCTTCGGCGCGTGTTGCGCCTTCCCCTTCACCCTGCTCATAATTGCCTCATCTGCCCAGTGCGGCGGTGCCGCTGTGGTTTGCGCGCCCCTCGCGCTACCGCTCAGAGACATTGCCCCTTCCGGGAGCGAAGTCGCGTAAGCAGCCCAATTGGGCTGCACACGCGTAACCTCTCAGTAGCCTGCACGTGTCAGTGCATGCGAGGCAGCCTCCCGACACGACTCTGGCAGATGCCTCTCCCGGATTAGGAAAACAGAGGGATCCAGTCCTCGCAGGGTTGTGCCGGTACCGGGGATCATAATAATTTGCATACTGGGCAATTTTGATCGCATTTAAAACCTTTTACAACTTTTGCCAACAGTTTGTAGGCAATAATTTTTGGAACTTCCTAGCTGCTCTCTTAGGCCGACAGGGCTCTGATTCCTCTCATAAGTCCTATAGAGACAATCTTTGTGGTACCTTGGCCTCTCTCATCCAGCCTTTTTTCTCCCTTCCGACGCCCTGCTTCTAAGCAGATCAGGGCTGTAAAAAATTGGCTTCCCTCTGGGGAATTTCGACAAGGATATATAGATACTCTATTCCCTAAATATATCTGACTACGAAGTCTATGAACAAGACCTGGCTGCTTATGGTCCACCAGAAGATAAGGACTATTATTATGATGAGAATATGGAAACCATCATAGACAAAACTTTGGATAAGAAATTAGATAAAGCCTTGTCGTCAGCCATCCTACCTATTTCACAACGTCTTGACCAGCTGGTAGATAGTGGCCCATCTATCCCCCTCTCTCTTCCTCCCTCGAACCCCCCCCTCAGATACCTCTGCTCCTGCTTGGCCTCATGTAAAGATTTATACCAAAGTTACTCAAAAAGCCAAGGATCATGATTACAGTGCTGACCCACAGGCCCCTTCGCCACCTCCTCTCCCTTCACACCCTCCCCCACACACCGACACGGATACAGATACTTCATCCTCACAAGAGTCCCGCCCTCGCAAGCGTTCCAAGAAGTGCAAACGCTCCCTTTTTCCTACAACTCCATCCCCGTTCACCTTTGACCCTTCTAGCATAGTTCATCCCAGATCCTCTGATTGGTTTCCGGCCTCGGCGGTGGCGGAATATATGCAGCTTTACCCTTCGTAAAAGCTTTGACAAGGAGGTCTGATTGTCCCCGTCCAGACCTTCCAAACAAAACTGCCCTCACTCCTGACATAGATACTTCGATGCAAACCTTTCTGAAGAAATACACTAAAGACCCCAAGAAAGGCCTAGATAGAGCTCTAGGAGCGTGCCAGGACAAGTTACTAGATGTTTCCGGCCCGTTGGCTAAAATCCTGGAACTGGCCCTTCAGGCCCAAGAAACGGGTGCAGCAATCCACCCTGAAGTCCTAGCTGGTTGGACTGAAAGAGAGATTTGCCTCCTAGGTAACGCAAATTGTGCGCTCTCCTCAGAGAGGCGTAAGTCTGTTCTTTTGAGAATTGATCCACAGCTGGCTGAACTGGCCTCAGCGGAACCTGGCCCTTTAGCGGAAGGGCAACTATTCGTAAACCGCTTTATCAAGGACATTGCTAAATTTGTAAACACTTTCACCTTCCTGGATAAATCACAGTCATCACTCAAAAGAGTATTCAATCTCCTCTCTGGTAGGGCCGGTCGTGGCAGAGGATGCTTCAACCAGCAAGGTCCTCACCATGGGTACAATCCCAGACGCAGAATCTACGCACAAGATCCAGCCCAGCCAGGCTTCTACCCCACTAGGTCACGGGGCTATAGAGGCCGATTCAAAAGAGGTGTCAATAGAGGCTTCCGAAACAATGACACCCAGTCCTCAGGTAATGATTCATCATTTTTTTCCTTTAATACCGCTGGGGGGCAGGTTGATGCATTTTGTAAACAATTGGTCAAAGATTACTTCAGATGCGTGGGTCCTGAACACCCTTCAGGGGTATCAGATAGAGTTGTCACACTCGCCGATCCAAAACACAATCCCCCCTCTCCATTTTTCCCGACAAGAAGAGTCTTTTATATGCTCTGACCTGCTAGATCTTTTGACAAAGCAGGCCATTGCTACAGGATCTCTTCTACCAAAGGGTTTTTGCAGCAACGTCTTCTTGGTTCAAAAGAAAGGAGGTGGTCCGAGATTAGTACTAAACCTCAGTGCATTCAATCCATTTGTGACTTACCACCATTTCAAGATGGAAGGCATCCATCTTTTGAGAGACCTTCTGCTAGAAATGGACTGATGGTCCGGCTAGATCTAAAAGATGCATATCTGACAGTCCCGATCTATCCTCCTCATCAACGTGACCTCCAATTTCAATGGAAGGGCCAATGGTTTCTGTACCAATCCCTACTGTTTGGCCTCTCATCAGCCCCCTGGGTATTCACCAAATTATTGAAACCAGTGGTAAATCGCCTAAGAGAAATGGGAGTTCGGATGATCGTCTATCTAGACGACATGCTTCTTCTGGCACAAGACCGTGCATTGCTGATACTACACCTGCAGTGGAAAGTGTCTCTCCTTCAGAGTCTAGGTTTTGTAATAAATACCAAGAAATCCATGACGACTCCCTCGCAACAGGTGGACTCCTTGGGATTCCATATCAACTCCAGAATGGCTCAATTACTTCTCCCTCCAGCCAAAATAAAATCCATCAAGAGAGAACTTAGAACGACGTTGTCGAAACAGATGGTTTGTTTGAGATCCCTAGCAAGGATTGTTGTCCTGCTAGCGTCCTCTATTGAGGCGATTTTCCCTGGACCTCTCCATTACAGAGGGTTACAACACCTGAAAATTCATTATCTACAACAGAATTTCAGCTATGATCACACGATTCCGTTGACAGACGAAGCAGAAGCGGAGCTTCAATGGTGGCTGGCGCATATGGAAGCATGGAATGGCAAGGCCATTTTCGGTGTGCCTCCAGACGTGGTCATCGAATCCGACGCCAGCCGCTGGGGCTGGGGTGCAAGGTGCGGAGAATTTACTATAGGCGATCGCTGGTCAGCAGAAGAATTAAAATTACATATCAACTGCCTGGAGCTGTTGGCGGGATCTCTCCAATAAAGAGCAATTGTTGCATCCTGCTACGGATGGACAATGTGTCAGCGGTTCGATATATAAATCGTCTAGGAGGTACCAGATCTCGTCTTTTGGCCAACATAGCCCGAGAGTTTTGGCAGTTCTGCCTCTCTAAGAAGATCACGGTTCTGGCGGAATACATACCCGGCAAAGACAACCTAGTGGTGGACTGGAATTCCAGATTCCTGAAGGACTACAGCGAATGGAAACTCCATCCTTCTCTATTTCAAGAGATCATGACTATTCGAGGCCCATGCCAGGAGGATCTGTTTGCCTCGCCACTGAATGCTCAGTTTCACCGGTTCTAAAGCTAGAGACCGGACCCAATGGCGTTGGGGACGGGCGCTTTCCTTCATCCTTAGGGATCACAGATGAATTACGCCTTCCCCCCGTTTGCAATGATCCCAAGAGTAGCAGCCCAAGTCCGCCGGCAGTCAGCGTCCTTGGTGTTAGTCACACCCCTATGGAAGACACATTTGTGGTTTCTGACTCTCTTGGAATTGTCGGTAGATCTACCCTTTCGCCTCCCAGTTTTTCCTCAGATGCTCCTGGACCCAGTCGGGTGTCCTCATCTGTGGGTTCTGCAAGACCAACTGACGCTCATGGTTTGGAAGATCTCAGGTGACACAAACAAATTGAAGGACTTTCATCGGCGGCTGCCGAATTTATACAACAGGCTTGGGCTCCTTCCACCTGTGAACGATATTCTGCTGCATGGAAACGTTGGGTGGGTTGGTGCCTTCAAAGTGACGGGATCCGATTTGAAAGATGTCCTGAACTTTCTCTCAGAGTGTGCAGAATCTGGGTTATGCTACAGGTCAGTGAACAACTTTAGATCTGCATTGTCAGCAGGACATAATCACATAGATTACCCTGCCTTTCCTCACAATGATAAGTTGTGAGTAGTTAAATGTCTGAAGATTTACGAGAATCTAAAATTCTTGTTGCATATGCTGTAAAATTTTCTATCTGCCTACAAAGACACAGACGTGCTAATAAGTGATGAAATGGGGTTTAGAACTTGCATCAAGCATTCTGAATCAGCAGCTTCCGACTGACATTGAAGCCCACCATACACGCAGGGGGCATTCCATCGCAGAAGTAACGCCTTTTGACTAAGATATTCCCGTTGCTCACGTCTTTTAGCCACCGGACTGACGGAATACATTTCTTCATTATTTTATGCAGAGTGCTTGCTCTGCATCGGAGACTTTAAAGCGCTTTGTGCAGAGAAAAAGAGGAATAGCAGGCATGAAGGAGCACTAATACCGATAAGTGGGTGAATATTCAGTGCAATGGATGTATGAATTGTTGAATGAGGGCAAAGGTATTCAGACATTTGAGGCACTTCCTAAAATCTGTTCCAAATTGAAGGATGAAAGGAAGAGAGTCCCACAGGACGGTGCTTTCTGTGAGCAGGTATCTCCCACTCAACCATCTTTAAGGACGGTGCGGTGCACGCATGGGCAGTGGGAGACCGCCGTTCTTAGCCATCTCGTTGGTTGTATGAAAGAAAGAAGGTATGAAATGGCGTCAAACAGAATGCAATATCCACGATTTAGATTAAAATTAAAAAAAAACACCCACAGGACCACCAAGGCCTGATTTCCTTCACCCAATATCACACCACTGAGCAGATACACGTGCCAGAAGGCAGGAATTTACTATGGACCGAAAAAAACATTTTAAGGTATTAGTTTCTGAAGACAGCGGAAGTGAGTTATCATCTTCTAACAACGTTTCAGCAACAGAGCACCGAAACTCCGAATGTACCTTCTTCAGGCAACACAGAATACTGCTGTTGGACCAGCCACAGGCACCGCACATCTCCCCTGAAGCTAGTATGGCTTTTCAGTCGCTGGCCCTGTAAAGAACTGCGATTTACTCAACATGATTATTTACATGTATCTATGTATCTATTTATTTCTAATGCGTAAGCAACTTCATCAGTGTGTTATATGGATTGTCCTGGGAACAAGCAACCAGCTCCAATGTGCACCCCCGCTTTCTCTCTTTTTGCTGATACTGCCACCACTGGCCCCTAAATTTAACAGCTTAATCTGTAGATTGTAAGCCTTTGAAAAGCTAGATTGGTGAAACATTCAGCCATATTAGAAACTGTTCTGCGATCAAATTTAGTTGCTTGCATACATAGCTTTATGGGAATTCATACTTCAGTTTAAATCCCATCTCAATCCCTTAATTGGGAAAACTACACAAAAACAGTCTCTTTCTAGCCACGCCTCCTTCACTAAGCAGCGCACAGCTTTCGGTCACGTGGCCTGAGTGAAATCTCTACGCACTTTACACAGCTCACACATTGAGACAGCACTGCACCTTGCATTCTTCAAGCACAGCATACCACTCGCACACTCAGGGTCAACCTTGGGCTTGGCGAGCTTGGCCCAGGCCGCCACTATTCCGAGGGGCGCATCAGGGAGCTGCCTGACTTAATGTCATGTAAACAGCAGCTCGTCCATCCCACTTGGTCTCTATCGGGTCCCGTTAAAGACTTTGTAATCAGTCCTTAATATACCTCAGTGTAATTGTTAGCACCCCATCATCCCCCTGCCCTCCTCCCATCTTCCTCCCAACTCCTGCCGTCACACCACATTGACCTCCCACCCCCAAAACAAATACTAGATTTTCTTTCCGCCCAGGGCTCTGTCCAGGTCAATTCGAATTAGGGTCGCCCTGCACACACTTACACATACAGTTAGGCCTCATAGCACATAACCAAGGGATTATACATACCACTCAGCCAGTCGCCTTTACCGCAGGGAGAAAGACTATATGCAGCACTGTCAGGCAACAAAGCAGCACACCGCACACACATGCATCCTGTGAAAGCCACAAACCATCTCATTTAAATATATGTACATGCAAGTTCCAAAATATTCAGCGAAAAGCAGTACTTTAACTACCCCTCCCCAGGCCCTCTGAAATTAACGGGATACCACACCTACCTACAAAGATAGGAAGTTAGGTACTGATGTCTTCATTGGGAAGTGGTCCATCACACATGCCTCTCTATACCATGAAAGTACCAGACCGTCTCACGTAGACATATAGAAAGCAGGTATTGAACTTTTCAATGAGAGGCTCCCCTCTGTGCAAATCTCTATATACCCTGAAATGAACAGACCTTGGTCCAGATTTAGTAAGGCTTTGCGCCGTCGTAAAGTGATGCAAAGTGATGCATTATTACTTACTTTTCAAAGCAAAAGGTATTTTGCACTGGAACGGGACCTCTTTCTAAACGCAAAGAGTGCTTTGGGCTGCTTTGCGTCGCTTTGCATCAAAGGGGACATTTCTAGGGCAGGTCACAGCAAACACCCATAGGTTTTGACGCAAAGCCAAATCAACAAATAATAGCCAGACCAGGCTTTGTGTCCAAACACCTCCTTGAAGCAAACATTAACAAGGGGAAATATTTCAATTGCTACAAAACCCCCACACCTTGCAGGTGTGATGCATACTTCTGATGCGTGGGATGCTTCTGAAATGTGTCAAGTCATAGGCATGTGCAGTGGAATGGTATGCTGCCAGTACAAATCCTATGCTATGCAGTGCACACTCACCTCTGCACCATGGTGTGAGGCTGTGCGTCGTGCAACGCAGCCTTGTTTGAGCTTCAGCGCAGGGATGACTGCAGCAGCAGGGTAATCTTTGTAGCTATGGTTCTGCGCTGCGTTTTCCTCCTTGCACAGTGTGGCGCCACAAATTTGGTTGCTGCGCTGCGTTCCATTAAAAATAAAAAATCTTCACCTTTTGCTCTTATATATGTAGAGATAGCACTGAATTCTTCAATGGGGGCTGTACTACAAACACACCTTTCAACACCCTGAAACAAAGAACCCTTTTCACTTAAATGCAGACAGAAAAAAACGCAGGAACAGTAAAATGGCGCTGGCTTCTGGTTCACCCGCAGCGAGGCTTGGGATGCCAGGAAATATCAGTGAACAAGGTTAACACACAGCTGGTTGTGCCATTTCATCATGGTACGGTTCAGTGCCTCCAGCTTGCCATTCACATGGAGCTTCACAGGGCTCTAAGTGGGATGAAAAAACTGGGGGGTCTCTTAAAGGGGCGCGGTTGTTGTAATTAAAGGCATGGCTTAAAAACATGTAAACTGAAAATCTGTGCTTAGCAGAGTGTGCCGCCCGACTGGTATTTTGCTGCTTCTGTTATTGCATCCAGATATATAAAACACCAAGTAACATTACACCTACAACAAGCCAGGGCTGTTGGCTTTGCCAATGGTTGTTAGTTGCATAAGATAAATAAGCAACACTATGGCTTCGTTGTATAGAATATTGAAAATGCTTCAGTTCTGAAATGATGAGACTGTGAAAGAAGTATAACGAGTCTCTTTGAAGTTACTTCAAAGGTAGTGAAGGGTGGCACTGCTGCAGAATTAAGATTTATTTTATTTACCGAGGGTGAGGGCGAAAATGGAGAGCCCGTCAGGGACCCATTTCAGCACCTGTTTTTTAGAACTGCCGGTGCTCAGCACAGGCAGGACCCGGCCCACTTAAAGTCCTGGTGCTTCATCCTTAAGCAATTACACATCTGGCATCGCGTGCACTGGGACTGAATACACAAGTGCATCACGTGGACCAGACCCTTTCTTGCCTCCACGTTCAGATCAGTGCTTAATTTGTGAAACAATAAGTGCCAGGGCCCTTTTGGGAGGCTACTGCAGCTTGCACCATCCATTGCCCCTGCTAGCCCTGCCAATGACAGCACCATAACAACTACTAACCATTACACTCCTACAAGTGTGACAATTCAGACTATTCAAGGCCCTCAAAGCTATGAGAATCGCTTGGACATCAGGTATTAGTCCTTTTAAATGTTTAATTAATAAACAACTGTTGTGTGCTCATATTTAACTTGGACAATCAGCGCCACCATGTGTCAGACTGTCATAAGTACTGGTGTTGGCAATTAAGTGCCAGTGCCGAGCACCGGAAACCACCGGCTCAAATTAAGCACTGGTTCAGTTATAACTTTAGTAGTTATTGTGCAAGATTCAAATGTAAGCAGTAAGGCAGTGTGTGTTGTGTAGTATTTCATTTGTCCTGTGTGGTCTCAGCGGGGCACTGCTGCAGCAGTACCTGTTCATTTTAATGTGTGACCCTGGTCAAAGACTCCATCTGTAATAATGATGTTTTTTTGTCACCTATGCTTGGGTTAGGCGGTGGGAAAGCCAGAGAAGGGAGGACCAAGTCAGCACAGCCATGAGAAGAATTATGATGCCAATAACATAACCTGCCTTCCTTCTAACATTTGCAAGTGTTTACATTTCTTACATTATATTATATTGCTGACATTAATTATAGTAATCATTTCTAAACACACATTTACTAAGACGACTCCCCTGCCAGAATGCCCTGCCGAAGCTGAATTATAGAGCCAAGAGGCAATTCAATGCAGGATATGCAGTTGAGAAAAAAAAACATAAACGGTACCCAGGGAGCGGCAGTATGTTCTTTTAAAGCATGCACGAAAAAAAACCTCTGATTTCTAGAAGCTCCAGATTTCGGCAATGAAAATGAGACTGAAAATAAGGGATAATGAAGCAAAGCGATCTGTTCAGGATCACACAATGTGTTAGAAATGGGAAAGTCAGGATTTGCATCCACGTTTTCAGATCTGCAAGCCACCCACTAGACAATGTCTTCTACTTTCTGTAGTTTTACCCTTACGTACAATGCTTTACACTTGGTTATCTTTATAAAACTAAATTATCACACTGCCTTCAATAAAGCTGAGGTGTAAAACACATATATCACATGGTAATTCAATCTGACACTGTTTAAGGAATCGCTGTAGTCACAGATAGTCAAGCCCACTATAATTCCCTGTCGATACGGCTAAGAATAGAAAGAAGAACACGGATTGGAAAATATAATTCAAGCAGCCAATTACTCACATTAACAAGCACCAGCAAAGCCAACGAGTCTGGTCTTGGCAAGCTCTGCAATGGTTAATACCTTCTATGTTTTATTTCAAGCACATGCCCATGGGTAAAAGTAGGCTGAATTTGCCCCATGATGTATGCTCTGGTGGGCGGAAACCAAATGTGAATGACAATTAAACAGACCAATGGATGAACCTGCTGATCGAAAGACCATCTAAGTTTGTATGTTATGCATGATTTTTTTTAGGAAAACAATATGCTGAGGAGAGAGCTAAAGCTGTCCCAAGGGGCACACCTAAAAATGCATTTGTGTTGTTCCCACAATGCAATGCTAAAAGTAAGTACCTAGTAGCCCTTAATTTATATGTTAATATTATTGGCTTTCCCAGTTTAACAAAAATGTATTTCAGGAGGCTAGCACTTTAAAGTAGGCAATTCAAAATATCTTCAAATGAATGAGGTCAGACGTTCCACAGATCTTAGTTCAGATGACAAGCTTTCAGTGGGAGAGATCTGCAAACTGTATCTTCAGTCTGCGGACACACCTTCACCTTCACTTCCTCTCCTACTAAGAGGACGAGGCTCAGCGTTCCAGGAAACACACACATTTGCAGCTAGGCTTACGCCGTTGTATAACATCATTGGCTTTCCTTCATTTTGCAGGAGGCTGCATTTCATCTTTCTCATACTACAGTACCAGGGGAAGGAGGCAGGAGTCAGGATGCTGCTGGGCTCAGCTCTAAGGTGACTGGACAGCCCCAGGACAAGGGCCCGGACCCACAACCCAACATTAGGGAGTAGTTCACAAATCCCTTCGACTGACGCTATTTCATGTCCTTGGTGGTAAGTTAAGACAGTGGTTGCTTCAAACACCCTTTACCACTGTAGTATGAAAATACAATTCTGGAGTTGGAAATGTGCAAATGAGCAAGTTAGCACGTATTTTGTTGTGGTGGTGATGTGTTCTTTTTTTTTTATGCTGCGTTTTTGCCATTTGATTTTGTTCTATTGTACTGCAGTAGCTGTGTTGCGTTCTGTTTTGACTGTTTCATTCTGATGTGGAATGCTATTTCTTAAATGAGCTGCTATGTTGCTTTGTGTATGTTATTGTGTTATGTTCTGTTGTTTACTTTGGACATGTCAACAAATGCTAGTACATGTCCAGCCTAAAGCAGCACATGCCTCCAAAGTTCCTGTGACAAGCAACCATTACCACAACGGTGGTAAAATAGTGCTGTGCCCAATTTTCAACTATTTAAGACACCAGTCAACCCCAAACAGTGGCTGAGACTAAACGTATTGCACAAAGTGCTCTCTTGATGTGCTAAGGCCCTTAGCCTGAACCATCTTGGGTGTTCGTTGGTCTCGTTGGTCTGAACGCCTATGGGTTCTATTAAATTGTCGGCCAAGCTTGGAAAATGTTAGACAGAACCTAACACCAGTTTGAAGGCTACACTGGAAAAGTTGACATAATAAAGGGATCTGACCATGCAGAATGGCCTATTTACAAATCTTTACCATTCTTCATGCAGCACACATTGAAGATACAATGTCAAAGTTTAACATCAAATATTAAACCTCTACGGGTGTGCCCAGAATCGGCCACAAACCATCCCCTGGCTCACCTTTCTTCTTGTTGTATTCTTCTTCGGCATCGTCTGAGGACGCTGACTGATACTGCAGAAGCTCCTGCTCATACAACTCCATGTAGCTGGGTGACTTCTTCCCTTTTTTTCCCTTTTCCGTCTTTCCCTTTTTTTTGTCTGATTTCTCCTCCTTGTCCCCACCTCCTGAGTCCTTCGACTTTTTGGCTTTCTTCTTTTTCTTTTTCTCCTCCTCGTCCTCATCCTCATCTTCGTTTGGAGCATCCTCTTCCTTAGTTTTTTTCTTGTGTTTCTTACCATCATCAGTTGACTTCTTCTTCTCCTTGGAGGAGGTCTTGGTCTTCTTCTTCTTCTTGTCTTCGATGATCTCTTCATCCTCTTCCTCTAGTTCAACCTCCTCCACATCCCGCGCCCGGTTCTTTTTGTTCTTCTCCTTCATGTCATTGTTGTTCTTCTCCTTACTCCTTTTGGCCCGCACTGTTTGGACAGCCTCAACGTCCTCTTCGTTCACATCATGTTTGGAGTTTTTACTCTTTCCCTTTGTTTCTTTCACGTTCTCTTTCTTCTTCTTCTTCGACTTATGGACAGGTTTCTCTACTTCTTCGGCTTCCGATTCGTCATCCTCCCCGTCTGACGTTCTGTGGATTTGTGCAGGTTTCTCCTTCTTCTTTTCGCGGCTGACTCCATTAGCGATGGCTTTGCTTTTCCCTTTTGGCTTCACCTTCACTTCCTCATCTTCCTCCTCCGCCTCTTCCTCCTCCTCTTCTTCTTCTTCAATTTCTTCTTGGCTTTGAGGTTTCTTCTTTTTTGGAGCCATCACTTATTCATGGGTAGGTTTGGGGAGGTTTCTCATATTCAGTGACTTCTGTTAGCATCCCAGCCAGAGTCAAGTAACAAAATGGCCTACAAACCCAACACCAGCCAATCACGCCTCGAGTTCTTAGGTAAAGAGGCCACAGGGCAGCGCATGGTGAACCTGCTGCTTCGAACGCTTGGAAAAAAGTTTATGCATTTCTTCCTCCCTCGCTACATGTTGCAGTCGGAGGGACCTCATGAAAAATTGCTCACTGTTACTGAAGCCATGTGACCAGAAGAGAAAGCAGAGTGAAAAAAGAGATCCGCTGGCCACCCTATCTCTCCGGCCTACATTTCCTCTCCATTATTTATGGTGTCGGGCTCGCCTTACCGACAGTGGATGTCTCAGCTATCCGGGGATGTTAGTTTTTGGCCAGACCTGACATGATACACTGAAAATTAACATTGACAACTGCACACCTCGAAACACAATATCCTTTCGCTGCAGCAAGTCGGTGCTAGAGGCGGGGTTCTCTGCTGGGGGGCATCTGCAAATGGCCAAGCTTAGCAGTTTATATAGGCTTTTTCAAGGTGGCCAAACATCTCCTTGAAGATTGAATGCACCTGTTAATAATGCATGATGTTTAGTCCACACTTACAACGCGCTGAGTTCTAATGTATGTAGCCTTTGGTGGGTGTGGGAAATTGCAGGACCAGACATGGAGAAATGCAACTGTCGCCAGGTCTACTCACATTTAGGTGGCACATGTCATCTTAGATCATTTCTTTTCCATTACAGTGAACACAAACAGAAAAGCACAGCACAAGAACAAGACCCCTTGCCTCTGGGAAGGATAGGGCTTGCTTAGGACGAGTCAAGACGCATGGAATTGTTCGTGCAATGTTTACAATGCAGTGCTGCTATCGGGTTCCAGGTAACCAGTTACCCAGCAACTTCATCACACAGAGTGTCAGCGATAGAATTAGGCCAGGGCGCAAGACTGGTACCAAACCACTTATTCCGCCTCTGGGACATCACCTGTTTTTATGATCTATCTCTAGAGCACAGAGCACATACTATTGAAATTTTAAGTTGCATATTTAATCGTTACTGGAAAATCTTGGAAAGGGTCTAATAAAAAAGATGGTGCATGTTTTTGTAGGGTTTAACTTCTATGTTTAATATTCTCTAATAGATTTATTTTGATCCTTTTGGTAACACATTTGTTAAAATCTATAAATTTGACCCGGTTTCTGAAGTTTTGCGGCTGGGTCTCAGAACATTTCTGACCAGTGCTATTACGTGTCCCTTGTGGTAAACAAGGCAGTGCTTGGTGCAAACACCTTCTGACACTGCATTTTGAAAGCATATTTGTGGAGTGGTACACTGGGACAAGAATATTTGTGCATATTTACTGTGTTACACTGTTAATTTGTTGCATTATCTTTGTGCTGCATTACTGAATGTTCCTGTTTTGTGTGGTACTGTGGTGGTTGCGTTACATCCTGTTTTTAATGCTTTGTTGTTTTGTCCTCTATTAAGTTTTTGTTGTGTTGCTATTTTGTTTTATGGTACGCTGTTGTGTTCTATTGTGCTCAGTAATTACTTTAGAGGGCTCAATACATTATGCTGTATTCCAAGGCAAAAGCAGTAAACAATTGAACATAAACCAAAAAATATACAAAGCAACATAACACAATTAAAACATAACAGGGAACATCACAAAAATATAACCAAATCAGAATGCAACATAACAACCGCAACACAACAAAATCTCATTGCAAAAACGCAGCAGCACAAAAAACAGCAAAACACATCACCGCCACAACAAAATGCCAGACCACAAATGCACACATGCATTCTTGTCACACATTACCACGTGCAGAATTCTGTTTTAATAATACGGTGGAAACAGGTGTTTGGTGCAAGAACTGTCTTAACTTATCGCCAAGGACATAAAATAGCGCCAGTCAAAAATGGTTTCTGATCTGGCCCCATATCGTGAATTGGCACCTCCAGTGGCCACGGCAGGAGATGCTGCCCAGTAACATTGGTGTTCTTCTCCATCAGGTCCTGAATAAATGTCCAGGCAGTGTTGACTTTGCATTTTAATCAGCTGTAAAACCTGCCCTTTATTCAGAAGATTCTTCGTAGTCCGGTCACCAGAGAATGGCTGCCTAGTGAGGCCTTGTCATGTGTGACATCCTCAGCCAGTCCTGTCTCTTTAGCCGACATAACCTTGTCTTCTGGGACTTGTAGTGCTACTTTTACATTTTTAGGGTAGAGCTCAAACGTAGCTTGTAATGTGCTGTACCTAATCAGCCAGCACAGCCTGCAGATTTCACGGGTTGTATGGGGAGGTTTAGCTGCTGTGAGAAGCGCCTGTTCACGCACCAGGGAGCGGAGACTGGGACTGAAGAGGACAGACAGACACCAGGTAGAAAAACAAGTACTGCCTGAACTCAGGGGTGTCCAACATAGTCCAGAGGGCCGGTCCAAGCCAGGTTTGTAGGTTGCAAGTAAATGTGTAAATGAATGGCATTCAAATTCAGTGAATCTAGAGTTATTTTACACCTAGGTCCCAAAGGTCCAACCTGGGGGCATCCCTCCTGGCCACACTTTGTACACCTCTGTTACACTAGTGCATGCTGCAGCACAGTGCTGAATCAGGCACTGAGGCAACCTGCAATGGCTGCTTGGCAGCTAGACTGCGGCCACATAAAAAAAAACACGCAATGCAGCGCAGCACCCATAGAGGCTGCATTGCGTTGAGTGACAGGGAGGGAGCAGGAGAGCACCATATCTACAGAGATATGGCTCTCCCCTCCCCTTTTCCTAGCGCCGCCAGGCACACACCTTAACGCCATAGCGTTAGGGTGTGTGCCTGAGTCTAGCATAGGTTTTGTTCAGGAAGGATACCCTTCCTCTACAAAACACTGTGCGTAGACAAGTATAAACACTTTTCCCACTTTGTATGTGTATTGCACAGTGCAGCACGCATGCAAAGTCGGAAATGAAGGGACAAATAAAAACATTTCTCCTGTTAACGCCTCCTTTGAAGTGGCGTTAACTTTTGGTGCTAAACCCTGTCTACAATTGTTTGTATTTAGGGTTTTTTGTCAAAAGGCGTGGGTGGTTGCATGGGAACACCCATGTACCACCCATGTAATGCCCCCTTGCCGCTAAGTAACGCAAAGCAGTGCTGCATGTTGTTTTGCATTACTTTTAGGGTACTTTCCAGCGCAAAACCAGTTTTGCGCTGGAAAGTAAATTAGAAAAAAAACATTTTGTGCTGTTTAGCGTCACTTTTGTGACGATAACCCAGTGCAAAATGTTTGTACATCTACCCCTGCGTTTCTTAGACAAACAGCCTAGCAACTAACAGTGGGGGGCACCTGTGCATATATCAGACTGGGAAGAGTCCCAAGGCACCGCTGAGATGTGCCAGGTACAACTGGCAGAGCCAGCCATGTGGGTCGTTCAACAAAGAAGAGCTCGAGTATCAATGGATCCGGTCACGGTGCCAGAGGAGTCAGCTGTTATGGTGTCAGTGGGTTAGTGACAAATAAAGATCTGGTCCAAGAGTGCAGGCTCCAGGCCAGGCTTTCAGGATTACCGCTGTATAAAGAGTTTAATTTAAATACAATATATGTACAATTATCTTATGGCTATCTCAAAAATGGGACCTTGATACACCCTCCTGGACATACGTTGGACACCCCTGTTCAAATAGGCATTAAAAATGAATACAGCCTACAGAGGCAGCTACTGTGGAACGGGAGGCCAAGAATTGCGCTCCAAAAACTGACTCTCAATTGGTACGATGGTGGTATTGGTCTCCTCGACTTAAAAAAATATTACTGGGCGGCCCATCTGGCAGCCATCAATCAGGGTACATATCGGACCCCCGGAGATCCGGGTTATGCCATGGATAGATGGCAACTGCCGGGCGGCTCCTACAATCGGGCCCTATACGGTAATCCCAAACCCCTACGCCTGACGGGGCCCACATCACACTCGGTCCAGGTATGGCATGCAGTTAACAAAAGCCTGGGGTGGGAACGTAGGTTGACGCTCGCGACCCCCCTGTGGGACACGGCTCAGTTGGGTGGGCTTCACTCCTCTAAGGGTTTCGACAAGTGGGACCTCATTGGACTATCAAAAGTAGGCGATCTATGGGTGAAGGGGCAGATGCTCAGTTTCGACCAACTACAACAGCAATATGAACTCGCAGACACGGAGTTCTTCCGCTATCTCCAAATCCGTCATGCCTTGACAGCCGCCATCAGGGAAGGGCCCCCTTTACCTGACTCTTCCCCACTGGAGGACAGACTGCTGGACGGGCTCCTCCCTCAGAAAGCCATCTCCCTGACCTACAAGAAACTGTCAACAATGCACCAGACCCCCTAACCAAGTTGAGTGAGGCGTGGGATGCTGACGGCCTCCTGGTGGATGACGAGGAATGGAATGAAGCGGTGACCTCTCCCAAAGAGGTGGCAATCTCTGCTCGCCTCCGCCTGGTGCAACTGAAGATTCTCCACAGAATCTACATAACAGGGCCGCAGCTGGCCCACATGGGGCGGGGAGACAATGTTAATTGTAGGCGTAACTGTGGGCAGGTAGCCACATTTATACATATCCTATGGGAATGCAGGCACATTCAGAGATTTTGGAGAGGGATTCACAGGGTCATGAGTGAGGTCCTGCACAAAACTATAAACCCAGAGGCCAAAAGATGCTTGTTAAATGTGTGGGATCCCACAGACCTGGTAGGGGCGGAAAAACTATGGGTCACACTTGGTAACACAGTCGCCAAGAGGGACATAGCGCAGATGTGGGGAGGAAATGCAGCCCCTGGTGTCGCGAGCTGGGAGCGTAACATGGACTGGTGCATGTTCCGGGAGAAGACGGTGTATATGGCACGAGGGTGCCCTCGGAAGTGGTCACGAGTGTGGGCTAAATGGAATACGTACAGGGGAGACATTTGTGCTGCACCAATTATCCACACAGATGATGACCTAGCCTCACCAATGAGTATATGATATGTACTAGTACGAACTCACTTACCTGTAACGTAAATCCTATATATCTGCCATGTTCCGTCATGTCAGTAAAGAAACTGTCGATGCCGATTGTTGTTTGTGTTTGTCATAAAATCAATAAAAAGATATTTAAAAAAAAAAAAATGAATACAGAACGAATGAGGAGAGCCTTCTAATCAGCCAAGCAACACAGTAAATATGTTGTCAATACCAGAATGAGACTGGGAAGTCAAAAAAGTACATAGCTTCCAATCCCTGCTCACAATTTCCAGTGCAATATCCTAGGACATTACTGTCTTTTTAGTACGGGCTCAACAATGCTGGCAAGCAACGTGCTGTTTACCTACAAGCCATGACTGCTAAAGGTATCACGCGTGGCATGGGGCTACTAGAAGCCACGGGACACAGATGGAGAGCAGGTGCCCCTTTCACTGTCCTTATAACCCCCGTTTCGCCTTGTCTGTGTGGGTTGTGAGCAGCACAGGGGTCTTGCTTGACATTGAATCCCGGTACTCTAAGAACTTGATTTGGAATAGTAAAATGAGCCCTAAATTGACCAGAATACAACTAAAAAGACAGGACTGCAGGTGGTAGCAACCATTGGTGCAGCAGGTGCAGTGGCACCGAGGCCCAGAGCTCTGAGGGACCTTGTTGAGGTGCATTCTTGCATCCCATGTTGAAAGGGGCTTGTTGAGATTCATTCTTGCGCCTCGTATTGGAAGGGACCTAGTGAGGTGCATTCTTGCACCTTGTGTTGGAAGGGGCTTGTTGAGATGCATTCTTGCGCCCCATGTTGAAAGGGACTTGTTGAGGTGCATTCTTGCGCCTCGTGTTGGAAGGGACCTAGTGAGGTGCTTTCTTGTGCATCGTGTTTGGAAGGGACAGGTTGAGGAGGATTCTTGCGTCCCATGTTGAAAGGGACTAGTTGAGGTGCATTCTTGGACCTCGTGTTGGAAGGGACCTAGTGAGGTGCATTCTTGCACCCCATGTAGAAAGGGACTTGTTGAGATGCATTCTTGCGCCCCATGTTGAAAGGGACTTGTTGAGATGCATTCTTGCGCCCCATGTTGAAAGGGACTTGTTGAGATGCATTCGTGCGCCCCATGTTGAAAGGGACTTGTTGAGATGCATTCTTGCGCCCCATGTTGAAAGGGACTTGTTGAGATGCATTCTTGCGCCCCATGTTGAAAGGGACTTGTTGAGATGCATTCTTGCGCCCCATGTTGAAAGGGACTTGTTGAGATGCATTCTTGCGCCCCATGTTGAAAGGGACTTGTTGAGATGCATTCTTGCGCCCCATGTTGAAAGGGACTTGTTGAGATGCATTCTTGTGCCCCATGTTGAAAGGGACTTGTTGAGATGCATTCTTGCGCCCCATGTTGAAAGGGACTTGTTGAGGTGCATTCTTGCGCCTCGTGTTGGAAGGGACCTAGTGAGGTGCATTCTTGTGCATCGTGTTGAAAGGGATCGAGTGAGGAGGATTCTTGCGCCCCATGTTGAAAGGGACTAGTTGAGGTGCATTCTTGGACCTCGTGTTGGAAAGGACCTAGTGAGGTGCATTCTTGTGCCCCATGTTGAAAGGGACTTGTTGAGATGCATTCTTGCACCCCATGTTGAAAGGGACTTGTTGAGGTGCATTCTTGCGCCTCATGTTGGAAGGGACCTAGCGAGGTGCATTCTTGTGCCCCATGTTGAAAGGGACTTGTTGAGGTTCATTCTTGCGCCTCGTATTGGAAGGGACCTAGTGAGGTGCATTCTTGCACCTTGTGTTGGAAGGGGCTCGTTGAGATGCATTCTTGCGCCCCATGTTGAAAGGGACTTGTTGAGGTGCATTCTTGTGCATCGTGTTGGAAGGAACCTAGTGAGGTGGATTCTTGCGCCCCATGTTGAAAGGGACTAGTTGAGGTGCATTCTTGGACTTCGTGTTGGAAGGGACCTAGTGAGGTGCATTCTTGCGCCTCGTATTGGAAGGGACCTAGTGAGGTGCATTCTTGCGCCCCATGTTGAAAGGGACTTGTTGAGGTGCATTCTTGCGCCTCATGTTGGAAGGGACCTAGTGAGCTGCATTATTGCGCCCCATGTCGAAAGGGACTAGTTGAGGTGCATTCTTGCGCCTCGTGTTGGAAGGGACCTACTGAGGTGCAATATTGCACTCCATGTTGAAAGGGACTCGTTGAGTTGCATTCTTGCGCCTCGTGTTGGAAGGGACCTAGTGAGGTGCATTATTGCACCCCATGTTGAAAGGGACTATTTGAGGTGCATTCTTGCGCCTCGTGTTGGAAGGGACCTAGTGAGGTGCATTATTGCACCCCATGTTGAAGGGACTAGTTCAGGTGCATTCTTGCGCCTCATGTTGGAAAGTACCTAGTAAGGTGCAATCCTGCGCCCCGTGTTGAAAGGGACCTGTTGAGGTGCATTGTTGCTCATCGTGTTGGAAGGGACCTAGTGAGGTGCATTCTTGCGCCCCATGTTGAAAGGGTCTTGTTGAGGTGCATTCTTGGGCCTCGTGTTGGAAGGGACCTAGTGAGCAACATTCTTGCGCCCCATGTTGAAAGGAACTTGTTGAGGTGCATTCTTGCAACTCGTGTTGGAAGGGACTTGTTGAGGTGCATTCTTGCGCCTCATGTTGGAAGGGACCTAGTGAGGTGCATTCTTGCGCCCCAAGTTGAAAGGAACTTTTTGAGGTGCATTCTTGCGCCTCGTGTTGGAAGGGACCTAGTGAGGTGCATTCTTGCGCCCCATGTTGAAAAGGTCTTGTTGAGGTGCATTCTTGGGCCTCGTGTTGGAAGGGACCTAGTGAGCAACATTCTTGAGCCTCATGTTGAAAGGGGCTTGTTGAGGTGCATTGTTGCGCCTCATGTTCGAAAGGGGCTAGTTGACTTGCATTCTTGCGCCTCATGTTCGAAAGGGGCTTGTTGAGGTTCATTCTTGCGCCTCATGTTGGAAGGGACCCAGTGAGGTGCATTCTTGCACCCCATGTTGAAAGGGGCTTGTTGAGGTGTATTCTTGCACCTCGTGTTGGAAGGGACCTAGTGAGGTGCATTTTTGCGCCTAGTGTTGGAAGGGACCTAGTGAGGTGCATTCTTGCGCCTCATGTTCAAAAGGGGCTTGTTGAGGTTCATTCTTGTGCCTCGTGTTGGAAGGGACCTAGTGAGGTGCATTGTTGCGCCCCATGTTGAAAGGGGCTTGTTGAGGTGCATTCTAGCACCTCGTTGTTGGAAGGGACTTGTTGAGGTGCATTCTTGCGCCTTGTATTGGAAGGGACCTAGTGAGGTGCATTCTTGCGCCCCATGTTGAAAGGGACTTGTTGAGGTGCATTCTAGCAACTCGTGTTGGAAGGGACTTGTTGAGGTGCATTCTTGCCCTTCGTGTTGGAAGGGACCTAGTGAGGTGCATTTTTGCGCCTAGTGTTGGAAGGGACCTAGTGAGGTGCATTCTTGCGCCTCATGTTCAAAAGGGGCTTGTTGAGGTTCATTCTTGTGCCTCGTGTTGCAAGGGACCTAGTGAGGTGCATTGTTGCGCCCCATGTTGAAAGGGGCTTGTTGAGGTGCATTCTAGCAACTCGTGTTGGAAGGGACTAGTTGAGGTGCATTCTTGCACCTCGTGTTGGAAGGGGCTCTTTGAGATGCATTCTTGCGCCCCATGTTGAAAGGGACTTGTTGAGGTGCATTCTAGCAACTCGTGTTGGAAGGGACTTGTTGAGGTGCATTCTTGCCCTTTGTGTTGGAAGGGACCTAGTGAGGTGCATTCTTGCGCCCCATGTTGAAAGGGACTTGTTGAGGTGCATTCTTGCGCCTCGTGTTGGAAGGGACCTAGTGAAGTGCATTCTTGCACCTCATGTTCGAAAGGGGCTTGTTGAGGTTCATTCTTGCGCCTCGTGTTGGGAGGGACCAAGTGAGGTGCATTCTTGCGCCTAGTGTTGAAAGGGACCTAGTGAGGTGCATTCTAGCAACTCGTGTTGGAAGGGACTTGTTGAGGTTCATTCTTGCGCCTCGTGTTGTAAGGGACCTTGTGAGGTGCATTCTTGCACCCCATGTTGAAAGAGACTTGTTGAGGTGCATTCTTGCAACTCGTGTTGGAAGGGACTTGTTGAGGTGCATTCTTGCGCCTCATGTTGGAAGGGACCTAGTGAGGTGCATTCTTGCGCCCCATGTTGAAAGGAACTTTTTGAGGTGCATTCTTGCACCTCATGTTGGAAGGGACTTGTTGAGGTGCACTCTTACGCCTCGTGTTGGAAGGGACCTGGTGAGGTGCATTCTTGCGCCCCATGTTGAAAGGGGCTTGTTGAGGTGCATTCTTGCGCCTCGTGTTGGAAGGTACCTAGTGAGGTGCATTCTTGCACCCCCATGTTGAAAGGGACTTGTTGAGGTACATTCTTGCACCTCGTGTTGGAAGGGGCCTAGTGAGGTGCATTCTTGCGCCTAGTGTTGGAAGGGACCTAGTGAGGTGCATTCTTGCGCCTCATGTTCGAAAGGGGGTTGTTGAGGTTCATTCTTGTGCCTCGTGTTGGAAGGGACCTAGTGAGGTGCATTCTTGCACCTCGTGTTTGAAGGGGCTCTTTGAGATGCATTCTTGCACCCCATGTTGAAAGGGACTTGTTGAGGTGCATTCTTGCACCTCATGTTGAAATGGGATTGTTGAGATTCATTCTTGCGCCCAATGTTGGAAGGGGCTCGTTGAGGTGCATTCTTTTGCCTTGTGTTGGAAGGTGCTCGTTGAGGTGCATTCTTGCACCCCATGTTTTCAGGGACCTGTTGAGGTGCATTCTTGCGCCTCGTGTTGGAAGGGACTTGCTGAAGTGCATTCCTGCGCCTCGTGTTGGAAGGGGCTCGTTGAGGTGCATATGTGCGCCCCATGTTGTAAGGGACTTAGTGAGTTGCATTCATGAGCCTCATATTGGACGTGGCTGACTGAGGTGCATTTCTGACTCTGGATTGGTGTGGTGGTGTCTCTTCAGGGTCCAGTGGGGACCAGCAGCCCCTCAGATGGATGCTTGTCCTCAGACACTCTGAAGCGTACCTTCATCAGACCCCTCCTGCCCAATACACCAGAGAGCTGTGTGTCTCACCGCACAGACATCACACAGTGGTCGTTAAGGGTAGCACCTCTTACCCTACCCCTGCCACTGCCCTTTCTAACCCTGGTCTCAGGGGTCATAAACAAAGTGGCAACAAAAGCCCAGTTTATTACTTGTAACTTACACACCTTTCTATTACACCAGCCCCATCAGCAGCAAACACCAATCTGTCAGCGACTGAGGATGGGAAGCGTGGGCATTCATGTGATGTATTAGAAGAAGAAGGTTATGTTGTTCCTCAAGAGTGTACGAGCAAGGGAAATTGACACCACCCTGAACGTTTGGGTTCAGAGTTGGGAGTCCATTTATTGGATTGTAATGCCCTCACACACCCAATCGGGTGTCATGCTTCGTCATCTGGGCTGCTCCTCGTCGGGTCGGCGGTGCAATACCCAACGGGCTCCCTGTAGTAGGGGCACTTTGGCGGAGATCTTTTTCCAATAGCCGTATGGTGAAGTGGGGGTGAGGGGCCAGAACTGTGTAGATATATGTGTGTGATTTAAAATAAGGTTCGGAGTATCCGTGAAGACAATTTTTAATCAGTGGGTCTCCTACCCTAGTTAAAAATATAAACAATGCGGTGCTTGGCTAAGTATTATGTCTTAGGTCTAAGCGTCGCTATTGGTGCAAATGAGGTCAACATGTTTCTCGCTCACTGTAAAAGTCTACATGCGATTCATCAGGACCTATATTGTGGAAACTATCTACACTTAAAATTGGCGACGTGGCAACATACTCACATCAACCAGGTAACTACCTAAATCGTGTACCTGTCAGACCTGGTCCTACCTGTGTGGAAGAAAGAGTCTTACAAAAGGGTCTGGGCTTCGTCCCCACTCCCAAGGTGGACCAGTTCCAACAATTATGTGAATTACAACAATTCTTCCGCAAAGTATGCCTCAGGGCCTTCTTTGACAATAAACCCCACCTACAAGTAAATGACTCAGGACTACACAATCCCTCCACTTTCACCCCCACCAGCGGCATGATATCACATGAGGTGGCGACCTTTGAACAGGCAGTCCTGAAGGTCACACAGGCAACCACCAACCTGGGACATTTTTGCAATATCCCTAGGGGTGAACTGATGGCCGTTGAGACGCTGGCAAACGACCCCACAATAACTATAAAACAAGCAGACAAAGTGGGTGCCACTGTCATCATGGCTACCCTGGATTACGAGACTGAATGCCTAAGACAGCTGAGCAATAGAAAATACTATACACCAATTGCCAGCAGTCCACTGGAAAGGTTGACAAAGACTATCTCGGCTCTAGTCTTCTCCGCAGAGACCCAAGGGTGGGTTAGTAAAAAGGAAGCCTCCTTCCTAATTAAACAAGAACCTCGGACCCCTTATTTCTATGTACTACCTAAGATCCATAAGGGGACCACCCCGGTACCGGGTAGACCAATTGTTTCAGGGATCGATTCCATACTGGAACCGCTGTCACAATTCTGTGACCACTTCCTGCAACCCCTGGTAAAGCTGATTCCTTCCTATATCCAGGACACCACGGACGTACTCCGTCTATTAGACGAGTTTCAACCCACTAATGACATCGACTTCCTCATCACGCTAGATGTGGAAGCGCTCTATACTAACATCCCTCAGAGAGCCACTCTAGACGTGATAGAGGAGGAATTGAGTTCAGTAACATGGGAATCTCCTACACCTCGCAGTTTCATTATGGAATGCGCTACCCTAGCTCTCACCGAAAACTTTTTCGAGTTTAAAGGCCAGCTCTATCATCAAACTCAAGGTACTTCCATGGGAAGTACCTTCGCTCCCAGCTTAGCCTGTTTATACATGGCGGCCTTTGAGGGTAAGCTGATTTTCCATAAATCCAACCCATACCAGTCAAACATACGGTTGTGGAAAAGGTTCATAGATGATATCCTCATCTTCTGGACAGGTGACTCACAGTCCTACACTGCAGCTGCAACAGCTCTACTGTAGGCACATTAACCCACCAAGCTATCTAACTATAGGAGCAAGTGACCTGCAGATCAAACTCAGATATCTGCAGCAGAGGCTCAGCCCTATGAGCTATATAAATAGAGTTGAAGCCTGAAAATACCAGGTTCCACTATTCTGTTGTATATGATCACCTTAATGATCAATTATCCACTTATTTAAAACTATTTTTAGACATGACGCAAAGAAGAACAAACGGGCAGAGCGACGGCGGGCTATGAAAGCCGCACCTCACTGTTTCGTTCCTTGTGTGTCAATATTTCGAATAATCAATACAAGTGTGCACAACAAATCCTGCACCTGCCGTCGTTAGGCGCACTGCAATGCAGATCAAGAATCTTGAGTATTTGGAATGGTGCACCACTGAGCTTCTCTTCCAA
The DNA here is from genome assembly GCA_963921515.1 of Calotriton arnoldi. Classification (NCBI taxonomy): domain Eukaryota; kingdom Metazoa; phylum Chordata; class Amphibia; order Caudata; family Salamandridae; genus Calotriton; species Calotriton arnoldi. The sequence continues at coordinate 1,589,752 of CAWUFW010001404.1, read as the reverse complement.
AGTATGATAGTACAAAATATACGGACAAGTGTTCCTTTCAGGTTTCTCCATTATTAGAAAAGATCAGAGTTTTTGCATCAACGTACACACTCCAGCCAACGCGTTTCGTTCAAACTCCAGCTAACGCGTTTCGTTCAAATGTCATTGAACTTCATCAGGGCTTTTAAAGTAATACATACGTCAAATGTTCAAATTGAGTAGCAAGGGTAATAACAAGGCACGTGTAACTTGGGTTACATCTCCATACATTCATATGTCATGACCGGAGCTGGTGAATTTCAATACGAAACAGCTCCACGTCAGGGCTCCGGGTATATTAGCCCGTCATCAATACCGTAGCAGCGCGGCGGTACGCCTAGTCTCCGGCCAGTTAGTAATCGACCGGAGACTAGGCGTACCGCCGCGCTGCTACGGTATTGAAATTCACCAGCTCTGGTCATGACATATGAATGTATGGAGATGTAACCCAAGTTACACGTGCCTTGTTATTACTCTCGCTACTCAATTTGGACATTTGACCTATGTATTACTTTAAAAGCCCTGATGAAGTTTAATGGCATTTGAACGAAATGCGTTGGCTGGAGTGTGTACGTTGATGCAAAAACTCTGATCTTTTCTAATAAAGGAGAAACCTGAAAGGAACACTTGTCCGTATATTCTGTACTATCATACTTTGGAAGAGAAGCTCAGTGGTGCACCATTCCAAATACTCAAGCTACATGACGCAAAGAATACTTGTCTAATTTTGAAGGGCGTCCTTTGCTCCATTTTTACCACTTTCTAAACTGTAGTTTATATAAGAAAATGGGGTGTGCCTTTTAAACAAACAGCTTTTGTGTAGCACATTTAAAGTGAAGTATCATTAAGTAGGTAAAAGCAGATGTTACTATTACTATACTCGGTGGTACTGATTTTATCTACCTCCAAAGGATGACAAGTGGAGCTGGCCCCTATAGTATCCAAAGTTGTGAACCTGCAGGTGGTAGCAGATGAATTAACCATGTAAGCTATCTTACTAGGAAGAGGGGCTTGATTCAACTTCCTACTGGGATGTATTGTGCCAAATTAAGTACTGTCAGTACCTCAACAGTGAGATTTTATGCCCACTGAAAGTCAGAACAAATGTGCTTCGTGAGATCTCTGTAGATGTCTGTGTACAGCTCTATGGAATGGGTGTTGAGTAAGTTATTCATTCCTAGACTTCCATTTGCATTCAGGTTCGTGTAGTAGATGGAGACACCTGGACTACTTACTGGTAATCTACATTACTTCAAGACATAGTTTTCCTAATCACACTCCTTACAATAATGAGCTCTGTCGAAAATAGGGTACAGATTTCCCCCATACCTATAAACAAAAGGAAAGGTCCTGCATTTACCAATATGGCGCCCACTACAACTTCCTGTGTCATGACCTATAAAAGTGGGGATGACCCATAGTACCTCCTGATTCCTAAGCCAGAAAAGATGACAAAAATTGCAATATAAAATATCCTATGTAGGTAGGAATGTCGAGCTCTTCCTCCCTTTCAATCCCCGTCCTCCGGGAGAGAGGATGCTCAAATAGGACTGTGACGAGGAAGTCTGTGATTTATGACACAGAGTAATAAAGATTACTGTTGAGTAATCCAGGCATTACTTGCCTCATCCATCCTTTTTTAAAAAGACAAAGTGTGCCAAGCCGACCGTACCAAATAAAGAATCCACTTTACGAAAGTAAGCCATTCTTTCTAGATAAATGGAATTGGCCCGATGTAGATCCAAAGAATGTCTAAAACCTCCTGCTCCAAAGATGGAGAGGCATGAAAGGATCAACCTGCAGAATATTCCAAACAAGAGGCAGATCCAAAGACGGGACATGAGAGAGAATAACTGGTCTCTTTACAAAAGCTCAAAAGAAGACAAGACGCCTGATTATCAAAGGATAAAATGCAGTCCCCCTTTAATTGCTCTAACGGTCACCCACTGACTACGAAGAGTAGATACAGGAAGACCCAAAAAAAATCCATCTCAATCAAACTCCAAGATCTTCTTACCCATACAAGATCAAGGAGAAACCCCTCCAGGTGCACACAAACAGCTAAAGTTTCTCCAGTGTCTGGCAAATAGGTGTTAAGTACTCTGCCTCCTGGAATTGTGGATGGGTTGTGCTACTTCTGAAGAACAACCCAAGGCTTATAGCCTTTCGATTTCCAACCCCCAGGGATATGAGGTGAAGGGACCCCTCTGATAGCAGAGGGAAGCGATCAGGGGAGAAAGATGAACAATAAATATCTATGGAGGCCAACTGCTGCAACTGAGGAAACCATGACCTGCAACACCAGGCTAGGGCTATCAAAAGAACATCTACCATCTCATCCCTGATCATGCAAGTACTCATTTCAGCAAAAGAAGATACAGAATAGGATAAAGAATTACTTTTGGCCACTCGATGCTTATGGCATCCATCCCACAAGCATGAGAACAAGCCTGCAGAGAGCAAAATCCCTCAGGACAGAATTCTCCTGGGATGCGAACAGATCCAGCCATGGTGGTCAAAACCTTATCTGAATCTTCTGAAAGAAAAGACGGCAAAGGGTCATAGTCAAAGAGGACAGGATCATAAGACTCAACCAGTCTACATCCATTCTTTGTTCCCGGGAGGTAGACTGCCGCAAGACAAAGAAGACTGTTCTCTGCCCAGGTCATTATCAACTCTGCCACATGACCCAGACTGGCAACCATGCAACTGCCCAAATTATTCAAATAAGACCTTGCGACCTTGTTGTCTGTGCAGATCTGCATTGCATGATCTTTGAGAAGGGGAGCAACGGATAACAGGACTTTGCAAAGAGTAACTAGCGCCTGCAAACTGGAGGAAACACCTGGTTCTCTGATCGGCCAGGGACTCTGGGCTGACTGATCTTCCAAAATGGCTTCCCAACCACTGAAGCTGGCATCTGAGGTCACAACCAAAGGAAGAGAGGAAGGAAGAGGAGGGTACAAAGGAATTCCACTGGCCAGAAGGAAAGGACCCAGCCACACTGCAGTTTCCTCAATGCACTTCGAGAGATAGGCACCAGCCTGTGGTATTCCTTTGGTTTGCATCACAGTGGGACAAGAGATTGATCAGAAGTGAATAGATATATAGGTGCGATCAAAGACCAACACCAAGGCTGCCACCATGTCCCCCTTGACCCTCAGCCATTGGCTCACCTGGGCCTTTCGACACTGGAGAAAAGATCTGAGGCATGACATCAATTTCTCTTGTCCGTCCTGAACAATGTTCCTATAAAGAGCGGACTGTACAGAGGCACTAGGTGATATTTTGTTCTATTCCCAAAAAATCTGCGCTTCTCCAGAGTTCTGCAGACTGTGTGAACTGCTTCCACACCCTTATAAAAATGGGAAGCACAAATTAACCAGTCAAGCAAGTAATTGAACACTGATAATTCTTCAGCATGCAAAATACCGGCCAGAGGAAGCTAGAATTTTTGTGAAAACTCTTGATGAAGATTCCAGGCCAAATGGAAGCTCTCTGAAATGGAGATGCTGGCCGGGAGCAAAAAACTTTAGGTATTTTTGGGAACTGTGGTGTACATGAATGTGGAGATATGCGTCTAAAAGATGCAAAGGTGCTAGAAACATTCCTGGGGTCACTAAAGGACTAATGCTCTGGAGGATGACCGTTTTGAATCTCTGATATGGGAGGATCAAATTCACTTTCTTTAAATACACACCCGGACAAAAGTCCCCTGGCCCTTATTGCACTAGCAAGAGTAAGAAATAGCGTGCCTGGCATATTCCCTCCTCTGTAACCTGAACTACTGCTCCTTTGTTTAACAAGTCTTGGATCCCCTTTTTAGGAATCGCCTAGCGTTGCAGCGCATGCGCTGCTCGCTCTGTGAGACCTCTTGTAATCGAGGAGATTTTGGAAGTGGAGTGGAAGCTCCGCCCATGCTTTTTATTGGCGCGCGTCACACTTCATGGTAAACGCTCGCTTTCTATTTGAAGTGAGGCTTGTTTGTTCCCTCCCTGTCTCCTTTTCGGCTCGCCCATCCGGACTGGATTGTGCACTCGCGGCGTGACATGGTGGGATTTATATGTTGGTTCAGTACTATTTTATACAGACACTGTTCGGGACAATGGCAGCTACGCTGCATTTTCCGGTATGTGACTTGTTACATTTCACGGCGTTTTCACTTTAACAATGCGCGGCGTTCATTGTCTGTTATGTGACTTCTTAGATGTTTATGGCGCTTCCACTTTAACAAACAGCGGCGCTTTGTTCTTCGATATGGTACTTCTTAAATTTTCACTGCGCTTTCACTTTAACAAGCCGCGGCGTTCATTGTTTGGTATGTGACTTCCTAGATCTCCATGCCGCATTCACTTTAACAAACAGCGGCGCTGCGGGACAATGGAGACCGGGTTGACTTCTGGATGTCGGACTTCACTGTCGCCGCCCGGCGGGCTCTTGCCCTTTCCCTGAATTCGGTGCAATTTGTGTGCACTACTACTTGTTCTGTCTCTTCCTGTTGGTCCTGTGCGCGAGGAGGCCTTGAGCCATCCAGCCAGCGGGCGCCGGAAACCCTGCACGAATTGCAGCTGGAGCTCGTGCAGAAGAAGCCCGGCCAAGGACAGTGAGCTGTGTGTGAGCGCGGACCGCCTCCCAAAAATAGACACAGCCCGCTGATCTGTCGGGAAGTCAGCACACTTTAAGCACGGCACGTGATAGGCCAGAAGGGCTGGGGACGAGTCTGTCGCGTATCAAACCGGTGCCCCAGAAAGACTAGCTGCGCGGACTCAGTCATGTTCAAAGGGTTTGTGGGTAGGTTTGTAGAGGGCGTGATTTCCGATTTGAAGTCAAGTGGGAATTATTAACCTGTGACATTGATGATTTCACCGCCCCGCTGGTGTTTATTTTGGGGACGCCTTGGGTCATGATGGTTAAATAAACCGGTTTTAAATGTACACTAAACCATTCCCACAGAAGTGTTTTGTGGCCCTAAAATTGAAACAGGTGGAGGGTCAGACTTGCAGCAGCGCCTACCATCACCGATGGAGGGGGGTTGGGAATGCCCCTCTGCTGGATAATACCGAGGGGGTGTGTCTAGGTGGCCTTACCCCACGCTCAGAACCCGAGGGCAACAGCTGGCCACCGCCCCAGGGGGGGGGGGTAGAGATTTACTTCTGTACCGTGTATAGCGCTTCTCGTCGGACAGCGCCTCTCTCCTGACGAACCACGTCTTTGTAGCTCGCTTCCAGTGAGTATCGTTCTCTGTGCTGGCCCGGGGTTGCCGAGACCGCGACCCAGCTGCCCTTCCTGTTTGGGCTCTGGTGACCGGTTTCTCGGAAGGGTCTTCTCCTTCTTGGCAGGGTAACCTCCATGCACAGAGGAACCGGTCAGTCCGTGCCAGGCCAGGCCTTGTCAGCGACAAAGACGTTAATGTTCTCGCACGCATCCTGAAAGGGGAAGAGGTGGTTGGGAGGGGGCGGGGGTCTCATAAATTGGTGCACTTTCACTCGGTGGGTGTGAGTCTTGCACAGTCTCGTGCCACGCGCAATGACGCCAGTGTATTTAATGGAGTTACAGGTTTTGGCACGGTCTCATCCAGTGAGCGTGCCACCCTCACACTTTTGGCGTGAGTCTTACACGCTAATGAACAGCCTCACTAGGCAGATATGGGTCTCACAATGAGGCATAGACCCACTCCAGCCGCTGTGAAACTATACTTTTTAACGGAGCTGCACATGTTGGCGGAATCAAACTGCGTGTTTAGTCTCCCATCTCTGTGCACTGAGTGTACGCGTGTCTCATGCTTGGTTTATGTCTCTCTCCACGCTTGGTCACCCTGTAGACTCTAATGTAGTTGTACACGTTGAGGTTTTGTCACTCAGTGGATGTGTTGTTCACTATTTGGAGCACAGCCTCACTATACTGTTGAGAGTCTGTGTGACTGTTGCATTCTGTCGGACACTATGCATAATGGTCTCTCACAACAGCTCCTTCTCACACCTTAGTGCACGCCCTCGTTCAGAATGTGTAGGCCTTACAGTGACGCGCACGCAGTCGCACTCCAGCTTCAGCCATCCCAATGACTTTAAGAGTGGCACATTCATCAGACGGTGTCACTCAGCTCGTGCGTGTTTTACACAACGGCACACAGTTTCACTCTACCCTCCATCATGCCATGTATTGTAATAAAGTCAGACGCGGAACGAGCAGTCTCTCTCACTGTGTATGTCCTCTCACAACATAATTCAGCTGGGGTATAGGCCTCTCACTAGTGCGATGTCTCACTGAAGTTGCAGTCATCCTCTGTACTTCAGTGATGTGGCACACAGTGAAGCAGCCGCTCACTCACTTTTTGTTTAGGCTTATAGTCTCACACCTCGTGCACAGCCCTGTTTCAGCGGTGGTAATCTCACATTTGAGCAGATCTCACTACAGCCTCCGCCATTCCGCTATCTTTAATTGAGTGACACACAGTGACTCCCTTCTGGTTTAATTTAACACCAGTACTGTGAAGCCTGGCTCTTGTGTGTGGGCTTAGTCCAGCCTAAAGTACCCCGTGAAGTGTTGGTGTCTAAGGAGCCCACCCCGTGCACACAGTTGGGCACAGAGGCAACAGAACATCCGTGTCAGACCACATCCCACCCTCACATGGACGAAACGCTGCCCAAACCGGAGTGTAACACCTCAGCAGTGCAATGCACTTTTTTGGACACCCCTACTCACTACAGACATCCGAAGGCGCTAGTTAAAGGACACACCACACCCACAGAGGAAACACAGTCGTGTCAATAAACAAGCATTTGCAATGCAATAGGTCTCGCATTTATGCAAGTTTAAGCTATTGGCATTGTAAATGACAATGCCTTTTATTTATGTTTTAAAAACAAAAACAAAAATAAAAGGCATTGTTATTTGCAATGTCAATAGCTCAAACTCACGTAAATGCGAGACCTATTGCATTGCAAATGCTTGTTTAACCAATGATGATGGGTTGGGCATCAAGGAGTCAGAGTATTGACAAGAAAGTCCTTCAGAAATCTATAGATCTCCTTTTCCACTATTTGTGGAACCCAAGTGTTCGATATTGAGGTTTGCCAGATGGTGAAGAAATTCAAAAGTCTCCCTTCTACTTCACAGCATAGTCGGGACTTTGAACCGGCTTGAGGGGCTGAAGGGGAGGTGTTGGTTTGCTTCCAGGATATGTCAGGAAGGGAAGTGTCCAGGCCACAACCCTTTTCTCAAAGGTGCTGACTAGGGCTTCTTGAAGTAGAAGCTTGAGGACCAAAGGCTAATAAAAAACCAAGGGGCATATTAGCAAGACCGGCGATAAAATTATCGCCGGTCTTGCTAAAATGCCCCCAAAGCTTTTACCCCTTGGAGGCTGACAAACTGGGCAAAGCAATTTTCGGTCTTCTGCAGATTTTTTCACAGGATCCTACAGCTGAGGATCAAACAGCTTTGAGATGACTTAGTAAAGTCTTCTGAGAATTCTCAGCCCTCCACGTTCTCAACCAGATATGATGCCTCGCTGAGATAGTTGATCCTGCTGCTGAGGGTGCCACAGACAAACCATCAAAAGAGGCACCCAACAGGAACCTCACTTGTTGTTCCATCATGGAAAGGTGAGAAGTACAGTCTTCCCTTGCTGAATATCACCTGCTAATGACTAGAAATAACACAAAAGGGATCGAGCAGCGTAGGGGGCATAAGCGCCTGTCCTCAGGACAAAATTCACTGCTGCATAAGATCTTTGAAGAGCCCCTTCAATTTTCTTGCCTGTTGCACCAGTGGGCTAGCCTCCCTGGAGAGTCTTGCTCCTTGTGTAGACAGCCTTGCCATTAGTGAATCCACCTGCACTGATGCAAGAAAGTGTTCTTGGAATCCTCTAGGATATCCCTTGGATAGGAACCTTGGGAAACTGGAGTTCTCAACATCAGACCATTCGCGTGAGAGCTCATCTGATGACCTCAGGCACAGGAAACAAATGAGGCTCTTTACACCTGTACTGAGAATAGAAGTCCTCTTGTGTCTCCTCCACTGCTGGTTCTGAAAGAGATACTGGACCACTTCTGATAACTCGGCCCCTTCTTCCCCAGATGAGTCAGACTGCAGATGCCCCCTTTTACTGCAGGGCTTCCTTCGCTCCATGCCCTAAACACCAAGAGACGGGCTTGCAGTATGCTGAAGCAACAAAGAAGCAGTTCACCATAGTCGGGCTTTCTCAACGAACAGCAAGCGCCTCCCGCTTTGTCATTTCTATAGCTACCTGACCACTCATCAATGCTGAGTTATTGTAGGACCAGCACCTTCACTAAACCCAGCGTGCCCCACAATAACCTTTAAGCAGACACCGGACCCTGGAGATCCAGGACTCAAACCCATCTCCACTATATGATTCACCCTGCAGGGCACCCCCAATCTCTCTGCGGAAGCGGCGCTGTGCTCCGGGGTTGCCGATAGAAGTCCCGATCAATGAACCCATCATCCAGGGACAGGTACCAGGGATCCGCCGACGTAGGTTCTAAAAATAGAATTCCTATAAAGTTATTAGAGGCCTCTAGTGCAGACCTTGGAATAATGTCCAAATAACCATCAGGCAGGTGGCTGGGGCAGGACTCTCAGCCTTCATTACAAACAATACATTGGAAGAACACTTACTGATTAAAAGTGGATCTGCCACTTTTTCTAATAGCAAGAAGATGAAGTGCTAAAGTTCAGCCACCTTTATTAGTGATGACACATAAAGTGGTCTTGGGAGGCCATATTGGTAGGGTCTGGACCTTTCCTTTCATTTTCAAATCCGGCGAAATCTGTACCGTGTTAGACGGAGCTCATTGTCATAAGGTGGGGCGCAGTAGACAGACGAGGCAGGTAATGCAGAGCACTCTGCTAATTTGTGGCCATCCAACATCTCTTTGTCAGAGATGCCTTGAAATGGTGCACCTGGCTGTGTGACAAAGGACTAGCCTGATACCCAACTATAGTCATGAAACACAGCTACTGCTGAGAGCAACGCTTTCTCCCCACAATCTGGCTGTGTGTTTTTAGGTTCTACACATGTCCAACCACCAGGTGGTGCGGTGGAGAGAAATCACAACATTCCATTCACGAGTTGGCTTAACTGCTAGGGCGGCCGACCTCGAATCTGGGAAACCGGGTTCGAGTCTCGGCAAGGACGTGCAACATCCTGTGATTCTCTGCAAATCACTTAATCTCCCCATGCCTAACAAAAATGAATGTGTCCTCATGTAATGCAACTGGTGCTTGTGTAAAGCGCTCTGATACCCGATACCTTCAGGTCAAGTTTGCGCTATATAAAACTCCGTAAAAAATAAATACAAAAACATTAAAAAAACTTACCAGGTATTTTACTTCCAACTAAGTGAATTGCATTCAGAAGGATCCTCCTGCTAAGGGTACTGTATTAACTAGAATAAGTTATTTTCCTATTCAACTCCCAGAATACATTAGTGTTTTTTTTTCAATTCTAAGCCCAAGACTGAAACCTGGGATTTCTGCTGACAGGGAGCCATATGGTAACCTTGAATGATTGAAGTATTTATCAGAACACATTCAGCACATGGGCATCTTGATGCTAGAACTGATTGAACTTCTGAGTGAGGGTGGAGGAGCAGCAAAGAGCCATCCAAAGAGGTGGGTTTTAGGGCTCTGTTAAAGGAGGTCTGATTACTGATCCAACAAAGGGAAAATGGTAATGTGATCCAACGTTTAGGTGTCAACGCTGAAAAGGTTCTGCCTTCTAGACATAACTACCTGAAATGAGGAATCACAGCCATCTAATAGGAAGCTGAGCAAAATGAAGCAGAGGGCGGTTAATGTGAGATTTGGGCCTGGAAGGCTGGAGCTCCTTTGGCATGAAGTGCTCGATGAACTAGGCATAGTGTCACTACCACTAATGCTGTCCACAGTTGCAGAATAACAGGAAGGACCTTCGTAAGGCCTTTAATTGTAAGAAGCAGGCCGAAACGACTGCGCTGACCAGCTGTTCCAGGAGGAGCTCCTTGTCGAAACTGAACTGAGATTCTTAACTAGACCTGCAGGGGGAGGCGATGTCAGGAGAGGGTGTGCACTACACCAGCTAGGACAGAATATGCCATTCTACAGGTCATTGGAGCAGAATATTAGCACCTCCGTTTAGTCTGCACTGACTTTCATCATGATTTTACTCATCCAGTATGGTATGGCCAAAAAGCACAATGGGAGCGGGTGTTGAATCTCGAAGTCTGAAGATCAGCTGAGTATCATCATCGTAGGACATGTAGTCCAGATCAAAGGACTTCATGATGTCAATCTGAGGCCTCATATATGTATTAAACTCACAGGAGCCTATGATGATCCTTAGGGATTTCTGCTTGTAGTAGGACACGCTCAGACAAAAATAATGAGAACCAGGCAAGAGGCAAACAGCCAATTAAGAGGCAGTGATTAACCGTATCAAAAGCTGCCGAGAGATCCAATAAGGTAAGTCGCGTGGCAGACCTCATCTAGGTTGCTTCGCAGATTATCTAGTTCTGGCGAAAGCGCTGTCTCAGAACCCATCCTAGGGGGAAATCCTGTATGCGCATCACAAGTTATGAAACAAAATTAAGACACTCGACAGTCCCTTACTTCCAAATATACTAACAGCAAAGAAAGGGTAGTGAGAAGGTGGTGATCAGCAACGTCCTTCAGGGAAGAGCGAAGGTGATTGGATGTTTAGCAGCAGGACTCCAATACCCTTGCTTTGCTGGAAACACTTGCCTCTCCATGTCAGAGTGGGCATTATGATGCAACTGAGCTGGCAGTCCAGCAGTGGACGGTCCTCAGTAAATAGGCAAAGAGCTGATCTACTCTGGAGCCAGCTGAGGTTCCACAGTAGAAAACCCAGCAGTCAGCTCCTCTCTAAATAAGGCAAGGGAACCAAAAGGTGAGCGGACGGGGCATCCCCCGATTTTTGGTGGCTGTCCCATTATGGGAAAAAATTATCTCAGGGTGCTTAAATGCTGTATAATAGTGATGTAAACGCTTGTTGATGACGATTTTGCCATATTGAGAGTTGATAAATAAATCTCTAACCAAATAAAAGACACAATATTCTGATGATGCAGAAAATCATGACCACCATTAAAAGTAGGAAACAGCTGACAGACTGGCCATTTACCTTACCAGGAAAATGACCAGTCCACCCACTGTATCAAAGGCCTTAGGGCTGATCCCCTGCTGTCTCTGTATTACTTCACTGAATATAACATATATAATATGTTTCCTTACTAGCCGAACTAAAGACAAATGTTTTCAAAAGCCTTGTGGTGCATGGTATGCCCCCTAAATATCAAAGCTAGAATATCGAGGTATACGGTTATCTAGGACAAAATATTAAATCCAAAATATCGAAAGATAAGTAACAATAGATTTTCTATACCTAACTCCACATATACGTAACTTCCCCTACATTCGTTTACTTCAGTAGTACAATCGTTGTGCAGCACAGCATCTGCGCCGCAATGCCTGATACTTATCTGCCACGTACAGGGAGAGGGTAAAATTCACAGCTCATTTTCATGGTGGGCAGGGCTGTGCTAGAGGGACATCCTGCCTGGGCTGCTCGAGAAGTCACAGCAGTCATCTCCATAGCCAAGGTTTCAGATTGCTATGTGTCACATTTTCACAATGTCTGTAATTATGAGTGACATTCCGACGACTATGAGTGACACTTTCTCGCGAGCAAAAGTCAAGTAAAGAAGGCCAGGGAACCATATACATATCAGAAATTACATCATTTTAGCAACGTAACAGCGCCAGCAAAATACATTTTTCTAGCAAGTCCGTGCAAACACTACAGTAGGAGATCATGACTTACTTCTGCGAGGCGAGCCAGAGCCATGGCAAGAGGCGGGCCCCCCCGGTCTGCTACGAATGGAGACAGGCCCGCGGCAACCAACGCCACCACCCTGTATTCTGGCAAACAACTGGTTCTGGTGACACTGGGCTACTGAATCACTCCTGCGGCCCGGGCCTCCGTGGTTTACATTGGGGACTGAAACAACTAGTTACCAAATGCTGCTGGCTACAAAGCAAAGGAGTGCAACAGGGGGCACTGAGCAGATTTACTTATGAACACCCAGATACGGTATGCAGCCGATGTTACAGATCACCTAAACAAGTCCTTTAATTTGCCCATTGCGCCGGCTGTGCCCAGAGTACGCGCCATGCACAGTGTTTTCACCTCTCGCTAAAATTTTAGGCCATGTCCGACTCGCATAGTGGGACACTAGCAGAGAACGGTACTGGCTCAACTCGTCATCCTCCTGAGCCGCCATAGTAGAAGGCAATGGGCATTGCATGGACAATCACGAAAGGGGGCTGTGTGTGCCATGCCCCCACCATCTCTGAAAAAGGGCGTGTTCCTGCAGAAGTGTCTGCCTATCGGTCACGCAAATCATCAATGATCATTTATGGCACTACTTACTTTGGGTCATCTTTGTTTGGGCTGCAGAAACGTGGGCCGAACTGGGCGGGCGGTAATTCGCACACTGAACAGCAGCCCGGTCCTAAGTTTCAAAATAAAGCCATGGTGAAAGCGGCGAGCTCCCCATTGGTTGCAAACTGAGCAGGTGCATGACGGCACCGGCACTGGTAGGGGTCGGGTCGCATCCTGTGGGCCATGGTATCATGATACTGTCAATTAGTAATTGAAATGGGCGCCATGGCAGGACAAACTGAAAATCTCCTATTAAAGTGAGTCAGACAAACTCACTGAGACTCACACACTGTCTCCGTAGTAGCCATTGGACACTGACAGTGAGTGACTCCCAGAGACGTCAGATTTTTCCTGTGTGGTATCGGGTGCTGTGTTACTTTGTAGCTCAGTATTCAGACAGTTCAGTAAGCTGCTTGACAGCTGAGAGGTGCTATAATGAGTGATTTTTCATTTCAGTGCGGTGGTGCGGACCACCGCACTGAAATGCGTTACTCTAATGCCTGATGCGTGGTACTTGGCAGGGATGCATCTCCAGGATAGCAGGTTCCATGACATTTGTCAACCCTGCTTGGCTTCCCTCATGACAATCATTTTGATGGTGCAGACAGAGCGCAGCAGCTAAGAGACAGACTCCAGGACCATCTCACGGGGAGGCCGGGTGCTACGTTTTTTCTCCAAGACACGCACTTGTGGGGGCCTTGCAGGTCTCCAATTAATTTGCACACTGGGACAGGGGCAGAGACGAGCAGGAAAACAAGACTTTGCCTACAGCACTGTAGTGGCCTGCTAAATTCCGAAGTGTCAGCTAATATTGGGCTCTATGGCAGACAGATATTTCGCTGGGAGACCAGTGGAGTAGGAACACAGGGGCCCCGCAATTATGTTTGCCCCAGGCAGGGCAAAATATTCTGAGCGGCCGGACTGTATCTGTGAATGAGCAGGGGGCCTATCTATCCACACTATGGTGCCTAATGTGGTGTCGCCTTCTAGCTGTTCTTTCACCACGTCATAGCCGCTATACCTGCTGGGATAGCGTGGGCGTGGATTGTGTAACGGGGCACTGGCAGGAGTGGATACACCGCTCTCCCTCTCCCAAATAAAGAGGAAGTTCTACACCAACTTGTGGTCAGAGTCTCATTACGGGGAAGGCTCGGACATTACAGACTGGCGACGAGTCGGAGGACCCCACTGCTTCAGCCTGCTCGGCGCTGCACGCCGCGACCCGCATTGCGCACGAAGTTCGTACGGGACACTGTTCCAGTCAGCGGAGAGGGAGAGCGGCGCCGACGGGGCAGGCTGCTTGTACTTCCTACATCCATCCCTCCTGATGTGCTTCACTTTCAGCTTCCCACGTGTCCAGCCCTCAAGGTACGCCACCAGCCCCTTTGAAATTGCGCGCTCTTTCACTCAGTCCCACAGAGGAGCGCAACGTGTCGGCGGCCATTTTAGAGACACGGTCGGCCATCTTAGGTGCGCGTGGAGGCGAATACACGCATTTTCACTTCTGACTGCCCCTCAGCCACTTTGGTCCTACTAGGGCAACTGCACACATCTCACCCACTACTCCTCTGCCTCCGAGCTGGTCGTTCCTGCAGCGTGTCCTGCGCCTGTTATCACAGTGACACGCACACTTACTTCATTCCTGGTTGTCACCTGAGGCCCCGTCTGCCAGCCTTGACTGTGGAGTGTTTTCTCTTCTCCATGCCTGAATGTCCATCCCCTCTGCAATAAGCCTTCCTGGGGGTACTGGGACTTTCTCCAGGTGGTACTCACCGCCGACGTTCACAGTTGCAGACGGCTGCTTGCTGCGCCTTCTTACTTTGGTGGTCTCCACTTACTAGAGCATACCATCAGCCACAATGTGTGCACAAACCTTCTCGCTGACCAACCCGGTACCTTTCCTCCCGAAGCCAGGAGAGCCAGCCATGAAATGGGCTGATTGGAAGGGTTACTTCCTCAACTACTTGTCTGCCCTGGAGGATGAGGGGGAGGAGGCGTTCTCCAGTAAACGCAGAAAGAAAATTCTATTGCACAATCTAGGGCCGGAAGGGTTGAGAGTGTATGAGGGCATGGTAAAAAAACCGAGAGGCGCAGATGATACAGATGTATTCCAACATGCTTTAGAAGATTTAGACAGTCATTACCAACCAGTTATTTGCACTGCCATAGACAGATACAATTTTTTTCAGAGGAAACAACGTGACTCAGAGACAGTGGAAGACTATGTGGCAGCGCTAAAAAACACTGCCGGTGAATTGCACATTTGGCCATCTTCATGACGATTTAGTACGTGATCAGATCATAATGCACACTGTCAACACCAATGTTCAGGAAAAATTGTGGGTTTGTGGGGAGGCATCCCTTAATGAAATCATAGCCATTGTCAAGAAGGCGGAACTGTCTAAAAGGTGTGCGGTGGCGGCTAAGAAAGTGAAAGTAAACCCACTGTGTGCAAAGTGAGCGACAACAAAGTTTCAAGCGATAAACCGGCCCCCAGTGCAGGGTACAAAAATAGCAGGAGGCCTATAAAGAACTACGCAGGACCCAACAGACATCCTCCTGAAAAGAAGGGTTGTTGCTACAGATGTGGCAGTCAGACGCACATGGCCAATGACCGGCGATGTCCTGCCTTCCATGTAAAATGCTCATTTTGCGGTGTAGTGGGACATTTTGTTAAAGTCTGCAGAAGGAGACCCAGCAGCGCCTCAGTCAAATGTGTCATGTATGAATCTGATGCTGAGGTTGGGGAGGGTGATGTTGAAGATGATTGTATTTTGTGCATTGATGAACATGTTTTGGGTATTGATTGCAATGCTAGGAAAAAGCCCTCCTGTATGTTGACCATTGGGGGTGTAAACATATCTATGGTAGTGGACTCAGGTTCCCCATTCATGATCATCCAGAGGGAGATATGGGAAAGGGAATTTGCCAACACCATAGGGAGCCAACTACACCCCACCGACGTCCATCCCGTTACCTTCACAGGAGAAAGGATCCCCATGGTTGGGTTCCGACAACTTAAGTTTGAATTCAAAGGGAGGGAGACCACTGGCAAACTGTAAGTCGCAGAAAAGGGACCTTCTGTCCTTGGATGGACTGACCAGGGAGCATTACGCATCCAACTCAACCCCAGCGGAGAAACACAAGTACTCATGACAGATAACCCACCCAGGTCCGAAGAAGTGAACCTGAAAGAAGAGTTCCCCGAAGTCTTTGGCGGGACCATTGGGAAGCTTTCAAAATTCACGCACAAGATACTGCTAAAAGATGGCGCCGTACCAGTCAGCCATAAAGTCAGGAATATTCCGTTCAACTGTAGGGAGGCAGTGCAGCTTGAATTGCAGCGTCTGGAAGACAACGGCATCATAGAACCTATCGAAAGCGCCGAATGGTTGGCGCCCTTGGTGGTGGCACGGAAACAAAATGGGAAGGTGCGTCTATGCATAGTCCTTAGAGAATTGAACAAGAACATACTCGTGGACAAATTCCCGCTGCCAAGAATCAACGAATTGTTGGCCCAGACCAAAGGAGTCAAGTGGTTCTCCACAATAGACCTCACAGCGGCGTATCATCAAATATCGCTTCAACCCTCCTGCAGGAAGTTGACCTCCTTCATTACTCCATTCGGCTGCTACAGATTTCGGCGACTGCCATTTGGCCTGGTGTCAGCCGCTGCCGTATTTCAAAAATTAATGCACAAGTTATTCAAAGATAGCAGCGGCGTCTTATATTTCCAAGACGACATACTCGTCATGGGAAAGACCAAAGCGGAGCATGACGACAAACTGAGAGCGGTGTTACGGAAACTGTCAGCAAGCGGTCTTACAGCAGAACTGGAGAAATGCAGATTTGGTCTCCGCACCCACCGTACGTATTTGGGGCACGAGATCGGCGACAAAGGGACTTCTCCGAAGAAAGCAAACGTAGAGGCCATCATGTCTGCGCCCAAGCCACGTAAAAAAGACGAGGTTTGTTCATTTCTGGGGTTAGCAGAATTTTACAGCAAATTTGTCAGGAATTTCGCTACCAAGACACACAGTTTGCGCCAAATCTTGAAGGAAAAGAACGCCTTCAGTTGGACGCCGGAGTCAGCCCAGGAATTTGAAACCATCAAGAAGGACATTTGCGATGCCATTCCCCTGCAAGGTTTCGACAGCTCTGCTCCCAGCATATTGACAACGGACGCCAGCGAGAAGGGATTAGGGGCTGTCCTGTCCCAACGATCCACTGATGGCACGGAAACCACCATAGGTTTCACGTCGCGCTCTCTCGCCCCTAACGAGGAGAAGTTCAGCGTCATCGAAAAAGAAATGCTGGCATCCATCTGGGCCATGGAAAAGTTTCGGCAGTATCTATGGGGTTCCCGGTTTACCCTCAGAACAGACCATAAACCGTTGATTAAGGTCCTCACGTCCAGCGGTCATGCCACGGCTACCCCACGTATTGCCAAGATGACACTCAGACTATTGGATTTCGTCTACGACGTGGAATACTTGCCGGGACAGAAGAACAAAGTGGCGGATTACCTTAGCCGTTCCGCTGCCATGGAGGGGGCGCCAATCCACAGTGACTGGGACGAGTACCAGGTGGCATTCACGACAGAACAAGAGAACATCATCAGTGCACAGGACTGGAAGACAGCCTACGACAAGGACCCTGAACTTTCAAAAGTGAAAACGTTCGTTACACAGGGATGGCCCGAGAAGAGGCACATGAGAGATGACTTCAGGAAGTATTGGGAAGTGCGCGATGAATTGTCCATCAGCGACGATACCATATTTTTACTAAGAGGAGACAAAGTCATTCCCCCGAGGGAGTTAGTGGACCGCATCCTTAGCATAATGCACGAAGGGCATCTGGGAATCGTGAAATCGAAGAGGAGAATGAAACAGTCGTACTGGTGGCCAGCCATTGACAACTATGTGGAGAAGTACGTGAGAGCGTGTGCGCATTGCGCCAACGCGGATAAATCATTGACCATGCTAAGACCCCCTTTGGGTGAGTTCGCCACTCCCACCAACCCCTGGGAGGAATTGTCGGTCGACATTTTGGACCCTATCCTAGACTCTTGGGGGAAACCCAAATATGTTATCGTCCTAGTCGACAGATACTCCAAGTGGCCGGAGGTGGAAATCTGCGAGAAGGTGGACACAGATGCGGTCATTTTGTTTCTCACCAATGCATTCTTGAGGGAAGGAATTCCGAAAATCATTACGTGCGACAATGGTCCCCAGTTTACCTCGGAGAAATGGACGGCCTTCATCAGGAGAAATGGAATCCTGGCTAAACACACGCCAGTGTATCACCCCGCAGGTAATGGCCTAGCTGAACTGTTCAACCGAGTAATCATGGGTTCTGTTCAAGCGGCCATCAGCGCGAGCAAGAACTGGGAAACAGAAATCAGGAACACGGTGTGGGCATATTGCATCACACCCACCCTAACGGGATACAGCCCTTTCAAGATCCTACGAGGAAGGGAACCGTTCACAAGAGACAACCTCGTTTGAATGAACATGAAACTACAAAGCAAATGGTCTCCAGCTGTAGTCAGAAGCAACATAGAGAAGGCACAGAAAATTTACAAAGACTACTATGATAGGAGGTATGGAGTGCACGAGGTCTCCTTAGCAACGGGAGATTGGGTCAGGGTAAAACTTGGCAACTTCTGCAAGAAAGGTGACAGCAAGTTCAGCAAGCCCCTACAAGTCAGAGAACTCTACTCACGATCCGCCTTGCTGAGCGACGGCAAAGTATGGTCACACAGTAGGATGGCCAAATGCAACAAAGTCATTCAATGGGACAAGGACTGTGCTACCACAAGCACCGGATATAATGGGGGGGAGTCTGATACTGAAGAAGATGGGTCCGCCAGTGGCACACAGAGTTTCGGCACAATGAGGGCAACAGGGGGTGATGCCGGTACCACAGTAGAGAGGAATAATGCTGATTCCACACAGCAT
The DNA here is from genome assembly GCA_963921515.1 of Calotriton arnoldi. Taxonomy (NCBI): domain Eukaryota; kingdom Metazoa; phylum Chordata; class Amphibia; order Caudata; family Salamandridae; genus Calotriton; species Calotriton arnoldi. The sequence continues at coordinate 1,571,314 of CAWUFW010001404.1, read as the reverse complement.
GCTCCACCTCAAGAAACCAACGACACAGGCAACCCAGACATCACGCAAAGGGCTTCCACCTCACACGACAGGGGCCAGGAGGAGGGCTCTATGGAGGCCTGTTCCCACACAGGGGAAGCACACGAGTCGCATGCCCCCCTCACGCGCACCCGCACGGGCAGGATAGTGGTGTTACCCAAGAAATATAGCGAGTTTGATATCTAAACTTTCACCCCCTTCCACCATTCCCCTCTACCACATTGCAACCTCTGGACAGTGACTTCCACATCTCTCTCTCTCTCTCCTTCTCTCACTCCCCACCTCTCACTCCTTCATGCACAGCTTTTTGTTCCGTGGTAAGCAGCAGTTACATTGTTGTTCTCCCCCGGCTCCTCCGTTGAGGCGCCACCTCGCGTATGCTATGTGTAGACGTATTGTTCAGCCAACCTATCGCTTATGTAAATGCAGATGCATTGTTCCGTTAATCCTTGTGCGTTGTTGTTAAGGGGGAAGATGTGTGGTGTCGCCTTCTAGCTGTTCTTTCACCACGTCATAGCCGCTATGCCTGCTGGGATAGCGTGGGCGTGGATTGTGTAACGGGGCACTGGCAGGAGTAGATGCACCGCTCTCCCTCTCCCAAATAAAGAGGAAGTTCTACACCAACTTGTGGTCAGAGTCTCATTACGGGGAAGGCTCGGACATTACACCTAATATGTTAGGGGAGTTTACTCTATCACAGTGTTTACAGAAGGGGGTACGATTCCGACGGCCCAAGTCAATGCTACATCAATAGGATTTGATGCAGGTTACATCTTAAGATCCCTACTTCTTGATACAACACGGTCTTATTCTGCTTATTCTTAAATACAAACAAATGAAAAAACAGACGAGGACTATTTAAAAACCAGAAGCACGCAAGGCGTGCAATAATCCTCGATATGATGCACGAAAGGCGATGAACGTGATTCTGGAAATAACCTTAAACCCCTTTCTGCAGGCGAACAGTAAAGGGTTACTGCCCTCGACATGATACATTCTTCTGTTTCTCGTTGTGGTTTACCCCTCAGCTCCCTCCCGGCTCCTCGTGCACGCTCCCACCCGTTTCATGTATGCGTGCTCGTGCACACGGGGCTTCATTCAGAATTCTCCGCGGCTTCTGCTGCAGTGCCGTACCTGCGCTGCAGTCACCACAAACCATTAAAGAGTCCGTTCATCCCTCGGTTGCAACCCTGCAGTGAGGACGTCCCTGGCGCGAGCCACATTACATCATCTATAAATTCACAGCCTGTTTCTAAAATAAGCTCCAGTCCTGGGGAATAGGGAGGGGGAGGGAGATAACGATGCTTTCTGAGCAGAACTCCTCCATTGATCACAGCGGCGTTTGCAAAGCATCCTCTCCGCCAATGCAAAGGCCCATACTGCCCTCTAGCGTTCAAGGCGGATATAACAGAATGTAAAGTCATGAGAATGGCGGGTTCATCGCAAACACATTTCAAGCCGTCTGGAGTGGTGATGAAAGGACCTGGGGTAATATTTGCTCGACGCTGTTAAAACCCTATGCGGGTCGCGGAAGCTTTGGATGAGTGGTTCAATTAAATAGGACTACCAAGAGGCTCCTTGGCAAGTGGATACACAATCCATTCCTGGGCTTTACCTTAACAGCTAGTTAACGTAACTAGTGCTCATGTAAAGCGCTTCAATACCTTCGAGTCGAGTTCGCGCTATATAAAGCTGCAACAAAAAAAAAACCTAATCGTCACCCGGTGGGCAACTACCAGAATGCACTGGCTTCTCAAATAATAACCCCGGCCTACAAGTATGTTAATCCTCGCGTCAGTACTTTAAGAACCGCTTTACAAGTTGGAGACATCTGCCCTGAAAGAATTCCATATAGCCAGGGCACAAGTCCTAAAAAAATAAGTGGGGGGACTAACCTAGTTAATCAGTATGCAAGTGACATCATGGCGCGTGACATCACAGGAAGTGGCATCATAAGAAGTGACATCAGATCTTAAGCCCTCGCATATATGTTTAACATGAGTACATTGGAGCACATTTTGAGTATACATGCTCCTGATTTAGGCAGAAGATTAAAAAAAATTTAAGCTACACATAAGACAATGTTGCCTTTTGTCAGCGTAAACTTCCTCTACCCATAGTGCTTTACAAGAAAAAATAGTGATATTTAAATTATTACAACGCCTCCTCAGGGGTAGTAAGCACTATATAAATTACATTTATTTGGTGTAAATACAGGGAAAGACCAACACCTCTGACATTCTTACAGTGCATGCATATCTTGTAAACAGGGACTGAACAAAGTGAAAAGGTGCTTCTCATAAGTATGTGTGAAGTGCTAACAAGGTGTGAGCCTTTGTTTCCCTTCTGATGCATTTGTTTCTAGGTGTGAGGCTTCTGACTGCTCCCAGCCAGGAGACTCGAACAAAAGGAGGCCTGATAACCCCTCGGATTTGGCCTTTGTAATGGGCCCAGCAGGAGTCTGAACTAAGAAAGCCCCAGCCCTGCCTGCACGTTGTTGAGGATCGCTAGCAGGGAACAATGTGCAGGTGCTGCTGAATGTGTTTGCAAATTACACTGGGATGAATTCAGCATATTTTTCAGTGGGGCCTAACTTCTTGGCAGGGTGGATGGCGTCCTGGTCCACCCTGTGAAAATAGTGGGTGGGTGCCGTCCACCAGCGTGTACCCCCGACTCGTGCCCTGCGTATAGCTGTGGCATGCACGATGCATTTTAAAGTCTGCATTTTAAAGTCCGTGGGGCCAGTAGCATGTATTAAACTTGAAACTACACAAAGACCATTGTATACTTCTTTATTGTCACATCCCCAACTGAAGTGGGACAAGGAAAAGAATGTAGTGCTCTCAGGTTTCCCAGGCCCATGTGTGAGTAGCTCTTTACACCAGTTTATTCCCTTCCAGTATAGAAAGTCCTGTACCTATAATGGCCTAAACAAGACCACAAGTACCAGAATGCGAAGAAAAAAAATTTGACCTGAACTCAATGAGTTACTCACGTGTGAGCGGAAAGCTTGAGTAAGCTGCCCCAAAGCACCTACGTAGGAGGTGCCACATTTGTATTTTATTTCTTCTGTGCCCCCTGCTGTTTGCAGTTGGAGTCGTCCGGGTGAGCAAACCATTTAGCTTGCACGTCTCAACGATCTGGGCCAAGACCATAAACATCCCAGGAACGATGAGTCGAGAACAGCTGTCCACACCTCTACCTTCGGCAGCTGACAGAGGCCACGTGACCTCTCTGGGATGCCAGTCCGCAAGGATGGTGTCACCCTGCTCTCCCCTGTCCCTTTCTCTCTAGACAGGAAACTGCAGAGCACCGAGCAGATAAAACAAGAAGGGGAGTGATATCTGATGTCCACAAGCCTGGCCAGTCACATGACCAATGGGGCCCCGGATTTCTGACAATTTATTGAGGGTGAGAAGAGTTCATTTGGAGGGGTTTGAGTGTACATAACCTGGTGCTCGTGGGCTGACAGCAACGCCCATGTTCAAACACAGCCAATGGGCATCACCAGACACCCCCAGAACATGTTCTTTTATCACTGTGAACAGTGCTTAAGTTGTAAAAAATAAGTGCCAGGGCACTCATCAAGACGCCACTGTATCTTGCACCACCCATTGCCCCTGCCAGCGCTGCCAATGACAGTGCCAACATAACTACTAACCAACACACTCATACAAGTGTGACAATTCAGACTATTCCAGGCCTCCAAATCAATGAGAATCGCTTTGACATCAGGTATTAGAAATCATTCATGAATATTGAATTAATAAACAACTGTTGTTGTGCTCATCTCTAATTTAAACAAACATCGGCACCATGTGGCAGACTGTCGTATGTGCCGGTGTTGCCAGTTAAGTGCTGGTGCCGAGCACTGGAAACCACTGGCTCAAATTAAGCACTGACTGAAAGTCCATGAAATGTGTCTACTGTATTTAGTCATTAAAAATGTGACTGTTTTCATTTCGTTCTGTTCTCCTTTAGCCTTTGACAAGTTCAGCCTTAAAAAAAAAGTAAAATAAATAATCAAGCGTTACACTGATAGATGGAAGCAAAGATTTATAGCAAAAATGGAAGTACCACAATATCTATTTAATCAGATGCCAATGCATGAAAAGACTATGGTCTACAATACACAGTTATTTGAACACCTATGTGAACATTCCCTAGATACTCATTAACTAACCAATGTACTACCTGTATTTGATTTTTAATTTGAGTTTTGAGTTTATAAAGCGCTATTATGCCACAATAGAACTCTTAGCACCAGATGAATGTGGATGACATGGTGACCAACTGCAAAGTGGTCAGCGAAGATCTATCCAACCCTTGAGAAAACAGCCAACTCTCCAGATATCACCAGAGGAGAAGTCCTCAAGATTGGTGATTCGAGCTTACACGACCATCCACCTTCCGCTGCTTTGGATATCGCGGTACTCTGTGCTCAGCCTCTCTCGGCCTGGTTAGAGCATGAGCAGGGACTTTGGGGGCCAGTTGATGATATCTGGAATGTTAACGCAGAGTGGCTTACATGCTGTAGAAAGCACCCTAAAACAAATAGGAGTCAGTCGATAGACTTCAAAAAGGGGACGCATCACAGTTCTGGGTCCAGGCTGCATGTTACACTTTTGCACAATCGGCTAATAAGTGACTAATCAGTAAGGGAACACTAAATAAAGTGCATGTATTTCCACAGTTGAGTTTTAAACCAAAATTGCAGTCACAGTTGAAACATTACTAACCCATGACAAAAAAGAAAGTATGCTTTTTTTTGAGTAATTCCAGGTGCAGCCACCATGGACATTTGAGGTTTTAATAATGAACTCAAGTATGAAGCCACGTTTCTGATAGTTCTAACCTGGACATGATCGCTTCCCATGTTCTGTGGCCAGAGGCGCCTCCGCAGAGGTCCCCTCTGCCACCAAGACAATCATCTAAGTCTTCTCGGAGATCAACTTGAAGTAATAGTGGCCACTCATCTAGTCTCAGACCTTTCATACTGATTTTTGGATAAATGGCAGACATATCAATCTTTGCCCAAAGCTTAAGGATGGACCAGGTAGGGGCGCTAGGTGGCGCACTACCGATATGGTCGCACTGCGGTGAGGCTCCGGACGCTCGGTGAATAAAACAGCAATTATCCTTAAAAACCCCTGAAAAATTTCGCACCTCCCTGAGACACCCTACTAAACAAAGTCAGAGGAATACCCGGTGAGAGATTTGGCCGGATTGCATGAGGGAAAGGCTGCGTGCGAGCTGACACAAGCGGAAGCGGACCGAGCAGGTTGACAGGACGGACCTCGCGGGCGGTGTCGGAGGTGAGGAGAGACCCCGGCTTGCCACGAGGCGTAAGGCCGCAGCTGACGCGGAAGGTCCTTAGACGCCTGGCATTGCAGGGAAGTGGAGTGGGAGCAGGCCACGCTTCCGGGCATAATATACGGGCGGAGGATGGGCTCCTAAAGGCTGGAGGGTGAGTCCTGGATAGGGCACAAAGCGCCTGAAATTCACACCGCGAGAGCAAGGAACAGGGCCCTCACTGCCCCCCCCAAGCTGCGGAGAGTGCTGGGTAGACAGGCGACACGCAGAGTCAGCACCGACGGGAGTCCTAAGCGTGGGAAACGCAATCACCCGCGTAGGAGGCGGATCGAGACTGAAGAGGACTGGTGACCGGCCGGACAAAGGTACGGCTTGAACATGCACAGATAGGGGCCGCCATTACTCGCAAATGCGCAGCAGCGCGAACTGGACAGACCAAGCCGATCGGCAGTGGCAGCTGATACAGGACCAAATAGGCAGCCTGGGACCCAAAACAAACTGGATGATATGCATTGGGGAGCCTCCTAGTAGAAGACATAGTACTGGGAGCGGCAGGATACAACTGAGCTAATACACGGGCGGAATCTGGGGACCGGAGGACGGATAGGGCGGCAGGAGGCTAGTCAGCATGGACATTGAGGGGCTGCTGACACCCAGGTGAACACGCTCCAAGCGCATGACGAGGCTAGAGGTGCGCAGAGAGTACCACAGGCACGGGAGCACCTGCGACATTTCGCCGCTGTCGTAGCACCAACGATCCTGCATTGGTTGGCTCTAGCTCTTGGCTGGTGGCACACAGAGCATTGGAGATAACCGGAAAGACATCGGGCGAACCCTGTTGAGCACCAGTGACTGGAAAGAGGAGGAAGGCAAGCAGTTGAGCTGAGCTAACATAGCCACAGGCTGCAGCAGGGACTTTACGAGGCCCCACCATGGGGAAGCCGGACGGCAGACAACCAAAGCTGGTGTTTGAGGCGAAAAAACTGTTACCCGCTCAGTCATGGAAGAGCAGGTACAGACTCCCCAGGAGACTCCCCAACCACAGTCCTCGACATCAGGAGATGAGGTGAAATCGCTGCTACTGGCGATGCAACAAAGCCTCACGTCATTATCTGGCAAAATGGACACAATGAACAGTAGGCTGGACTTTTTAGTACTCAAAGTCGACAAACATGATGGACAGATTAAAGAGGCGGAGCGCAGAATTTCTGACACAGAAGACATGACATCCCAAATGCAGCAGCAGATGACCCAAATGGATAGACTTCTGAAAGTCATTGCCGCTAAGAACGAGGATTTGGAGGCCAGGAGCCGGAGGAATAACATCAGAGTCCTGGGAATAGCGGAAACAACGAACACGGGACGAATGGAAGAGTTCATCGAGAGGCTACTTCATACCACCTTCGGAGCGAATGTCTTCTCTCCCACATGATAGTGGAGCGGGCGCACAGATCTCTGGGACCACGACCCCCGCCTGGGAGCACTCCCGACCCATCATTGCCCGGATACTAAACTACCGAGATAGGGATACTGCGCTCCGCCTGGCCCGAGAGAAGAAAAAGCTGACATATGAGGGGATGGACTTCGCAATATACCCGGACTTCACGACTGCAGTGCAGGAAGCGAGACGCAAGTTTCTGACGGTAAAACAAAAGTTTAGAAAGGCACAGATTGACTTTGCGCTGCTATACCCGGCGAGGTTGAGGATAACGCACCAGGGGCGTCAGAATATTTGTGCTACTCCACAGCAAGCAGAAGAACTCTACAAACGACTAGCAAGCCAAGGGTCACGTCGGAATTCAGAGGAAGCTCCATCAGGGTCCTGCTCTCTGGACCCGGACACTGCTGCAACATAAGCCAGGACAGGACGAAAGGTGGAGGGTCGCACGGCCCCCCCCCCCGCCAGCAAGAGAGCAAGGGATGTGGAAGATGGGCTGGTTATTAGATGCAGGAGAACATGGCACTGGTTGATGGATATTTAAGACTTGAGACATTTGCTCAGATAAGTACTGGGGACCTCATTTATAAGGCGGCTTATGGTAATAAGGGATGTAGGAAATAGAATTGTCATTAGGCATACATAATTCAGGGTTGTAAGCCGAGCACCCTCCCAATGCTTAGTCCTAGGTCCTACTAACCGCTGTAAGGGCGGGAGTGGAGACGGGAATAGCAGGGAGGGAAAAGTGACGCACCGGCGATTCCCCCACATTGGGTGATCCCCCCATCAGAGCAGTGGCTCTATGGATCCAGGATGCCTGGATGTATGTTGTTGGGGGTTTGTTGGGAAGAGGGAGGGTAATGTCATTCCGGCACGATTGGGGTGCTGCTGTGGGAGGGAGCGGGAGGGACCGGGGAAGGGACAAGGTTATTGGTTACTCTATAGGCCACGAAGGAATCACATGAGGCACATGGGTGGACTAGAGACAGCACCTACACAAGACTCACAAGAGGTACAACATCAGGCAGCACATGCAATTAGCACATATGGGAGCAATGACTGACCCTGGGACATTGCGGGTGGCCACTTGGAATGTGCGAGGGCTGGGAGATCCGAGAAAAAGACGCCAATTGTTGGCGTATCTAGATCGGCACGAGATACATATCGCACTAATACAGGAGACGCACGTACACCCGCACCATCCTTCCACCTTTGCCGTGAAATGGGCTGATCACCGGATTTTTGCCTCGTACTCATCCTATGCTAGAGGTACGGCAATTATCGTAAAAAAGCAAATACCGTTCATACTGGTGGGTACAGAAGTGGATCACAATGGGAGATACACTATGGCATGGGGGAGGCTGGGAACGGATTCTGTAACCTTGATCAGTTGTTACGGCCCAAATGTTGACGATCCCGCTTTTTTCACGTTGTTGTGGGGGAAAATACTGGGTATCGGTTCTACACATATACTGTGGGTTGGGGATTTTAACGTGGCTCTTAGCCCGGCAGAGGATAGATCCAACCCTATGCCTCACCACTTTACCCGATCATGCCGAGTCCTGCAGGGCATTAAAGCAGATGCAGGGTTACTGGACGCATGGCGACACCTGCACCCAACGGAGCGGGAAGGCACGCATTTTACGGCGCATGCTGCTTCCTGGGCAAGACTGGACTATTGCTTAACGTCTAGAGGACTGGGCCCCCATATACGAGAGGTTACACATTTAGCCAGGACATACTCGGACCACTCGCCGGTGGTACTTACATTGGCATTACCAGGGTATAATAGGCCGCGAAGTGTGTGGAGACTACAACCCCTGACATTACTAGACACAGCATTTCATAGCGAGCTGGGGGAGGAGATACAGGATTTTTTCCAGAGGAATAGGGGATCCGTGAATGAGGTAGAGACTATATGGGAAGCATTTAAGGTAACAGTCCGCGGTTTCTGCATATCCAAGGGATCGGGAGTGCTGAAGTCTATACGGGGAACTATTAGGAGTCTGGAGGCAGAACTACACTTGCTTGAGACACAGATGAGGCAAAGCGAGGACCGGGGCATCAGACATACATTCCGGGAGAAACTGAATGAATATACGGAAGCAGCAGAGCGAGAAACGAAATTTATGGGGAAACACTGGGTGGCCAGAAAATACGGGGAAGGAGAACGGCCTGGGAGAATTCTGGCCGAATTAATTCGCTACCCAAGGCACGCCAACTGCGTTTTGGAAATTCAGGGACCCGGGGAAGTGGTGCACAGGGACAATGACGATATACTGGCCACATTCACAGCACACTACACAGCGATATACACCACACAGAGGAGAGGCCTATTAGAATTGGACACCTTCCTGGGGGAGGTAGCACTAGGATGGCTCGGAGAGTCGCAGCGAGAATTCTTAAGTGCGCCCTTTGAGATCGATGAAATAAGGGAAGCAGTCACGCAAATTCAGTCTGGAAAGGCCCCTGGGCTAGACGGGCTGCCCATAGAAGTCTATAAAACGTATATAGATCTGATGGCCCCGATTTTAAAGGAAGTATATGAGGCAACACTGGAGGCAGGCATATTACCCCCAACCATGAGGGAAGCACTCATCACATCCGTGCTGAAGCCTGGGAAAGAACCAACGCACTGTGACTCGTATCGCCCATTGTCACTTATCAACTGTGATGCCAAAATACTAGCGAAAGTCATTGCAAATAGGCTAGCCTTATTACTGGAAAAATTGGTTCTTCCTGATCAGGCTGGCTTTGTCCCGGGCCGTGCAACCACGCACAACCTCCGCACCTTGTTTGCGATTTTACAAACGATCTCCCCAGAGGTGCCGCTGGCGGCAGTCTTTTTAGATGCCACCAAGGCATTCGATTCTGTTGAGTGGGATTACTTGATAGGTATATTGCAGCGCATGGGCTTTCCTCCCTATTTTTGTCCTGGATTAGGTTGCTATACCACAGGCCTGTGGCAAGGGTGAGGATAAATGGGCATACATCAGATGCTATCCCCATTTCTAGGGGCACGAGACAGGGGTGCCCGCTGTCCCCACTCCTATTTGCGATTGCGATTGAACCGCTAGCGGCCAAATTGCGACAGCACCACCAGGATAAAGCACTGCGATGTAACTTACGACATATCCTACTCTCCCTATATGCGGACGATATTACGCTGTATGTGCGTGACCCCCATGAGAATTTGAATCCCCTCCTGAGGGAGTTTATAGTTTTTGGGGAACTCTCTGGGATCCATATAAATTGGGGGAAGTCTCAACTGCTACCACTGACGGAGGCGGTCACCCGGTTCCCCCTTGATTACCCGCTGGAGTGGTGCAATACTGACCTGCGTTATCTAGGGATCACTATCTCTAAAAACAGGGTAGACTTGATGCGGCTTAATTATGGCACTGTGCTGCAGCGAATTAAGGAAAAGGTCACTCGGTGGATATCCCTACCCCTGACACTGGCAGGGAGGGCTGCATTGATTAAGATGGTGATACTCCCGCAGGTCTTATACCTGTTTTTAAATATCCCCTATCATCCAGGGCGCCCCTTCTTCGCGATGCTTAGGTCCGAAATGATAAGACTGGTCTGGGGAGGCAAACAGCCCAGACTGCAATGGCGAATCCTTACTCAACCATATGCCAGAGGAGGGTTTGAAATACCGGATTTCGAATTATACTACACATGTGCACAAGCGCACTATGCGTTTTACTGGTTTCACCCCCCACGCTACATGCCGCAGATAGCGGCGGAACATTGGATGGCGGATCCGCTACCCTTGGAAGGCCTGCTATACACCCATACACGCAGCAGGGACACAGAACCCACGACGATAACCTGCACGGTGGATGCCTGGCATCGTATCCGGATGCTCCTTCGGGGGAGCTATTGTACTCCCGAAACTACCGCTCGCTTATCACCCGCGTATGCCATTATTACAAGAAAAGGGGTTTCATAAACTATGCGAGCGAGTGAGGTTACGCACGTGGGGAGATCTATACTCAAACGGGATGTTTCGTTCCTCAGATAATATGTTTCAAGGGCTACAACCCTCCGCTCTAGATTTGTTTCTGTATGTTAGGCTGCGACAGGGCCTGCGCTCGGTTACCCCGGAATTCCCGCAGGAACCTCCTATTTGTGCCCCCTGCATATGCTGCTCTGTGCTAAGGCGCCGGGACGCATGGTCTCGCTGTTATACTCTATGGTGCGGGGTCACATAGAAGAGATACCCAACACTGCCCGCACTAACTGGGTTAATGAGCTAGGGGAAGGCATAACGGACGACCAATGGCAATACTGCTGCCTTCAAACGAAGCAAGCCTCTGCTAGCGCCAGACTACGCATAATACACTATATATTCTTACAACGGCTGTATTATACTCCTGCTAAGCTAGCTCGATTCAAACTGCGAACAACAGACAACTGCGATAGATGTGGGAGCCCGGGGGCTGATTTCTTACATTTAGCCTGGGGTTGCCCCAAAGTGTGTGATTACTGGGCACAGGTTTTTACAGCTCTGCGGCAGATGGTCCCTTTGCCATTAGAAGGCAAGCCCTTGATTGCACTGCTGGGATATACGGCGCAAGTTCCTAAGGCTCATCGGAAATTCATAGACACAGCACTACTGTTGGCTAAGCGGAGAGTGGCTTGCAGGTGGGGTAGGGGGCGAGCACCGAAGTTTAAGGAATGGCTAGAAGACTTGATCTATTGTCAGGACCAAATGAGGATTTATGCCGAGCAGCTGCCCAGGGCATCCAGACCGAGAGACATCTGGAGCCCACTGCAGGCATACCTGCTTGCTCAAGCGGCAGGGGCCCAGCCGGGGGAGCCTGAGATGTCGTAATGCAAAAGGGACACACGTTGTTGACCTACACCGTCTATCATGGTTCAGCTATGGTCAGGTACCCTTAAAGGGAGGGGGGATCCGGCGAGGGCTTATGTTGTTAATAAATATGACACTTGTCTCTACCTGATGGACTGCGCATTCCGGGGGCACTGAAGGTTCGGCCTCCAAGTACATGGCCAGGGAGGCTTCATTATGTGAGAAACGTTCTTGGGAGACCGAGAGGGCTCGAGATTGTAGGGCCACGAGGGGAAAGTTGTACATAAATGTGCAGACGGGATGTGGGTCGGTGTAATGAGATGTATGTACTACACTAGTTACTGTTGGACTGTTGCTGTATACATTACCTGCTACTACCGTTATTGTACCATTGTGCCCAATGGTTGACATTAAGGGAAGGATTCCCCTTCCGATTGTATTGGCCTGAGTGTGTTACATATTGGAAAACTCAATAAAGAAAGTTTAAAAAAAAAAAAAAAAAAAAAAAAAAGGATGGACCAGGTAGTGCAGCAAACCTGTGGAAATGCAAACAGTAGAACGAGATGAGGCTGACCAGTGGCTGAGAATCAATACCAGTGAGACCCTTCGGCTAGAGGGGAACCACTGTTGTCACCTACGGACCATATTCCTGGATTAATTGGTCGATGTGGTGTGAGAAATTCCGGTCACAGGGTCACGGGTCAGACAGGTGATACTGAGCCCCATTTATAACAACTGGGGTCTTGTGCACTGGTTTCTGGGGCCAGTGCTTAATTTGAGCTGGTGGTTTCCGGTGCTCAGCACCGGCACTTAATTGGTTTCCGGTGCTCGGCACCAACACTTGATTGTCATCACTGCACTTATGACAGTCTGCCACATGGTGGCGCTGCTCATCTAATTTAGAGATGAGCAGAACAACGGTTGTTTTTGAGTACAATATACATTAACAATTATTAATACCTACCTCCCCAGCCATTCCTTTAGCTTTGGGGACCTGGAATAATCTGAATTGTCACACTTGCAGGCGAGAGAGATGGTTAGTAGCTGTTTTGGCAGCGATGACAGGCGTGATGGGTGGTGCAGGCTACAGTGCCCTCCTGGTCAGGATCCTGGCAATTATTATTTTACAAATTAAGCACTCTCTAGGGCCTCGTACTGCAGACCCCCAAAGTGAGAATCAAACCAATTTTTTGCACTTGATTCTCAGGGTAGTGAGGCTGGGGAGGTGCTGTAAGTTAGAGACTCAGAACTTAGCATTTCAATGAACAACACTTAATAAATCACTGCCCAGTAAGTGCTTTTTCTTATGTACTCTATTTATTGCACTTGCTACTAAATACTACACACAAAATTGTAAATATGTAGAGAATGGCAGATGGAAATCAGCCTCTAAAGGACCTCTCAACCTGCAGGGGGTGCTCTATAAAGAAAGTTGGCAGATGTAATGTAACTCGATAAATGTGCCCTGGACACCCTGCTCTAGAGGCACATCTACTGATCTGCTCACCAGCATTCCATGACCCCTAGAATCACAATATCTCCATATGTGCCTAACATCATATGTGGGGTATATTAATAAAAAGTCTGGCCTGCTGACTTTGACAAGGTGTAACTAAATAATCGAATTCAGACCAAATCCTTGAATATGCTGAAATTAAATAATGAAACACTTTCGGTGATGTACCCCCTTTCCCTCATATAAAGACATACACAATGTTTTAAATGTTCAAAATACACTTGTGCACTTGCCAATACATTTTTTCAACATTCAACTACTACAATGTAAAAGCCTTATTTAATTTGACCAAGGATGCTAAAACACAACATAACTTAACAATAAAAATCCAAACATCCCAGAACCTTTAGACAAAAATTCCAAGCTACAGAAGTGCTTGAAAAACAAAGAAATCCTGCCCAGGCATAGTATTCTGGGACCCAGGAGACTTGCGATGAAGCTTTAGACATTGCAGCACCATTTCTATGACATGGTGGGGGGCTACTGCTGCTCCTGTTTGGCCTCCAGCACAAATAATCCCTTTATGCTGTGCCACTACCCTCTTGGGACACTGCATTCAGAATCTTTTAAATGGATGTTTCAAGCTTCATGGCATCTACATTTTTATCAACTTTTGGGAGCTTGATTCTAAACACAACTTGCTTTTCTTTTGATGAGGAAGAGCCCAGGGACCTGCCCTTCACCTCCTGGTATCCTGCCCCGGGGTCTTCCAGCAGCAACAGAGTTCTAAGATACTAACTCCTAGGGCAATTCCCGGCAGATCTGTTCCACGGAAGTTCAGGAGAAGCTTTTCCTTCAAGGTGCCGAGCAAGACCAGCTTCTACTGTCCCCCAGAGGGAGTTGAGAGGCCAGTCCCACTGGCTCTGGAGACAGGGTCCAACAGAGTCCCAAAAAGTACAAGCCAGGAGTTCTATCCCAGCAGTAATTTGTCCACTTGGGGTCTATCTTTCATCTTCTTCAGTATTTCCCTCTTCTTCTCAGAGTTTCTCCCTTATGCAGGTGTTAACAAGTGTAGGCAGAAAGTTCTAGAAGGTGGCAGTCTCTGCCCAATCCAGAGATGCCCCTTATTCCCTAACAGACACTTTCTAGAAGCACCCTAAATGTGGATCTGCCTCCTGCACAGCATCTTTGGATTTGCTCTGATGGTAAAATCAGGTTTCGGTGTGCCAGATCTCTCTTCTGGGTCTTGACTCTACCCTAGAAAAACTGGTTTCTTCCCTCCAAGATCTCATTGGCCTCTCATTGTGTGACAGGTGCCAGAGGTCTGCCTAGTGTCCCTGCGAGAAGGCTGTGCCCAGGCTTGTCAGTGAGATGTCAGTTAATCAGCCAATGAAGATTTCTCCCCTGCTCTCGGGCTCTGCCAAATGGGCCTATTTTCTTAGGCCGGATTTTATCTATCTGCAGGCCAGCAGAGTAATTAACTTGGTGCAACAGGATAGTTTAAAGTCAAAATTTAATTAACAGGTGGCTAAGGGAACTATTGCAAAGATCAAAGTACTTGCAAGAGCATAATTATGGCTAAATTCAGGACCCTTTTGAACACAGGAAATGTTACAATAAACATTTATGTTGTATGTTGGAAAATGGCTCTCTCTGAAGGGTCACCCCAAACTTTTTGCCTCCATCCTCCTATTTTTCTGACATTCTTTTTGTTGGCTTTAGGACTCTGAGCCCTTTACCACTGCTAAAATGCATGTGCTTCTCCCCTAAACATGGTATAATCAGTTTACACTTGTTAGCATATTTAATTTACCTGTATGTCCCTTGTAAAGTGGTATACCATATACCCAGGACCTATAAATTAAATGCTACTACTGGCCCTGCAGCACAGATTGTGCCACCCACAGAAGTAGCCTTTCAAACCTGTCTCAGGCCTGCCATTGCAGTGTGTTGTGTGCAGTTTACTGCCACTTTGACTTGGAATTTAAAACTACTTGCCAAGCTTGAAACTTCCCTTTTATTATACATAAGTCACCCCTAAAGTATGCCCTAGTTAGCCCTAAGGGTAGTGTGCTATGTAAATGAATGTTAGGACATGTACTGGTATGTTTTACACGCCCTGGTAGTGATAGTGACAAACAGCTAAATTCGTTTTTCACAACTGTGAGGCCTACTCCTCTCATAGGCTAGCATTGGCAATTCCTTAAAACACTTTTAAGCTGTAATTCCTGATTAGTAGCTAATTCATGTTTCATATCTGTGGAATGGTAATGATAAATCCTCTTTAGTGGTAAAGTTGGATTTGACATTACTATTTTAGAAATGACACTTTTAGAAAGTGGACATTTCTCTGCTCTTAACTTTGCTCTGTGTGCCTGCAGCCTGTCTCCAATATACGTCTGGGCTAGGTGACCACTACACATTCTGTTTAGACAGCCACAAACACAGGCAGGGTGGGTGTTACAGAGGACTCATCTGCATTCTGATAACCTTCCTGGGCAGGATGGGAGAGAGGGAGCTCACACTTACGTCTGAATAGGCTGTGTCCTGTCCCCACACAAAGGACTGATTAACCCCCACAGATAGCCTGGCAGACAGGGGTGGGATAAAAGGGGACCTGTGCACTTCAGGGAGCTGCTTTGAAGTCACCCTCACTTCCAAGGCACATTTGGGTATAAGTACTGGGGCTCTGACCCCACCAAATCAGTACACTACTAGACCTGGGAAGAACTCTACTGGAGTAAAGACTGCTGTGCTGTAAGGATTGCCACTTTGCCTTGACTGACTTTTCTGAGGAACTGCTACTCTGCTTTGCTGAGCTGCCCTGCTGCCTGCTGATCTCTGCCCTGCTGAGGACAAGGACTGGATCCATCTCACTTGAACCCAGAGTGACTAAAAGGACATGCTGGCTTGCCTCCTGTTTTCTAAAGTCTCAGGGACACAAAGTATTTCGTACAATTCTCCTATTGCTGCTGGACTCTGCCATCTGTGAGTCCTACCCTTGCCTGAGGTACCCATCCAGTCCTGGGCCTCAGAAGTGGGTTCTTGCAGCTTTTTCCACATCGATGCAGCAGTGATTTTGCACCAATCGGTACCGACGCATTGCCTTCAATGCCGAAGCAGCAGCCGCTCGACTACAGCGATTCTACAGCCAGCACGGCTCAATGCCGACAGACAGCGTGGCTCGACATCGACACAGCGGCTGCATCGCAAAGGGGCTCGACACCGAAGCTTCCATCGACGGCGCGGATCAGCACCGACGCTGACCTCCATCCACGGACTGACGACGAAGCGGTGCCTCCTCGAATTTTCGACAACAACACTTTGCTCCATGCATGGTACTTTGTTAGCTGGACTTGTCTGAGTCCTGTAGCCGGCCTGCCCTCCATTGCGGTCGGCCTGAACTTTGGATTTACCGCAGTCCCTCGTGACCTCAAGTAACCTTTTAGCACTATTGACTTCAAAGCACTGATTTTGCATTTTTTTTTTTTTAATTCATATCGCGACTTCTACTGATAGTTTTTTTCGATTTGGTCATGTTTTACTCAGATAAATATTCTCTATTTTTCTAAATTGGTGTTGAGTCTTTTTGTGGTATCTTGTGTTACTGTGTGTGTGTGTGTGTGTGTGTGTGTGAGAGATACACAAATACTTTACACATTGCCTCTTAAGTTAAGCCTGCCTGCTCTGTGCCAAGCTATCAGAGGGTGAGCACAGATTCATTTAAAGTGTGTATCTTGCTTACCATGACTGGGTTTGTGTTCCCTACTCGGGCAGGGTGCAAACCTCTGCCAACTAGAGACCCAATTTCTAACATTGTACCAATCCAAAATTAATAATTGGCACAGCTTTTATCTAGAGTGTGTATACAGTAAAGCACCACAGACTCCCAGCAACGCACTACAGATTCACACTAAAGTCAAAAGGAAATGGGGATTTATCTTTTTGGATGCTAAACAGAATTACAAGGCCTGCCCTGGCCATAATCAATGTTTTCAAGGTCCCATATGTACCAGGCTACCTCTGCACAGATACTGGACTGAGTTAGACAGTGGTCTTATTGCCTCAGCCAACGAAAAGAGAAAGGTACCCCGTAATTATTTAAAGGTCTATGAGGAGGGGAAACAAAAAACTGACAAGAAAAACCTCTGAACTGACCTATATTGCTTTAAATGTGGCCAATGAGTGGCTCAAAAAATTAACTCAACCCCAATGTAACTGTCATCCAACACATTTGGTCACAAAAATGTAAATTTTTATTTAATTCTTTTCTTTATACAACATTATTTGATATTTTTTGAATTATTATTATCATTATACAATTATTTAAAAAAGACAAATACATCATTGCCTGTACATACATATACATATACACAAACATTAAATGTAACCAATAATTTCAATTCCATCACTACATATGTGGAGAGTTCCATTAGAGACAGACACACCAGAGGCATCTGATGGGTGTGATTCGCATCTTTAACAACTGTAGAGTCTGTTACTACTAGAGTGTTATTGGATCTCCCTTATGCTTGAATCTCTTTTTAAGTATGAGAGTAAGTGTGTATGAGTAAGCCTGGTATGGTGTGAGTGCTTTTTGGATGGTGATTGTGGGGTTATTTATTCATGTATTGGTTTGTGTTTCTTAGTTAATATATGCTGATTTGGAAATGCTAGGGTGACTACTTAGTCTGTATATAAAGACATATGAAACAATTTAAAGACCGGTAAACCTATGATTCTAGGGATGAATTGAAATTATTGGTTACATTTAATGTTTGTGTATATGTATATGTATGTACAGGCAATGATGTATTTGTCTTTTTTAAATAATTGTATAATGATAATTATAATTCAAAAAATATCAAATAATTTTGTATAAAGAAAAAAATTTAATTAAAATTTACATTTTTGTGACCAAATGTGTTGGATGACAGTTACATTGGGGTTGAGTTAATTTTTTGAGCCACTCATTGGCCACATTTAAAGCAATATAGGTCAGTCCAGAGGTTTTTCTTGTCACTTATTGCCTCAGCCTGCATACTTGTACACACGCATGGGCAGGTGTTTTCATCTGTAACAGCACTGAGCCTCTTACCCCAGCTGCGCAGCATTGGGCCTTATTTTAAAAGGTGGTTACTGATGGTTATCATTCAATACCATTTTAACAGAAGCTTACAGTGAGTGAAACTCAATGGGTGAGTGGGACTCACTCACAGCAGAGGCCCAAACACCAGAGACCCAAAATAAACAAGAGAATCTAGGGGATTGATGCAAGTCTAAACCCACTTTTCACAGCTAGTCTTGGACCTGTCGACATTGACAAAAAGTTGGCCACCTCAACATGTGATTTGAGAGATTTGGCAAGAAACCTGTAGCTGATATGACTGAAAATATGTATGCCCTGATTTTCTAACAAACTTTTAGCAGCTCAACAACACAAATATTGTCGCTCTGAACTTAAAGTTCATAAACAACTTTGTAACTTTTAGCTTCCTCACACAAACCCACATTTGCCCACAATATTGGTTGGGCCAGTCTCACCTTCCATGACCCAATAAAATCCTAGGTGTGGTTACAGATCTGCTACAAACTCCCCTGCTTCTTTGCCACCAACCAAGTTTAGATGGCACATTGGCAATTAATCGAGAGGATCCCTTTGCCGACCTCGACAAAGGCCATCAATGTGAATTGAACGGGCTAGTTTTTCTCTTAAGCGCATGGCACTGTGGGCCATGATATTATGCAGAAGAAATCAAAAGAGTGAGTGACATGTTGCAATTTGGGGGTCTCCAATCCCCCAAGCAACACTGCCATTTTTAGGCCATTTGTTGGATGCTGCAAACTCTTGTGAACTTTTGTAATGGTACCATAGGGCAGCTGCGTAGCGGGTGTTAAAAAAGGACCCAACTTAGGGGGTACGGCAGAATTTAGAGGAATCTTGGACTGGATGTTATTATTATTTCTCCAAGACTGCAAATAGCTAAGAGCATTGTGCAAAGTGTTCTAAAGGCAATTCCTCTCCCTTTCTCAGTCAAGGGCCCCTTGTGTCCATTGCCTTAAAAGGCAAAGGACCTAGCTACTTAGCTCAGAAACTCATTCCCTACCAGCAGAGTAGAGTACTACGCTCGGGTATGAAAGATCTCTTTACTATTCCCTGTGTGAAGAAGCCTTCTCTTATAGGGCCCCAAGGCTGTGGAATTCACTACCCCATACTCTGCGTAGTTGTGACGATCACCTGCACTTCAGGAAACTCCTGAAAACTGAACTCTCTGTGGTTTAACTGTCTGTAGTCCTGGCATTGCACTACCGCAGCGCGGAGATACCCCTCCGGGGGTGATTCCTGCACTTTATAAGCTTCTAAACTAAACTAAACATTGACACGTGCTTTAAAAATATTATATGGATATCCAGATGTATGAAAAAGATACCCAAAGAGGTGGGGTACCTAGTGCCAAGGCGAATGGTATTACATTAAACAATAAAAACCTCGCCTTTCATCACACTGGTCTATCAAAGGGGTCTTCAACAGGTCAATCTCAAGCTACTCGTAACTCGCCCATGATAATTGCTTTTCAACACAGTTGAGAATTTACAGCTGCCCACCTGATAAGGCAGCTATATAAAACACAGGGGCATATTATCTAGGAAGTGGCGGTGAGAGGCGTTAGCCTCCTTGGCTTAACGCCTCTCATCGCCACTTCGGAAACGCAAGGCTGCACCATTTTACCAAGGATATGGTGCAGCCTGGCATTTCCCCCTGCGATGGCGCTAAGTCTCACGACTTAACGCCAACGCAGGCACCCTTGCACCAGAGTGCAAGGGTGTCTGCGAGCAGGGAGGTTTGTTTATGTACAGGAAGGTGTCCCTTCCTGTACATAAACAAACCTTTTTAAAATGCCATTTTGTAACTTACCTGTGTGCTGCTTCATGCAGCACACATGTAAGTTACAAAATGGCATTTTAAAAAAAGGTTTGTTTATGTACAGGAAGGGACACCCCTCTGTACATAAACAAACCATGGCATTTTGCTTTTTCCATGTGTGCTGCACAAGGCAGCACACATAGAAAAAGCAACAACGAGGAGAAATGAAGTATTTCTCCTCGTATCGCCACCTTAAGACCAGGATTTTCCTGGTCTTAAGTTCGACGCTGCCACCTATTATCGCCTCTCTTGATAATAGGTGGCAGCGTCGAAGTGAATGGGTGTTGCGGTGGAACGCCCACTGCAACACCCACTGCACGCCCCTTTCACGCTAAGTTTAGCGTAAAAGGGGCACTATTACCAAGGCAGCGTTAAGCCACTTAACGTGGCTTTTAGCCACGTTATGTGGTTTAACGCTGCCTTGGTAATAGGGCGCTGACCCTATCGCCACCACAACGTCACAAAAAGTGACATTGTGGTGGCGATAGGGGCTTGGTAATATGCCCCTTGATGCCTATTTCTGTGAGGACTGGAAAGCTGACAGTGCAGGATGATGCACAATCCATGTTCTGAAAAATTATTTCTTTCCTTCTTTTTCTCATTTCTTTCTTGCCTCTCCTTGCTTATCTTTCATTTTTCTTGCTTTCTTATTTTTCTCCTTTCTTGACTTCTTTCATCCCCTCTTTCTTGCTTTCCCTCTTACTTCCTCCTTTCTCTATTTCTTGCTGTCGTTTTATACTTCTTTCTTTTGTTCTTCCCCCTTCTTTGTTGTGCATGCTTTTTCAGTGATTTTCTTTCTTTTTTTCTACTAGTCTTTATCATACTGTTGCTATTTTCCCTGCTTTCTTTTTTCTCATTTCTACCTCACTTTTCTGCTTATCCTCCATTTCCCCCTTCTTTGTTTGTTTCTTACTTTTTTGCTTTCTTCTCCTCTTTCATTCTTTTAATTGAGGATTTTTTTCACTACTTTTTTCTTTTTCTCTCTAATCTTTTCTTCATCTTTCTGTCAATAATTATTTCCAATGTTCTTTAATCACTTTTTCCTCCTATTTCTGTCTTTCTTCAATCTCAATTTATTTTTCTTCTCCCCTTGTTGATTTCTCTCCTTCTCTCTTTCCTTTCTCCTATCTCTTTTTTCGCTCCTTCCTTCTTTCCCTCCTTTCTTTCAGTCTTATCTTCTTCCCCTGCCTTGATCTTTCCTCCTCTCTGTTATTCTTTCTCTGTCTTTCTTGTTGTATTTACTTATTGTGCTTTTTCCTTTCTTTTTCTCTTTAATTCATCCACTACTGTTCTTTTCTCCATGTTTGTTCTTTTTCTTTCTTTCTTATTTTCTTTTACTCCTTCTTTCCCTTTCTTGCTCTCATTTTTCCTTTCCTTACTTTCCTTCATGTTATTATTCTCTTTAGCTTTCTTTTGATTTCTTTCTTTTCTCTTTCTGTCATACTCTTCTTTTTCTACTTCTCCCCTTGTCATTCTTTCTTTTTCTTCTTTTATTAATTCCTTTTACTGTTTCTTTCTTTTTCGCCCTCTTTCATTTTCTTCTTCATTTTCTTTCTTTCTTGATCTCCTTTCTATCTTTTGCTCCTTTCTTTGTGTTTCCTCAGTCTTTTTCTCCTTTCTTTTGTTCTTACTTTCCTTGTCTTTCTCTGCTTCTTTCTTATTTTCTTTCCTTTCTCTCTTGCCTTTTTTTCTTTAATTCTATCATTTTTTCCTTTCTAGGTCTCTTTCTCGCTTCCTTTTCCTTCTTTTTCTCTCCTTTATTTCTCGCGTTTTCTCTCTTTCTATTTATCTTATCTCTCGTTCTTCCTTTTCTGTCTGAAGAGCAGAGGGACAACACTGATCCATAGAGACCTTAATATCAACCTTTGTGATACAGATCTTGTGCCATTACTGCTGCATGCTCCCTGCAGCAGGACTAGGGTACCCTAGGGCCAGTGCTTAATGTATTTGA
The DNA here is from genome assembly GCA_963921515.1 of Calotriton arnoldi. Classification (NCBI taxonomy): domain Eukaryota; kingdom Metazoa; phylum Chordata; class Amphibia; order Caudata; family Salamandridae; genus Calotriton; species Calotriton arnoldi. The sequence goes on along the minus strand of CAWUFW010001404.1, from coordinate 1,549,394 downwards.
CCTTTGTGAACATTTATTGAATCCCTTACTAAGGCAGCACCGTACAGTAGTTTTCAATGATCAGAAGTAGTTCTCAGTATATGAGACTGGAGACTCCTGGTCTAGCACTTGGACAGATATGAGTTTTAGAACTTAATATATATATAAATATTGATAGTGACATAGGGACTGCACTCTTCCTAGGTCCAAGCTAAAGTCCCATGTCAAGCATCATGCAAATTGAAAAGGCTGGCACTTCCAGTAGGGAACTTTTTAAGACAATAAAAAATCTAATTTCAGTCCCAAAGGATGACACCGCAAATTCTAATCAAAATTTTTGTAACACTCTTGCCCACTTCTTTAAGTCCAAGGTGGACCAAATATATGACCAATTTGCCACGCACAAATCAATCGCTAATGACACAATACAAGTAGCTACAGGCAAAGTGTCGTTTTTAGATTTCTCCTCGGCCTCCTCCGCGCAAATAGCTACACTTCTCTCAACAACCAAATCAGGATCCCCTGATGATCCCTGTCCCCCTAGGATCCTTCAAAGCATCAGTCATATTGTTAGTCCACTGCTAACTAATATGTTTAATCTGATGCTCTCACAAGGGCTTTTTCCTTCAATATGGAAGCAGGCATGTATACTGCCTCTTTAAAAAAAAGCAAATTTGGACATAACAGATCCTGCCAACTATCGTCCTATTGCACGGCTCCCACTTCCCACAAATTTTTTTGAGAAACTGTTAAATACTGAGCTCTCCACCTTCATTGCAGAGAATGAAATCTTGGACCAGAGTCAGTTTGGTTTCAGAGCGGTTCATAGTACCGAGACGGCTCTAATAAAAACTACTGAGGAAATCCGTAAGACTCTAGATGGGGGAGGGACGGCAGCTCTTGTTCTCCTCGACCTGTCCGCGGCATTTGATACCGTGGACCATACGCTTCTGGTCGAATGCCTAAAAACCATAGGGATAGGAGGAAGGGCCCTCTGCCTTTTAACTTCATTCCTTTCGGATCGAACTCAATCTGTGCAATTGGGCAATTTTAAATCTGCACCGTTCATCTTGCCATGTGGGGTGCCTCAGGGGTCCTCGTTAAGCCCTACGCTTTTTAATATTTATGTTTCCGAATTAGCTTCTTTGATTAGAAGCTTTGATTTAATCCCCACCTCTTATGCCGACGACACTCAGTTGGTTATCTCAGCAGTGGACAAGGACATCAACTACTCCATCAAACTTCATGACTGTATGGTCACTCTGAGCAACTGGATGGGTAGGCACTGCTTGAAGTTGAACTCAGGAAAAACTGAGGTAGTGTTATTTGGAAACCTTTCCTCTCAGTGGTCTCCAGCTTGGTGGCCAGATACACTGAGCCCTACTCCTATACCAGTAGCCAAGGCAAAGAATTTGGGGGTCATCATAGATGAAAAACTCAACATGAAGTCCCAAGTTTCTAAGGTGGTCTCCTCCTCCTTCCTCACTATCAGAATTGTACGTAAAATTCTGCCTTTTATTCCCATAAATACAAGAAAAACAGTACTGACCTCCCTTGTTTTATCCAAATTGGATTACTGTAATGGACTGTATATTAATTTACAATCCAATCTACTTAGAAGGTTGCAGGCAGTACAAAATGCCGCGGCTAGACTGGTCCTGGATGTTCCTAAATACCAGTCTATCAGAGCAGGCATTCAGGAATTGCACTGGCTACCAGTTGGTCAGCGGATCAAATTTAAGGCTCTTTGCACTGCGTATAAGGCATTGCATAGAGCAGGACCACGGTTTCTTTTGGACCTTTTTAGCTGGTATTCTCCCAACAGAGCGCTTCGTTCAGCTAATGCCTACTTGATGCTCACCCCTAGAATCAATAAGACTAATTGGGGGGGAAGGAGTTTCAGCTACAACACTATAAAGGAATGGAACGCTCTTCCACTCTCCCTTAGGAAGACTTCATCCCTGCTTGAGTTCAGGAAACTGCTCAAAACATGGCTTTTTAGAAATTAGCTTTCCTGACACAGCATGGCAGACCGTGAGCGCCTAGACACCTCCGGGTAGTAGTGTGCATAATAAATTGTTATAACATAACATAACATCTGCGGAAATTCTACCCTCTCTTCCTGTTCTGCAGTTGCACTGTCCAGATAAACGAGGGCAGCAAAGGGACCCTTCGCAGACATTTCCCAGCAGATTGAGAAATCTATTCTTTACAAAAGATTCGGCTGGCATTGGGATGATCTGCTGCAGGGTCGAGCCGGGCAAAGGAACCTGATATAGGTCTGACCCAGAATCGCGATTATATCCTATACCATAACCTCAATCGCTGTTATGCATTTGGGAATGTTGAATGAGGACACGGGGCCTGTAATCATTCTGAGCAGAGCATATGTTTCAGCTTTAGTGTTAAGCGTAAAGGACAACCTGTGCCAGAGGCAGAATAAACAGCTGTCGGGCACCGGGCATTTCCCTGGGAAGCTTGGCAGGTGGGACTAGGTTTTGCTTCTGGGGCGCATTTCCCAACATGTAATGCACGTAATGCAAAATAAATGGTTTTACAGCATGCCCAGTCAGCCAGATCTGTTTTGAAACCATTGCTTTTGTATTTTGCTCGCGCCTGTCTCCTGCAGAGTGGCGGCAGGATCAGGAGCAGCGGTAATCTCTGCCGCAGGGCTCTGGCCTGGCACAGGGGATTGAGGACAGGGGGCGGTGGGGGCTGCAGCTGCTGCTTAGCTGTGAGACCCAGTGCACGAGCCACGCGCCAACATATTTTGAATTTAAATCCTGCGAGGCAAGTCCATGTTATAAAGATGCTTCACAATTCAAAAAAATGCATTTCTTTATAATGCAACACTTTCCATTGTAGTATATTGAATTTAGTGCTTCATTTGTAAAAAAATAAAATAAATAAGTGCCAGGGCCCTCATCAAGAGGCCACTGCAGCTTACACAACCAATTGCCCCTGCCATGCTGCCAATGACAATACAAACACAACTATCAACCATCAGACCCTACAAGTGTGACAAATCAGACTATTCCAGGCCCCCAAATCTATAAGAACGGATTGGGGGGTAGGTATTAGTCATATGTGGTGTATATTGAATGAATAAACTACTGTTGTTGTGCTCTTCTCTAAATTAGACAAACAATGCCACCATGTGGGAGATTGTCATAAGTGTTGTTGTTGACAATTAAGTGCTAATGCCAGGCACTGGAAACCACCGGCTCAAATTAAGCACTGATTAAATTATACCATTACATCGAGTGACAATTTTTAGAAGTGATAGATTCTAAACATGAACTTTCCCCCAACTTAACTAAGAGATCGATTTTAATATAGGCTGAATACCTGAGTGACACCAATAAAGGTCTGGGTGATGCACCAGAGACACCCTTCACATCCCTACAAGTGTAGCGCAGAGTCAGCTGCAGACAGGCTCACACGGAGCTCATACTCTGAGGGCTTTTTGCATGTTCTATCACTCCTAGGTACTGTGGCAGCTGGTTCTGATCCTTAGACCCTCTACAGTGCTGTGAAAGTTCCCTTGAGAGGAACAATCGCCCAAATTCACAACAAACTTAAAAAATCATTGGGATAACGAGTACCTTCACAGCCCCCTCTGGTCTTATATATTCTGTAAAAAGACCACAATGCAGCGCTGGGCAGCCGAGTGGGGGCTAGCCTTGGTCAACAAGCCTTGATGAAGGCTTGGCTTATTTTCAGGTTGAGGGTCCAAGAGGATCTTGAGCTGGACCAGAGCCAGACATCTGGATGGAGCCAGGCATCTGGATGGAGGCAGACTTGAGCCTTCGGTGGCTCAAACGCCTCTAATGGTGGGCAGGCAGCAGTCCAACTTTGGAAGGTGCAACAAATCGCACACCCTCTCCCTCACTCCCTCCAAGGTAGGCCTGTTGGCTGATGCGAACAGAGGCTTTGGGCAGGGGAATTCTTAATTACTGCATGTGCTACAGCATCAAGCAGGTTCCCGAATGCGTTGATCTAGTGACCTCAGAGACCTCCATTTTCTTTACGCTCCCACCCTCTAAGCTCAGGAATATTCCTTTAGACGTCTCCAGTGGTGGACAGGTGCAGGAGAGGAGGACCTTACAGGAGGAGGAAAGGAGGTGGCATGTGCATAATACCTGCTTGCCGATGGTGTGGCCTCCTAGCCGCTTGGAGGCTGAGTGTGTGCTTGTTCTAACTTCAGAGCTGTCTGAAAAAGAGGTGATTCCTAGAAACACGTGTTGGCTGCATCAGTATTGATTATGTGAGGGATATAACAAATTTATGAATTGGAAGAATGTGATTGAATTGAAAGAATTTCGCCTCATCAAATAAAGAATTAATTGAAACTGGAAAACAAATGTTGGACTATTCATTATACTACATACCTCCTTGATGATACCATGAAGTTTTTAGGAGGGCGCCGGGCTACTGGTGCTTACCACGATCCGCACATAGACATCCGAATCCAGCATCAGGAGTAAAAGGACTAGAATGGTGGGGAGGCCAAAAAGTAAAGAGTTAAACAGCACAAGGGCGGATCCACAGGGGGTGCAGACATGTCCATCCGGTGCCTCATGATATGATCACTGATTGGTCACAAACACTGTAAGGCAGACTGCAAGTGCGCAAAAGCAGTTGGGAAGGTCTAGGCAGGGCTGTCATAGGAAGCGATCTTGCACTACTTAAAATTGACAGCCCTTGGGGGGCCATCTGCCACAGACACAGGGGGTAGAGGTGGTGACCAGGCCATCCATGGCGCACGGCTGAACTGCACACTTTCCAGAATCAGCTAGACATGGGGCAAGTAATAGCCCAACTTTGCAGAAACTGTCAGCATTTCCTTTTTCTTCTACTAATGGGTGAATTATCGCCCAGTTGAGCAAGAACACACACAAACAAGCAACGCTGGATGGTGAATGGAGGAAGGAGGGACTCCCCTTTTATGTTGCTGCATCTTTGCGTTTCGACACAGCGGCCATCGTTGGTGGGGTGGGAAACATCTCAGGTGGCTAATTAGAGTGCAACAAGCACTATTTTTAGTGCTAATACACAATTTCTGCCCAATCAAAGCTTGTACTCAGGCGAATCAACATGTGGGTGGAGCCGAAGCCCCTTTCTCCAGTGGTTCTTGAATTTCTTTTTTAAGTGATAACATGAGGTATGGCAATATCTGCGTTATCAAACCAGTCCCAAAAAGGGAGACGTGTTAGAATCGGATATGTTGAAGGAATTAATGTGCCATATCCACCGTCCCTGCATCGGTCACTCCAGGCCTTCACCATAGATTGTGAAAACCTGAAGTAAAGTGTGAATGCCGAACTACAAGGAGGGGGGACCGAGCATGAATGCAACATCTGAAGGAGTCACTGCCTGGAATCTGTTCTGCCAACAACACTTAGCTTGAATGCACCGCGGCCACAGCCTTAAAGGGAAGAAGGAATATTGAGCACTGTGGGCAGAAAAGCCCAAACTGGCTTAAAGCTGTCCTCGTCACTTGGGGTCACTTGTTAGGTGTGATGAAATCTTCATTCTCTATGTACTCCTCATTTTCACCTCCTTATAAAAAGGCTCAGACTGAGAACCCCAGAGGTAAAACACTAACGCAAACACATGCATGCAATGCATTAAACCACAGCCCAGAACCAGAGATAACATTTATAAACTTTGTATTATAATGAAAAATGTGGGAACTGATTCACTAAGTAATCTCCGATCTATGCTGTTCTCAGGTACATACATGCCTGGATTTTTGATCTCAGATATATAATGACTGGATTTTCGAATGTACATCGAACACAGATTAAAGACTGGTTTTTGGAATGTACATCGAACACAGATTAATGACTGGTTTTTGGAATGTACATCGAACACAGATTAATGACTGGATTTTGGAGTGCAGATTCACCTTTGCTATTCGCTAAATGTAAATTTACATTGTAAATTAATTTACTAAAATGTGCAAGTTTGTGAGAATCACACTTTTTCAAGACCCCCACCTTCCAAAGGCCCCCTGGGAAAGTGGCTTCCTTCTCTCTAATACATTTATCTCTATGTCTCCACCTTAACAATTAATGTATAAGTCAATATTCTTAGGTAGCATAGGGTTTGAATTAGCAGAAAATGGGTAATATAATTCAAAGTTATTCCAAACAGGGACCCCCAAAATATTTCTTGCGCGGGGCCCCCAAAATCCTTAAGATGGCACTGCCATTCATACCACGGTTATGATAAGTGGTTAGGGTGGGAATATGGAAAGCGGACATCAGGGAAGAAACTTCTCAGTGGTAAAAATGTATTCCACATGGAGAAAAACATAGGTAAAAGTTTTATAGTGGAAATGTAAAGTATTTTACACATACATATTAACATATACATATACCTGTTACATTCATGCATATGAAAATGTTTTCGCAGACAAGTAATTCTGAATTCAAAAAGACTTCCAAAACTACTCCTGTGAAACTGTGACTGGCACACCTTTACAGGAGTACTCGCGTAAAATCAGAAATGTACTCAAAATGTAGGTGTACACCTCCACAAATCAGTCTGAGAATTTTTTTAAGAATCCGGTTCTTGGTGTGTTCCTACTCTCAAACACGCATGTCTACTCAAAATATAATTTAAAATCCAAGGTCGTCGCAAGCTGGAGTGGACTTGGCTAAGCCTCCATTGTGCTGGACTGGCCAGGAGACCGAAGGCTTTCAGATTTTCAGCAACCCCCAGACTGGTTCTAATCTGCGCTGTGCTTTGTAAGCGATAACAGTTATCATGTGCTGTGACCAGAAACTCAGAAGGGATGATGCTCTGGCATAACTGTTGGTTGCAGCTGGTGGGAAGCAGCACTCTTCTTTTGGGAAAAGGGACCTAATTCTTCACATAAAACTCTGACCCTGAGAAAATGAAGAAAAAAAAACTTATAAGGAGGAAGAGAAAAATAGGGAAATAGTGACAAAGGGCGAAGTAACACAAAACAAGCATTGGCATAGCCAATAGGTCTCGCCTTTGGGACCTTATAAGTATTTTGCCATGTAGCACGCAGTTTCACTTTCGTTTGCTGATTGATTGAGTTCTGGTGGGCCTACAGGACAGTGGAATGTCTGTTGTTCTTAAGATGGAGACACATGCCAAAACAAAATGAAGCCCCAGCTGGGTGAAGGGTGGTGAAGATTTAGTGGCTATGAATCTATCCTTCACCTTCTTTCCGGTGTGCTGGTTCTTTTCTATCCATTAGGTGACACGTGTGTCCAGCATGGGCCAGCTGTGCATCGTGTTCTTCATATCATTCTACCAGCATTTCCGGTTATGTACACACATACAGAAAGCTGTAAATACTGGAACGTTGCAACTGGGTTTTTTTGTAAGCAAGCAGCACACTGTGAAGTTATGGATGCCGTAATATTCTAGTATGGGGTGTTGTGCACATCTCCTGCACCAGGGACGATGTAGCAGGTAACTGCATGCCGCTGGGGACTTTCTACAATAAATATTGGAATCACCCCGCCACCAGCCTGCTCGTTCCAAATAAATGAGCACAACGATGCACAAAACAGAAACCACGCAGCGAAATAATGAATAGTCACTCCATATTGGCAATAACCACCGAAATGCCTGTAAATTTCGAGTGAAATATAATCATAACATGGATTATTCATAAAATGTACTTTTCAAATGTAATTGTCTCTTGGCGCTTTAAGAATAGTTGTATTATCCAACCAAGTTATTTTTCCTCATCTTAATAGGAGGATGGTTGTTATATGTTGACCTGCAAGTTAAAAAATAAAATAAAAAAACCACAAATCTAGTCTGCAATCGCATTAACCCCCTGAGCTACTCTTTTAGGCTTGGCCCTACGTGTTGTACAGAGATCTCCGCAGGAGGCGGTCAATGGGCATAGCATCAATAATATTTATCCACTTTTATTTATTAAGGAAGAGCTCAGGCTCACAGTGTTCTAATCGCTCCCCTGGAAAAGTCTCATTTGACCCCAAGCGTCTCTGTAATACACGCAGCTCCTACAAGCTTTCTTCGGGTGGCAGAGCTCTACAGTACACCCGCCCAGAACTGATTACATTCTCTTTCGCTAACTGCGCAACAGCTGGCGATCACATGTCAACACATCGAGACTACAAGAGTGATAGCTTTCCAACAGCTCCGCAAATCAAAACCCCGCGGAGCCAGAAACTCCACTCTCACCAACAAATTAGATTTGTTTGCTCAGTGCGCGGCTACCACCCACTTCCCACCCAAAGCAAACAGGAGCCCAAAGCTGTTTGCCAGTCCTGCTGTAAGCAGAGCCGTCCTGGAGAAACAGCGCTGCCGCGTGACGTCACTGGCTGCACCCTGGGCACCTCTGCTGCGAGCCCATCCCGGAAGCAGGTCCGGCCGCCCGTCACGGCCCCGGCCTTCTCATCAATTATACAAGTAATTATCGAGCACCATTTCTGTGCTGAACGGAACAAAATAAATTACACCCACCCATCTCAGAAACAGAAAACCAGGTCAGAACAAGTGCAAATGAGGTCCTGTAAAGTTTTAAAAAAATACATAAAAACAGGCGCCATTATAAGCATCGCGCCACACAAGCAAATAATTTAAATAGCCATGTGTAGGGGAGTAAGCAGAGCTTATAAGCACGGCGCGGCTAAGTTTGCCCTCTGCCTCGGGAAGCATATGAAGAATGAAGAGCGCAACTCTGGGAAGTTTGCTTTGGGATGGGGGGATGGGGAGGGAGGAGCAGGTAGGATTTCCAATCATGAGCCAGTAAACAAGCTAGGAGCACACCCCCCTACATCACGCCAAACAAAGATGGCATCGGCCTGTCCACATGGGCCGTCCTAAAAGTGGACAAGGCGGTAACCCAAAAGCCCGGTTTTCAATCACGCGCCAGCGTTTAACATAAACGATGACGCGAGCCAATTGAAAACAAGGGCGTGGCTTAAAGTCATTTCCGAATCTGTATCGATTTCAAAAGGCCCTCGCAGAGCGAGCAGCGCATGCGCGCTGCAACGCCAGGCGAGACCTAAAAAGAATCTACAAGAGACACAGAGACAGGAAGTGTAGGATGATGGAAGAAGAGAGGAGGTGGACGCAAGCAGGGCCGGACTGGCCGTAGCCGGCACCGGGCATTTCCCTGGTGGGCTGGAGCCGGTTTTGTGCCGTGGGGGCTGGTTTTGCAGCAGTGGGAGCGGTGCTTCTTGTTAGCCCCCCCACACCCCACGGTCCCAGGGCGGGTCGAGCAGCAATCTGCCTGGGCTGGTTGCTGTTCCCAGTCCGGCCCTGGACTCAAGACTAGGCTGCCTTGGGATTCAATAACTCTGGTATTCAACAGCAACACCGGTTGGCTTCTAAGAGAAACTCTGGGCCCTTGCACTTGGGTTTTTCACAAATTAAGCACTGATTGGGCGTGTGACTGAAATGAATAGGCTTAAAGTAGCTCAGATTCTTGATGCTGTCTTCTGCACTGTCTAAAACATCTTCAGTAGCAAGAGATAAAGGTCTCCATTCCCTTAATCCAGCTGTGTCAACACAAAAGCATGGAAGAAGGAATTCAGACTAGGGTGATAGAAGGGGTGTAAGCATAATAACATCCTTGGGTAATCAGCATTGGCAACGCCAATAGGTCTCATCTGAGAAAACCATGTGTCTTAGCCTTCTTTGAAAGCACTGTCCAATATTTGAAAAGACCATGTTCAAAGATGGCCATCGCTGATGCTCACGCATCCACAGCAGCCATCTTTGAGTGAAATTTGTGAAAAAAGTTGTTTGTTAAAAAATGCATATGAAGATGACTGCTGGAGATGCGTGTGCATCTACGGTGGCCATCTTTGAACACTTTTTCTAATATACATTGTTTTAAATGAGATGGAAAAGGTGGGGGGGGGGTGGCTACGATAAACACCTCACTTCATGGCACAAGGACACTGTTTCTAGTCCTAGGCTTTCAATTTACTAATTACTGGTATCAGGTGTGATAGTCGAATTAGCTCAATGGAATTAAACCAAGACTACAAAACCCAAAATACATTTGGTTAACACATGGAAGCCCAGGACTGGAAGCTGGGTCTTTGATGACACGGCGAGAGAGGCCACCCTAAGGAGATGTGACCTGTGTGTAATTATGAACCCTTTACAGTAAATATGGTCTTTGTAACTAAGGGGCGGGGCCTAATGCATCAGAGTTAGCTAGGACAGGGTCATCCTCCCAGGTTCACAAATCATCCATCATGTCTCATGGTAGGTGCGAGAAGTTCATCTAGTTGTGGTGTTGACTCCATCACTGTACATAGTAATTCTTGTAATCCTTTGATTCTAGTGGGAGAGATGAAACTAAGGGGTAAAAGAATTTTGAGGCAAAAAAATACTAGACGAGCTGACATACAACGAAATGAGACTGGTCGCCCAAAGCTCTTAAATGCTGTAATGGGTCAAAGCACTGCCCAAGTAAAGATCTCAAACTGTTCCTAATAGGTAATGTAAACATACAATCGGAATGCATTTATTGACTGGATAAGCTACTTACACTTGGCATGGACCAACTTGAAAGAACTACCCACAAAATAAATTGACCCTGGACTGCGGCTGCAACTCTTAGTGGCTGCTGTAAAAATAACTACAGTATTTGGAACTACAAGTTTCAAGAGGCCTACAGAGATCTCACATTATTACAGGTCTGGACTGAGATGGGTAGCAAGTCCACCTTTTTTTCTTTTTAGCAGTATTGCAGTGTCCTCTCACAAGTAAAAACTACAAGCATTTCATAGCAATGTGAACATAAAAAACAGGACTAGCAACGTAAAACCCACACATCCCATTGGCGAAGCGATCTGACTTTAAGCCACCATGGACACTGTTTCCAGTTTTGATATGATAACCTAATGCATTCTGGGCGCTGTAATCTTGGTTTGTTCCTCTTGAACTGTAACATACCCGACAGCAATTATTTGTAGCCCAAAGGCAGAGGACTGGAAACACTGCCCATGATAACATCAAAAATGTAAGCACCTTACATACTGTACACATGCCACATCAAATCATTCCACAGGGGTCATCAAGCCCTTTTTTGTTTGCTGATGTAGCCATGAAGTACTCATTCCTTACTCAGTGTATACTCTCTGCATTGTATTTCCTTTATTTTTCTATACGATTTATATTTGTTGCTTACTTGATGTGGGAGCATATTTGATCAAGTTATTCTTTATTACGAATTCCTTGTTTTTACCCACAGTTAAGCTACATTTACTTTTGTTGCATATTACTCAGGTCATAGTAATCCTTATATATTTTCAAGCAGGATAAATGCAGAGTAGCTGTCAAGGGGGCTTCTCTCCTCTTATGATGCAAGACTTTTGGAACAAAAAAATAGGACTAGGAATACATGTACTCATCCGTGTCAAAAAAATAATGCTTTGGTGTATAAAATATATTGGTGTTATTGGAAATAACCATCTTTTGTGTTATGCATCTAGATTTTTGCCTTTTTTGATGAACCCATTTTATTGGCAATAGGATTCTGCTCACGTTACTCCTGCTAACCAGGGGTAAAGTGCTTGTGCTCTTCCGTCTAAACATGGTACAAATTGGCATATACTTAATTGGCACATTTAAAAAAACATATAAATCCCTATTATATAGTCCTACATGTACCCTGGGGCTGTAAATTAAATGCTTCTAGTGGGCTGCACCAATTATTGTGCCACACCGTAAAGTAGCCCTGTAAAACATGTCTCCAGGCCTGCCAATGCAGTTTGGGTGTGCAGTTTTAAACTGGAATTTTGACCTGGTAATTCAAACCTTTTGCCAGGCCTAAACCTTCCTTTTTAATACTTCTATGGCACCCTATGGTAGGCCCCAAAAGCCCACAGGGCAGGGTGCATGGTATTTAAAAAGTAGGACATGTATAATTTATCGTTTACAAGTCCTGTCAGTGAAAAACCAACAAAGTCGATTCTCTCTGTAGCAAGGCTGACTCTCTCATAGGTTAACACTGGTTTACACAATTATCCTTAATAAGTGCTAAATTCAGTTTGGGAGTAGCAAGAAATGGTTCAAGGACTCATTTTAATAGTTATTTAAAATCCAACTTAATGGTCAAGTCGGAGTTAATATTATTTTTGGAAATGCCAATTTTAGAAAGGTATAGTTTTCCTGCCTAAAACGAATGGCTTTTCTGCCAGTGTGCAGTTGTCACCTGGCCCCTGGTGGCTACCTGTGGTGAGATGTGAATTGCACTCAGACAGCGGGCAAAGGGCCCTGGGAGTGGAGAGGTGGTTTCTTCCCTTGACAAGATAGTCTGAGGAGCTGTGCCCAGCCCCTTACTGAGCTTCAAGGGATGCCCACCTTGCCACTGGCAGATGAAGCTCACCCCTAGGCCTGCCTCCCCTTTGTCTCTCTAGTCAGGATCGCACCATACCCAGGGGGGGGGGGGTAGAGGAACTGACCAAAACCTAGCCCCTGTATCTGACCGGTGCTCCATGACAGTCACCTTAACTTTTGACTTTGGCCCTGGTCTAGTGCGACCAGATAACCTTGTTGGCGCTTTGTTCTTTTTGATACTATTTTTAAATTCAAACGTTAATAATTTATCGCTCCGGTTCTACTTATTGTCAACTTTATGTTGTTTAGGTGCCATTTTATTTATTAAATATTCTCTATTTTACTAGATCGATTTTTTTTTTTTTAGTGTTTTCTTTTTATTACTATTTGAATGATGCATAAATATTTACACATTGCCTCTAAGATAAGCCAAACTGCTTGAGGTAAGCTGCCAGAGGGTAAGCATAGGTTTATTTAGTGGCTTTAGTGGTTCATACTGACAAGAATTGTGATTAATATTTGAGGAGCGTTTCCACCCCCTCAACTAATACTTCAGTTTCTTCCAGGTGTCATATGAAAGCACAATTTTATGAGTGCTGAATACAGGTGCAGACATATTAATTTCAAACAGCAAGCAGAGGAGCGTGTGAAAATAAATGAGTGAGAAACATAGGCCTATCTCTAGGAGCTACCTATCCAGAAGGAGTAGAGGGATCAGCCCTTATCATTAAGCTGTATTCTGCTACATGAGAAAGGACTAATGAATCAATAAAGAAACATTCAATATGCAAAGCTCTTTAGGGAAGGTGGTGCAAACAGTAAATGTGGGCATGCTTGTGCAGACCCCACACATGTATGCACTCACAGAAAATACAGAGCGATTCACACACATACATTAGCGAGGCCTTCCATGCCCTTTTAATGCACTCACTGAATGGGACCAAGTCACTCTTAGAGGCTCACCATCATAGAACAAGCAAGTGTAAGGCCTCCACCTGTGTGGTGTCCCAGTTGGGAGAGTGATAGTGGCCATTTTGAAGAGTGAATTACAGCTTTCAGAATCTGCACCAGCAGAAAAACTGCAACAACAGCTTGCCTGAGACAGAGCACAGTAACTAGTAGCGATAACACAAAGGGTAGGGTAATGGTACGGGTTTGCAGAACCTTGATGTTGTAGTGCCTTGCTACTGGGTAGATGGCCGCAAAGGAAGCACACTCACAGGTTATTTGGTAATACTGACACAGAAATGCTACATGCAGGCATGATCACCTTATTTATAGATTGAGGGACACATTTACATACATTTCATGCAATGCAGGCAGCAACAACAGTTGTGTGACAGAGAGAGAGTAGAAATGCTCCATATTTACAAAGATATAGCATTTCTGCTCTCTCCTTGCGCTAGTGAACCGTGCGCTGCATAGTGCCAATGCAGCAGCCGCAGCCGGTCCATTGGGGCTGAGGGGCCACCCCCCCCACCGTTTGCCCCTCACGAACAGTGTCTGTCAGGCTGAACAAAGGTCAGCCTGACAGACACTGTTCATTTTCAGGTCAGGCAGCCAGGCTCCTGGCTGCCCCCGAATTTGCTGGGCTGAGGAAGTCACAGCTTCTGTGAGCATGACCTCTTCAGCTCAGCAAAGGTCCCTGAGGCCCTCCCCTCAGTGACGAGGGGCAGCGTCACTGATTGCCTTGCACCTGGGTGCTTCAGTTTTAAGCCCAAAAGCGCCCAGGGTCGAGTGTCACTCAGTGACACTTCATCAGAGTGGGGTGGGGTCAGAGGTGTCACTGACCCCATCCCACTCTGTGATGACGTTGGGACTGCTGCCTTCCCTCATTAGGTCAGCCAATGAGGGAAGGCAGCAGTCCAAAGCCTCCTGGGACCTCCGAGACAGAGCTGCAGGTAAGTGTGTGTTTTTTTTTAAATTAATGTTTGGTGCGTATATGTATGAATGTTTGGTAATGAGTGTTGTGAATGGATGTGTTTGTGTGTGTGTGCCCGCGTGTGAATGCATTGCTATGAGTGTGAATGTGTGCGTTTGTATGTCCAATCCGCCCCCCTCCCTCCTAAAATTACCGTCTGCCACTGCAATGGAGGCACCCTTGCACCATAGCACATTGATGACTGCATTACAGGCAGGGTTCTTTATGTCCAGGAAGGGACATGGTTCTCCACATAATCTTTAGAGGCATTTTCCGTTTTCTATGTGTGCTGCACATGTGGAAAGAAGAAATAACAAGGAGAAATAAAGATATTTCTCCTCGTTACACGTCACTGGAAATGCCCAGGTTTACTTGTAACTCTGGGAATACCCCAAAATCCATGGGTGGATGAATGGGAACGCCCAAGCTACACCCATGGAATGCCTCCTTGATGCAAAGTAACGCAAAGCATGGCTGTGCATTGCCTTGCTTTACCTTTTTGGGAAAATCCCACGCAAATCTGATTTGCATGGCTTTGTAAATTTCAACTAACATTTTCCATTGTGGCTGTGCCAAAAAAAATGGCGTAACCAGAAGCGAAATGTCAGTAAATCTGGGTCTAAGTGGCAGCACTCTTGGGAGAGACCATGTGTGTTATTTGAGCAGCGGTGACAGCCCCTGAATTGCGCAGGGAAGATCACACTGCCAGGTCACGACACCCATATAAGTATCATGATCAATGAACCATAATATACCTAAAAATGTACCTATAAAATTACTGTCTCTGGCAGCAGGCTAGCAGGATAAAGTGCTGGCCAGTCATTGGCATGAGCGTCGCAGCCCTCCCCACCTTGCATACCTTCCAGAAGGATGACTCGGCTGTCAGTGCCCTTTCCCTCTCCTAGCCAGGCTGTTGCACATTATGCACAATAAGTAAATAGCAGTTGTTTTTTCTTCCTCTGTGGCCTCGGCAGGTCAAGGACAATAGTACATTAGAGCCTGATATAAAGTGCACTTTTTTCTTTGCCGGGGCCTTGGCCCCAGCTCAAATAAAGCCTTGCTAGTGTTTTGACAATTCCCATTCAAAGGTCGGAGCTTTAAAAGACTCCCACCACTCATGCATTCATATGTGTGAGCCGCCATCTTGAATAGGCTACACAACCATTTTAAAATGGCCGTTAGCACAGCAGGCAGGTAAAAGCTGATGATGCCCGTGAAAGGATACCAGAACCAATTAACACACTGTGAGACCTAAATACTCCTGGGCAGGACAAACACAAGAACAGGGAGGAAAGACATCAAATCAGGAGCAGTGAAGTGAGATAGACAACATTGAAATCCAGAGCAAGGGGCTGACTCAAAGCCCACTCTTAGTATGTGGTACGTATTGGAAACAATAGGTCTTGAAAAGACAAATAAAGCTGGCTGTCGCTGAGACCTATAGAAAAGTAGCCCTGACAGTATATATGTCTGTGGGCTGCATTTTTAAAGGTGTTTACTACTTGTGAGCATGGTATCTCCTATAGAAGAAGAATAAAAAGTCATTTTAAGACAAATGTGCAACAGTTGTGATGGACATGCCTTAGGGGCCACTATCATTAGTGGATGGGTCCTTTGGGTCCGTGTGGGGTCTTTAGGGTTCCCTGATATGTAAGCTTTAAAAGAGAGAGTGTACATCCGAGGTGTGTTGGCACTCGGAAGGATAAGAACTGGACAGAAAACTGGTGCTGCCTAAATATTGGATAAGTGGGCCTTAAGATGGGTCCTAAAGGGAGAAATGTGTAGTTGAAGCCCATTCCAAAAAGAAGGCGCACGGTAGGAGAATGAGCGGCCGCCAATTGTCAATTTATGATATTGAGAGGTCTTTAGCAGATGGAAATTGGAAGAATTAAGACTTCAAAGGAAAACACAGGAACACAACTAGGAGATAAAAAGTAGTATTCTTGGCATAGGAACTAGGGTAAACATAGGCTTTGAAAACAACTCTTAAATGCTTCGGGAGCCGGGGTGCTGGCAAAAAATAGGAGGCGTCCTAAAAAGGCAAGGGACGGAGATGATAAGTGTGGTGGCCTGGATTCACAAGCACTGAAAACATTGCATTGAGGATTTATTGGTGGCTAGATGAACTGCATTGCTGTAGTCCAGGCAAAAGCATATCAAGGCAGATATCACTAGGCTTTGAATCCCAAAGGTAAGCACCGGGGGATCTTTCGGAGTTTGTATTTCTGAAAAGTTCAAGATTCACCTATCCGTGATACCAGTGACTTAACCCGTGAAGGAGGGAACTTTCCACTGTACTCATAAAAACTTACAGAAAGAAGTGAGAAAATTAAATTACAAAACAGAGCAGAGCAGGAACAGTCAAGTAGAACAACTTAAGTATCACCATATAGTCTCCAGAAAGGTCTAGCCAATATTTCAAGAGAACTCAAGTCCACACCAATAAAAAGCATCTGCTTGCGTAGATTGGGAGAGAGGGACAAGCCTTGGCTATTATACAGGAAGTAAGGGGCGAGCCATCAGGTCACCAGCCCCAGACTTCATCAAAGCAGCATGTTTAAGGTTGGCACTTAACACTGAGGAAGCTCAAGTGATTGAAAAGAGCCTAGATTTGGACCGAGCTGAAACTAACTCTCACAAAAGCAAGACAATCCTGCTCCTTTCGTTGCTTGCACATACAAGCATGGGTGTTCTTCTCCAGCCACTTGTGGCAAATCCTCATCGCCAGCAAGCCATACAATAATATCCAAAGCAACGCCACGACTCATGATATTCCTTTATATGGTGACACAAATTCATGGATCATCTTGGGTAATGAATCAGAGACAACTGAACACCTGCAGGTCTCTGCACCTCAAGGGCTGCAGAGAGAGCACCCAATTAACAAATGACACATAGCAAGGGGCGAAAATAATTTTATTACCAGAAGTCAATAGGAAGCTTTGACATTATACATCATGGTAATATAACAAACATTCTCTGAACACACCTACAATTGTCACCTTTCGGCCCAAGTTATATTGCCTCAATCCAGTTTCAAGCTCTGGCCGGTAGCCAAGGAAATAAATTAGCTCTAGTAACCTTGGCATCAACTGAAATAGCCAATTATGTCCTCATGAAGAGATCTATATTTGGCAAATGGGAAATTATGCTGTCCAGAAACTTACCCTCATATTCTTTTACTCAATAATATCTACAAGGGTTTAGGGAATCACACCTCAAGGGCCAGGAGGCCCACAACGTCCCATCCAAAAACCATTCCTAAATAAGTTTTAAAAATATCCCAGGCCTGATAGTTTAAAAATGAGATTCAATCTCGACCTTGTGGTTCTACATGACAACAGACAGAGTTTGACTTTGTGGTATGAAAGTGGAGCGCCCGTATGGACTACTGGATATGGCCGGCACACGCTCTGTCTGAAAATTGGAATGATTGAACAAATGTGGCAAGTAGGGGACTGATGTTGACATTCGTGATCCTACAAAGATGTAAATGTATTTGTGGAATGTAGGTGGCCTAGCCGGTAGAGATTACAACACCAACATTGTAAACTTCTGGAAGCAATTCGATTCAGTTCTAGTCCAAGAAACATGGTGTGAGCAAGAATTTCCACTAACTGGGTAAAAAGAATATCACAGTTAGGCCTATGGGATAGCCAAAAATGGGCATGCGAGAGGCGTGTTAACAAGCTATATTTTGTCTCGCTTCAATTTAGAAATTCAAAAAAAAATTCAAAAGAGAAGTACCTCACTTCAAGCTCTATTAATAAATAATTGAATAATCGGCAACCACAAGACATTGCTGTTATTTTTCAAAGTTTACAATAATTCCTTGCAAAAGGAAAATAAAACATTGTGAATTAATTGCAGCTGACCATTACCCAACTAAAACTAGAGGCCAACTGAGGCCAAATGGTTTGTCAGCAGAGACTTTGGGTCACACGTATCAACATTAGGAATAGTGATTACCTAATTGCGATTTTCTGCGAATCGCAATTAGGTAATCGCTACTCCTAATGTATGAAACTCCATGAGTTTCATTTAGCGATTCCTAGGGGTTCGCAAATTGACCTACCTCATTAATATTAATGGCTCATTAGGAATCGCTAAAATCACGGGGATGGTGGCCTGCTGGAGTCAGCAGACCACCATGTCCGTGATTGCTTTCCATTAAAGCAATAATTTTTTTTAAATGCAGCCCGTTTTCCTTAGAGGAAAAAAAGAAAAGTTTTCTTGTCATTTTTTAAGAGCAGGCAGTGGTCTGTGAGACCCCTGTCTGCTCTTAAAAACATTTTCGCCATCATTCACAAAGGGGAAGGGGTCCTTTGGGGACCCATGCCCATTTGCGAATGAGTTACCACCAACTTGAAGTTGGTGGTAAAATGCAAATGTTTTGTGACCTCATTCTGGTCACAAAACATTCTTACCATACTGCTGCGATTCGGTATTAGGAAGGGACGCCCTAAACACGCCCCTTCCAAATAGTGAATCACTAACCCATTTTGCTATTCGGTAATATGTTACCAAATCGCAAAATAGGGTTTGGTACATCGGAAAAGCCTTTTTTGCGTTTGCTAACGGGCCGATTCTGTGAATCGGCCTGTTTGCTTACGCAAAATAGGTTCATACATGTGGCCCTTTATCCTGAACCTCATGCACAAGCCATCTGGGGAAGACATGATTGTCTGGAAAGCCAGTATATGCATAGCCCAGCGTAAATGACCATCTTTGGACAACTGCCCGGCTGGTCTGTTTGGCACTAAATAAAAAGAGGGTTAAGTGGGATTAATGTTATTGCTCTCTTTGCCTCCTGTAAAACTACCCTAGACGGCCAGCTCATTACTCAGCAAAGCAGCAGGACAAACAAAGGTAAGGAGAAGGAGAGAGTGATAAAGAAAATAAAAGACAAATTAGGTGAAAAGGCAACTAGGAGTGTGGCCCATTCACAAATGGTAACAAATGTCTCTCCGGATCTCTTCAGACTGACATGAAAATGCTGAAAAGATAAATGAAACTCATGAATAGATGCCAATTTAATATATCTCAAGTTTCAAAGGAGAGGTCACTAAGAAAAGTCAGTTAACAAGCTATCAGGACAGCAAAACAACATACTATGCAGATAAAACTTGAGAAACACTATGCAAGACCTGTGCTAATGAAAATCAGAAAGATGTTTTGTCCCTCATTACTAGGATTGACACAGGGGATAACCTTGAGTGTGGCAGTAACGTCTCTGCAGATGCTTACGTTTGTTACATCACTCAGATATATCAGGACCCTATATGTAATCAAACAACAGAGAAGAAAGTCGACCCAAGGGTAGGCCTGGGCGGTGAACTCCGCTCCGTTCGCGGAGTTTGCAGAGTTTTCTGCACTCCGCGCTCCACAGAGCTCGCGGAGTGCAGAAAACGCCGCTTCGCGTAGTGCAGCAGAGTTTTTTCCCTGCTCGCGCTCGCGAACGGTAAGTTCGTGAGCGCGAACTGCTGCTCGGGTAGAATTTCTACCCCAGCGGCAGGAAGACCAGCGCGAACAGCAGTTCGCACTACACTCCGCCACTTGCGGAACTTCGTGGAGTTTTTTTGTAACTTCGCAGAGTTCCGCGTAGCAAATCTCCGTGAACTACGCCCAGTCTTACCCAAGGGGCATCTTCTGACTTTCAAAAGTGCCAGATCTTTGACATAATTAAGAGCTGTAGATCTAATGGGAGTCCTCCGTCCTCAATGGAGTTAGAATCAATCTATTCAAACACCATGCTGAATTTAATCATTGCGTTGAATCTCAAGTTACACCGGAGTCCTGTCAAGGCGCAATCTTACATCCAAACTTTAATAAGGGTGAAACCTCAAATCCAGAAAGCTGTAGGTTCATACCCTTGCTGAATGTTGAGGCTAATCTTTTTGCCAAAGTATTAAAAGAATTGGAGGACTGGTCCTCCTTACTTCAGCATGTTCCCTTCAATCAGACAGATTGACAACCTGTCATGGGCATGATGGATAACATTCTTGCTTTATTCTTAATTGCATAAAAAACCTTAAAAAGATCTCAACATATGCATATGCCTGTTTTGTCGACTTTAAGTCACCTTTATACTATGTATGTAGAAATCATCTATGGTACAGACCTAGGGGCTGATTCACAGAACTAATCTGAGACAAAATCCTAAACTTACTACTTCTGGTATTCACAGAAGGCACTTACGATTTATGGTATTCACAGAAATCACTTACGACTACTAACTTTACGTCCGCACTCGGGCCGGAATTTCCGCACTCGGAGCAGAGTATCTGCACCCGGAGCGGAATCTCCACCTCCGGGCCGGAAGCTCCACCTTCGAGCCGGAATCTCCACCTCCGGGCTGGAATCTCCACCTCCGGGCCGGAATCTCCGAAATTGAACCGGAACCCATTATTTCATACAGGAAATGACATACAGGAAGTGGGAGACAGGAAATACATCACAGTAAGTTGTTGGCAGCCATTTTGTGTTCATTCTGAGTCATCCTCTCTCACAGATCAGATCCTCTGCCATCCTGCTGCTCTTTTCCACCTTATTTCCCCCAAAATGGCTGAGGGTTATGAAGAGAAAGCACCCCATTTCAGTGAAAGGGAATTAGACATCTTAGCTGAGGGGGTGCTACTCAAATATCCTCAGCTGTATGGGGGGCCAGAGGACCAGCTGAGTAATGCAGCGCGGGCCAGACTATGGGCCGACATTGGTGAGCGCTGCAGTACAGTGGGCGTTCACACCAGGAACGCGAGCGCATGCCGTAAGCCCTGGGAGGACCTAAAACACTGGGCCCGGCTCAAGGCCGAGGAGCTACTGGGCCAGTCTTCCCAGGACCATGTGTATCGTCCTCGCCTCTCGGCACTGTACAGGAGGGTCCTGCGTGCAGCTAATCCGACCCTCCATGCTCAGCTGGAGGAGCATGAGCAGCAGAGACCTGGTAAGTGCATTATATGCAATATGTGTCTGGAAGTATGATGTGAGTGAAGACAGAGCTGTACCATCGTGTGTCCCATGCCTCCATTCACCTATTCTGTGTCTATGCAGCAGTCATCATGAAGCAAAAAGGCTCACTGTAGCGCATTGACTGTACAGGGCAGAGTGTATTCTGGGAGTTGTAGTTTCATCATGACAACTGGGGAACTGAGCCACACAGTTGCATTTGTACAGACATTTGCACTGCCAGCACCACTAACAGTGAACCAAGGGAATCATAACTGATGTGTGCATTGGATGAGGAATGGTACAGACACTGTCCAGTGTGTGTATGAGAGGCCAATGGGTATTGGATGCTGTGACTTACATTGCTTTCGGTGAGTTTGGGTTCTGATTGAGACAGATCATCATGTACCATGGAGTCAAGACAGACTTTGAGATCCTTGCCTCACTCTTAAGTGTTTCCAATTTTTCCAAGTGTGTCCACAGACATACGTCTGACCCCCAGTGGCTTGTATGCCATTTTTCATGTACAGGTAGCTGTAACAACAAGACACTATTGTTCACCAGTGCACAGCACTAACTGATCAGTCTCCGAAGCCAATATGTGGCACTGGATTGTCAGCTTTTGTGAGGGAATATCAAAAGGATAGACTCACAACATAGCAAACCTAATTGCCCAGACCCTATATGGATGTGTGACCCCCAATCGGCATTTGTGTTGTCCCATACAATGCCATACAGCAGATAACATTTTTCCAGACGTAAAAGTGCAGAGACTCCATATCACAGGCCCGTTTCAATACCATATGGACTCCCTCTGATCTCCTTTTGTAGACTGGGTTTGGAACCTGCCCATGTAGCAGTGAAAAGACACACAGGTCACAAGAATGCCAAAGTTGAGGGTTGGCCAGTACAGATGTGCAAGCCACCAAAAATCTTGTGAGATGTCCATGTCAGACTCAAATCAGGAGATGACAGTGAACATACACGTAATTTAAGCTCATAAACACTGACAACTGTATAGTGTGATCAGAGGAGAACAAAGTCTGATCTTGGCTCATCTTGATATGTGTCTTGTCCTGACGTGTACAACCACTACATAATGATTTATCTTACATTTCAGTGGGCTCAGCTGGCCAAAAGGAACGAATGCAGGACCCGGTTCGGAGCAGGACATCTTTGGTGCGCCGGAGGAAGAAGAGGATGAGGCGGGACCCTCAACATCAGGAGGCAGGGGGATTGCGCCCACCCGCACTGACCAGGAAGACAACTCTGGTGCTACGGACCGGGTGGAGGCTGAGGACATTGAAGTGGGGGGGAAGAACTAG
Organism: Calotriton arnoldi; assembly: GCA_963921515.1. Classification (NCBI taxonomy): domain Eukaryota; kingdom Metazoa; phylum Chordata; class Amphibia; order Caudata; family Salamandridae; genus Calotriton; species Calotriton arnoldi. The sequence continues at coordinate 1,526,906 of CAWUFW010001404.1, read as the reverse complement.
ACACTGGCGAGGGGGGGGTGGAGAGCTACTCTCCCCTGGACCATTCACCTGTAAGTTTTGACGAGGTGTCCCCGGGGCAGGCCACTACGCAACCTGGGCCTGCCATCAGCCCCTCCCCAACTCTAGAGGCCCCCATTCCATGGGTGCCTCCAGCTGCATCCCCTGCAACCAGTCCCCCTCATCGTAGCTGCCAGGCAACATTGGCTCCGAACCAGAGGCACCACACCCCTCCCTGTGTTGTTCCTTCTGTGGCTGTACCAGAGGACTTGATGTGGGCATGTGAGGGTCAGCCAGACATGTCCTCTCGCATCATGCTGCAGATGTGTCTAGAGGTGCGCATGATGCGAGAGGAAATTGCCCAAGCTCTGGCCACCCTCACTGCCAGTGTCAATTCCCTGTTTGCAGCCATGTCGTCTTTTGTATCCCAACCTCCTTCCCACACCACCTTCAATGTCTCCCCCTGTTCGTTGCCCCACACTGTTTCCCCCCGTACTCCTCGTGTGTCCCGACCCCGTGTGGTGCCTGTTCCTGCACCGGCCAGCCAGGAGCCCGCATCGGATTCAGAGGATCTGGACTTTGTGGCACTAGAGGATGACCAGAAGGACACTTGACCTGTTGGACATATTTTTCTTTGTGGACAATTATTTCCTTTTCCCCTTGTAAATAGACTGGTTTCCCTGACGCTCCCGGACGTGTTATATTTATGTTGCCCCACCCCAATCCAAGTTCCCTTCTCCTTCTGCAGTAAGAACATCATTTGTTTTCCTTTCTCCCTTCCAAACGGACTGTTGTTGTTTTTCTAACCCCACACTTTTTTTTACATAAATTCTTATTTTGAATCATACTTTCTCTATCTTGTTTTACTTCATTGTGAATGTCTTGTACAAAATATGGACATGTATTTTGGAAGTCATCTGCTCTGCACATGAGGGCTTGCTGCAATGACAGGGTTACACTTGTACATGTGTCACACATACATCCTCACATCTCTAGGCCACCAAAATTGATGAACATTAGCCTATCATGACATGATACGCAACAGAGTTTTGACTTGTGAAGAGAATTTCTTTTTATTTACACATTTTCACACTGGTCAAAAAGTTCCTGGGATGTGATCAATGGGGATCGTGCTTGCGGCTTCGCAATTTCGGAGGTGAGGATCGCTGTGAGGGATCATGTTTGGGTTGTCGCCGAGGTGCAGGTGGGTGTGGTGCATCTGCCTGTACAGGGTGAAGTTCATGTGCAGCGGCGGATGGTGTCTGTACAGTTGGTGTTTGTGCGTGGACAGGGGGCTGTTGTGCAGGTGGTGGTAGTGCCTGTTCAGGGGGTGGTGGTGGTTGTGCAGGTGGGGGAGTGCCTGTTCAGGGGGTGGTGGTGGATGTGCAGGTGGGTGGAGTGCCTGGATAGGGGGCGGTGGTGGGTGTGTACCCTTGCTGTGGTCCTGTGCAGTTTGTGGTACAGGTGTATGGGTGTGATGTGCTGCAGGCAGATGTGATGGCTCCCCTCCCTGCGTTGACCGTGAAGGGAGATTTTGGATCACTTTCATCATGCCCTCCATCATCTTCATGGCCAAGGCATGGTGTCTTACACTCTCTTCCCTTTGGATAGATATGATGTCTCTGATATTCTTGCACATGTCTTGCCAAGATCTATCCATCCTATCCAAAACATGGGTCTGTCTGTCCACCACCTGAGGGAATTGGCCCAGGGCCTCAGACATGTCTGACAGGGTGGCCCCTATGGCACGAATGTCCTGCCTCACATCTGCCTGCTGTTGGAAGAAGTCCTCCTCCCACTGAGCACCATGGCCATGTGCAGGCCCTCTCTGCAGGGGTCAGCCATGGATGAGACCGCTAGGTCCTACAGAAGGGGGGAGGGTGGCATGTGGAAGCCTGTGGACAGGAGAATGGTGCCCAGGGGATACCTGCACCACAACAGGGTTGGTACTTCCCTCAGATGGTGAAGAGAATGCCTGGCATACACTGTATAGGGAGGAGTGTGTAGGGGAACCACCACGTCTGTCCCGGATGTGAGGGCTGTGAGGGAGTGATGTCTGTGTTGGAGTGTGTGTGAGCTGTGGCTGGTTAGCTCTTTGCTGGGGACAGGCAATCTTTTGTTTTGGAGGTAGCTGAGGCACTTTGCTGGGCGGAGGGTGTGAGGCCTTGCAAAATGTGGGCGATGTGGGAATATTTCTGTCCATGGCATCAGACTCTTCATCCTCTGAGAGGATGAACAGATAGTCACCATCATCGTCCAATCCTTCATCCTCCTCAGGTACTTCCACCTCCTCCTCTTGCGCAGTACTTGCAGCCGACATTACTGCCTGGAGGAGCAGTGGATTTTCCCCTTTGATTGCCCGTCGCCCAACACCGGTGGAAGGTCCATCGTCCTCATCGTCATCATCACCTGGAACATAATGTATAATGTAACTTCCTGAAGATTCACCGTAGCAGCCCATACATCCATCACAAAAGTACACAACTGGCATAAGTGCGACCCTCATCCACACCAATTTCAATATGATTTGTCCATTGGAATTTTGCTAGGGAGTTTTCATATCATTGAATTACAATCCAGTTGTGTCTAGTACACTCAATATGACATTAGATAATATTTTTATGTCCATTCAGCACTCACTTGTCATACATTTTGTGTCATCCTTTCACTAGCCACCATGGTGTGATCTGGTATGTGGTTAAATGCCATATCTAGGCATATTGTGATGCAGGACAACAGTGATGTAAAAGACATACAACATACAGCGGAGATTAAAGGCACATTTCATGGGCATGAGCATTCAGGTACATTATTCTTGGGTTTACTTACCATGGCCCCGCTTCTGCCCAGTGTGTGGTCCCTGACCAGATGTCACAGCCAACCTTGTGGCAGACGTCACCGTGGGTCTTGGAATCTGGGAGGACATCATTGGACCTACAATGATAAGTGTGTTTGCAACTTTACATTTCTGCTGCCACATGAGATGCACTCAATTTCAGGCACAAAGGATGAGCACATGCAGTGTGGGCCCTACCGTTGCAGAAGTGTGTAGCACTAATTATCATGAGTGATCACACATTCAACTTGAGCATGGTGGGGGATGGTAGGCACTTGAAATGATCATCAGACCCAAATGCGGGTATTCCGGCCCAATAGCGGGGATTCCGTCCCGGTGGCGGAGATTCTGCTGCTCATGCTCCTCCAGCTGAGCATGGAGGGTCGGATGAGCTGCACGCAGGACCCTCCTGTACAGTGGCGAGAGGCGAGGACGATGCACATGGTGCTGGGAAGACTGGCCCAGTATCTCCTCAGCCTTGTGCCGGGCCCAACGTTTTAGGTCCTCCCAGCGCTTGCGGCATGCCCTCGCGTTCCTGGTGTGAACGCCCACTGTACTGCAGCGCTCACCAATGTCGGCCCATAGTCTGGCCCACGCTGCATTACTCAGCTGGTCCTCTGGCCCCCCATATAGCTGAGGATATTTGAGTATCACCCCCTTAGCTAAGATGTCTAATTCCCTTTCACTGAAAAGGGGTGCTTTCTCTTCATAACCCTCAGCCATTTTGGGGGAAACAAGGTGGAAAAGAGCAGCAGGATGGCAGAGGATCTGATCTGTGAGAGAGGATGACTCAGAATGAACACAAAATGGCTGCCAACAACTTCCTGTGATGTATTTCTTGTCTCCCAATTTCTGTATGTAATTTCCTGTATGAAATAATGGGTTCCGGATCAATTTCGGAGATTCCGGCCCGGAGGTGGAGATTCCGGCCCGGAGGTGGAGATTCCGGCTCGAAGGTGGAGCTTCCGGCCCGGAGGTGGAGATTCCGCTCCGGGTGCGGAAACTCCGCTCCGAGTGCAGAAATTCCAGCCCGAGTGCAGATGTAAAGTTAGTAGTCGTAAGTGATTTCTGTGAATACCATAAATCGTAAGTGCCTTCTGTGAATACCAAAATTAGTAAGTTTAGGATTTTGTCTCAGATTAGTTCTGTGAATCGGCCCCCCTAGTCAGCGGGTTGATCACCCTCTTCTTTCGTGTGCAATCAGGTGACTTACACAGACAGGTGGGTGAAGATAAAAGTAGGCACTGATGGCATGTCTCTGCCAAAGTTTACACCAGGGGTGGCCTCAAGGTCGGGTGTGTGCTAGCCCCTTCTTATTTAATCTGTATACCGCGGTTCTAAATACTAGTCTCAACAGTGTTCTCTGCCATCCCTCCAAAATTACTGGTCAACCAATTACCTCACTACAGTATGCCAATAATAAAGTACTACTGAGTAAAACATTTGTTGATTGATAGAGAATGATCTCTTTTATTGTGTGACCAATTAAATGGAGGAGAATCTAGATAAAACCAAAGTGGTAGTAATTGGATGAAAAAATGAAGAAACCAGGGTTGTGGGACATAAACAATAAAACGTTGAGCATGTGTCTGTTTATAAGTATCTCAGGATCCTATTTGATGTGTCAATAAGGTCAAAAGCCTCCTCTCTTGGGTTTGCTTTTAACCTCCTATCAAGGAAACTTAGAGTTTGGCAGGCAAGGTACTTTGACACAAACTTGGCAGAGCGCCCTGTCCGCCAAACTGATGATCCACCTGCTCAATTTAGAGTCGGTAGAAACGGTGGTCATACTTCTACCGGCAGTGCCAGCTCTGCCAGCATAAAATTTACACCAGCAGCCCAACAGAATTGTCAGCTTAAGTACATCAGACCATCCATCTTATTTAGAGCAGACAGTCTGATAGACTTATTTCTTCTTCGAGACCACCAGGAAAAGCCTGAAGAGAAAAAAGGAAAAATGACCCCCATATCCTGGGAGAAAAATCAGGGTCATTATTTATTTGTTTCACAAAGACAAACTCCCCCTGTGGCAGTCTCGTATGGTGTTGGCTTCTTTGAAGGCTTAGAGATCTCCGACAGGCTGGCTTAGAGTTGATATCGATGTTGGTTAAGTTTATTAAAGTTTTTGGGAAATGTGGAATGTGATTGATACAAAATTGTATCATAGCTGCGTACAACAGCCCTCGACAATTTGTAGTCTTTGGTATATGACTCCACTCTATGCAAACTGTCATTCACTTTGTTTAAGCTTCAGAATTGGCAGGGTCACAATGAGCTAGAGATTTCTCCCTCACTTTTATATTGTATTTATAGACTTGCTGGTTTTCAATTGGTCCTGTAATACAATAATTCAGTTTCTCGTTATAATCTACAGTTTTAAGCATTTTTGTTTAATGGTTTCACATAATTATACAGATAATTTTTCGTTCATTAATTCATTCAAGATCCAGCTACAATAAGATTTCATTTTTAGTTCAACATTTTTGACAATGGGGAGCAGGCTTGTTGAAGATGCTAGGCCAGACAGCCAGAGAGAGGAGGTCCAGACATCTACTCTACCTTCCAGCACCAAACATTATCGTTGTTTAGTTTGAGATTATTCTCTCCCATACAGTCCCTGACCTCCAGCATGCCAGATTGAAGGGTGTTATCAGCTGACGACCTACTAAATCTGTAATACGAGCTGAGTAACGTCATCTTATGAGTAAATCCAACAGCGAAGGGACCCCGGGCCAGATGTACGACCATTACGTTTGGCGGGTCGCAAATTGTGATGTTTTGCGACTCGCAATACGGAATGTACTAATGTGTCTCAGACACATTTAGCGATTCCCAATGAGGTCGCAAATGACCTGCCTCATCAATATTCATGAGGCAGGTCACAATTTGCGACCCATTGGAAATGGGCTACAATCACAGAGATAGTGGCCTGCTGGGGACAGCAGACCACCATGTCTGTGTTTGCTTTTTAAATAAAATAGCGTTTTTTTTCCAAATGCAGCCCGTTTTCCTTAGAGGAAAACGGGATACGTTTAAAAGAAAAAAAATGAAAAGTTTTCTTTTCATTTTTTAAGGTCAGGAAGTGGTCCATGGGACCACTGCCTGCACTTAAATTTTTTTTTCGCTGCGAAGCAAAAAGGGGGAGGGGGACCCTGGGGACTCCTTCCTGTTTGCGACTGGCTTACCACCAATTTGAAATTGGTGGTAACTGCGATTGTTTTGCGACCGCATTTGCGGGCGCAAAACAACCATACATCCCCCTGCGACTCGCTATTAGGAAGGGATGTCCTTGGCACGCCCCTGATAGCAACTCGCAAACCCTATTTGCGAGTCAGTAATAGGCTACCGACTCACAAAATGGGGTTTGTACATGCTACCACCCTTTTTAGCGGTCACAAGGAGGCCCGATTTTCCGTTTGCGACCGCTAAAAATGGTCGTACATCCGGCCCCCTATGAGAGAGGCCAAAAGCCTAATATGAAGATTAATGTGGTCGGGTGGCAGCACAGACCTCTGGGGATCTGTGTAGATAATGACAGAGAAGTTAGAGGTGAACGGCCCTGTAGTCACTTCTTGGGTACGCTCCGACTTAAATAATAAGCACCATGTGAGCATCCGTTCATCCAAGCATGCCTTGTAAACTGTACGCCCCAGGACATTTTGATCAACAAATTTTGGGCCCAGAAGCGCAATGGCAAAGTAGAAATGTGTGTTGAGTTTATATGGGTGGACAGACAACCTCTCTTCAATATCAACGAGAAGTCAGCCACATTGGGTTAGACAAAAGTGTTAAGCATGTTACAGCTTCTGAAATCATATCCTCAGATAACACTGTATCCCAATTCAAGGCACTTCACATCTGGAAGCAGGTGTTGGAGATCTTGAAGGAAGATGGCTTGACTGCAGGTATAGAGAAGTGTAAGTTTTCTGTAGAACAAGTGGAGTACTTAGGACATACAATACTTGGTGAAAGGGTTCAACCGAAGGTAAAACCTTGGATGCAACAGAGAAGGCTCCAAGTCCAGTCAATAAGGAGTCAATTTGGTGGATCATTTTGCTGATAGGACCCGAGTTTTCAGAAGTTTTAAGGAAAGTGGTTGAATACATGTGGAGGAGTGAAGGGTTGTTTTGTGATATAGGGGCACAGAGAGGATACAAGTGAGGTAGATGAAACAATAACAGCCTTTGCCTCGAAAACGCAGAGGAACCGAGTGCAGCTACTCCTTGTAATAAACATGGTTTTAGCATGGTAGGTGGTACAACGTTCTATCCATAAGTTCCGTCTACACGATTTGAGGTGAGAACAGATCATAAAATTCTGTTAGAGATTTTCACTAGGAACGGCACAAGTAAAGCCACCCTGCGCATTGCAAAATAGCTACATCAAGAAAAGATACCCCTTTGAGATCAAGTAAGTTCATGGTCTTTAGAACATAAATGTGCATGTTTATCACACATGCTCTCTGGAGAGGATGTTGTCAAAGGGGATGAAGAATGGGTGTGAAGTGTTGAGACATATTGATGCCATATCTGAAGAGGAGTGGTTGATGACTATTGAGAAGGGTGTTACATTGGTGAAGGTAAGGAAGCATGTAGCGGACCGTAAGATGAATGACAACAAGATTATTTGGGCAGAATTGTCAGAAAAAAGAGACGGAGTGCACATAGTGACAGGGTAATAGAGTTGATGCATGATAGGCTCAGTGGTAAGACAGCCATGAACAGAAGAGATAGGCTGGATTTCTGGTGCCCAGCTAGAGATCATGAAAGCATGCTATGTTAGAATTTGCATAGCCTGAGCCACCAGTGATAAATCTCTGGTGACAAGAGAGTTGCCTTCAGTGCCCTACAAATATCCCCAAACAGCATGGCAGAGATTAGGCCTGATAAAACTGAGGAGTGACATATGCAGTGGAGGCGGTTGATTACTTCCCGAAGTGGCTGGAGGTCACATTTTTCAGTGATGTCAGGATGGTGAATGTGGTGAAGTTTCTTAAGGAACAGATTTGGAACCCTGCAAACAATAATTATAAGCAATAAGACACAACACACATCAGAAGTAGAGATGTTCATGAAAGCATACGGAATCAAACACCATAGAACTGTTCTTTGTCTCCCCAAGATGAATTGAAGGAGCCAAAATATAAATGAGTACTGAATGAATATATGCAACTTAAGGTGTAGCACACAGAGAATATATTAGTAGTAATGTACAACCTATTGGTTTGAAAGCATTGCATGCTGGTTTGCACGTATGATGTACTGGTTTGCATGAATACCACTGTGATTTGCAGCCGTATCACAGCAAATGTACTGTTCCCAGTGCAGACGTAAACTGGCACCTGTACTGGGAGAAGCATATTGGGGATAGGTAGAGTGGCTGTTTTAAAGCCCCTGGCCTGCCTTTCACTGAAGGTGACAACTCAGCCTCCATTTCAAAGGGCTGCAGAGATCCCATTGAAGGTTGGTGCAGTGAGTGACTGATTGCACATGCAAGGGGATGCCTGAGGGACCCCAGGGATCCTGCGCTCCCCCACCCAAAGGCCTCCATCTGGAATGCACTGATTGTGCACCATATCTATGAGGTGCCTAGTTAATGTGCCACCTGACAGCCTTGTTGGCGTTTGTAACATGGTGTGGGCGCAAAGGCAAAAAATGTGATCATTTGCCTGTGACTATGCTCCACGTGCACGAGGGAATGCTCTCTTGAGATCACGTCCGCACACATTTAGCCCCAGTGTGATCTGTACGACAGAAGCGCCTGCAGCCCCTTCTGGAATACCGTAAGTGCCCCCAGGGCACCAAAAGCAGAGAAAATGTCTGTTACACCTACAGGGTACTTTTTGATAATATGGCCCCAGGTAAACTGTAAATAGTTCCTTTTTCTAAAGTAAAATTAACAATCAATTGTATAAAACGATGTGTGGGCACGGGGCCTTTTCAGACAGTTTACTGGACTTGCACAACGTAAATTGCCTTTATTGAATAAAACATGAGGCCCAATGTCCCACAGTATCCAAAGACTCATGCTTTCAAGAATATGAGAACTACTAACCTCAAAATATCATCAGACTCTCTACAAAACTGAGAAGCTATAGTTGTAAGCCATGCAGTGTGTTTGTAATATGAACATTTTGAATGTGTAAGCTATCTGAACTGCTTTTTAAGGAGCGGCCATCAACATGGATTTGAGAATGTTGTAAGAAGCGGTAAAATAGAACACACTCTTTAAAATAATGTTTAAACTTGTTTACAATCTGCTTAATCGCACTTCAAATAGGCAAACAAAAACAGTTAAAAATGTAAAACTTTACTTTTAAAAACATAAACTTGCAGTAGTGAACAGATAACATGATAAAAGGTGCCATTCCCCCTGGAGGCTAAAGGTAAGCGCATACAGCTTCAGAGGACGTGGTTTATCCCAGGACATGAGAGAATTTAGGGGCATATCAGCAAGGGCCTGCGATAATTATCGCTCAGCGCTTTTAGCGCAAGGATAATTATTGCAGGCTAACGCTGGATTCTATCGTGGAGATAGCGTGCTATCAGCAACGCTTATCTCCCAAGCGATAGGAATCCATGCGTTAGCTGGAAAACAGTGTGATTATCGCTGGAAATCCAGCGATAATCGCACTGCGACCAGCGATACCTTGCTGATAGGGCAGGGTGGTTTAGCCATGTAATCCACCTCCCATTGGATTACATGGCTAAGTCAGATTACAAGCAGGCGTAAGGAAAGTAGCGATAACTGTGGTTATCGCTACTTTTCTTATCGCTCTGCTTGTTTGCGTGCAGCTTGATAATTGGAGAAATGTCGGTTAGCGACATTTCTCCAGTTATTTTAGCACGGAACGCCCACTTTGCATCTCATTAGAGATGCAAAGCTGGGCGTTGTTGTAAGGGGCGCTAAATCAGCAAAACACGCGATAGCGTGTCTTTGCTGATACGGCGATGAAATTATCGCCGCTTTTCGCCCGAAAACGGACGCAAAAGCGACGATAATTTCATAGCGCCGCCTTGCTGATATGCCCCTGAGTCTCTAACTTCCCAAGACCTTGTGACCCCTGTCTTTGTCTCCGCCCACTTAAATCTGCCGAGTCAAACCCATGAATGAAGCACAGGCTTCAATGTAAAACCCATTCAAACCAAGGTGTTTGCTTTTCATTACCCAATGTGATTGGGGGGGAAAAGAACTTGTATGCACTAGGGATGTCAAAAATATGTACCTGAATATTGTGCACACAAATTAGCAATGTTTAGAAAACAATATTGTTTATACAAAAAATAGATTGAGCTTGCAAACCAAGGTGTTATACACGGTAACCACAGAACTGTGCATGTCTACTGTACTGCATGTCTACCAGTCCAGTCTGCATGCAAGTCAGAACAGTAAACATGCAAACCAGCAGGTTATGCAAGAGAACCCGTATATATAATGCATGCAAATCAGCATGTAATGCTTTTAACCCAACAGATTGTAAATATAAACCAACATGATCCACAAACTAGTACATAACAAGAATGAAGTAATACATTATCTATATGAACCACACAATTATGTTGTCAACTAGTACAGTTAGCATGCAAATCAGTGGTATTCATGCTAACCAGCAGGTTATGCATGTGGACCAAAACATCATGAGTGCAAACCAGCATGAAATGCTTTCAAACCAATAGGTTATACATTATAACCAAGATATTACATGTAAAAACCAGCATATTACAACAGCGAGCCCATACGGTAGGTGTCCGTCCCACGCAATTATGCATGTCTACCAGTACATTATGAATGCAAACCAGCATATAATGCTTTCAAACCAATAGGTTGCACACGTAAATCAAAATATTATGAATATAAACCAGTATGTTACAAGAGTGAGCCAATATAGTATGTGCATGAAATGAAATGAAATGAGGGTTTTTATAGAGCGCGTGTTTGCCGTGGCGTCTTAGTGCTAGCTGTTGTTAATCTATGCAAGGACCTTGAGATCAGCTATGGTTTGGGAGCGAATAGCCATGTTTTCAAAGTTTTCCTGAACACCAGCAGATTGGTTTGATTTCTAAGACTAATGGGCATCGTGTTCCATAGTTTCGGGGCCAGATGGAGAAAACTTCTGCCACCCCATTTTAGAGTCTTTATCCTTGGAACCGCAAGCAGAGAGGCTGACGCTGATCTAAGCTTTCGCTGTGGAATGGAATGCCTGATATGTTGATTGAGGTCGGCTGACCCAGCCCCATGCAGAGTCTTATGCAAAATGCACATGGATTTAAATTGGATCCTTGCCTGGACTGGTAGCCAGTGCAGGTCCCGAATAGCTTGGCTTATGGGGCTGAATTTTGGAATTTTAAGGAGTAGACGGGCCGCCGCATTATGTACAGTCTGCAGTTTGCGTATTATACTCCTCTTTGCTCCCAGATAGAGAGCATTGCAATTATCAATTTTGGAAAGTACCAAGGCAATAATGACTGTTTTTCTGAGGGCCAGTACATTAAACATCTGTACCAATAAGCTACTCTTACAAAGCAGTACTATGTGCATGTGAATCAGTGAGCTTTGCTGTATTAGGGCCAACCAATACAATACGGATCTGAAGCAGGGCTAGAGGGTGTGCATGCACGCCACAGTGGCATGCACAGGAACCCATTGGTTATGAGGGAAACCAGTGGAATATGCTAACAAACGAAAGCTGTATTTACACTTGCATAAACCACTGCACTAAATACACACAGCAGTGTTCTGTCCATATAAACCTGTAAATTGGGAACATAAACCAATTAAAAACTGCACATAGTAAACCATATGCTTTCACAGGAAATGCAGTGGGCTTTCTTGGTGCTCCAATAGTTTACCTTTATATTAACCAACATACAGATCCCTCAATATATTGTTACTGCACACCAACTGCAAAGTGCATGCAAGCCAATGAAACTTGAGTGAACCAGTGCGGGGCACACAAACACAAATCCAGTATGTTTATATATATATGTAGTTGCAACTATGATTGATATACAATATGTGTCACATACAAGGTACTTGCATTTTGGCCTCTTTGGCACCTCACCGCCTTGTAGTTTGTTTCTGAGTGCCTTTCTGAGGGTTGGGTCACTATCTCTGGAACTGTCAGCATAGCTAGAGGCTATGGTTTACAGTTCTGAACTTTGCAACAGATCCATGCCAAATGTTTAGGATATCCAGACTATGTGCATGAGGCCCATAAATAATTACTGTACTTAAAGGTAGCAAATGTGGATATCCGGAAAATCTGTCCTGAGCCCAGCCTTCCAGAACCTATGTTTTCACACCCCTGTACTGCGCTACCCACAGAGCGGGCTCGGTATTATGGAAGATTGCTATTCAAACTGAGCACATAATTCAGTTTAACAAACAGGATTTATAAATAACAACACTTACAGGTTGAAAGAGCACTCAGAGCTGTGAGTCATAGGAGCTTCAGGGTTTATCATAAAGACCGTGGTGGCTCCCATACAGAGCAGCAAAGGAAAAGCAGGAACTGGAAGCCTGTGCCCCAGAGCTCGCGGGATATAACCATTACTTTTTCTTTCTTGCCCACCCCACCCCCCATCATTGGAATCAGCTGCCACTAGACCTGCGTTAATTTAGCCATATTTAAAAAACTCTTGAAAACATGGCTATTTAATCTGTAAATTTCAATCAACTGGATCGGTGTGGTCTGCCGGAACACCGAGATACCCACTGGGGGTGATTTGAGCGCTTTACAAATATTAATAACAACATTGCAGGTTCAAGTCACAGAGGATGCAATGTCATTGTTTCAAAATGATTTTAGAAATGATCCAGTTGATCGGTTGTGTACCCGATCTCTAACTGTATGCGACCCCAAAGATGCCTCAACAGGGCACCAAAGCTCGGTTACACTATATACCTTCGGATACCTACACACATTCCCAATAAAAGAAAGAGGTGGTCGTGCTAGTCCTGGTGGAACTAACACAGAGACCCAGTTCCAGTCAAAGACAGGTAAACCAAAGAACAACGCTGGAGGCGGTCATGTTATTCACATCACTCTCCATTTTTAAAGCCAGTGCTGGGAGAATTGACAGACTGAAACTTCCATTTTGACGCTGATGAACCTGAAACTTATTCACTTGAATTAGACCATTGGGTCTACCAATTCCATTCACCGCAGTGCTTGTCCACTGGGGGTCGGTCACCCAAGGATTCTCGTACTTGCCTGATCTCATGTCAAAACAAATAAGTAAAAGAAACATTGGCAAAGCCAGTAGGTCTCGCCTGTGGGACTCAATAGCTTTGCAAATGGTTTTTAGCGATGATGTACATCCCCAAAGAGCAGTGTAAAAAAATGGCTATGATGCAGCTGGCTTCTACAAAATGACGTGGCCAGTCCGAACAAAGGTAAAAAAGAAAACAGCTCTGTTAGACCTGGCACCATTGGCGTGGGTCTCCCTTCCATTTTTTTGCCTTTACCTCCTGTGTTTTGCTGTGTGTTGGACTCCATTTTTGCTGGTCTAGATGCTTTGGGCACTTTGCCACTGCTGTTCAGTGCCAAAGTGCAAGTGCTCCCTTTGTAAAGTATTGTTATGGATTAGTGATTCCATGATTGGCTTATTTGGTTTAATTGTCAGACCCTAGTACAGTGCACTATGTGTGCCCAGGGCCTGTAAATCAAATGCTGCTGGTGGGCTTGTAGCACTGATTGTGCCACCCACAGAAGCAGCTTGTAAAATGTGACTCAGGCCGGCCATTGCAGAGCCTGTGTGCAGTCTGGGACTGCCATGTCGACTTGGCAAGTGCACACACTTGCCAGTCCCTAAACCTTCCCTTTTCTACATGTTAGTCACCCCTAAGGTAGGCCCAAGGTACCCCTGTGTGCAGGGTGCATTGTATGTGAAAGGTAGGACATGCCCTGATGTGTGTGGCATGTCCTGATAGTGAAATACTGCCAATTTCGTTTTTCACTATTGCAAGCCTATCTGTTCCCATAGGCCAGAATGGGGAGTTTGTTTATAACATCTTATAAACATAACTGACCCTAGGAACAAGATGAAAAATAAAGTTTAGTATGCCTGAACTCAGAATGTTAAAATACATCTTTTAGTGAGGGTGATTTTTACATTCTGTGTTTGAAAATGCCACTTTTAGAAAGTAGGCATTTTCTTGCCTAACCATCCAGTGTGCCTCTGCTAGGTTTGTGTATTGCATGTCTGGCTTTTGGATGACAGGGGCTGGAGAAGGGCAGTGGCTCCAGAAGTCTGATGAGTCCGGGCTGGGCTGAATGGACCTGGGCTGCATTTAGAGTAGGGGGAGGAGATTTCCTTTTCACCTGAATGGGCCTGGTCTGCCTGCAACAATGCTGTCTCCACCTCCTGCCAGGAAACTGCACCAGTGAGGACAGAACTGGTATTGGCTGGGTACAGACACTCTCTTGTCTTCAGAGAACAAAGGATTTTTGTGGATAAACAGAGGGGCCTAGACCTCAGACTTTTAGATCACTTCTGGGAATCAAGAGAAACCTTTTGCCAAGGAGAAGAGCCAGAGAAGCTGAGGAAGATTACTGCCCCTGTGCTGTTTGTTGTCTGGGGTTGGCCTGCAGTGGCTACTTGCTGTCAAGGAAAAGGAGAAAAAGGACTTTTCTATTTGCTTTGCCATCTACTTGAGGAAGAAGATCTCCAAGGGCTTGAAACTGAGTTTGCCTCCTGTTCTGAAGTCTCAGGAACACAAAGACTTCATCCCTTCTGTCTCTCTGCATCTGGAACTGCTGTTTCAGCTGCTACAGAAGGAAATTGCAACACCGACGCTGGCGAGCGACACCGTAACCTGCATCGAAGCATTGGGCACCGCTCGTGAAGAGCACGACGCACCGCCCCGACTTGCACCGTAGGCCCGACGCCTGCTGACGCCGTGCCGCATCAACTCCGAAGCCGTCATCGAGGCGGCTGCCTGCACCGGAGCTGAGGACACCGCTTGTGACGTCCACGACGCAACGTCCCGACTCGCACCGCAGCACCTACGCCGGTGCTTCATCATCGCGGAGCCGATCCTCGACATGGGTGACTCCCGAATCCATCGACATCGCACTGCCATAAGGAACCGACGCCTCACCGCCATCCGTGACGTCACCTCCCCGACACAGTAAGGAACCGACGTCTCACCTCCCCTGCGCTGCAGTAAGGAACAGAGGCATCACCTCCCCTGGGGTCGTAAGGAACCGACGCCGCAGGCGCCAACGAAGCATCACCTCTCCGACGCCGTGCACCGCCGTTGTTTTCATCAATTCCAAGGTACTGTTCTTTGTGGGTCTGCTTGACTCCGGGCCCGATGCCGCGCACCTTGCGGTCGGCGCCGTTCTTTGGGATTTGCATCTGTCACGACGTCACAATGACTCCAGGTGGAGTTATCTGTTGCTAGAAACTTGATTTGAGTGAATAACCTATTTTTAAGGATATTTTTGATACTGTACTGTGGATTTTTGTCGTTTGGTCTTGTTTTGGTTTAGATAAAGATTACTTATTTTTCTAAACTGGTGTGGTGTCCATTTGTAGTGTTTTCACTGTATTACTGTATGTGTTCACAAATGCTTTACACACTGTGTTAGACCTGGCATCCTTGGCGTGGGTCTCCCTTCCATATTTTATGATGCCTCCTATGTTACTGATCTGTGTTTGCTGGTGTTAGATGCTTTGGGCACTGTGCCACTGCTATTCAGTGCCACAGTGCAAGTGCTCCCTATGATAAATTGTGTTATGTATTAGTGACTCCATGATTGGATGATTGGTTTACTTGTCAGTCCCTAGTACAGTGCACTGAGTGTGCCCAGGGCTTGTAAATCCAATGCCGCTGGTGGGCTTGCAGCACTGGTTGTGCCACCCACAGAAGCGGCTTGTAAAATGTGTCTCAGGCCTGCCATCGCAGAGCCTGTGTGCAGCCTAGGGCTGCCATGTCGACTTGGTGAGTGCACCCACTTACCAGTCCCTAAACCTTCCCTTTAATGCATGTTGGTCACCCCTAAAGTAGGCCCTAGGGCAGGGTGCATTGTAAGTATAAGGTAGGACATGCCCTGGTGTGTGTGGCATGTCCTAATAGTGAATTACAGCCATTTTCATTTTTTCACTATTGCAAGGCTACCTGCTCCCCATAGCCCAGAATGGGCAGACTGACTATTACACCTTATAGTCAGAACTGACCCAGGAACATGGTAGAAAAACGAATTTAGTATGCCTGAACTCAGAATGATAAAATACATCTTTTAGTGAAGTTGGTTTTAACATTCTGTGTTTGAAAACACCACTTTTAGAAAGTGGGTATTTTCTTGCCTAAACTTCCAAGCCTGCCTCTGCTAGGTTGTGTATTCCTTGTCTGGAGATAGAGTGACAGGGGCTGGGGGTGGCTACAGGAGACAGGGTGAGTCAGCACAGGGCTGAATAGAAAGATCTGCATCCAGAGTGGAGGGAGGAGTTGCACCTGGGTCTGAATAGGGCTGTGCCTGCCTTCCACAATGCTGGCTCCACCTCCTGCCGGGCGGCTGAGCACTCTGCCCCACATTCTGAAAGGAAAGAAGGAGTCAGAAAATCAAAGTGCTCCAGGACTGACCAGAACTGGTTTTGGACTAGGCAGAGGCCTCTCTGCCTTCAGAGAACAAAGAGAAACTGTGTATAAAAAGGGGACCCAGACCCCTAGGAAATTAGATCACTTTGGGAAACAAGAAGAAACCTTTGCTGAGGAGCAGAACCAAGAAGAAACTGAGGAGAAGACTATCCCTAAGCTAGAGGGATCTGCCTGCAGTGGTTGCCTGACTGCCAAAGGAAGGAGAAAGGACTTTGTGTGCACTTTTATTCAACTTGTGAAGGATCTCCAAGGGCTTGTGAAAAGAGCTTGCCTCCTGCTGAAGTCTCAGGGGCAACAGACTTCAACCACCAGCTCCCCAAGAATCCTTTGGAAGTGCCTGCTGCTGTTTTGGGCCTTCTGAAGGGACTGCGTGTCGCAAGGAGCTGGAAGCGTGACTCAAGAGGGAGAAGCGTGTCGCCGTCGCAGCCGCTGCCGTAGCATCACGGAGATGACGCCGCTGTAGCTGTCGCATTGCACCGCATCTCGAGAAACGTCCCGCAACACCGAAGAAGCGTGTCGCCGTCGCAGCCGCTGCCGTCGCATCGTAGATGGCGCCGCTGTAGCTGTCGCATTGCACCGCATCAAGAGAAGAGTCTCGCATCGAGGAAGAAGCGTGTCGCCGTCGCAGCCGCTGCCGTCGCATCGTAGATGTCGCCGCTGTAGCTGTCGCATTGCACCTCATCGAGAGAAGCGCCTCGCATCCACGGAGAAGCGTGCCGCCGTCGGAGCTGCTGCCGTCGCATCACGAAACAAGGGTGTCGCCGCTGCAGTTGTCGCATCGAGCGGAAGCGTCTCGCAACGTCGGAGAAGAGTGTCACCGCCAAAGCCGCTGTCGTCGCATCACGGAACAAGGGTGTCGCTGCTGCAGCTGACGCATCGAGTCGAGACTTCTCGCAACATCGGAGAAGCGTGCCTTATCAGGAAGAACTTGACGTCTTTATTTCTTTGCACCAGAACTTTGTCGCATCTCCATCTCTGCAACACTTTCGTTGTAGAAACGTGACGCATCGTAAGGTACATTGACTCAAAGTGTCGCATTTTAAGAACTTAAGAGAACTAAGCTAAACCTCCCATTTTAAGTACAGTATTGTGGATTTTTGTCGTTTATGGTCTTGTGTTAAAACTATATAAAGAATACTTATTTTTGATATAAACCTTGTGTGGTGTCCATCTGTAGTGTTGTCACTAGATTACTGTATGTGTTCACAAATGCTTTACACACTGCCTCTGAGATAAGCCTGTCTGCTCGTGCCAAGCTACCAAGGGGGTGAGCAGGGGTTATTTTAGGAGTGTACCCCTTTACCCTGACTAGAGGCGAGGGTCCCTATTTGTCACAAGTACCTACCTGTGCCAACTAGAGACCCCCAATTCTAACATTGGTGGTCAGCGGTGAGGATTCTGGACTTGCATTTGTGACTCATGTACAGTGATTGGTGAACACTACTAGTGAGTGCAGACCAAAACGCGACCACATACTTTTGGTAGATTTTTTTTTCTGGGACTTTCCATTTTTAGCCAAGTTCAGCCATCATGAAACCAGCATCCATAGCATCTGTTGATTTTGATTGGGAAGAGGAGAAACTAGAATGCTACAATGCAAAGCAGCTGAAACACTTCTGCAAAAGATTTAATGTTGCAATTACCGGGCTCACCAAGAAGGAGGAGTTCTATAAGGCGCTGAGGGCCTGGGTAGAAGCAAGGAAAACCCCTGAGAATGAGGAAGGGGATAATGATGCAGATGTGCAGCTGGAAGGGCCATTGGGTCCAGAGGAAAGGAAGGCACCTTCCCCAGCAGGTAGCAGTGTTTCTGCCAAAGGTCTGTCCACAAAAGAGCTGGAGGACAGGGAGAGAAATAGGATGCATGAGTTGGAGCTGGCCAAAATGAATGGGCAATTGGAAATTAGGAAACTGGCCCTGGAAGAAAAGAGGATACAGCTTGAGCATGATAGAAGTTTGAGGGAGTTGGATTTGAAAGCTAGGAGCTTAGAAATTACTCCCTCTGGTGGCAGCACACCGTCAATGCCTGTGGAATCTAGAGTGTATATTCCTAAGGATGTGGTCAGAGAGTTTTTTAAAAATGATGACATTGGGCAGTGGTTCAAGGCCTATGAGGTAGCCATGTCTTCCCACCGGGTCCCTGAGAAGGATTGGGGAGCGGGGTTGTGGGGACGGTTCCTTAGCGAGGGGCGGGACACACTGCTAGATTTGCCTTCTGATGTCCATAATTCATATCACCACATGAACGATGCTTTAATGTCTAGGTATGGTTTAACTCCTGAATTGTATAGGCAGAGGTTCAGGGGTTGCAAGAAGATAGAGAACAGTACCTGGGTTGAATATGTCACTTTTTTCTGCAGAGCATTGGATGGTTGGGTGAAGGGTAGCAAAGTTGATGATTTTCAGGGGCTCCTTGATTTGATTGCATGGGAGCACTTGTCAAGTAACTGTTTTCCAGAGCTACGCCAGCACCTGATAGATAGCAAGCTGACTATCCCTAGGAAGCTTGCTGAGGAGGCGGACCGCTGGGTCAGTACCAGGGTCCACAAGGGTCACGTGGGAGACTCAGCCAAGGGTGGGCAGGGTCCCCAGCAGAAGAGTGGGGGGGACAAGGGTAAACAGAGGGAGTTCCAAAGAAGGCCCCAAAGTAGTCCCCAAGGGAACCAAGGGAAAGGTTCCCAGCCTCCCCCCCAGAAACCCTCAGGGGCCCTGACAGGTCCACCTGTTCAAAGGGGACCCCTGAGATGCTACAAATGTGGGGACCTGGGTCATATAGCGAGTGATCCCAGGTGCCGCCAGTTTGGAAAGACCGCACCCCCTGGTGCAGCCCCCCGGCAGATGGCTAGTGTAGCCCTGGGGGAGGAGATGGTTGCCCAAGAGGGGTGGGGTCCCGCACAGATGTCCCTTGTCTCATTAGGAGACTGTGAGGTGGTCCCCAGGACCCCGCTGCCTGACAACACTAAGAAATACAGGCAGTGGGTGACCATCAATGGCCATAGGGTGGAGGCTCTTAGAAATACAGGAGCCAGTGTGACAGCTGTCAAGTGTCACCTGGTGTCTCAAGAGCAGGTTGTCCCCCATGCATTCTATCCAGTTGTTGCCGCTGACAACACAGAGAGTCACTGCAAAGTGGCTCAGGTTCCCTTTGAGTGGGGGGGGGTCTCTGGTACTCTTCAGGTAACTGTGAGGCCCGCCATGCCTGTTGACTGTTTGTTAGGGAACGACTTGGAGAGCTCACCTTGGGCGAAGGTGGAGCGAAGTGCTCATTTAGAGATGTTGGGTTTGCCTGACTTGGTGTGTGTGACCACCCGGTCCATGGCAGTAAGTAAAGGTGCTCAAGAGGGCCTGAGAGGGAGGCCCAGGTACCTGCCGTCACGAGAAGAGGCAGGGGGCGCGGGAAACCGGCCCCCAAAGTTCCCACGGTCCAGGAGGAGGCAGACCTTGAGGGGGGATGCCCTGGAGCCTACAGGGGAACAGGTAGCTGAACTGGGGGAGCTGCCTGAGCTGACCCATTGGCAGCAAGAAGGAGGACCCTCCAGGGAAGAATTCTGCAAGGAGCAGAAAGAATGCCCTTCTCTGGTGGGTCTGCGGCAACAGGCTGCAGACCAGGCAACAGGTGATCAGTCTGGGTCACATTGGGTCTATTGGGAGAATGATCTCCTGTATACTGAGCCTAAGGTTGCTGAGCCTGGGTCAGCCCGTGTGCTGGTGGTACCCCAGTGCCTCAGAGCCTTCCTACTGGGACTGGCTCATGATGTTCCATTGGCAGGACATTTGGGGCAGGACAAGACCTTTGAGAGGCTTGTCACCCACTTTTATTGGCCCCATATGCGCAGGAGTTCAGACACTCACTGCAGGACATGTCAGACTTGCCAGGCAAGTGGAAAGAGTGGGAGGAAGCGCAAGGCTCCTCTCCAGCCATTCCCTGTAGTCAGCACCCCCTTTGAACGGGGGGTATTGACATTGTGGGGCCACTGGACCCCAAGACAGCCATGGGCAACAGGTTCATCCTGGTCTTGGTGGACCATGCCACCCGGTACCCGGAAGCCATACCTCTGAGGACAGTGACGGCCCCCGTGGTGGGACGAGCACTGATGGGAATTTTCTCTAGAGTGGGATTCCCTAGAGAGGTAGTGTCTGACCGGGGGACCAACTTCATTTCCAAGTATATGAAGTCCCTGTGGCAGGAGTGTGGGGTAACCTACAAGTTTACCACTCCTTACCACCCCCAAGGAAATGGATTGGTTGAAAGGTTCAAACGAACCCTCAAAGGCATGATTATGGGTCTTGAGGAACCTATGAGGTGTAAGTGGGACGTCCTCTTACCATGCCTGCTCTTTGCTTACCGTGAGGTGCCACAGAAATCTCTAGGGTTCAGTCCCTTTGAGCTTCTCTATGGACACCCAGTAAGAAGACCTCTAAGTTTGGTCAAAGAAGGCTCGGAGCAATCTCCCAGGAAACCTCCCCAGGATGTATACAGTTACATGCTGGCCTTTAGGAACCAAACTAGGCGTTTCAGGCAACTCGCTGAGGCGAATCTGGAAGCCAGCCAGGAGGAGATGAAGCGGTGGTACGACCAGAATGCCACTCTGGTAGAGCTTCAGCCTGGTCAGAAAGTGTGGGTCATGGCCCCAGTGGAGCCCTGCGTGCTCCAGGATAAGTGGACCGTACCCTTTGAGGTTGTAGAGCGCAAAAGTCCGGTTACCTACTTGGTGGACTTGCGGTCTCCCAGGAACCCCTTGAGGGTCCTGCATGTCAACCGCCTGAAGCCCCACTTGGAGAGGTCCCAAGTGGGCATGCTCTTAGCGACAGATGCTGGGATGGAGGAGGAGACCGAGCCTCTTCCTGACCTCCTGTCAGTAACAGAGCAAGATGGGTCAGTGGATGGTGTCAACCTCTCTTCCACCCTGACCCCTGAGCAACAGAATGACTGCCGCCAGTTGCTGGGACAGTTTTCTGATCTGTTCTCCCTGGTTCCCGGCGTCACAGATTGGTGCATCCATGATGTGGACACTGGGGACAGTACACCTGTGAAGCACAAATCTTACAGGGTGACTGACAGGGTGAGAGCTTGCATCAAGGAGGAGGTCTCCAAAATGCTTGCCTTAGGGGTGATTGAGTCCTCTAACAGTCCTTGGGCCAGCCCAGTGGTCTTGGTCCCAAAGGCTGCCGCACCGGGTGCCACACCAGAACTCCGGTTCTGTGTGGACTACCGAGGGCTCAATTCAGTCACCAGGACTGATGCGCACCCCATCCCCAGAGCTGATAAGCTCATAGATCGGCTAGGGGCTGCCCGGTACCTCAGCACGTTTGACTTGACGTCTGGGTACTGGCAGATCGCCTTGACTGATGGGGCAAGAGAGAGGTCAGCATTCTCCACACCAGATGGGCACTACCACTTCCGGGTGATGCCCTTTGGGATGAAGAATGCCCCTGCCACCTTCCAGAGGTTGGTCAACCAGGTGTTGGCTGGACTGGACTCGTTCAGTGCCGCCTACCTGGATGACATCGCAGTGTTCAGCGCCAGTTGGGAAGAACATCTGCGCCACCTCTGGGAAGTGTTGATGGCGCTGCGGAGAGCAGGCCTCACGATCAAGGCGAGTAAGTGCCAGATCGGGCAGGGTTCCGTGGTGTACTTGGGACACCAAGTGGGAGCGGCCAGGTGGCGCCCCTACAACCCAAAATTGAAACCATCCTGAATTGGGAACCCCCAAAACCCAGACAGAGGTGAGAGCCTTCTTAGGACTCACGGGTTACTACAGGAGGTTTGTCAAGGGGTAT
Organism: Calotriton arnoldi; assembly: GCA_963921515.1. NCBI lineage: Eukaryota > Metazoa > Chordata > Amphibia > Caudata > Salamandridae > Calotriton > Calotriton arnoldi. The sequence goes on along the minus strand of CAWUFW010001404.1, from coordinate 1,504,690 downwards.
GGCAGCATTGTTGCGCCCCTGACAGAGCTGACTTCCAAGAAGCAGCCCAGGAAAGTGATTTGGACTGACACCTGTCAGAAAGCTTTTGAGGCCCTGAAAACTGCCATGTGCACGGCGCCCGTGCTCCTGGCACCCAACTTCTCCAAAGAGTTCGTAGTACAAACAGACGCTTCAGAGCATGGTGTGGGGGCTGTTCTGTCACAGATGAATGAGGAGGGCCTAGATCAACCCGTAGCCTTCATCAGTAGGAGGTTACTACCACGGGAACAGAGGTGGAGTGCTATTGAGCGTGAGGCATTTGCTGTGGTCTGGGCACTGAAGAAGCTGAGACCATACCTGTTTGGGACTCACTTCCGGGTTCAGACAGACCACAGGCCCCTCAGATGGTTGATGCAGATGAGGGGTGAGAATCCAAAGCTGTTGAGGTGGTCCATTTCCCTACAGGGGATGGATTTCACGGTGGAACACCGCCCTGGTACAGAACACGCCAATGTTGATGGTCTGTCCAGATTTTTCCGCCTTAGTGAAGAGAACTCCCCTGAGGTAGGGTAGTTCTCCCCACATTTCAGCTGGAGGGGACACATGTTAGACCTGGCATCCTTGGCGTGGGTCTCCCTTCCATTTTTTATGATGCCTCCTATGTTACTGATCTGTTTTTGCTGGTGTTAGATGCTTTGGGCACTGTGCCACTGCTATTCAGTGCCACAGTGCAAGTGCTCCCTATGATAAATTGTGTTATGTATTAGTGACTCCATGATTGGATGATTGGTTTACTTGTCAGTCCCTAGTACAGTGCACTGAGTGTGCCCAGGGCTTGTAAATCCAATGCCGCTGGTGGGCTTGCAGCACTGGTTGTGCCACCCACAGAAGCGGCTTGTAAAATGTTTCTCAGGCCTGCCATCGCAGAGCCTGTGTGCAGCCTAGGGCTGCCATGTCGACTTGGTGAGTGCACCCACTTACCAGTCCCTAAACCTTCCCTTTACTGGATGTTGGTCACCCCTAAAGTAGGCCCTAGGGCAGGGTGCATTGTAAGTATAAGGTAGGACATGCCCTGGTGTGTGTGGCATGTCCTAATAGTGAATTACAGCCATTTTCGTTTTTTCACTATTGCAAGGCTACCTGCTCCCCATAGGCCAGAATGGGCAGACTGACCATTACACCTTATAGTCAGAACTGACCCAGGGAACATGGTAGAAAAACGAATTTAGTATGCCTGAACTCAGAATGATAAAATACATCTTTTAGTGAAGTTGGTTTTAACATTCTGTGTTTGAAAATACCACTTTTAGAAAGTGGGTATTTTCTTGCCTAAACTTCCAAGCCTGCCTCTGCTAGGTTGTGTATTCCTTGTCTGGAGATTGAGTGACAGGGGCTGGGGGTGGCTACAGGAGACAGGGTGAGTCAGCACAGGGCTGAATAGAAAGATCTGCATCCAGAGTGGAGGGAGGAGTTGCACCTGGGTCTGAATAGGGCTGTGCCTGCCTTCCACAATGCTGGCTCCACCTCCTGCCGGGCGGCTGAGCACTCTGCCCCACATTCTGAAAGGAAAGAAGGAGTCAGAAAAACAAAGTGCTCCAGGACTGACCAGAACTGGTTTTGGACTAGGCAGAGGCCTCTCTGCCTTCAGAGAACAAAGAGAAACTGTGTATAAAAGGGGACCCAGACCCCTAGGAAATTAGATCACTTTGGGAAACAAGAAGAAACCTTTGCTGAGGAGCGGAACCAAGAAGAAACTGAGGAGAAGACTATCCCTAAGCTAGAGGGATCTGCCTGCAGTGGTTGCCTGACTGCTAAAGGAAGGAGAAAGGACTTTGTGTGCACTTTTATTCAACTTGTGAAGGATCTCCAAGGGCTTGAGAAAAGAGCTTGCCTCCTGCTGAAGTCTCAGGGACAACAGACTTCAACCACCAGCTCCCCAAGAATCCTTTGGAAGTGCCTGCTGCTGTTTTGGGCCTTCTGAAGGGACTGCGTGTCGCAAGGAGCTGGAAGCGCGACTCAAGAGGGAGAAGCGTGTCCCCGTCGCCGCCGCTGCCGTCGCATCACGGAGATGACGCCGCTGTAGCTGTCGCATTGCACTGCATCTCGAGAAACGTCCCGCAACACCGAAGAAGCGTGTCGCCGTCGCAGCCGCTGCCGTCGCATCGTAGATGTCGCCGCTGTAGCTGTCGCATTGCACCGCATCAAGAGAAGAGTCTCGCATCGAGGAAGAAGCGTGTCGCCGTCGCAGCCGCTGCCGTCGCATCGTAGATGTCGCCGCTGTAGCTGTCGCATTGCACCGCATCGAGAGAAGCGCCTCGCATCCACGGAGAAGCGTGCCGCCGTCGGAGCTGCTGCCGTCGCATCACGAAACAAGGGTGTCGCCGCTGCAGTTGTCGCATCGAGCGGAAGCGTCTCGCAACGTCGGAGAAGAGTGTCGCCGCCAAAGCCGCTGTCGTCGCATCACGGAACAAGGGTGTCGCCGCTGCAGCTGACGCATCGAGTCGAGACTTCTCGCAACATCGGAGAAGCGTGCCGCATCAGGAAGAACTTGACGTCTTTATTTCTTTGCACCAGAACTTTGTCGCATCTCCATCTCTGCAACACTTTCGTTGTAGAAACGTGACGCATCGTAAGGTACATTGACTCAAAGTGTCGCATTTTAAGAACTTAAGAGAACTAAGCTAAACCTCCCATTTTAAGTACAGTATTGGGGATTTTTGTCGTTTATGGTCTTGTGTTAAAACTATATAAAGAATACTTATTTTTGATGACATCGCAGTGTTCAGCGCCAGTTGGGAAGAACATCTGCGCCACCTCTGGGAAGTGTTGATGGCGCTGCGGAGAGCAGGCCTCACGATCAAGGCGAGTAAGTGCCAGATCGGGCAGGGTTCCGTGGTGTACTTGGGACACCAAGTGGGGAGCGGCCAGGTGGCGCCCCTACAATCCAAAATTGAAACCATCCTGAATTGGGAACCCCCAAAACCCAGACAGAGGTGAGAGCCTTCTTAGGACTCACGGGTTACTACAGGAGGTTTGTCAAGGGGTATGGCAGCATTGTTGCGCCCCTGACAGAGCTGACTTCCAAGAAGCAGCCCAGGAAAGTGATTTGGACTGACACCTGTCAGAAAGCTTTTGAGGCCCTGAAAACTGCCATGTGCACGGCGCCCGTGCTCCTGGCACCCAACTTCTCCAAAGAGTTCGTAGTACAAACAGACGCTTCAGAGCATGGTGTGGGGGCTGTTCTGTCACAGATGAATGAGGAGGGCCTAGATCAACCCGTAGCCTTCATCAGTAGGAGGTTACTACCACGGGAACAGAGGTGGAGTGCTATTGAGCGTGAGGCATTTGCTGTGGTCTGGGCACTGAAGAAGCTGAGACCATACCTGTTTAGGACTCACTTCCGGGTTCAGACAGACCACAGGCCCCTCAGATGGTTGATGCAGATGAGGGGTGAGAATCCAAAGCTGTTGAGGTGGTCCATTTCCCTACAGGGGATGGATTTCACGGTGGAACACCGCCCTGGTACAGAACACGCCAATGTTGATGGTCTGTCCAGATTTTTCTGCCTTAGTGAAGAGAACTCCCCTGAGGTAGGGTAGTTCTCCCCACATTTCAGCTGGAGGGGACACGTGTTAGACCTGGCATCCTTGGCGTGGGTCTCCCTTCCATTTTTTATGATGCCTCCTATGTTACTGATCTGTTTTTTCTGGTGTTAGATGCTTTGGGCACTGTGCCACTGCTATTCAGTGCCACAGTGCAAGTGCTCCCTATGATAAATTGTGTTATGTATTAGTGACTCCATGATTGGATGATTGGTTTACTTGTCAGTCCCTAGTACAGTGCACTGAGTGTGCCCAGGGCTTGTAAATCCAATGCCGCTGGTGGGCTTGCAGCACTGGTTGTGCCACCCACAGAAGCGGCTTGTAAAATGTTTCTCAGGCCTGCCATCGCAGAGCCTGTGTGCAGCCTAGGGCTGCCATGTCGACTTGGTGAGTGCACCCACTTACCAGTCCCTAAACCTTCCCTTTACTGCATGTTGGTCACCCCTAAAGTAGGCCCTAGGGCAGGGTGCATTGTAAGTATAAGGTAGGACATGCCCTGGTGTGTGTGGCATGTCCTAATAGTGAATTACAGCCATTTTCGTTTTTCACTATTGCAAGGCTACCTGCTCCCCATAGGCCAGAATGGGCAGACTGACTATTACACCTTATAGTCAGAACTGACCCAGGGAACATGGTAGAAAAACGAATTTAGTATGCCTGAACTCAGAATGATAAAATACATCTTTTAGTGAAGTTGGTTTTAACATTCTGTGTTTGAAAATACCACTTTTAGAAAGTGGGTATTTTCTTGCCTAAACTTCCAAGCCTGCCTCTGCTAGGTTGTGTATTCCTTGTCTGGAGATTGAGTGACAGGGGCTGGGGGTGGCTACAGGAGACAGGGTGAGTCAGCACAGGGCTGAATAGAAAGATCTGCATCCAGAGTGGAGGGAGGAGTTGCACCTGGGTCTGAATAGGGCTGTGCCTGCCTTCCACAATGCTGGCTCCACCTCCTGCCGGGCGGCTGAGCACTCTGCCCCACAATCTGAAAGGAAAGAAGGAGTCAGAAAAACAAAGTGCTCCAGGACTGACCAGAACTGGTTTTGGACTAGGCAGAGGCCTCTCTGCCTTCAGAGAACAAAGAGAAACTGTGTATAAAAAGGGGACCCAGACCCCTAGGAAATTAGATCACTTTGGGAAACAAGAAGAAACCTTTGCTGAGGAGCGGAACCAAGAAGAAACTGAGGAGAAGACTATCCCTAAGCTAGAGGGATCTGCCTGCAGTGGTTGCCTGACTGCCAAAGGAAGGAGAAAGGACTTTGTGTGCACTTTTATTCAACTTGTGAAGGATCTCCAAGGGCTTGAGAAAAGAGCTTGCCTCCTGCTGAAGTCTCAGGGACAACAGACTTCAACCACCAGCTCCCCAAGAATCCTTTGGAAGTGCCTGCTGCTGTTTTGGGCCTTCTGAAGGGACTGCGTGTCGCAAGGAGCTGGAAGCGCGACTCAAGAGGGAGAAGCGTGTCACCATCGCAGCCGCTGCCGTCGCATCACGGAGATGACGCCGCTGTAGCTGTCGCATTGCACCGCATCTCGAGAAACGTCCCGCAACACCGAAGAAGCGTGTCGCCGTCGCAGCCACTGCCGTCGCATCGTAGATGTTGCCGCTGTAGCTGTCGCATTGCACCGTATCAAGAGAGGAGTCTCGCATCGAGGAAGAAGCGTGTCGCCGTCGCAGCCGCTGCCGTCGCATCGTAGATGTCGCCGCTGTAGCTGTCGCATTGCACCGCATCAAGAGAAGGTCCTCGCATCCACGGAGAAGCGTGCCGCCGACGGAGCTGCTGCCGTCGCATCACGAAACAAGGGTGTCGCCGCTGCAGTTGTCGCATCGAGCGGAAGCGTCTCGCAACGTCGGAGAAGAGTGTCGCCGCCAAAGCCGCTGTCGTCGCATCACGGAACAAGGGTGTCGCCGCTGCAGCTGACGCATCGAGTCGAGACTTCTCGCAACATCGGAGGAGCGTGCCGCATCAGGAAGAACTTGACGTCTTTATTTCTTTGCACCAGAACTTTGTCGCATCTCCATCTCTGCAACACTTTCGTTGTAGAAACGTGACGCATCGTAAGGTACATTGACTCAAAGTGTCGCATTTTAAGAACTTAAGAGAACTAAGCTAAACCTCCCATTTTAAGTACAGTATTGTGGATTTTTGTCGTTTATGGTCTTGTGTTAAAACTATATAAAGAATACTTATTTTTGATATAAACCTTGTGTGGTGTCCATCTGTAGTGTTGTCACTAGATTACTGTATGTGTTCACAAATGCTTTACACACTGCCTCTGAGATAAGCCTGTCTGCTCGTGCCAAGCTACCAAGGGGGTGAGCAGGGGTTATTTTAGGAGTGTACCCCTTTACCCTGACTAGAGGCGAGGGTCCCTATTTGTCACAAGTACCTACCTGTGCCAACTAGAGACCCCCAATTCTAACATTGGTGGTCAGCGGTGAGGATTCTGGACTTGCATTTGTGACTCATGTACAGTGATTGGTGAACACTACTAGTGAGTGCAGACCAAAACGCGACCACATACTTTTGGTAGATTTCTTTTTCTGGGACTTTCCATTTTTAGCCAAGTTCAGCCATCATGAAACCAGCATCCATAGCATCTGTTGATTTTGATTGGGAAGAGGAGAAACTAGAATGCTACAATGCAAAGCAGCTGAAGCACTTCTGCAAAAGATTTAATGTTGCAATTACCGGGCTCACCAAGAAGGAGGAGTTCTATAAGGCGCTGAGGGCCTGGGTAGAAGCAAGGAAAACCCCTGAGAATGAGGAAGGGGATAATGATGCAGATGTGCAGCTGGAAGGGCCATTGGGTCCAGGGGAAAGGAAGGCACCTTCCCCAGCAGGTAGCAGTGTTTCTGCAAAAGGTCTGTCCACAGAAGAGCTGGAGGACAGGGAGAGAAATAGGATGCATGAGTTGGAGCTGGCCAAAATGAATGGGCAATTGGAAATTAGGAAACTGGCCCTGGAAGAAAAGAGGATACAGCTTGAGCATGATAGAAGTTTGAGGGAGTTGGATTTGAAAGCTAGGAGCTTAGAAATTACTCCCTCTGGTGGCGGCACACCGTCAATGCTTGTGGAATCTAGAGTGTATATTCCTAAGGATGTGGTCAGAGAGTTTTTTAAAAATGATGACATTGGGCAGTGGTTCAAGGCCTATGAGGTAGCCATGTCTTCCCACCGGGTCCCTGAGAAGGATTGGGGAGCGGGGTTGTGGGGACGGTTCCTTAGCGAGGGGCGGGACACACTGCTAAATTTGCCTTCTGATGTCCATAATTCATATCACCACATGAAGGATGCTTTAATGTCTAGGTATGGTTTAACTCCTGAATTGTATAGGCAGAGGTTCAGGGGTTGCAAGAAGATAGAGAACAGTACCTGGGTTGATTATGTCACTTTTTTCTGCAGAGCATTGGATGATTGGGTGAAGGGTAGCAAAGTTGATGATTTTCAGGGGCTCCTTGATTTGATTGCATGGGAGCACTTGTCAAGTAACTGTTTTCCAGAGCTACGCCAGCACCTGATAGATAGCAAGCTGACTATCCCTAGGAAGCTTGCTGAGGAGGCGGACCGCTGGGTCAGTACCAGTGTCCACAAGGGTCACGTGGGAGACTCAGCCAAGGGTGGGCAGGGTCCCCAGCAGAAGAGTGGGGGGGACAAGGGTAAACAGAGGGAGTTCCAAAGAAGGCCCCAAAGTAGTCCCCAAGGGAAAGGTTCCCAGTCTCCCCCCCCCAGAAACCCTCAGGGGCCCCGACAGGTCCACCTGTTCAAAGGGGACCCCTGAGATGCTACAAATGTGGGGACCTGGGTCATATAGCGAGTGATCCCAGGTGCCGCCAGTTTGGAAAGACCGCACCCCTGGTGCAGCCCCCCGGCAGATGGCTAGTGTAGCCCTGGGGCAGAAGATGGATGCCCAAGAGGGGTGGGGTCCCGCACAGATGTCCCTTGTCTCATTAGAAGACTGTGAGGTGGTCCCCAGGACCCCGCTGCCTGACAACACTAAGAAATACAGGCAGTGGGTGACCATCAATGGCCATAGGGTGGAGGCTCTTAGAGATACAGGAGCCAGTGTGACAGCTGTCAAGTGTCACCTGGTGTCTCAAGAGCAGGTTGTCCCCCATGCATTCTATCCAGTTGTTGCCGCTGACAACACAGAGAGTCACTGCAAAGTGGCTCAGGTTCCCTTTGAGTGGGGGGTCTCTGATACTCTTCAGGTAGCTGTGAGGCCCGCCATGCCTGTTGACTGTTTGTTAGGGAACGACTTGGAGAGCTCACCTTGGGCGAAGGTGGAGCGAAGTGCTCATTTAGAGATGTTGGGTTTGCCTGACTGGGCGTGTGTGACCACCCGGTCCATGGCAGCAAGTAAAGGTGCTCAAGAGGACCTGGAGCCTGAGAGGGAGGCCCAGGTACCTGCCGTCACGAGAAGAGGCAGGGGGCGCGGGAAACCGGCCCCCAAAGTTCCCACGGTCCAGGAGGAGGCAGACCTTGAGGGGGATGCCCTGGAGCCTACAGGGGAACAGGTAGCTGAACTGGGGGACCTGCCTGAGCTGACCCATTGGCAGCAAGAAGGAGGACCCTCCAGGGAAGAATTCTGCAAGGAGCAGAAAGAATGCCCTTCTCTGGTGGGTCTGCGGCAACAGGCTGCAGACCAGGCAACAGGTGATCAGTCTGGGTCACATTGGGTCTATTGGGAGAATGATCTCCTGTATACTGAGCCTAAGGTTGCTGAGCCTGGGTCAGCCCGTGTGCTGGTGGTACCCCAGTGCCTCAGAGCCTTCCTACTGGGGCTGGCTCATGATGTTCCATTGGCAGGACATTTGGGGCAGGACAAGACCTTTGAGAGGCTTGTCACCCACTTTTATTGGCCCCAAATGCGCAGGAGTTCAGACACTCACTGCAGGACATGTCAGACTTGCCAGGCAAGTGGAAAGAGTGGGAGGAAGCACAAGGCTCCTCTCCAGCCATTCCCTGTAGTCAGCACCCCCTATGAACGGGTGGGTATTGACATTGTGGGGCCACTGGACCCCAAGACAGCCATGGGCAACAGGTTCATCCTGGTCTTGGTGGACCATGCCACCCGGTACCCGGAAGCCATACCTCTGAGGACAGTGACGGCCCCCGTGGTGGGACGAGCACTGATGGGAATTTTCTCCCGAGTGGGATTCCCTAGAGAGGTAGTGTCTGACCGGGGGACCAACTTCATTTCCAAGTATATGAAATCCCTGTGGCAGGAGTGTGGGGTAACCTACAAGTTTACCACTCCTTACCACCCCCAAGGAAATGGATTGGTTGAAAGGTTCAAACAAACCCTCAAAGGCATGATTATGGGTCTTGAGGAACCTATGAGGCGTAAGTGGGACGTCCTCTTACCATGCCTGCTCTTTGCTTACCGTGAGGTGCCACAGAAATCTCTAGGGTTCAGTCCCTTTGAGCTTCTCTAGGGACACCCAGTAAGAGGACCTCTAAGTTTGGTCAAAGAAGGCTGGGAGCAATCTCCCAGGAAACCTCCCCAGGATGTATACAGTTACATGCTGGCCTTTAGGAACCAAACTAGGCGTTTCAGGCAACTCGCTGAGGCGAATCTGGAAGCCAGCCAGGAGGAGATGAAGCGGTGGTACGACCAGAATGCCACTCTGGTAGAGCTTCAGCCTGGTCAGAAAGTGTGGGTCATGGCCCCAGTGGAGCCCTGCGCGCTCCAGGATAAGTGGACCGGACCCTTTGAGGTTGTAGAGCGCAAAAGTCCGGTTACCTACCTGGTGGACTTGCGGTCTCCCAGGAACCCCTTGAGGGTCCTGCATGTCAACCGCCTGAAGCCCCACTTGGAGAGGTCCCAAGTGGGCATGCTCTTAGCGACAGATGCTGGGATGGAGGAGGAGACCGAGCCTCTTCCTGACCTCCTGTCAGCAACAGAGCAAGATGGGTCAGTGGATGGTGTCAACCTCTCTTCCACCCTGACCCCTGAGCAACAGAATGACTGCCGCCAGTTGCTGGGACAGTTTTCTGATCTGTTCTCCCTGGTTCCCGGTGTCACGGATTGGTGCATCCATGATGTGGACACTGGGGACAGTACACCTGTGAAGCACAAATCTTACAGGGTGACTGACCGGGTGAGAGCTTGCATCAAGGAGGAGGTCTCCAAAATGCTTGCGTTAGGGGTGATTGAGTCCTCTAACAGTCCTTGGACCAGCCCAGTGGTCTTGGTCCCAAAGGCTGCCGCACCGGGTGCCACACCAGAACTCCGGTTCTGTGTGGACTACCGAGGGCTCAATTCAGTCACCAGGACTGACGCGCACCCCATCCCCAGAGCTGATGAGCTCATAGATCGGCTAGGGGCTGCCCGGTACCTCAGCACGTTTGACTTGACGTCTGGGTACTGGCAGATCGCCTTGACTGATGGGGCAAGAGAGAGGTCAGCAATCTCCACACCAGATGGGCACTACCACTTCCGGGTGATGCCCTTTGGGATGAAGAATGCCCCTGCCACCTTCCAGAGGTTGGTCAACCAGGTGTTGGCTGGACTGGACTCGTTCAGTGCCGCCTACCTGGATGACATCGCAGTGTTCAGCGCCAGTTGGGAAGAACATCTGCGCCACCTCTGGGAAGTGTTGATGGCGCTGCGGAGAGCAGGACTCACGATCAAGGCGAGTAAGTGCCAGATCGGGCAGGGTTCCGTGGTGTACTTGGGACACCAAGTGGGGAGCGGCCAGGTGGCCCCCCTACAACCCAAAATTGAAACCATCCTGAATTGGGAACCCCCCAAAACCCAGACAGAGGTGAGAGCCTTCTTAGGACTCACGGGTTACTTCAGGAGGTTTGTCAAGGGGTATGGCAGCATTGTTGCGCCCCTGACAGAGCTGACTTCCAAGAAGCAGCCCAGGAAAGTGATTTGGACTGACACCTGTCAGAAAGCTTTTGAGGCCCTGAAAACTGCCATGTGCACGGCGCCCGTGCTCCTGGCACCCAACTTCTCCAAAGAGTTTGTAGTACAAACAGACGCTTCAGAGCATGGTGTGGGGGCTGTTCTGTCACAGATGAATGAGGAGGGCCTAGATCAACCCGTAGCCTTCATCAGTAGGAGGTTACTACCACGGGAACAGAGGTGGAGTGCTATTGAGCGTGAGGCATTTGCTGTGGTCTGGGCACTGAAGAAGCTGAGACCATACCTGTTTGGGACTCACTATCGGGTTCAGACAGACCACAGGCCCCTCAGATGGTTGATGCAGATGAGGGGTGAGAATCCAAAGCTGTTGAGGTGGTCCATTTCCCTACAGGGGATGGATTTCACGGTGGAACACCGCCCTGGTACAGAACACGCCAATGCTGATGGTCTGTCCAGATTTTTCCGCCTTAGTGAAGAGAACTCCCCTGAGGTAGGGTAGTTCTCCCCACATTTCAGCTGGAGGGGACACGTGTTAGACCTGGCATCCTTGGCGTGGGTCTCCCTTCCATTTTTTATGATGCCTCCTATGTTACTGATCTGTTTTTGCTGGTGTTAGATGCTTTGGGCACTGTGCCACTGCTATTCAGTGCCACAGTGCAAGTGCTCCCTATGATAAATTGTGTTATGTATTAGTGACTCCATGATTGGATGATTGGTTTACTTGTCAGTCCCTAGTACAGTGCACTGAGTGTGCCCAGGGCTTGTAAATCCAATGCCGCTGGTGGGCTTGCAGCACTGGTTGTGCCACCCACAGAAGCGGCTTGTAAAATGTGTCTCAGGCCTGCCATCGCAGAGCCTGTGTGCAGCCTAGGGCTGCCATGTCGACTTGGTGAGTGCACCCACTTACCAGTCCCTAAACCTTCCCTTTACTGCATGTTGGTCACCCCTAAAGTAGGCCCTAGGGCAGGGTGCATTGTAAGTATAAGGTAGGACATGCCCTGGTGTGTGTGGCATGTCCTAATAGTGAATTACAGCCATTTTCGTTTTTTCACTATTGCAAGGCTACCTGCTCCCCATAGGCCAGAATGGGCAGACTGACTATTACACCTTAAAGTCAGAACTGACCCAGGGAACATGGTAGAAAAACGAATTTAGTATGCCTGAACTCAGAATGATAAAATACATCTTTTAGTGAAGTTGGTTTTAACATTCTGTGTTTGAAAATACCACTTTTAGAAAGTGGGTATTTTCTTGCCTAAACTTCCAAGCCTGCCTCTGCTAGGTTGTGTATTCCTTGTCTGGAGATTGAGTGACAGGGGCTGGGGGTGGCTACAGGAGACAGGGTGAGTCAGCACAGGGCTGAATAGAAAGATCTGCATCCAGAGTGGAGGGAGGAGTTGCACCTGGGTCTGAATAGGGCTGTGCCTGCCTTCCACAATGCTGGCTCCACCTCCTGCCGGGCGGCTGAGCACTCTGCCCCACATTCTGAAAGGAAAGAAGGAGTCAGAAAAACAAAGTGCTCCAGGACTGACCAGAACTGGTTTTGGACTAGGCAGAGGCCTCTCTGCCTTCAGAGAACAAAGAGAAACTGTGTATAAAAAGGGGACCCAGACCCCTAGGAAATTAGATCACTTTGGGAAACAAGAAGAAACCTTTGCTGAGGAGCGGAACCAAGAAGAAACTGAGGAGAAGACTATCCCTAAGCTAGAGGGATCTGCCTGCAGTGGTTGCCTGACTGCCAAAGGAAGGAGAAAGGACTTTGTGTGCACTTTTATTCAACTTGTGAAGGATCTCCAAGGGCTTGAGAAAAGAGCTTGCCTCCTGCTGAAGTCTCAGGGACAACAGACTTCAACCACCAGCTCCCCAAGAATCCTTTGGAAGTGCCTGCTGCTGTTTTGGGCCTTCTGAAGGGACTGCGTGTCGCAAGGAGCTGGAAGCGCGACTCAAGAGGGAGAAGCGTGTCGCCGTCGCAGCCGCTGCCGTCGCATCACGGAGATGACGCCGCTGTAGCTGTCGCATTGCACCGCATCTTGAGAAACGTCCCGCAACACCGAAGAAGCGTGTCGCCGTCGCAGCCGCTGCCGTCGCATCGTAGATGTCGCCGCTGTAGCTGTCGCATTGCACCGCATCAAGAGAAGAGTCTTGCATCGAGGAAGAAGTGTGTCGCCGTCGCAGCCGCTGCCGTCGCATCGTAGATGTCGCCGCTGTAGCTGTCGCATTGCACCGCATCGAGAGAAGTGCCTCGCATCCATAGGAGAAGCGTGCCGCCGTCGGAGCTGCTGCCGTCGCATCACGAAACAAGGGTGTCGCCGCTGCAGTTGTCGCATCGAGCGGAAGCGTCTCGCAACGTCGGAGAAGAGTGTCGCCGCCAAAGCCGCTGTCGTCGCATCACGGAACAAGGGTGTCGCCGCTGCAGCTGACGCATCGAGTCGAGACTTCTCGCAACATCGGAGAAGCGTGCCGCATCAGGAAGAACTTGACGTCTTTATTTCTTTGCACCAGAACTTTGTCGCATCTCCATCTCTGCAACACTTTCGTTGTAGAAACGTGACGTATCGTAAGGTACATTGACTCAAAGTGTCGCATTTTAAGAACTTAAGAGAACTAAGCTAAACCTACCATTTTAAGTACAGTATTGTGGATTTTTGTCGTTTATGGTCTTGTGTTAAAACTATATAAAGAATACTTATTTTTGATATAAACCTTGTGTGGTGTCCATCTGTAGTGTTGTCACTAGATTACTGTATGTGTTCACAAATGCTTTACACACTGCCTCTGAGATAAGCCTGTCTGCTCGTGCCAAGCTACCAAGGGGGTGAGCAGGGGTTATTTTAGGAGTGTACCCCTTTACCCTGACTAGAGGCGAGGATCCCTATTTGTCACAAGTACCTACCTGTGCCAACTAGAGACCCCCAATTCTAACATTGGTGGTCAGCGGTGAGGATTCTAGACTTGCATTTGTGACTCATGTACAGTGATTGGTGAACACTACTAGTGAGTGCAGACCAAAACGCGACCACATACTTTTGGTAGATTTCTTTTTCTGGGACTTTCCATTTTTAGCCAAGTTCAGCCATCATGAAACCAGCATCCATAGCATCTGTTGATTTTGATTGGGAAGAGGAGAAACTAGAATGCTACAATGCAAAGCAGCTGAAGCACTTCTGCAAAAGATTTAATGTTGCAATTAGCGGGCTCACCAAGAAGGAGGAGTTCTATAAGGCGCTGAGGGCCTGGGCAGAAGCAAGGAAAACCCCTGAGAATGAGGAAGGGGATAATGATGCAGATGTGCAGCTGGAAGGGCCATTGGGTCCAGGGGAAAGGAAGTCACCTTCCCCAGCAGGTAGCAGTGTTTCTGCCAAAGGTCTGTCCACAGAAGAGCTGGAGGACAGGGAGAGAAATAGGATGCATGAGTTGGAGCTGGCCAAAATGAATGGGCAATTGGAAATTAGGAAACTGGCCCTGGAAGAAAAGAGGATACAGCTTGAGCATGATAGAAGTTTGAGGGAGTTGGATTTGAAAGCTAGGAGCTTAGAAATTACTCCCTCTGGTGGCAGCACACCGTCAATGCCTGTGGAATCTAGAGTGTATATTCCTAAGGATGTGGTCAGAGAGTTTTTTAAAAATGATGACATTGGGCAGTGGTTCAAGGCCTATGAGGTAGCCATGTCTTCCCACCGGGTCCCTGAGAAGGATTGGGGAGCGGGGTTGTGGGGACGGTTCCTTAGCGAGGGGCGGGACACACTGCTAGATTTGCCTTCTGATGTCCATAATTCATATCACCACATGAAGGATGTTTTAATGTCTAGGTATGGTTTAACTCCTGAATTGTATAGGCAGAGGTTCAGGGGTTGCAAGAAGATAGAGAACAGTATCTGGGTTGAATATGTCACTTTTTTCTGCAGAGCATTGGATGGTTGGGTGAAGGGTAGCAAAGTTGATGATTTTCAGGGGCTCCTTGATTTGATTGCATGGGAGCACTTGTCAAGTAACTGTTTTCCAGAGCTACGCCAGCACCTGATAGATAGCAAGCTGACTATCCCTAGGAAGCTTGCTGAGGAGGCGGACCGCTGGGTCAGTACCAGGGTCCACAAGGGTCACGTGGGAGACTCAGCCAAGGGTGGGCAGGGTCCCCAGCAGAAGAGTGGGGGGACAAGGGTAAACAGAGGGAGTTCCAAAGAAGGCCCCAAAGTAGTCCCCAAGGGAACCAAGGGAAAGGTTCCCAGCCTCCCCCCAGAAACCCTCAGGGGCCCCGACAGGTCCACCTGTTCAAAGGGGACCCCTGAGATGCTACAAATGTGGGGACCTGGGTCATATAGCGAGTGATCCCAGGTGCCGCCAGTTTGGAAAGACCGCACCCCCTGGTGCAGCCCCCCGGCAGATGGCTAGTGTAGCCCTGGGGGAGGAGATGGATGCCCAAGAGGGGTGGGGTCCCGCACAGATGTCCCTTGTCTCATTAGGAGACTGTGAGGTGGTCCCCAGGACCCCGCTGTCTGACAACACTAAGAAATACAGGCAGTGGGTGACCATCAATGGCCATAGGGTGGAGGCTCTTAGAGATACAGGAGCCAGTGTGACAGCTGTCAAGTGTCACCTGGTGTCTCAAGAGCAGGTTGTCCCCCATGCATTCTATCCAGTTGTTGCCGCTGACAACACAGAGAGTCACTGCAAAGTGGCTCAGGTTCCCTTTGAGTGGGGGGGGTCTCTGGTACTCTTCAGGTAGCTGTGAGGCCCGCCATGCCTGTTGACTGTTTGTTAGGGAACGACTTGGAGAGCTCACCTTGGGCGAAGGTGGAGCGAAGTGCTCATTTAGAGATGTTGGGTTTGCCTGACTGGGCGTGTGTGACCACCCGGTCCATGGCAGATAGTAAAGGTGCTCAAGAGGACCTGGAGCCTGAGAGGATGGCCCAGGTACCTGCCGTCACGAGAAGAGGCAGGGGGCGCGGGAAACCGGCCCCCGAAGTTCCCACGGTCCAGGAGGAGGCAGACCTTGAGGGGGGATGCCCTGGAGCCTACAGGGGAACAGGTAGCTGAACTGGGGGACCTGCCTGAGCTGACCCATTGGCAGCAAGAAGGAGGACCCTCCAGGGAAGAATTCTGCAAGGAGCCGAAAGAATGCCCTTCTCTGGTGGGTCTGCGGCAACAGGCTGCAGACCAGGCAACAGGTGATCAGTCTGGGTCACATTGGGTCTATTGGGAGAATGATCTCCTGTATAGTGAGCCTAAGGTTGCTGAGCCTGGGTCAGCCCATGTGCTGGTGGTACCCCAGTGCCTCAGAGCCTTCCTACTGGGGCTGGCTCATGATGTTCCATTGGCAGGACATTTGGGGCAGGACAAGACCTTTGAGAGGCTTGTCACCCACTTTTATTGGCCCCAAATGCGCAGGAGTTCAGACACTCACTGCAGGACATGTCAGACTTGCCAGGCAAGTGGAAAGAGTGGGAGGGAAGCGCAAGGCTCCTCTCCAGCCATTCCCTGTAGTCAGCACCCCCTTTGAACGGGTGGGTATTGAAATTGTGGGGCCACTGGACCCCAAGACAGCCATGGGCAACAGGTTCATCCTGGTCTTGGTGGACCATGCCACCCGGTACCCGGAAGCCATACCTCTGAGGACAGTGACGGCCCCCGTGGTGGGACGAGCACTGATGGGAATTTTCTCCCGAGTGGGATTCCCTAGAGAGGTAGTGTCTGACCGGGGGACCAACTTCATTTCCAAGTATATGAAGTCCCTGTGGCAGGAGTGTGGGGTAACCTACAAGTTTACCACTCCTTACCACCCCCAAGGAAATGGATTGGTTGAAAGGTTCAAACGAACCCTCAAAGGCATGATTATGGGTCTTGAGGAACCTATGAGGCGTAAGTGGGACGTCCTCTTACCATGCCTGCTCTTTGCTTACCGTGAGGTGCCACAGAAATCTCTAGGGTTCAGTCCCTTTGAGCTTCTCTATGGACACCCAGTAAGAGGACCTCTAAGTTTGGTCAAAGAAGGCTGGGAGCAATCTCCCAGGAAACCTCCCCAGGATGTATACAGTTACATGCTGGCCTTTAGGAACCAAACTAGGCGTTTCAGGCAACTCGCTGAGGCGAATCTGGAAGCCAGCCAGGAGGAGATGAAGCGTTGGTACGACCAGAATGCCACTCTGGTAGAGCTTCAGCCTGGTCAGAAAGTGTGGGTCATGGCCCCAGTGGAGCCCTGCGCGCTCCAGGATAAGTGGACTGGACCCTTTGAGGTTGTAGAGCGCAAAAGTCCGGTTTCCTACTTGGTGGACTTGCGGTCTCCCAGGAACCCCTTGAGGGTCCTGCATGTCAACCGCCTGAAGCCCCACTTGGAGAGGTCCCAAGTGGGCATGCTCTTAGCGACAGATGCTGGGATGGAGGAGGAGACCGAGCCTCTTCCTGACCTCCTGTCAGCAACAGAGCAAGATGGGTCAGTGGATGGTGTCAACCTCTCTTCCACCCTGACCCCTGAGCAACAGAATGACTGCCGCCAGTTGCTGGGACAGTTTTCTGATCTGTTCTCCCTGGTTCCCGGTGTCACAGATTGGTGCATCCATGATGTGGACACTGGGGACAGTACACCTGTGAAGCACAAATCTTACAGGGTGACTGACAGGGTGAGAGCTTGCATCAAGGAGGAGGTCTCCAAAATGCTTGCGTTAGGGGTGATTGAGTCCTCTAACAGTCCTTGGGCCAGCCCAGTGGTCTTGGTCCCAAAGGCTGCCGCACCGGGTGCCACACCAGAACTCCGGTTCTGTGTGGACTACCGAGGGCTCAATTCAGTCACCAGGACTGACGCGCACCCCATCCCCAGAGCTGATGAGCTCATAGATCGGCTAGGGGCTGCCCGGTACCTCAGCACGTTTGACTTGACGTCTGGGTACTGGCAGATCGCCTTGACTGATGGGACAAGAGAGAGGTCAGCATTCTCCACACCAGATGGGCACTACCACTTCCGGGTGATGCCCTTTGGGATGAAGAATGCCCCTGCCACCTTCCAGAGGTTGGTCAACCAGGTGTTGGCTGGACTGGACTCGTTCAGTGCCGCCTACCTGGATGACATCGCAGTGTTCAGCGCCAGTTGGGAAGAACATCTGCGCCACCTCTGGGAAGTGTTGATGGCGCTGCGGAGAGCAGGCCTCACAATCAAGGCGAGTAAGTGCCAGATCGGGCAGGGTTCCGTGGTGTACTTGGGACACCAAGTGGGGAGCGGCCAGGTGGCGCCCCTACAACCCAAAATTGAAACCATCCTGAATTGGGAACCCCCAAAACCCAGACAGAGGTGAGAGCCTTCTTAGGACTCACGGGTTACTACAGGAGGTTTGTCAAGGGGTATGGCAGCATTGTTGCGCCCCTGACAGAGCTGACTTCCAAGAAGCAGCCCAGGAAAGTGATTTGGACTGACACCTGTCAGAAAGCTTTTGAGGCCCTGAAAACTGCCATGTGCACGGCGCCCGTGCTCCTGGCACCCAACTTCTCCAAAGAGTTCGTAGTACAAACAGACGCTTCAGAGCATGGTGTGGGGGCTGTTCTGTCACAGATGAATGAGGAGGGCCTAGATCAACCCGTAGCCTTCATCAGTAGCAGGTTACTACCACGGGAACAGAGGTGGAGTGCTATTGAGCGTGAGGCATTTGCTGTGGTCTGGGCACTGAAGAAGCTGAGACCATACCTGTTTGGGACTCACTTCCGGGTTCAGACAGACCACAGGCCCCTCAGATGGTTGATGCAGATGAGGGGTGAGAATCCAAAGCTGTTGAGGTGGTCCATTTCCCTACAGGGGATGGATTTCACGGTGGAACACTGCCCTGGTACAGAACACGCCAATGCTGATGGTCTGTCCAGATTTTTCCGCCTTAGTGAAGAGAACTCCCTGAGGTAGGGTAGTTCTCCCCACATTTCAGCTGGAGGGGACACGTGTTAGACCTGGCATCCTTGGCGTGGGTCTCCCTTCCATTTTTTATGATGCCTCCTATGTTACTGATCTGTTTTTGCTGGTGTTAGATGCTTTGGGCACTGTGCCACTGCTATTCAGTGCCACAGTGCAAGTGCTCCCTATGATAAATTGTGTTATGTATTAGTGACTCCATGATTGGATGATGGGTTTACTTGTCAGTCTCTAGTACAGTGCACTGAGTGTGCCCAGGGCTTGTAAATCCAATGCCGCTGGTGGGCTTGCAGCACTGGTTGTGCCACCCACAGAAGCGGCTTGTAAAATGTTTCTCAGGCCTGCCATCGCAGAGCCTGTGTGCAGCCTAGGGCTGCCATGTCGACTTGGTGAGTGCACCCACTTACCAGTCCCTAAACCTTCCCTTTACTGCATGTTGGTCACCCCTAAAGTAGGCCCTAGGGCAGGGTGCATTGTAAGTATAAGGTAGGACATGCCCTGGTGTGTGTGGCATGTCCTAATAGTGAACTACAGCCATTTTCGTTTTTTCACTATTGCAAGGCTACCTGCTCCCCATAGGCCAGAATGGGCAGACTGACTATTACACCTTATAGTCAGAACTGACCCAGGGAACATGGTAGAAAAACGAATTTAGTATGCCTGAACTCAGAATGATAAAATACATCTTTTAGTGAAGTTGGTTTTAACATTCTGTGTTTGAAAATACCACTTTTAGAAAGTGGGTATTTTCTTGCCTAAACTTCCAAGCCTGCCTCTGCTAGGTTGTGTATTCCTTGTCTGGAGATTGAGTGACAGGGGCTGGGGGTGGCTACAGGAGACAGGGTGAGTCAGCACAGGGCTGAATAGAAAGATCTGCAACCAGAGTGGAGGGAGGAGTTGCACCTGGGTCTGAATAGGGCTGTGCCTGCCTTCCACAATGCTGGCTCCACCTCCTGCCGGGCGGCTGAGCATTCTGCCCCACATTCTGAAAGGAAAGAAGGAGTCAGAAAAACAAAGTGCTCCAGGACTGACCAGAACTGGTTTGGCTAGGCAGAGCCTCTGCTTCAGAGCAAAGAGAAACTGTGTATAAAAAGGGGACCCAGACCCCTAGGAAATTAGATCACTTTGGGAAACAAGAAGAAACCTTTGCTGAGGAGCGGAACCAAGAAGAAACTGAGGAGAAGACTATCCCTAAGCTAGAGGGATCTGCCTGCAGTGGTTGCCTGACTGCCAAAGGAAGGAGAAAGGACTTTGTGTGCACTTTTATTCAACTTGTGAAGGATCTCCAAGGGCTTGAGAAAAGAGCTTGCCTCCTGCTGAAGTCTCAGGGACAACAGACTTCAACCATCAGCTCCCCAAGAATCCTTTGGAAGTGCCTGCTGCTGTTTTGGGCCTTCTGAAGGGACTGCGTGTCGCAAGGAGCTGGAAGCGCGACTCAAGAGGGAGAAGCGTGTCCCCGTCGCAGCCGCTGCCGTCGCATCATGGAGATGACGCCGCTGTAGCTGTCGCATTGCACCGCATCTCGAGAAACGTCCCGCAACACCGAAGAAGCGTGTCGCCGTCGCAGCCGCTGCCGTCGCATCGTAGATGTCGCCGCTGTAGCTGTCGCATTGCACCGCATCAAGAGAAGAGTCTCGCATCGAGGAAGAAGCGTGTCGCCGTCGCAGCCGCTGCCGTCGCATCGTAGATGTCGCCGCTGTAGCTGTCGCATTGCACCGCATCGAGAGAAGCGCCTCGCATCCACGGAGAAGCGTGCCGCCGTCGGAGCTGCTGCCGTCGCATCACGAAACAAGGGTGTCGCCGCTGCAGTTGTCGCATCGAGCGGAAGCGTCTCGCAACGTCGGAGAAGAGTGTCGCCGCCAAAGCCGCTGTCGTCGCATCACGGAACAAGGGTGTCGCCGCTGCAGCTGACGCATCGAGTCGAGACTTCTCGCAACATCGGAGAAGCGTGCCGCATCAGGAAGAACTTGACGTCTTTATTTCTTTGCACCAGAACTTTGTCGCATCTCCATCTCTGCAACACTTTCGTTGTAGAAACGTGACGCATCGTAAGGTACATTGACTCAAAGTGTCGCATTTTAAGAACTTAAGAGAACTAAGCTAAACCTCCCATTTTAAGTACAGTATTGTGGATTTTTGTCGTTTATGGTCTTGTGCTAAAACTATATAAAGAATACTTATTTTTGATATAAACCTTGTGTGGTGTCCATCTGTAGTGTTGTCACTAGATTACTGTATGTGTTCACAAATGCTTTACACACTGCCTCTGAGATAAGCCTGTCTGCTCGTGCCAAGCTACCAAGGGGGTGAGCAGGGGTTATTTTAGGAGTGTACCCCTTTACCCTGACTAGAGGCGAGGGTCCCTATTTGTCACAAGTACCTACCTGTGCCAACTAGAGACCCCCAATTCTAACACACTGCCTCTGAGATAAGCCTGTCTGCTCGTGCCAAGCTACCAAGGGGGTGAGCAGGTGTTATTTTAGAAGTGTATCTCCCTTACCCTGACTAGAAGCAAGGGTCCCTATTTGGACAAAGGTACCTACCTCTGCCAACTAGTGACCCCCATTTCTCACGTTGGTGGTCAGCGGTGAGGATCTGGCCTTGCATTTGTGTCTTACATACAGTGATTGGTGTACACTACTGGTATAGTGCAGACCATTACGCAACCACATACAATTGGTGGAATTTTTTCATTGGGACTATTTTTTCTTGCATCTTGAGAACTGCCAATTGTTCACCATGAGTAAACCAGCATCCATTACATCTCATAATATGGAATTTGAAGAGGAGAGGTTTGATACCTACACTGTGCCACAACTTAAAACCATCTGCAAAAAATTTTTAAATCTCCGTGGGAGGCCTCACCAGAAAGGAGAAATTCCAAAAGGCGCTGAGGGCCTGGTTGGAACCAAGGAATGCCAGTGGGCAGACCGAGGAGCCTATGGTGGAGGGGGGAGAATTTAGAAGGGCAGCAGGATGGGTTAGTGGGCCTAACTGGAGGGGAGGGTGCCTCCCAGGGAAGGCAGCAGTGTGTCTCAAAGGGGCCTGTCTCCAGAAGAGCTGGAGGACAGGGAGAAAAACAGGATGCATGAATTGGAGCTCACGAAGCTCAAGCTGGGGAAGGAGGATAAGGAGTTGGCATTTCAGAGAGAGAAATTAGCCCTGGAGGAGAAAAAGATGCTCTTAGAGGATGAGAGAGGGTTGAGGGAGTTGGATCTGAAAGCAAAGAGTTTAGAGCTCAGTCCCTCTGGTGGCAGCGCACCATCAGTGCCTGGGGAAGGAAAGGTATACATTCCCTACATTCCCAAGGATGTTATTAAGGATTTCACAAAGCAGGAAGACATTGGTCAGTGGTTCAAAGCTTATGAAGTGGCAATGAAGTCCTACAGAATCCCTGAGAGAGACTGGGGAGTGGGGTTGTAGGGCCGCTTCATAGGTGAAGGGAGGGAAACCTTACTGGCTTTGCCCACTGAGGATCAGATGTCCTATGCCCCCATGAAGGAAGCCTTGATAGCCAGGTATGGGTTGACCCCAGAGCTTTATAGGCAGAAATTTAGGAACTGTAAGAAGCTGGAGTCAAGCACTTGGGTTGAGTATGTAGCCTACTTTTGCAGAGCATTGGATGGTTGGGTGAAGGGTAGCCAGGTGAATGACTTGCAGGGGCTCTATGATTTGGTTGCATGGGAGCACTTGTCTAGTAGTTGTTTTCCAGAGCTACGCCAGCATTTGATTGACAGTAAGCTGACTGACCCCAGGAAGCTTGCTGTGGAGGCGGACCGCTGGGTCACTACCAGGGTCCACAAAGGTTATGTGGGAGACCCCGCCAAAGGTGGGCAGGGTCCCCAGCAGAAGAGTGGGGGGGACAAGGGTAAACAGAAGGAGTTCCAGAAAGGGCCCCAAAGTAATCCCCAAGGGAACTAAGGTAAGGGTTCCCAGCCTCCCACTGAGAAGAAACCATGGGTCCCGACAGATAAACCTGTTCAAAGGGGTCCCAAGACATGTTTTGGTTGTGGTCAGATGGGCCACTTCGAATGGGATCCTAAGTGTCTCAAAAATGTTAACACCGCACCCACTGGTGCACCACCCCGGCAGATGGCTAGTGTAGCTTTAGGGGAGGAGTCAGGTGCCCAAGGTGGGTAGGGCCCCACAGAGATGTCCTTGGTCTCTTTAGGAGACAGTGCGATGGTCTTATAAACTTGGGGTACATAAAGCATGTGAACATAATGGTTGGTGGTTTTTAAGATTATGTTGATTTACTGATGAAACGCGAGGGGAGATATGTTTGAAAATAATTTGATATTATGTTGGGTGTCGAATAGATGTGACTGACATATTTTTTCATAAATCACAGATACCCCTGATGAAGGTTAATGAGAACCGAAATGCATTGGGTGTGATACTATTGGAATTATTTGGAGGACTTGAAATTCTGAAATGTTCATGTATAGGCCTGGATGGGCAATCATGAAACAATTAAAACGCATACAATTAAAGAATTTTGTCTTTTGACGTGGTGGATAAACTTTGAAAAAACAATGAAATAAAATGGATGAAATTGGACATACTACGGTTGATGGGTATTAATTTGCATACCAATGCTTATACGGCTGTGCAACTCGACGTTGACCCGCAAACCACTGGTCACAACTTTCTCATGTGTTCATGCCATAGTGCGTAAGGAACGGGGCACTAACGAGTGCTGCACGCTCAGCTTGACAAAAAGAAACAGGAAGCATAACAGAGTTAAACATGGGTGTGCTTCAGGACATTGTCTGCTAATGTTTTGGTTGTGGTCAGATGGGCCACTTCGAATGGGATCCTAAGTGTCTCAAAAATGTTAACACCGCACCCACTGGTGCACCACCCCGGCAGATGGCTAGTGTAGCTTTGGGGGAGGAGTCAGGTGCCCAAGGTGGGTAGGGCCCCGCAGAGATGTCCTTGGTCTCTTTAAGAGACAGTGAGATGGTCCCAAGAGCTCATCTGCCTGATAACACTAAAAAGTACAGGCAGTGGGTGACCATCAATGGCCATAGTGTGGAGGCTTTGAGAGACACCGGAGCCAGTGTGACAGCTGTAAGTTGTCGGCTGGTGTCTGAAGAGCAGGTGGTCGCCAACGCATTCTACCCAGTAGTTGCTGTTGACAATTCAGAGTTCCTCTGCAAAGTGGCATAGGTTCCCTTTAAGTGGGGGGGGGGGAGACTCAGGTACCTTGCAAGTAGCTGTGAGGCCAGCCATGCCTGTTGACTGTCTGCTAGGCAATGATTTGGAGAGCTCACCTTGGGCGAAGGTGGAGCGGAGGTCTCATTTAGAGATGTTGGGTCTGTCTGAGTGGGCGTGTGTGACCACTCGGTCTATGGCAGCCAGTAAGGGCATTCAGGAGGACCTGGAGCCTGAAAGAATGGCCCAGGTGCCTGCCAGAAAGAGAGGAGGCAGGGGGCACGGGAAACCAGCCCCGAAGTTCCCACGGTCCAGGAGGAGGCAGACCTTGAGGGGGATGCCCTGGAACCTACAGGGGAACAAGTGGCCGAACTGGGGGACCCTTCAGGGAGAAATTCTGCCAGGAGCAGCAGAAGTGCCCTTCTCTTGTGGGTTTGCGGCAGCAGGCTGCAAACCAGGCAGCAGGTGATCAGTCTGGATCACATTGGATATACTGGGAGAATGGTCTCCTGTATAGCGAGCCTAAGGTTGCTGAGCCTGGGTCAGCCCGTGTGCTGGTGGTACCCCAGCGCTTCAGAGCCTTCCTACTGGGTCTGGCTCACGATGTGCCTTTGGCAGGACATTTGGGGCAAGACAAGACCTTTGAAAGGCTTGTCACCCACTTTTACTGGCCCCAAATGCGTAAGAGTTCTGACACTCACTGTAGGACTTGTCAGACTTGCCAGGCAAGTGGCAAGAATGGGAGGAAGTGTAAGGCTCCTCTCCAACCTTTCCCTGTGGTCAGCACTCCCTTTAAGAGGGTGGGTATTGACATTGTGGGGCCTCTGGATCCCAAGACAGCCGTGGGCAACAGGTTCATCCTGGTCTTGGTGGACCATGCCACCGGTACTCGGAAGCCATCCCTCTCTGAACTGTGACGGCCCCGTGGTGGGTTGTGTGTTGATGGGAACTTTCTCCCGCGTGGGGTTCCCCAGAGAGGTGGTGTCCGACCGTGGTACCAACTTCATATCGAAGTATATGAAGTCCCTGTGGCAGGAGGGCGGTGTTACATACAAGTTCACCACTCCTAACCACCCCCAAGGTAATGGGCTGGTTGAGAGATTCAACCGGACCCTGAAGGGTATGATTATGGGTCTTGGTGAACCCATGAGGCGTAAGTGGGACGTCCTCTTACCATGCCTTTTGTTTGCTTACAGAGAGGTGCCCCAGAAGTCCTTAGGGTTCAGTCCCTTTGAACTGCTGTACGGCCATCCTGTAAGAGGACCTCTGAGTCAGGTGAAAGAAGGCTGGGAGAAAGCTCCCAGTAAACCTCCCCAGGATGTATATAGCTACATGCTGGCCTTCAGAAACCAGACTAAGCGCTTCAGACAACTCGCTCAGGCGAATCTGGAAGCCAGCCAGGAGGAGATGAAACGGTGGTACGATCAGAATGCTACTCTGACCGAGTTTCAGCCTGCACAAAAAGTGTGGGTCATGGCCCATTTGAGCCTTGTGCGTTCCAGGATAAGTGGACCGGACCATTAGAGGTGGTGGAGCGCAAGAGTAACGTCACCTACTTGGTGAACTTGCAGTCTCCTAGGAACCCTTTGCAGGTCCTGCATGTGAACCGCCTGAAGCCACACTTGGAGAGGTCAGAAGTGGGCATGCTCCTAGCAACAGATGCTGGGATGGAAGAGGAGACTGAGCCTCTTCCTGACCTCCTGTCTGCAAAGGAGCACGATGGGTTAGTTGACGGTGTATCACTCTCCCCCGCCCTGACTCCTGAACAGCAGAGTGACTGTCGCCAACTGTTGGTACAGTTTGCTGCTCTGTTCCCCCTGACCCCTGGTGTCACTCAATGGTGTGTATATGATGTTGACTTTGCGGACAGTCCTCCTATAAAGCCCAAAATTTACAGAGTGACTGACAGGGTCCAGGCTTCCATCAAGGAGGAGGTCTCCAAGATGCTAGAGTTAGGGGTGATTGAGCCCTCAAACAGCCCTTGGGCCAGCCCAGTGGTCTTGGTCCCAAAGGCTGCCGCACCCGGTGCCACACCAGAACTCCGGTTCTGTGTGGACTACCGAGGGCTCAATTCGGTCACCAGGACTGATGCACAACCCATCCCCAGAGCTGATGAGCTCATCAATCGGTTGGGAGCTGCCCGGTACCTCAGCACGTTTGACTTGACGTCTGGGTACTGGCAGATTGCCTTAACTGATGGGGCAAAGGAGAGATCAGCATTCTCAACACCAGAGGGGCACTACCAATTCCGGGTGATGCCCTTTGGGTTGCAGAATGCCCCTGCCACCTTTCAGAGGTTGGTCAACCAGGTGCTGGCTGGACTGGAGGATTTCAGTGCCGCCTACCTGGATGACATCGCAGTGTTCAGTGCCACTTGGGAGGAACATCTGCACCACCTCTGGGAAGTGTTGAAGGCTCTGCAGAGGGCAGGCCTCACGATCAAGGCAAGTGCCAGATCGGGCAGGGTTCTGTGGTGTACTTGGGACACCAGGTGGGGAGCGGCCAGGTGGCGCCCCTACAGCCCAAGATTGATACCATTCTGACTTGGGAGCCCCCCAAAACTCAGACAGAGGTGAGAGCCTTTTTAGGACTCACCGGGTATTACAGGAGATTCGTCAAGGGTTATGGCTCCATTGTTGCCCCCTTGACGGAGCTGACTTCCAGGAAGCAGCCCAAGAAAGTGAACTGGACTAACGCCTGCCAGAAGGCTTTTGATGCCCTGAAATCTGCCATGTGCACGGCGCCCATGCTACAGGCGCCCAACTTCTCAAGGGAATTCATTGTGCAGACAGATGCTTCAGAGCATGGTGTGGGAGTGGTGCTCTCACAGCAGAATGAGGAGGGCCAAGACCAACCTGTAGCCTTCATTAGTAGGAGGTTACTTCCACAGGAACAGAGGTGGAGTGCGATTGAGCGTGAGGCATTTGCTGTGGTCTGGGCACTGAAGAAGCTGAGACCATACTTGTTTGGGACTCACTTCCGGGTTCAGACAGACCACAGGCCCCTTAGATGGTTGATGCAAATGAGGGGTGAGAATCCAAAGCTGTTGAGGTGGTCCATTTCCCTACAGGGGATGGACTTCACGGTGGAACACCGCCCTGGTACAGAACACGCCAATGCTGATGGTCTGTTCAGATTTTTGCGCCTTAGTGAAGAGAACTCCCAAGAGGGTGGGTAGTTCTCCCCACATTTGAGCTGGAGGGGACACGTGTTAGACCTGGCACCATTGGCGTGGGTCTCCCTTCCATTTTTTTGCCTTTACCTCCTGTGTTTTGCTGTGTGTTGGACTCCATTTTTGCTGGTCTAGATGCTTTGGGCACTTTGCCACTGCTGTTCAGTGCCAAAGTGCAAGTGCTCCCTTTGTAAAGTATTGTTATGGATTAGTGATTCCATGATTGGCTTATTTGGTTTACTTGTCAGACCCTAGTACAGTGCACTATGTGTGCCCAGGGCCTGTAAATCAAATGCTGCTAGTGGGCTTGCAGCACTGATTGTGCCACCCACAGAAGCAGCTTGTAAAATGTGACTCAGGCCGGCCATTGCAGAGCCTGTGTGCAGTCTGGGACTGCCATGTCGACTTGGCAAGTGCACACACTTGCCAGTCCCTAAACCTTCCCTTTTCTACATGCTAATCACCCCTAAGGTAGGCCCAAGGTACCCCTGTGTGCAGGGTGCATTGTATGTGAAAGGTAGAACATGCCCTGATGTGTGTGGCATGTCCTGATAGTGAAATACTGCCAATTTCGTTTTTCACTAGTGCAAGGCTATCTGTTCCCATGGGCCAGAATGGGGAGTTTGTTTATAACATCTTATAAACATAACTAACCCTAGGAACAAGATAGAAAAATAAAGTTTAGTATGCCTGAACTCAGAATGTTAAAATACATCTTTTAGTGAGGGTGATGTTTACATTCTGTATTTGAAAATGCCACTGTTATAAAGTAGACATTTTCTTGCCTAACCATCCAGTGTGCCTCTGCTAGGTTTGTGTATTGCATGTCAGGCTTTTGGATGACAGGGGCTGGAGAAGGGCAGTGGCTCCAGAAGTCTGATGAGTCAGGCTTGGGCTGAATGGACCTGGGCTGCATTTAGAGTAGGGGGAGGAGATTTCCTTTTCACCTGAATGGGCCTGGTCTGCCTTTAACAATGCTGTCTCCATCTCCTGCCAGGAAGCTGCACCAGTGAGGACAGAACTGGTTTTGGCTGGGTACAGACACTATCTGCCTTCAGAGAACAAAGGATTTTTGTGGATAAAAAGAGGGGCCCAGACCTCAGACTTTTAGATCACTTCTGGGAATCAAGAGAAACCTTTTGCCAAGGAGAGGAGCCAGAGAAGCTGAGGAAGATTTCTGCCCCTGTGCTGTTTGTTGTCTGGGGTTGGCCTGCAGTGGCTACTTGCTGCCAAGGAAAAGGAGAAAAAGGACTTTGCTATTTGCTTTGCCATCTACTTGAGGAAGAAGATCTCCAAGGGCTTGAAACTGATCTTGCCTCCTGTTCAGAAGTCTCAGGAACACAAAGACTTCATCCCTTCTGTCTCTCTGCATCTGGAACTGCTTTTTCAGCTGCTACAGAAGGAAATTGCAATACCAACGCCGGCGAGTTACGCCGTAACCTGCATCGAAGCCGTGGGCACCGCTCGTGAAGAGCACGACGCACCGTCCCGACTTGCACCGTAGGCCCGACGCCTGCTGACGCCGTGCCGCATCAACTTTGAAGCCGTCATCGAGGCCGCTGCCTGCACCGGAGCTGAGGACACCACTCGTGACGTCCACGATGCAACGTCCCGACTCGTACCGCAGCACCGACGCCGGTGCTTCATCATCGCGGAGCCGATCCTCGACGTGGGCGACTCTTGAATCCATCGACAGCGCACCATCGTAAGGAACCGACGCCTCGCCGCCATCCGTGACCTCACCTCCCCGACACAGTAAGGAACCGACGTCTCACCTCCCCTGCGCTGCAGTAAAGAACAGAGGCATCACCTCCCCTGGGGTCGTAAGGAACCGACGCCGCAGGCGCCAACGAAGCATCACCTCCCCGACGCTGTGCACCGCCGTTGTTTTCATCAATTCCAAGGTACTGTTCTTTGTGGGTCTGCTTGACTCCGGGCCCGACGCCGCGCACCTCGCGGTCGGCGCCGTTCTTTGGGATTTGCATCTGTCACTACGTCGCAATGACTCCAGGTGGAGTTATCTGTTGCTAGAAACTTGATTTGAGTGAATAACCTATTTTTAAGGATATTTTTGATACTGTACTGTGGATTTTTGTCGTTTGGTCTTGTTTTGGTTTAGATAAAGATTACTTATTTTTCTAAACTGGTGTGGTGTCCATTTGTAGTGTTTTTACTGTATTACTGTATGTGTTCACAAATGCTTTACACACTGCCTCTGAGATAAGCCTGTCTGCTCGTGCCAATCTACCAAGGGGGTGAGCAGGGGTTATTTTAGAAGTGTATCCCCCTTACCCTGACTAGAAGCAAGGGTCCCTATTTGAACAAAGGTACCTACCTCTGCCAACTAGAGACCCCCATTTCTAACAAGCTCAATAATGCGTTTTTATAAAGTGGGTGCAGGGAAGCAACACGGAGGGCATGAGTTGGAGAAATACACATGCAGGGCGTGGGTGGGGGGAAACAACACAAAGGGCATGGGTGGGGCAAGCAAGAGATTGGGCAGATGTGAGGGAAAACAATACGAAGGGCAGGAGTGGAGGAGAATCATAATGGAAGGTGGGGAGAGAAATACATGAAATGCAGCAGAGAGAGCAACGTCGAATGCGAGGGGCGAGAGGAGTACATGAGTGAAAGAGAGCAATGTGAAGCTGGGGGAGAACGGCACATGAGCAAGAAAGTAAAGCAGAGCGCAGGATCATATAAGAGCACACAAGGGTGAGGGGCTGGGGAAAAGCAACAACGTGTGCAGGGGATGAAAAGTACACAAGACAGATAGCTGGAAAACACATGCACTTTCTTGGAGTGCTTAACTCAAAAGAAAAAAGTAGTGCTAGAAAAATTAAGCAGTGGAAGGACAGAAGTAATGAGGCCATGCTTCAGGGGAGGGACAGACACAAGAATTCGAAGGAAAACCTACACCAGCTTACAAATAAAAAGCAAGCAAATTAGAGTGAAAATAAAGCCAAACAATGGTAAGCAATGGGCGGGCTCTAAGACAATAGGTCTTTTCACAAATGAACAGCGTGTGCTGTCTTGTAGGCAAGACCTAAAAACAGTATACAAAAAGAGGCTTTGGTTATGCCCTTTTGTTGATGTCTTTCTATGGTAGCTCAGCATTTTATTGGCCACCAGGAGTGCTTCCACTGCAGTTCATGCGCTGCAATTGAGGCACATCTTTATCATATATTTTTCCTAGACCAAATGGCTCTATTCTTGTACTGTGTATGCTCACATGTCAGCACCGACAGTGCCTGTGCACTGGGGAAGAAGCAGCAACCACGCTTCATTCCTGGTGTGCGGTTTTGAGGGGTTCATTTGACATTGTGAGTTTAGTCAGAAAGTCATTCCCAAGCACCAGCAACAGCCAAGGTGTGTTGCATCTTTAATGAGAATGAAATTGTGCGAAAATGGCAGTAGGTTTTGCCTTTGTATATGACAATCTGTCAGTTGCTTATACCACAGTTCCCAAGAGTGCATTGTGGGGTAAATACTCCTGCACAATTGCATCCAGGTTTTTGCAATCTACAGTGATCTGCCTCTGTACTTTCATCAGATGCAGACGACACAAAAGAACTACAACTTTGCTCAAGGCTCTAGTGCCCTGCTGACCTTTGGGGGTAAAGGCTGTTACGTCAGCTACACTGGGCACAGATAGACAGAGTGGCACTACAGCGTTGGATGGGCATAACATCAACACAAAGGCCTTTCAGATGCTGATGAGCCGATGAGGGTTCCTCGTAGGGAAGGCTGCAGATATGATCCAACTGGGGCCTATAGCGGAAGGACCGCTGCACCTTCTAAGGCAGCTGTCTGGACCCCAAGTGGCAGGTGTTGTTCTGCTTCTCAGCCATGGATGGCTTTGCCAGCATCGAGTGTATTATGTAGAGCTGGTGCATAAGAGGACCTTCAAACATGGAGGTTCACAACTTGCTGAGTAATGCACTGCTGAGTGTGAGCTCATAAAACAGAGGTGGGAATGGAAGTCACGAGTCGGCCAAGGTACTGAGATTCAGCATCTGCCACTGCACGCCCCTATTGCCCCAGCGTGTACTACTGCAGGGACAAGGCTTGGGCTAAGCTAAACCACGGCACAATATTGTTCCAGGGACCTTCACCTGCGCTCTCCTGACTGATGGCGCCTTCGTCATCGAGCCCAAGTATGTGGAGGAGGTGGACAACGGCCAACATGGATATCAAGAACTGGTGGATGACAGAGTACACTTACCTTAAAGTTGTCAACCACATTTTCAATGTTAGGGGAATGAACATCAAAAAGTATTTGATAGTCTCCACACATTTTCACATTTACAATATAATAGTTGTAGGGTTGCATCACAATAGCTGGTATGGATGGTCTGGAAGCGAGCCTACTGATCTACAGCCTGGTAACTGGAGAACAAGCAAGACCCCTAAAGACAAAAGTAAGCGCCCGATTCAGCACCTTCAGCTCCTCCTGTGAGGCTTGATGCTACCGCTGCGACAAATGCAATATCCAAGGATCGTCAGGAACAGACTCACAGATTATTCCTTTTGCCTTCTACCAACGCTGATGGGTAAAATGACTGTTACCTAATTATATGGAGTCTTTACATCGTTCAGCTTCCAAGTCATATAACGTCATTAGACTATTTCAAAACATGAAACTGGGACACCAAATCTAGGCTTGCACTACATTATCAAATCTCAAATCATGGTCAACAGTTTAGCTCCATTGATCTTCCATAATTTGTAGACTCAGACCTTGACATTGTCCTTAACTGATAAATGACTCCTGAACTGCCAGCCTCATGCTTTCCGCAGGTTCATAATCTAAGCATAGTCAAAACAATTATCAAAGTCTATTTCATTATTTATTGTGCTTTGTCCACTTGAGCTGTATGAAAATCAAACTATTCCATTCCACTGCACTGTGTCCACTTGAGCGGCATGCACAGTGAAGTATTTCATTCCATAGCACTTTGTCCATTTGAGAAGCTGCACAATGAAGCATTCCATTTCACTGCACTTTGTCCATTTGAGCGACATGCACAGTGTACTATTCCATTGCATTGTACTGTGTCCACTTGAGCAGCATGCACAGTGTAGGCTTATGTTGCATTGCACTTTTTCTACTTGGGCACCATGCACAGCGTAGTGTTCCATTCCATAGCACTTTGCCCACTTGAACAGCATACGCAGTGCACAGTGAAGTATTTCATTCCATTGCACTTTATTCACTTAAACTGGCATGCACAGTGAAGTAGTCCATTCAATAGCTCTTTATCCATTTGAGCAGCATGCACTGTGGAGTTTTCCATTCCACTGCACTTTGTCAAGTTGAGCGGCATGCACAGTGGCGTATTCCATTCCACTGCTCTGTGTTCACTTGAGAGGCATGCACAGTGAAGTATTTCATTCCACTGCTCTTTGTCCACTTCAGCGGCATGCACATTGAAGTATTCCATTCCACTGCGCTTTGTCAGCTTAAGCGGCATGCACAGTGGATTATTCCATTCCACTGCTCTTTGTCCACTTCAGCTGCATGCACATTGAAGTATTCCATTCCACTGCACTTTGTCAGCTTAAGCGGCATGCACAGTGGAATATTCCATTCCACTGCTCTTTGTCCACTTCAGCGGCATGCACAGTGAAGTATTCCATTCCACTGCTCTTTGTCCACTTCAGCGGCATGCACAGTGAAGTATTCCATTCCAGTGCTCTATGTCCACTTCAGCGGCATGCACATTGAAGTATTCCATTCCACTGCTCTTTGTCCACTGAGAGGCATGCACATTGAAGTATTCCATTCCACTGCTCTTTGTCCACTTCAGCAGCATGTACAGTGAAGTATTTCATTCCACTGCTCTTTGTCCACTTCAGCGGCATGCACAGTAGATTATTCCATTCCACTGCTCTTTGTCCACTTCAGCGGCATGCACAATGAAGTATTCCATTCCACTGCACTTTGTCAGCTTAAGGGGCATGCACAGTGGATTATTCCATTCCTACTGCTCTTTGCCCACTTCAGTTGCATGCACAGTGAAGTATTCCATTCCACTGCTCGTTGCCCACTTCAGCAGCATGCACATTGAAGTATTCCATTCCACTGCTCTTTGTCCACTTGAGAGGCATGCACAGTGAGTGAAGTATTCCATTCCAGTGCTCTATGTCCACTTCAGAGGCATGCACAGTGGATTATTCCATTCCACTGCTCTTTGTCCACTTCAGCGGCATGCCCAGTGAAGTATTCCATTCCACTGCACTTTGTCAGCTTAAGCGGCATGCACAGTTAAGTATTTCATTCCACTGCTCTTTGTCCACTTGAGAGGCATGCACATTGAAGTATTCCATTCCACTGCACTTTGTCAGCTTAAGCGGCATGCACAGTTAAGTATTTCATTCCACTGCTCTTTGTCCACTTGAGAGGCATGCACAGTGAAGTATTTCATTCCACTGCTCTTTGTCCACTTGAGAGGCATGTACAGTGAAGTATTTCATTCCACTGCTCTTTGTCCACTTGAGAGGCATGCACAGTGAAGTATTTCATTCCACTTCACTTTGACAATTTGCACAGAATGCACATGGAAGTATCCCATTATCCAGGAGGAGCATGGATTGCCTACACAGTGCCACCCCACACTTTTCCCCAACACAAAATGTATTCCTTTTTAACGGGCAGCAAAGATTAATTTTACAAGACTCCTGCATAAAGTGCCAGTTCATCAATTCATTCATAATGCTGACCATCAACATCTACGTGCTTGTTTACTGTCTGACTTTGTGTGTGTTGTGTGGTGTTGCATGTGGGATGTGTGGCTGTGTGCCTCGATGCTTTGGTCTGCATGCAGGGGTTCCTGCATGTCTGGATGGTTGTGTGCAGGGTGACTGCACGTCTGGACGGTTGTGTGCAGGGGTTCCTGCATGTCTGGATGGTTGTGTGCAGGGTGACTGCACGTCTGGCAGTGTGTATGCATGGCTACCGCTGTGGATGGGGATCTGCGTGTGTTGCTGCCTGTAAGTAGGCCTGTCTTGGTCTGCATGGGTGCCTCTAAGTGTACTGCTGAGTGTACACAACCTTTGCATCTGTATTTGTGCTGTCCTGTTTGTATATAATCATATGTGAGATGTATACACATGTGTGCCTGAGTGTGCATACACTAGAAAAAGACAACCATATCGCCTTGTCAGTCTTTATTTGGTTGTTCAACCCTGATCCTCAACGTTTTTGCCACATACTTTTGATACGGTTTATTTACGTGCCACCCCTTCCACTAAAGTATGTATTCCCTATTTGAAGCACTCTTGCATCAGCCCATTGCCTGCAGGTGCAGATGATGTGCAAGCTTGGTCTGCTACAAACTCAAACCATCTCTTGACGCACGCGTCAATATTTCCTGTCATTGTTGCGTAGAACGATTGACTTGTTAGTGCCTAGTGCCTATTTTAATCAAGGGTTTGATTACAGTTATAGGTGAAGGTTGTTTTTATCGCCATTAAATGTAATTTGCACTACTTTAAAGCGAGAACCTCATGAATATGCATGCAGGCCCGCATCTCATTAAGGTGTGCGCGTGCCTGTTTGTGTCTCTGTGTTTGATGAATGTCTCTGTATCTGTGCATGTGCGTGTCTGTGACTATGTATGTGTATGTGTTTGCACCTGCATGTGGGCCTGTATATCTATGCATGTGTATTTTGTCAGCATGTGCGTCCGTCTGTGTAAGGCTGTGTTTGTGCCTGTCTGCATGTGTGGGTGCGCAATGTGCTTCAATCTGTGTCCATGTACGGATGTCTGTGTACATGGTGTAAATAGTTGGGGCCCTGGGCACCTTCGCACTATAAGAAACCACACAGACACAGTGCTTACATGGTAGAACTGGCCCAGGGCACGTGCGCCCAGCCCCTTTTATTAGCAGGGTCATATGTCCTGTGACACTGTGATGGATGGGTGTGGGGTGGTAATGTAAGCCAGCCCTCGGGGAGTGGCTGGTAATAGAAACACTAGAACAGTGATCAGCCGGTCACTACACATGGGTCTGTCTGTGTTTGTGCATGTGACTGCGTGTGCATGTGTGAGTATGGACAGTTCCTGCAGCATAGACGTCTATCAATTTCGCTGCTGGTCTCGAAGAAAGAGAGCGCTGAGCGCTTCCGTAGATGTAAGTATTGGTATTTGAAATAATAAGAACTGTAAACTATATCTGGCCTCTGTAATGGCTCATGCAGAGGGAACTAGTTGGATGAACAAATACCTGTATTGCATCTGGGAAGTGTGGAAATACCACCGTATTTATACATTAGTGCCTGAACCCTAGTAAACTTTGACGTAAATGTAGGAGAGTAGGATCTGCTTCTTATAGTTACCCCCACTTTTTGCTGATGTTTCACTGTTTTTCGACTTAGCCAGACTGAGGCCCTGCTAATCAGGACCCCAGTCTATCTGCTTTCTACTCTAAATTGATTGTATGTACTTTAGGTACACTCCAGATTGGATTCTGGGGTACCCTTGTGAGTCCCTAGTATATGGTACACTATGTACCATGGGCATAGGTACCCCAGAGGCCTACCAGGGGCTGCAGCATGTATTGTGCCACCCCTGGGAAGCCTTTTAAAATGACACAACAGGTCTGCTACAGCAGCCTGTGTAAGGTGGTGTATCCACCCCTTACTGAGATATAGGTTCCCTATATCTCTCCATATCACTGCACATGTAAACCTATCAGTCACCCCTATGGCAGGCCTTAACAATCCTGAAGGCAGGGTGCTGGGTTTCATGTGAGAGGGTGCCCATGCATGAGCAGAGCCCCTCTGCAGCTTTCGGAATCTTCATTCGGGGGTTGTTTGTGATGCAGCCAGACCATATACTCTTAAGTGCATTATAACCCCGCGGTAAATGCTAACTTGAGAATGGCTGCATTTAAAACTGTCGTGTTTGGTGTCAAACACCTTGGAATCATACCTCCACCCCACCCCAGTATGATTCCTCCCTTCTAGAGGGAGCAACATGGCACCACCGGTACACCCGGTACCAGCTTAACAGAACCCTGGCATCACAAAATGGATGCTGCAGCCACAGACACGAGTCTGCCCTCCTGCTGCTGGACGAAACTCCGGCAGGGGATGCCTGGACAATAGGTTTCCTGTCACAGGGAGGTGTGACCACCTCCCAGACAGGCTTTAGTGTATTGGGGCTGGGTGGGTGCACTCTCAGAGTGCTTTGAAGTCTGCACTGGGGGCACATTTGGTGTCCCTGTGCATAGTCCAGCTCAAACCGGTTGCAGGGGCACACAGGACCTGCTCTGGCGCGAAACTGGACAAAGGAAATGGGTGTAGCCACCCCTCTTTCCTGACCCTCCCATAGGTGGGTCCCCAGAGTTTGTCCCACCCCTTCCTTGGGTATAAAGTAGGAAACCCTGACTACAGGACTTTAGATTACACCTGGACTGAACTCTGATACCAGAAACCAAGTACTTTGACGATCTACACTACGCTGGATGACTGAAGAATCTCCCTTGGAGTAAAGGAGTTACTCCCCTGCAAGGCAGGCACCTTTAACGCAACTGACCGGTTGGCATCTCCGAGCTCCGACGGACTCCGAAGAATATTGCCACACAGGAGGTGGGTTTTCCGAGATCTCTGAGGTCGATCTGTGCTCACAGCAAGTCTGAGGCCCGTATCCCTCGTGGAGACCGTGCAACCCGAACCCCTGGACACCACAACCATTTGCAGAAGCATCAGCTTTCCGGCGACCCCTGAGGACCCTTTGGGTTACTTGTAGCCCTGACCCCGAGCAATATTTGCACCGAAGATTGCAGGCCTACACTCAACGAGTGTTCCGTGGGCCGCCATTTTGTGATTCCTATTGAGGTCCCTTCGCGATCCCTGGTCCGTTGACCTGTGGGTCCCCAAGAAGGCAACTCTAACTTTTATTGGGCTTCCCTGGTTGCTCCAGACGTGCCCTGACTCTCCATCACTTGGGGAGTCCCCAGGACCTTGCTGGCTCGCACAGAAGCATCTTTTCTCTTCTTGCGTGGGTTGCTGTTGCCAAGGCTTGTTGTGGTCAATCCGATCACCGACACCCCAGCACTCGACATCCTTTGTGGAACAGCTCGAATCCGGCTCCTGGTCATCATCGACGTCTCCGGGACCCCGTGGCTGCAGAGTCAAGCTTCACCTCTTCGCACCTGAAGCACCCGACATCGGTGGGCATTCGATTGCTCCGCTCCTGGTCACTGGCTAGTGACCCAGACTCTGTCCCCTCTGCTTTCAGGTTCTTCACATCTTCGATCCAGGCTTGGATCCACCCGGACACTTTTCTCCTTCACGGCAGCAGCACTTTGCAGCAGATCGTCATTGAAAACGACGACGATTCCCGACACCTTTTGACACCTATGCACCCGGCTTCCCTGGTTGAGGTAACTCGAGTACTCCGGTGCTCACGTGGGTGTTGGACCTAGAACCCCTTAAGTCTAAAGGGGTTTGCTCAAAGTCCTCTCCTAAGTGTCCTTTATCTTTAAAATTCCAACCGCGACTTTCTGCATTGAATCCTACGGCGCTCGCGGCTGTGTTCTCACACTGCACACGTCCCCCGTGGGTCTCCTGTGTCACTACCTTGGGTGGTTCCTTTGGGTCACAGCGATTCTACGTGCTCTAGGCACTGTGTCTAGTCAAGTCGTGGTTCTTATACCACTTTCTTAATATATGGTTTGGTCTCCCCCTGGAGCCCACTGTGTATTGTGCTATTTACTGTCGTTTTAATACTGTGATACTGTGTATCTTGAACTCTAATCTCATAAAGGGATTAGTAGTTAGTGTTTAGAAATAAATACATATATTTTATATATATCTTGTGTGGTTCTCCTTTCATTTAGTTATTCAAGAGGTTATAATCTGGTAAACCAAGCTGCTTTACACTCATTCAAGACTTAGCCTGAAGGCTGCTCTCCATAGCTACCACTAGGATAGCTTTCAATAAAGGTTGTCTTTAAACCTATCATCAATAAGGGTCGTTTGGACTGGTGCAAGGGGCCCACTATAACTAGTGGACAGCATATGCCAGGCCAACTTCTCACATTGGTGTGCAGCGGTTGGATTCAAGCTTGCTATTGCTTTAACAGATAATCTCTTTGAAGTGACTAACTGAAAACCACAATAGGTACATAGGTACATATAAATCAAGTTTAGAATACAGTAAGTTCTACTGAACTTAGAGTTGTGTGTCAAGGGCTTAGCACACCCTTTCTACAACTCAAGAGTTTCAGTTCCCACTAGAGTAGGTAGGTGCATACACCACACCACACTAGAATGTCTTCAAGGCCTGAAGTCAGTGAATCCTTGCTCACTAGGTATGACAATCTCACATTCCAGGAATTGAGAAATATGTGTACCTCTAGGAGACTGAAAACAGGGAGACATGCAAGCACTCAACGCCTCATAGAGGCTTTGCTGTTAGATGACCTCAGAAAGACACCAGGGTCTGATGAGGCAGGCAGGTTGGGTGGGGCAGTAGAAGAGGAAAGGCCAGGTAGTGAAAACTACTATGACCCAGACTCTGATGCTGGCCAGGGGGATCAACATGATTCCCACCTGGAAAATCCAATTCTTCCTGAAGGTGAGGAAGGAGACCCCAGTGGGATTCTCTTTACCCCACCTGGAAGGGTTAATAGTCTAACAAGAAGATCAAGATCTCCTTCTCAGGAATCTAATCATTCTGGTACTTCTGTAGGGTCCTCTGCTTCTCATAAAAGGGCATCCTCTTATGAGAAGAAATGCCAACTGCTTGATTTTGAGAAAGCTAAGCTAAGAATCAAGAGAGCAATTGGCCTTAGACAGGGAATCCCTGGAGCTTCAGAAAGCTTCACAGAAATTGGGACTAGGGTCCCATGGTGGCAGAAGCAGTGTCCCTAGAGGTAGAGATCATACTCATGACCATAGGAACCTGAACAAGATTGTCCCTCCCTACCAGAGTGGGGATGACATCCACAAATGGATAACTGCACTGGAAAGGGCCTGTAAGGTACAGAGGGTCCCTCAGGAGCAGTGGGCAGCAATCTTGTGGCTCTCCTTTGCAGACACAGTTAGAGACAAGCTCCTCACTGTAAGAGAAGAGGATGCTGACAATTACAAAGTCCTGAAGAGTGCTCTGATTGAAGGGTTTGGCCTAACCACTGAACAATACAGGTTAAAGTTCAGAGATACCCAAAAGGCACAGACTCAGGACTGGGTTGACTTTGTTGATTGTGCTACTAAGGCTCTGGAAGGCTGGTTACTTGGCAGTAAGGTGTGTGATTTCAAAGGATTGTCTAATTTGATCATGAGAGAGCAGATCCTTAACAACTGTCAAAATCACCTGTTGCATCAGTACCTGGTGGACTCTGATCTGACCTCTCCCCAAGAATTGGGTCAGAAGGCAGACAAGTGGGTCAGAACCAGGGTGAGGCAGAAGTTTCAGAACCAAGGTGGTGACTCTAAGAAGCAAGATTCTAAGAACTCTGATAAGGGTGGGGAGAAGGGTAAAGACCAGAAGTCTTCTCAAGGGCCCCAAAAATCTGCATCTGGTGGGGAGTCCCAATCTAACAAAGGAAAAGGCCAAAAGAAACCATGGTGTAAAATCTGTAAGCAGAAAACCCATTGGACTAGTGATTGCACAAAGACCAAAGACTCAACTCCAGCCACCATTGCCCTAAGGCAACTGTTCCCCCTAGTTCAGCTCCAAGTGGTGGTGTTCCAAATAAGGGTGTAGTAGGGTTGACCCTGGGATCTGAGATGGACTCTGGCCTAGTCAGAGTTCCAACTCAGGCTGTACTGATCTGTGATGGAGACATAGATATGTCCTCCTATGTGAGTCCCAGTAATCTGGGCAAATACAGACAGCAGCCCTTAATTAATGGAAGAGAGGCTTTGGCATACAGGGACACAGGAGCAAGTGTCACAATGGTGACAAAAGATCTTGTAGCCCCTGAACAGATCATACTTGGTGAAATGTACCAAGTGACCAATGCTAGCAATGTCAGGACAGACCATTCCCTGGCGGTTGTTAATTTCACCTGGGGAGGGGTAACTGGCCCTAAGAAGGTTGTGGTAAGTGCAGACCTCCCTGTTGAATGCTTGCTTGGAAATGATTTGGAAAGTTCAGCTTGGGCTGAAGTTGAACTCAGGACCCATGCAGATATGTTGGGCATCCCTGCAGATGTGTTTGCTATGACCAGGTCACAGGCAAAAATGTCTAAAACTGAACAGGCCCTGGATTCTGGAAGAATGGACCAGATGCCTCCCAAGAGGAGGAGCAGTAGGGTTAAGGCAGTGTCTTCCCCCCTGCCTCAGAATGAAGATCAGTCTCTTGAGGGATATGATCTCAGTCCTGAAGAAGGAACTGTCTCAGAGGAGCTTGAGCCTAATCAGGTTGAGTTCTTGGGGACAGGGGGCCCTTCCAGGGCAGATCTGAGCCAGGAGCAACTGAGCTGCCCCTCTCTTGAACCCCTCAGACAGCAAGCTGCTGCTGGGAGTGCTAGTGGTACCCATAGGATCTATTGGGATGATGGACTCCTTTACTCAGAGTGTAGAGACCCCAAGCTTGGAGCCACCAGGAGGTTGGTTATACCTCTGAAGTTTAGGAGCTTCCTATTGACCCTAGCACATGATATCCCATTGGCAGGTTACCTAGGCCAAAACAAGACTTGGGACAGAATTGTCCCTCACTTTCATTGGCCTCATATGTCTGAAGACACCAAGGAGTTTTGTCGCTTCTGTGTTACCTGTCAAGCCAGTGGTAAGGCAGGTAGCACCACACAGGCCCCCCTGATACCACTACCTGTGGTGGGGGTTCCCTTTGAGAGGGTAGGGATTGACATTGTTGGTCCCCTAGACCCCCAAACAGCATCTGGGCACATATTTATCCTAGTGGTGGTGGACCATGCCACTAGGTACCCAGAAGCAATTCCCCTCAGGACCACCACAGCTGCTGTGGTGGCAAGGGCCCTCCTGGGATTCTTTTCCAGGGTGGGTTTTCCTAAGGAGGTAGTATCAGACAGCGGTGCCAACTTCATGTCTAGTTACTTGACTGCTATGTGGAAGGAGTGTGGAGTAAATTATAAATTTACCACCCCTTATCACCCACAATGCAATGGTTTAGTTGAGAGGTTCAACAAAACCTTGAAGGGCATGATTAAAGGTCTCCCAGAAAAGCTTAGGCGCAGATGGGACATACTTTTGCCCTGCCTTCTCTTTGCCTACAGAGAGGTTCCACAGAAGGGGGTTGGTTACAGCCCATTTGAGCTTCTGTTTGGACATCAAGTTAGGGGTCCATTGTGTCTAGTGAAGGAGGGATGGGAGTTACCTCTCAAATCCCCTAAACAGGATATTGTGGACTATGTACTTGGTCTCCGCTCCCGGATGGCTGAGTACATGAAGAAGGCAACTAAAAACCTTGAGGCTAGCCAGGAATTACAAAAGGTCTG
Organism: Calotriton arnoldi; assembly: GCA_963921515.1. Taxonomy (NCBI): domain Eukaryota; kingdom Metazoa; phylum Chordata; class Amphibia; order Caudata; family Salamandridae; genus Calotriton; species Calotriton arnoldi. The sequence goes on along the minus strand of CAWUFW010001404.1, from coordinate 1,463,589 downwards.
GCATGACCAAAAGGCTGTGTTGACTGTTTATCAGCCAGGACAGAAAGTATGGGTGTTGGAGCCTGTGGCCCCAGCAGCCCTCCAAGACAAGTGGAGTGGCCCCCATACCATTGTTGAACAGAAGGGAGAGGTTACCTATCTGGTGGACCTTGGAACTCCCAGGAGCCCCCATAGGGTGCTCCATGTCAACAGACTGAAACCATATGTTGACAGGGCAGACATGGGCTTGCTCATGGCTACTGATGAGGGACAGGAGGAAGAGAGTGATCCACTCCCTGACCTGCTCTCTCAGAACCCTGATGATGGATCAGTAGATGGTGTAGCCTTGGCAGGCAGCCTCACTGACCAGCAGCAAACTGATTGCAGAAGAGTTCTCAATCAGTTCAGACATATGTTCTCTCTGACTCCAAGTCAGACTACCTGGTGCACTCATGAAGTGGACACTGGGGACAGTCTGCCTGTTAAAAATAAGATTTACAGGCAACCTTACCATGTCAGGGACTGCATCAGGACTGAAGTCCAGAAGATGTTGGATTTGGCTGTGATTGAACCCTCAGATAGCCCTTGGGCTAGTCCAGTAGTCTTAGTGTCTAAACCTCACACCCAGGGTGGTAAGAGAGAGAGATGAGGTTTTGTGTAGACTACAGAGGTCTCAATGCAGTCACTAGGACTGATGCCCATCCCATACCAAGGGCAGATGAGCTCATAGACACTTTGGCCTCAGCCAAGTTTCTCAGCACATTTGACCTAACAGCTGGCTACTGGCAAATCAGACAAGCTGAGGATGCAAAAGCCAAAAACATCATTTTCTACCCCTAGTGGGCACTACCAATTTGTGGTGATGCCCTTTGGTTTGAAAAATGCACCTGCCACTTTTCAAAGGTTGGTGAACAAAGTCCTTACAGGCCTGGAAGCCTATAGTGTAGCATATCTAGATGATATTGCTGTCTTTAGCTCCACCTGGGAGGATCACCTGGTCCACCTGAGAAATGTTTTGGAGGCCCTGCAGAAGGCAGGCCTGACTATCAAGGCCACCAAGTGCCAGATAGGGCAGAGTCAGGTTGTGTACCTGGGCCACCTAGTGGGTGGAGGCCAGGTTCAACCATTGCAGAGCAAAATCCAGACCATCATGGACTGGGTTGCTCCAACCACCCAGACTCAGGTCAGAGCTTTCTTGGGCCTGACTGGGTACTATAGAAGATTTGTCAAAGGTTATGGATCCATAGTGACCCCTTTGAATGTCTTAACTTCTAAAAGAATGCCAAAGAAATTTCAGTGGACAGTTAGCTGTCAAAAGGCATTTGATGACCTGAAGCAGGCCATGTGCACTGCTCCCATTCTGCAAAGTCCTGATTACTCCAAGCAATTCATTGTCCAAACAGATGCATCTGAGTTGGGGGTAGGGGCTGTGTTATCACAATTGAATGATGAAGGTCAGGATCAGCCAGTAGCTTTTATTAGCAGAAGGTTGACCCCCAGAGAGAAACGTTGGTCAGCCATTGAGAGGGAGGCCTTTGCTGTGGTTTGGGCCTTGAAGAAGCTGAGGCCATACTTGTTTGGCACTCACTTCATTGTTCAGACAGATCACAAGCCCCTCTTATGGCTAAAACAGATGAAGGGTGAAAACCCCAAACATTTGAGGTGGTCCATTTCCCTATAGGGGATGGACTATACAGTGGAACATAGACCTGGGAGTAACCATGCCAATGCAGATGGACTCTCCAGATATTTCCACTTAGAACATGAAGACTCAACTGGTCAAGGTTAGTTTAATGTCCTGACGTTTGGGGGGGTTGTGTAGGAGAGTAGGATCTGCTTCTTATAGTTACCCCCACTTTTTGCTGATGTTTCACTGTTTTTCGACTTAGCCAAACTGAGGCCCTGCTAATCAGGACCCCAGTCTATCTGCTTTCTACTCTAAATTGATTGTATGTACTTTAGGTACACTCCAGATTGGATTCTGGGCACTGGCGTAGCTGGGGGGGGGTGATGGGGGCGGACCGCCCCAGGCGGCACGAGTTTTCGGGCGGCAGCCGGCCCCCATTCCCCCCCGCTCTTACCTGCGGCAGTTGCGGCCGCAACAACCCCCCCCTCTTCTATCATTTTGCCGAGGGCGGCAAACGCAGGGGCCGCCACGGGCAGCCTAAGGCCTAGCTACGCCCCTGATTCTGGGGTACCCTTGTGAGTCCCTAGTATATGGTACACTATGTACCCAGGGCATAGGTACCCCAGAGGCCTACCAGGGGCTGCAGCATGTATTGTGCCACCCCTGGGAAGCCTTTTAAAATGACACAACAGGTCTGCTACAGCAGCCTGTGTAAGGTGGTGTATCCACCCCTTACTGAGATATAGGTTCCCTATATCTCTCCATATCACTGCACATGTAAACCTATCAGTCACCCCTATGGCAGGCCTTAACAATTCTGAAGGCAGGGTGCTGGGTTTCATGTGAGAGGGTGCCCATGCATGAGCAGAGCCCCTCTGCAGCTTTCGGAATCTTCATTCCGGGGTTGTTTGTGATGCAGCCAGACCATATACTCTTAAGTGCATTATAACCCCGCGGTAAATGCTAACTTGAGAATGGCTTCATGGAAAACTGTTGTGTTTGGTGTCAAACACCTTGGAATCATACCTCCACCCCAGTACTGGGGTGGGAGGTATGATTCCTCCCTTCTAGAGGTAGCAACATGGCACCACCGGTACACCCGGTACCAGCTTAACAGAACCCTGGCATCACAAAATGGATGCTGCAGCCACAGACACGAGTCTGCCCTCCTGCTGCTGGACGAAACTCCGGCATGGGAGGCCTGGACAATAGGTTTCCTGTCACAGGGAGGTGTGACCACCTCCCAGACAGGCTTTAGTGTATTGGGGCTGGGTGGGTGCACTCTCAGAGTGCTTTGAAGTCTGCACTGGGGGCACATTTGGTGTCCCTGTGCATAGTCCAGCTCAAACCGGTTGCAGGGGCACACAGCCCCTGCTCTGGCGCGAAACTGGACAAAGGAAATGGGTGTAGCCACCCCTCTTTCCTGACCCTCCCATAGGTGGGTCCCCAGAGTTTGTCCCACCCCTTCCTTGGGTATAAAGTAGGAAACCCTGACTACAGGACTTTAGATTACACCTGGACTAAACTCTGATACCAGAAACCAAGTACTTCGACGATCTACACTACGCTGGATGACTGAAGAATCTCCCTTGGAGTAAAGGAGTTACTCCCCTGCAAGGCAGGCACCTTTAACGCAACTGACCGGTTGGCATCTCCGAGCTCCGACGGACTTGGAAGAATATTGCCACACAGGAGGTGGGTTTTCCGAGGTCTCTGAGGTCGATCTGTGCCCACAGCAAGTCTGAGACCCGTATCCCTCGTGGAGACCATGCAACCCGAACCCCTGGACACCGCGACCATTTGCAGAAGCATCAGCTTTCCGGCGACCCCTGAGGCTGAGCTTTGGGTTACTTGTAGCCCTGACCCCGAGCAATAATTGCACCGAAGATTGCAGGCCTACACTCAACGAGTGTTCCATGGGCCGCCATTTTGTGATTCCTCTCGAGGTCCCTTCGCGATCCCTGGTCCGTTGACCTGTGGGTCCCCAAGAAGGCAACTCTAACTTTTATTGGGCTTCCCTGGTTGCTCCAGACGTGCCCTGACTCTCCATCGCTTGGGGAGTCCCCAGGACTTTGCTGGTCCGCACAGAAGCATCTTTTCTCTTCCTGCGTGGGTTGCTGTTGCCAAGGCTTGTTGTGGTTAATCCGATCACCGACACCCCAGCACTCGACATCCTTCGTGGGACAGCTCGAATCCGGCTCCTGGTTGTCGTCGACGTCTCCGGGACCCCGTGGCTGCAGAGTCAAGCTTCACCTCTTCGCACCTGAAGCACCCGACATCGGTGGGCATTTGATTGCTCCGCTCCTGGTCACTGGCTAGTGACTCAGACTCTGTCCCCTCTGCTTTAACGTTCTTCACATCTTCGATCCAGGCTTGGATCCACCCGGACACTTTTCTCCTTCACGGCAGCAGCACTTTGCAGCAGATCGCCATTGAAAACGACGACGATTCCCGACACCTTTTGACACCTATGCACCCGGCTTCCCTGGGTGAGGTAACTCGAGTACTCCAGTGCTCACGTGGGTGTTGGCCCTAGAACCCCTTAAGTCTAAAGGGGTTTGCTCAAAGTCCTCTCCTAAGTGTCCTTTATCTTTAAAATTCCAACCGCGACTTTCCGCATTGAATCCTACGGCGCTCGTGGCTGTGTTCTCACACTGCACACGTCCCCCGTGGGTCTCCTGTGTCACTACCTTGGGTGGTTCCTTGGGGTCCCAGCGATTCTACGTGCTCTAGGCACTGTGTCTAGTCAAGTCGTGGTTCTTATACCACTTTCTTAGTATATGGTTTGGTCTCCCCTGGAGCCCACTGTGTATTGTGCTATTTACTGTAGTTTTAATACTGTGATACTGTGTATCTTGAACTCTAATCTCATAAAGGGATTAGTAGTTAGTGTTTAGAAATAAATACATATATTTTATGTATATCTTGTGTGGTTCTCCTTTCATTTAGTTATTCAAGAGGTTATAATCTGGTAAACCAAGCTGCTTTATACTCCTTCAAGACTTAGCCTGAAGGCTGCTCTCCATAGCTACCACTAGGATAGCTTTCAATAAAGGTTGTCTTTAAACCTATCATCAATAAGGGTCGTTTGGACTGGTGCAAGGTGCCCACTATAACTAGTGGACAGCATATGCCAGGCCAACTTCTCACAGTAAATATCCAGGGATGGTAAGGGGGCCATTATTTATAAAAATGAATCTGCAACCGGTAATGACAACGCCAGGAGCAACATGTCCATTGTACCAGTCCCCAAAGTTGGCCACCTTATGAGGAACAGTGTACATGCTTTCTCCTGGGATGCTGGACAATAATTATGTCTAAGGTATGATCATATACCAACTAACCAAATGGAAATATCATTAAAGAGGGGCTGTAACTACCCTGTGTTAGGTCACACAAATAGATGAGACGAAGCAGTATGCATAGACCATACTGTAGTGGCCTTGAATATTGGAAGATACTGCCACCAGTCGTTATACTGTACCACCAAAAATATCTGATGAGATAAGAACTGATAAAAATACATTATGCAGCCAGAGCGAAACACATGTCAGGTGAGAATCCATGCAGCCCAAGCAAAACACATGTCGGGTGAGAATCCACCTGTTTGAAACATAAGTGGAATAAAAACAGTTTAATCCATTGAAGAATGGACTCCTTTTATCTTAAACAATACAAAGAATACTGAAAGCCCTTGTTTGATTGCATTGTCAAAAAATCCAAGCCACCAATAAATCATTTGCAATTGCGGCTTAAGTCCCAACCACAGACCCCATGTCAATCCAGACAGAAATACCACATGGCTAGGTTCAGTATAGTGCTGTTTGCTGCAGCCTGCATTGCCTTATATGTTGTTCAGACTATTCCTGTTTGTGTTTCCTAGGACACTGATTGTTCGCGTCCAGTTTTTACTAACATACCTCTAGTGTAGTACAGGTGTTTTTCATGGTTTCTGAGGGGCTTTTAATGTACTAGATTGACAGAATGGAGGTATAGCCACTTGGTAAATTATTATAACACTTTCGCAATATATTTGAGCGGTATTAATCTTTAGAAGCACAACCATTATCTCAACAGGACTTAGAAGGAAAAACATGAAATAAATATATTTTTCTTCAGTGTTTCTTTTGTGGAAAACTGCAGTTGTTCAAGCAGGAAAAATGCAAAACAAAGAGAGGTTATACTAGTTTCAAGGTTAGAATCGGTCAACTGGCCTTTGATGCACCAGAAACATCAATAAACAATGTGCATACAGAATGTAAAAAATAATAAAATTAAGGGGCGTTTCCCAATTGGTTTAAAATCAAGAAATAAGCATAGTGCCCTGGAGAGGGGTGGATTCATTGACACTCTATAGAGGTGAACGAACTTACTCTGAAGAGGTGAAAATACGGAAGGGAGGAGTTTCTGGGTCATTGAGTACTCAACGCAGTGGGCCAGGGAAGAGGAAACATAGGCACGCTTAATACAAAAGTTGCGAAGATGAACAGTCTTGGTGGAGAAGATTAAAATGTGGAAGAAAAACAGGTCCTGTTCCTACAGAGGATGGCGAGATAGAGAAAATGACTCAAGGTCAGATTTCAGATTTTAGTTAATTTTGGTTCTTGTTCTTCGAGAGTCTCCTCCACAACCCATAATCCCATTTCTCAAGTCCATCTATGTCTGTAGTCTTACAATATCCATTTTCTTGGCCTTGAAAAGAGCCACCAAGTCAGTGGGGATAAAGTCAACTGAGGGTTTGCTGATGAACTTCCTGTATTCCTTTTTGCTTCTAATAACTGCTAGCACTTCTAATGAAATAGTGCGAGGTAAAGAAGAGACTAAACATTCTTGGTCAACCTCTCCATTTGCCAAATGTTCTGCGGCTGAAGTTCTCTTACGATCTCCAAGCAAATTTTGTGATCACCTTTATTCCCAGGGGGTACACAGGTTGATCACAGAAGATTCCAACCCTCGTTATGGATATCATCCTTTCTCTCATTCCAAGATATTGTTCTCCATTACATGGATTCTTCGCCCACTCCTTTCATAAACGGAAGAAAAAAACTGAAACCCCTTTTGAAGCTTTCCGTGTGAGTCTGCTTCCCTTTACCCTCCCTTCCTACTCTTTGTCCCCTGTACGTTATATCCACGCAGTCATGTGACCTTCTTCTTTCTTCTAAAGGAATATCCAGCTAAGCAGTAGAGAATAGCGATGGCATGGCAGACGATATCAAGCTAAAAATGAACCCGGAATGTCAACAGCTAGGACTGGTGTTTCATACACACCCAGTGAGATGTTTGTAGGGCTTGTAGCTTGTTGAGGAAATCTGGGTTTCTCAGCTTTCAACATCTGGCACTTATTAACTATTAACTAACACCTCTGTTATTTTCCTCTGATTCCAGACCCAGAAGGTGTTCACTGTATATTTCTGAGCATGTGCAATTGAAGAAGTTTCTAAGATTTTTACATGGACCTTATGGTCCTGGTAATCCTCTTGACCCCCCTTTACTTCCAGCATATATTCCCTTCCATGCAATGGAATGCTGTATATGGTACTAGAGTAACTCCTTTAGGTAGTGCAAGGATGAGGGTGCTGTGTATCAGGGAGAGGGAGTCTGAGACATTGGGAGTGGGGGGTGCAGAAATAGGTGGAACCCACTTCAGGTGTGTGGGCATCACAACAGGTGTAGAGTGGATATGAAACTCAGTGACCAGAATGCTCAGCACCCAGTGTGAGAGCACTGGTCAGATCATACATCATGGTTCAAGGTCTACTGGAGCTTAGTAGAAGGAAGATCAGGGAAGTCTTGGGAAGGGTTTCCACAACTATAAACTTCTAGAGCATACAAGCTACGAGAAGAGAGAAAGCACCAAGTCTGTTAGGATTGAGGATGAAGGTAAAAGTTTCTGGAACATGTGGTGGCTAGTAAATAGCTCACATTAGCTGGAAGCAGCTAGCTGTGGTCAGTTACTTCTTCTGTGGCTGAAATAGCCGCTAGTCCTTTTCAGCCGCCGCTTGTACACAATGCCACACTTGTACACAACCAGATAGGTACCCAGGTTTCCAAGTCCAGGTCTCTGAGGTAGTCTGGCACTGTTGAGGGAGCTCCTCAAAGGGTGCAGAACATAGCAGGCCTGTGTGCACCCACTATGTGCGCTCATGCATAGAATGTAAGCATCAACATCTTGCTCCACCAGGGTAGAAAAGTAAACTTCCACAGCCTGTAAAAAAGTAAGTGGACATTGATGTATGGTGGTCTGGCCATTAACACATGTAAGGTGAAACAATGTCCCTCTCTCCAAAGGAAAATATATATTTTTTAAAATGTTCCATAAAAAAACTTTATACAAACCAAATCAAGGGGTATTCAATGTTCTCACATAAATTATGCTTGGTCGTCTGGGACAACCGGGAAATTTGTTACAATGAAAAGCCATGACATGTCAATGGCTTTTCAGAACATCATCCAAGGATAGATAAAATCAGACTTGACGTGTTCGCTAACATGAATTGGATAGGATCCCAAACATAGTTTGAAATGGGTGTTATTATTATTAATGCATTCAATTAAGCTGGCAGTTTCAACCAGGAACACACTGCAGGATCTGAGATCATAAAAAGTGTGTAGTAATTATTCTTAGATTCTGGTACCAATGCACTGAATTATACATGGAATTGGAGAAACGTGCTGAAGAATGAACGCATAACAAGAGGAGCAGTGAATATGACATTTTCTGGTCTGTTTATCATTATTTTTGGCCTTTGACCTGAGGTCTTAACTGTTGTCAGACACAGTCCCCTTACTGTCACTCTTGTATTCTGGTCTGACCATTCCAAAACTATGTATGTTATTTTTCTGCAGAGCTATTGAGAGCCCAGTGTTTTCACAGATGTCTAGTGGATAGGCAACATTGTACAAAAGCATAGACTGATACTAGAAATATAGCATCACTGCTATCAAATGTACAACCTGCAAGAAAATCACTTTAACACCTTGGGTGTTTGCAAAGTGATAAAAGAACAAAGTCGGTCCAAAGAGGCCTGTTTTCTAGCTCCTGCTTTGAAATGTGGTCATTTACATTTATTTTGTCAGTGAAATCTGCTCTTCGTCAATTGATGTCACTGACCCTTCTAAAATATGCACGTAGCCTGAGTAAGCCCCTCTTCTCCTTCCGCCTACCAAACACCACTAACCTTGACGCCATAACTAACCTAATATTGAGCACTGGTAACTTACTGCACACTTGAAAATTATCAGACTGATCTTATCCATGAAGGTGTTTAACTCTTTACTCCACTTCTACATTATTTATTCAATGACTCTTTCTCCCACCATTTCAATGAACAATCAAGTGTATTGATTGGATCAAATTGTATTACCATTTACTGATGTTTAATGTTGACATGAAATATGTTTCTTTTTACAGTTCAGTTTCTAGCCTGGGGTTACATTTCTAACCTGGGATTATTTACAGAAAGTCACCATCAGAATTTTTCATTCAGTGGTTCCCTAGTTCACTGTCTCAACTGTGGCTCTGGAATCAATATAAATGAGGCTGCCTTCCTTACTAACCCCAATGACCACATCTGATCACTTGTGGATAGCAGAAGGATGCTTCCACAGCTCTAGAGATCATTTTTATTCAAGACCTTTCGTGAGCATTTAACTCACACTCTGGGTCCGATTCCGATGCGGTTTGGAAATCATTCAGACCGAATCGATTTGGGAATGGTTTCCGACCGACTCAGATCGGGAGAGTCCGACCAACCGAGTACGATGCATCCAGATGCTTCCAGATACGATTTGGTTGGACTCCCATTGACTTCAATGGGAGCCTATGTTCCAACTGAATGCATAGGCTCCCATTGAAGAAAGGGGTTGCTGGGGAAAATCGGGCACCCTGTGGCGGGCACCCCCTGGTGCCTGCCACACTGTGCATGGCTGGTAAGGGGGGACCCATGGGTACCCTCACGGGCCGATTGGGAAGGCTCCGGGTGCAGGGGGGCCCGCTACGGGCTCCCAAAGTCTGATTCCGACTCCGATTCGAGTCGGACGGCACGATTCGGAAAGGCTGTCTGAATCCAGCATCGTAATCGGTCGTTCGGAAACGCGGCCCGCAGAGACGTACGATTCTGCTCCGTACGGCTCGGTCATTCCAAATGCCGTCGGGTTCTGATTGGGATATTCCTAATGCATACCTCGCATCGTACTCGGTCTTTCGGAAACCTTTCCGATTCGGTCGGAAAGACACGGTCCCGATCCAATTCGGACTGAGCAAATGCCCTTTAGGAGGCCTTCCTAACTGCATCGGAATCGGACCCTTTAAAGTCACCCAAATGAATAGGAGGTACTCCATTTACAGCATGTGCTCATGAAATGACTCACTCGCTCATCTAGTACAACTATTAGGCATTTAGTTGAAGCAGCTGTTAACAGCTCATAGCCATTCCACATCTGGCACTTGTGCCACTCTTGGTTTTGCACCCACACCATCACCCTGAACCACGGCGCATGCTATCCAGGGGATGACTTTACTGTGGGGATAACAGTCAGACCTAGTCCGAGGGCTTCTCGCAATGCTGCTTTGCTCTCTCAGTTGAGGAGGCGGTGGAGACTCAAAAGTCTACCGCTGGTGGAAATCTACGCATGGAAATTGTGAATTCCATGCATGAGGCCTTTACACCTAGGTGTAGGAGTAGAGCTACATGTGAGGAGATATACACATGCCAACTTATATTTTATGTAAACCTTATAAGCAGCACCCTAACTGTCTTCTGTGAAATACATCTCCCACAGAACCATTTTATTAATTAAGTATATATGCAACATACATTTTTGCAGAAGAAAGAAAGTTGAAGCAAATGTGGCATAGACATTCATAAAGGTTACAAAGAAAACTTTGCAATTGTGCACACCCTTAAATAGACTATATCAGTGATTAATATCAGACCGTCTTCACCTTTTCTCACCACATTAACATGTGGACACAGTTGCTCATGTGTAAAATCACATGCAGATAGCTGCCATTTTCAAGGCACTGCTTTTCTTATCTATTGCCTAGTTAATCTGCTATGAAATCTACTGAGTGTAGCTGAAGTCAAAAATACATCGGCCCACCACAGCAAGTCTCATGCATGTATGATTTGGATTAAGAAAGTTGCCTTTGTTTAAATGGTAGAAAGTCTGACACTTTGTACGAAGAGCTGGACCAGAGTCACTTCCCTTTGACTGGCCATCATAGCTGGGTATCCTCAATACCTGCACCAAATCTGAGATCATTTTTGATTCAAATCTCACCTCACCTCACGGTTCTCAATGGAACTAACTTCTAATGTTCTCTCCTATGAAAAATCCTCCCATTCCTCCAAACCCACCACTGAAAGAGGTTAACAAGGGCACTGATCATGACCTGTCTACTGATGCTTAGTTTACAGCAGCCCCCCACAAAACTCAATGCCGGACTGAAAAAGTATAAAATCAGCAGCCAGAAAGGGCCTGCATTTGCTGAAAGGTGACCACATTAAGCATGTTTTGGAAGTTCTCCACTGGCAACCGGGTGAGTTCAGGATCAGATTCAAAACACACTGCATGAAGTGCTAAGATTTTACACAATGTAAATGCCTGAGTTACTGTCTATAAGTAGCACGCCACTATGGTTGAGCCAGAGAACTGTGGTCCCCTTCAGCGCGCCTGTTCCAACAACTCCTGATAGAGCAAATATTTCAAAAGCACATTACATGACACTTTACCGATTTAGATACAAAAATCTGAATGTGCAGGTTGCACAAAATAGACGAAGTGATACAACCATAGAGACAAGTTAAGTAACAGCACCGTAAAAGCGCGCTTGAGAGAGTTAGAAAAGGAGAAAATATATTGCTAAATAGTTATAAATCTTATTACTAGATTTTCATAACAAGATTACTCATGAAATGATGTTTTATTATTTATGTACTGATGAAAACTGATGAATTTAATGATGAGGCCTAGCAGTTTTATTGCCTTTCATTGCAAATGCATTATAAATCGATTGCGGTGCAATTATGCGATAAAATTAGCTAGAAAGTTGAAACTTACAGAGGTGATAGTAGAGACCTTAATGATTTTAAAAATGTAGAAACGATTTTGTAAAATGTTTTTTAAGGATAATTTACATGTATGGATCTTGACAAATTGTGGCAGTAGACCATAGCTAACGCTAATCAATTTCGTGTAATAATATATTGGTGAAACATTTATTATTATTCTTTTATTATGAAGCAATGATTTGATGCATTATATTTGATTCCAATTCAGTTTAATTCATTTAGAGCTGATATATGCATTGTAAGCTTTAAACGTGTTTTCTTGTTCTAAGCAAGCATAATAATTCATTGACATTTTTGCAAAAGTTGCTTTATTTGTTCTGTGTATGTTTCATTAACATAAAGCTAAGTTAGTTCTTCACATGAAGTGCTTGGGAAAGAATGTAGGAGTAACAAAATGTATTTTGTGACTACATTCGTAAACGAATCATACAATGGACTGACTAGTGGAGTGACACCACGTCATAAAGGTGTCATAAAGACTATGTCAGAAGAAACCCCAAAGGAGGGGCAACACCATTATTTTTCTTTTCCTCTCAATGCCGGACACCCACGTCGCAAATTGTCCTGTTTATGGGTCTCAACTCATTACGCTTTGGATTTTATCCTTTTATCGCAACGCCTAATTTTCCCTATCTTGAACTGCCTTTTTGCTAATGCTGCTGCATCCATGCAGTCGACCTGGAATGCTTCTTTACCAAACTAATTGATTTTTACTTAATAGTTTCTTTTTGCCAATGCTCGTGGACTCACCCTTAGAGGACTTTAAAAATGATTCTTCTACCCCTCCGTTTTAAATCTTAGATAGGACTGAAAATCAGTGAATCTTTTCAGAATATCAAGTTCTGCTTCTTCTATTCTGTGTCGCAGTAGCAGAGCTTCTAGTTTGTATCATTCTAGTTAGACTTCATTTCTTTAGAAGATTGGGTCCCCCAATTGCAACACTTTACCTTTACAGTATGGTTCTGAGAGCAGTGTATTTGAACCTCATTTCAACCTTGTGGGTTAGTCACCAATTAATGGTCCTCATCGGGTGACTAACGTTGTGTTTTGGACGTCCTGATTCCCACCCCTCCTATCGGTGAAAAAAGATCCATAAAAGGACCATTCGCCTCTGTGGTGAAGGTAATGTTGTAATCTGTCTAGCTTATGGGGCCCAGTACAGTTAGAGGGATAGAGGGATAGATGAGTAAGTAGTGAGTTGAAAGGTAAACTTGAATTATTTATACCGGTTATGCTGAATCACTTCCCTTTAAGGCACTAAAGTATGGCACAGGATCCATGGGGTTCCGCGGGTATGAAATTCTGGAGGGAATCTGGTTACCTTTAATTCAGAGAACTGCTGAAAACCAAACTTTTTTAAACAGGCTTCAACTAAGCCAAACTCCTCCTTGGAAACGATTGAAGAATGCCACATTTTGGCTCTTCTAATGCATTTGTCTAGACTCTACCTCCCATCTTATTACCCTTCATTCAGTGATCTTTCACTTTCTGTTCCAGCCCTCCACATTTGCCTCGTTGATGTGGACCCCTACAAAAATTCCTAAATAAATAATTACAAAGTTTATAACAAAACTCTCGCCTGCCTCAACACCTCTGCACTCATCTTTCACACTCATTTTTGATCTTCTATCATACTATGGATGAAAAATAAATCTGACAAGGCGGTAGAACTACTAAGCTACTCTCCCATTACCATCCAATAAAAGAAACTGCTCATTTCCTGGAACAGCTCCTCCCTTTGGAAGCATATCAAACTCAAGTGACTTTAGTAGACCTTCAATCAAGGCCCCCACATAATCATAATTGGTACTGTACTTGGACGGAATGGCTTCTTGATGAGCATCTTGGATGTCCTTTGGCCAGTATATGATGCCGTGGGATCAGAGCACTGATATTACTGGTTTTGACAGCTGTGTTTGACACCACATTGGACAAATAATGACACTTGTGCATTACATGTACATAAAACTGCAATCAAGTTCTCGAATACCTGGGTGTACAACAGGATGGGTTCTAGAGGATATCCATTATGAATGTTACTAAGATGAGTGTGCATACAATGAACCTAAATGGGGTTCATGTGCATAGTCAGAAGTTATCCTAGAACTGTATAAAGGCTTCAGGGTCAGCATCGTGCTACGATGGTGGTGCCGGCAGCTGACCACTATTGTGCTGCATAAATGAAATTAACAAAACACAACCTGACATATCCCTACTGTACAATATCACGAATAGGCTGATTATGCCTACATTTGTATGAGGCTCTCAACAGAAAATAGAACAAACTAGAACTTTTGAAATAATACATAGGGAAGGGCACTGGATAACTTCCTGACACCCATCCATTGCTTGCTGGAAGTGTCATTCAAGTTTTTTAATCCGCCCAGAGAACAGAATTTAATAATTAATTTATTTATTTTTGATTTATTTATTCATGCACTTTGATGTAGCAAGAACAAAGCAAGAAGTCATTAAGCGCTTTGCGAAAAAAAGGATAAAGTTACAATGCAAAGTGAGTCGACCACAACAATGACAATGAAAACTGCACATACACAAAGCAACTAATTAAATATTGGAAGGGAATCAAAACTGAATATATATAAAAAAATAACAGGAAAAACATGTGAGGCTTAAATCTAATAAAATATCGAAAATGAGTGCAGGATGATATATACTAAAAGGGAAACATCCAAAAGGCATAAAGCAGGGGAACATAATAGCTGTTAGAAGTTGAAGGTTGAAGAAGCAAAACAAAGCAGGACGGGTTAGTAGCGTGGCCGGCAGCAGATCAACTGAAGTAAATGTGAGAGGTGGTGGGAGATAATGGAAGGAAGCCACAGAAGAAGGTGGAGGGAATTAAAGAAAATCAGATAAGGGCACAAATTTCTACAAAATAATTTCAACTGGAGACAGACAGATAGGGTCTTTGGAAGAGAAGAAGTATTATCTAATTTTTGAAGGTCGCCTAAGAGGCAATGGTAAGTAATCCTGGGGTGAGGTGAAGAGAATTCCAAGTTCTAGTGGCACTGCCAGAAAAGGATTGTGTCATTGTGCATTCCTTTATGAAGATGCTAAGAGAAATGTTTCCACACTACGCGGTGATCTGAGCCCACAAGACATTTTCAGCTTGGGTGGTAAGTACCAAGGAGAGGTGTTGTGATAGTCAGAGGTCGTCTTGTACAGTGCTCGGCTTACACCCGATGGGTTGACAACAGTACTGTAATGTGGTCACGTGTTTTGGTTCCAGTGACCAAGCGTGCTGCTGCATGTAACATTGCCTCCAGAGTGTGAGGATAGCCGTTCAAAAGAGAGTTACTTTCGTGAATCCTTGACAATACAAAGGACTGAAGAAGAGTTTTTAGGTTTTATCCTGAGACAAACTAGTGAATCCCCAGCAGACGTTGCAATTGAAAGCATGCATTCCTGGCCAGGGCATTATTTGTGTTTGAAGGTGGAGTCTTTTATTGAGAAGGAAAACCAAGGATGTTTTCCTACCACTGATGGCAGGTTTGCAATTGAGGACATCAGAAGCCACCAGGTACAAACTGGTAAAGTTAAATGTGAAGACGGGATAAAGAGGAACTCAGCTTTTAAAAGACTGTGGTTCTGATAGAGTGATGCGATCCAGTCTTGAACTACTTATAAAGTTTGGCAAGACATCTTTGGGCGTGAAAATCCTGAAGGAAGATCTGTGTGTCCTCTATATATGGATGAAAGAGGATCCCTGAGCTCATGAGTAGGAATCAGAGGTTTGATATCAAGAATGAAACGAGCTTGGACTGTATGGAATCGATCTGGTGTGACCGGTCAGGCAAACAGGATGCAAATTATTTGAATATTGTGCCATCAATGCCTGTGATCCATTTGAGAATCCTAATGTATTGAATGCAGCAGACAAGACAACAAGGACAAGACAAGATTTGCCGGAATCAACAGTATGAGGTGCATCCTTGACTAATGGAAGAAGGCGGTTTCAGTGCTGCAGCCCTTTCTGAATTCAGATTGAACTCATGAAAAAGAACATTAGACTTTTATCCTGACTTCCCCAAGCTGCCCTTCCCATTCTTGGTTACTATTTCCACCTTGATCTGTCCTAATTTCCTCTCCTCGCCTCATCCATCTACTATCACTCCCCTTTCTCAGGTTCTTGCCTCCTCATGGCCCATTCTGAGACAAACCTAACTGAACTTTATCCTCTTGTTTGTTTGCACCTATTGAATAGTTTTTCTTTCCTCCAGTTTGATGGAAGTTGTAGCATGTCTTCTCTTGTTCCATGTACCGTGCACTGATACCTCATGACTGACTGCACTATATAAGATTGTATAAATAAATAAATACATTATCGAATGTGTGCTGTGTAAGACGTGCTGTATTTGTTTATTACACACCTAGACAAAAAGCAGTGGAGCGCTGTACAGAGTCAGAAGCAAAGATACAGTCAGAGATTCAATCAAGGGGAAGATGTGTCTGAGAGTGCAGGTGTACTGTTACTTCTTTGTGACATAGCATTCTTTAAAGAGTTGTGTCTTCAGCTGGAGCAGGGTGGTAGCGCTCCTGATGTATACACTGATGTTCTTTGAGATATTGAGTGCGTACACTGGCCTTCTCTTTCTTTACTACTCTTCTGTGTCTCCAGTCTCATGGAGTCGTGGCTGCAGGTGTGATGAAAGCCACCTGAAGTGGAAAGCCTGTCGGTAAGATGGGTGCGATGCCAGTTGTGATGGCTTTGTACATGCTTACAAAGAGATGGGCAACGGGTCAACCCCTTTCAGCCATTGGATTTACCAACAGCGCAGCTATTTAGTGGTTGTGGAGTCAGTTATGTTGAGTGATGTCATTTTGCCTCTTTACAATTGAGTCTGCATTGGGAAGGCACAACACCTAAAGGCAAAACAGCCCAGAAAGGAATCAGACTCTGTCACACCGGAAGCCCCACTGGAGCTGCTGTCACATGCCTGTTGTCTACCCAACATGGGTGAGGCTATGCCTGGTACCAGCCTTGCCTCATTGCTAGGAGATGGCTGGCACTGGTGGTGTTTGTAACAAGTAGCTCCGGCAAGGCCTATTTTGGTGTGCCATCAAGTAATCATTTGTTTCTCACTAGAAGGATGTAATACTTGGATGTGCCAAGGTTTTGCTAGTCTGTGGCCTTTCGGCAGTAAAGGAGGTGACTTATTCAGCATGCAGTAAGTATAGTTTCCTATGCTGGTTCTTGAGGCCTGATGTTGTAATTGCATTCTGGTTCTCGTAGTCCTGCACTATAAATGGGAACCACAATTACAGATACCAGAAGACAAAATAAAAAAGTGATTGTATAAACTACTTAAACCAGACACTCCACAAGTTGACGTTTTCTATCCTGCCTCCCGCGCATTACTCCTCAATCAACCCATGTCTCACAGTTGATTACAACCTGCCTACGCTCCCTGGTCCTTCCCCAGCCTAGAGCAGTACTCAGCTTGACTTCAAAGATCAAAACCTTTCTACTGTTCATTCACTCTAAGTTTACCAGTACATCTGACCGCCCAGTTGAAAGGCACGTCTGGAGCTTTATTAAGGTGACTGTATCAGAAGCGGCCCGTGCAGGTAAGAGTGGGGGGATTTCGACAGACGATGAAGTGGGAAAATTAATTATTTATTTAATTTTCCCTCGTGGTCGTCTGTCGAATCCCCCCACAACCAGTGGCGGCTCGCATAGGGTGTGCTGCGGGGCAGTGGGGCGGGGCGGGGGAGGGGCAGGGTGGGGGGGGTAGTAAACTCGGACATACGACGGAACGGAGGAATGTAATAATTACTTTCCTCTGTTCCGTTGTATGTCCGAGTTTACTACCCCCCCAACCTGCCCCTCCCCCGCCCCGCCTCACCGCCCCGCAGCACGCCCTATGCGAGCCGCCACTGCCCACAACCCGACCCCACCGCTCTTAACTGCACGAGCCGCTCCTGCTGTAGGTGGCGGCTTTACGGTGTTGATATAGGAGCCTTCAACAGGACCTCAAATTGCAACAGATACAGCCAGGGCCGCTGCAGGTAAGAGCGGTGGGTCCGGCTGGAGGGGATTTCGAGAGACCACCCCGAGGGGAAATTATTTATTTATTTAATTTTCCCTTGTGGCCATCTCTCAAAATCCCCCCCAGCTGGCCCCACCGCTCTTACCTGCCGAGGCCGCAGCTGAACAGATAGCCTTGAAAGTGGATGTACTGCTAGGGGAGTTCGACCACCCTAATGGGGAAATGTAATTTTTGCCAAGTAGTATGAAAGCCCTTTCAACAGCAGTGTTGAAGTCACCATGCAATCGATTGCCGATCCTTCTGTGCTAAAAACACAACCTTGGGTTATGGGGGGTGCTCATCAGAGCACGTGCTGAAGATTCGGCGCTGCTTAAAACGCTGATGATGCAAAGTCCGAGGCTCCAAGGTCACCCCTTTCATTTACTGAAGCCGAGATGGACAAGTCAACCATGAACATCCGTCCAGGCGCACGGAAACTGATCCGCCTCATAGGCAGTAAATTATCCTAATAGCTCCACTACAATTACCACTGACACCTACTACCAGGCCACAAAAAACGTGAAACCCGCCAGGGACGGACTCGGGAGTATCCGACAAAGGCATCCCCGCTGGTTTGATATTTCAGTGTCTTACATTACAGGGAAAGCACCGAAAAGCGTTCCTGCCAACCAAGGTTTACACATTCATATTCACAAGAAAAGCGCCGGTGAAGGAGAGACAACCAACATACCGCAACAGGCAGCAGAGAGAGTAAGACAGACACACAGCACTTCAATCTGAAGAGTCATCTTCTGAGGCTGGAAAGCAGCGGCTGATCCTAACCTCGCACAGGCTGGAAACAGGCACTTTTCGGTTATTTTGATATGCCCTGTACATCATCCTGTAGTTTGCACTATGGAAACACAAACAGGTGTAGAGCTCCAGTCCCCTGTGTTAACTACTCACCTCCTAAATGTGTTCTTCTATTGCAATCTATTACAACACCCATGGCCTGGTTTTGAAGTGGAATTAAGTCCAGTTTCTGGAAATAACCGATCCCTGCAGCACTGGTAATCAGGGCCGGCCTGAGAACGCAAAGCAGCCCTGGCAATTTTATCGGATCGGCCGTGGGGGCAGCGGGCGGCTGATAGCAGGGAGGGGGGGTGCAAGTGTGAAGCAGTGCTGCTTAACTAAACTGGCCCCCAACGCTGCTGCTGTTGGTACTGGGGGCCGATATTGCATAGCTGGCCCCCAGTGCCAAAACGGGCACCACCACTCCAAAACCAGCCTCCACCCTTCCCGGGGAAACGCCCGATGCCTGCTACGGCCAGTCCGGCCCTGGTGGCAATTCCCGGGTAGGGAATTCCAAGGCAATGGCTGGGCCACTTGTAAAGCGATCTTTAGGCCATGTTATGTAAAGATGTAAAGAGAGGACTGGAGGGGAAACATCCATTACAACGCAGTCATTACAATGCACTACCTTTACAACGCGGTTGTTACAACGCAACTGCCTTTACATCGCATGTCATTACAACGCAGCCATTACAACGCATGTCACTACAACGCATGCCATTACAACGCATGTCACTACAACGCATGCCATTACAACGCATTATAAGGTAAGTAATGGGGAACAGTTATGTTATGTTAGCATGTTTTGTATAGCGCACAGCTGCCTCAGCAAAGAGGCACCCCATCGCTGAAGCAGAACATGGAGGCTGGTAACCAGAAGGAGGCACTAGAGTGAGGGGAAAAGATGAGTTTTGATGGCCCTACCAAAGGCCATGTAGTTGTTCATGGCACGAATGGACAATGGCAAAGCGTTCCAAAGCTTGGCAGCCAGTAAACGGAAAGAGCGCCCGCCCGATCGCGCCCTCCTCATTCGAGGCACGGTCGCCAGATGTTGTCCCATCGAGCGAAGTTGGCGCGTAGGAGAATAGAGTGAAAGCAAGTTTGACAGGATGCCAGGAGAGGAGGATTTCAGAATTTTGAACGCAGTGCAAAGGACCTTAAATTCCACTCGGCTGGCAACAGGCAGCCAATGTAGCCGACGAATTGCCCTAGAGGTGGGACAGGTTCTAGGGAGACCCAGAAGGGTTCTAGCCGCAGTGTTATGAACTCGCTGTAGTCTCAGGGTTTCGGTCTTGTTTACCCCTAAATACAGTGCATTGGCATAGTCCAGTCTTGATAAAATGGAGGCCTGAATAATCATTTGCCTGATGAACGGGTCGAAAAACCCAAGCAACGGTTTGAGCACCCGAAGTATGCCAAAGCAAGTCCCTGCAACTTTCTTGGTTTGAAACTGAAAGCTGAGGGCCGAATCGACCCAGACACCTAGATCTTTCACCACCTGCTTAGGGGTAGGTGCACAGCCCAGTATTGCCGGCCACCACCGTTCCCCCCACAGCTCTTGATCTTTTCCTACCAGCAGAACCTCTGACTTGCTGGAGTTCAGTTGGAGACAGTTGGCAGTCATCCACTCGGCGACAGCCGTAAGATCGTCCTGAAACTTGGATGCTGCCCCCACGGTGTCGTCCGAGAGAGCGACTACCAGCTGTGTATTATCAGCATATGATACAATAGTAAGCCCTCTGCTCCTCACCAGGACCGCCAGAGGTTGAACATAAAGGTTAAAAAGCTTGGGGCTCAGCGCAGAGCCCTGAGGAACCCCTTGTTTGTTGGCATGGAGCGTGGAGGCAAACGGAGGGGCCACAACCTGGAAGGTCCTGTTGGAGAGAAAGGAAGCAAACCATTTCAAGGCCGAGCTCACAACACCTGCCTCCTCCAGCCTGCGCAGCAGGATCTGATGAGAGACCGTATCAAATGCGGCACTGAGGTCTAAGAGAATCAGAGCCGACGTACGTCCCTCATCTAGAGCAAGCCTAAGATGCTCAATGACAGCCAGAAGAGCAGACTCCGTGCTGTGGCCTGAGTTAAAACCATTCTGAGAAATGTCCAGGCAGTTGTTCACTTCCAAAAATCTAGTAAGGATAGAGTTAATATGGGTCTCAGTGATCTTGGCGAGCCACGGGAGGAGAGAGATCGGGCGATAGTTTTCCAGTTTGGCTGTGTCCAGGGAAGGTTTCTTGAGCAGAGGAACCACCCTGGCTTGCTTCCAAGTGCTGGGAACAACCGCACTAGACAAGGATTTGTTGAACACCTGGCTCAAAGGTGGCAAGAGCACAGGTAGCGATCTCATGAACTAGTCAGGTTTAAGGGGGTCAGAAGGGAGCCGGATTTAATCTTGTTGCATAGAGACTGTAGCTCCTCCAGGGAGACCAGCGGGAATGCAGCCAGTGTATGAGTAGGGAGTGGTCCTGGCACATGGTCAGGACTCATAGTGGTGTGAGCGAAGGTCTTATAAATGTTCTCCACCTTTTCAACAAAAAAGGTGGCAAGAGCCTCACACTGCTCATCGGATGATATATAAGGCACTGCAGGGACCCCCGGCTGTTTCAAACCTTTTAATATGGAAAAGATGGTTTTGGAGGGATTACCACTGCTACTAATTTCGCCGGCGAAATAAGCTGCCCGCGCTGTATGAATGGCCCTATGATAGTTTTTGATTGCCGCTTGATAACACTGCTTCTGCATTGGGTCATACTCCCGTCTCCATACCCGTTCCAGCCTTTTGCAGGGTTTGCGCAAAATGGCGAGATCATCATTATACCATGGGTTGGATTTAGAGTTACGACTGACTGACCACTTCGCCGGAATGAGTGCATCAAAAGGACTGCGAATCCAATCTGAGAGTGCTTTATCAGCGGCATCAGGATCATCTGGCATACTGAAGGCATTTATAGAGAGAAAGTCATGAAATTGGTCAAGATCAAGTTTATGCCAGGGGCGTTTAAAGACAACCTTCGGACGCTGCTTCCGCGAAGGGATAACACCTAAGAGAGACATGGGTACCAAATAGTGATCTGACCAGCAGAGCGGAATAGGAGTGTGAACTGATAGAAGAGGAATATTTGAAAACACTGGGTCCAGCAGATGGCCTGGAGAGTGAGTGGGACTCTGGACAAGTTGCAGCAGCTGACAAGCACCCAGATCAGCTAAGAAATTGCACAACTCCGTTTCCTGGGGATTGTCTAAGTGCAGGTTCAAATCCCCAATGACATTCAAATTGGCCGTCCTCGTAGCCAGGATATTAACAGTTTCCACAAGCGCCATCCAAAACTCTTTGGAGGGTCCGGGCGGACGATATATTAGTAGCCCTGACATGGTGTAGCAGGCGTTCAGAGAGAGCCCGAAGCGTGCGCACTCACAGCCTACTAGAGTCTCTTTAACAAAAGAGCAGGTATAACAAGATTTAAAAATCAGAGCAATGCCACCCCTCTAGACTCTCTATTAAGGGTCACAATGTTGAAGCCCTGTGGGAGGGCCAAACCTAGCACTGACTCCGAGTCAGCGGATAGCCAGGTCTCGGTTAAAAAAAGGGCGTCAGGGGATTCCTCAGATAGCAAATCATAGATGTCGGAGTGGTGTTTGACTAATGAACGACAATTGAGGCTGAGTAGTTTAATGTCATTGTTAGAGCGTGAAATAAGAGAAGGGGGTGAGATCAGTGCCCAGGAATTAAATCCACAATTCAAGCAGCAGAATGGGCCCTCTGGAAGGAGACCTAAAGGGTGATTGCAGGGGCGCAAAGCTTTCCTAATATCCAGGAGATTAGCCGGGGAATAGGTAAGCCTGTTTTTAGCAAGACTGGCAGCATGCCTGGCGTCTGGCGTCGTCCAAGCGCGGATGGGCACAGACAGGCTTGCCTTAGGCGCGCCTTTGGCGCGCCTGCTCGCGGTCGCGATCTCCTCATCTAAAATAGGGGAGATCGCAAGGCTAGTCCCGCCCTCCGGAGCCCAGCCGGAAGTGTGTCGCTGTTGCAGGAATTACACTGCAGAATAGAAAGAGCCCGCCCTCCACACAAACGGCGAAGCCACGGTGGACCGAAGCGAGGCTCAAACAGTAAGGGAGAAGTTCAGGCTGACAGTGGGAGTCAGTGAAAAGTGCATTAAAAAGATTAAAAGAAGTCACACAATAATCACACAGTAAAAACACAGTAAAAACAGACGAGCGTCTAAAGTGCCAAGTGCGAGAAAGAGAGACGCGCAGCCTCACCAGTGTCCAGTCATTTTTAACCCTACATTATCCAACACTTACCCTTCTGTTGCACTCACTGGAGTGGGAATAGTAATTTTTACCCCTACACTATCCAACACTTACCCTACTGTTGCACTCATTGGAGTGGGAATAGTAATTTGTACCCATACACTATCCAACACTTACCCTACTGTTGCACTCACTGGAGTGGGAATAGTAATTTTACCCCTACACTATCCAACACTTACCCTACTGTTGTCCTAAAAGTATTATGCGTTGTAATGGTATGCGTTGTAATGGAATGTGTTGTAAATGTAGTTTCTAAAAATGTGTTGTGATGGCATGCGTTGTAAAATCATGCATTGTAATGGATGTTGTGATGTAAAAACTGCGTTGTAAAAGCATGCGTTGTAAATGTTTGCGTTGTAACGTGTCCTATTCGGACTGGAGGCGCTAAGGTAAGACACGGTTTCTGCCAGAGTATCGGGATGACTGGTGTCTTAAGTAGCTGAATAACAGGAGCAGCGCTATTTTACCACCCGAGGTAGTGGTAATTTGTTGCTTACCGCTGAAAGTGCATGTGCTGCTTTTGGCTAGGATTATAACGGTGTTATTGACATATCTAAAATAAAAAACAGAATATTGCCCAATAACATTCAAAGCGACATAATACAATGAAAATGTAACAGGGCATTACACATTACAGTCAAAAGCGATTGCAAGCCAGCGATCGCAGTACAACCCAACAAAATCACATTACATTAGTGCTGCACAACCACACAACACCACAAAAAACAACAAAACACATCACCAACACAGCAAAATGTCACACAACAATTATGGAACAAACGTTCTTGCCACACATTACCAACTCCAGAATCCTGTTTTCATAATGTAGTGATGGTGAAAGATGTTTGGTCTAAGCACCATCTTAACTGAATGCCACGGACATAAAATAGCACAAGTCAAAATGTTTAGTGATCTGGTCCTTAATGTTTTCAGAGATCAAAGGCGTTCTTAGCATTACCTTTGAGTCCCAAAGTCGTGTCTGTTTTATTAACCTAATTTCAGCCAGGGCCATAGTTGTCATTTTCCTGAGAACAAAGTGTTAGGCAGGTTCCTTTTGGGGTTCCTTCACTTGACCCACTGCCTCAAACAATCTTCCACTAATTCCAGCAAATCTAAGGCTTAGAACAAACAAGCTAAGGAGATGGAAGATAAGCAGAAAAAAAACTGTAGTTTGTATAGTTGATTGGCCTCACCCACTCTTAAAGCAGGCTAAATTCCTGGGGCTGTATTAACGGACTGCCCTGTGGGGCGCAACTGGGGTTTGTGCCCACTTTGTGTGCCCCCAGGTCACTTTGGTATTACAGAAGGGGCCACAGACACTTGTGCGGCCCCTTCTGTAATACCGATAGAGCCCGCGCACATATAGCGCCAGCGCTATCATCAGAGGGTGTTCCCTCATTTGCATGGGTGCATGGCCCTATGCAAATGAGGTAATCCCTCTACCTCTGCGCCTACGCTGTATTACAGAAGTGGGCGCAGCGGCAAAGGAGTTGTCAGGAAGCGCACTGACAGTGGCCAGTTCACCCCCTGATTGCAGCCCTCTGTAGGGGACCCCACAGGCATCCCCTTGCAGGCGGGTGCAGTCGCTCACTGCACCCGCCTGCAAGAGGATCTCTAGTCCCCTTTAAAAGTGAGGGTGGGGTTGCCACCTGCACTGTGAAACACGGAGCGGCTTCAAAGCAGCCCCTCCGTTTTTCACCTGAATGCGATGCCCCCAGGGCAGGGCGAGTTCGCGGCTACCCTGGAGGCAGGACATTCACTATAATGCCGTGAATTTTCCTGGTTAGGGCTGCTAATCAGGAAAATGCGCTACCTACCATAATTCTGCCCCAGGTCTTTAAAAAAATATCTAATAGCACTCTTTAGGGGTCACCAGGGTTTGCGTTTAGAACCCCTATGCATTTGTTAGCCCTTATTAAACTTACATTATCCCTTCCTAAGATAAGCAGTCATCAAACACGCCACCTCCTTGCTCAGGAGCAGTGGTTTGAAAATACTTGTGCATAAAAATGATCCCAACAATTGAGATTAGTCCTAGCTATCCTGTGCCACAGCTCTCTATCTATTGGTATCTACTGTTTCTACCGCCTAGTAGTTTCCCGAGAGGCACATAAACGTATTTCCTTTTGTAAACAATTAATACTATGTATGTGTATATATATATATATATATATATATATATATATATATATATATATATATATATTCAATAATGAGTATTATTTCATGAGCTGTTCAAAAATATTTCTGAACCCTACGACTTTTTAAAGGGGTCATCTGGCGAATGATGTCACACTAGATCTCAAAACCCAAGCAGGCATCATCAAATAAACGCACATTCTAGAATACTTACTGTTGGCGAATGTTAGGGACGCAGGACTGGGCAAAGAAAACTGTTTTGTTTCTCTACCCTGGACGGCCCCTTTAAGGAAAATGTGCTTTAAAATGGATGGGTCTGTTACAGTTGTTTTCAAAGATTTCATGGTGGGTGACTGCCCCATACTCCTTTCACCACTCCATTTTGGAAAGTTCAGCTTAGTCACCAACTTACCTTGCTCTATGGCTGATTTCAATAACATACACCAACTTACCATGCTCTATGGCTGATTTCAATGACTTATTGTCAGTGCCAAAGTATGAAAATTATTAGCCTGGAAATTTAAATACAAAAAATGACAGGCCACACAAAAAGATTCAGGGTTGCAGGAAAGCCTAGGCAAGCTAGACATTTACCTAGAATAGTAAACTTTTGAGGACAATGGTGTGCCAATGTCAATAGCTGACCACAAGGCCACAGTAGGCTGTCTAACACTGGTATCATTCCTGGCAAGTCAGTGGGCTTTGTCATTTGCAGTGAGGGGGCACCAGGTCAGTAATCTGCTGCCTCACTTTTGATTCACTTTCTTAACTGAAGCATGCTCTAACCCATACTGATGTGAGATAATAAACTCATAGGGGCCGATTCCGATGTCGGACGGACTCAGGTCCGTCCGACATCGGTCCGGAGCCGTAACCGACCGACCTGCTGTCGTCGGTTACGGCCCAGGCAGTACGATGCGACCGAACCCTGTTCGGTCGCACTCGTATCTCCCACAATGGGAGCATGCATTCCGGATGGAATGCATGCTGGCATTGGAGAAAGCAGGGGTGCAGTTCAACCCTGCACCCTGTGGCCGGCACCCCAAGGTGCCTGACACCGGGTGCAGGGTTCAACAGAGGGGCACCATAGGTGCCTCCAGGCCGCCATTCGGCGACCTTGCACCCATGGGGGTCCCACTGGGGGCCCCCAAAGACAGTGACCGACTGCCTTTTCGTGCCGGAAAGACCGGCACGAAAAGGCAGTGAAAACTGCCATCGTACTCCCTCGGTCGCAAAGAGGCAGCCGGGGAGTACAGAGGGATTTCCGGATGGCTGACGGGCTCTCCGAACCCGTCGTGAGCCATCCGGAAATCCAGTCGGATTCTTTTCCGACCGAGCCCATCGGAATGGCTCGGTCGGAAAGGAATCCGAGCGGCACGTTCCGATTCGGTCGGAAGGGCTCCGACCATCGTTCGGTGCCCTTCCGGCCGAAATCGGAATCGGCCCCAGAGTCTGCCCTTCAAAAACATTAAGACCATTGCTTTTCACACACTACACCTATAATGTTACTACAGCCCAAAAGTAACAACAGTGTCAAACAGGTGTAAACGTACTCCAGCCCAGCCTCAAGATAAATCAAGTGCCGCTCATGGCCAACTCACAGGTACTGCCTCACACTCACATAGAAAACAATGGAGGCAGCGAAATAAAAAACAGATCATGAACTAAATGAATCAAACAATTTTGATATTTTAAATTTATCTATCAGTCTATCTATCTAGTATTTAAAAATTATATATAATTGTTAATAATTTATTTAATAATGTAACAATAAAATTAAATAAAAAAATTGCATTAAACTTATTGAAAAATTAAACATAATTTACATGAATTCAAACCAGATTTTAAATAAAAACTTTAGTGGGGGCGGCACTTCTTTTTAAAATTTTGTTTAATTTGTTTTTTATAAATTAAAATATTTACATTAATGAATTATTTACTACACATGAAATGTGATGAGTTTATGTGTTGTAACATTTTATTTGATTAGTTATAGGTTAATACACATGTACAGGAGAGGATATGGGGCAGTTATTGGGCCTTTGATGGGAACTCAAGGACTGGGGCCTTTAATGGGGGGGCCAGGGTCTATGGGGGGACAGGCTTTGTGGTTTCTGATGAGAGCCCATGGAACCAGAACCATGCAATGAAAGCCTGAGTGTGATCCTGCAATGGTCACCTGAGCACTAGGGAAGATTGGGCTTGATTGAGGGGAATGAAAGCCTTGGATCTGCGACTTAAACAATAGGGCTTCAGACTGTGATGAGAGCCTTTGATGGAAGACCAGGGACCAGCACCGTCAGTGGACATCAGGAGGTAGATGGGACCTGTAATGGGACACCAGTGGCTTGGGTCTCTTGTGACAGCAGACTTCAACACCTGGACTGTGATGCAAAGTGTAGAACTGTGTGGTGCTGTGATGGTAAGCCTGGCACGGGGACGGGTCTACAATGGCAGGGTTTGGACCTGCAGTTTCCGACCTTTGACTTGTGACGGAGTGTATTGAAGGGATGTCTCAACCGGAACTGCAATGGGAAGCCTAGGAACGAGGCTGACAATGGGATCTAAAACTGGGGCCTGCAATCGGAGGCCTGAGGTTTGAGGTGTTTGATCAGGGTAGGCGATGGGAGCATCAGTTTGGGGAAACTATTAAACGTCACCTTTGAAGCTGAACTGCATGTGAAGGCCATGAAAGCCTGCAACCTGAATCAAAAATCCCCAGGCCCAACTTTCTAGGGAAAGTAGCTTTTCTCACTTAGCCGACATTACCACTCAATGGTACCGGTACCTGTAATCAATAGCCAGGATCCTAAAATGCACCTATTATCACACTGCCAGATATCATGACTGGAGCAATATATAAACACCCTTGCCTGCCAATGCAGCAGCAACGCAGTAGTTGCTTCCCTTTACCAGGATGCATTTATTGACCTATTCTTTTGAGAAAAAAATACAGATCCCTAGCGATTCCTCCAACTACTATTCGACCCCCAGCATAAGTCAGCCACATACAAATTCTGGGCTTATTCAAGAGCAAGTGGAAAACTAAGAACCTCAGCCATAAGCATCACTTAGGCTTCAGACCACCAAGAGAGAAGTAGTCACCAGAGGTCAGCGTTCGAGGTCACTTCAGCTTATTACATCAAAGTCGGCGTGCTGCGTGGATATCCTTGATCATTCTGCAGAAAGCAAACATTTGACCATGGTACAGTATTTGGGTTTTTTAGTCTTGGGTTGCACCCATGAACTAATAAGACTAACTCACCTGAAGTCAGTGATTTGGTGAAAAGTTCAGATCTAGAGACAGTGTCCATAATGACTTAGAGCGAGGTGGCCACTCTAGTTGACATACTTGGCTTGACCAAATAAGAAAACAAATATATCCTGTGCTTCCAGTTGTCCGCAGATGATGCATTGATCCTTTTTTTCTGACAGAGCAGTAGATCAGGTAGAACCACGGACTGAATTAAATGTATTTTTGGAGTAAATAGAGTTATTTACAACTTAACTGCGCCAAAACTTCACCTTACCAACAGAGCAGCCCCGACTCTGGTTCAAGTGGAAATGTTTTTGCTATTCTGTTTATCCCAGAAGTCACCTTCAACAAACATAGGGCCTGATTCACAAACTGCACTTTTGAGTAAGTTTACACTTTTGAGGAAGTTTACTTCTTTTCTGTATTCACTTTTCACTCTAGCAGTACATATGTCCAACCGCTGGTACTGCAATACCTTCCCCCAGAAAATAACCGGATTATGGACTTCAAATAAAATCCCATAGGAAGTAATGTTAAATTGAATTATGTAAAATATTTTAAATGATAAATATAAACTAGTTCATATTTATTATTTAATTATCCAGTGCCCTTACTGTGTGACAGATGCCAAACAATGGGAGTCTGCAGTGTAATGGGAGTCTGAGTAGGGTTGTGATTTCATTCCGTGTTGGCCTGATTCCTCAGGCCGACACAGCGCACAAAGATGTTGCCCTCAGTCCTTATGGCTGCAGCACTGACAAACAATCAGAAAAGCCAGCAGGCAGGAGTCGAGAGAGGACCAGTAAGACAAGAAGTCAGTTCCTCCTCAGACACTGTTCCTCTCACATGCAGTGCACATGTAGTCTTCACAGGAGCAGCTGAGTTTGTCTACTCTCAGGATCACCATGCAATGGATGCACCCATGACAGTGTTTGAAGTGGGCGGGATCTGAGCGGCATGACGTGCCCATACTTTGTATTTTAAGAAAAACAGCTCCCCTACGTTTTGAGAAAAAACAACCGTTCCGGGATGGTTGATTCTGGCAACTGAAATGTTTCAGCTGAAGTGTAATGTGGGAAGTTTCAGGTGCCTGTGAAACCGGGGGAGGGCCAGACAGCTAAACAAGCCTTCCTGCCAGGGTGTCTCCTTGCCTGAAAGTAATGTAAATGTGCGCAACTGGTCAATATGCAAATGTAAAGGGTGCTTGGAAGCCGGTATTGGCTTTAGTTAATGGAATTACTTGAGGCTTCCTGGTGACACAGATTGTTTCTTTTGAGTAATATTGCAAGGGAGTTACCAGCTGTTCTGCGAAGTGTGTTCTTTTGAAAGACAATTATAAAAAACACAAATCGCACAACATACAGTCTGAGGTATTAATAAAATCTAATTTTTCGAAGCACTTTTTTTTAATCAAAGTAATTTTTATTCGCATTTGATACACATTTAGTAACACTACATCATATCCCATGTTAAAGCAACTGTTACAGAGTATAGTCTACTAAGCTAAATTAAGGTTGAGCTTACACGTATAGCATCACCCAAGGCCTTACCCTATTTGGTATATAGAAATACAGGTACAGTTTCACATAGTGGAAAGGCAATGAGCATAGTATGCAAAGGAAACTTACTGAATCAACTCGTCTCGTCTTTTGCGACGAGTTTCAAGTTAATCCCTTCCAACGTGGAAGGTACCCAGCGAGTAAACAAAAAACCCCTCCCCCCCCAACAAAGAAAGGGAAATGGTGGTGGTGATAGGTGTGTCGTGCCTTTAACATTCTAGTCACGTGGGAAATTTGTCAAATGATCTTGTAGGTGTAAAGCCGTCCCACTCTAGGAGGCTCTACGGGGGTGTCTTTGTGGTCTCATTTTGTGGCTGCGGATTGGTGATCTAGAACTGGAAGAGATGCATGTCTCTAATTGAGGTTGGGCATACTGCCAAAGGAAGCCCCTGTGTAAGATAGGAGACTAGTGGTCCCCATTTGTATTCAAAGTTTTTATAATCGTCCCTGAAGATATCTGTTGTTCTCGCCAAGCATTGTATCTTCCAGAGGCGAGACTGCCACATATAAAGGGTGGGGGCCGTTTGCTTCTTCCAGGCCGCTGCGATCGCGGTTTTGGCCGCCCCTAAGCACGACCACATGATGGCCTTGTCCGCTCTGGTTTGATGTTCCAGGGATGGATCCCTAATACCCAGGAGGACTCCCTCTATGGAGGTTGGTATGGGGTATCCCAGCATGGTTTTGATGTGTGTGAGTATCTCTTCCCAGAAGGGTTTGATTGCGGGACAGTCCCACCATATATGTTGAAAATTGCCAAGGAGGCCACAGCCTCTCCAGCACATATCTGAGGTACTCGGAAAGATCCGTTTGAGTTTAGTCGGGTAAAGGTACCAATCAGCAGAGTTTTTAAGTGAGCTTCTCGCAAGTCTAGGGAGTGGTTAAATGTAGCCGTATCTGACCATAGCCTGGCCCATTCCTTGTCAGTTATGTCTCTCTGTACTATTCCTTCCCACATAGCTATATATCTAGGTCTCGGGGAACGAGTCGCGGCAAGAAGGGAGCTATATAAAAAAGAGATTACCCCTCTCATGGAGCCAACCGTTTGAACGAAT